>CM060849.1:13497215-14972774 GCA_030737835.1 Acorus gramineus | reverse complement strand
GCGAATTTTATAAATGGGCTGGCTGAAATATAACCCTCACAAAAAAGAAGTTTTTTTCTTCTGTGGATAGGATTGTCAAACTGTAGACAAATCAGAGGTAATTTTGGATCTCAGCAAGGTGTTTTACCAGTCACCGATTTGGGACTTCCTCTATTCAGCTCAAGATTGGCCAAGGACATGTATTCCACTCATGAACAAAACAGACCAATCAAATAACAATTTGAAAATCTAAGCTTCTCAGTAAGGTTGGAAGAGTGGAACTTCTCATGTCAGTCCTTAGAGGCATGCCAATCCATTGGACAAGTGCTTTCCAACTTCCACAGTGTATTGTGTCCAAAATGGAAGAGATCATGGCAAGTTATTTGTGGGGAGGACATTTGAACCAAAGAAAAATCCATGCACTAAAATGGCAAGATGTTTACAAGCCTTGGGGGGGGGGGAATAGTGGAATAGGGATCCAAAGCATTAATGACTGGAACTAGGTTGGGCTGTTACCTATGACATGGGAGCTCATCACACACAAGGATACCTTGTGGATAAAGTGACAAATGCTCAATATCTCAAAGGGACATCCATCTGGAATGCTACAGCTAAAGGGACAGCTTCCTGGGCATGGAAAGACATGCTGAAACTGAGGCCTACTGCAGCAAAATATATCGGGCGTCATATTAACATAGTCTACTGCACAGATCTCATAGAGATGCAAAGATAGTACACTAATCAGAGACGGCCAGTGCTCTCTCCCACCCATATGGGATCGGGTACACAGGATCTGAAGAGTCTGATTCAAGAAATCCCGATTTATACAGATCAAAAGCAAAACCTCTCCCTTACTGGAGATTTGATTCTAAAGGTTACTGCTCACTTAAATCAGCCTGGGAGGCAATAAAGGAAATACAATATAGAATTTATGGGGAGGCAGTTCCAAAGCACTAACTGTGTACTTGGTTGGGTTTGGAAAAAACAGGCCAAATACAAGAACAGATACAGAGAAAAAAAAGTTATGGCAGATGAAGTATGGTGGTTGATTGTAGTTTTTCATGGCCCATGCCAGGTGGCAGGACTGGCCAGAATTTAAAGCCAGCCAAAACAGGGACTACTAGCTCAAATCCTTGACAAATAATGGTCTCTGGTTAGTCCATAACAGCAAGGGAGGTTCCAAGGGAGAGACGAAAGGAGATTTTAAGCAGATTCAACTGAATTCAGACCCCAGATCAGTAAGAGCTCGATTGGTCAGTGGAAATGTTCCTGCCTGACTGGCATAATCTGAATACAGATGGTTCAAAAATTATAACTAGGTGTTGTTTTGGAGGACTAGTCAGAGACAGTCAGGGGAACTCATATTTGCATTCTCTGCAAAAACTAACACACCCCCATCAATTGTCTGGAGACCATGGGAGTCCTGGAAGGTATGAGCAGAAGAGATTGGCTGAAACTGACTCAACTGTTCGTGAAGAAATGGCTCAATGCAGAATTTCAAATCATTAAGCAGCTTAAGCATCAAGAGCCCACATTGTGAGGGAGATCAATGAGCCTGCAGTTTTCGTTGCAGAATACCAGCAAAATGAAGGAATGGTGATTTTTCAAAGGCATGCAGCTGCACACCAGATTGAGAGAGCTGCTGTGGGAGGATCAGCAAATGGTACCCAAAAACAGAGAGAATCTTGAAAGGGGTCCAAAAATATGTTTGCAGTGAGGCAGAGTCATCTAAGAGGGATAGGATGGGATTTTTTTTTAAAAAAAAAATACATGTAAATGCTAACACTCAGATAATCCCTCTCATGCTAAGCGATGCATCTGTGTCCTAGTGACCCATTGATTCCCTCCTTGGTATGATTGGATTTATCTCCTGTGTACATTTACATAATTTATATGTGAATACAAAATATTGATACCCACCTAAAAAAAAGTATTATGTTCTTTGGCTTGACTCGATGTAGATTATTTCCTCTCCACTGTAAGATTTGGATTTCTTGTAGATAACTTCAGCCCATCTGGTATGAATGTGTAATGATAGTGGCTTAAAGAGGCCACTGGATGCTAATATTTTATCGAGTTCCTGTAATATCTATACCTGATCATTTCTCTGACCTTGCAGCATCAAAAGATCGTTTTCCTCTTCGATGTAAGTTTTTTCTTGCAGCTGGAATGTTGGATACTTCAACCCATCCCTTATGAAGATGTTACAAGAGTAACTTCACCTTCCGTCAGACATTTTCATGAAGTTTCAGCAATTTCTATACACTGCACTGCAACCAGTAATTCTTTTTAGTGTTTATGCAGGGAATTATTTAAATTCCAAGCACTCCTCCATTGTGGATAATACACATGCAGTTTTGAAAGGTACCTACCTATTTATCCACTCACAATATGTACTCCCATGTATCTTTTGATGATTCAGGTGATTTGTGGAAAGTAATAGAAGCCCATCAAAAATTAACTTGTGCTTGCTCACAATATTTTTAGTTGGTGCATACTGTTAAACTGAAAGATTTGTAAAAAAAAAAAAAAGAGGGATTCGATGCTTTCTTGTTAATGTGTTCCTATGCTCTAGAGAAGTATTTTACAAGAATCTATTCTTGGGCTCATATATAACCAAAGATGCAGTTCCTTTTTTAGAAACTTTCTGTTGATAGATCCTTCGATATATTTCGATATTATATTGAAAACCATGTTAGTGTCCTTTTATTTTACTGGGTTTTTTAGTTTTCAGTCCTTATAAACATATCTATTTGGTTTTAGTCTTCAGATTTAAAGGATATGTTCATTTTTTCTCTCTTAGGGACTAAAAAGCAAACTAAATAATTTAGGGATAGGTCCCTCCCAGGGACTAAAAAGGAACATATCCTTTAAATCTGAAGACTAAAACCAAAATACGAAGAAGTGAGGGATCGATCACTAAATCCTATGGTTTATGGGGACTTAAAAATAAAAAAAAAACCTTTATTTTATTGTTGCTTTTATATGCCTGCTTTTAGCCTTTTGGACTCTTTTGATAGTATAACCCTAATTAATAATGTATTAATGGGCTCTCATGAATGGTGATCCATATATGTTCATTTTTTCACCCATATTTTATTTAGATCACTTTAATGATGCCTGGTTGCCTGTTGTTATTGATGTGAGCATTTGTAATTTAATAATTTACCACTGTATATAGTAATGTAGGTGCGCATGTAATTGATTCAGCTTTTTAACATTTAAAATATATGTGCAATTAGATTCTGCTAGGGAAATTATTTTCCACGTCCATCGATCAAATGGGATATGCCGAATATCTTCTTGGTAGGATGAGAAAGGTACCCCCTCTTTAGTGAGAGGACTAGGGTTCGAGTCTTGCTACCTGCTGATAGAGGAAGATTGGATAAAAAAAAAAAGATTTTTTTGGATATATACCCATGTTAGAATCCATTTTTGCTAAATAACACATGCTGCATTTTCGATTGCATAAATACTCCCACTGTTTCTAGAAATCGTACATTTGTGCCCCTCCGTCAGTCACAGTGAGTCTTGCTACCTGCTGATAGAGGAAGATTGGATAAAAAAAAAAGGTTTTTTTGCATATATACCCATGTTAGAATCCATTTTTGTGGAATAACCCTTGCTGCATTTCCAATGCATAAATACTCCCACTGTTTCTAGAAATCATACATTTGTGCCCCTCCGTCAATCACAGTAAGTAATACAGAGTAAATCATGGTTACATTGTTAATCAGACCAACAAATATTAATTTTTTACCCCTAAAACAACTCACTCTCAAAAGATTCACTATTTTCAAACATAAAAAAAAAAAAAAAAGAAGAAGAAGAAGAGGAAAATGAATAATAATTTACACCCCCCCCCCCCCCCCCAATGAGTATAGTTGTAAAATTGTTTTTCCTTGCTTCTTTTTTTGCTTGATGTCCACCATAGTTGTCTAGGTGGCTAGGCGACCCTAGGTGGTGGTCAACCGCCTAGGCATGTCTAGGTGGTGCTTAATTAAGATTTTATTATTTAAATTGATAATTATATTAAAGTTATTTATCTGTTTATCTATTTTTTAATTTTTTCAGGAATATTACTTAAAATGAAGAATGCTATTTATAAATAAAGAACATGTGGACGTAATTTATTGATGCATGTCCATTTCAAAAAAATTAATATAATCTAACCCTAGTGGCATTAAAGAAGAAGAAAAGGGGGAAGAGATTGAAGGAGAATGAGACAAGAGCTCAGAAATTTTGAGGAGAGATAGGAGGGAGAGATAAAAAATCAATAGAGACTCACTTGAGATCAGGAGAATTCGCTGTACTGTTGGCCGGCAGGGTAGGTGATGTTTCAATCTTTCAATTGTGTTTTTTTTTTTTCTTTTATTTTTGAGGTTAGGCGAGGGATTGGGCGGGCTAGGCGTGATTTAGAGGGGTAGGTGACCCAGGCGCCTGCTTAATTAACATGCTATTAGGCGGGCAGTTGCCTAGGTCCATCTAGACCGCCTAGGCGACGCCCAGACAACTATGATGTCCACTATAGTAGCACTTTGGATTTGAGTTCGGATTACTCATGGAACTTCTAATTTCCATTAGATTTGGGGAAGAACAAACAAATGATTGAAATCGTAGGGTTTAGTCGATTTCTATCTAAGAAGAGAAAGAGGAAAAAAAAAAAAGGGGGACAAAAAGGAGAAGAGAAGGAGCCATGAATGTTGAAAAAATGGAGAAGAAAAACAAAATGAGCAAAGAAAAGAAGACGAATAGGACTTTGGTCATAAAAAATAGATCTGGGGGGTATTTTTGACCTTTTCCAACACTTAACAGCAAGTAACGGAGGAATTTTAACCAGACCTCATGGTCACTAACAATAGGGGCATGGATACATGATTTCTGGACACAGTGGGGGTATTTTTGCAATTGAGAATGTAGCAGGGGTAATTCTGTAAAAATGGATTTTAATAGGGGGTATATATGCAAAAAACCAAAAAAAGGATATTACTTATTTTTAAAAAATTAAATATAAATAATAATTCAGAAATGTTGTATGGATACTGTCAAAGCTCAATTACAAATTGCTTTGGTTTTCTACTTCTCACTAAATTTTTTTATTCTTTTATATTTCACTGGAATATAATCTAAAAAGTTCATAACATGGGTGAGATTTGGATTTTGGGGGGTGGGAGAATTATATTCTGTCTTCCTCCTTTTGTCTTTCTTTGCTTTTTCTGTTTCTTTTATTAGTGGACCCCTAGTCTGCTCTGTAACTTCTGTTGTTTGCAACAGATTTGAATGGAATCTTGGTGGTGAGAAACCCCCACCTTTATATATATATAAAAATTTTGAATATGTATTTTTTTTTAATACTACATTCATCATCAGGATTATGGATATAAATGTAATGGTGGCTCCCTAATGCTCAGCTAAACTAAAAAAGTCAAAGTCAGTTTTTTTTCTTACCCAGCCATTGATATTTGTCCTAATATATTCCTGCTACAAATCATGTATTTGTTAGTAGTTATCTAGTAAGAAGATTTGTGAAAATTACATAAAGTTAACAAAGCACACCCCTTGATAGGTTTGTAGCAATATCCACTATCCGCTCTTCATTGAAGCATCCTAGGTTCGACTCTTACTTCTGTCGATAGAAAAAAAAATTTTAAAATGTAAAGCTTGACTTATCCATCTCATCTTAAGTATCTAACCAATAAGTGGTGTAGCTGCCTAAACGCCTTCCTCACATGATCACATCCTTTTGTTTTGGAATATGGAGGTTGCCAAACAAAACAAATGATTACAGATCAATAGGTTTGCTAAATGGATCGTATAAGATCATTGTGAAGGTGTTTATGAATAGGCTATAATAATAAGGGTTTAATTGAGGCGCAGTCTGTTTTGAATTCAAAGAAAGGCTCACAATTAATTTGGCATTCTGATATGTATGATTTTTCAGAGAGGGTAAGATGACTGGATTGTATAGCAGCTGCAGAGTTTTTGGTGCAATAGGTGTGTTTCATCCACCTTCATTAAGACAAAATCAAGTGTTAGAATGAAGGAGCTGATTATAAAATTGGCATCATTCACTGAGTGGTTCATAGAAATCTCTTGCAAAAGGCTGGTAAGTAGATAAACTTCTTGGAGTTTGGCTGTCAATGGAAAACTGATTTTAAAAAATTGTGAGCATTTTAAGAGGAGTTTAAGCTCAAACCACTCGAAAATCATTAGGCGCTTACATGGGATGAGATCTAATCAGTGCCGGATGTTTAAGTTTTGGTCAGTCCCCATGAAACCTTAAACATGTGAAGTTTCATTATTGGATGATAACCACAGGCTCTGCTAATCAGAGGTGGTTAGGTGTATTATAGGGGCTTTTGTTGCAAGTTGAAGAAGAATTGCCATCACATGGCACATGCATATCTTCCCCTTATATAAATACCAATTGATTGAGGATTCCAATTGGTGGGAATGAGCCAAGCAGAGTTCAGATTACAATTTTTTTTGAGATCCTATGTTGAACTAGTACTGAAAAACTAAAAAAATTACTCAACTCCCCCTCCCCCAACCCCACAAACAAATAAAAAAATATTTAGAAAACACCTTGTGATGAAAAATTTTATTGTTGAATCCCAATAAATCCAGTCTTCCAATCAAAAGCAAAAGCTTCCAACATCAAGGAGTTGTCTCTGCTAAGTTTGTTTAATGTAACAAAAACCCAAATAAAAAACCAAAAAATAAAAACAAAATGATGACTTGTAGTTTCATTTCCACTATCATCTCTTTCATTTAAATCTTTTTTATTCTCATCTTATTCAGAATTGTACTGCAAACCCTTTTTTTCTCTCATCTCCTTTAACATTGTATCACGAATTCAGCAATGAAATCATGGAGCAATTTTTTTTTTTTTTAAATAAAACGTGGATCACTAAAAATGTGGAACCAAAGCTGCCCAAAAAGGTTAATTAACATCGCATTATGATAATATAATATGTGCATACACAAAAGATCCCCCAAAATTTATATGTGAAGAAAAAGGGGGGTGGGGGTGATTGAGGGGTCTCTCTCAGAATCCCCTGCAGAGAAACGGAGCTCGGCAACTCGCCCACTCGAACAACCCCAAAATGTGTCTCCCCCTCCTCTTCTCCTCCTCCTTCTCCGACGACCTCGCGATCGGTGGCACGTCTGTCTTCCTCAGCATCTCCCACATCACCCTCACGTCCTCGTACTCGCACGATCTCACCTCGTGCTTCAGCTTCAGATGCCCTGCAAAAAACAGATCAATTCATCCCCGTTAAGAACGACAAAAGACGAAACCCTTTCAAAAGGTTTTAAAGAGAACATCGGGAGATCCCACACCGTTCTTGCGGATGCCGAGACGCGTCGCGACTCCCACGCAGAACCTGCGTATCGGGTGCGTCACCTTGTCCCACCACTCCATTAGAGGTCTCTTGTTCGAGGTCACGACGAGATAGATCTCAAAAACCCGATAGAGAGAGAGAGAGAGAGAGAGGGGTTGAGGTTGTTCTTCTTTTCTGTCTCTCTCCTCTCTCTCAGTCTTATTATATATATTAAAAATAAGAGAAAAATACATGTAACCCCCTCAAAGATGGTGAATATCCAGGTCGACCACTCGTTTTTTTAAAATCTATAGAGCTCCTTGATTTTATAGTTTTAATTAATCTACCCTTGATGTGAACAACATGAAACTGAAGTGTAGTTAAATTAACTAAAAATGACTAATAAACTATCATTTCACCTCGTTTATTTCACCCTATACCGTCTCTTTCACTCAAATCAGTTTTTTTTTTCCCATTAGAACAAGTTATTTTGATAAAGACTCTGATTCAATGGTCTTGTGTAAGTAGTGTATTTTGATCCGTGATCTTTTTTTAGTGTCATGAGTTATGAATATGTATTTTAGTCTGTCATTAAGTCACATAAATAATGTTTTAAAAATATTTTTAAAAAATAGACGATAATTTAACTTAGGGGGACTATATGCTTATCCATGATAAAAAAAAACAGGGGGTTGTATTATAATAAAAAGGATATTTGTAATCTTTGAGGGGCTATATGTATTTTTTCCCTAAAGGAAAAACAGAGAGACCATTCACAACCTGTCAACCGGCTGACCCGATCTTTGAGAACCGCCACGCGGCGGTCACTTTCCTTTAATATAGGACATCGTAGGTCCCGCGTGAGCGACTTGCCGTACACGTGGCAGATCCTGCCGGGTTGGCCGTCCGTGCTAGATATTTTGAATAGCTGGTTTTTATGTGATTGTGACACGTGGGTACCTACGGGCCGTTGGATGTGGGGTTCGAGACGCGCCACCGACGAAGACGGAGATGTTGACGGGATTAATACACGTGAGGGCCTTTAATTGTCACTTAAGAGACCTATGAATTGAACGGTTGAGATGAATTGACCGTGAGTGGGGGACACACAGTAGACCGCACGTTTGTTGAAGGCACATGCAACGAACCTTCGGTTGGTTACTATTGTTTTATTATTATTTTTTTAATGTACATTTATTGACTGATGAAGGTTAGAGTGGGGGGAGTAGATGTACTAGTGTGTATTAGTATATGTTTCATACATTAATTTATTTATGGAAAACTTTAATCAACTTGCGGAGTGTTCACGCTGTTTTTTGACTTTATGGATAAGGATTAAGGATTGTATCCCGGATGCACTTAAACTAGAAAAAAGAAAAAAGTTTATTCCAATGGATTGCAGATTTGCAGTCAATACAGTTCATCCGAAATTTTTGAATGTGTTTGGGGGCGTATTAACCCATGGGAATAAAGAAGAATAAGTATTAAAAAAAAAGTTTTTTTTTTAGTTTGCACCCCTCCTGAAAACTAGCGAATTATTGAAAACCCTTGTAAAAGATGAATTTATTATTAACCCTTTACAAAGTTATTGCATTTTATTAAAAAAATTCAATGTTTAGTTTCTACACCTACTATATAAATAAATTATTTAAAAACCCCTCCAAATACACATTATTATTTTAGGATCCTTCAAATATATATTGTCTTCATAAGAATCACACACGTTTAATCTATTGTAGAAACTATTCATACCAACTATTTTTTAATGGTTTCTATAACAAAATATATAACTAAATTTTTCGTAAAGACAGCTACAATTTATAAAGGTCTTAAAATAATAATGTATTTTAGTGGGTTTTTTTAATAATTTACTTGTTTATGAGGGGCAAAAAATAAATAACCTAAAATGATTGGGTTTTTTTAATAAAACGTAATAACTTAATCAATTCAATTTTTGAAATTTTTTTTTTATAATATGCTTGTTTTCCATGGGTGGAAACTAAATAACAAAAAAAAAAAAAATTTTTGTGCAAAAATATATCTTGATATCTATGTCTGAATAAATTGACATAAACATAATAAATAATTTAAAAGATGATTGAATTAATAAATATGACTTATTTATGATAATGGACAAAAATAACCTTTATACCATTTTAAAAAGATTACATCGCCTAACACTATTTCACAACTTAAAAATATGTCATAAATATCATTTCACACGTAAAGCTCCGATATTTCAAAATACAAACAATTTATGCATATATGAATATAGTTGTCATTTAAAAAGCTAATAAACTTTTTATTAATTTATTATCCACCACTTATCTCCATTTTATTCAAAACATACATTTTGTATTAAAAGCTAAAACAAATTTTTTAGTTAGGTTTTTTTTTTTTTTTGAATAGTTTGGCAACACACTTAGCTTTTTCAGATTTTTGCAAAACAAAACCAGACCATATCTGTTTTCGAACAGCCCCTTAAGTAGACTAGACTAGTATTAAAATATCATTTCTGTTGTATGTTATAATTGTATCATTCATCAAAGGGGGCCAAGAGTACATGTAGCTCCAACACAATAATTTCTTAGAACATGTATTTTCCATGATTCAAATTAATGCACATTACAATATAATTTACATTGCCATAGATATAAGATCCTGTCCATGCTTGTCTCTGACTCTGTTCGTTAGCTAATAATACACCACTAAACAATGTAAACTAATATTTAATATATTTTGGAATATACAAGGTTCAGGAGTATATTTGAAGTGTCTGAGAGTGTATATTAAATGTTTGCGAGTTAATTATGCATGCGATTCGAAGGATATTTACATTTTTTTTAAATAATATATACCTTGTTATAGATAAGATATATTATTGCCGTAAAAATCAGAATGGATGTAAACTGTACACGAGACTATAAACTAAGTTCTTGTCTAACATTGTAGTAATAATAACATTATGTCATATATAATCTCAAAAAAATAAATTGAACACTAATACACTCAATTCTTTTTCCAGTCCTGTCTGTAGTTATATATACATGTGTGAAGTTCTATCATAGTATATGACATAAATTTTTTTTATTTTTTTAAAATGAAAAAAATATTATTGTATCTCAATATATAATTTATTTTATATAATAACATGTATTTCTATAAAAGTGTATTATTAAATATAAAAAAATGGTTTATATTGCGGGTAAGGCTATAATCGAGTCTGAACGTATCATTTTCCAAACCAAATTAATACGCGATGTAGGCCCAATGGCCCAAAATAATCAATGAGCATGTTGACCTAATTATGACTTTGGGTCCCATCTAAAGCCCAATTGACACACAGTGTAATGCGTATCATTGGACTTTGGTCCTTTTTTTTTTTAACTTATGGTGTATTTATACCCAAATCTATTTTCAACCCCAATTTTAGTTCTATATAAGTTGATAAAAAATTAACGACACATATGCTCACGTTAACAAGATTATATGCTTCATTTTTTTATAAAAGCATATATCTCATTAAATGAAGTATACTGTTTTAAAAAAATTCGAAACACATATACATTGGAATTGAGGCTGAAAATGGGTCTGGACGTAACATTATCCTTTAATTTATCATGAAAGTTTTTGTTTTAAAATTGGTTTATGATTTATCTTTATCATGTAAATTAAGGCATCTAAAACTCATGGGTTTTATTTATCTTTTAAAAATATGTTATTTGTATGATTAGTATTTTTTGTTCTTGAAAAAAAAAGTAATTTCGATTATTTTTAATGTTTTTTTAGATCTTTTACATTTTTAGTATACCAAAACACCCTCACATGTGGTTATGTTTTTTTTTATAGTTCTTTCCATCTAACGCTGTTCGTATATACATGTCAGTTAATAGTGTATAAAATATAATGAACAATGTATGAAATTTGAATAATGTACATAACATGTATTACAATGGACATTGTTAATATAAAGGCGATGAATAATGGTGTATGACTTACCATAGTGCATAGTACCTACCGTATAAAAGATATTTAACATGATAATCAATGAAAATGAGAAAAAAAAAAACAAGAAACAAAAATCCAGCCGTCAACTTAAAAGCTGTAAATTTCACTTCTGACTCGTTGAATTATATAAGCCTTTGGGTCTTTTTATTGTAAAAAAAACAGCAAACAAACAAATTTAAAAGCTGTTTTGGAATGCTAATAAGAAATATAGGGACCTAAATAAATAAGTGATTGAAAAACAAACTTGAATCAGTTTCCCCCATTTCTTCTGCTTCTTTGATATGTTTCCCTCTATTACTCTGCGTGTGACACTAATTTTTTTTTTCTTGGAACATGTAACGCAATAGTTTTTTTTTTTTTTTTTGGTAAGGACATGTAACACAATAGTTGGGTATAATTATGTAGCCTATTGTACTAAAGATAGAAATCTTTTGATAAAAGAGGATTGTTTTACTGTGATTGTCCTCATCAACATATTAAAGAGAAAGACCACACCCATCACACACAACTCAATGAGAAGAAAACAAAAGCCAAACTGCCCCTTCAATTATAAGAATCAGCTTTTGAATCAATCAATGCAACATAAAAAAATAAAAAACAAACAAACCCAACACACCGTACCCCACTTCTTACATACCTAAACTAAGATCACGCAATCTTATTCGACTACAAAAAAAACACACAAAAAAAGGGAAATATCCATATAACCCCTTGTAAACACACCATAAATGTAAATAACCCCCTGCTGTAAAAAAATCTTTAATAAAGTTGAAATATTTTGAACATATTTCGTTATCTAAACCATTATTAACAAATATGTATTATTTTAACCATCTGAAAATAGTCAATACTTCAAAAAGTAAACCCTAAAAGAGTGTAAAATTATAAATATGAGGTTTTTTTTTTAACTATTGACTGTTTTTCAGGGGTTAAAAGAATACATATTTGTTAATCATGGTTTAGATAACGGAAAATGTTTGAAATATTTTAACTTTGTTAAAGAATTTTTAACTACAGGGGTTATTTGTATTTATGGTATGTTTACAAGGGGTTATATGAATATATTGAGATTACAGGGGGTTATATGGGTATCAGGGTTTTTATTCCAAAAAAAAATCCAGCATAACTAGGGTTTTTATTCGAAAAATTTCAAACAAGCAATCAATGTTTCCCCTTATTAACTAACAAACTATTCAAAAGAAAAGGAAAAAAAAAAAAAAACAGGTTTTACAAAATCTGCACGCTCATCACACTTAAGCTACATCAGCGGCATCCGACGGTCCTAATTGAAAGCCGCGCAATTCCGTCTGATGTTCCCCTGCGACCCGGTCTTGACCCCGATCCGGCCCATCTTCGTCATGGCTGTCATGAAGGCCTGATTAAAAGCTGCGGAGTTTTGGGCCCATGCATTAACGGTGGGCCTGGACCTCGGGTCCACGAAGAGGGTCTGGTCCGATGTGAAGAGGCCCATCCCCTTCTGTAGGTTCTTGTAGTAGGCGTTGTCGAAGGTTCGGGGCGTTGTGGGGTCCATGTTGATGGCGATCCGTGGGTCCACGTGTCGTGGGCACATCCCTTGGAGCTGGGCCGCGTAGCCCTTGTTGAGGGTCGGGTCCACTGGGCTTCGTGGGCTGAAGTAGTAGATCCGCTTTGAGAATTTTGAACAGTGGGAGAATCCTAGTGTGTGTGCCGCTGTTTGGATGGAAAAATAGGGGTAGAATATAGAAGAATAGAAGATAATAAGAATAAAAAAACTTTTAGTCTGCAAGGAATAGGGGGTATAAGTATGTTAAAAATCATTTTTCATATTTCATAAATATTAGCCACGTTTTATTATTTTTTATTCACACATTTTTTTTTTATCAATCAAACAACAAAAAATTTATTATTACATTTTCATTAAAATAACTAAAAAATTCAATCAAATGAAAAATGAGTTATTCTTTACTTATATTGTAATAATTATCTATCTCAAAATAATTTACTTCAAAAGACACTTTTATGTTTAATTGTTTTTTCAAAAAATAAAAAGTTATATATTATATTAAACAAAAGGTATGACTAGTTAAAAAGAAAAATCAGAATAAATGTACGGTTCTATTTACAAATAACAAAAACATCTTTAGTTTGCAATTTTTAGAAATACAATGTACACAAAAAAATAATTATGTGAAGAAGATAAAGTTATATGTGATATTTGCAATTTTATTTGATATGTATAAATAAATTAAACGTACTAATTTTTGAAAATTTAGTTAAAATTATATAATATTACAAGAAAGATTTAAACATAATTTTTGAAAGGAAAAAATCTATACAACCCCCTCAAATCCGACTGAAATCCATATAACCCAGTGATGTTTCTTAAAATCCATATAATCCTCTAAAAACACTTGTAAATCCAAATAATCCCTGAATAAAAATTTTATTAATAGAATATGAATATTTGACGCATATTTTGTTTAGTTAACCCTGATTGAAAACACGATATACTAAAAGCCATTACAATTTGTTAAAAATGTGAAAAATCCTATGAAAATAACGATTTTACCCTCTTTAGATATATTATAAAACTCTATTCAGAGGGTAAAATCGTTATTTATAAAAGATTTTTTACATTTTTAATATGTTGTAGGTTTTTTTTGGTATATTATATTTTCTACTAGAGTTAACTAAATATAATATTTATAAAATATTCATCATTTGTAAACGTAAATATTTTTCAGGAGATTATTTAGATTTACTATGCGTTTTCATAGAGTTATATGAATTTTAAGAAAAATAAGAGGGTTATATGAATTTCAGTCAGTTCACACAGGCCAGTAAGAGGTCGAAAATTCAGAGGATTATAACTTTTGCTACAGATATCAAAACAATTTATATTACATATGTTTTTAAGATAGCTCGACGTGTCCGTCGCGATGGATAAGTTTACAAGAATTACATGGATTTTTTCAATTTTAAAAATATAAGCCCTTTGAGGCAAAATGTTTAATAGAAAATTTTGAAGGACATATATCGTAAATAATGACTTTATTGTCGGCCAGAATGTGGGGACCATAATGTCGGGACCATAATCAATAAAAAGTAGAAAACACCAACCAAAACAAACAATGCGGGGACCAATAGAGAAGACCACGGTTGGTTTTAATCACAACCGTCTAATCATGGTGAACCTTATTCGGGGCTGTCTTGATGTTACCACCCACCACATCTTATGAACCACTCTTCTGCCCCGTCCAGTGTTATGTAGAGAAACAAACTGAGTGAAATTTTACATATTTAATACGTGAGTTTTCTTATAAGATATTTTGAAAAATAACCTCTTTGAAAAAATGCATTTCACTTTTAATCCGGAACTAGTTTTTTTTTTTTTAAATGACCCAGAGGATTGTTTTGACCCTGGTCAGTGCATGTTGATCGGTTCACCTATTGCTACGGTAAAGACGTGATTCACAATTACGTCTCTGTCGCTTCACGTACACCCCTATGCGCACGCGCGTTGACCCTCGATGCGCGTGGGGGGGGGGGTATGTCTCCCCCCTATCAGGGAAGACATGATTATCTGTGCTAGGCGTGGGGGGTGATTAAATTTTTATTATATTTTTTTACTTTTTTTTTAATATGACTATTTATTTTTAATTCAATAGATTATTTGTGGAGACGAGATAAATAGATTCCAATAAGTGTTAAAAAAATTAATAAAATAATTTAATATATAAATAAGCATGAAAAAATAAACAGAAGATCTACTCCCAAATACTAATAATATTTATCATGATTTCTTTTCTCCATTTCAAAGTAATATCTGGTTAGAGATAATCTAGGAAGTATAAGATCTAACTTTGATTTAAAATTAAGGTTAAGTTTAAATTTGAGCATTTGAATAAGATTTAAAATTTGGATATTATTTAAAAATTAAATTTTATAAAACAGCCATTATAAAAAAAATCACATGCAAATATATATAAATAATTGTTTTGTAAAATTAAATTTTATCCAACAACTAGTAGGATCTATCTATCTCATATCTATAAATAATCTATTAAAATAAAAATATAAATAATATAATGTCATGTTAGAAAAAATTAAAAACAAAAGGTAAAAAAATAAAACAATAATCAACGTTTCACCATCGTGCACGTGCAGGGGCTGAGAGGTGATGTGGCGGAAGCCGTGATTTCGCCTGCATGGTCATTTTTTTGATCCATCAGCATGTCACGTGAACGCGTTGATCGGTCAAAATTGATCCCATAACCAGTTTTACAATTAAATTAATAGTTGGTGAAAACTAATTTATTTTTTTGTGGGGTTATTTATAAAGTTTCCCCATGTTTTTTAACTATTAAAATCATGTATCAGTTATTGGAGACTAATTAACCATTGATGAGTCTACTGAATCCTAACTCAAAAGATAAAAGTTAAAGTTGCTAACCCGAGAGTGCAATCATGTCAGTCTGAGAGAGACCATGAGAGCCAAAAAGCGAGTTCAGCTGGTTCAAATTGAACGTCGGCTGCGGCAACTTCCCGTTCACGCTCGCCAAAGTTGAGCTCAACCCATCAAGCCTCCCCAATTCAACCCCGTAAGACGGCCCACCGGACTTCATCATCAATCAAAAACCATTACAATTTATCACAATTTTAAAAGTAAATGAACATTCTTAAAAAAAATAAGCATAAAAAAAAAAGACATACGAGGGCGATGACGTCGCGGGTGGCCAAGGCAAGGATGTCGGCGCAAGAGACCCTGTTACGACACCCGGGCACGGCGTCCACCGCCGCCTTCGCCTTGATCACCGTGTCGAACCCGTCCCCCGCCAGCGACAGGTTGTCCGGGTGGTCCTTCTCCGCCGTGTTCCCCTTCGTCGATTGGATGATCACCGAAGCGTCGCATCCCTACATAAATAATATAAAATCAAAACAGAGACAGTGTGCGAAATGAGAAATGAAAGATAAAAAAAGTGAATGGAACTTGAACTAGAGTTACATTGGTCCGAAAAGAAAAAAAAAAAAAAGAGTTACATTGACGAAGCAGTCATGGAAGAAGAGGCGGAGGGTGGCGGGGACGGTGACGAAGGTCTGCCGGAACTTGTTGTTGACGACGCCGCGGACGATGGACTCGACGTTGGGGCAGACGTTGGCGTAGTAGTTGCGGCGGAGCTGGGCATTAGTGTTGTTTGGGAACAAAATTAGGGTTGTTAATGCTAATAGTGGTAACACTACTTGTGCCCTCATTTTAATTTTTTTTTTTTTTTTTGTATGTTTGGAGTGGGATTAAGAGAGATTTGGGTGTGTTTTGAATTGTGGGATGAGAGGAACATAGAGAGGAATATATTTATACAAAGTGAAAAGTTGTTGGGGGCATGGCCAGTTGTCCACGAATCTTCTTCTGCTTTTCTTTCTTCCTTTCTTTCTTTTATCTCTCTCTTTCTTCCTTTTTTATGTTTATAATATAAGGAGGTGGATATATAATATAACATTGAGTGTCACGTGGTTTAAAAGAAAATAAAGTATATTGCACACTGATTTTTTTATAAATAACATCACAAATGATAATATATTTTTATGAAGTTAATTTTTTTTACATCTATGTTATAGATTTAATTTTATTACACAACACATAGATTCTTTATAATTATCACATGGATAATGTGAACTCTTTTTACGAACCCCACACAGTTTTTTTTAAAATATATACACGTCTAATATTTACCACTTAAACTCACTTGAAACTTATAAAATGTCTGAAATGATCCACTTTAACAATTTCTCATTCTCAAGAATCCAATACCGGTAGATTCTATGTAAGGATTTTAAATATAAATTTTTTTAAAATATATCCAATGTAATGAAAATGAGAATGGGCGACAAACAGACCCTTAATCCACCCCATTAGACTTTGTACAGTAAAACGAGTATAAAATAAATGGGGGAGAGGAGGATATTGATTCAAGTGGATGACATTGATGTTTTGATGAGCAGAACGTGCATCATCACATGAAGACATGAAAAGAGTCAGGCAACTGATTTTCGTGAACGTGCATGCGACGGGATTAAGGGCGGCGCGGCTATCAAATGGAAAACATTTTTTTTTTGTAATCATAAAATAATAAAAATTTCATCTTTATATATATATATATTTTTTTTTTTTTGCATGTACGGGTTCTGATATCTCATAGCATGGGACCTCCCATGTGACATATTTGAACTTTTACCATGCATGTCACAATATATGATTTTTTTTTTCTTGTTGTGAGCTGGCCCCTGAAAATGACTTTTGGAAGAAAAGGTGTGGAACATTTTAACATGTTTATTGATTATTTTTAAAAAGTCTGGATAAATATTCAATCCCAATCTCATCTTTAATTCTGATATGTTTTTGTTTGTTTTACGTCTCATATTCTACCATGTTCTTTAAAAAAATAAAAAAATAAAAATTATAAGTATAGAAAATAATATGTTAGAAATATAGTCTCAAACATATATGTTTTTAAAAATATATAATTGAATGAGTTTAGTGCATTTTTTTACATTTCCAGAACATGTATAGAATACACACACACGTTAACTTTACAAATAGATTAATTAAAAATGAAAACTAAAAAAAATAAAATATATGAATAACTATGTATGAGCATCCTATTAGTCTTTCTCCTGTGTGTGTGTAGCTTACTTATTCTCATGACTCATGAGTAGATTTTTCTAAACTACGTTCTAATATTTTAATATGCCATTTTCAAAAAAAAAATATTTTAATATGACTTTTTCTTTATTTGTTTATTGAATTTTGGTTTTTTTTTTTTCCCATCCCGATAACTGAATCCGTGATTTGCTTATATAGTCCATACAAGTATTTGAATATCATTAAAAAAAATGGAGGTTGTTACAATTAAGTCAGTATACTGCAGTCCTATCTGGATCCCATTATGAAAAAAATGATATTGAATACTGTTACTTTTGACATGCTTAACAAACATTAGTTATACAAACAAGTGAACAACATTTTTTTAAAACTTAAAATAAATCAATCACAGTAGGGACCATTCTTTTTCTTTCCACATGGGTCATTTGGATATCACCTTGTAGTGACATAAAGTTGTGTGGGGCCGGGGGGAAGGGGGGTGTGGAGTCTCTTGGAGTAAGTGATAGATATCACGCCTACTAATTAATCATCCAAACCCCCTAGGTCTTTTGTTTCTGTGTCAAGATTGTCTTTTTTCTTATTATTTTTTTTTCTTGTTTTTTCGCTGTATTCTCTTATCCCCAATCAATCAATCACAATAGTGACCATTCAATCCACTATCTTCCAAGTTACGTTCTTATAACATTAACACTGGCAGAATGCGCTTTCTTAGTTACGTTTGTAAATACCTTTGTCAAGTTTAATGATATCTTCATAAACACACATCAAAATGACACTTTTGTTGTTAAATGATATAAAACTATTATTCCAATTTTTATATCTTTATTATATCATTATATGTATCACTGCCAAACAGTATGGACTTATATTGTCTGTTGGATATTTTCATTAAGTTCCAAATACAGTATAAAAAAAAAGATCAAATTTAATCCACTAATAAGCACCATCTTAAAATATGAGAATGATATATATATACAGGTAAAACATGGTCTTCCATCAATGGTTGAAATATTTCATCCTTAAACTATATATGGTCTAGTTAATAGTGATGATTTCATCAAAGCATCAGTTTTCAATGTTTAATTATGGAAGGAAAAGATCTGAATGTGCAGGCCACACACATGAAATATAATATATATTTCTATAGACAACATACGTCACGTTGATAATATTTTATGGTTTCATAACACGTGTTAGGTTCATCAAAAACTGGAAACTGGTTTCAAACTTCAAAGTGGCTGTGACACTTGTTTTATCTCCTTTTATATTATTTTCTTGAATATAGAAAGATATTATTGTCTAACCACAGACTCGATTTCCCACTCAACTGCATGTTTAGAATTCATGTGATCATTTGGATCAATAAAACTTTTTCTACACTTTCTCAACTGAATCGGATATCTTCATGAGCGTTCGTGCTTTTTTGTTTCTTTTTCTATACTTTTTTTTATCTCCTTTTATTGTCATTGTCTATTTTAAAAATCTTTTAAAATAGATATATATATATGTCCAAATTCTCGCTCAGATAAAAAAACTATGGCCATTAATAATTGATTGATTGTGATGGATAACAAACTTTTGGGTTTTAATTAATTATATACATTTGATAAGCAAGCTAAAATAGGATTAAATAAGCCGGCTTTCAATGAAGAAGAATGCTATAAACCACGTTATGTTGATTCAAGTACTCCCCGGCCCCTTAAATAGTATTTAAATTAAGTTAATTATTGCTTCATGTTTCTAACATTTGATGGCAAGTACAAAATAATAAATGTTTGGAGAGTCTATGATAAGTAAAGGCAATGTTACACTGCATTCTATATATGCAGTCTAGTGCAGTTCCATTTTACCATTTCTTTGCATAAGAGATTAATACCTTAATAATAAGTGACATAGCATGTCTCACTATATCAAAAGCATCAAATAACACTTTTATATGTCATGAAATTGATTATCATTTTAAAATAATATATAGAATATCTAAATTGACAAGTATAGTATAACTAACTGAAGTGTTATCATGTGAGAGAATCTCCAATAAAAGATAAAATGTTTCAAGGATACATTTGGGGCCTTGTTACACATAGTTTCATTTATAACTTCATATGCAGTCCTTCATTTCATGTAATTTTTCAATTCTATAATTTGGTTCATACAATTCACAGTAGTGTATGAACCTTATTTCATTTAAGGATTACACATGAGATAATAAGCATATTGTATATAACATATTTATATCTTTGAATTTTTTCATGGATAAAACTTAGAATTAAGTTGACTAGTCATTGGGATTGTAAATCCAACTCTAATTTTTTGAAAACTTTAAGATAATTTGGACATTTTTGACTGGTTTTTATTTTTTACTTTAATTATAATATTTTTCACAAAACTTCTTAAGCTTTGTTTCCAAAACAAGTGCAGACATTTGAAAAATTATATAGGAGATTTTATTCTATATAGCATACTTATTTAATTGGGAAAAAATTAAATAGCCATTAATTTTAACTGGATAAAGAGGTGATGGATGACTGCAATAATAATAGAAAGGAAGAATTTATTCAATTCTTGTCAATGTCTACTCCTAAGCTCGTTTTCTACTATATTTGCAATGAAGCTGATGCCAAACGTGTGTGTGTATATATATATATATATATATTCCATATTATTGTGTTATGTTACCAATCAAATTAAAGGTAGAGAATTTTTTTTTTGAGTGATGTATATATATATATTCCATATTATTGTGTTATGTTACCAATCAAATTAAAGGTAGAGATTTTTTTTTTGAGTGATGTGGACCTCATCAAATTCCGCATTCACATAATTATTGTATTATTTAAGAGTTACGACTAAGTCATTTTTACACTTACAAATGTAATTCTACATATATTATTAGCATCTTTTATTCATTGTATCAAAGTGTATAAATTGTAATCTTCCCACCTTAACCGTAAGGTCAACCACAAGGGATCCCTCTAATATAAAACAAAAAAAATGTGTATACATCATTGAAATTTTTTTACATTTTTATAATGATAATATTTAATTCATTGGAGTATATACTTCACATTTAATTTTTAAAAGTATATATCTCATTAGATGAAATGCTTATTTTACAAAAAATAAAAACATATATTGTTTGCGTTTTGAATTGTAAAATAAAATGAGTGTAACATTTTCCATTATTTAAATAAGTCTGGGAGGATTCGATCTCAACTTAAATATTCATTGTTTGCATTACATTATACCAAGCGGGGACAAATATATCCCCCCCTCCCCTTCGTGTAGTGAAATAAGCTATTTCATATAAATAGTTGTCTCGACGAAATAAATCATTTTCTGTTTGGTTGAGTTTTTTATAGTTATTCTTATTTAGAAATGTAATAATAATTTTTTTGTGATTTGTTTAACCTTCAATAAATTGTGGATAAAAAAAGAATAAAATGTAAACAACAGTTTATTAAAAATAAAAAATTATTTGATACGTGAATATGATGAAATATAGTCCCCTCTTATATTAGTGGAATAAATTGAATCGAATAACACAGTTTTAGTATAAAATTAAAATATCAATATCAACTTATTCCTACCAATTCTAGCATAGTTATGTTCACATATTCCTTATAAACAAACAATTTTTTTCCATTGTTCATCCATGTTTCTTTCACTTTATACCATATCTATTTTTAATTCTTCGCATAGAATCATATTTGATTTGTCTTTAGTTACATCTTATTACATGATTATTGTCTAATCACTTAAGAATCGAACAAGTCTAGTGACACACAAGTGGGTTGTATTGGACCAAGCTGAGGTTAGGGTTTCTTTTGTCGTGCCTATCAAAATCAAGAAGATATTCTTAAATTTGACGGGTTATTCAGTAATAATGCTTCTCGCGTCCCTATGTCCTATTCAACTTATTAGCTTGCAAAGTCAGAGAGACAACTGTACAAGGATTGGATGAGTTACGTGAGTGATGTAACTTGCTATGTTTTGAATAAACAATATATACTATCTTGGACTTTATGGGATACATATAATTTTGGGCACATATACTTTATATAGTTTATTACATCGCAATCCGAAACGTCACTTTCGTGGAAGGGACACAGCGTGCGTTTTGAACCTTTCCGCACCATGCGCGTTTGATTTAGCATTTGATTATTTGATTAGGGAGTGGTCTTAGGATTTCATCTTCAGTTAAAAAATGATAATTGCATTGTATAAATTTTTTATTATTTATTGAAAAAAAGACACTAGTGTAATTGAGGTTCATGTAACTTTACTATTTATTATAATGATATAAATTTTAATGGATGAATATATAATTAAAAAAAGTTATAGCAAGTGATAGTTTGTTTTGGTGCGCCTATCAAACAATGTGATAATCAAATGAACTGTTTTGCCTTGAAATGAATCGATAATTGATAAATCAACATAGTGTGTGTTAGACGAAACTGAAGTGATGGTTTGTTTTGGTGTGCCTATCAAAATTATGATTTAACTGATTATGGAGTAATTCTTATGTTAAAATATGACACGACCTAATTAAAAGCCATTAAAATATTATTCAAAATGAATGAATAGATTTTGAGATGCAGAGAAATTCTGTGTGGATGATATCAAGAATAGACCTATCAACGGGACATAGCCTGAATTTGACTAGACAACAAATCAAAAACCCAATATGATACAGACCTGATTGGACCTTTCATCAAATTGGGTCGGGTCCTAGTCCACCCTAACCCAATCCTAAGGATCCTAGGTTTTACTTCAAAATCCAGATCCTATCTCTCCTAGGCCCAGTATACACTCTACCTAAGTACCCAACCCAACTTTCGTGACAATGTTCATCAAATAAGCCATTCTTGTTAGGCTTCCATTTTTCATTTCTTTCTCTCTGCGTCTTTCCCCTTTTGCCCTGAAAATTTTCGTATATTTTATTTAACCAGACATCTTGTTGAAGTTGATCTTATGAATTTTTCCATTTAATACCTGTATACATTGTGAATCAATTATACAGGGATCCATAATCTCTTTTTCTTGACCCAATTTAACTTGAATGCTTAAGGGTAAAAATACAAAGTATTATAGTGAAACATTGTATGACACAGTCCTTGTTTAAAGATTTGACATGCCCACACTTTGAACTTTGCTGTCATCCAAAACACTTGGAGTTGTTATAGTCTTGTCTTTATTTTAATCCTATTTATCACCTCAACTAGTGTTCATGGGTACATATTCAATATTCAACGGAGTGATCAAAAGTAGAATTGGTTCTATGACAACGCTCAAATATCTACACATCAAATGCAAAAAGAAAAAACATATCGATTGGATTCTCGGTACCCCTTCTTGTCGATCAAATTAGTAAATGTTAGATACAATCTCATTTACAGCTCTACTTATAGTACACAATTGTTTTAATTTTTTTTTAAATAACATACACCATCTAGTGAATTTTTTTTTTTAAAAAGAATAAGTATATATTTCAACAATTTATATGAATATGTACTCAATCTGTTTTATATTCTCATTTGCAATTGTCATGTCGCTAAGGCAACATTTGAAATCACCTAACGTAATATATAGTTTAATATTATATTATAAACAAAGTAAAATATATGCATTCAATTCATACGATTATATACTTTATTTTATTTTTTTTTATAAAACTTGCATTTCATCTGATAGTATATACTTAATATATATATATATGCAAGTTACAAACGGGGTTGGACATTATATTTCCTTGTTAAGAGGTTCACTGTTACAATGATGCATATTTTAGAAGTCTCATTAGTACTTGAGGGGGTGCACATCCTTTTTTACACCCATTTTTATAATTTTCACATTACTAAAGCAATATATGAAGTACATACTTATTGGATTATGCACTTCATATTTAATGAAGACTTTATTAGTAAAGTACATACTTCAAAAACAAAACAACAATTTGTATGTGAACAGCAAAAGAGACTATAAAAACAATTGAGATCATGGATAGGTTAGGAGATGAAAATTAAATAGCTTAGAGTTATTTGCAAAAGAAAAAAAAAATTCAAAGAATCTCTAATATACATATTACCTACCTTCTATCCTTTCTTTTTAAGGGCCTCTTAAGAGGCTGATGATGGCATTTATCTTACATAATCATGGGGCTCCCACGGCATGGGTGCAACGGATGTGAAGTCCCCTTGGAAGGGTATCAACATGTTAGCAACGATCCGTCCATAAAGGTTGAGGCAGCATGTAATTGCACGTTTTGATCGATTCTGAATTACTTAAAAAGTTTTAAGTAACGTGGAATCCATCATGTCATTTTAGAATCTATTTTATAAAATTGAAATTAATGTTTGTATGATAAAACTGAAAAAGAATTTAAAAAGATGAGAAAAAGTATGCTTTTATATGGATTTGATATGCAGCTCTAAGTTAATCTCAATTTCTCGATCGTACAATCAAACACTGTTTGAATATTTAGTGATTTGAGCTTTAGGCACCAATTGATCACTTAATGTAAAATCAGTTAATTTGTAGATTTGTAGATCAAGACATGTTTGGATTTGTTTTTGAAAAGATTATGTGGTTTAAATGCTAAACGTGGACCCAAACAATTTTTTTACCGCATTTTTTATTTTTACTATGTCAGTTACCTGTGTTTGAAATTTCACTTGAAACAATACTTTTGAACAGCCAGTTTAGATTTCAAAATCTTTGCACTTCCAAATGGGGACTAACTGGAATAGTGTTGTTAAATCCGTGCAAGCCCAGGTTGTAGGTGTGGTGGTGGGCCTGCTTTGAAGACATGGACTGAATGGCTTGCTTAGAGTCCACATAAATGATGATGCTCCTACACCCTATGTATTCCCCACCCAAACAATGGCCTCTATCTCAGCCACTATTTTACTCTCTCAAAATCACACCTTAATATATTTTAAATGCTAAACATACATTACCATGAATGTTCAAAATGCCTTTGTATTTTATGTTAGAAAAAAAATTGGATTCGCAACGAAAGGGTCCAAACAATGGCTTTGAAGTACGTTTTCTAGCTTTTTTTTTTGAAGATAATGGTAGGTATTCAGCTTTAATTAATATTAAGAAAGGGAATGCTCAAATTAGAAAAATGTAAGAAAGCATGTCACAAGAAACACATGGCCTACTTTACATCCCTTCCGGTCGATATTAAGTAGAAGAGGTGTCTACTGAATCTCTCAAAATACAAAACAAACAATTCAAAGGACTACTCCTCCACATAAATAAAATCCCCTTGGAAAGAAATCCTCTCTACTCCCGCACAGCACCCACCCCAATACTTTAGTTGGTTCACGACCATCTGCCAAATATTCTCCTTGTATGTGGGGGTGCCTCTGAATAGGAGATGATTACGGGAAATCCATAGTGCCCAAATAACTGCCGGAATAAGCATATGTGACACTTTGGCCTTCGCGCTTTTATCCCCGGGAGATCCGAGTTGCCTTCCCGCTCTCCATAATTCCTTGAGCGAGCTACTGCCGACCACTAGATCTAAGCATCCAGACAGCCTCTGCCAGATAAGCTTAGCCATCGAACACTCTAAAAAAATGTGAGACGTAGTTTCCACACCTTCCTTACAAGTAAGACAACATTCCACGTTTTCTAGCTTTAAATCGTGATTTGTTCCCACTCGAAAGAAGAGTTGCTGTAGGAATTCAATGTAAACTGCTTCGGATACAACAAAGTCTCGTGGAACTGCGTTTAACAAAATGGAGAATCCACAAAGAACTTCTTGTAGTATTAATTTGATCTTTAGCATAAAGTGGAATTAGTTTAAGAATGGAAAAGTGTTGGAGGAAGAGATTGCTTCTCAATACTTTGAGTTGTTTCTCAGATGGCTTTGTAGAGAGTGAGATCGGACAGCTTAAGAGTTAAGAGTACTTAGGAGGGAGAGGAGTTTGTGTGTGATTCACATGATTTAATTGTGAAGTCTATCCCCTTATTTTATCGCATTTGAAGAGACCCTTCAAAGAACTACGCACTCCTTTTGACTTCCTTTAGCAAGACACTCCAACTACTTTCTTGAGAGCAATTTTATGTCTTTACGGATGTTTATGTTTTTAAGTATTCAAAGTGATAAAAATTATATCTTAATAGGAAAATGATAAGTCCAGTTCCAATTGGAGCTCCATCAACAATCAACACTGTTTTTTTTTTTTAAAAAAAAAAAAAGCACGCATTCTTTCATTGAAGTACATATTGTTATATGAAATGAATTATTTAATAAAATACAATAATATATTTTTTATTTTGAAAAATATATGAAAATAAATGTGTTACACACACTATAATAGCGCAGTATATATCATAGTGTATGGGGCTGTAGACGGTGTTGCAAAACAGACTGAGTGTATCAGTGCACATATAAATTATATAAGCTCAATAATTCAAGTCCATTAATAAATGGAAATGAATTTAAGCCCATTAATAAATGGAAGCTCATTTTCAACATATCCATTTACGAAGGTTGTAAAAACAATTAAATATTTTTTTTTACATTCTTTTATATTTTCGATGTGAGACTAAAAATGTCCTTTATAATATATCATATTAAATTTATGTTTAATAAAAACCCAGTTGATTTCTCAACATTGTAACCAAGAATATCATGTGCTTGCATCCTGTGCATGAGCGATAACACGGGCCTTTGGCATTCGGAAAAGTAATTCGTATTCTGATATCGGTGATAAAAAAAATTATCGAACATCTTTATTTATATTTGTTAAAATTAGGATAAAAAAATTTAGTTTTCAAGTATACTAAATACACAGTTTAATGAATAAAAGTACACATATAGTAAGTACAGGAAACATCCTATCTGTATAATTTTTCAAACATTCAAAAAAGTTTGAAGTACTTTATTATTATATTGCATGCAAGGGATGGTTTGGTGTTGTACTAAAATTTTGAAGATAAATTATATCAATCTTAGATGATAAAAACTCTATCAATTTTTTTTATTTATATTTGTTAAAATTGGAAGAAAAAAAAGATTAATTTTATTTTACCCTTTAATTTGAAAAAAATATTTTTATTTTAAAATCATGACAACCATCCATTCTTTATCTTGTTTTTCTGTTCAAAACAAGTGGGATACACTGTTTTCCAACCATGCTCTGTTTATCATTCTCTGCTCTTCAATTAACCTAAAATAACTGATGAAATTTGCTTCTCATTTCTTAATTAACATTGTTTGCTTAAAAATGTCCTTGTTGATAAAAGATCAAAGGCTCAGACATTTACAAACATTTGATGTGATACCCATAATAGGCCAACAATCTCCCTCATTTGATTCATGAACTAACACATGCACAAACTCTCTTCACTTGTTTGGGTAACCACAATCCATATTATCCAGACCCCATATAAAAATGTGTGAATTTTTTTTCTTCTTTTTTGGTACCAAGGCCCACGAGGGACATACAAATAGACACCAGGGTACAAGGCTCAAACCCAACCAGGAAACAACTCCCCACATAAAGGTCTATAGGGATCGATCCCGGGTCAATCTATAAAGGACGATTCAACTCTCCCACCTCACTAAATGAGGAGACGTGCATAAACCTGTCAATTATTCAAAAAAAATTTAAATCTGATCTGAATCCGTATCTGAAAAATAAAAAATATCTGATATTCGAAGATCCGGAGTACAGATATGGATATTAGTCTATCCAATCCGAAAAATATCCGTATCCGACTTATATTATATATATATATATATATATATATATATATATATATATATATATATATATATATATATATATATATATATATATATATATATATATATATATATTATCCATATTGTTATCTTGTATGATTAAATACAATGATAATAGATTATAATACTATTAGATTTTCAATGTATAATATTTAAAAAAGAGAATAAGCTTTAAAATCTTAATTAATATTGACATCTCTTTAAAATATCACTTGATTATGTAAATTAATGCTAATATTTAAACATGTCAATTATCTGAAAAATATCCGTATCCAATCCATATCTGACAGAGATATGAATAATAGCATATCCAATCCCCCGATTGATAGGCTTCCGTGCATATAAAAAATATGGGAATTAAGTTCTAGTCCCCCCCCCCCCCAATCAACATTGCAAGAGATAACCTTGGTGGACAAATAATTGTGCATCCAAAGTATTATTAAAAAAATGAAATATCTATTGTTCAATGTATGATGTGTCCAATGAAAGACAGAGATGGGGGACCATAGTATGTGATGCGTGAACACATGAAACAAAGAAATGTGACAGGTTGTGACAGGTCCAACTTTGGTCCATGTACGATGTAATTTAGTGGGTTGATGTCACCCGTGACTAAAGTGATCTTTCTTTTACTTCAATTAAGATTGAATTTTGGATCCTCCATTCTGTAGGACCTCACCCTCTGCTCCCCTTTTTTTTTTTTATTCTTCTTTGATCAATGGAGACAAATACTGTCCCATATGTATCAAGATTGTGACAGGTGAGAGAATGGGTTGGGGCCAATGATTTTGTTGCAACTTTTTATATTTTTTATATTATATAAATAAATATTTTTACATTACCTTTATATGAAAGAAGATACTGGGATCTAAAGAAGAACATTTTAGTGAACATGGTTTATCATTCACAAACATAAGAAAATGTAATACACGGTGCTTCTTATGATCACTCTGATAGATCACAGTTGTTTTTGATTATTTTAGAATATAGATTTATATTTTTTATGTAATATATGGTATATAAAATTAAAAATAATAAAAAATAGTGATAATGTGACATGATCAATATAATTCATTTTGTATATTTTAAAAATTATTATTATTTTATTGAGAGTGATGAAGGAAGGAAGGAAGTCCAAAACTTTTTTTATTAGTAATATGGAGTGTATATTGTTATAGTATATAATACATTGTGTTAGACATCTCTAGTGATCATAGCATAACGGTTCACGGCCTATATGTGTTAAGGGTAAGTCTTGGGAGATTCGAGTCTTGGAACTTGTTTAGCGAAATTCGAAAGAATTTTCTGTGTTACCGCTTCAAAAGACGAAGGTAGTTTACCAGCTTAACCATAAGTTAAGCCACAAAAAGTCCCTTTGTCATTAAAAAAAAAAATGTACTAGACTATGTCAATGATGTGGCATATGCAAAAAAAGAATTGAGTATATCAACACCCATAATTATATCAATCATATCTATTTTTGTTTGTTTTTTATCAAGAAATTTTAATTTAAGATTTTAATGTTTTCTTTAATTTGAATGTTGTATAAACATATCATACCATCATGTTCGCACAGTTCTTTTTAATTTAGTATTTCACCCAATTATCATGTTCTTAGTTTGATAACTATTATCCATACAAAAAATTGAAAAAAAAATATGAAAAAGCATTTCTAGATGAACTAAAGTTGTTTAATATTAAAATTTTTCCTTGCATGCATTTTTTTAATTAATCTGTAACAAGTTTCATTTATGTTCACTTGTATATCTTCTTCATCTTACTTGCTAAAGAAGACAAGAGTCACATCACGGTTCAACTGAATAAGAAATGGTCAGTGCATGCTGTCCTGCACTTTAACCAACACACACATGAATAAAGAAGAGACAAAACAATACTATACGGTGGTCGGTGCACAAGTACTAATCTTCTTTTTGTACTGACTGAAACCATTTATACAAGGGATTTTTAGTTTTAAGTCCTCACAAACCATCATATTCAGTGATCGATCCCTCCCTTCTTTGTATTTAGGTTTTACACTGATTTTATATATATACTCCAATTAATTGAATGATATCATTTATAAAAAATATGAAAAATTTCAACGAGTTATATATCTCAATACAATGAGTGGAGTGAGTTATACAAAACTATATTTGAGACCATAAAAATGATTGAGTGTAATATAATTTTTTATTATTTTACACTGATTTTTTCAGTTTCACATTAATAAAAAAATTCGATGAATATATGCTTCAATAATTTTTTTTTCATATTTTATATAAATACATCTATACAATTCATTAAGGTATATATTTCAATTTGTATAAAAATATATATATTATTATATAAAATATAAAATTTTAAAAAAAAATTAAAACACATGCAAAAGGTCTGAAAAAATAAAAAAAATTGTACTTATCATACTTTTATTTTTCATCGTGTTGGGGGTAGGAGTCCACCAGAATGTTTTGAGAATACAAAAGTTACTTATTAACCGGCACACACTGTTAAAAAGTTAAAAAAAGAATGGGTGGGGCCCAAGAAAGTAAGCCCGTGGGCTCGTGATTCAAGGCGGAAGGTGGGGATCGCATTCTGAAGCCCACAGCCTCAAATGTACCCAATCGGACCGGCAAAGCGTGCAAACTTGTCGGCCCCCCTTTCAATTGCAATACCTCTTTTTCTGTTTTTTTTCTCATCAGAGGATAACAGACTTTTGTTGGTGATGGTTTGGGTCTCATCATGTGACTCTTCTCTTTCCAGCATAGACATTTCAACATGAATGAATTACAAAATTCCACTTAACAATGGCAGTGGAGGTCCTTGGAGGATGATGGTGAAGTTGAAATCTAATAAATAATTTGATTTCGAGAAACACATATGTTACATTCCATTTTTACATGTATTTATTGTGTGATTTTTAAATAAATGCATATGACGTGGATGTTAAAGTGGGGAGTAAAATAAAGATTGGGTGAAACATGTGATTTTATCTGAAAAATAAAATATATACTCTAACAAATTGGTGGACTATCAATTGCTTGAAAATGAATCATTACATGTATATATATTGAAAAATATATACGATTGACAAAATGGAATTACATGCATGTAGCAATTGAGTAAAAAAATATAAAAAATAAGTAGCAATAAAAGTTAAAATAAGTTGTAAAATTTTTTTTGTTGTGTGATTATAAAAAATATCCCTTATAAGTAAAAAAAAAAAAAGGGGGGGGGGTATTTTTAGATGTATTAGTAGTGAAAAAAGAATACATATTTTATCAATAAAAAAAAAATTTAAGATATGAGTGTCTAAAATAAAAACTTATTTAAAACACTCAATAAATTATTTTCATATTCTGACTATTTAAAGTTATTTCTAACTTAAATAAGCTTTAATAAATTTAAACAAATATTTCATAATTGTTTATTTTAAATTAAAAGCACGTATAGATTGCAAGTGGACTGTCAAACTACTCCAAACATGTACCTTATCCTTAAAAACATGTATAATGTGCAAGTATGAAGTGTATAATATGTAAAGTGTCAAAGGCCTACCACCATGAACTCATTTACCTGCTCTACTATGCTTAAAAATGCAGCTTTGAATTTGTGTTTTTGACTCGGTTGGAAATCTGAAAAGAGGACTGAAATTGATGTGGGGAACCTGAAGGTAAAGGAAAGAGCATATTTGGAAGTACAATATATGAGTAAAAAACATAAAGTGAGGAAACCACAGTGAAAACAAAAAATGACACTGAATAACAAACATATATGTCTCCAAGAATTAGCTTTAAGCTTTTAAAACATCATCCAGGTCCAGATGCATCTAGCTAGTTGCCCCCTGAAATTGTTTTAGTCATCCTTAAAACGGGATAAGTTATTATTATTATTATTGTTATTATTTAAATACAACATAAACCTAATGTTTGCTTGCTTACCATTCCAATTTCAGCTAATATTATCAATCAAAATGCACTACAAAAAAGCTCTCTGAAACATTGAACGACTGGTGGATTAAAACGTCATTTTTTATTTAAATTTAATACACCCTGTCTTATTTTTAAATTACTTTTAATCCGTCAAATATATATACCTTTTCCATTGGTTAATGTAGCTATGGAAGTTATTTTGAAATATATAATTATTTCAATATAGACAAGAAATAAGTTATTTTTTATGCGTTTGTGTTTTAAATTATTCTCATTGAAAAACGTAATAAAAATGTTTTTGTTATTTGGTCGACCATAGATAAGTTCTGGATAAAAGATGAATAAAATGCAGGTAAAAAATAATAAAAGGTAAAAAATTGATGATTTAACATGTGAGTCCCTTGATATATAAGATGTTGTGATTTATAACATATGAATTAAAATGTGGGTTTCCTTATACTAGTAGAATAGATTGAGTGGAATAACACAATTTCGTGGGGAACCTGAAATATTAATACCAGCTTATTCTCACCTATTTTAACCAGGTTATGTTTACTTATTCCTTACAAATGAATAGGTTAAGATTATTCCCCTCTATTTCTCACATATTCCACTATGAAATGGAGTATTAGTGTGAGTATGCATACATTCATACAAAAAATACACTCATTTTCATATTCGTTTTAGAGCGCTGAGACACAAAATATGTTTTGTAACTCCATCTGCATGCAACTCATCATATAATAAGATAGTGTAGTATATAATATGTTATTGTAATATATAATTTCTATCATAATATATAAATGTTAAAGAGACTTATTATTAATAAAAACACTAATATATTTCAATATATATTATATAACACTCAATATGTTAGTGCATAATGTTTTTAAAAAGGGAAAAATCCAAATAACCCATGTAAATTGCCCAAAATTCATATAATCCCTTAATTTTTCATGAAGTTCGTATAAACTCCCTGAAAACACCTATGTATATCCAAATAACTTCCTGAGTTAAATTTTTATTGAGAGATGAGGAATATTATGTGAATATTCCGTTTGGTTAACCCTGATTAAAAACTCAGTATACTAAAAAAAGCCATACAATTCGTTTAAAATATGGAAAACCATTTATAAATAATGATTTTACCCCCCTCAAAATTTATTATAGAAGCCTATCTAGAGGGATATAATCATCTTTTACAAATGATTTTTCACATTTTTAACATGTTGTATGGGTTTTTTGATATACTGTGTTTTCATCCAAGATCAATCAAACAAAATATTAACAAAATATCTTTTATCGGTCAATGAAAATTTAACTCACAAGACTATTTGGATTTAGGTAAGTGTTTTTAAGGGGTTCCAAGAATTTCAAAAAAAGACATGGGATTATATGGATTTGAGATAGTTTACAGGGGGTCATATGAAATTTTCCCTTTTAACAAACAAATGTGGACTATAAATTGGATAACACGCAGGACTGAAGATACCATTTTTATTTATTTATTATATATATATATTATATATATATATATATAAATGGAGCCCATTAAAGTGAGATTAAAAACGTTACCGGATGTCATTTCATTCTCTCAGTTTACTTGCAAAAAAAGTTGAACTAAGTGATGTCATGTGATCATAAATTCAAGTGAAAAAAGGGAATATATAGCGACAAGATCACCGGTACTGTCACACTTGCATTGATGCATGCACCCATCCTTCACAACCTGACAACATTACGTCATCAATCTCTCTCTCTCTCTCGATCTTCCCACTGTTCATGGTCCTTATCCATACATTTTGAATACATTCACATACATATGTTTTTTTTCATTATATATATACAGCATTACATGCCACCATTAAAAAAAAAAAAATGGAACCTGGACTTGGGGACAACAACTGGTAATAATGATTCATGAAATTCTGAGGCGCATGTGAGTAACCCACACCAGCTTTGGCTGTCAGTCTGCGTCTGTTTATTCTTTGGTTATCAATAATGGTCTGAAGTCTACCAATTATTTATGTGTTTGTATTAAATAAATCTAATCTTTGTTGTCTGTTTGTGGGTCTCCTTGAACTTTATTGGCTCACCCATACAGTGAATTTGTCTTTGGCATGGATTTTTAAACCACCCATTCCACCACCAGATCTCTACCCATTAATTGGGAACTCCTGTTGAGTTTGTCAACTCCATCTGTCTCCCCCCCTCTCTCTCTCTCTCTCTATCTCTGAATTGGAGCTTATGAGGTACTACTAGAGGTGAGTGACTCAATATGTTCTTTTGTTTTTTCTCCTTTGCAATGCAATCTGTAGTGGTGGTTGTGGTGGTGATGAATTTATGATGGTTGTCATGAATGTGAACTCTGTTTTCTCAAATGTTTGATGTTTTTCAGAAAGTGAAGGTGCTTTGTACACAAAGATGCGACTTTTTATTCTTTTAATGCCTTTTTTGATCGATCTGGTTTCACTTCTTTTTGTTCTTGATTGGAAATAAAAAGTTCCCAGTATTTATATTTTTTGTTTGTATGCTGAACCTAGAGTTAGTATTCCATTATGACTTAGATTTTTTTTTTTTTTTGGATCTCATTATGTACCCAAAAGATTTAGCCTATTAGATTTGCAATCAATATGCAATAACATATCAATGTAAGTTCAATTATTGGGTGTTAAGGCATTCCTTTCTGTTTCACATATTTGTGTTTGGATCAGACATCTGGGAAGTAAGCTTTTGATCACGATATCAACGCGTGTTCAATTTTTGCGCGTATTTGTGAATGGAAATCTCTTCTGATAATATATGTCCATTGAATGTTCAATTTTTGGCATAAAAACTGCTCCAGCTCTTCTGCCTTTTATGCTTATCATCTTTACAGAGGTGTCTGGGGTGAAATTCTGATTGCACTAGCCAAACAATCTCTCTATTAGAACACATGTTTTTTTCGTATGGTATACTAATCGAATATGTTCCTCAATTCAAGTGAATTATTAATCTGTTCAATGTATCTGTAATTTTAAACTGATAGGTTATGATATAAAATCGAACGAAGAAACAACTTGTGGGCAGTCTAGCAAGACCTATATTTCAAGTTGATAAAGCCTTGTTGATATTTGGGTTGCTGATGGAGAGCATTTTGAAGAAGTATGACAAAGAATTCATGAAGATGATCATGTTAAAGCATGAACAAACACTAAAAGAGCAGGTATTTTTGATACCCACATCCATTTTTTAAGCTTTAGTACTAGATTTCTAGTGTATCTCTTAATAAAATGCAGATAGTTGAGGTTCATCACACAATGCAGGTCTACGAACTTCATCGTCTGTATCGAATTCAGAAGCTGTTGATGAATGACCTGAAGAGTAGTGAATGGAAGAGACAAATAACATCATCTTATATTGAAGCAGGCCTAAACAATGCTGATAACAATTGTGACAACAGGCGAAGGACACGTAAATTGCTTGACATTGAAGTCCCAGCCGAAGAGGACACTAAAGATGAAAAAGGAGAGATTGAAGAGAGTGAAATTGAGCTGACATTAGGCAGGGGAAGCAGCAGCTACATGAAGAAGCAAGAGACGTCGGTAGGCTCGGATTCTTGTGCGAGCCTATCTTCGTCTTCCTCAGAATACGGAAATCTAAACCATCAGAGAACAAACACGGCGGAGTTTGCGAGCTGCGAATGGGGGCTACAACAGTATGCAAACATGAACATTGGATACCAAAGTCAGCCTCCTTGGCTCTTCCATGGTCTGAGTCTAAGTACAACTTGATGTTTGTCACTGTTTTAAACTTTTATGTATTATGTTAGTGTGGATGGAAAAAAAATCATTCACTTGTAGAATTTGGGTGTGTCTAATTGACTACTGTTATTGCTGTTTTAGTGAATTTTCATTGTTATCAAACTTCTCCTGCATAACAGGTAATCAAATATTCCATAAATGAATCACTAACAAGCCTTACTAGTTTATAAAATCAAAATCCAAAATCAAAAATTGAAGTTTGCAAGAGTACATGCATATTGACATTTCATTGCAAACGGGCATCGGGCTAAAAATTAATTATGAGCTAAAATAAATATCGAATTTGAAAAAGTGTTTATGAGAGCATCGAAAGATTATTTATTTATTTATTTTTTATACAGAGATCCAGTAAGACGATTACAACTGACAGACTTTAGAGAGCTACAAGTACTGGATACACACAATCAAACTAAATGGGGTTTTGGGTGCCACAATTTTTCTTGTTAGAAGCAAAAATCGAACTTGCACCTCTCCGGCGAGTTACGGCTTGCGGGACGAGAACATCGAAAGTGTTTATTTTGTAGAAATTGCAGCTGCAATGGATTTTAAAGAACAACCATTCTTCATTTATGGAGCAATAAACAACAAGATCACACATATAAAAGTCAATCTTATTCAGAAGTGTTCATTGTATAAAGACATCAGAGACATCAAATTGTAAATTCAATTCTTTCATGTGTTTTTGGTGGTAATCTCATTCTTTCTACTGAAAGCAGCAATAAAAGAGGCAGAAAACCAAGAAATTACACAATTAACTACAATTAAATAAATATATAAAGATGTTGATTTACAAAGTTTATCAAATTGGAATACCTATCCATTCTTTCTGCTCAAGGCAATAATCAACAAAGATAGAACACTGAGAAAATTACAAAATGGGTAAAAGAAAAGACTAACTAAACTTCAAGAAGAGTGTCATTTTCAAAAGAGTGTTGATAATTACAGAATGCATTCAATCCTTTTTACACCTGTCTACAGTAGAGACGGTTTTTGAGCTACCGCACACTACGATAATGTAATACATACTACGTGATCATAGTATATACTGCACTATCGTAATGTATGAAAATTAAAATCTTTTTATTTTTATTTTAAATATACTGATATATCTCAGTGTATACTTTGTTTTTTATAATAATATGTATTTCAATAAGCGAGTGTCTACTTTTAAAAAAAAAAAACTATTGAAGACTATGAATGGGGTAGCACATGGAGCTATACATATCATTTTCCTTTTCCAAATTGTGGCATGGTTGATATACTATAATCATAAGTCCATGGATTGTTAGGACCAATTCGCCTGACAATCCATATTTTGATGTTTTAAAAATAAAAAATTTCATATAATGATTAATGAGGTATATGCATCTTTATGATGTCTTACATGTATCAAGTGACTGAAAAATATGAAAAATTGCTAATAATGTATATATCTCGTTGATGGAGGTATATATTGATATACATTCATGCATGTCTATCAAGATAGATGGGCTATTCATGAGACAGTTCTCGTGGACTGCATGTAACAACACTCAAGTCAACAACGTTAAAGCATGCAAGATAGAGAGATGATATATGAAGTATAATAATAGAGCGTTGTTACATGAGATCCGCATGGACAATCCCACGAACTGTACATATACCTTCATAACCATCAAACGAGGTATACACCTCCTTAATGAAGTGATATACATTTTCATGTATATACCATCAAGTGAGGTATGTACCTTGTTAATTTTTATATTTGCTAAAAATAAGTTAATTCAATTTGAAATGGAGTGATATACATTTTTTTATTAAAGCACATATATTACTAGATGAGGTTTAATATTTAAAAAAAATCAAAACATGTGTAGACTGTATATGGGATAGTGCGCATGATTGTCTCTAACATTCTTCATGATAAAAATGAAAAATATGCCCAATTTTGTTTCTAAGAGAACCCTAGGCTCCCATTGAAATCAATTTGTAAAATAGCTTATGCTATGAATTCATTAAAATAATCAATTATGAAAAAGCTAGTTTTTACCAAAAATTTTTTTTATAATGCAAGATCTGTTTGGCCATGGGATGACCCTAGCCTAGGACTTAAAGCGGTTCAAATCAATTCAAGTTTATTAAAAATCGACTTGAATACAAATTTTTGAAGGTTTCTATTTGCACTTCGGACTTTGATCCACTCAGTTTGAAGAATTGCTTTCACATCCATATGCATTTATAGTACCTAAAAATTTCATATAAATACATCCACAAACAAAAGATAAATAATGATTTTTAGGGTGAATTTTAAGGCTGGTGTATCATTTTTTTTTACATTAGTCCTTTTATTTTGCACTATTTTTTAATTAGAGGGATGTACACAATGATATCATGATAAATATTTCGATTTTTTCTTAAAAATATTTCATTTAATAAAGTACATATTATTATAAACCATAAAATATATATTTAAATAAATCAATACATTTTTTTTTCTAAAAAATACGTTATATCAGTGCAATATATACTGTATTATGATAGTATAAAAAGCTGAGGATGGACTTCAAGCTAAAAAACAGATTGAATGTAGAGAAAATGCTCAAATTTTTTTTCTAAATGACTAAAAAAATTCAAATAAACCACTTTTTAAATTTGTACCTAAAACATTTTCATTTGAGAATCATGCAATATAAATGAATTAGTTACCCTTTATTATATCTAATAATTAATTTCTCATTCACATTTATTTAAAAATGTTTTACACACCTACTCAACTAAAAACTTTAACCTAAAAATTAATTTTTATTTGAAAATAAATTTTATATTTTTTTTAAGAGCACCATCTCAAGAATCAATATGGACAAATATATCATTTTTACATTTTAGAAGATTTTGTATTATATATTTTAAATATTAACATATTTTTTTAAAAAAATTTATACATTACAGCGTATAAATAACTTAAACAGGAATTTTTAAATAATTTTAATGAATAAATTTTTAAAACTATCTTCTACAATCATGAATGTCCAAAATTTTATCTAAAATTTAGTAATATTAATTTTTGTCAAAGTTCACTACTCATTCTTAAGTAAAAATTATTTTTTATTTTATTAAAATTTATCAATTAAGTGTGTGTGAAATATTCTAAATATGAAGTTAATATTTTTTCATATAATTTATCAATTGAGTTGAGTATTTTCAAACTTTAGAAATTTTTTATTTTTATTTTTTGGGATATTTTTTCTTGAATGTATCATATGATATGTCCCCAATTAATAGTTACCCGGAAAAGGAAACACGCGCAAAAATTGATATAAATGGAGTCGGAGTCAGTGAAAGATCACCGAAAACTTTTCTGATATAAAAAAAGGGGAGGGAAAAAAAGCAAATCCAAACCCTAAATCCGTGAAATCGAACTACGGATCATCGCCATGGACCCATCGATCATGAAACTACTCGAAGAGGACGAGGTCTCGTACTCCTTCAATCGTTGTTCCTCCAAGAATTCGAGATTTTCCGTCAATGTGGAGATCTTGTTTTCTTATGTATCTTTTTGAGCGTATATTGTGTGTTTTCAGGACGAGACGATGCATTCAGGAGCGGACGTGGAGGCGTTCACGGCGGCCCTCAACAGGGACATCGGCGGAGACGTGCCTGTTTCTCAGCCATCCGATTCGAATGCCACCGGTATGATTTTTGCTAGTTCTTGATGTTTAATCGTTCAATAATTTGTTTCACAAGAAAATTTGATTTTTTTAGGCAAAAAAAACTCTTCACGGGCAAATGCTTAGGCGAGAGGGCAAGAAATTAGGGTTTTCTTCTGAAATTTGAAACCTTGGAAATGTTTTAGAGAGCCTTAGTTTTTTTTTTTTTTTTTTGCAGAAAATCATTATTAAATGGGTTGAAATTGTCTAGGGTGTCCGAAAGATGATTAACCATCTGGATTTCACCAGTGCATGACCTTTTCATGTTTTTTTTTTGCCTCATAAACTAGGTCCTGTTCAGTTTATTTATTTATTCATTTATTTATTAAATAAATGGGTTGGGGCATTCATATTAGATCAAATGGTGTCCCTTGGATAAAATAGAGATGCTGCCCCTATCAGAATTATCCAATGAAGCTTGACGTGGGGACGGCTTAGCCCCCACAAGCCTTGGAGGTTTTGAGTTGGGTGGTGCTTGATTATGATAAATAGTTGAAAGAAGGGATAAATTTGGTGGTTGGACATTTGAAGAGTAAAAAGAAAGAAGTGTATAATATCTAATGGATGGTTTGGATTATGAACATGAGGAGGGATGGGGTTATAGTCTGAAAGAAGAGAAAGGAGAGGTGACACATGCTCGCTGTGCCATGGGTTAATATTTTGTGTGACATTTGTAGTTCTTGAAGTAAAAGTAACTATTAGTGAAAAGCACAAAAAGTCATCTCCTTATTGAAGATTTGTTGCTTTATATGGTTATTTTCCCAATACAAGATCCCTATAATGGCTAGTTGATTGAAGTGGGTAAATTATGAAATATCATTTGTGAGCTATGTTGCATTGATGAAGAAACAAAGGATCATCTTCTATGTTTGCTCGTATAGCGCAACAATATGGCAAATGTTGCTTGGCTCTTTAGGTGAGAGGTGATTTCCAATAATTTGGGAGACACTTGGAACTGGTTTCGAAGAAGAAGGAAAAGAGGCTACCAAAACAATAAAGCAAAATTTCTTATTATTCAGTCCTTTGGTTTTTGGATTCAAACTGTTATAGAAATTTCTTTGATCAATGTGGGGCAAGAATAAATAGTGGGTTGCCCGATGGATGGAGTTCATGGCATTCTTAATTGTCCAGGCGGCCAGGTGAGCATAGGCAGTTGCTATGCGCCTAGCTGTGTAGTTGCGCCTAAGCGTGACTAGGCAGCGCTTAATTAGACATGTATATTTAAGATGATAATTTTTAATTATTCATGCAGTGGTTTTTTTTGTAGAAGTGAAACTGAAATGAGAATATATTTATATAAATGAAAAGTATGAGGTTAGAATGCGAAGTGGGTTGGGAAGGTAGAGAGAACAAACCTACCATTTTTTTTTTGGAAAAAGGTAGACATTTCTACTGGTGCTTGTATATCAAAGTGAAGGTTACAAATTAATCCATCGGGGATTGGTCATGCGGCATATCGGGGGTTAGGGGGCTGCGTTGTCCTTCAACCATCGTGTATTTTATGCGGGGGAGCCGAGGAAAACAGAGAACACTTATTCTTTAGATGTCTTTTTGCTTTGGACATATGGTCGTTGATAGGCTAGGCTATTGATGCTCCTTGTTGTTTTCTTAATATTGATGAGATGTGGAATTTATTCCGGAAGAGAAGGAAAAAAAGAGACTGTAGTAATGATGCTACATTTCAATGGCTTATTTCTCAAGCGGTTTGTTGAAGTATTTGGTTGACACGTAACGAAGTTATCTTTAAAAATAAAAGAGAGTATGTGGAGAATATGTGGGCTCTTATTTTGTTCTTGTTTCGAGATTGGGAGAAGCTACAATTTCAAGTTGAAAATCCTTCATCTATTATGGGTCTATCCTGGTTTATGAGGAGTTAGTTTTTTATATATTTATTTCGATCAGGAATCTGATCTTTTCGAATTTTCATTTATTTGTACTTTCTAATTGGATCCCTTGTCTCCTCTTGTCTGGGGGCTTTTAGTTAATAAAAGTTCCAATATCTTTTTTTTAAAAAAATTACTGATGATGGCATATTGGGTGGGAAGAGAGGCATGTCAGTAGATAGCCCATTTACAAACTCACCCCTAACCCTCTCATGTGGCCCATTTGTTTTGTTTTTTTTTCTTTCTTTTATCTCCTCTCATCCCTATTCGGAACAAACCTACCATTGAACTACTACTTTTGTATGATACTACTTTGTCTATTTATTGTGGTTTGTTGGATAGTAAAAAATTAAGAAAATCAATGTATGACTATTAAAATATTTTCATCATGTATTTTAAATTAATATTTTGATTTTCTTTTTCATGAATCAATGAATGAGATATTGAAAAAGTTAATTTTTTTAGTTAGGTCAGTTTTTTCAATCAAAACAATTAGGTTAGCTATCTTTTTATGTTATTTTAACGGAAAATGTTACGAAAGAGTCTTTTTTCCAGCCCCAATTCCAATCCCCATATGTTTTGGATTTTTTAAAAATAGCATATCTTGTCTAATGAGGCATGTGTTTTTATAAAAAAATGAATTATATACTCCAATGAAAGGGATCCATTTATAGAAAATGTGAAAAATTTCTAACGAGGTATACACCTTGTTAACGTGAGTGTATGACACTATCGAGGTATATGGGACTAGAATTGAGACTGGAAAAATGATTGTGTGTAATAAAGCTCTATCTTATTAGAATCGTAGATATTTATTTGTTTTAATCTCAACTGTCATGATAAATGAGCCAAGTTCATTGAGTGTCCCACCGATCCATTTAGTACTTTGAGGTAGGACAGACATGCTTAGGAGTGTATAGAGGCCTAGGTGTTGTTGACTAGGCAGACCACTTAGGCCCATACGGATTGCCTAGTCACCTAAGCATCTCCCAGACAACTATGATGGAATTTCATGCACATGTAGAACTAAAGATTGATGTGAAGTATAGACGTAAATGATGTAAAAATTCCCCTGATGTCCACTTGATTTTGAGCTTAAGATTCTTTTCTTAGTCCCAACGATCAGGGTTGAATCATGTCCTTGTCCTGATACTCTTTCTGCCTTCCTCTGGTGGTGGGAGAAAAAATTGTATGTCTAATACCCTACTTTATATGATTATATCTTGCGTGATATAAAATAGATGCAGAGTTCTTGTTGTTGTCTTAGGTTATTTACCTATGTACATTGTCCGCTTTCCTCAGAATGTTTATTTGCATTATCATTTAGGGCTTGGTATGATGAATTTCAGTTGAATTTAATGAAGTTCAAATGCTAATATTTATTTGCTTTCTTTTCCCATATATATGTTCCTTTTCAGAGTGTTATCTTTTTCCATTTATGTTCCCCACATTTGACAGGAATATTATCGCAAGCAAGTAGTTCTACTGCAAATAATCTGTCTAGTGAATGGCCAACTTCTGTTGCAGAGGAAAATCTTCCTCAGAAAAATCAAGAAGAAGAGAAGCAACATCTTAAGCATCAAGAGCAGCAACCATCTCAAAATCCTACATGTGTGGAGCCTGGCGTAGAGAATGAGCACCAACATACTGCTAGTCAACCAGAAACTGATCAGTTGCTGTCGCAGCAGAAGCAGCCCCCGAATGATGATCAAAAGCAACAGCTAGTACCAAAACAGACTCAGTTTGTCGAAAGACCTCAGGGAACTGTTTCTGATATGCGTTCTATTCAAAGTTCAGAACAGGAAAGATTTCTACGCGGAGAGAGCCAACATCAAAAGCTACAACAATTGAATGAGACTGCTGGTGCAGAACATGCAATGAGGCGTGCTAAACCTGGTTCTGGCATTCCATTTCAGAGGATGATGCCAGTTTTGCTTTCCAACCTAGATAAAGACCGCACCATGCAGCTTCACCAAATTTTTGCCAAATTGAAGGTTGGCCTTTGACATGGGTGTGGCTAACCTCGTTACTTTGCTCTAATTGGGTTGGTTCTTGGCTTTGCCCTGAATAATTTTACATTTTCTTCTTGTCGTTAGAATAATGAAGTCACGAAAGATGATTTTTTACGAGTCATCCGTAACATAGTGGGAGAAACGATGCTAAGACAGGCTGTTCAGAAAGTGCAGTCTCAGGTAAGTCATATATACTACTATTTAATTTTTTACCCAAATGAGTAGAACCCTGGAAGCTATTTGCAAACTTACACAGTTGAAAATATACTATCTTAAACCTATTTTTAGACTTCATCATGAAATTAACTCCAAGACTAGCATTCTGTTGAGACAGGGATTTCCAAGGAAGAAATCATAAACGGTATTTATTTTGTTCTAAGGTGTCAAGTAAATGATGAAATTACTCATATATTAAAGAAAAACTGAAATGTCTGAGTGTGTGCCTTCCCCTGGTTAAGTTAGATTTATAGTAGTTTTGTGTTATTGCAATACTGAGAATAATGCATATGCATGTTATGTGGTGGAGTGCTAAATCTCCTAAAACGTTTTGGGAAATCTAATCCCCCTTCTTGAAACTTCCATTTCTTGTATAATTGCAACAGCTACAGGCTCAGGCTGCAAAGAATTCACAGGCTAATCCACAGCAACATCCTTCAACATCTCAAGCTTCAGCCCAGTCACTATCCATGCCTTCTCGTAGTGCTCCACCATTGACTGAAGCCCAATCATTCATACAACATTCTTTTCCACAAGCACAACAGCAGAAAGGTCCTATATCTCTTCCTCTGCAGACTGTATTTTATGTCTTCAAAGGCTGATGTGTAGGTTGATTTATGCCTTTACTGCCACAGAGATAAGTGGCCTGAGGCCCAAAGGCATCGACAATCAGAAAGAGGGTTCGATGATTCATGCCAACCAAGCAGCTGCCACAAGTGTCAATATGACCAACCAAGGAAAGGATATATCCATGATGTCGCTCCAAGAAATAAACAGGCAACAACAGCATCCACATTTTTCTCAGTCACCAGTTCCAATGTATGGGGGGCATGTTCCAACATTTCCCAGACCATCCACAGGTGCTGCAGCTACTGCTAGTAGACCCCAAATCCAGGATCAGCAAATGAGGCAAACACCAGTCCATCAAGGCATGGCTTCTAATCAGATGGGAGCATCTCCATCCATGAACATTATAAGTGCTCCCATGTATGAATTGCAGAATAGTATAAGTGATCCCTTAAGATTGCATGCTGGATCTTTCTCCCATGCCTCAAACAAAACAGTATTAACACAAAGTTCTAATGCATGGCAACAATCAGTAAATAAGGAATATAAGAGTTCTTCTATCTCATCAACAATTAATGTTAAACAAGAACCGACTGAAAAGACATATGACCAGCAGAATAAGCCCCGATTTCCAGCTCACCAGGCCTCACCTTCTTTTGGAGCAAATCCAGTGAATGTGGCTTCTGGATCTTTAAAGGATGAACCGATTGATATTCAGTCTTCTAGAATTGGTTTTTCTCCATCTGCTAGTCTAACCACTGCAAATCCAATTTCAGGTTCCTTGGTGAGCCAGGCAGACCCAACATTGCAGGTATCTGTTTTTCTATTTTCATCCTTACTAGAAGGATCAATTTGATTGTTGAAAATTTTTCTTTCTAGGTAAATTGGTATTTCCTGAACCTGGTTAAATTGGGACAAAAGCACTTTAGTCGTATCCTATGTTGTCCTAGGGTATCCTTTGTCTTTTTGAGAGTAGTGTGCTTTCCAGTATTGAATTGATTGTATTAGATCTGTATCTTATGGTTATTGAAGTCACCTGTAGAAAATGATAACCCTTGATTCCCAAAAAAAGTTGGTTGATTTTCTTATGCTTGTCAGTGTTTCTAGTTTTCATTGTTCACATTTTTCATGATGTGTTATGTGAAGAGGACTTCTTTTTTATTTTGACATAACTGTGGTTCTTATGGTTATCTTTGGCTGTTGGTGTACCTTCATAACTTAGCATCATCTTCATGTGGTTGATTGTTGTTAAACGCTGACGAGCTCGTTTTATGGTATATCAGATGCGTCCTCCAGTCTCTTCTGCAGCACCACCAGTACTTGGTGGAGCTAATTTAAGGACTCCGCCAAAGAAACCTGCCATTGGTCAGAAAAAACCTCTTGAAACACTTGGCACTCCCTCACCCCAGCCTAGGTGAATCTCTCTCTCTCTCTCTCTATATATATATATATATATATGTTCCAATATCATGCATTCAGATATTTCCATTGTACCAAGAGTCAGACCTGTACCTCAATTGGTGACAAGATATTTGCACCCAAGAGGCTCTGTGGTTGAACTCATCTTACCTTTAAAAAAGAAAACCATTCTCATTTCATTTTATATGACCTCAGGATAATGTATCCTTTCTCTATGTTTTGCATAATTGCATAGCAAAAAGCAAAAGGTGTCTGGGGATCTACTGGAGCAGAGCATTGAGCAACTTAATGATGTCACAGCTGTCAGTGGAGTGAACCTAAGGGTATGTTTTTTCCCTCCTTTTCTTCCTTATGATATCTGCCATGAAGTGTTCATCTGCAGAAGACATCTTTTACAATTATAAGTGTGTGCATGTCTAATAATCGGAGCTGATGATTCAACTCCATGAGCTCAAGCAGTTGTTTTTTGTTTTTTGGACCAGGAAGAGGAAGAACAGCTATTGTCTACTCATAAGGAGGAAAGTCGAGCATCAGAAGCAACTAGAAGAGTCGTGCAGGAAGAAGAAGAAAAGCTAATTCTCCAGAAGGAACCCCTTCAGAAAAAAATAGCAGAAATCAGTTATAGTTTCTTTTATCGTGATCAATGTGTTTGTTCTTCTGCAATTTTAGAAGAAGTCATATTAGAAGTTAAAAAAGAATCTTGTGTTAATTGTTTGCAGTGTCCAAATGTGGTTTAAAGAGTGTAAGCAATGATGTAGAACGTTGCCTATCAATGGTGAGATACCACCTTAGCTCTTCCTTGGCTATAGGATCACTGTTAAGATAATAATTAAATTTTCAGTGCGTGGAGGAGCGAATGCGGGGATTTATTAGTAATCTGATAAGACTATCTAAACAGGTTACTATTTTCTTCATCTTATCAATTACTTATGTTTCTCTTTTATACTATTTGCCCAGAAGTTTCTTATGTTTAACTTGTGTTTTTACGTAGAGGGTTGATGTTGAAAAGGCACGGCACCGAATTTCCATCACGTCAGATGTCCAACGTCAAATCATGATGATGAATCGTGAAGCAAAGGAGATCTGGGATAAAAAGCAGGCTGAAGAAGCTGAAAAACTCCGAAAACAAAATGATGTGCGTATTTTGATTCTATAAACTGCTGTCTGCTATAGTGAAATATTTTTTGTTTGAATTTAGAAGTTCTATCCACGAGCTCAGAAATCGACTTGCCTCATTGATATGATGTCTTGTTCTCAATACTAAAGTGAATCCATATAACTGCTTTGTTCAACCTAAGTTTCGCTTTAGACCTATTCCTTTTCTCCTTAAAGCCAGCGTTTAACACATCCCTGTTATCTTTTGCATTAATTATGGATATTATTGTAAAACAGGGTATCGATATCTGACAGTCCTACAGTGAGGGGAAAAAACTTATCCTAACCTAAAATATATCTGAATAGATGGTGAGATGTTTTGGAATTAAGGTTCAGAATTCTGTGAGTTTGAATGCTAGTTTTTTCTGATTTTTGGGTTGTGTAGGAAGTTAAATTTACGGTTAAAGGGAATCAGGTGGATATTGAATAAAATGAAAGATATAGAGAATAATAGATTGGCCTTAAGATTAAGAAGACACTTATGGGAAGGGTGGGCAGGAGAGAAAAGATGATAAAATAGATGCTTTGATAAAAGAAAAGAGGGGGATTTAAATGTGGTTAAGGGGGACAGGAAGATTTCTTTTACACATGGGTGGCAGTTCATCCATAGGAAAAACATGAAAGTGGACAAAATAATCTTAGTAATATATGAGGGCATCCTGGCTTGTCGACAAAAGGGTTTCTACAGGATGAGTAGTAGTTAGGCATTTAGATGAGAATTGTCCATGTTACATTTTATAAAGTTATGTCCAGAATTTGCAGGTACTTAATCTGTGTTTGATTTAGAATTAAGTTGAATTCTTTCTAGAAATTTATTCTTTCGATCATGGAGATCATGGGCAACCCTGCACCATCTGTACTATATACATTCTAGTACAAACGGAAAACGCAAAACCACTTGAGCACATTGGAATTGGTTTTTTCACCTTGGAGACACTATGCGTAAGACAGATCTAGTCTTCTTCTCCTTGATTTCAATTATTCATCTGCTAGTCCTCCAACCTTTTCTCATCTTCCTATCTTCACATAATTAATGTCTAGTAAATTTCTTATTTGTTCTTTGTTCTGGTGATGCCAAATGGATATGATATTTCTCACTCAATGTGGCATGAAATTTCCGTTGTGCATAATCATTAATGAATATTGTGGGGTTCACTGAGATTGTATTTCCAAAATCATAAAGAAATCTATGGGCCATTGCTTGGAGCAATGGTAAGGTGCTCTGCAAACCAGCACATTGTTGCAGGATCACTGAGGGTGATATCCTTTTACGTCCTCGAGGCATCTGTGATATATCCCTCTGGACTCACTAGTGGAGAAATAATTAGGGTGACCCACCCCCGACAAAATATAGAATCTGCTTGACATATAAATGGGATGGAGCAGAGTACTGGATATAAAGTGGGAATGTGAGACATTATTGGTTTCACGAGGAAGTTTTCATTGCTCACAGGTTATCTATCTACAGCAGACTCTGTTTCCACTATATGTGTGTAACACTGTTGAAGTGGTGAATGCATAATTCATTTTAAACATAAGGAACATCATAGCTGGGAGCCAGTTTGAAAGTCATCATTGTATTTCCGAGGTTGGATTTCACAAAGCGGGGAATGCATCCGGACCAATGTACCCCTTATGCTTTACTGTTGTGTTCTATCAAAATTCCAGTTCCAATTTATTTATCCATACGCCTTTTGAGATTGACCTCTAATATTATCTGTGGGTTTTAGAACTAACTGCATTAACCTTGTTAAAGAGAACTAATTGTAATTTGGTGAATGCAGACTGATGGGAGCGCAGGAGTGGATGCCGAGAAAGAGAAGGATGAAACCCGTGTAAAGGCGCTCAAGGTACGTGTGATCAAAATAAAGCTTTGTTTATGTGGGGGCCATTTTCCCCAGCCTTTAATTCTTTCCAACCCATGATAAGGTAAATAAAGAAGAAGACGATAAAATGAGGACAACAGCTGCAAATGTAGCGGCTCGAGTTGCCGTTGGAGGAGACGATATGCTATCAAAGTGGCAACTGATGGCCGAACAAGCGCGTCAGAAGCGTGAAGGAGGCGTGGCCGGACCATCTGCTTCACAGCCCAGCAAGGATGTGACCCGAAGGTCTATGTCCTCCATGAAAGCCATGCGCGATAACCAAACAGAAAAGAGAGGCCTCAACACTTCTACTTCCGGTAACCATAGTTTTAACTCTTTTTTATGTGATTATGTATTTCGGGTGATGTTTTTGATATAGTGAATGACATGAGTAGGGGCTGGAAGGAGACTGGGAAGGAATCTTTCTCCGATGCCTCTTTCGAAAGTTACTCGCACCATCTCCATTAAAGATGTTATTGCTGTACTTGAAAGGGAGCCTCAAATGGCAAAGTCGCCTCTGTTGTATCGACTGTATGAGAGACAGAGCACCACTTCTCCATCGGAGTAAGGGAGCTTGTCCTTGAAGCTCTTGACCTGGTAATTTATTTATTTTTATGTATATTTTTTTCTGTACATTATGACTAAATTAATAATATTTTCCGGCTTCATAATCTTAAACTTCAACTCCCACAATCTCAGAGAGAATATATACTGTTCAGTGGAGTTTATGTACTTCATGCATATATGTTTATTTAAATGAAGTACACAATTTTCACCAAAATATGCATGCAAGGATCTGCCTAGCACTGTTCTTTTTTATTTATTCAGAAGGAAAAAGATAGACGGAGCCTCCATTGCAATCCCAATTGCAGTCCATCCTTTTTTTTTTTTTTAAATCATACACTCACCTTTTTGAAGTGCGAAGTGCATGCTGTTATATGAAATGAAGTATATATTAAGATACATTAGTGTATTTTTTTTCATTATAAAAAAATGAAAAAAAAAAATCGGGTCATATACTATGATAGTGTAGTATATATTATGTTATCATAACGTATGGGGTTGTAAAACGGGCTGTAAAATGTTAAGGAACAGTCATATATTTAGTTTCATAAAAATTGAAATATGTACTTGAATAATGGAAAGAGCTATGTCCATAGGTATGGTTAAGAAAATTGGACTCTTAGCTCCTGTTTGGTAGTAGAAGCGGAAAATAGGAGTGAACAAGCCTAAAAAGTTTGACCCCTGTATGGCGTGGAATATAAGGCAAGAATAATGAAGAATAGATGAGAATAGCTAAAAAAAGTTATTTGTTTTGATAAAATAAACTTCAATAGTTATGTCTGGATAAGCTAGGATAAGGCCTGATAACTATTCTAAGGAAATTATGGAATTACTTATCAAGGCTTATCTATACCAATGAATAAAAATATCATTCTCTGTCATTTTAAAAAATTTATTTGTTTTTGAACATATTTTTAATTGTTGTTCATAATATTAATGTTATAATGTATGATTAAAAATGTGATAAAAATTATATCTAATTTGTGATATCTTCGAAATTTACCATACTATCTCTTCTTTAGAAATTATTATCATATATTTATTTTTTATTAATAAAAAATTATAGAACCGCATATACTCTCGTATAGCGCATATACTCTGTGCGGTATCTCAGCTACACGCAAATCGCATATGCAAACACTGCCTATTATACCCTTTCTGTCTTTTTCAATAACTGATCCCCATAATTAAAGAAACGGTTAAGATTTTCACATCTAATGTTAGTTTTAATTCCCAATTTTTTTTTTTGTGTATTTTAAAATCATAATTAATTTGATAAATATGTTTTAAAAACTTAGGTTGCCTGTCTATCACGTAAATAGAGATTAGGTAAGTTCATGAAAATATTATTTTTTGTCATTTTGGGTTGTAAGTTCACGAAATTTTTGAAGGGTTCATTTGATTAAATGGCCCTCATGCATCATATCGCTTCGACGTGAACTTTGATTATTATTTTTTCTTATTCAAAGAATTTTTGATTTATTAAAGTTGAGCCATGTTTTGTATCCATGCATTTTTTGTGAGAAATTTCATTTATTTTTATCGAGCGAACTGTATGTGGTGCAATCAATGGCGATCGTTTCAGGTTAGGCCAATTCGATCTAAATAATACATTTTGATCTGAGTTGAGAGTGCTTAATCTTTTTTATTTTTTAATAATGTTTAAGTTTCATTTACATTCCTACGAATTGAGTTTTTATTTTTGACATTAGATACATGTTAAGTGTATCTGAATAATACAAGCACATTGTGTTTGTTTACGATATGTATAATCATTTGTTATGTTGTATATGTGTAGAATTATGGATATTGAATCTTCGAGTATGTTTAATCTTTCACAATCATTACTCAACTCATATGCATTTGATTAATGTAAAGTTTTTATTATGATTCCAGATACATGTAGTTGTATTTAAATAATATATGCATATTGTATTTTGTATATTTTGTTTTTTTTATGATTTGATTAATGTAAATCGATGAAATTTTAATTTGTTTTTGTCATGTATATTTAATGATATTTATTAATCATCAAAGCAATGGCTTATCAGCATATAAATCAAAATTATTTCATTTGAATTTTGACATTATTCAATCGGATTCAGATACATGTGTTAAACAAGTTTTCAGATACAACGGATAATTTTCAGATACACTACACTAATTTCAGATACATATAGATATTTGTTATAATCCAATATATGCTAGATTATAAAATGAAAGATAATAATACCTCCTGTGGAATTTAAAAAAATTATTGGCTGTAATCAACTGTTATTGAACATTGTTAGTTGGTGGTATAGTATATAAAATTTAATGTTCCATTTCGACATTTTTCAATTAGATTCAAATACATACGTAAAACATGTTTTTCAGATACAACATATAAACGAAGATGGATCATTATAAACGATTTTGACATACATTTGTGAAAATCATTATCTAATAAATTAATCACATTATTCAGATTCATATACATGTTTGTAAATCATTTTTCTCATATACAAAAATGAACTATCTGAAATTCTAATATATTATGTATCTGAAAAGAAGTGGAGGTAGAGGTCAGAGGAGGTGGAGACTGAAAGAGAGCTCGAAAGGTAGTCGATCCACCTCTCATATGATAGAGGGCGACGAGAGGAATCCAAAGGTGGTGACATCGGTCGCCGGAGATGAGGAAGCTAGTCGGAATGGATTTTTGAAGTGACGGATGACATAGAAGGGTAAAAAAGGAATTTTTTTAAAAGGTGATTAATGAGGCAATGCTTTTTTAGAAATAAAAAATTCAAATATAAAGAAAAGGTAGTATTATCTTTGCAGTTTTTATCTTTTTAAATTTTAGGGTCCATGTAACAGGACTATGAAAAAAATAGGTGTTCTGTTTCTGATGGTTGCCTGAATTACATGTTCGATTTTATATCAATTTATTTATTATAACATATAAATTCTCATTTATTCTTGTTATCAAAACAACCTTAAACCCCTTATTCCATATTATACCCATTTATTTTGTTTTCTATTTACAATTCAAATATGGGCTTAGTATAAATTCATACAATTTATTAAAATATTATATTTTATTATTTTATAAAAATATATTTTTTATTGCATGAATATACAAAAGTTTTAAAACACATATATATAAAATGTAAGTTGATCTAAATGTAAAAACGTAACTATAATATTAATATAAATAACATAACATTGACGAAATATTTATAAATATTGAATCATCCGAAAACTCATTTCATTTAACATATAAGATAAAATAAATTTGGGATTTTTAGTTTTAAGTCCCCACAAACCATCATATTTAGTGATCGATCCCTCCCTTCTTCGTATTTAGGTTTTAGTCCCCAGATTTAAATGATAGTTCCTTTTTAGTCTCTGATAGAGACTTATCCATAAATTATTTAATTTACTTTTTAGTCCCTATGAGGAACCTATCCATGAATTATCCTTTAAATTGGAGGACTAAAACCTAAATACGAAGAAGGGAGGGATTGATCATTAAATATGATGGTTTGTGGGGACTTAAAACTAAAAATTCCAAATTGAGGATTTTTAGTTTTAAGTCCCTAAATAAATTTGTATACATTGTCATATATTTTTTAATATTATAATTAAAAAAACATAACAAATCTTTATGAAATTGAATTCTAATAGATTTAATTAATTAATTTCTTTAGTTTTAAATTATTAAAATGTAAATGTATTGATACAATTTAATTCAAAATCATTAAATATATTTATGATTTAAAATGCATTAAAAAAATTAAATATGTTTATTATTTATCTAAATCTGATTTAAAATCTTAATTTTTAAATAAATATATAAAATATAAGTAATTGTTAAATTTATCATAAGCTAAAAATAAAAATGAAACCGAAAAATAATTAATAATAGATTAATGTTTTATTGCATGAAATTTAACTTAAAAAATATAAACAAATAAATCCAATGTATATATTGGATCCGCCGTTCTCTTTCGTATTGTTTTTTTCTTTTTTAAAACACCCCTAACAAATAAAAGAAACCCATTAAACATTAAACCTAAACAAAAAGAATGGCTGAATGAATGAAAAAGGGCTTTCCCGACCGTCGATTCCTCATCGCGTTCGCAGTAGCGGCGATACTCGCGATCTTCTCTAATAACATCGACGACAACGTCGTGATCATCGACAAGAGTCCCCCTTGCCTCGGAAACCGCACACGCCTCGAGATCCGCGCTCCCGCCGCCTCCGCCGCGGCATCCATGTCGAAGGCCCGGGTTTACGCCGACGTCAACGTCCTCCGCCCCAAGGAGTACTGGGACTACGAGTCCCTCACCGTCCAGTGGGGGTAAATATTTACTAATCCTGATTTTCCGATTGTTGTTTTTGGATCTGAAACCCTAATCGATGCTGAAACGATGATGAACTAGGGTTTGATGTTGTTGTATGGGTGGTTCCTTTTAGGGATCAGGACGATTACGAGGTGGTGAGGAAGGTGGGGAGGGGGAAGTACAGCGAGGTCTTCGAGGGGATCAATACTAACTCGTCGGAGCGGTGCGTCATCAAGATCCTCAAGCCCGTTAAGAAGAAGAAGGTATTGGATCCTTGTATATTGTTTGTTTTGCTTTCTGAGAACACTTTGTTGAATCGTTGTTCGTTTTCTGCTAAGATAGTTTGGTTTTTGTTGAACTCTTCGTGGATTGTTGAATCGTTAGGTTTTTCATGTAATATATGATTGTTCTTCATGTTTTGGCCTTTTGGGGCTGCAAGTTGTTTAATATGGACGGAGTGGTAGTGCTTATGAGACTTTCAGTGCTTGTGAGGTTTGTAATGAATACTCTGTTATATATTTTTATAATAATATGTTACGTGGAGCCCTGGTTGCAGCCCCGTGTGCGGTCCTCACATGCTTTGATTAATTTTAGAAGTGATGAAACATGTATATTCATAATTCATGATAATGGAGTATATACTCCAATGAATTGTATGGAACCACTTAAAGAGAATATAATTATGTGCTTTGTCTGATGAAACATGGAAGCATGTACCTCTTTGGGGACACTGGACTGCGTGCGGGGCTGAAAATAAGGACAGCGTGTAACAACGCCCAATTTTTTTGTGTCAGATGGTTTGCTCTTTGGCATTGTATCTTTTTTATTCGCCTTTTTTTGAGTTCTTTGGACACTATTGTTTTTGCATTCTTTTATTTACATTAAAAGATTGAGGTTGCTTGCAAAAATTATGATTTCCTAAGGCTCCGTTTGGTAACATGATTGGGGGGCGATCCTGCTTTTAATTAAGCAGAAAGCTCAAACATGTTACCAAACGCATTTTAGGAAACTAGTTTAATTAAAAAGTTACTTATAACTTTTCGTGCAAAAGTGTTGCTTTTTAAAAAGCGTAGAAAATGAATTTTTCAGGAATTAAAGTCTATTTAAGCCACTTTATTCAAAATCTTATTTTTCAAACGTGTTTCCAAATGGGCCCTAAATTGAATTGAATCATTTTTGCAGATAAAGAGGGAAATAAAAATTCTTCAGAATCTTTGTGGAGGTCCCAATATAATTAAGTTGCTGGATATTGTCAGAGACCAGCACTCCAAAACTCCAAGCCTGATATTCGAATATGTAAACAGCACAGACTTCAAGATACTGTACCCGACGCTGACAGATTATGACATACGCTACTACATTTATGAGCTTCTCAAGGTTATTATCAATTCAATCTTTTGATTCCATTCATTTCTTTTCTTCTTTTTTAGTTGCAGAGTAAGTGGGTTGAAAGTTTTAGCTGCGTAAACCTATATATGTTTCTGTTATATCAGAAGTGCAAATAGTTATGTGAACCTTCTGTATACATCTTTCTTGGGATGCATTTTGTCCTACACTAAATGCTCTGGTAAAATTGGTCAATCCAAGCATGCACGTTTTGTTGTCCTTTTTGTCCACTAGTTAGGAGTTAATTTTGGTGTAGTTAGATTGTGATATAATGAGTGATAAAATGACACATATTTCATATATAATGAGATTTAGTGATACATAACTAAATATGTTTTTTGTAGTGGTATAAAAAATAGCATGTTTGTGTAGAGTATATATACCAAAGACCTAATCTAGTTATTTCTATTTCTTTAAAAAAAAATTCTCATTACACGCCATCAAAAGTCTTAACAAACCACATGGGGAATAGGGCCTTGGGAATTTCCCCTTATTGCTACGGTCTCATCTTTTCCTTCTCTTTTGGAATCACTCTTACATACCTTCACGATTATTAAAATCACATGGTGAATTGATAGCAAAACCCACTTTAATCCTTATACAAGTACTATACGGGAAGTCATAAAATAAATGGTATCTAGTCTCTTTCTCTCCATCACAAAGTTCACAAACAATGTTTTCATTATTTCTCTTAGCAAACTCCTTATGAAGGTAAATAACTCAAAATCGCAAATGGTAGCAACCTCATTTTTGAGTTTTGCGAGGTTGAAGAAGAGTCCAGACTCCAGAGATTATCTCTTTATGGTTTCCCCTTCAGCGTTAAGGGTTGGTCTATGGTTGGCATAGCTCTTGGTACGAGATTGTGAATTTTCAACTATTGAAGATGTGGATGCTATTTTGAAGAAGGTTCAACAAAGGGGACCAAAGAAAAAAAAGTGAAACCCTAGGGGTGCAACTCAGTAGGGATTGGTCGGGTTGGAGTTTAACCCGAACTCAATCCGAAGTTGGAGGAAGTCAACCCTTATTATGCTTAGCTATTTTATTTTGTGCTTTGCTTGAAACTAGCCTTAAAAACCAAGTTTGAAATGATGATATTGGTTGATTGATTGAAGCTGATCTCTTATCTTTGAAAGTCTATTGATTTTTGCAAGTCTTAGAACAGAAGTTGTAATTTTTTTTTTTTTTTGTTGAAGAAGTTGTAATTTTTATTAATTAATTGCTTGCTCATTAGTATTATCTTTCTATCATTCTAGGCTCTCGACTACTGTCATTCTCAAGGGATAATGCATCGGGATGTTAAGCCTCACAATGTTATGATAGACCATGATCTGCGAAAGCTGCGGTTGATTGACTGGGGCCTTGCAGAATTCTACCATCCAGGCAAGGAATACAATGTTCGTGTAGCTTCAAGGTAATTGTGCAACCCGCCCACCCAAAAAAAATTAAAGAAGAAAGAGAGTAAACACTGTTCATCACCACATAAAAACTATAATTAACACAGTTTAATATATAATAAAAAAATTAATACACAACCTCACGGATCAGTAATATTGGAAGGCATTTGATAATTGATATAGTATTGTTGACATCAGTGGTAAGTTAATGTTTGCATGATGGCACTAGTGGAGAAGACTGTTAGGATCAGACACCAGACACCTTAATAAGTGAAGACACTGAAATACCAGTCTCATATATCGTGGTTTGGGAAGTCATATTCAATGGTCATTTACATAGTTCTATGCTAGTGAGAATGAACAACCTTCTTTTTCAGGTACTTCAAGGGGCCAGAACTACTTGTCGATTTACAGGACTATGACTATTCCTTGGATATGTGGAGTCTTGGCTGCATGCTTGCTGGGATGGTGAATGTTATTTTCTGTTAATAGAGCTTCTCTTGGATGGTTAATTCATGTTACTTCTTAATTCCAACATTTTCTTATATATTTTCTTTTGCAGATATTTCGCAAGGAACCTTTCTTTTATGGTCATGACAACCATGATCAGCTTGTAAAGATTGCTAAGGTACTTGACTACTTGTCAACTTACTGATATTCTTTTTCTCAAAAAAACTATCTTATATTCATTTTCTCTATAAAAAAAAAGCTAGCCATTGCCATATTGGTTTTTCTTAAACAAAGTGAGACTTTAGCTGTTCTTAAAAATATTGCTATGAGCTTGCAGTGTTATTACAATAATGAATTCTAACATATATTTTTGTTCTTTTTTTGTAAATAATATTACATTAGAATTATCTTTATTGTGCATTGAGGTCTGAATTGATGTAAAATTAACTATTAAATTTAGGTGACAAATTGTTGATGTACCAATTTCTCCTCATCTTTCTTTTTGGGGACATGTATCTGAGCATCAAGATTGAGGTGGAACATGGAGAATTTTGGCCACAATACACCGTTTTTGCCCTGTGAGGGGATTGCTGTTTGATACGAACTTCATAAATTTCAGTGAAGATTTTTGTTATCTATTCTTCACCAGAGATATATTTTTGCCTGTTTTGATGAGGTGAAATCAAGACCCATGTTCATACTGCAACCTGCCCCCATTCATTTCTTGTTTGTAATGCCAAATCTTGAGGGAAGGGAAGCTTGACAAATTTTTTTAATCAGGGAACTTGTATGTAAAGTGAAACGGTTGTCGGGGTTCATTTTTTTAATATTATAACAAATTAGGATCATCATTGCCTGCATTCCAATGTCGGGTGACGGGAATTTCAGTATTTTTTTGTTTTGACCAAAAAGGCTGTTCTAAGAGACTGGCATTTATCTGTTTAGAGGTTGATGAGTGCTTTCGTAATAGTAATCAACATGGGACCGTGGCTTCTTCTATATCATATATCTGTTTGATAGGTCTATATTTTAAATTTGTTGTGTAAATAAAATTCAGGTGGTGAGCTCTCACCTTTCTTTGAAAAATCATATTTTGTTCATCTGTGTAAGACGTTGATTTTTTTTTGGCATGAAAATTACTAAAGAATAATCATGGGAAGTTCTACGCATCTTATAGCTTGACCTACTTGACGATTCATCCAAATTTATTTCTCAGGTTCTGGGAACGGATGAGTTAAATGCTTATTTAAATAAGTACCGCTTGGAGCTTGATCCTCAATTAGATGCCCTGGTTGGAAGGTAAATTTCTCCTTGCATGGTTATTTTCTCCGTTTGTGTGTTAATAATGCCTAGATGTTATCAATAATATAACTACTTGGATCAGTTTGGCACAAGCAGAAAGATGTCCATGATACTTCATTTGTCAACATTTCTATTTTATGTATGTGCAGGCACAGCAGGAAACCATGGTCCAAATTTATCAATTCCGATAATCAACACCTAGTTTCTCCCGAGGTTGTAAATTCTGTAATTTATAAATGATTACAATGTATCAATTGCTAGATTGGTCACTTATTTTTCTTCTAGTGCTGATTTAATTAACAATGAAAATCTGCAGGCCATTGATTTTCTTGATAAGCTTCTTCGTTATGACCACCAGGATAGACTTACCGCACGAGAAGCAATGGTATTTTTATATTTGAGCATACTCTGATGTCTAGTAGATTAGTTATTTTTTTTGCATTTTTAATCCTTTTTTTGGAATTTTTTTTGTGTTATGGTTTGGTTAGCGATGGAAATTATTCTTTATAGACCTCAAAAATCCATGATTTCCTTGCATTGCTTTGATTTAATGAAGTAATTCACTCCTAAATTGATAATGTGACCTACTAGGATGTCATTTTTAATTTACATATAATATTATTTGGGAATGAAGTTATGGGTTGATATATCAAGTAAATTTTGGCCATCTTCAGGTTGCTGTAAACAGATTTCCATAAAAGTTGTAAAACAGTATTAAATTTCTAATGACTCCAAATATTAAATCTTATAGAACTCTAAAAAATAATAAATTAACCTCTACAAATTCTAGCAAAAAAATGTTCCAAATAATACAGAAAATCATGACTTTTTTCCTCATTATTAAGCCTTGGTTTTTTTTCTTTTTACAAAAAACTCGTCTTAAGGTATCTGAATGACCTTCAATGTAGATCCATGAGAAAAGTGTCACAAAAGTTGTAAGATATTTTGTGGACTTCAATAGAGGATGGTAAATTATAAGGGAGGATGGGATCTTCAAAACTCCGGATGTTGGAGATGCATGACAAGTTGCTGAACTTAGACATTGGAGACTATCTTCATTGTCAACCTAAACTTGCTTCTCCATAATTTCAGAATTGTCGGTGATGATGGACACTTCATCATAGTCTAAACGTGAACTACACTTCATCATAGTCTAAACTTCAAAAATTCCATTTTGCTATCAGTATGGGAGAAGCCCATAATGAAGGTCTCGAACTGAGTGGGTTTTGACTTTTGAAGTTACTTTCTGGTTTTTCAATAGGTTGAATTTCCATTTCCATTGCGCTCATTAGTTGGTGGCAGTTGAGATATCCTTTGACTTTCTGTGGAATTTGCCTATGGTGATGTAATTTATTTGACTTACCATCATCAAATGTAATTTATGTGTGCATATGAGAGAACATATGGGTCACAAAGTGCATGATGTAGTTGATGTTATCGTTTCCTATGCAATAAGGTTGACAATGAAAATCTGTTTATTCTCGGCATGCATATGCAATGTAAAACCATAAGTTTATTCTCGGCTGCAATAAGGTGCTGAACATGGTAGATTTATTTGCTAAGCAATTTCCTTGAATAGCTCAAGTTACCATGCATTTATCTGTTTGCCCCGGTCATTATTCCCTAACATCCATACACTCATTAGGTCAGTTTTATGCATTATCAGGTTGATTAGAAAAAAAAGTTACCCTGAAAGATCTGGTGCATGCATATGCAATGTGTAATCTTTTCTTTTCTGTGCAGGCACACCCATATTTCTTTCAAGTGAGGGCTGCGGAGAACAGCCGGATGAGGACACAGTGATGGAAGCAGCGTTTGGTCTGGGATATTAATATTTCAAACGATATATTATGGATTGTGTTATGTAATATGGGGGCTTTTCATGTTTTCCATACCTAGTGAAATTGGAGGTGGTGCTTTTTTTCCCCTTTTTTTTGTTGATAAGTTATGGAGGTGGGTTGTATGACCATTTATGGAACAGATAAAGCTTGAATTTTCTTTTTTGAGGGGGTTCTAAATCATTGTGTGAATTTGTTTGTTATCATCAGATTAAAATTTTAAAAAACAGCGCATGTATAATATGAATAGAACTTGTGCATTTCATCGTTATTAATTTTTGGTTTCTGTACAATGCTGTTGGCTGTATGTTAATTTCATGTTTGTTTTTTTATTGGTTAATTTCATATTTTGATTATCCAAAAGGAAATTTAGTTGAGAAATTTTGTTTGAAATGTTCAGGAATAAGGAGGATTACAAACATGATTTAATTTTTTTTTATAATGCGTATGAGTGAACGAATGTGAATAAAGGTTTTCACCAAAAAAAAAATAAAAAAAATCATGTAATGAAAGTTATTTTTTTGGTGGTATCAGGTAAGTAGGGTTCCCGATTTTCAAGCAAACAATTCAGGTCAATTCATGGTAAAATTCTGGTCTGCAATTAAAGTTTAGTTGAGGTTTGGATTAGTGTCACACAGTTCGTGATTCAGGTTTCTTAACAATAGGTTGGCCAATCGAAGATGTGCAGGAATGAAGTTCATTATTTTTTCCAAAATAAACACCAATTTAGTTCAATTTAATTTGGCTTACTTCATCAATCATCATCAACATTAACAGATTTTGCTTGGTTCAGCAAATTTTCATGGAAATTGAACTCTAATTCCTGTTCTAACTGATTCCACCCCAACATGGGAGTAATCAGCACATCCATATTGAATTGAAAAATTAGCATCTCCTGACATGAATGAAAAGATGCTTTAGAAGTCCCATGCTATCACACTCGCTGTTGAGAAAAACAATCATGGACACATCTACTACCACAACTGGAGTATTCAAATAATTTCAAGAGTAAAAAAAATGCAGTAAGCTGATGAAAAATATATAAAAACTATAATATCATTTGCATAAATTCCATGCCATTAACAAGCATAAGTTTGTGGTTCTTTTAACATGAGGAGCAATGTTAAGCCTATGACACACTATTACACAACCTTTGTATGACAGTATACAAACCATGTTAATTTAAGATCGCTGATGGGGCAATCCTTGCAGCTGTTGTAGTTTTTGTCAATTCAACATCCAAAATCATATGGCACCAATCCTTGCAACTCCGGACCGTTGAGTCGGCTATTGTTGTCGAAGCTGCATAATGAGAGCATACAGTTTGATTTTGCTTTGGATAATCATGTGGAAGATTGTTCAATCAAGAAAAATAATACATTCAACCATATATGTACTCTCAAAAGCATCTAATTAAAGACGATTCTTTTTCCAAGCAAAATCTTTCCAAGTGAATAAAGATAAGGACTATGCATTCTACAGAATTTCAGGCAAAAGGTCACAAGCATTATTAAGCTTTAATTCATTCAATATCCTTTCTTTATCATTCATCTAGTCCAAACGAATTATATCGCATAAAACATGTATGTTGAATCCATCTAGAGTTATTCTTGCACATGATTCAGACTCTTGACTATTTTGGAGCAAAATAACCAGTACTATTTGCTCCATGAATTTTCCACCATTTTATCAATTTTATGGTGTAACCATTTACTAACTTGGGTAGTTAGTTACTGGACCATGTTTGCATGAAGGAGAATTTTATTAAACCTTAATAGGAAAAAGAAAAATCTTGATGAAACATGGTCTAATAAATGTTTTGAGAATGGTGAACTCACAATCAAGACCCTTCCAGCCATAATTGTCCATACAGAGGTAACGATACTAGTTGCTTTCTAATCTAACAAGAAATCCACGCCTCTTATTTACATAATTGATGAAAATTTATCATCATCTAGCCTGATGTCATATTATCACTTTTTTTTGAAGAAAGATGGGAGCTATATTATCATAAAGCCCCTCTAACAAAGGAGACAAGGGATCACTGAGTTAAAATAATGCCAAAAAGGCAAAGCAATTAAAGAAAGAGAAAAGAGAAGAGGTGCTTAGGGAAAGGACTACCCATTACAACACCACTAAATTATTACCACCTGGTCCAATTCAGAATACAACTCAAAACTCCTGGAAACTTTATTGAGATGGTCAGATGATTTCAGAAAAAAAAAAAATTGCCTTGCCCAGGAAAACTTAGTTTCAGCGCTCTACATCACTAATTATCAGTTAAGATTAAATAGGCAGTTGAACTCTAAAGGGATATTTAAACAAAATATCGACAATATCCTTGTTAGACAACAAATTCTAAATATGGTATCTGAATATCAGCCAAAGGCCAGAAATATAACACCCGCTAGATGGATGTGCTGTGTTTCTAAAACGGGTACGTGCATTTATACCCTTATAGAATTCCTTAAAGTGCTGAAATGTCCTTATTAGCATAGAACATTTAAGCATATCCCTTACAGATGTTTTAGTCATGCAGGTACCCCCTATGGTTAGTGTCTGTTAGCTGCAGTTAGAATACTTAATGTGTATTCCATTAACATTGGTTATGGTTATGCAAAACTATAAATACACCCTAAGACATTCATATTAATACCCTTGAAAATTTCATTATTGTCAAAACACCCTCTAAAATGGATTTTGCAGAAATACTCCTAAAAAAAAAATTTAAATTATGCAATTATGCCCCTACATGTGATCAAAATCCTTCACTTTAAAACTGTATACTCAGATTACTGAAATTATGGGAGAAGCCTTCTTCACCATTCCCTCGTTTTCTTTTGAATCCTCTCCTTCATTCTTAACAAGATCTCATCTCATCTCATCCATCCATCAAGACAATGCCTAATTCATCACAATCTATATTTAACATCAAGACTGTCGGGTTGGCGTGGGAAGCTTCTGAGTTGGGGAGGGAGGTTGATATTATTGCAAGCAGTGTTATCGAACCTTCCGATATACTACCTCTCCATATTCAGAATACCCGTGGGGGTGCTTGACCGAGTGGAACGTATAAGGAGGCGCTTCTGGTGGCGGGGAGGAGATGACATGCGACGTGCCCCGCACACGGTGGACTGAGGGACGGTGTGTAGACCGAAAAAGGAGGGCGGATTGGGGGTTCTTGAGCTCTGGGGGATGAATCGGGCACTCCTCTCTAAGTGGATGTGGCGTTGGTTCAACGGATGCAACTCACTTTGGAGTGCGATCTTAAGGGAGCGATACGGGGGAGGAGGCGTCGGTGTGGGACGGTGGCCCATGATGAACGTGCGCACGTCACAGATCTGCAAGGGTTTGTTTGCAGACCGCGATGACATGGGACACGCAATAGTGTGGAATATAGGCAACGGTGCCTCGGTCGATTTTTGACAGGATCGTTGGAGCGGGGACGACAACCTCCACGAGCTGGCACCCGACATATTCCAGCTGGCAGTTAGGAAGAACGGGACAGTGGAGGAGTTTTATCAACCGGCAGACGGTTCCTGGGCGTTAGAGCTGTTGCAGGGGAGGCTCAATGCGGACGAGACGCGCCAGTTCACGGAGCTGCTGGGGAGGCTCGGGCAGATTAGGCCACAAGGGGACGTCGAGGATCTCTGTCGATGGAGGCTCGCGACTTCAGGGAAGCACTCCGTCAGAAGCGCATATAACAGGTGGAATTCAAGGACGTATGCGAAGTACGCACAAACGTGGAATCCAAAGACCTCGTTAAAGATTAAAGTGTTTATGTGGTTCCTCTTCTTAGAACGTCTTCCGACGAAGGTGTATCGATCTAGATGGGCGCACGAAGACTCTACCGACTGCGCCCTATGCGTGAGGGACACGGAGACGATCGAACACCTATTCTGCATGTGCAAAGTGGCGAGGGATTTCTGGGCAATGGTGGGGAGATACACAGGTTTGCAGACACCTTTTCAAACGGTGGAGGAGTTGTGGGCAGCGGGGAAAGCGATGAAGAGATCCGGCGATCAAAGTAGGGAGACAGTGGTTTCACAACTCATTGTTCCGGCGGGGGCATGGACGATTTGGAAGACGCAAAACGATGTTATCTTCAACGAGTCCAGAGTATATCATCAGAAGAACATGTGGGACATGTTCCGAGAGCTCATCATAGATTGGGGTTGCCATATAGCGAGGGTGAGGGAAGTCCAATTCCGAGATGGATACATGAGCCTCACAGGATGAGGGAGCGGGAGGGGAGCTCACGGCCGGTTAGATCCCACTTCTAACCCGAGGCCTAGAGTTTTCCTTTATGTCCATGGTTTTACTTTTCTGTTGTGCCTTGTTTGTTCTCTATTCTCCCCCAGTTCAGATTTTGTAATTCGAATTCAGCTATGAAATCGGGTAGCAAACATCTACCTTTCTTCAAAAAAAAAAAAAAAACATTATTTCTTTCAAAAACTGACAAATATTTAAAGGGATCATAATTGTGTAGTTGGCCAGGTCCAGTGTTTGTAATGATTGCTTCAACACTTGAACATCGTCCACCCACTTCGAGGTAAACCTTACCATACATAAGATTAATAAAATATCACCAAAAAAAATTTCCATGCAACTTCTAATCACCATCATGAATCCATTCTCCCATATATAAGCTTCTAGGTCATATTCAACTTGGGTTCCTCCATTGAAAGAGCTAATTTGTAAATCCATTTGGGTTGATCAATTTCATGATGAGTTACCTGCCTAGCTCTTGAACCCTTTTGTTATTTCATGTCTGCAATCCAAATGCTGCTGTTGCTGCTACATTAATCTCCAGAGAACTAAAGGATGTTGCTTTATTCACCATACACATACAGATTATCTAAAACAACAATCACCAACACTTATCCCAAACAGAGGAATGTACGGCAAATAGAAAATTTAAGACCTGTTCAAGAATAAAGAAGACCTTCCACTTAAGAAATATTTTAAATATCTAATCAACTAATCACACAAACTAGTAACCTTCAATAGTGTAATGTACTACGGATGTACTACTAAATACAGAAGAGCAAGTTCTATGTAACTATGGTTACCATTAGCACTACTTGAAAGAGCAAATTAAACTGATGATCTATTCAAGTCATGAACTGCTCCAGAAACCAAGAGGTGTTTGCAGTTCAATCCCAAAGATTATACATAAATGACTATTTTTAAGTTTAATTTTATGTTCTAATCCTTTCCTGAATACCTTCCAATAATATCAAATGACTCACTCCACTTCTGTCATTACCCCTCTTTTGGAATAGCTACTATCATACCCCAACAAACAATAAAGATCAATCATGTAAAAAAACTAAACCAATTAAGAATGAATCACTACCTCTCCATCGGAAAACTCCCAAATGGCCCTTCGATCGGAATGGTTCCACATATATCATTGTTGGAAACATCACTGCCAACATTCATTCAAACAACCCATCAATAAAAGAATGCAAAAATAAACAAAAAAAACATTATACAAAAAAGCATTCATATTGCCCTTACAAGACTTTGAGGTTAGATAATGAGGCAAGCTCTCTAGGGATGGATCCACTTAGCCTATTATTATTGAGTCTCCTGCACAATCACCCCCCAAAAAAAAAAACCAATCTTTCATTTCAAGAAAAATCCAAACTTCCCCAAATAAAAAGACAAGATCTTTTTAAGTGGGTAATACTTACAAGAATCTAAGAGACTTCAATTTGGCCAAAGATTTGGGAATCTCCCCATGGAGTTGGTTCTCGTACAAATCCAAGCTGACCAGGTTCTTCAGGTTCCCCAACTCTTCGGGGATCTCCCCTTCGAAGTTGTTCCTGTAAAGCTCCCTGTTTTTTCACCCAAAACGCGATCAAAACCAATCAAACCCCCCCAATCCAACCCACCCAAATCAAGAATTCAAGCAATAAAAAAACTTACAAGTATTGGAGGTGTTGGAGTTGGCCGAGCTCGGGACCCAATCTGCCGGTGATGTTGGAGTTGCCGAGATCCCTGCAAAGAGAGAAATAGAGGACCCATCAATCGGACAGTCCAGAAACGTAGGATTTGATCAGAGAGAGAGAGAGAGAGAGAGAGAGACGCACAGACGGATGACGCGGTTGTGATCGTCGCAGGTGACGTGGAACCAGGTGCAGGGGTTAACGAGGGTCGGGTCCCAGCTCTGAAGCACGTTCGTCGGGTCCGATAACCTGCTCCGAAGCGCGTGAAGTGCGTTCCCTGCGAAACAGAGATGAAGAGCTCGTAAAAGAGAGAGAGAAAGCGAGATCTTTATTGAATTTTTAGAGAGAAAGAGAGAGGGGGGGAGGGAGACCTTCGGAGTTGGTGGAGATGGAAGGGGAAACGTAGAAACAGAAGAAGAAGAAGGAGAGAAAAGGAAGCTTTGATCGGAGAGAAGCCATTAGAGAACAACAGAGGAGGAGGAGGAGGAGGAGTGACAGATGGTCTTTTTTTAAAAAAAAATGGAGGTGTGGTCTGATGCTATGGCGGTGTTTGTTTATAGGATTTAAGAGGCGGGTGATTGTGAGTCAGTAAATAGTTTTTATTAGTATTTTATGTAAATTCAACGAATGTTAATCATAATTTTCAAAATATAATAAAGAACACATCTATTTTTTTTACATCTCTCCATTTTAGATTGCATTATTTTTCATATCAATTAAGTTATATTGTACCAATTAACTAAAAATAACTGTATTTAAATTGAACAAGACGAACACAAAAGATTTAAGACCAATTTAAAAATTTTAGTATAAAAGAATGCAGACCTTTAAAATTTTGTGATATGTTTAAAATTGAACATGTAATGAATATTTTGGATCAATTTGATAATTCTAATCTAAAAAAAATATTCTTATTAATATGTGAAAAGAAAACTTTGCTCTGAAACTTTTAGAAAGAACACATAATATAAAATAGGGATTTTTAGTTTTAAGTCCTCACAGACCATCATATTTAGTGATCGATCCCTCTCTTCTTCGTATTTAGGTTTTAGTCCCCCGATTTAAAGGATAATTCATGGATAGGTCCCTCACAGGGACTAAAAAATAAATTAAATAATTTATGGATAGGTCCCTTTCACAGACTAAAAAGGAATTATCATTTAAATCTGGGGACTAAAACATAAATACGAAGAAGGGAGGGATCGATCACTAAATATGATGGTTTGTGGGGACTTAAAACTAAAAATCCCTATAAAATATCAAGAAACAGTTTAGTAACTCTAATTGAGAATTCTCGAGAATCTAATTGTGATAGATTATGTGAAATGAGAAACTTGAGTTTGAAATATCCCATGGAGGAGATGTTGTCTGGAATTAGAGGTACAAATTGGTCAATTTGATTTGTTTTTTTGCAAATTTATATTGAATTAAATTATAATCATATGTAACCCGAAAACCAAATCGAATTGGTTAAACCAAATCAAATCGGACCAAATCGAACCATAAAAGATAAACATATATAATTTTTTTCTATCAATTTGGGTTGCTTAAAGTTTTTTTTAGTGGTTGTTTAGAGTTTTTTAAAGGTTGGTTATAACTTTACATAAATATCAAAATACTATATTTCATTTTTTTTTTTTTTGCGAATATTAACGATATAACAATAATATAGATTTTAATATAAAAGAATGACCCAGAAATGAATATGAATTATTTCAGTCCAGTTAATTCAATTTTTTATGAAGTAAAACTAATTTCAAATCAAAATAAATCTATTTATTAATTTTTCAATCCAAACCTAAATCAAATCAAATAAAAAAATCTATTGATTCAAACCAAAAAAAAAAAAAAAAGGGTTTGGATTATTTCAGATTAACAGACTAAACTTGTACCCGTCTGAAATGAAGTGAAAAGCCGGTTAAGATATGGAGTTTCGGAGGGATACAGGAAGTGGGGGACAACGTTTGGACGGTCAACGTTTGTCAGGTTTTTAAGAGGAAAGTCGGTCAAAAAGATTTTTTGGCGGAAGTGAAGGACACGCACACGCCGTCAGCGTGAAGGCGCTTTGTTTTTTAGAATTTTTATTTTTAAGTACTCATAAATTATCATATTTAGTGAACAAATCATCATATTTAGTGATTAAGTCTTTTCTTTTTTGTATTTAAATTTTAATCCCTAGATTTAAATAATAGTTTCTTTTTAGTCCCTGATAAAGACCTATCCATAAATTATTTAATTTACTTTTTAGTCTCTGTAAGGGATCTATCCATGAATTATCCTTTAAATCGAGAGATTAAAACTTAAATACAAAGAAAAAAAGATCGATCATTAAATAAGATAATTTATGAGGACTTAAAAATAAAAATCCCTTGTTTTTTTTTGTCCGCCCCTAATTTTTCTTTTTTTTCCAACTTTGAAACGCGTTTTGTCATTATTTTCAAATTTTGCTTTTGGATTTTGGTTCGGTGGGACCCACCATCTCTTGGAAAAGTTTGGTGCGTGGAACGTGTTTTTGGACCAAACCCGTAGATTATGTACAACTTTGAATTATTTTATTAAACGATGATGATACATGAGTGATTTGGTTTTAATTATGTTTGTGAGAGATTAATTATGGGAAAAGATAAAAAAGGGTTATCTGAATTTTTATACGCTTGTGGAGAGTTTTTTTTTTTTTTAAATAGTAGAAATAGCTACTATGATTTTATTTCTGATTTTAAAATATAATTCTAATGGAGGTGAGGAGACATAAGAGTAAAAATAGATACCACAAAAGAGTTTTTTATTTTGTTTGTAAAGAGTTACATGTGTTTTCTCAAAATAAAATGGACATACTTAACTCAAATGAATTTAATATAGTATATTTTTATACTATATTACTAGCGCGTCTATTATGTAAAAAATAATTGTATCCTCTCTCAATTATTATTTGAAAAACATAAAAATTTTCTATGATTTTAATATCTAGAGTGTGGATAGAGATATTAATAAGGGATGGTTATTTAAACCATCATTTAATGGAAAACCACTCCGCTGGGAAAGCCACTCAACTAATTTTTTAAAACTTATAAAACCACCCCGGAGGAAAACCACCCCCAATTTTTATTATTTATTATTTTTGCCCTATATCAACCCAGAGTAGACTGACAATGTATACTAACAAATGGTCTACATTTTTTTATGCAAATATATGATTGATGTTAGATTGAAAAGCATAACTTTTTTGTTTTTGTGTTTATATATGACCTGTTGGGTATTCAAACATGTGGGAATTAAAAAACATACCTTGTATTGTTCAAACAAATTATTATTTAAAGCTTCAATATATAGATTTCTATGGGTGTATACGTTTAAAAACACAAAACTAAGCCTATTTTGTTCTTTTAGAAATAAATGTTATCCCACATTAATTTTATTATTAATCGCCCCTAGGTTGTGATTATATAATTTTAAGTGTTTCACCTATAGGCTATTGAAACTGTTCTCGACGTCTCATTTGTTGATCGATGCTTATCATTTTGTTTTTCAATGATTTGCTAGTACCGACACTACATTTGATAACATATTTAACGCATATCAACAATTCATGTATATCAATATTATAACAGAAAAGTATATTTATATAACCTTGCATTTGGACATTATAAGTGTTTGGTTCATGAGATGGTTTTGATTCAAAATGGGATGTGATTGGGAGGGATGGTTTTCTTTTGATTTCAGGACTACATAAAAACTATTTATCACTGGGGTGGTTTTCTCATTATATGGGATGGGTATTTAACCCCCCTATCAATACACTCGCTCCAAATAAAAAACACAATCCAACATCTACAAAACTGTATATGTTCAAGTTATATATTGTCGATATTTAAATATATCAATTGTCCACAAAAATCAAAATCAAAATCAAAATATTGTATCAAAATTATTTAAGATGAGACACAAATATTGATATATCCGAACGAATAGCAGCAACTGAAAATCCAAAACCACCTATCATGGTAGAAAGTACACCTGGGCACCCCATTCAATTTTACTCTTCTGTTTAGTTAACATCAGTTTAATCATCCGATGAAATACGGAACGAAGTCTTGACAGTACTTTATCCAAGGACAGGTGTAGCATTAGCTTAGCTTTTCACACCCACTGTATAACTGATGGTGTTCTTTTTGACCAGATGACACTTCAATAGTTCAATTCCCTGTTCTGCTTTTGCTGAAAACAAAAGTGCTTAAATGATGAACATTTAACATCTACCCTATGCACAACATAACCCAAGCTAAAGAACCCTTTATAACATACACGTAGAAGTATTGTCGAGAACATGAGCAAATACAATTAGAGACCCAAACACAGCCACTCCACATGAGAGAACAAAACACAGACAGTTGCAACATTCAACAATCCAAAGATCGAAACAGCACACCATGGTACACTTCACAAAACATAATGAGTCTGGATCGGATATATTCAGACCCAATGAGAGAGGAAATCGAGTATTAATATCCATATTGGAGTCCTTACTCCCCATGTTAGACTGTTATTTCTGGAGATGAGGGAAGCATTGGTACACATCCACCTTGGAGTGCTTCGCTTCCGCGTGTTCCCTGCACTTCACCTCCGATGTAGTACAGATGAATGTCTGCATACATACTTTGCACTGCCATAGTAATAAGAAGAGGAAATTGTTGGATTTAGAGGTTTTGTAAATATGCAGCAAGCACAAGCTAAACAGAAAGCCATTAATTAATTTGTTCAAGGACCATCATGGTAATTATGGTCCATTAACATCCAAATAACTTTATTCCACACAATAGGCTATCAGAATTAATAGAAGGGCACCATTACACACAGTCCTGTTTATAGCCCCGCCTGGCGCCTCCAATCCCATATACCTCTATGGCTGTCCAATGAGATATATACCTACTTAGACTAAGTATCTCTCTCTTTAGAAAATTCTCACATTTTCTACAAATGGATCCATATAATTTGATGTAGTATATATTCATTTTTTTGATACAAGCATATACTTCATTAGATGAATATACTATTTTTTAAAATGAAAGTCAAAATGTGAGCGGACAGCAGGCGGGGCAGTGTTAACATTTTCCTTAATTAAATAGTACTTTCAATGACATTAGAAAAAACATTAGTGCTTTTCTTACTCTGTGTGGTGCGCTGTATGGAACATAAGAAATGAAAAACTCAAGAATGACAGTGTAATATGCAATATAAAAGATTTTAGTGTCCAAATCCTGAGCTGAAAGAATCCACCTCCAGATGGAGAGTTTTATTTGTAGTGGAACAAGCCATTGTTAGGCATGAGAAGGGCTGAGCTGAGAACTAATCTTATGTCCCCACTCAACCTTTTTTTATTGTTTTTTTGCTTCTTTGATCATCTTTATAACCTTTAGTAGTTTACCAATTATGATATAACATATTGACATCATCTTCCTAAAAACAGATGATATTAGAAAAGATATCTGAATGTATTACAACCATCTGGGAAGCATAATAGATGAATGTGAACTGTGAAGTTGTGAACAGATGTTAAGCAGTTCTTACTATAATCCTCCTATCTGGACAGCGTTATTCAACATGGAACACTATATGGCATAAATACCATGATCACGGAAACAACTACCTAAAGCAATTATGTGGCCCATGTGGCAATAGACTGTTTAATTAATTTGCTCTACAAAACCAAAAGTGTCAACATATACTAAGATTAAAGCTCACTCATATTCAGTGTTGTTATACTTCTGTGCTGCTAGATGCAGTGTGTCATTCTACAAGACACACTTCATGGATAAATGATCCAAAAGGAAGGAGCCCAAATGGACAGCCATGTGGTAAGCGATCATCTGCTCACCTCTGAGCAACCAGTTTTAGCACATGTTCTGTAAGTCACTACATAAAAGGATTATGAAGGACATTATGTGGAAATACCACTAGTAACACCATGCCATTGCAAATTGTGAAAAATGCCTCCAAAAGAATGCATGTGAAGCAAAAAAGGGAACTGAAATTCCAGGTTATTAGGCAGGGATCTGTTTTGTCGGTGACTTGATGAAAGCCAAAAGCACAAATAATGATTACCGTTTTGATGTAATTGACAAACAATGAAAAACCAGTTTTCAGGGATAAAACTTCTCCGATGGATCGAGTAACAGGTAGAGGAACATCCATTATTACTAGCATTGAATCCAATTGTACCAAAGCATATAGATGACTTTTTATTTGAAGCAGAAATTTTTTAATATAGCAAACAATTAATGCAAAATTTCATAATGATTAAATACTTAATAAACTAAACTTGATAAAATACATGATTAAAAAATTCCTTTTAACGTTGGCATATCAAAATATATGCTGTATTCCAGTTGGATACAGGTCCTCAATGAGTTACCATCACATTGAGCATTAGCATCACAATCTAATATGTCAGGAAAAAAGATTTCCCGCAACAGACTCACAAGACAGGCCTCACAGCTATTGCTATCCATGCAAATTTAATGGTCTTTTGCATTAAAATTGAGTTTTAAATTCCTAGTACTTAGCAAGTTAGCATTCTTTTCAACCATTGACATATACGTAAGAAAAAAAGGCTAATCAGGTTACACACACTAAGTCATGCACATATTGTGTTGCTTTTAACTTCCGGCTTTTAACAATTTACCAATATGGAACTTCGATTTTGTAGCACTGAAATCGTGGTAGCATTTGTCTACCTTTTCCTCAAAAAAGAAAAAAGAAAAAAAGAAAAGCATGTGTTACTCATGTTATGTAGGTTATAAAAATATCTAAAACTCCCGGTGGGGTGAAGGTACCGAACAATTCAAAATCAGTCTCCTTTCTGGTCATGCATGTATTTTTAGTCACTATGGTAGTCACTAAAAATACATATTCAACCAAGTTAGCACCTATAGGTAAACAACATGAATTTTCTTAAGATGACTGGCCCTGAGCTATTGTGGAGTTGTACAGGGGCATGCATTGCAAAGTGCAGATGAGGTGGGGAAAACCAATGCATTCACTTTAAACACATACATTGAGGGTTGTCTTTCTGGAAAATGCTATTTCATGACAAAACCATAGATAAATTATACACCAAACAGTGTACACCGTACATAACAGATAGCAGTCTTGCTTGAACAGATTCAGAAACAATCAATTCCTCAAGAGAGATAACCCTAGAATTGTCTGAAACCAGAAAATCAAATCTGAGTGGAAACCAAGGAATAGTTATAGCATACCCTACCAACATGTAACCCTAACTGACCGGGGCATGTTCAACAGTTTGATCAACAAATATAACGAAAATGAACACTATTTTGGCATCCAGCAGAAACTCCAGGGCGGGCATGGAAGACAACTGTGAAGCTTCAGAGTTCAGACAAATAGAAATCCAAATGCAAATTTATGATGAAGATGCTTGCCTCTTTGTATTATTGTGCTTTGTTACAGTAGATTTGTTGGAAAGAACTACAATACATGAGACTATCGACCGTATTGTGGACACCTGTGTGGAACTATTATTTTCCAAAAACAATGAAAATATATCATGCAGAAATGGGCAGTCATATCTATTGAAATGACAATATCTGACCACCTTTTTTTTTAAAAGATCTACAAACAAGCTTATAAATGAATTTAATAGAACAATATCACCTCAAAATAATTTCTTTCAATATTCCTTACTGGAACTTGAAAGAGAATATGGAAAGAAAATATTGAAAGACAGTGAGATTTGTGGGAGGAATAATGAGAATCAAGGAATAATGGTGGGGCTGATCCGAGGTCTATTGGTTATTCTTGATTTTCTATTTCATTTTTTTTCGTTTAAAGTATTGTACCTAAGTTTTGTTATATAAGAAATTTGGTTGTAGAACGCCTACAAGTTTTTTTTCAAAAGAAAAAAAAAATATTCCTCACTGGAACTAAAAAAACGACGTATCAAAATATCAAATATATAATCAAAAGAACAAAGAGGAGAAACTGATTTTCTTTGACATATCATTTTGGTCAGTAAGCATGATACATGCTCCATTTCACACACTATATGTGTTCATTATGTCATGTGAAATTTAACATTCCTTTTTGGTTCAGATGTATAAACACACTATATCAGTCCAATAGCAGATCAGGCACAGCTGCCAACAATTCATCAAGTTATGTTTTTCTGCAACAAACAAAAAATTACTAAATTCACACTCTAAAGAAGCTGTAACCAGTCAAATTATCTTCGACAACATCATAATTGTCCACCTAGGGATTAATGAGCTAGATGGGAAGCCACTCTTTTAATAATAAAATATACTATATACATATAATATAATAGTTAAAAATACAAAATAAATTAAATAAATGTAATAAAATAGGCAAACAAAATAAAAAAATAAGATTAAAGCCCACTTAACCACTGCCTATCCTCACACAATCCTCATTTAATCCCCACTTAACCCCCGGGTCGAGGCGCATTCTGCCTAGGCGCCCACTTGATCCCTGATTAATCCCCCTTTTTCAGAATGCTGATGGGAAAGGATCCCCTTTTTATCCTCCCCGAATCAAGTTTTCAAAGCAGAAAACAAAAATCCTATGATGCCAGTATAGAATACAATTCCTTCTCTTTTCACCCAAAAGGAGTTCCTTTTTTTCAAAATTATGCAACCAAGTGAACACCATACAACAGAAGGCAGTGAAATTAATGAACAATAAAAAAAATCAAAGAATCACTGCAAAGAAAGGAAAAAAAAAAAACCAAAAAAGCAAATCTTGAAACCTGGATGGTCATGGCCTTCTTGTTGGACTCCAGTTGACTCCCTACACCCAAATCGAACACGGATTCATATGTTAATGACAAAAAAAAAAAAAAAAAAAGTTGAACCGAAACACATGAAAAATCGAAACAAGGAACAACGTAAACCCTACCCTTCCCGGCCTTCTGCTTCTCCAAGTTCCTCTCACGCGCCATCTTGGCCTTCTGACCATTGCCCCCTCCCATCTCTCTCTGTATCTCTCTTTCCGACGATCGATCCTCCAAACCCTACTAGTTTTTTTTTTTTTTTTATTCAGACGAAGCGGTGAAGAAAGGTTTGCTTGTTAAAAAGACGGGCGAATGAACGTAGAAAATGCGGTACAGGATTATAGTGAGACTTTTTTTCAGTTGACTGATATTAACATGTGAACCGTTGTTTTGGTGTTCCGTCACAACATTAACCCCTGTTTGCTCTTGTGTGGGTGGGATGGCTGAGAACACCTCACAAGTTACATGTGAACATGTGATATTTTGTGTTCATTTAATTTGTGGTACTATTTTTTTTAGGGATTGATAAGTATGATGGAACTATCAATAATTGGATCAATAAAAAACACAAACAAGAGATGGTTGGATCCCTTCGTACTTGTCAATCCCGATTAACATATGATTATTACCACATAATCTCACATGTTTTTTTTCTTTTTATGGATAATTTTTTTTTTCTTGGTCAATCTTTCCTTATCAACAGACAGCAAGACTCGAACTCAAAGTCTCCTCATTAAAAAGGGATACCTCTCTCATCCTACCAAGATGAGGTTCAGTATAATCTCACATGTTAAACATGCGAGATGATATTAATTTAAAAACTGAAAAGATAGATGATGGGATCTATCAGTAAAATTGGATCTCATCTGTGATCTCTTGTTGGATACGCGTATTGTGCTGGCGATATTCAGGTATTTGACTTGTGATATGTCATAACAATTATTGTTCTGGACTGTATCACCTTCCGATATTGCGATCTCCTTCTCCTTGTTATGTTGAGGGGGAGAAGTCCATTCCAGACTCTTTGATGGTCCAGTTAGATTGAGATCTTGTAGTAAACAAATTATTCTATTTACGATTGTTAATATGCCTCCTTTTTATATCTGTTATGAAGTCATTAGACCAGTCTCTCAATCCTTTGCCTTTCGTCTACGAGATCCTTCGAAATTTAAAAGGATTTGGTGGGATCTGATTCCATTCGGGAGTTCTTGGTCATAATCGTGCCAGACACAATGGGACTATAGGTGTGTTTGGTTTCACGATTGTATAGTTTTTGCATTTGCAGGAACTTACTTTTGCAATCAAATAATTTTACTTCCTACAAACAGATTTCAGGCAAATGGTGTCCTAAAATTGCGATTTTCAAAAGCTGGGGGAGGTGAACTTCTTGCAAAATAAATTTTAAAACTCAGATTCTTGCTGAATCATTTCTGTAATTGCGTAACCAAACGCACCCTGTGTCACCGTCCGAACAACTGAGCTACGACTTATAGCAAACATTAGGTGGGATATGATCTCATTTGATGGACTCGGCCAGAATGTGGTATTTAATAGGTCCAGATCATTCGAGTCGGATGGTTGGCCATTTGGTCAGCGAAGGGAGAAAGGAAGACTTGCGACGGTGGGGGACGTGTGACGTGATCTTATCATTCCTGAGGGCCACATAATAATGGACCCTACACGCATGCTAAGGGAAAAATGATAGGTTTAGTATCTTTTTATTTTTTATTTTTTTAAAAAAATTATTCACTCTTCTAATAAAATATATATTGAGATATATCAATATGTTTTTTTTTATTTTAAAAAATAAAAAAAAATTACGCTATACATTATGATAATATAATACATATTTTATTATCTCATAGTATACGGGGTTGGAGCCTGATAACACTACGCTGTGGGGACTTTGGTACCTATTCCGAACAAATCCAACGACGCATTGATATATTGTTGGTTGGTCTTTGACTTTGTTCTGATCACCTGGAAATTTAACAAAATATGGGCCCCACACGTTTACATTATTGTTAGATATGATATCCATTGATTTTCATCCATGTCGGCAATTTTTGATTGGAAAATTTTGGGAGGTCTACATCACTGCTAGGTGTTGGTCAAAGATTGCTTGCTCACTTCACTTGGAAATGAAACATTGGAAACGTGGAGAGTAACTTTGTTATTTTATTTTATGGATAGTACAAAAGTCCAGACAGGGCAATAGTCCCGACTTGAAAACAGCTAGGACAAACTAGAATTACATATACATAGGCCAACAAGACCCAGGGACAACAATGGGCTAGAGCCCAGGAAACCCAGCCCAAATGGGCTGTTAGAATATATTTTTCCACGTCCTACGGTACGAAGGAATCGATACCACAACCCCCTCGTAAAGTGGGGGTATCCCTAACCACCGTGCCAAACACGGAAGGGACTTTTGGTTTATATATCCATGCATCAAATATTATTTTTTCATATCATCTTTTAAATCATAGCTCTTCTTTTTTAGGGTGATATTATATGCAGTGCAATATATAGTCGTGCGATCGTATGTATATACCTTGTTAGGTGCAACATATAATCTTTTATCTGGATGGGGGAATAAAGGGTGAAATAGGAGGAGGGGGGGGGGGGGGTGTAAAGGTAAAAAAGTTATTTGGGTAGGTGGTATAAAGGGTTATAGCTATGCAGAATTAGATGAAAATAAGTTGGTATTTGTATTCTAAGCCTCTCCATGGAATTGTATTATTCCTCCATTAGTATAAGGGGACCCACATATTAAATCACATGTCATCACCTCTTATACATTAATGAGGTTCACATGTCAAATCAACTTTTACACCTTATTTACACTATTTTTCATCAACCAAACACTCCAACCTTTATTATTAAATTTCTCAACGAGAATAACTGAAAACACAACCAAACAAAAAATCACTTATTCCATTGATAAAGTTAACAATTCCTGGAATAAATATAAACTCCAGAATAGTTTATGCCTCTATCCAAACGAGGTCTTACTTCTTTTATAAATGAATCTTTATAATTCATTGAAGACAGGATATAAACTTTTAAATAAAACTCAAAGTATTTATAGGCTTGAGTAACGTGATCCACCCAGTTTGCAAACAGTCATAAAATTATAGTTATCTCAATGTGAAGTCGAAGTTTAATTTCTTAGAGATGTGTTTTCTAGCTTCTCCCGTTTTGTAATGCCTTTTGTTCCTAATTTATTATTTCCCTTTGTTCCTGCAGATAACAGAGATTTTAGATAATGAATGACAATGCAAAAAATGGGCTTGGAACATGGGTCAGTGGTTGACAACAGAGTACTGGATTCAGTCTCATTGTTTACCTAAAATTACACACCGAACAACTGCTGTAGCTATGTTTTTATTCTTCTCTTCTCATCTCATTCAATCATGTTCTTTCTCACTTCAAAAATAGAACATGACTAAATTTCGCTAAAAAAAATAAATATAGAAGAGCGGTACCATAAGAAAGAAGAAATTAGGTGAGAGAGTTACACGTAACACAGATTTAGAAGAAATTCAAGCAAAACTTTTAAGAGTGTGGCCAAGTCAAATATGAGTTGAGTGAAATGTAATTGACAGTTCATAGCTTCAAAGAGAGAATCTATATAAAAATTAAGCTTATTTGATCTTCTGTTACTTAGCATTGTTGGAAACTTCACGTCGGTGGGTCTGTGATCTTGGATCAAAACTTCACAAAGACGGAGAATCTCCATTTCAAAAGAAATCTTGAAAGTAAATGAAGAGGATGTTGAGGACCAAAGGTTTTAAGTCTCTCAATGCATCATAAACTAGATTAATGATCATTGTGGTGCCTTATGGCATCATAAACTAGATTAACTACTCAACAATCATCATCATGCTTTTGTATCTAGAAAAGAGATCTGCAAATCAACATGGTATTACTTTTTCAGCAGTGCAATCTAAAAGGAATAAAATATTTGAATTTGTGTGTGAATGGGAGGGGCCAAGGGGGGACTCTAAGATCTTCAAGAAAAGAACAAAAACTTAAGAAAATATGCTCATAAACCTTATAGTGAATCAATGATGATTGAATATGGAAAGATGATCTACATGTAATTATGTATATACTTTTTGTCCACCTCTAATGAACTTTGAAGTTAGAAAAAAAATACTGTTATTTCATGCTGTAAAAGATTCAGAATGTTAAAAAAGATCAATAAGTCAATCTAAAAAGGAATAGAGAATTGAGTTGGGGGAGAAGCCCCAAAGATCTTCAAGAAAAAAATCTTGGAAAATACGCTCATAAAGATCAATGAATCCAATGATGATTGAATATAGAAAGATGATCCATATTTATATATACACGCTTCATGTCCACATCTAACAATCTTTGAGATTAGAAAAAAACATACTGTTATTCCATGCTCCAAAGATTTCAGCATGTGTAAAAGATCAATAGAATATGTTGTTTAAAGTACCATGAAATAATTTCTCATGCAAATCTTGAAGGTAAACGAATTGAAAAATAAGAACAGACGGAGTTTACAATTTCACCATTTGACACCCCCCTTGCCAAAAAAGAATCTTCTACCAATGTTAGCAGTCCAGTAGAAGACTTTAAACTGCCCCTGTGTGCCTTCGTTCCTCCTCCTCCGCTCTCCTCCAAGCAGCCTGAAAAACAAAACAACTTTAGATGTGCACTTTGAATGGAAAATATAAAATTTGCTAATCAAGAGAACTCAATACAAGGAATTCACCACTCACCCTGTCTCGCTCGAGCCTCGAGAGATGTGGCTTAATCGAGTTCCCCAGGCTCAAGCCTCCCCATGCCTCTTGCAACTCCTTCTCCCTTGCTTCACGACGAGCATCTGAAGATTTGACATGGAGCAGTAATTGCTGGCCAGAAGCCATTTTTTCCTTCTCAAGCCTTGACTGATGTTTCACTAAGATATCATCGAGGCTCTCGTCAGTCTTCTTCCTTTGCAGGTCCCTGTTTCTCACTCTCACAACTTCTTCAGTTGCAGTAGTGGCTGCCATTTTCTCCTTTTCAAGCCTTGACTGATGCTTCACTAAGACATCATCCAGGCTTTCCCCCACCTTCTCCTCCTTCTGCTGGTCCTTTCTCACTCTCACAAATTCTTCAGTTGCAGTAGCTGCTGCCATTTTCTCTTTTTCAAGCCTTGACTGATGCTTCACTAAGACATCATCCAGGCTTTGCCCCACCTTCTCCTCCTTCTGCTGGTCCTTTCTCACCCACACAAATTCTTCATTTGTAAGAGCTGCTTCCATTTTCTCTTTTTCAAGCCTGGAGACATGCTTTACGAGAACCTTATCTAGGCCTTCACATTCTCCAGATATGGTGTTTTGTTTCTTATGCTGATCTCTCTGATTCAATGTACTCCTCCCAAGTTTTGACGCTTGCATTTTCTCTCTTTCCAACCTATGCACAGGCTTCAGTAGGATGCTCTCGAGACTGTTCTCCACATTTGTTTTCCCACCTTGGCTGCACATATTAAATGCCTCCAGTGCTTCCAATTTAGCCTTTTCAATCCTTGATATATACTTCCCGTCCACTACTTGACTTGATGATATATTAGTTGATTCCTTTAATTTCTGTGATTCCCCACAGTGTATTGATAATGGCATGAGTGTGTTAGCTGTTACATTTTCTTTACCATCTCCTCCACTATCACTATGCAAGTCATCTTTAACAAGAGCACATCCAACATCACAATTAGACCCTGTCAGGCCCGTGTCATGTTTTGAATTAACCAGTCTGCTCTCCCCATCAACAAGTGATTTGCTAGAGTTCCTTGCTTCCAAAACCTCTTTCTCCAGCTTTGAGTAGTGCTTTACCAGAAACTTATCCAGACTGGGTATTTCTGCTGCTTCTGTAATACTGGATTTTCTCCTTAATGTACTCCTTCCCAAAGTGGCCAACGGATCTCCACTGCGCCCTGTGAAAGAGTAAGGATTATGTTGTTTACCATTTTCTTTGTGAAGGGCAGCATTCAAACCACAAGTGGCGACTATTGTAGCAAGCGATGATAGTTCGTCTTCTTTCAAGCATTTTAACCTCTCATGCATCACAACAACAAGCTTTGAATCAAGGAACTTTCCAGCACCATGAGAGAGCTCATCTTCCTCACCCTTTCTTCTCCTCATATTTGTGCCCTTTGTCTCAACAGCGTCACTCAAAGCAAAACCAGAAACCTGCAATTCCTGTGTGATTTCTGCACCAGAATCTGGCACGCATTCTGAAGAAACCATCAACTGACCCTCCGTCTCTTTCATGACTGGGTTCTGGCTGATTTTCTGCAGTAAGTCCTTGAAATCCTTCTTCTCTGAAGCACAACTTGCCAGTCGAATGAAGGCTGTCCTGACTGCAGCTGTGACTTCTTTATCAACTTCAAATTCTGTTTCAAAAGATGCACTGACCTTGTGAGTAGATCCCCCTCCTATGACTGAGGATGATTCTATTTCACAAGGTCTTCGAGGGCAATCAGGCCTGTCATACAGTATCACGCCCAGTGCAGCTGCTTCCTGAAAAGCTTCCTCAACAAAACTTTCTGCTCTGACCAACTGAGCTTCAGCTTCTTTGCTTTGGATCCTGATGGGCACATGGAATTACAGAAAGCAAGGGAAAATAAATCAGGGTATGTGTGTTGGCATGCATAGAAAGCAAATGCCATCTTTTTCTGGAGTTATTTTGCTATCATAAAAGCCACAAACCTGGCTGCTCGTAAAATTCGACACCAAGATGCCTCCACCATTGCAGCTTTTCGAGCCTCCATAGCCTTGCTTGCAGCTTTCCTTGTTGCAATCTTCTCCCGCAAGACCCTTGAATAGTGAGGATTGGAGTCATAAAGGGTCTCATCAAGAGATGACTTCATACCTCCTCCTTCCTAAAGGAGGTTTAGTTGGAAATCAACAGTGTTAGATTCAAACCAAATAGAATCCAAACTCTACATTAAATCCAAACTCTACATTATTAGTGTTTTCATTTTAAATCCAAAATCAACAAAAGTAGCTTATAAAAATAACTGATGCACATGAACCTCATATCATACTAAGGAGGCCCACTACAATAAACAAGAGATTTACAAAATACACAAAATCTTGAATTTCATCAGTTCAGTGATCCTAATTCAACATCTACAGTTCTTGAATAATGATCATGGTTTGCTTTCTATTGATGGAACTAATGATCCAATTACACAGTGAAAAATCATTCAACTTACTCAGAAAGATTATTCATTTAACATAACCATAAATCCCATTAACATTGATTATGAAGCTGAATTTCATTCATAAATCCAAATTATTTGGCATAAAACTGAATAACAATCAAAGGGGATAAACTGGAAACATAGGAATCACCTGAAGGAGCCTTATCTTCTTCTTTAGGAAAGTCTCGGTCTTTTTCCGAGGGAACCAGTTGATCGGGGAAACACTCTTCCGATGAGGGGGCTTCTTAATTTGCACATTTGATTTGTTAACGCCATTCAATGATGAATGTCCATTCTCCCTTGATCCTCCACTCTATGCAATAAACGTGAATGAAAATTTAATTTTTTTTAAAATGAAGAACAAAGAATAGTTCATACTGAAATAAATTCGAGCAAATAAAATATACAATCTGCAGATATATCTAGTAAAAAAAATAGATTTGAACTAATCAAGATCACTAAAGAACAAAAAAAAAAAAAAACCCTAATTCATTTGACAATCTAGGAAAAAAACCATTTGAATAATATTAAGGTTTCCAAAACATGAAAAACCAAATCAAAGTCGATGGTTTTTCCAAAATATCTTTACATGAGAAGTCAAGGATGATTGATCAGGTTTTAGAACTATGTGTTAAAATCACGAACAACAAATATGAGGGACCAACGAATGATTCAAGTTGAAGAAAACCCAAACAAGACATACCTTCCCAGATTTGAGCGGTGCCACCGTCACCGGTTCCACTTCAACATCACAACCATTCATCTTAGGACTGACGGCGGGTGGCGTTGCAGGAGAACAAGATCCAAGTTCAACTGAGCAAACTCCAAAACCCTAATTCGTCACAGCAAGTCAAAGATCAAAATCAGCCATTCAGGCTTTAGAAAACGTGTTGAAATCAAGAACACCAAATATAACAGAAAGGGATCGAAGACACGATTCAAGTTGAACAAACCCTAATTTTTCACCGATCAAACCCTAAAAGAGGTACCTTGCCGGATTTGAGGGTCGCCACCGTCTCCGCCTCCACTTCGACATCACAACCATTCATCTGAGGACTGACAACGAGTGTCGTTTCACTGATCTGTGCTTCTTGAACTGCGGAGATGCAATCGGACTCCATTGAAGGACTCTCAAGAACTTGAAAGAGAGAGAGAGAGAGAAATCGAGATCGAGATAGAGATCGAGAGAGAATGGTTTTCGTGTTTTTTACGGAAAATATTTGAAAATGAAAATAGCCGTTACAGAGGGGAGAAGGCGATTCAAGTGTAACGTTCGAATCCTGTCTATAACTCCGCGGGTTACAGTGGATATTCCGTTTCTTTCCTTTTTATTCGATCATTCTATGTGTCATTACGTCATCACTTCCAACGCTGTTCGAAGACGAGGAAGGTAAATTTAAACATACAGTGCAACGGATCCACTACGGGGACGCCCACGTCCCGCCACGTAGCCGAATCACTCTAATAAACAAAACAACCTTGCCATTGACTAGTCCCAACATTGTTTTAACCGGCTTTTTGAATTCCCGTTCAATTTACTCTCAAGATCCGATGGTCTGTCTAAGGGTGGTTCTATTCACCCCTCTCAAAAATAGGTGCATCCCTCTTTTGTAATTACCCCCCTCACTTTTTAGGTGTTTCATTAAAACCCCCCTCATATATAACCTCATTTTTGAATTCATGTGCACCCCCTCCTTAACAAAAACCCTAACTCTCTCACCCATGAATCTTTGTCGTCTCTCTCTCAGTTTTTTTTTTCCTTCTCAGATTCCCTCTCCATCAATCATTTCTTATTGGGTTTTATCATCTTTTGTTCATGCACAAGAGGGTAGGCAAGGTCTGTAATGTTATGTTGTCTTGCACCTTCATGTCACCAATCAATCATGTATCATGCATGCATGCATAGAGGTGTCAACCAAGTTTTTCACTATTTTATTTTCGTTGTTGTGTGCGACACTGCATGTGTTGACGGAAATTGCTTCCATTGACATCTTTAGTGTCGAACGACATGAATTAAGAGGGTAAAATTTAGACCTGATCATGTCGACACCCCTACTATCGATGTGAGTTAGTTTGGTCGACATACAAAGTGTCGAACGGATCATACTGTCCCCTGGACTAGTACACTTGGACAATTGTTGTGTCGATTTCTTTCAACATCGTCGACAGTCACACTGTCGATACACTATACAAAATGCTGGGTTGGAAACATTTGCGCGTTGACAGTTATAATGTCCACATATTCGACAACAGTGAGAGTGCAGAACAATAATTCAATATAGAGGGGGGTGCAACTTATCTATTTATAAATAATTCTTTCTTTAAATATCTATATAGAGAGGGGTGCAACTATTTTGGAGGGGGATGAATAGAGTCACCCATGGTCTAATAACCAGATGAAAACCAATCAGCCCGCACCTGTCGACCATATGGTTTTTAAGAATTGGCAACGAGTATATTAAAAACCCGGTAAATTATTCACAAAAATGTAATAAAAATTAGATTTATATAATAAACATTACTATCGGCTTAGCTTAAAAGGATTAAGATTTAAAACTTATAATTATGCCATGTCTAAAATATTTCGTTCTTTTAATTTGTTTGTTTAGTAATAATAATTAATATTTATACTGTGTCATAATAAGGTCACGGTTCCTTTTTTTTTTTTTTTTTGGGAGTTCACTGTGAGCTTATCTATTTCAATATCAAAATCAAAACACACAATGTCCCAATGTGGGATGAGAAAAGGTAGGACAAACAAAGAAAACAAACCGTGCCTGAGCCTAGAAAAGCTTTCTACCCAGTTCGGCCACCTGGGGGACTACCTCCATGAGTTTTACAAAAATCCGGAACCCCCTCCTTAATACAATGTATCACCAAAACAACATGAAAACTTATGGCACAAACACCACATGAAGCAATAATCCATAGATTTTATATTTGAAATATATTAAACGAATAATCCATGAGTTTTACAAAAATGTTCAATTGGAAAGAACAAGGCCTCTGCAATCAGAGTGAGGGTCACTTTTCATTTTCTTTTTCTATAAAGCCAGGAAGGATTAATCCTACTATCTAATTTGCATCATGCCTATGTTTTGTATGTATGCGGGGAAGAAATGGTTGGGAGATCAGGAAGAAATTCAATAATTTAAAAACCTCATTCTTTGTCTATTTCTTGGTCTCTTAACCATTTCGTCGCCACCCATTTCTCGCCTTTGATTACTGGACAACTTCCATGAAGCGAGGTCTGTAAGGGAAAGAAAACAAAAACATAAAGAATGGAAATGTCAGTGCATCGGGGGCAATTCCTTAACATAGATCTCCAACTTTTCCAAAAAGAATGGATTAAGAGAAGGCAGGTAATAAATTAAACATTTCATGTATGTTAAAGGTAAGTCAGATTTTAGTGTATTAAACACTATAGACAAAACTCAATGGTTTAGAGTTACTTTGACTAGTGTATAACTTGTCATTCTGAAAGAGCTGCATTCTTCTGAATCACTTTAAATCAAGATCCAGTATTAGAGGAGGGTGAGTGATGCTTTTTATATGATCTCTGTTTGAGAGCATAACACCTCCATATAGGATCCATGGCCCAAGTGACATGCTTCAAGACATTGTCATCGTCTATATATGGTTGTCGACCAGTCTGAGTTTGTCATCCAAAAAAGAACAGTGTATCTTTCAAGAAATACAAATCTTTTGCTCATAAAAAGGAGTTAGTTTTACATATCTCCATATGCAGTTAAATTATCATACAATCTCTGTGTGTATGCACTGAGCAATAAAAAAACAGGCACCGAGTAACAATGGGGATATGAACTACTTCAAAAGTATAATGTGTTTATGATCTATAGCCTATAAGAAATCCAGGAATGTGTTTACTACTAAGTGAAGCCCACAATACCCTTTAATTTCAAATTTCATAATATTTGCCATGAGGACAACTCATATTATGGGTTTCTCAACGAGGGGCATGTTGAGAATATGTTCAATTTCATTAAACATCTAGCAAATATAATTATTGCCTATTGGTTCATAGAGATTAATTAAATGTGATTCCCAGCCATGGCACAAGAAATTGAACCACTGTCATTGAGGGAATAAAGAAATAAATCAATACCGCATCAATTGTGCCATTGGGGAATGCTGAATAAAATAGAAGACCATCGCCTTGATGGGGCTTCACTTTCAAACCAATACACTTTTTATAATCATAGAGACCATCCATATTCAATCCATTCTGCAAAAAATATAATGTTACAATCGTCAGGATGGTTAACATATTTAAGACAGTAGTATTCAGAGACAACTAGTCCCATCTACTTACTTCAAAAGGGAACATGGTTTCCCCCCCTTCTTCAACGTCTGAGAGATATAACAAAAATGAGGCTATCTGGATGATGAATTAACATTTTGCATTTTGGTCAGTGAACTTGGCAATACTGATGCAAAGAGAATAAATACAATGACTTCAAATTTCCTAAAATGGCATTGTTTTGAAGCTAAACATGAATCCAATCCGAACCAAACCCAACTTGGAGCAAAATTCTTTTATACACATCTCAGTGCAATTTCACATGTTCATTAGGATACGTCCCAAGTTGCAAATTAAGTGTGGGGAGTTCATGCATGAACAAGGATTAAACACTTAATATAGCTGATGAACAAGCACAAGATTATATCCAAAGTGAATTAAATTAAATCAGCAAACAATGGAAATGTTATGTGTGCTATGAGGTGATAGGGAGGCTACTTCGAAACACCTCCCTTCTTATTAAGGTGTGTATGGGTCAAGATCTTGTAAGCTCTTTAATACACATGGAAATTTCAATGATGTTATTACAACGTGGATGGCTTAGAAAGAAGAGGGGAAAAGGGGATCAAAGCAAGAAGACCAAATTTATTGCCTTTTGTCTCATGTGGTTTATTGGAGTATCTGGTTCACACGTGACTAATGCATCTTAAGAGGGTATGGTTTATATTGTGAATAATTGGGCGAACATTTCCTGATATATGCGTGATTGAGGAAAGTTTATTTTGGGATTGAATCATTTATCTAGTATTATGGGAGGAGAATTGGAAGTAGGTATAGGGTATTTCATTTTTTATAGTTTTATATTTTTTTTATTTTTTTAAGGATAATATATGAGAATCAATGTTTTTTATAGGCCTAAAGTATGGGTGAACATTTCGTTTTATATAGTTGATTGGCTCTGTATTAGCTTTCCCGTTTCTTTTCTTTTTCATGTTTTCTTTTGTTGTCTTTGAAGGTCCCTCACCCAAAGTGTTTTTAAGGCTTTCACCAGAAAGTGCATAAAACAGTACCACTATTTGCATTATGCTTTAATTAGGATAAACACATAGATAGAATGCAGGTATAATATTTAACGCTGTGCTTTAAATACAACATCAAAATCCGAATTTGTATAATAACTTTATGCATGGATTTCAAAAATCAGCCGATGTCGATGTATTTCGTTGGTGACATAGCTGCAACAGACAGGCTGAATTGGGTGTTTTTTGTTGATGGTATGCAGGCACTTGAATCTACTTCTTTAGAACAAAAGCGAATGACAACAGATGCCAAAGAATGAGGATATATAAATGCATGTGTGGAAAGAGTAAAAAAATTTATTAGCCCATACCCTCTGGTTTTTCTGTGGGCCATATTCAGATGGGTTGAATGCATCATAATGAGAATAATAACTCTGCCCAATCTCATAACGGAGAACATTGAAAGCCTGCACAAGAACATGCTATTTTACCATTATCGGAAAATAGTGTATTCAATAATACAGAATTAAGCCCTTGAACGAAGAAATTTAAATGTGAAATTAGAAAATTCTAGATAATGTGAAAAAAAAGTTTTGTCACATGCATCAAGGTTTCAAGGTTGTAATAGCTGTGAATCTTTCAGTGTGTCTCAAAATTAAGCTCTATAAAATTTTAAGGTAATAAAAATAAGACTGCACACATTAGTACTCATGCTATGTCCCATTAATCTCAGAAGATGGAATCAGCATTTTGGTATCTTCTGACAAATCTCCAGCCTTCCTCCAACCTTATACGGTTACACAGAGATTACTCTATAAAATTTTAAGGTAATAAAAATAAGACTGCACACATTAGTACTCATGCTATGTCCCATTAATCTCAGAAGATGGAATCAGCATTTTGGTATCTTCTGACAAATCTCCAGCCTTCCTCCAACCTTATACGGTTACACAGAGATTACTATTGTATATTTGTATGTCACCTATAATATCAATTTTTTTTCCTTCCGATAATTCATCTTTTACTATTAATGGACGGGAAAAAAGCAGTTACCTTGGAGTCATCTCATATCATACTAGTTGCTACAAGGAGGCCAATAGAAGACATGGAAAATTATTACTTGGCCAAATGAATCTTCAAAGAAAAAGGTTGGATTTGTTTAGCAAGTCAACTGAATAAAAAAAAATATATCTCTCTTTCTCTGCTCTTTGCCTTTGAGATAGACATCATCACCTCCTCTGTCCCATCCTTATATCAAACCCACCCTCCACAAGAAAAAAAGATATCAAGAATATACTTCACATCTTATTTCCTTCTACGCCATAGATAATAACCATTTTAATCCCAGTCATTTTATTTCTTTTTTCTTATTTTCGTTGATCTTTTTTATTGTTATGTTATACTTCATATTGACCGATGCTTATTTAAATCTCTGACATATAATTACAACTTCTTTTAATTAGTTCATGTCAACTCCATAGAGTCTAGATCAAGAAGGCAAAGGAGATATGGATGGAGGGGAGTGTTCTCACAGCCTAAACAATGGGAGGAACGGTTGGCGTGGGAGTTATACAGCAGAATTAGAGTCTTCATTCATGCTGAAGAATATATAAAGGCATGGAAGGTAGAAGAAGAAGGAAAAACAGGCTTCCACATGAAGAAGGGAAGGTGCAACATATGGGCAAATGGAATTTTTTCCCCTTTTTTATTCAGTTATTTTTTATTATCTTTCTCTTTTTTTAAACAAATTATTTTTTTATTGGGGGAGGGAAAGGAAGGGGAGAGAAGGGGGCTCTATCTGTTGAAGACAAGTGATCCATGGACAATATAGCAGCCAACAACTGATGACTGATGAAGGAGACCAACATGTGACATTCTTGAAGATGAAGTTCTACAAAATCGAATTCATCATAACTTGCCTTCACACATATCCCTATCCCGCCACCACCCCTTTAAAGGCGGGTGTATAAAGACGGATAAGATGGTGGTGGCCATCTCAACAGAGTGAAAAGAGAAAGAGGGGAGTTGATTAATTGTTTAGTTCAGTTGACCAGTCAATATAAACAATGCATGGATTCCCATCTTAAGATGAAAAAAATTATTTGCCAGCTAAGTGGTCAGTTTGCCATGTCTGTTTTATCAGGTGATAATGATAAATAGCCTGTAGTTGTCGAAGGGAAACAATGAATAGCCTACAAATGAAAGGCTGACATCATCGTCACTGCACATGACTCAAACTCTGTATCTTTAACAAGGAAGATGATGAGCGCTTTAGAACAGAGTGCATCCATCAATAGCAAACTGATATAAATAGGAATACTGAATCAACTGCTTGAGACTATTAAGTGACTTTTCAAAGGTTGAACCACCCTTTGAGGTAATGCATAAGACTCAAAATGTCTTCACTGGTCCTGCCTGTGCTAATTTTGAAGAGATGATTTATAGCAGGGGTGAGATGATATATGGTAGGAAGGTGGGCGAGATATGAATATTGATCTTGAAAAAAGTGATAGATACCATGTTTAGCATCCATAGCGCCCAACTCAACAATGTTTTCGTGTATGATCCTTCTGTCAAGTATGATCCTTCTGTCAAATCAAGGAAGCAATCCTCCTATTTTTTTCTGGGCAAGGATATGACTGACCAAAAAAGATGCTCTGAGAGAGTGAAATCTCATAACAGGAGGAACATGGGGTTTCGAAAAACAAGAATAGGCTCAAATCTATATGTTTCATCACCAAACCAAGTACTAAATAGTGTTTGATGGTTAAGAAATATCCTGATCAGCACATATTTATATATCATTTTTCTGCTTTACCTCTCCATGGGCCCTTGGAATCATTGTAGCTCTCGCAATCTTCCGCTCAACATTTGCCAATATTCCTGTTTTATCTTCAGATGCACTGATAAATGTACCTGAACTGTTAACCAAACCACAGAAGCTCAAATATCAAATTCCGAAATGGTTTTATTGTGACAGAAGTCAGAACCCAATGATACAGATGCAAAATCTAGAATAATGGAGCATGTAGAGAGGAAATAACATATGAACCTGAGAAAAGTTGTATCGAGAGTGAATGCTTTAACAAATGATTGATAAAATTTGGGGAATAAATACCTAGTCCGTATCCCTTTGGTATTCTCAACAGTTTCTCCCTTCCGCAAGGCCAATGTTGATGGCCTAAGATTTGGTTTTGTCATTTTTATTATGCCTTGGCATTGTTCAGGAGTTGCAAATTTAGGAAAATAAACTGCACGAGGTCTCATGCTCAATACCTGCCTCCAGACAGCAACATCACAGGAAAGAAAAGAGTTCCATAAATGAACACGAGCAAGCCAATCTTCAGATAACTTTAAACTTTACGCAAATTAAACTTTTGAAGATATGTGATGTACAACACTCTCCAACTCTCATTCATTTTCCCTTCTCTTCCACAACATGAATGAAAAAAGATTCCTTCACTTATAGGTTGATGCCCAGCAAGTTTTCAATACAAATGTAGATTAAGGAAAAGCTGATTTTATTTAAAGAAAAATTATAGCAAAACCTCCAATAGGTGAAGTCCAAACAAAGATGAAAAAATTTGTATGCCCCATTTGATTCATGGAAAAAGCCGTCAATATTAATAAGACAATGGATAAGTGTTGGGATATAGATTGCTTTGATAGCCCTTGTTGGGCGTATCACAGGAGCCCACAACAAAACCCAAAATAAAAAAAGAACACACAACATACAAAAAGAAAAAACAAATTGACATGGTTATACCTAAGTTCAAATCCACGTGACAAGATCAAAGAGCATCCATTATAATAAAGGTGATATACAAGACTTACAAGAGACTCAAAAAAACTCTCATGGAGTTTCCCTTTCTTAGCTGGCCCTCTCAAACTCTCCTTGGATTCGATCTCTCTACATCAATCTCATGCCATGGAATGCACATACAAATTCTCTCTTCATTAGGATACTAAGGGTGGTGCGTTTGAAAACACAGTTTAAAAAGCAACTTTTAACTGTTTTATACACAGTTTTTGAGAATGTAACGATGATAACTACTTTATGAAACACAGCCTTTAATAAAATCTAGTAATGATGATGCATGTAAGCTGGCATGTTTGATAACAGCTTTTAGCTTTTTACAAAGCTAAAATCCCCAAAAAAAAATTGTGGCCAAACGCACCCTAAGACAGATTTTATCTAATTAATTAAATATCAAATCATAACTAACCCCGTCAATTGGGTGGCCCACCCCTATACAACTTCATCATAATCCTAAATAGGACCACCACCCACCCTCCCCCCTCCATCCCTTTGATAGCATGTGCTTGATATCTTCTCCCTCTTTTTTCTAAATTGCATCAATTCTGGAATATTTCCTTCATACTAACGTGATCGGTATCTCCTGTTCCCTTTTTTTCATAAATTGCATCAACACTAGAATCTTTGCATCAATACCATAATAAATATCATTTTTATCTAAAAAGATATAAAAAATCATCAAACCCAAGTTTCAAATTCTCTTCGTCCCCTCATCACAATCAAGATCACACAATATCTTTAAATTCAACATAAAAAAAAGAGGCCTGAATAATCATAAAAAATTCCACGATGATTTGACCTGAAAGGGGATCGAAGAGACCAAATCCTCCCCGGTCTCCCCATAATCCATGCCGAGAATCTCCTCCCCATCTCCATCCACCGATTCCGCGAGCCTCCTCGTCGTCTCCCCTCCTCCAGAGATATCCTGCAAAAACAATCCCGATCATTCAAAATCAAACCGATCCCCGACCAAAAAAAAAAAAAAAAAAAAAAAAAAAGGAAATCAAGACAATCGAACCTGAGAGAGGAGGACCGATCCGAAGAACCCGACGAGGAAGAAGAGAGAGCAGAAGAACAAGACCACGGGGAGCCCTAGTTTGGCCCCGGCTCCCCAGCCGCCCCTACCTTTGCCTTTCATCAACGGTTGTAACGGCGGGGAAGATGAGAGAGGTCGCGGGTGGAGGTCAACGCACGCCCTTCGTACTCTCTTTGTGTTGAATCAATGTGCGTCCCACAGAATCACCAATCGCCGATTTTTGAAAGAGTTGGTATTATTAAACGGGTTTATATCCCCACCTAGGAATTGTCATTATTGGGGGATGGAATGTAATCATTACGCTTCCATTCTTAATTCAGTTTGGAAATCATGCCCCCCACCGTATAGAACTAATGGCTATGGTGGTTATTATTTAAAATTGATTTTTTTTTTTTTTAAACGTTTGGATTTAAAATTGATTTTATAAAAAAATTATTATGAAAGTTTTTGAAAATAACAGATTTTGAACACTATTTTATTTATTTGATATATGTTTGTATAAAATTGTTTCTATTTTTTTTTATTTATTTAGTTGCACGGTTTTAGAACGTAGATTCTTACAAATGTAAAAGTTGTTCAATTGTGCAATTCAAAGACACCTTATGTCTATTTCAATTAAAAGACACATTGTCCGAATTAAGAAAAAAAAATTAGGGTGCAACACAGGATTTCCTAGAAAAGATAATATATTTTTTTAAAGAAAGGTGCTTTTAAGAATTTGATCTATTGATCTCTTTTATAGAGATAAGAGGTGTTTGTTGACTTAACCAAAACTCAATTTGCTAGGAAAAAAAATTTCATTTTGACGATATTTTTATGAAAACAATAATTTTTTTTTATAAAAAAAATACTTAAAAAATCTTTTAAAATTTTGAAATATCTAAATAAGCTATTTTTATGAATTAAAAAAAAAAGTTCTAATTTAACAATCTTTCAATTTAAAATGACTTAATTATCCCTATGTTATTAATATTTAAATTCTATGCAATCTAATTAAAAATGTTCACACACGACATTTATTTAATAAACATTAATAATATAAAAATATTTTATTTAAGAATATGCGTATTTTTTCACAGTTTAAATATTATAAAGATAATACAATCATCTTAAGTTACAAGATTGAATAGAATTTTTAAAAGAGACTTGGGTATTTAGAAAATTTGAAGTTTGATTTGGACATTTTTTTCCCTTTATTTACTGACTGCAAATGGGTCATGCATGGAACTGTATAACAATGCTGTATACTTTTTTTTTATATACAGAGAAAATGTAGACCATTTTGTAACTAAGAATTTAAGTTACAAAAGGTCGAAAATGTGAGGAAAAGAGAATGAAGGCGAAGAAGGCCTTGAAAACACCGGACCAAGGTTACACTAGGTATGCTCCCCTCGGCCAGGCCAGGTCAAAACAACAGAGCAAGAAGTTTCCCTGAGATTGTTTATAATCCCCTCAAACAAACACACACATTACCTTCTTCTTCTTCTTCTTATTCTTATTATTATTATTTCTTCAAAATGCAAGCAGACCCCTACTTGTCTCCATGTGGCTCCACCCTCAATATGAACCAATGGATTAAATAAATAAATAAATAAAGCTCTCCTTAGGATTTTGGAATCTGTTTGTGTTTTGTGGTTGATGAAAACTTTGCGTGGACTATGATGTGTTTATATATGAAACTGGATATAGAAGCTTTTATATAGACAAAAGTAGATTAGTAGATGAGCAATTAAAACCCCATTGTCCATTGCTTCTGACTGGTGCTTCCATTGGAAAGCACATTGAGCTCCTGCTTGTCTCCAGTTGGCGCCGCCCCTGGCCCCAGCCAACGGCACTCCCCAGCACGATATGAAATGCTTAGTACCCCCCCACAAGTTTTCTAGATGGAGTCTCTGTCCCTTGAAGATACAAGCGTTCTGCGCGAGCCAAATCGCCCAAAGGGCAGCAGGAATCAGAAGCTGCAACACTCGAGCCTGTGGGTTCTTGTCCCTGCCCCTATTCAAAATGGAACAAGATAGATTTGGTGGTAATTTTGGATAGATTTGATGACAAAAATACCATTTTCATATAAATTAGAAAGTTATCATTCTATTTTGTTAGTCTAAGATCATTATTTATCAATCTATGGTCTATACAACAAATCACCTATGTTGACGTTGAGACCATTTGATTTTATCACTATTTTCAAATTTCATCATTGCCTCACAAGAAAATTTATTACAATTAATATTATATCATTATCAATGAATCAAATGTCATTCTCTCTTTATAAATGGATCCATGGTATTCATTTCTTTCTCCATCTTCCGGGTTGTCATTTGAGGGTTTCAAATGTGAATTATTTTGTTGTTTATGATGGTTTTATATTTTTTTTTTTTTGAGAAAAATCCATATAACCCCCTAAAATCTGACTGAAGTTCATATAACCGTATGACTTTTCTTAAAATCCATATAATCCCTTAAAAACACCTAGTAAATCCAAATAACCCTATGAATAAAATTTTCATTGATAGATAATGAATATTTAATTTGGTTAATCTTGACTGAAAATACAATATACTAATAAACTCCTCCAATGTGTTAAAAATACAAAAAATCCTATGAAATTGATAATTTTGTCATCTCTGGATATATTATAAAACCATATTCGAATAGTAAAATGGACATATACAGATGATTTTTCACATTTTTAATTCATTATAAAGCTTTTTTAATATACTATGTTTTCTATCAAAGTTAACCAAACATAATATTTATAAAATATTCATTATCTATAAACGTAAATTTTATGTAAGAAGTTATTTGGATTTACTAGGTGTTTACAGTGGATTATATAGATTTTAAGAAAAGTTAGAGAGTTATATGAATTTCAATCAGTTTACCGGGGGGGGGGGGGTTATATGGATTTTTCCCTTTTTTATTTTTTTTTAGTTTTAGTTCTGTTTTTCATTTGGATTTAGTTATTCATTGCATGTTTTGGGTTTTTTGTTCAAGTCAATTCACCGAAGCTTTTCATATTTTCGTTTAATACAAATTAAATATTTTATTCAGTTGATGATAAACTTCATTTATAAATTTAAAATTATTGCCTCGTTTTAGTAAAATAAAGGAAAGCGCTTTATTAGAATCCAATTAAAAATTGGTGAATCATGTGAATATGATTCAAATGTAAATCCTATTCTTCTCCTGATAATATGAATGGAATTGCAAAGATGCGTGTATGATTTGGTGGGTTTTCTCTATTCTTTTGATCGTTAAAAAAGTTACATTTTATGAGTAATGGTGAAGGAATGAATCAAGAGGATAATCCAAGATAGTAACCCGGAATCAAGAGGGATAACCTCAAAATAGGTGTTTGAAAGGCTGAAATGAATAAGAATCTGTATGTCAGAAATAACTGGTATAAAATGGTATATGGATTCCGGTCAACCTCTGAAATTAAATTATTCCATATTATTCAACCTAAAAGAATATATGAGTCTACTATCAAATCAATTGTCATCAACTCTTATAAATCAACTGTCATTATTTTTTAATCTTATATAAATTTTTATCTACACCTTATTCACATTTTATCCAAACAGCAAAAAATTTATTATTATATTTCTCAATGAAAATAATTCAAAACACAACCAAACAAAAAATCACTTCATCCTTATTTATACAACAATAGTCATGAATCTCAAAATAACTTAATTATCTAATCCAAGTGGGGGCTAATAGAATTGGGAAAACCCCGGAGGCACAGAAGACCACAAAAGTATGTGCATCAGGTAGGGGTGGTAAACGAGCCGAACGAGCCGAGCTTTGACCTGCTCAGGCTCGGCTCGTTTAGTATCAGGCTCGGCTCGGGCTCGGCTCGGTTCGGGAACGAGCTTCATTTTGTGTTCAAGCTCGGCTCGTTGGGCTCGTGAAAAGCTCGGTTAAAGCTCGGCTCGGCTCGTTTGTTAAACAAGCCAAGCTGAAGCTCGAATCAAGGCTCGGCTCGGGCTCGTTTAGCTAAAAAAAATATTGTTTAGCATTTAAGAAGTCACATTTCATAAATCACAACACCTTATACATGTGAAAGTAACATAAGTTCGGGCTCGGGCTCGGCTCGGGCTCGGCTCGTTTACAAACCGAGCTTTAAAAATTGTTCAAGCTCGGCTCGTTTGTCTAATCGAACGAGCCTGAGCGAGCTTTAACCGAGCCGAGTCCGAGCCGAGCCCGAGCTGCTCGGCTCGTTTACCAGCCCTATCCATCAGGTAAGGCCAGGGAGATTTGAACTCGATCTTTGGGGAGCAAACTCATAGCTCTACCCAGATCAACTGTTCTTAGTTTATCAAACAGTCTTCTATCTTCTTTTTTGTGATTTAAATTTCATCATAAACACTCATTTATATTGAAAGCAAATAGTTCCTGATCAAATGTAAGTGTTGTGCATACCTTTAATTTTGTTTTCCGATGCGTAAAGGAGAGATCCTCCATGAATGATAGCACCCTCTATTCATGGGGTGAATCAAGTCCTGGCTCTTTCTACGTCTTGAAAGCTTGTCACTAGCAGCATTCATGATTCCAAAATGTAACCTTGACTCTAAAGGATTACACTTCTGCATCAAACATTCTCATCAGGAAATAATACAATAACGAGAAAAGAATGTACAAAATGCATTCAGATTTTTCTCCCTGTCAACATATGAAACTAATATGTCAATATATAAATCCGTAGCCAAAGATTAGCTAATACTAACAGCGAACAGCGAACAACCAACGGCTGAAACCCCAGTAAGTATGAAGTTGGGATCATAGAAAATAATAAGCTTATGGTTAAAGAAATATTGTTAAACGATAGTCTTGATTAGACTTGAGTACTTCACTGTTCATACGTGCTTATGACAATAATGACACACTGAGGCAGAAGGTCAGCATCTCCCACTAACTTTGCCAATCTCTACAGAGACACCTTCCAACACTGAAAACTACACACCCTCCCACCCCAACCTGAAGATGCAGCATCCCCTAGTCCCCTCACCCCTCCATCCACCTTTGAGGAAAGCCAGCTGAGTCTGCTCCTGCGATTGAGGCACTTATGGCTTATACTGAAGCAGGACCTGCAGATAATAGATCTTGCCGTCTCGGTAGTCTCTCTGCCAAAACCCTTTCTGCAGACACTGGAAAAGAATGGATAAATCCTCTCCCCATATTCCCCGGGAGCTCCCCTCCCATCACACTGCCAGATTGGGGCCTCTTCCCCTTCCATCTTCCCACCTCCGCCCATGCATTAAGCAATTACGAAGCAAACCATCAATGTTCAAGGAGTAAATAGAAAAAGAAGTGTAGGGTTGTCATTACAAAGAGATGTTGAACCAAAATTTAATAAATAAATAAATCAGAAGGAATCGTGAACAGATATAGAGGCATTCAATTTAAGTTTCATCAACACTGGAATGCCAAAACTAACAATCAATGTCGAGAACATGAGATCATATAAAGAGATCACAGAGGAACATAATCAGATACATAGAGCAATTTTGTTGGGAGAGATATTAGTGAAGAGTTTGTAATCATACTTTTAGAGCTTGCAGTTTGACATTGGTGCATTCCAAAGATTGCTAACGAATTTGGCCTCCCTTGACTTTTCAAATACTACACCAAAGGCTTACATGATGTATCAGACTGTTCTCTCACTTTCGTTTATGAGACAAAGTCATCTATGTGAAGAAGCTGAAGATGCCTCAAAGAGAATGCCAACCCCATAATAGATGCACATCCTTTTGACCTCATCTAGACAGCTTTCATAGTCCATGAGACTTTCGTCTATGAGACAAAGTCATTTATGAGAAGAAGTTGACGATGTGCCACAAAGAGAATGCCGACCCCATAATAGATGCACATTCTTCTGTCCTCATCTAGACAGCTTTCATAGTCCAAGAGTAGTAACTTCCTAGTTGCTTGAGTTGAAAGTCAGTAACCAATAAAGTATAATTCTTTACCTTCTCACTGTTGGCAGGCCACTCCCCTTTCCAACAGCTGGTCCCAAAGATATTCAGCAACCATCCGTAGTAGGTTCATGACTGCATTTCAAGTTAACAGCAAGTAGCAAAATTACATCAGGTTGGAGTCTTTTTATTCTTCCAGATGTGCAAATTTCAAATCCAAACTTGACTAAAGAGGGCTTGTGTCTCTGTTTCTGCGACAATTCCTACTTCGAAAAAGCCATTCTTCAACAGTAGAGTAAATGGTAACTGCTACATTTGTATAATATACATAGTTCAGCAGCTCTAAATTCCAATCTGGAGAACCAAGAGTAAAACACTCAATTGCGAACAATGATACATATGGATAATAAAACTGCAGAAAGAGTAAACTTTTCATCTTCTCACAAGATAATGACACCAGAAATATATACACTGATAGTAGAGCGGAGAAAACTTCAAGATCTATATGGCAGAGAAGTTTCCAAGCTGCAAATAAATAATCATCATGGATTGGTTTCTGTAGCAATTAGACCATATCTTCCACATGTATGGTGATCTTCTTCTGTCCCAACAAGAGAGTCGAAGTTTGGATGTTCTGCTTTGTCATGATCCACAAAAAAAAGCCTTCCCAAACTTTCCAATAAATATTTTAATTTATAGAATTTTCTTGCACCATCTTAGCATATTAGATAATTTTGGCTTAATAAAGTCTCTAACAGTTTGCTGTTTTCTTTTTGTATCTTCAAGATCTAAGGTTCTATATGCAAGAGCCAGCAAATACACTGCGGGATGTAATCTCCTGCATGAAAATTTTAGAAACAATATATAAGGTACAAATAAATCACAAATAACATGTGATAAAGTCTAGCTTGATCTAAGGGAAATATCTGACAATGACCAGGTCATGTACTAATTTTAAATCAATCAAGTGCATAGATGATCCCATGAATTACAGAAGATCCTTGGTTTTGTGCCATCCATGAATATATTTAATGGTAAATATTAAAAATATAGAGAGGTTATATTGCTTTCAATTGAAAAAGATTCTCAAATACATATGCTTGATTTTGTAAGGCAATTAGGCAATGCATAGAAAGATGTTCAATGCACTTCATGAACGAACTATAGTGACATGAAAACCAAACGAGCCAAAGGACCTAGAAATCTCCAAACAGGAAGTAATACTGCCATTGTGGTGAACGTGTGCATAAAATACCAAGTAACCAAAATGTGTTCATGAAATACAAATATGTATATTACTTTTGTTCCATATCCAGCTATAATATGTAGATCATGAAATTTAACAGCACTTTGCATGTACACTTCTCTGAGCCACGTCTAGCAACATCAAACAGTCCATAGAAACTGTTCGATATTATCCACTTTGGACCAGGCTATATGCAACGTTCTTAGGATGTAAAAAACTGTGTAACATAGATTCTCCATAACTTGGTTAAACAACAAATTCATGTTACGCAGTAAATATATACTCAAGGATGAAAAAAGATTTACAAATCTAAAAAACATACTTCTCTGTTTGTTCAACTGCATAAAACCCATCCCATCTCCTCTGTGAAGGCACCGTCCTGCCTTTTGTATCTCGGCCAAACGTTTCCACATACCAACCACCAATATCATGCATACCACAGCGTGGTTCAAAGAGCCAAAATCTGTGATAAACATTTGCAGGTTAGATCATATAATTATAACTTAAAAAAAACCTTTGACACTGAAGCAGACAAAAGGTGCTAATTCTCGGACGAGGAAGTTCACTTTGTGCCCATAAAAAAAATATTTTTTTTGAAATATGCAAAAAATAATGTTGCATTGACTCAGGCAGTCTGGATAGATGCAACAAAGGAAGCAAGCTGAGCAGCATCAGCAAAACAGGGAGAACATGTCAGGTGGAATTAACAGAAAAGAATGTAAAAAGTTATAGATTCCCAGAGATTATAGGCATGAATAAGAAGGTGGAGTGTTGTGAATTCAACACAATTTTCCAAAGAAACATAGCTGGGGCACATGCTAAATTGATGCATAGGCTAAGTTTGCTAAGAAAAAATTCCATTGATTACCGGTAACTGATATGAAGAAAATAGATAAATAAATTAAAAATACAAGGACAATGGAAACTTTTAAGAATTGATTAATCATGTTAATCATGGACTGAAGAAAAATAGATTAAAAGATTACTTGCTCGGAGGCAACTGTGCTCTACGGCATCTGCATTCACAAGCTGAAACCTCACCTCCAACTGGATACCAATGCATATGCTTAACCTGTATAAAAATTCACAAAACTTTACATGGAAATAAAGATGAAATCAGACATCTTCAAGAATCTGTGCATGCACACATCATACTGGAATATGCATAAAATGACCTGCAAATAAATTATTTAGTCTACAGGCTATTTCTTTGATACAACATAGCAACTACAAAAATTATTCTATCATTAGTTTGTGGTCACCAGTGACTTAAAGCATTCTTCAGTGACTACAGTTATAAAAGTTTCAATAGATTACTTATAGCATGTTGATCATCTAGACCTAGGTACAGCAATGATAATTATTTATCCGAAAAATATCACATATAATCATATTCTCAGACGTAATTTAAAAGAAGAAGAAAAACTATAAATCATAAATCCTGACCAAAAGCTAACTACTACAATTTCTGAATTACATATTACTCCAAAAATCCATTTTAGAAAGGTTATGATCTATTTTTTGTATCATTTGGTCTATCCTTAAACAAAGATACTCAAGTTCAGTGGAAACTCAGTGGCCAGTAAGGATGAGCCCAGTTTATGTCAATTTAGTCATCCCATAACTGAATTCATATTTTGATATTTTAGCACCAATCTTTTTGGTGTTTGAAGAAAAATTTGGGAGACTTATCTGCAATAACTGAATACAACAATACGAGAAAACCCATTGATAATGAAAGATGGTTGAAGAGGTTCAATACACAGTACATCCCTAGATTTGAACTATGACATTTTCATCAGTTGTGCAGGCATGAAGCAGGAGGTACAAGGAAAAAGGTAGAAACACTTTCATCTTAGTAGGGAACGCTTCAATTATATCCAATATAAAATGCAGAACGGATGTAAAAAAGTGTCTTGAGGTTCCAGAGGAGAAGTTGTGACTGACATAAAATCTCCAAACAATGTTTGAATCATTAAGATCCAAAATTGGGATTGATTGGTATGTTGTTTTGAATATAACTAATCAAGTTCTAACTTTTATAACAGGACAGTCCCTAAAATTATGTAGGCACACTAAAAAATAAGCTGTTAAACCACTACATGCAGCTTCACAATTAACTAATTTGTGGCCGCACAACATACCCATTAACTTGAAAAAATTCAAAGATTCTTTCATCAAAGCAAATGTTTCTTGTTCCAAACTTATAAATTAAGATTTACATTCTGAAAGAAACTGAGATCAAGTTGAGAGACAGGTGAAATTGAATCCTATATAGAAAAACATCATATTACATCCTCATCTAAACTATTCCAAGACTAAGGGTAGCCGGGTAGGGGGCTTTGAAGTTTCTCCCTAGTTGCATGAAATTCAAATCACGCTAAAATTAAGATGATTCCTCTTTGCAAACTGGTCTCAGGCATGGCATGAAAGACCCCTCCCTTGCCCGTGAGCTGGCCTTCGAGAAGCTTGGTACCAATCATTTTGATGTTGACTTTAGTTTGTATAGAGTTGCGACAGGACCAACTTTTGGTGGTTGTTGACGTCCTCCCTCGTTCGTGGGTTCTTGGGTTCCTCATGAGGCTGAGTTCCACCTTTTGAGCCTTGAGGTGTTTAAACACTCCATAGTTAGATATCGTTGTGATGTTATCGATGTGCTAATGCATGTTTCTGAGGGTTGGGTTCATATTCCACAGTCATAACGAGGTTCCCCACTATCCTTGTCAGCTTATTGGATCTCCACAATCTTGATTGATGTCAGTGTATATAGTGTCACCTCATCCTCTCACTATCAGTGATCTCTTTTTGATCTCACCCATCACGATCAAAATTTGAACTCCAATACTATATAATGTGGCGTTGTCGTTGATGGAACAGTAAAAAGAGAGATTGTCAAAAAAAGAGAAGATCTTCTTCTTATTTTAATTGTAAGCAGAAAAATACAAGTTGGAAGAGCTCTATAAACTTCTCTAACAACTTAGAAAATATTGTAACTACTGCTGAGTGAGCATGCCTGACGGTTTCTCTTTTTGAACCGTCTCCCAAACAAACATGGAATTGCATTAATTCTGAGACGGCCGGGCCATGGTTACTTTTGCTACTGCTTAGCAACAAAGCATGAGATTGCCTCAGGTTTGAGTTAGTTTGATCGATGGTTTCCCTCTTTTAGCCATTGTATATATAATTTTTTTCTTAAAACTTTCAAGGTTGCCCTAGCATCTAGTTCAGTTGGAATCTGACTCTGTAGATTGTAACTACATTAGTCGATGAAAACTGATGGTTAGACTCTTGTATACATCGAGGGTAACTGACACCCTTCAAAGTTCTAATATTTTAAAAGGTTTACGTGTTGGCAGGTGTAGCACAGTTGGGCAACTTGACAGTTATGATGTTTTGTGTTCATGTCATTGGAATTCTCTTGACTGGAAAGCCCAATGATTAAAGCCTTATGGCGATCACTGGGTCTAGCAAGGGTAGGTAACTCAATGTTAACTTTCATCTAGCCATTCGAAGATTGAGCATCAATTCCTGTGCTACTTTCTCCAATAATCGAGCGCAACATCAGGGTGAACCACATAAAAAAATCTACTGAATAGGTGTCTAACCAAAGAACTAAATATAATTTCATAGAAGAAAGGGATCACAACTGAAAATTGGAAAGCACATAAATACGCATTTAAAAGCTATGCACATATTTGGAGAAAAACAAAATGCACAGTTAAACTTATGAATACAAACCAGTAATGTTCTATGTTTCAATATCACATGAGTTTTTGTACCGCTGCGATCACATACGAAGCAGGATCCCTCATCTGCGCTGGTCCCCAACCCACTTATAGTCCCCAATAGAATTCTTGATCCTGCCTCACTTGCTGAAAGAGATTGCGAGTAATCCCTGCTAGAGCTAAGGAAGACATGTATAAGATCTTGAGAACCCGTTTTGTCATTCCCATGACACAGCCTTTTTGGAGGTGTTCTAGTTGCAGTGGCGACTACTCTTCCAGAAATATGCAACTCTAGATTTCCATAAACATCTGATACAAAGTCAGTCTGATATTTCACTTGCTGCTTAGACGATGGAAACACCGGAGACTGAGAATGTTCAACAGAACCCACGCAATCAGAAGAACTTAATTGTTCAAACCGCACGTTGGGCAACTCAGGAACCCGATCAACTAAGCGAACAATCCCAAAAAGATCACGCCCTGAAACCAAATGCAAAACCTCTGCAGTCTCACAAGCAGACCTCTCTTCAGCTTCGAAACAATCCGGAAGAAGATCCATCGATTCGACAAACGGACCATAATAAGCCATCCGTATCGCCGCGTAAAATTCATTCTCGATCGTGTTTAAGTAGCCCGTGCCTTCCGCGACCTTATCGTGCAGAGCAATTTCTTTAATGGCGAACCTATACCATCCCAACCATTCTACGACTTCTTGATCCTCTGTAATCGCCACGGACGAGTAGAATTTATGCGTAACAACACCTTCTACTGACTGATTTCGAATTCTAGACAACAAAAAACTGTCGTAATGTGCCCTTTTTTTAGAATCTGATAGGATCTGCAAATTTTTTTATCAAATTGAGACCTAATTCAGTCATAATGTAATCAGGAAGACTATATTCACGGAATTCAAGGCATACCTCGTAAGCCGCGAGAACGCGGAGGAACCTCCGGGAGGCGGCGTCGCCGGGAACGCCGCGGGATCCGGAGAGGTCCGGGTGGGTCTCCTTGGCCAGCCTACGAAACGAGGCCTTGATTTCGGCGGAGCTGCTCGTCTCCGACACCTCCAACACCTGGTACGCGTTCAGCCCGTCCTCGCCGAGGTCTGGCGGTGATGCTGTGCTGAGCTGGTGATGATGACTCGTCCGGTGGAGGGGGTTCCGCCATAACTGGGTGTCTCTGTTGGCGGAGAGTGCCATTGTTGTGTGGTCGGAAGTTCGGAGGGGGTGATTTTTATGACCCATTTTTATAGTACAGTCCCATCAGACGAAATTCGTCGGCTGGTGGCAGAGGGGTGATATTTGAGGATCGGGAGTGACAATATAAGTTTTTAAAAGATAATTCATGGATAGGTCCCTCTCAAAGACTAAAAAGAAAATTAAATAATTTATGGATAGGTCCCTCTCAGGGACTAAAAAGGAACTATTATTTAAATCTGGAGACTAAAACTTAAATACGAAAAAATGAGGGATCGTATAAGTTATTGGGAGCTGTATAACTCACACAGTGACCTGTGTTCTACTGTTAAACTTTTGTTATTTGATTAATGAGAAGTGAAAAATAATTTATAAAAAATATAAAATTAACGTGAAAGGTAATGTGATTTGATATATGAGTTTTTTTTAAATAAATAAAATAATACAGTTTTAAAAATTTTAAAATATTAATATTAGTTTATTTTTATATATTTTAATATAATTATAATATTTTATATTTTACAAATAAATAATATTTTAATCATATTTTTTTCCATTATCTCTTATTTTTACATCCACAGGGGAGCTAAGTTATCCATGAAATGAGGTGAGGTTGATGGCGCGCCAATACTGTTTTCTTTTCCAAGTAGCAACACACATGTCATTATTATTCATTAAAGCCACACCCTCGCCGAGCTAGGTGATAGAGGGCACTCTCCACCTAAAGGGAGTCCAAAGTTTCGAGCATTGCTTTCGTCCCATGATTTCCTGATTATGAGTTTTATGCCCATGTTATATAATAGCCCTCTGCAGGCCTAAAAAAAAAAAAAACCAAGAACACATGTTATTTATTTGAAGTCTAAATCTTTCTAATTTTTTTTAAAAATCATTCTCCCATTAAAATACATGCTTTTATATTAAATAAAATATATAGTAAGATACATGTTATCAAAATTTGTTAAGTGTGTTGATACACTCAATCTTTTTTATATTCTCATCTCCAATACAACACCACAACCTTTGTGTTTTTAACAAAGGTTTTATATATTATGATATTACATTATATCAGTGTATCGGGTTCATAGTTATCTGAGCGGCTAGACGAGCCTAAGCGGTGGCATGGTGAACATCTTCTTTTGCACAAAACTTTCTTCTTTTTCTACTTTTTCCATTTTTTGTGTCTTTTATGGATGTTGGTTTTTGCATTTCATGTCTTTCATAAAATTTTTCCAATTATTTATGATTTCATATCTATTTTTTCTTACAAAACGTAACTTTTATTTTTTTATTTTGATGAATGTGTATATGTATGAATTTTTTTTTTCTTTGTCAAATATTCCCCTATCAGCAGCCGGCAAGACTTAAACCCAAGTCCCCTCACTAAAGAAGGGGCACATCTCTCATCGTACCAAGAGGAGGTTCAATATGTGTATGAAATATTGTTATTACCTCAATATTTGATGAAATGTCTGAAAGTTGTGGATTTGCTTGTGTTATTACCTCAATGTTTGATGAAATGTATGAGAGTTGTGGATTTGCTTGTGTTGCAAGCAATCATTTTATTATTATTATTGTTATTTTTATTGTTATTATTATTATTATATGCCTAGATCCACCATTATTTTAAAAGATATTTTTTCTTTATCATTTAATTGATTATATGATAACTCTATAATGTATGATTTGATTTGATTTGTCTTTCATATGTTTCTTTTTCTGTATAATAGTTATAATGTCTACTTTTATTTCATTTTATTTTAAGTAATATAATGTATGATTTTATTTTTATTTTATCTTATTTTAAGTAATATAATCCACCAGTATTTTTAAAAAATATATTTCTTTTATTTTATCATCTTTCTTATTAAATTCATTCATCCCCTTTATAAAATATTATAAATTTCTCTTTTAAAAAAATTGGGTAGGCTCATTGTGGATTTTCCCTAGAGAAGGTACTCTTATTTCTCTATTTTATTTTACATTGATTGATTATCATGAAAAATAATTTATTTTAATCATTAAAAACGACGTTGAGAGAGAAAACTATTTAGAGGAGGGGGCTCAGATAACGATAATCGAAATAAATATATAAAAAATAACAGTTTGACATTGAAGTTTGGAACGTTAAAAGTTTGATAAATTGTATTGGTATGTTACAGAAGAATTTTTTTTCTCTTGGTTTGATAGATATTGGACATTGTTTAGCTTTACTGATTGTTTCATGTGTCATATACTTGTATGAAATGCATTTATGTTTAACCATTGTTTAAATAAACTAGTTCGTTAAGGATTTATCCCTGTTGGTGCCATCATTTTTGCTGAATTTGTTTGGATCTCTATATTTCTTGTGTCTTATAATTATTATTTTTATTTCTAAAATTGATTAATTTGGAAAATGGATATAGGAAGAGAGTCTCAAGCTCATCGAATGGAAAAAGACAAAAACAAAAGCAAAGGAAAAAGCAATATCGAGACCACAGGAATTTATGGTCAATGGAACCAAAATGAAAGTGATGAATTACTGGCTACATTGAACCGTGGGCTTGATCGAATTGCAACAAGCTTCGAACATATGCTGCTTCTGATGGAGAAGAGGGATAAATCATTTGATTGTTGGAATGCCATAAAAGAAATGCCAGATCTGGATGAAACCACTCTTTTTAAATCAATTGATCTTTTAAAAAATCGAAGCATGAGGGAAATTTTCGTCAAAATGACACCCTTGGAGCGTAAGAGATGGATTTTATTCAAGCTAGGGATAATTGAGTGACTCTTTTAAAAATTTTCAGTTAACGGTATAAGTGTGAACTATTATTATGTATTATGGTTGTCTAATCTTGAATTTGATGGCTTTTATATTAGTTATTATGCATTATGGTTTTGTAAAACCTGAATTTTATGATAGTTAAATATATGTTAATCTTATATTATTTGGTTTATGGTGTTTCTTTATGTTTTATTTATCATATCTTTTAAAAAGGAAGATGTCCATGAAGAAGAGGAAGCGTGATCATATGATCCACCACTATTGATGGTGAACTAATGCAGTAATTATCTAGTTAAAAATGATGTTTTCTAATGATGACATTGTAATGGTATGCATTTCAAATATATGAAGATATTTATTAGGTAAATTGCATTAAGTATTCGATACGGATAACTGTGTTGAATTTGAATATTTAAGTTCTTAATTTGTTATTTATATGAATGATATTTTTCGTATAATAATTCCCACGTTAGTTATGTTGGATAAATTTGTGTTTAATCTATATTAAAAATCTAAAAGTAAGTATTTGAAGATGTCCATCATAATCCATAAGTGAAAATTTACATAAATCTGTCGACTACCCGTATGAATCTATAAAAACTAAAAAATATCCAAATATTATCCCTAAGATAAATCTTCCATCCAAAATGATGGCAATATTCCCATAACATTCCATCTCCATGCATTTGTGTAGTCATGTTGTCCCTATAAAAGATCAAATTTCCCATTATCACTATTTTATATTTTCTTAAAGGGAATTTTAAAGTTAAGAGTAGTTCAATTATTTCATATTAGGTTAGGGTTAACTATGATAAGTTGAATCAAGATAAACATTTTTTTGACAATGATGTATTTGGGTTTTTTGAATTTTCAGGAATTTGTATGTCTACCCCAACTTTGACATGAACTTACACGTGTCATGTTTGCAGGAACAAATATATTTTTAACCCTTTAATTTCATGATGAACAACTCAAATGACATGAACCCTCTCCTAAACCATCAACGCCAGAGATTAACATGAATGCTGCGGATTGTACAAAAAATAAACAAAATGAATCGGATACTATGGTTATGCAACTTAGTGCAACCATCAGTCACATGAACTTCATGAAGAATAACACTCAAACTGTAATTAAAACATCGTGATAGGCAACATGACAGGGTCAGTTTATGAGAACTTTGAATAGTTGAATTTTGCCGACCTATATGACCAGTATGAAATAGTTTTGATTACTTATATATATTTGTTATTACATCTTCTATTATCAATGTCGCAAAAATCAATTAAATCACGTTCTACGAGTATCGCAATCCAAAGTCCCGCAATGGAATGGCAAAGTATAGATGCAAAGATATGTGATAAATGAAATGTGTTTATGAGACATTCAGCTTCATAGAAAGAAATTGATGCTCCTCGAGTCTAGACAATGGTTATATGCGTTTTAACCTCTATTTGGGGTCAAGCACAACCGAAAAATAAGGGAGAGTAAAACGTAACAAAGAGAAAAAAAAATTGTTTTAGAAAAATAAATCTTGATAGCTATGCATGTATGGATAAACAAAAAATATATCTGATAATTATTCTAGAGGATGCTAGATTGTTTATCATAGTTTATCTGTCAATGGATAAACATACTATTATATGTTATTTTGAAAAAATTATCTCATTTAACACTCTCACGTACACAAAAAAAAATATCACATCTATCATATTATACACACATTTCTCACACTTATTAAAAAATATAAACAATTTATGTAGGGTATAGTTATCATATAAAAAATCATATATCAATTATTTATCCTGGTGAACCATACAAAAAAAAAATATTATTTTTATATTTCTGAAAAGATTTTTTTCAACAAAATGCAAGGATGATAACCTACAAAGAGAATAAATAAAACAACAGGCACCAGTGGTCTAGTGGTAGAATAGTACCCTGCCACGGTACAGACCCGGGTTCGATTCCCGGCTGGTGCATTAGCTATGATATTGCAATGATGAGAGATTCCTTTGTGTGGATAGGGTTCCCACATTGATTTGATCTTAGGATGAAACACAGGTGCATCTGAGCTTTATCATATCACCTATATTTTTTTTCCTCAGAAGCAAAAACTGAAGGAACAAATCATCTTAAAATGGAATATTATGCAATGGGTCAGATTTAGAGTCCATGGGAAAGTAGCATTTAGAAAGCATTTTGGTTCCATAGTTCAGAAGGGCATTATCCTATTATTAAACACAATCCTTACATGCAATAGTGCTGGTATCTGGGCATTATCATATCACCTATTTATATATGTATTTAGTCAACAATGAGAACAAATTCCCCTTTGCATTCTCCACATTGTAACCTGCTATCCTCATCATTATCTTAAAATGGAATATCATGCAATTGATGTTTGCAACTGTGAAAATAGAAAGAAAAAAAATTCAGATGAAAGTATGGAAAATCTCAGACTGTTCGCAGTCAATCACGAGTTGCACAAAATTGCAGTGACACACATCTAATAATTGCATTATTGCTACCACGGAGACGGTCATATAAATAGTATGGAAAATGTTAGGACAATCATTCCTACCATCACTTTTGTGGTTCCCAAAAATGTTTTGGATTGATATATATTCATCTAATGAAAATGCATATCTTTTTTGTATTTTTAACATACTTTGTATCAGCATCCCAAAATTATTCCCTAAAAATTAAGTCACCAACGGACAGCTCGACCAACAAGCAGCAGGGATTTTAGGCATTACCAGTATGTTGAATCTTCCAAGTCTCGGAGAATAATCAAGCATAAACTAGAGAGTAATTGTAGACTAATATTAAGAACAAAATTCACCTATTCATTTGATCTACAAACTTTAGATAATTAAATTGGTTTCAGTTATTAAACTGGGAAAGTCTAGTGCACAGTGCCACATCATTCTGTCTTATGTTTGTCCACTGCAGCTTTTCTTTATGTTTCTGGACTTCTATTAATATTATATTTTTCCTAAATAGGAAATCTTGAACCTTAAAATATCCATCATTGTGTTTAATATTTTCAGATTTAATTGGATCATTCTTTCTGAAAGGCATGGAGGAAGTCGTACTCATGATTTACTCATACAACTATTTAAGAACTCTGCATTGTTTTTCTGTTTGCAAGATTGGATCTTTTGTCTTTTACAAGAAACCATACCTACTATTGAGGGAATAAAGTTTTAATTATAGAACCTGGTTTTGCCTAAAAAAAAAAAAAAGATTAATAGAGCCTGGTGCATCAGAATAAGTCAAGATATAAAGATTTTTGTCACTGGCAAAGAGATTACTTATTTCCAAGCCTAGACTTCCCATGTATAAGATTTCTAAAAGGTCAAGTAGCAGCAAGTCTAGGATTTCAATGTTCATATTAGTTATTAATTTGTCATTATATGATACCTGTTTGGATTTCACTTACGAAATTTTCAATAAGCTATTTCTACTACTACAAATTTTCAATAATTGGATGATGTAATGCATTGGCATTGGACCATCTTATTTAACTTTTAAGTTTGATTGTATTTTTCAAAATTGTTTTATGACAACTATCATCATCACTATGATGAATGAATTCAGTCCTTTCCTCATCATCACGTTCAGTTGATCAACTAATATATCATAATTGTTTAGTTGGAGTGTCACAAAGATCAAAGACCAACGAATTATGATTCTGGATTACATAGAAATTATGGAATATTAAATTAGCCAACCATAACTAAAGAACTTGCAAGACCTATTGTAATGATAGTGAATTACGAAATGATTAATCCTTCTATTTTGGGCTAGTTTTTCAGTTTTCTTAATGTCAAATTCAAGCATTCTAACAGGAATTCATTTTAATCAAGTGTCTCACAGAGCACAACTTCAAATGACAGTTCAGAACTCAAGGTTCGAAGAATTCATGTGATACAATAACCTACTAGTTGTCAATGAATGCACAAAAGAAAATGGTGATGTCCAGAAACTCTATATAATGCCAATAAGAATAAAAGTCTGAGACATAGCTTCAAGAAATTTATGCTCATTGAGTCATACAGAGCTCATTTGCATATTAAGAGAAGCAACAACTGCTCAATAAGACTAAAATCAATGAGATATATTTATAACTTTGTAGTCATAAACAATTAAAAATACTTTCTAACGCAATTCATACTACAAGTTCTGCAGCAGATTACCTTGTTGTGAATCAGATTGTGCCCTTCCATGTATGAGTCTGTTGTCCACATTTTGAGTACTTCAGGCGGCCTATTCTGTAAAGAAAATGCAAGGATGATAAACTGTAAAAATAATAATTAAAACAAGAAGCACCAGTGGTCTAGTGGTAGAATAGTACCCTGCCACGGTACAGACCCGGGTTCGATTCCCGGCTGGTGCATTATTGATTGATATTGCTATGATGAAATATGCCATTATGTGGTTAGGGTTACCCACAGTAATTTGATCTTAGGATAAACACAGGCGCATCTGAGCTTTATCATATCATCCATATATTTTTTTTCCAGAAGCAAAAACAGTAGCATATAATTCTTTTGTAAAGAGTACACATTTGAATGAATTGAATGTACTTCAATTCTTACACGATTCATGCTACAAGTTCTGCAGCAGATTACCTTGTTTTGAATCAGACTGTGTTCTTCCATGAATGAGGCTGTTGTCCAGTTATTGGGTACTTCAGGCTGCCTATTCTGAAGAGAATTAAAAAAAATGCAAGGATGATAAACTATCACAAAAATTAAAACAAGAAGCACCAGTGGTCTAGTGGTAGAATAGTACCCTGCCACGGTACAGACCCGGGTTCGATTCCCGGCTGGTGCATTAGCTATGATATTGCAATGATGAGAGATTCCTTTGTGTGGATAGGGTTCCCACATTGATTTGATCTTAGGATGAAACACAGGTGCATCTGAGCTTTATCATATCACCTATATTTTTTTTCCTCAGAAGCAAAAACTGAAGGAACAAATCATCTTAAAATGGAATATTATGCAATGGGTCAGATTTAGAGTCCATGGGAAAGTAGCATTTAGAAAGCATTTTGGTTCCATAGTTCAGAAGGGCATTATCCTATTATTAAACACAATCCTTACATGCAATAGTGCTGGTATCTGGGCATTATCATATCACCTATTTATATATGTATTTAGTCAACAATGAGAACAAATTCCCCTTTGCATTCTCCACATTGTAACCTGCTATCCTCATCATTATCTTAAAATGGAATATCATGCAATTGATGTTTGCAACTGTGAAAATAGAAAAAAAAAAATTCAGATGAAAGTATGGAAAATCTCAGACCGTTCGCAGTCAATCACGAGTTGCACAAAATTGCAGTGACACACATCTAATAATTGCATTATTGCTACCACGGAGACGGTCATATAAATAGTATGGAAAATGTTAGGACAATCATTCCTACTATCACTTTTGTGGTTCTCAAAAATGTTTTGGATTGATATATATTCATCTAATGAAAATGCATATCTTTTTTGTATTTTTAACATACTTTGTATCAGCATCCCAAAATTATTCCCTAAAAATTAAGTCACCAACGGACAGCTCGACCAACAAGCAGCAGGGATTTTAGGCATTACCAGTATGTTGAATCTTCCAAGTCTCGGAGAATAATCAAGCATAAACTAGAGAGTAATTGTAGACTAATATTAAGAACAAAATTCACCTATTCATTTGATCGACAAACTTTAGATAATTAAATTGGTTTCAGTTATTAAACTGGGAAAGTCTAGTGCACAGTGCGGCATCATTCTGTCTTATGTTTGTCCACTGCAGCTTTTCTTTATGTTTCTGGACTTCTACCAAAGATTAATATTATATTTTTCCTAAATAGGAAATCTTGAACCTTAAAATATCCATCATTGTGTTTAATATTTTCAGATTTAATTGGATCATTCTTTCAGAAAGGCATGGAGGAAGTCGTACTCATGATTTACTCATACAACTATTTAAGAACTCTGCATTGTTTTTCTGTTTGCAAGATTGAATCTTTTGTCTTTTATAAGAAACCATACCTACTATTGAGGGAATAAAGTTTTAATTATAGAACCTGGTCTTGCCTCAAAAAAAAAAAAAAGATTAATAGAGCCTGGTGCATCAGAATAAGTCAAGATATAAAGATTTTTGTCACTGGCAAAGAGATTACTTATTTCCAAGCCTAGACTTCCCATGTATAAGATTTCTAAAAGGTCAAGTAGCAGGAAGTCTAGGATTTCAATGTTCATATTAGTTATTATTAATTTGTCATTATATGATACCTGTTTGGATTTCACTTACGAAATTTTCAATAAGCTATTTCTACTACTACAAATTTTCAATAATTGGATGATGTAATGCATTGGCATTGGACCATCTTATTTAACTTTTAAGTTTGATTGTATTTTTCAAAATTGTTTTATGACAACTATCACCATCACTATGATGAATGAATTCAGTCCTTTCCTCATCATCACGTTCAGTTGATCAACTAATATATCATACTTGTTTAGTTGGAGTGTCACAAAGATCAAAGACCAACGAATTATGATTCTGGATTACATAGAAATTATGGAATATTAAATTAGCCAACCATAATTAAAGAACTTGCAAGACCTATTGTAATGATAGTGAATTACGAAATGATTAATCCTTCTATTTTGGGCTAGTTTTTCAGTTTTCTTAATGTCAAATTCAAGCATTCTAACAGGAATTCATTTTAATCAAGTGTCTCACAGAGCACAACTTAAAATGATAGTTCAGAACTCAAGGTTCAAAGAATTCATGTGATACAATAACCTACTAGTTGTCAATGAATGCACAAAAGAAAATGGTGATGTCCAGAAACTCTATATAATGCCATTAAGAATAAAAGTCTGAGACATAGCTTCAAGAAATTTATGCTCATTGAGTCATACAGAGCTCATTTGCATATTAAGAGAAGCAACAACTGCTCAATAAGACTAAAATCAATGAGATATATTTATAACTTTGTAGTCATAAACAATTAAAAATACTTTCTAACGCAATTCATACTACAAGTTCTGCAGCAGATTACCTTGTTGTGAATCAGATTGTGCCCTTCCATGAATGAGTCTGTTGTCCACATTTTGAGTACTTCAGGCGGCCTATTCTGTAAAGAAAATGCAAGGATGATAAACTGTAAAAATAATTAAAACAAGAAGCACCAGTGGTCTAGTGGTAGAATAGTACCCTGCCACGGTACAGACCCGGGTTCGATTCCCGGCTGGTGCATTATTGATTGATATTGCTATGATGAAATATGCCATTATGTGGTTAGGGTTACCCACAGTAATTTGATCTTAGGATAAACACAGGCGCATCTGAGCTTTATCATATCATCCACATATTTTTTTCCAGAAGCAAAAACAGTAGCATATAATTCTTTTGTAAAGAGTACACATTTGAATGAATTGAATGTACTTCAATTCTTACACGATTCATGCTACAAGTTCTGCAGCAGATTACCTTGTTTTGAATCAGACTGTGTTCTTCCATGAATGAGGCTGTTGTCCAGTTATTGGGTACTTCAGGCTGCCTATTCTGAAGAGAACTAAAAAAAAATGCAAGGATGATAAACTATCACAAAAATTAAAACAAGAAGCACCAGTGGTCTAGTGGTAGAATAGTACCCTGCCACGGTACAGACCCGGGTTCAATTCCCGGCTGGTGCATGTTTGTTGATTGGTATTAGCTATGATGAAAGATGCCCTTTGTGTGGATAGGGTTCCCACATTAATTTGATCTTAGGATTATACACAGGCGCATCTGAGCTTTATATCATATCATCTATATATTTTTTTTCTTACCAGAAGCAAAAACAGTAGGAACAAATCATCTTAAAAAAATGGAAAAAGTCAGGCCTCAATTTTATAATAACTAAAAGAGTATTAAACACAATCCTTACAGGCAGATGCAGATATCTGGGCATTATCATATCATCTATTTGGAAAATGATAAGCTACAAACAGAATAAATAAAACAAGAAGCACCAGTGGTCTAGTGGTAGAATAGTACCCTGCCACGGTACAGACCCGGGTTCAATTCCCGGCTGGTGCATTAGTGATTGATATAGCAATGATGAAAGATGCCTTTGTGTGGATAGGGTTCCCACATTAATTTGATCTTAGGATAAACACAAGCGCATCTGAGCTTTATCATATAATCTACATTTTTTTTTCTAGAAGCAAATACAGCAGGAACAAACTCATCTTAAAATAGAACATTATGCAATTGGTCAGATTTACAAACAATGACAAATATAGAAGGGCATTATTAAACACAAACTTTACATGCAGTAATGCAGGTATCTGAGGATTTTCATATCATCTATATATTTATGTTTTTGTCAATACTGAGAACAAACACACCTTTTCATTCTCCACATTGTAACCTGCTACCCTCATCATTACCTTAAAATGGAATTAAAAATCATGCGATTGACGTTTGATCTGTAAAAATAGAAGGCAAAAAAAAGTCAGATGGAAGTATGGAAAATCTCAGACTGTTCAAAGCAAATCACGACATGCAGAAAATTGCAGTGAAACACATCTCATAATTCCAATATAGCCACCATGTAGACAGTCATATCAAAAGTATGGAACATGTTAAGGACAGTCATTCCTGTGATCACTTTTGTGGTTCCCAAAATGTTTTGGAATTTTTTTAAGGTTTATATTCATCTAATGAAAATGCATACCTTTGGTATTTTTTAAGCTAGCATATATCAGGTTAAGCTAGAACATTCTATGTATAAGCACCCCAACTTTATTCCCCAAAAATCACATCGCCAAGAGACAGCTCGATCAGCAGGGATTTGACGCATGACCAAGCATGTTGAATATCCCAAGTCTCGGAGAATAATCAATTATAAATTAGAGAGAAACTGGAGATGAAAGTAAAGAATCAAATTCACCTATCCATTTGATCTACAAACTTTAGATAATTGAATTGATTTCAGATTTTCAGTTATTATACTCTGGGAAAGTCTAGTGCACAGTACTGATGCCACTGTCAAGCCACACCAATCTGTCTTAATTCTGTCCACTGCAGTTTTTCTTTAAGTTTATGGACTTAAAATTATCAAAGATTAATGTATTTTTTTTTTATCCTAAATAAGAAATATTGAACCTTGAAATATCCATCATTGTGTTTAAAATTTCAGATTTAATTGGATCATACTTTCGGAAAGGCATGGAGGAGTTGTACTCATGCAACTATTTCACTCATAATCTGATGACTATCTCTGTATTCAGCAGATTGGCATGCAAACCAAATTATCACCTGAAAGAACTATGGACTATTCTTCTGTTTGGAATTTAAGATTGAATCTTTTCTCATTTATAAGAAACCATACCTACCATTGAGGAAATAAAGCTTTAATTATAGGGTCCGGTGCATCAGAACAAAAAGTTCTTCCAAATATGAAGATTCTGTCACTGGCAAAATATTACTCTTTCTCCAAGCCTAGACTTCCTTGCTTAAGATTTTTAAAAGGTCAAATAGCAGCAAGTCTAGGATTTCGATTTTCATATTAGTTAGTATTAATTTGTCATTATATGATACTTGTTTGGATTTCACTTACCAAATTTTCAGTAACCTATGTCAACTAATAGAATTTTTCAATAATTTGATGTTGAAATGCATTGGCATTGGACCATCTTATTTAACTATTCTTGTATTATTAAAAATTGTTATATGACAACTAATATAAATAGATTTTATCATCACTATGATGAATGAATTTGATCCTTTCCTCATCTTCACATTCAGTTGATCAACTGATAAATCGCACTTGTTTAGTTGGAGTGTCACAAAGATCAAAGAGCAATCAACTATGATTCTGGATTTCCTGGAAATTATGATGGAGTACTAAATTAGCCAACTATCATTTAAAGAACTCATAAGACCTATTGTGTAATGATAGTGAATGACAAAATGTTTAATCCTTCTATTTTGGGCTTTTCAGTTTTCTTAAAGTCAAATTCAAGCATTCTAAAAGGAATTTAATTTAATCAAGTGTTTCACAGAACACAACTCAAAATGATAGCTCAAAAGTCAAAACTCAAGGTTTGAAAAATTCATGTGCTGCAATAACCTACTAGTTTGTCAAGAGTTGTGCATGAATGCCAAAAAGAATGGTGATGCCCAAAATATCTGTAATGCTATTAACAACAAAGTTTTGTGTGATCGCTAACTTATAGAAGTTGTCCATGTTCAAACCAAATAGTGAAATTCTGAGACAAAGCTTCAAGAAATTTATGCTCATCGAGTCAGACGGGGCTCATTTGCATATTAAGACAAGCAAGGGCTACTCGATAAGATTAATATAATAACAAGCAATGGTCATAAAAAATTAAACATGCATTCTTATACACAATTTATACTACAAGTTCTGTAACAGATTACCTCATATTGTGCCCTTCCGTGAATGAGTATGTTGTCCACTTTTTAAATACTTCAGGCTGTCGAGCATGATAAACTTTTTAAAAGAAAAGTCAGAATGATAAACTATAAACAGAATAATTAAAACAAGAAGCACCAGTGGTCTAGTGGTAGAGTAGTACCCTGCCACGGTACAGACCGTGGTTCGATTCCCGGGTGGCGCATTATTGATTGATATTGCTATGATGAAATATGCCATTGTGTGGTTAGGGTTACCCACAGTAATTTGATCTTAGGATAAACTCAGGCGCATCTGAGCTTTATCATATCATCCATATATTTTTTTCCAGAAGCAACAACAGTAGTATATAATTCTTTTGTAAAGAGTACACATTTGAATGAATTGAATGTCTTTCAATTCTTACACGATTCATGCTACAAGTTCTACAGCAGATTACCTTGGTTTGAATCAGACTGCGTCCTTCCATGAATGAGGTTGTTGTCTAGTTATTGGGTACTTCAGGCTGCCTATTCTGAAGAGAATTTAAAAAAATGCAAGGATGATAAACTATCACAAAAATTAAAACAAGAAGCACCAGTGGTCTAGTGGTAGAATAATACCCTGCCACGGTAGAGACCCGGGTTCAATTCCCCGGCTGGTGCATGTTTGTTGATTGGTATTAGCTATGATGAAAGATGCCATTGTGTGGATAGGGTTCCCACATTAATTTGATCTTAGGATTTACACAGGCGCATCTGAGCTTTAAATCATATCATCTATATATATATTTTTTTTTTACCAGAAACAAAAACTGTAGGAACAAATCATCTTAAAAACATGGAATAAGTCAGGCCTCAATTTTATATAATAACTAAAAGAGTATTAAACACAATCCTTACAGGCAGATGCAGGTATCTGGGCATTATGATATCATCTATTTGGAAAATGATAAGCTACAAACAGAATAAATAAAACAAGAAGCACCAGTGGTCTAGTGGTAGAATAGTACCCTGCCACGGTACAGACCCGGGTTCGATTCCCGGCTGGTGCATTAGCCATGATATGGCAATGATGAAAGATGCCTTTGTGTGGATAGGGTTTCCCACATTGATTTGATCTTTGGATTATACACAGGTGCATCTGAGCTTTATCATATCATCTTTATTTTTATTCCAGAAACAAAAACAGCAGGAATTAGATTCATCAAATTAACCTGCTATGCTACCCTCATCATTATCTTAAATGGAATATTATGCAATTGGTCAGATTTATATTCAATGAGAAAGTAGCATTTTGAAATTATGTGGTTCCATTGTTTAGAGGGGGGTTATTAAACAAAATCCTTATATGCAGAAATGGATGTATCTGAGCATTATCATATCAACCTTTTTTTTTTTTATTGTCAAAAACAAAAACAATATGAACAAACTCACCTTTGCATTCTCCACATTGTAACCTGCTACTCTCATCATTACCTTAAAATGGAATATCATGCAATTGTTTGTTTAAACTGCAAAAATAGACAAAATAAAATATTTAGATGAAAGTAATATTTTGAAGGCATGTTGGCTTTATTGTTTCACAATATTCCTGACGTTGAACATTGCACACAAACCAAATTCAAATAGGCCTAAGACTCCCACTCACGAAGGGTCCCCAAATCTCAAATTTTCTTTCTTTTACTGTAGATACTTAACAAAAGAATTGTGTGGGTATTGTGTGAACATGTACAGGGGCTAGCTCATCACATGCAGTCCCTTTTGCAACTTGCTGCTAACCTAGCATGCAATTTTTTGTAAAAAATACACATTCAATTCATTCAGGTAATGAATTGAATATACTTCAAATTTTTTGTATTTATGTAAATGAATGTAGTTTTTGACATTTCCCTAACCTAGTATATACAAGGTTTGACTGATCTATACAAGGTTAAGAAAATACAAAAAAATATAAATTCAATTCATTCAATTACATATTTCATTTTTGTAAAGACATGAATTTCATAGAGTGTATAGATATGAATGCCCAACATTTTCAGCAACAGCAGCAACCAAAAACGCCCCTTCCCCAACACTCAAAAAAAGTCCAAACTCCACTATTGATCTTTGAAGAAAGCACTACCTAAATTAGTTGTCCCATCAATGACACTTTCCCAACCCACCATTCCCCATCAACCCTGTTCTCCAAACAGCAATCCAAAGTTCTCCATCCACACAATGTCAAGCAAAAACAAACAAATCCTTACAAACAAGACCCTCACTCACCTAATCAATCCAGCAGGTACCATCCCATGATCCACTTATTAACACAGTCCCAGACCAATCATTTAAACCATTCAACTTCAAATCAGACTAATTTAAAAAAAAAAAAACAGTTTCATGTTAGATCAAAAACAAAACAATATGAGTCATTGAAGAAAGACAAAAATAACATGTGAGATGGTGAATATGAACCCTTGTCCATGTATCCTGAAGACACCCACCTCATCTTTGCTACTCTTAAATAGAAAGAGCAGACGACAGATGAAGCGGGCGTCATCGGGACATGTGGGCAATTCAGGCCGAGCCTCTCTCTCTCTCTCTCTCTCTCTCTCTGCTTGAATGGGATGGCTGAAGGAGAGAGTTGATGGATTGAGAGTGATTGTTTAAACCGGCCCTAGATTTGTTGGTGTCTTGTTTGAGCGTTTTATACCCCTCTCGTTTTTAACGGTGATGAGCGAGTGACAACCTGGACTTTCGTTGAATCGGGACCGTGTAATCTTGGTTGGTAGGGAAATTTCACCCTTTGCGTGAGGAATTATGCACCTTTTTAAAAGAGCATCTTTGATCCTGTATCTAAACTTTTATTAATTTAAGTATAAGTCATTCAAAACTATCTTAAATTATTTACTCATATCCATACTAAATTAAAGCTTTTACTCAAATCTTTACCCAAATCAAAGGAGACTCAAATCTTTACTCAAATTTTTAACATTTCTTTTTTTTTTTCCATTATCTCCACATTTTCTTTTTTCATGTGACATTTTTTTCCATTCAACTTCACATTTAGTTGAATTATATTAGATGTCTTTCCATCCTCCAAAATTTTCAACTTCTCTTGAAAAAAAAAAAAAAGTGGTCTTCTTTCTTAAGTTTTCATCTTTGTTTTTTAACTTTTTATTTTTACTCTAATAAAAAATATTACTTTTACTCTTTTTTTTTTCCAAAAAAATGGATGATAATAATTTTTAAATTTAAATATCTTAAAGGGAAGAAAAATTTAGTAAAAATGTTTGAGGAAAAGTTTTGAAAATGTTTATAGGAAATAATTAGAAGAAGATGTGAATTTTTTAAAAGATTTAAGTAAAATACAAAGTGATGGTTGGAGACACATCATATCAAATCAAGCTTTTACTTAAATTTGAAGTGAAATTTGGGTATAGGTTTAAGTAAGGGCTGGAGATGGCCTAATAAGAGCAACTCCGATCCTATATCTAAACTTTTATTTAAATTTAAATTCGATTAAAAGTCACCCAAACCTCTCTCCAACCATTTATCCATATTCATACTAAATCAATTTTTACGCAAATCTTTACTCAAATTTTCAACATCTCTTTTTTTTCTTCTGTCTTCACATTTTCTTCCAATATGACATTTTTTTTCTTTCAATTCTAGATTTAGTTGAATTATATTAGATGCCTTCTCACCCTTGAATATTTTCACTATCTCTTATAACCCAAAAAAATATAAAAAAAGTGTTTTCTTTTTAAATCTTCATCTTTTTTTTTAACTCTTATTTTTACTCCAATAAAAAGTATTATTTTTACTTTTTTTTTAAAATAGATGATTATAATTTTTAAATTTGAATATCTTGAAGGGAAGAGAAATTGAGTAATAAAAAATTTTTGGGAAAAAAAAATTTGAAAATGTTTATAGGAAATAACTAGAAGAAAATTTGAATTTTTAAAAGGATTTAAGTAAAACACAAAATGATGGTCGGAGAGACATCATATCAAATAGGGCTACAATTGGGTAGGGTTGAACCCGATTTTTACATGGGTTGGGTTGGCCAAATCAGGTTCGGGTTTGGGTTGACCAATTCAGGTTGACTCATAAATCGGGTTGGGTTCGGGTTGGCTCACTAATAACCCGACCCGTGCCAACCCGACCCAACTCAAACTTGTAAATTAATAGTTAAAAAAAAATCATAGCTGTTCATTATGTAGTTTCTAATATGAGCAGTCCAAATTTTAGGTAAACCTAACTAATCTGACGGGTTGGGTTAGGTTGGTTTATTTAATTTACACATCATGTTAGAAAATCGGGTCGGGTCGGATTGGTTATTTAATTACGGGTTGGGTTTGGGTTAGTCCAATCCGGGTTGAAAATCAGGTTGGGTCGGATTAGGGTTGAGTAGTTTAAAATTCGGGTTGGGTTTGGGTTGGAGTCAACCCGAACCCAACCCGCCCGAGTTGCAGCCTTAATATCAAATCAAGCTTTTACTCAAATTTTAAATAAAATTTTGGTATAAATTTAAGTAAGGACTGGAGATGGCCTAACAACCCCCGGTTTGGATACAAAATAAGACTTATTATTGAGTATAAGTTATTCCAGCATAAGTGAGTATAAATAAGGATAAAGTGGTTGTGTTTTAAATTATTATCATTGAGAAACATAATAATAATTTTTTTTTATTTGAGTAAAATGTGAATAAAGCGTGGATAAAGATTTATAAAAGATGAAAAAATAATGACAGTTGATTTGACATGTAGTTTATTAAAAGTGATAATAATTGATTTGACAATGAGCCAACATATTATTCGGATGGAATAATCTAGATTAACTATTGTCTCAAATGAGATATGTTACAACCCCCCTCATCACAACACACACTTTTCTCACATCCCAATGCTCATGCCCCTTGTCAAACTGATCTTAAAAAATCATCTCAAGTAACGAAAAAGAGTGTTCCATCCAACGTGGTATATTCACATTTTCTATAAATGATTCCATACAGGCTGTTATATTATATATTTTATTTTTTATAAAAATATATATAATATTAAATGATATATAATTTGCAAGGAGGATTGTGCCATGCATTTATCAACTAAAAAATGTCTCAGAGATATTTACCTGATAGCCTAAGCCTATCAATGCATGAACCTTGCCCAACCCATTGCTAAATCTAATCTATTAAAGACTTTCCATTCTTGTTCTCTTGAACTTTTTTTTATAGGGAAAAGTAGAGGTTTGGATCCTCTGTTTGTATCATATTTGACTTTTATTGTGGGATTACCACATCATCACAATTAGAATCAAACAGTTACAAATATACCAAATCATGAATGGATAAATAAATCCATTTTATTTAATAAATTTATGACTGTCTGATTGATTAAAACACAAAACAAGTACAAAAAAACAAATAGAAGATCCAAACCCGAAAAAGTAGACCCATCGAATAACAAAAAGATTCGAATTGAGATACGGGAAGTGATAAACAAAGAAAATACAGAAAAACAGACAACATGAATAGAAGAGATAGATATCTATTCCCTGGAAACTACAATTAATAAATAAAAAAATCCAAGTTCATTTATTAAAAGGAAAATGTTATACTCAATAATTTTTACACTCTAAAACGTATACTACACATGTTTTTTTTTTTTTTTAAATAGTAAACATCATTTAATGAAATAAATGTTTTAATAAAAAATACATATCACTCTATTTCAAATTGAATGAATTTATTTTTAATAAGTGTAAGGTAAAATTTAATAAGATATAATAATCGTTAAAAGATGTATATGTTTCAATGGATTTTTAACAATGTATATAGGATTGCATGAGTTCTTTGCCTTTTTCTCAAAAAACACAGTTAACTACACCAAATCCACGTTCACCACCACTAGAACTCTTCCCGAGACCACCACCTGCAGCAGCCAGGACCACCTCATCATAAAAAAAAAACATCTTAAAATTCACGGGTCGTATGCACAAATACGGTACATAATAAAATCTTTCAATAAATATATATGACATCAAATAAAAAGTACAAGACGGATTTTGGGATAATTTTTAGGGTAGCGTGTATCATTTTTTTTTTTAAAGCTTCAATTCGCGGGATGAGTGGTACTTGTTTAGATCGAGTACACATGGCTTTTAGATTTTGACAACCTCTCTTTACTGTCTTCTAGCTACCATTGTCACGCAAATGCAAGCCTCTAAACACAAAAGAAAAGAGAAGCCAGAGAACCACTACTAGTAGAAGAAGTTTGGGTAGGCCCGTTTTTTTTTTTTAAATATTGTTATTTTCCATCCCTCTATATAGATTATGCTTCTGTGTGTAACATCAAGATATATATCAATTTAAAGAGCTATTGCATGTGTTAGATTTTAGATGAACTTGGATGTTTTTCCTTAAGTCTTGATTTATAGGATTCTAGCCATCTAGGCCATACAAAGTCAGTTAAAATTAAGTAAGATCTAATCTAATCAATGGTTAAGAAGTTCTCAATCATTAGATAATCGATAGCCACAGCCACTGATGAAAATATGTGATGGTCAATGTATACTTAATAATTGAAAGATTCATAATCCATGGTTAAATGTTGACTCAGAAATGTGACACATCAAATTGAAACAAGCAGAGACTCAAGCGAGCTTTGAGTCATGATGTGATTATTTCTCGAACTTCATTCCCACATCTCATCAAATTGTAGTTATATCCCCTAGCTTGTGTTTTTTTTGCTTTGATGCATCAGAAAATTTTAAATCAGTTAAATGCAATAGATCCATTCATTTCCCCTGATCCATTGCATCAAACAAAAAAGCCAGACAAGTAGATATATGCATGGTACATTCTCAACTGCACCATGCATGGAAAAGTTGAGGCAAAAATGGTAGGTGGAGAATTGGAGGTTGAAACATCCACATCAATATTTGGGGCTCCACCACTAATGCACCCCAATTAAATTGTCAAAAAAATGAGGTGAATAGCCAAGTGAATCTGACTTGGTTCTAGTACTCAACAAACTGTACTGTTCGGCGGAGGATGGCAGTAAATATATTTAGGATTTACATGGAACAAGTGGTTTTGATTTTGGTTGATATAAGATGTATTGCATTTACATAGTAAATTGAAAAATATGACATGAAATGAAAGGCACCCAACATAAGAATCCAACAACGCCAACTCATGCTGCAGTGTTTAACAACCGCACAAAATAAGATGTGAAACAAAAAAAATATCTCCCTGTTCTGTCTCACTTACACACAACTGCACAAATCATGCACACAACATGCTCTGATGCTCAAGTGAGAGGTCCACATTATACACAGTTAAATTTCACATTCAATATATTATTTTTTTGATTGGTCAGGCATCATAGGTTGTAGGGTTTGATCTTTTCTGAAAATATGTATGGCCTAGTTTAACATTTTTATCATTTACATGATATTTTATTTTATCATCGGACCACACAAGAATCCTATGTGATATCTTGTTTATTGACATTAAAAAAAATAGATAAAACCAATTTTTAAAACCCATTTAAGCTGAGTTGACCTCTTGCTCTTATCGACCGAAAAAGTACATGTATGTCTTGGGCAATATTTGAAAATCTGTTTGAAAAATGTTTTTTTATTTAAAACTTTTTTTAAAATTAGATTCACAAGAAAAATATGTTTATTAGATTCCTGATGGCTTTCTTTTATGTTTTATAACTAAAATTTGTTTTTGGTTTTCGTAAAGATTTACGATCGTGTTTAGAAACATACTTGGATTAAGTTGATTTCTATAAACATAAATTCAACCGTGTTTACAAATTAAATGCTACTTAAGTAACAGAAATACAAACATAGTGGTATTATGTTTCATGAGATAGCATTTGTTATACACAATAAGATCTAACCAATATCATGCGAGAGAGGTCATTCCAATCCCCTCTTTCTATTTCCCACCCCAACAAAATGATTAAATCATTTTTTTACAAACTGTAACCCCACCCCAAACCCTCCCCACCCCAACCCTTCTCTCAAGGGTCAGCCGAGGACGACAAGGAAGGGCACAGCGACAGCGAGACCTACACAAAGAAAGAGAGAGGGTGATAGAAATCAAGGGGGTGGGGTAACAGGGTAGGGGTTTAACCAAAGATTCTATTCTAGGGTTGGTTGAACTGAGTTTTAGCAAAATTTTTCTATATTAAAAAATCACTCATCTCTCTATTTTTCATTTTTTTCATAAGAATTCATTGATCATCAAAATAAATAAAAATTACACAAAGAGATAAAATAAAAAATAAAAATAAAAATCTTCACAAATCAACACAATGCTTCCCATCTACATCAATCCAATGTCTATGTCATTATGTTTAACAAACCAAAAAAAAAAAAATTCTTATTCCGCATCCCAAACCAAACGGGATGTAATATATTACTGTGACTCTTCAAATTTGAATATGGATTCAGATAAAACTAAAATATGCACTTTAAATTTTTTTTATCTTATTGATATAAAATAAATAATAGTAAATCAAACAATTCATAGGTTTATCTAAATTAGAATATTTCATTGGAATTCAGATCTAGACATTGTTTATTGAATATATAGTAATTGATTTTAGTTGCATGAATGTGTACATAATAATTATATAATAATTGTAAGTGGGGAAGAATAATGGTGATGAACGAGGGAGAAGAACACCACCAAAATTATATAACGTAACATGCAATGCATGTCACAATCAAATTCTGTATCAGCCCACACATGAATCAGTTCACTTTGTCTTTAGTTTCTTACCCGGTCAAGCAAACAATCTATAAAAATAATGCTAGATAATTAAATAATAGTTCATGTCAAATTCATCAAAATTATATAACGTAACATGCAATGCATGTCACAATCAAATTCTGTATCAGCCCACACATGAATCAGTTCACTTTGTCTTTAGTTTCTTACCCGGTCAAGCAAACAATCTATAAAAATAATGCTAGATAATTAAATAATAGTTCGTGTCAAATTCATCAAAATGATTGATGACAATAATGGAAAGCTGAAAAAGCAAGGCTGATCATTAAATAGTGTATTGTCTCATTTAAGTTATTTAATCAGGGTGACCTAAAAGCTATATATTAAAAGCCCACTAGGATGGCCCAATGAGAGGTCCAATAATGGAATCGTTTGGTCGTACCCCATGCATGAAAATAAAATAAAATAATACATTCAACCCTTTACGTAGCCCAATTATACTATATACTATTTTTTTAAAATATATTTTTTCATTAAAATATATGCTGTTATATAAAATAAATTATGTACTGAAATATAATAGTGTATTTTTTTCGTTTTGAAAAAATGAAAAAAAAATTTGCATTATACATATACTAGCTATACAATTATAGTATTTAAGACTGGACCATAAAAGAGATTGAATGTAAAAGCTCTAAAAAATTTTTTTTAACTTATTACCGTGTATGTTCTGATATAGGTCTAATTATCTATCATTATTCATTAAATTGCTTTTCTTTCCAAAACATGGGTTGCTTGTCCGCCACTAAGCATGTTCATAATATAAAGTAATTCATGTTTTTGAGAAAATACAAAGTGATTCATGTTGGAACTAATAGCTTTTACTTTTAACACTCATGGTGAGTGTCTCAATTGCCATAGCAACTAGGCCTGTCAACGGACCCGATTACACGTGTAATATACCCGACCCGATTTGGACCCGACCCGAGTTGGACCCGACCCGGCGGACCCGAACCAACAAACGGGTCGGGTCCGGGTCCACCCCGCCCCGACCCGTTGGACCCGTTGGACCCGACAGTTTTTTTTAATATATGCTCATATATTAATATTAGTAGACCCATAATTTTATTTTTATTTATGAAATTATAAGCATAGAATAGATCTTAACTCATTTTTCATCTAGAAGTCTAAACCCATTATCAACCAAAGAAAAAATAAAACCCACATGTTAATAAACCCAGCCCACCAAGTGACTCACTGTCTCACACTCTCACTGACTCATCACTCATCAGTCATCACTAAAAAAAAAAAATGAAAAATAAAGCCCTAAAGTAAAAATCTGCCCTAATTTACTCCGCCGCTCTGTCTTTCTCACGCACTGTGTCTTTCTTTCTCACTCTCGTCGGCCACTCCGCGCGAGCGACAGCCATCCGTCTCTGTCTCTCTCTGTCCGGCGTCCGTCTCTGTCTCTTCTCTGTCCGAACCGCGCGAGCCATCCCACTCGGCAGCCGTCCGGCGTCCGTCTCTGTCTCTTCTCTGTCCGAACCGCGCGAGCGACACCGTCCGGACCGCGCCTTCGTCTCCGACTCTCCGCCTACACCCGACATGTCTCAACCAATTTCAGATCAGGGTAATCTTTTTTGTAGACCCCTATCTTTTATTTCTATTTCTTTTTATCACACTTTGTACTGTGTGTTGTGAATCTTGTGATTGATGGTCTTTTAAGAGATTTTTTTTGCTTTCATTTTGATTAGGGTTTTTGTATATTTGAATGGATTTTGTATATCTGTTTTTCTTATTTTTTATGACAAATTTTAGGTCTTTTGATATTATTTGAATGGAAGGTGTTGAGATATCTGAACCTAGTGCAACAAATGAACATGTTATTGAGGTTGAGGACAGTGCTGAGTTAGAATCTTCTTCTAATAAAAGAAAGTTAACATCTCAAGTTTGGTTGGAATTTGATAAAGTTATCAAGGCGAATGGGACAGAATATGCAAAATGTAAATATTGCAAGAAGGAGTTAACCGGATCAAGTGTTAGTGGCACTTCACATCTTAAAAAACATTTGGGCAGATGTAATGGGTTTTGTTCCTTTATTGCATGTGAGACTTGTAGATACTGACACTTTTCTGGTTTGCTTATATATTGTTGATGTATTCATGATAAGCTTATGCTTCTGATTCTGATGTTTTAACTCTGTTTGCTGCTGGAATTTTAGTTTGATGTATGACCGTGTTTGGTTTTATAGGAACTGTGATAAATAGGCAACCACGGCTATAGTCATTTTTTTTAACTTCCTAGTCTGGTCGGGTCGGGTCGGACCCGGGTCCGACCCGGGTCCGACGGGTCCGGGTCCGGGTCCACTTTTTCCTGGACCCGCCGGGTCCTGGATTGGACCCGGACCCGTCGGGTCCTGTCACGGGTCGGGTCCGGGTCCACCCCGACCCGGCCCGGACCCGACCCGTTGACACCCCTAATAGCAACAACGGTTCAGAGTTTATCTGTGTTAAAGATAGGTCTTGGATTTGAGTTTTGGCGCTGTGTCATACTTCCTGTTTGTTAGGCGAAATTCAAAAGAATTTTCTGTAGGACTATGAACAAATAGACGAAGGTAGTTTTTCCAGTTTGACCGTAAGATCGACCACCGGGAGTCCCTCCGATATAAAAAAAAAAAAAAAAAAAACTCATGGTGAGTGCTTGAAAGAGAGGTTGGGAGAAATCTGCATTTATCACTACTAAAAATCTCATTATTTTCATCAATATAATTAAGCCTATCAATAAGTTGACAAATCCCACTCGATCTAAATCCAAAATATGGTTCGAGTGAACTAATTTACTTTTTGGATGTGAAACTCTACATAAGCCTCCAATAAAACATCATGTATTCCACTTAAGGCCCTTCTACTTTTGTATTGAGGATGGGCAAGTTGGATCGTGTCAGATTAATAAAGAAAAAGATCCTTAATTGTATTACAAGAATAAAAAATTCTATTTATAGATACATAAAAAAAAATTTTAAAATACCAAAAAGAAAAATAAAAAAACTAATTAAAAAAATAATAATTTTATAATATGACTCTTTCACGTATCAAAATACTTAAAAAAGTCAGTGCAAATGCAATGCATTATTAGTCGGTACACATACTCCCATGCCACCACAATGACCTGTTGTGGATGACAGATCTCGTTTTGATAGACTTCACATTGCCCAGATCTATCATTGAACTAGTAAATAGGACTAATCTTTTGTATACCAACTTATCTAAGGTCCTATCTGCTTCATTGGAAGGCATCCTCACACTCCTCTATCCATAGGTGCACCCACGATTTCTTTTTCAAGGTACTTTACTTAAAATCAATGCTCTAAAAATCTCATCTAAGCCTCGATTAATCCCTGGCCTAAGCCTAGGCGGTCCTAACCCACAACGCTTAGTGTCTAGTCGTTTTTTTAATTAATCTCCAGTTGACTAAAAAGTTATTAAGTCACATTATATATTATATATCTATTAATTAATTTTTTATGCTATCCCTATTATGCTTATATTATTAATTTTATTTTGATGTTATTTTGTTATTATTTTGTAGTCTAAAATCATTACATATATATCAAGTATATGTATATGTATTATATTTATTATTATAAAAAGTGGTTGATTAATCCCCGATTAATCCCCGTCTAGTTGATTAATCCCTAGTCTGTTCTCAACCGCCCGACTAGCGCCTAACGCTTTTTACAATATTTTAAGCAAAAGTATTTAATACAAAATTTTAATGTATCATTCATAAAAAAATAAATTGAAAAATCAATTTTATTGATTTGAACAAGAGAAACAATACATGAATTTGGAAAACTTTTGTTACGATGACAAGCGATTTCTTATCTTACTTACTCAATCGCTTGGGGTCATAAATATATAGTCATTTTTATATTTCTAACAATTTTAAAAGTTTTATTATAAAAAATTTGAGATACAAGACTATAAAATTAATTGAGTGTAACAAAGCTCTTTATAAAAGGTATTTTAGTTTCACGTGGTTGGTGAGACGTCCATTTGGTAAAGTATGCAATAGGACACGTGAACAGCAGCTTTGACAGGTTGACACAATTATTATCTGATATATAGAGAGAGAGAGAATGAGAGAATCTTGTCTTCGTATACACTTTGCAGTTTTAATAGAAGTTATTACCATAAATGAACGTATAATAGAACCTTCAATTACGCCGTGATTTAATTTAGTTTAAGTACATGCTTCAACAGAGCCTGTCAGAACACGCATGAATGGTTTCTTTTGTTCCACTAATGACGATTTCCCAACTGTGGCCTACCATAGCCTGAAAAGTAAACAACAGCAGCAATTCAATCACCATTTGTCCCACAAGAGACAATCTTTGTGTAACAGAAACTGCATGTTCAGCCATGTTAGGTATAATCCAAGAGAGTATTAGCTGGCTGGTCAGATATATATTGACTAAATTATTAATAATATAATTTAATCATACAGAGATACATGGAGAACAAGAAACGTGACTATCTGTGTAGAAGCGAGGGTGCATCAAAAGAACATGTGAGAAATGTTCCAAGCTTGCATGAGAGATCGAGGACGATACATCGCGAAGACGGTAGATGTCCGCCTTTTGGGATGGGAATTTGATCACCGCGGGGTGAGTGGCGGATACGCGGATGTCCCACTGGTTTAAATGACTCGTCTAATCGGGGTTTGGACAACTTCCATAACCGAGGTTCGTTTATTTGCTTGTCCCCTTTATTTTTGTTTTGAATATATGTCTATTTTCTCTTTTTTTAGAATTTATAATTTGAATTTAGTATTGAAATTGGATAGGAAACATCTACCTTTTTTTAAAAAAAACAATATAATTTAATCATTTCATGTAACACATCTTCCCTTCCTTTTTTTCTTTCTTTCTTTTGATAAGAAGCTAAAGTTCGGAATTTGTCATTACTCTTCCGTGGATTATTACAAGATGATTAAGCAAATACCATTATATATATGATTTAAATTGTGTATATATATATTAGGTCGTAATTCAATTGAGACTTCGATAGACAGCTGACGATCCTAATAATTAAATTGTGTGTGTCATAGCCTCAGTCACACATTAAGTTCGTGTATGACAGCCGTTCGGTTTGGTTGAAATGTTTTGTGTGGTTTTGATTGTTATCCTTCTTGTTCCCTATTTTTTTATCATTTTAGGTGATCAAAAGGACACCACTTCTATAAATCTTATATGAAGACACTCTCCGGCTGGGGAATTTTCATGCCATTGCTCCTAGCAATCCTGTAGTTGAGGGGGGCCAGGCCCCGGTTGATGGAACAGGCGAGCTAGACATTCCAAGTCAGTACAAATGCATATCCTCCTGGATCTTACAAAATGTAGACCCCCCCTTGATATGGCCAGTGCCTCTGCTCGTATGGGTGAGGACCACAGCCAACCGAAATAGCCAGCCCCACACACCTGCATACCATCCTGTTTGACCACAATAAATCCAGCTCCCGCTACTCTTGTTTGCTTGTCCACATTATCATCAGTGATTATTAATTAATATCCATGTGCCTCTTGTTCTTCCTGAACAGGCCATATTTGTGATTGCACTTGAGGAACAACGAACTCTTCATTGGTGATGCAAGAAAAACACATTTCATTAGGCGCTAAATGTTAAATATTGTGGAGCTTGATAATGTGTGCAGAGGATCGTTGGCGCTATACAGGGTCGGACGGGGGTTGAGTTCAGCGTTTCGAGAAATTTTTTTTTTGGTGTCTTTCATGTATTGACTTTTTTGTCCTTAATGAAATGTCAGTATAAAAAGGCATCTCATATTTTTCATTAGGTTCTACGGTTTTTATCTTCGGTGTGACTATTGTTAAAACTTCTCATTGATAGTGGATTGATCTCTGGTGTGCTCTGTGGACGTAGGCAAGATTTGCCGAACCACGTAAATTTTTTGTGTCTTTGCTTCGATTTGTTTATTTGTTTCTTTTGATCGATTGCATCACAAGATTCGAAATGTAACACTAAATCTCAATTAGATCTATATATAAATTAGGATGGTAAAATAGAAATCAAGTCAAGGCTGATGAACTCAATGATTAAATTATTTGTATCAGAGTTTCCACTGTCAAAGGAAGGTGAGATTTGAAGAAAGTAAGTCTGCATGATTTGGACATTTAAATCAAAGGCACACCATACTTTTTGTACAAAGTGAGTACTAAGTGCGCTCAATGATATACCACTCTTTTGATAGGCCAAACCTGAATGGCTGAATTGGCAAAGAGATAAGTGGTGAAATAAAAGATAATTATGAGAATAAGTGAGTGGGAGATAACTTATCCGTGTTTGATATAAAAACTAATAGAGATAAACTGCAGACAGTTTTTTAATTTTAAAATGAAAATGGAGATATTTTATTCCACCTAGAGATTGAGATAACATTTATCTTTATTTTTTATTTCAATTTTGACAAATGTGAATATAAACAAAATTAATAAATTTAAAATTAAAACAATTTATCTTTCAAATCTTAGCACATTTGTCAAACTAGAAAAAGCCACGTCAACCTCAAAGGGATGTATCTACATCAACCTCTCACGCATTATATTATCAGGGATAAACTTTAATTAGGAACCTTTTTGGGTTCCACAATGTCCTTGTAACAAATTGATTTTTTTTTATGCCTTTTTACTTTATGTCATCCTAGGGCCAGATGATACCACATTATATCTGAAGAAGGTGAATGTCTTTGAAAAATATTTAAATTGGAATGCCGGTGTGATATATATATATATTAAAGAGTTTTTGACACTCAAGTCAAATGTTTTTTTTTTCTTGAATTTTCAATCAACGATCAAAAAGTGGATAAAAATTATTACATATCTTTTCTCATAGGATGATGTGTTATTTATAAGTAATGACCAATCACCCATCAACACGTGGCATATTCTATAATTATTAGTGGGACACATGAGGTCGTGTGTGACCCCTTCATTTAGCCATGCGCTTTCCAACTATGCTGTGTAGGTCACAACCAACATGAGGGCATTGACCGAATCAACTTTTAGCCAATGACCTCCCCAAAATAATTCACTAGGCTGATGGACCTCCCTTACCACCCTCCCTGTACGAAGATGAGAACGATTTCAACCTCAATGCTCTAACTTGATTGAATCCATCCACATTTAAAAACTTCACACCGCAAGACCCATTAGAGCTCACCACATGAGCTGAGCAAAGACGAGTCTGACATATCTACAAGGGGTGTCAACGGGTCGGGTCCGGGCCGGGTCGGGGTGGACCCGGACCCGACCCGTGACAGGACCCGACGGGTCCGGGTCCAATCCAGGACCCGGCGGGCCCAGGAAAAAGTGGACCCGGACCCGGACCCGACGGACCCGGGTCGGACCCGGGCCCGACCCGACCCGACCAGACTAGGAAGTTAAAAAAAATGACTATAGCCGTGGTTGCCTATTTATCACAGTTCCTATAAAACCAAACACGGTCATACATCAAACTAAAATTCCAGCAGCAAACAGAGTTAAAACATCAGAATCAGCCATTAGATCTGCCCAAATGTTTTTTAAGATGTGAAGTGCCACTAACACTTGATCCGGTTAACTCCTTCTTGCAATATTTACATTTTGCATATTCTGTCCCATTCGCCTTGATAACTTTATCAAATTCCAACCAAACTTGAGATGTTAACTTTCTTTTATTAGAAGAAGATTCTAACTCAGCACTGTCCTCAACCTCAATAACATGTTCATTTGTTGCACTAGGTTCAGATATCTCAACACCTGCCCAACAAAATCCATTCAAATAATATCAAAAGACCTAAAATTTGTCATAAAAAATAAGAAAAACAGATATACAAAATCCATTCAAATATACAAAAACCCTAATCAAAATGAAAGCAAAAAAAATCTCTTAAAAGACCATCAATCACAAGATTCACAACACACAGTACAAAGTGTGATAAAAAGAAATAGAAATAAAAGATAGGGGTCTACAAAAAAGATTACCCTGATCTGAAATTGGTTGAGACATGTCGGGTGTAGGCGGAGAGTCGGAGACGAAGGCGCGGTCCGGACGGTGTCGCTCGCGCGGTTCGGACAGAGAAGAGACAGAGACGGACGCCGGACGGCTGCCGAGTGGGATGGCTCGCGCGGTTCGGACAGAGAAGAGACAGAGACGGACGCCGGACAGAGAGAGACAGAGACGGATGGCTGTCGCTCGCGCGGAGTGGCCGACGAGAGTGAGAAAGAAAGACACAGTGCGTGAGAAAGACAGAGCGGCGGAGTAAATTAGGGCAGATTTTTACTTTAGGGCTTTATTTTTCTTTTTTTTTTTTTAGTGATGACTGATGAGTGATGAGTGATGAGTCAGTGAGACAGTGAGTCACTTGGTGGGCTGGGTTTATTAACATGTGGGTTTTATTTTTTTATTTTTTTTTTGGTGGATGATTTTTTGGTTGATAATGGGTTTAGACTTCTAGATGAAAAATGAGTTAAGATCTATTCTATGCTTATAATTTCATAAATAAAAATAAAATTATGGGTCTACTAATATTAATATATGAGCATATATTAAAAAAAACTGTCGGGTCCAACGGGTCCAACGGGTCGGGGCGGGGTGGACCCGGACCCGACCCGTTTGTTGGTTCGGGTCCGCCGGGTCGGGTCCAACTCGGGTCGGGTCCAAATCGGGTCGGGTATATTACACGTGTAATCGGGTCCGGGTCGGGTCGGGTCCGGGTCTGGACCCGACCCGTTGACAGGCCTAGTCTACATGTGAGAGCTCGTTATTTTTTTGCCCATAGTTATTATTGTATTTTTTAATAAAAAAAAAAAGCCATTTCACATGTGAACTATGGTTTTGCTCATGCAGAAGGATTTTGTGGGTATGTATTGTGTGTTTTGATTGTTCATCCTTCTTGTCCAATGCTTAATTGCTTTGACCATTAGGCCATCAAAAGAACACCACTGCTAATTTCTAAACGTCAGATAAATAAATAAATAAATAAGTGAATGCAACACAACAACAATTTTATCATGTCTAGCAAAATATATGGCTCGGCATATAACATACATGATATTTTTGAGAGGCTAAATTAAATCATTGAAGTAATTATATCATTTTTAAAAATGTGTGTGTTCTTTATGTGAGATATACACATTAAAAAAAAAAGGGAAAAATCGATCTAGCTCTTTGAAAATTTATAAAAATCACAAAAAATCCATGTAAAATTGGTAAATCTTTTCAGGTCTTTATCTTATTAGATAATATTTATTTTAGTCTCTATAACTAATCAGATGTGTGGTTAACCTAACCATGCATGGTAAATTACTGTTATACCATTTGAAAATTTATTTTCTTTGTTAGAAAAAATCGATATAACTCCTTGAAAACTTATGAAAATAAAAAAAATCCCTGTGATTATCTAAAAATATATACTGATTTATTTAAATTTTATTAAACAAATTATAGTTTTATAGTCAAGGTGTTATGCTTTTTATTGCTAGTAATTTTGAGTTAAGAATGTATTATAGAAATTTGATTTGTTTTTTAAATTGTTTTCTCTACTGTTTTTATAATGAAGTTAATGAAATTGTAATTTTTTTTATTTCAGTCTCTATAAGGAGATTGAGGAGAGAAAAATATTGAAAAATGACTCAATTTTGTAGATCAATTGATGTTCGACGGATTTTTTTTTTTTTACAGATGAGGATGACATTTCAGGATATGAGGATGTTGAAAAATGATAGGGGTATTTTTGTCTTATAAAAGAACTAAATCTGAATATATAAAATTTGTAGAGACTGAATCCAATTTTAGCAAGTTTCTGAGAACTTATTTTAATATATTCTTAATCGGATGACTAAATTCGTTAATCATATATATTTTAGGAGGATCTAAGATGATTTTTTTATTTTAGAAGAATTTTTTATAATTTTAAAAAATTTTATAGAGTTAAAAAAAAAATTTCTTTTATTTTTTATTTTTGACAACACATGAAATGTGAAATGTGAAGCGTATCAGTCGGAACACGTCAGGGAACCGTCGAAAGAAAGAAAGGAAATAAATAAATAAAAATTGGTTTGAATAAATAAATAAATATATAAGGAGATATACATGGAACCGTACGATGTAACAAGGCCATGAACATCCTATACTACTGTTTATGTTCATATTATTAATTGTAAATAAACGATACGAAGCGCCAACATTGGGCTTGGGATCCGTAGCTAAAAGGAGGGTGAGTTTTTGTTCCGGCTGGGGCGTCCACTCATGCAACAGTGAGGCTGTGTGTGTTTTTCATTGCCCAGTTCCAAAACTCATTCATTAGGATTCTGAGTTTTAAAATTAATTCAACATGAAATACACCCTTCAATTTTGAAAATCGTAGATTTAAACACTTTTTATCTAAACTTTGTCTAAAATTGTACAATCGTATAACTAAATACTACCTGAGCACAATATATTTATCATTCCAAAAAAAAAAAAAAAACTAAGCACAATACACTTATTGATACATAGAGTTAATGAAATTATCTACTAGTGTAATACATATCTAATATCTTTTGGATCTCTTTACATATCCATTACCATGAAATGCATAGGAAATTATATATCTAGCTCTATGTGCAACCATTAATTACAATTTACACTGTTTTTTTTTAAATTATATACTTATTGAAATAAATATTATATGAAATAAAATATATACTGAGATGTATTTTTAAATTTTTTTAAAAATAATTTTTTTTTACTTCATACATTATGGTAAAACCTCATACACTTAGATAACGTATTGTATGAATTTGTAAAACGGACTGCGTGTAGCAATATTCTTGTCATAATTATATTTTTGTGTATATAAATAAATAAAATTAGTAATCTCGTAATGGATTGTTAATAAATTATAACAAACAAATCTTGTTTACATAATACTGATCAATTCAGACTTTCTAGAACGACCAGTGAAAATTTATGTAGAACTCTACCTTTCAAGAACACTTTGCAGACATTTTAAGAATTTCTTCCTCGGGACAGTTGTACCGTCAAACAATTAGATGTATTATTATAGTTTTTAGTTTTTACTATTAGTAATTAATTTGATTATTTATTGCTATAACTAAACAAATTAATAAAGGAAAAAATCTTCTTAATTCCTTGAAATCTTCTTCAAATCATAAAAAGTACCTCTAAAATCAGAAAATCATCCTAGATCCCCATAAAATGTATATGATTAACGAATTTAGTCCTTCGGTCAAGAGTATATTGAAATAAGTAATAAAAAACTTATTAAAATTGGATTCAGTCCCTACAAACTTTATAAAATCAGATTTAGTTCTTTTGTAAGACAAAAATACCCTCGTCATTTTTCAATATCATCGTATCCTAAAATGTCATCCTCATCTGTACAAAAAATATATATATCCGTCGAACCTCAATTGATCTACAAAATTGAGTCACTTTTCAACATTTTTCCCTCCTTAATTTCATTACAGAGACTGAACAAAAAAAATTACAGTTTCATTAATTTCATTACAAAATCAGTAGAGAAAACAATTTAAAAACCAAATCAAAATTCTATAATACATTCTTAACTCAAAATTACTAGCAATAAAAAGCATAACACCTTGACTATCAAATTATAATTTGTTTAATAAAATTTAAATAAATCAGTATATATTTTTAGATAATCACATGAATTTTTTTATTATTTTTAGAAGATTTTAGGGAGCTAAGACGATTTTTAAATTTCACAGGGACTTTTTTTATTTTCCTAAGTTTTCATGAAGTCATATCGATTTTTCCTAACAAATAAAATAAATTTTAAAAGAATATAACAATAATTTATTATGCATGATTAGGTTAACCACACATCTGATTAGTTATAGGAACTAAAATAAATATTATCTAATAAAATAGAGATATGAAAGAATTTACCATTTTTCCAAGAACTTTTTATGATTTTCATAAATGTACATGGAGCTAGATCGATTTTTCTCTAAAAAAAAAAAAATTAGATCTACATGAATAAGAGACTATCGATGAGTACTGGAGAAGAAGCTAGGTTTGCCCATACTCTTCCCTTCCAACATTAATTAGAATCACGTTTTCATGCCCCTACCGTGATGATGAGCAAAGGAGAAACGATAGTGAAAAATTGATGGTTCAAAGATGTGGTTCTTCTTTATATATAAATATATTTGGGATTGCCAGTCCATTCACAAAAGGGGGGCTTTATTTCCACCCCTGCAGTTCCTCACCTCATCCCCTTTAAAAAACAAAAAAATACTTTTTAATAAGAGACCAACCCACCCCGAAACACCAGCAACAACAGAGCACGCCTTGTTCCTCACCGTCCGACATCATGGCCTCCGCCATCAGATCCTCCGCCCCTGCCTCCACCACATCCACTCCGTTTCCAACGAAATCGACCCCAATTGCCGTGACCTTTGACTCTTCACCGCCCCCCCACAGTCGGTTGAGGTCTGTCCTCTTGACCCTCTCGTCCACGATCGAGACGGTGCATCCGGCATAGGAAAGTTGAGCTTCATCGTGGCCATGGAGAGATTCCTCAATTACGACGTCTACGATTTCAACCTTTCAAGGATTAGAGGATGGTCATCTTGTGATTTGAAGTCGCTCCTCATCGGGATCACCTCCGTTGACCCTCGTCGTGGACCTCGGCCAGTACCTGAACAACCGTTCGACAAGGGGGGTGGATCTTCCAGCGGTCCTAAACTTCATGGACAGGATCGTGTCCTGTTGCGGCGAGGAGAGGGTGATGGTGTTCACCATAAACAGCAAGTGCTTTGGAGTTTGACCGGGGGGAGGGTCTCGCATGTGTGATTCCTGTTGTGCGATTTCACGGCGTTCGTGGAGCTCGTGTAGGTTGTATCAGATAGCACGGGAGGAGTGGTGGTTGTGGGTTGGGGAGGAGACGGTTGTGAGTGCACTTTTTTTGCTGCAATGCTACTGGTCTGGGGTGGGTTGCTCTCTATCCAAAAAGTAATTTTTTTAGTTTTCAAGGGGTGGGGTGAAGAGTTGTTGGGGGTGAAAATAACAGTCCCCTTCACAAAATTGATAATACTGCTTATTTTCTCATTTATTTGGTTTTTATAGGTTCGCTTGTTTGATCCCTTTTCTTATCCCCTCACCTTATTCAAAATTTGTAATTAATTCGATTCTCAGTAATGAAAAAATCGATAGCAAATTTTTAACTTTGCTTTAAAAAAAAAAAAAATTCTTGAAATGTCTTATATGGAGTTGAGTTAATAAATGAATGGATAGATAATTGAATTGATATACCTTAAAAAGTGCTTGAATTAACATTTAGAGGGGGTGTCCATTGTTTCATTAGGGATTATTGATGAATTGATTAATATACTCAAGAAGAGCAATTTTTTTATGTGACATGATTTGAGTGCTCTGAGTATTTGATCAGGGGTAGATTGGAGGTGGACTATGCATATGAGAGATTCATTTGCATTGTCAGTAGCAACATGAGGATAATCATTCAAGTGGTCTGATGAGTTCGGCCTGTTTGGAACCGGAATAAGCTCTCGGATAATCTCAGATAATGGGGAATAAAGGATAAAAGGTGTTTGAAAACATAAAATAACTAGTGATAAAGTATACCATAATAAACTGGTATAAAGTGGTATATGGATTCTAACCAATCCCTGGAATTAAAGTTATCATAGGTTATTCTATCCAAAGAATATGTGGGCCTACTGTTAAATCAATTGTCATCATTTCTTATAAATCACCTGCTAAATCAACTATCATTATTTTTTCACCTTTTATAAATCCTTATCCATACTTTATTCACATTTTACCCAAACAACAAAACATTTATTCTTACGTTTACCAATGAGAATAATTCAAAACATAATCAAACACAAAATTACTTTATTCTCACTTATGCTGGAATAAATGCATACTCAAGAATAAGTCATATTCCCGTTCTAAAGGGGGGGGGGGGGTGTGTGTTGAGGGAAGAGATATGATAAGAATGGATCTAGGGTGTGGATAATATCATACAATGCATGAATGAATTGTACGAAGCATCAAGACTTGTAAGACAAACTTCTGCTTAATTATCCTAGTCTTTCATATACCAGGTCTCGTGATATTTTTTTTCTTAGGGTGTTTTCCATTAAAAAAACTTATGTGCCTACTTGATTTAATTTACTGTATATGAATGGTAAATGCGTGCATTCTTCCGAATTGTAAGTAGGAACTTAGGTAGGAAATAAAATCTAATTGCAAGTAGGAGCATAGGTAGGAAATAAAATCTAATAAACCTTCCATCTAGGTGCCTGTTTGGGAATGCCCGTGTATACACCTACGTTGTTTTGAGATTGGGTTAGGTCCAATAGACATTGGATATATAATTTGATAGTCTAACAAGCTCGTGACTGTTCGATCTTATTATTTTGAGATACACAAATTAATTGAATCTTAAAAATGAAGGCTTAGAATTTAATTACATTCTAAGTTTAGTTTTAAAATCTTACAAAGTATCTTAATCACAACAAAATGATAAGATCAAATGGTTACGAACGTGTTAGACAATCAAATTGTCCAATGCCTATTGGACCTAACCAGATCCCCGTCGTTCTGAGAGCTTCTTCAACGCAATTCATTTTGTGTATAAAATGCATCAAACATGTCTTCAATGCCCACTGCCTGAATATATATGTTTGGATCTGCGATAGAATTTTGCTGGATTTCTCATCGTAAAATCCACTCCAACTCATGTCCAAACCGACCCCTCGGTCTTGCAACACAATAAAGAGACTTTTATTGTGTCTTCACGATGACGATACACCCCTTCACATTTCACCGTGACACAACAAAACTAATGGATAACAAAATTTCATATACTAAATTCATCCACTTCTTTCACCATGTTATCAAGAAAACATAAAAATTATGATAATGGAACTTCTATTACTTACATAGAGAGTGAAAATTCTTCTAGGTGTGGTGATACATTTGCTTTAGTTTTATCTAGACCCTATTTAGAAACGTGTGTAGGATACTCTTGAATTTGCAGAAAATTGATCAGTTCTTCAAACTAGTTTTCAAGCATTTTTTTTTTAAAAAAATTGGGTGTTTTTTGGATTTAATACATTTTAAATAATAGTTTAAATAGTCAGAGCCAGCCCTAGGATAGACAACCAAGGCAATTGCCTAAGGCCCCTATATCAAATGGAACCCCAAATCTCTTAAAATATAGTTGTATTAAAGCTAAGCCCAAATCCCTAAAAATATGGTTGTATTATAATTATTTGAGTATTTCTAGGATTAAAATTTTAAAATTTATTCTTTTATCAAGAATATATTATCCTTTTAATATGTATTTTTAAATTTTATTGTGTTTTCATACATAATTCTAATTTACATCTTCGATTTTTTAATTGTAAATTGATTTAATTATTTTTATATTTGAAGTTTTTCTTTATAAATCATCCATTAATTTCTTTTTATTCTTTTTTTAGTTTTTCATAACTTATTTAAATTTTTTAATTATAAAAATTTAGTTTTGCATTTACAAGGAATATAATATTTTGATTAACATATCTCACATTTTAAAGAGTTTGTTTTTGTTTATGTGATTGTTCCTTAAAAATGAAAACTTAGATAGTTGTTTTTCTTATTCGTAGTGTGATTTTTGTTTTGTTTTGTTTTTATTTATTTATTCATTTATTTTGAAGATTAATTATGTTGTTAATCATTATATTTTTTCATATATATTTTGGGCTCCATTTCATAGATTCATCTAGGTCCATTCCAGTTGGATGAATATCAGGGTCAGCCTCTTAAATAGTAGTTACATAAACATTTAAAAAAAATAGTTTTTTTTATAATTGAATGACATAATTTATTTATGTAAACTTAGTTTCAAACTTGAAATTATTATGTGTACGTGTATGAGAGGGAGAGGACATTCATGTGGTTGGTGAGACATCCATATTACACACGTGAGCAGCGGTTACGTCAGATATAAGATTTGAACACAATTATCATCTGATCGAAGTGTGTGTGTCTCGTTATCAATAACCACATTTTTTATAAATGCACTTATATGACCTATATGACGTATATATATGAATGGACTTATATGACCTTTCAATTATGACGTGATACTATTTGGTTCCCCTGCTTCACCAGAACCTTCAAAATATGATTCAATTCTCTCTGTCGCACTAATAACGATTTCCTAACTGCATGCATAAACATTGATTGCACCACCAAAAGACAATTTTGTGTAGCACAAACTTCATATATATATATAGTCAGCTATGACGGGTATAATTAAGGAGAAACTTAGAAGGTCGCTTGAGTGATTTTGTTTCTTCATGAATCTGAAATCTGCAAACATTCTTCCAAACATTCAAAACTTTAAATGATTTATTAAAAATCTTATTAAAATTTTCATTTATACATGTCACTTCAAAATAGTTTCTCAAATAACAGAAAAATATATATACTTTTTGGAAATAATTTTTCAAAAGCAAAAAAAAAAGTATGATTTTTTAGAATAAAACTGTATTTTAAAACGCATCTTACGAATGCTTGGAAATGAGTTTGATAATGAGTTTTTACACCTAAAACTGTTCTTCCTTCAATCAGCGTTTGATTCACATACTTCATTACTCATTATCCTTCCTCCCCCCCCCCCCCCCGATAATTATACCAATATAGATGACTTATCTATGCAAAATAATAGGTTTTTTTTTGTTGGTTGCATTTTTTATTATTTTAATTGAAAAATATAAAAATGATTTTTTAAATTATTTGTTCATAAAAGATAAACCGATGATAAATGATGGATAAGAGTTTTATGAATTTTTAAGTGATAATTTTACACCTGCATAAATTGTTTGTTTTTAAGGAACATGTGTGAGAAATATGTATGATATGATAGATGTGATATGTTTTTTTAGATGTATATGGAAGTATTAGTTAATACTTAATTTTAAAATAATATATAATGATATTTTTATCTATTCACGTTTATAAGCCTCGATAAACGGTCTTAACTCTGTATCTCTAGAATAATTATCATGGTTCATACTAAACATATCCTGGCACAACTATATATATCAGATCACTTAAATAAATATTTTCTTGACATATAATGAAACATATGTTTTTTAAAAATAAAATACGGTCCTAACTCTGTATCTCTAGAATAATTATCATGGTTCATACTAAACATATCCCGGCACAACTATATATATCACTTAAATAAATAGTTTTTTGACATATAATGAAACATATGTTTTTAAAAAATAAAATATTACTCCAATGGATTAATAATATATGTATCCACTTTATGTAACAGTGACCGAGATAAAGAACTACAGAAGCAAAGTTTGATGAGATTTTTTCAAAAAAAAAAAAAACAAACAAAGAAAGTTTGGTGAGATTTTTTCACCAAAAAAAAAAAAAACAAAGAAAGTTTGGTGAAAAAAAAACAAAGAAAGTTTGGTGAAAAAAAAACAAAGAAAGTTTGGTGAGATTTGAGCCATATAGGTCTCCATACCATGAATGGCTCGGCCATCCAAATCAAAGACAAGCATACCTGTCTACAGAAATACCGCTGTGTGCCCTCAATGATCAACCACTCTTTTGATGGAGAAAATCTGAAAAGGCCACGACAGGCCCCAAATTAAATGAATATGTACATCCATTTCATCATCATATGAATTGAATTACTCTATCCGGTAATAAGCCCCTGAATAATATCACATAAAAAAAATAAAAAATAAAAGGTATTTAAAAACATAGAATAACTAAAGATAAAATATGCTAGAATAAACTGGTATAAAGTGGTATATGGATTCCAATCAACCCCTAGAATTAAAGTTATCCTAAGTTTATTTCACCTAAAAAATATGTTGGCCCACTGTCAAATCAACTGTCATTATTTTTTCATTTTTTATAAATTTTATTCATACTTTATTCACATTTTATCCAAACAACAAAACATTTATTTATGTTTATCAACGAGAATAATTCAAAACACAATCAAATACAAAATTACTTTATTTTTATTTATACTCACTCATATCGAAATAAATGTATACTTAAGAATAAATCATATTCTTGTTTCAAACGGGGCTACAAGAATCATATTATGTATGGCAGGCCACAGGAGTGGTCCATGGAAGAGATTCCCTGTGGTCGTTTGGTTGCGTGCCAGGTAGACAGGCGCACTACCCCTAATTGATTATTGCAATGCACATTAATTCCTTGGTTTTGTTGTAGTCACCATTTAGAGGTGGTGTGTACAAGTGATCTGAAGCAATTTAAAGGGAGATATTAATGTAATTATTATTGGTCATATTTTGGCTAATATGGACATGAAAAAGAGTTTGGTTCTGAATAAATGTTCGAGCCTCCTCATAAATTTGTTCAATGACTGTTTTTTTCTTTTTTAATCTCTATTAGAAAAGAGATAAGATCATCATTCGATGAGAGATGACATAACAATATTTACTTCAACAATTAAATTTAGAAAAAAATCCATAAAACCCCGTGTAAACTGACTGAAATCCATATAACCCTCTATTTTTCTTAAAATCCATATAACCCCCTGACAAAATCTAGTAAATCCAAATAACCCCCTGAATAAAATTTATGTTTACAGATAATGAATATTTTGTGAATATTATGCTTGGTTAACACTGGTAGAAAACACAGTATATATAAAAAAACAACAATGTGTTAAAAATGTGAAAAATCTTCTATAAATAATGATTTTACCCCCTCTAGACAGAGTTTTATAATATATCCAAAGAAGGGGAAATCATCATTTTTATAGGTTTTTTTTACATTTTTAACACATTGTAATGGTTTTTAAATATATTGTGTTTTTAGTCACGATTAACCAAACGAAATATGCGCAAAAAATATTTATCATCTATTAACAAAAAATTAATGCAGAGAGTTATTTGAATTTATTAAATGTTTTCAAAGAATTATATAAATTTTAAAAAAAATAAGAGGATTATATGGATTTTAGTCAAATTTTAAAGGGTTCTATGGATTTTTCCCTTAAATTTAATGAGCGTGGTATTGAATCACGGTGGGATTCGAACAGTCCCTTGTCTTACATGGTGGACAAGTCATTATTGACTTTCAAGTCAATATGCAATATAGACATTGATATGTTTTCATTTTATAGAGAAAAATGTCATTGCCTTCAGATACTCTGATTTTCTATTCATTAACAAAATATAAAAGAGAAATACATTGTAAGAAAAGAAAATATAATAATTATTATTATTATCTTCGAATTAGGGTCTCATGTGTATGCTTGAGCTAGGGTACATAAATTTCTACATCCAACTTGGGAAGTTGAATACACTCAGTTTCTATGATTATCAGCTTGCATTAGAATGATTGAAATTTTATACACTTAATCACATTGGATCGGTTGTTCTAACCGCCTATACATGCATGGTCGTATCCGGTTGAAACTTGAAAGTGACACAGTTTTATCCAAATGACTCGAGTTTGAGGACACGTGGTACATTATGGTAGTATGGGAAAACTGGATCCTACTATCAAAAAAACAAAAAAAAAACTGAATCCTACGATCAAGATAAAAAGATAAAGCACTGTTCACCTAAAAATTATAAGATATGGTTTGGTAAGGGTGCTAGTACACTGTCACTATATTCTTGCATCACCACCTTCCTCTTTTTTGCTTTTTCTTTTTTCTTTTGGCGGGCATGTACCTTGAATGGAATTAGAAACAGACAAATGGTCAAAGCTATACAAAAGAGAAAGGGATTAGTGGATAAAATCCCATTAAACCTCTCTCAAAAACAGCCAAATAGCAATAAAACACAATAAAATCCGGGAGCGCACTATCCTTGTCCAGGTAGAAGAGATATCTATCAAGATCTATTCAACGATGGTCAGTTTTTCTTCGGTATACAAAATGGATGTCGCCCAATCCTTTAAAAATAAACAATCCTGTTTTATACATTCTCAATATATACCCTTGAACCTCCTAAAGATTAAGTGGTTCTGCAAAACCACAAAGCCCCATGCGGTGTGATGCAGAACGGGTGGCGGACGCGTTCCAAGAGCGATGAACCCGAAAGGGTCCATTTGAGATTTTCAAATATTTACAGAAAAATCGGCTAGTAGAAATATGGCGCCCCGAACTCGGAATCGCTTGAAATTTTTACTGGAGGTAGATATCGAGGAGATCTACAAAAGTTGTCGCTACGCCACAACACGCGCTTATTTTTCCATTTTTCCCATTTTTCGGCCCTCAAAATGGCCTTTTTGCTATTTTTAGTAACATTTTAGATTCTGCATATCTCCTTCATAATAATCCGGATTTGACTGAAATCAAATCCGAAGATCTTCTAAGATCCTCTAGAGTTAGTTATAACAAATTTTCATTTTTGCTATTTTTAGTAACTTTTTAGTATAAAAGGGATATTTGTAATTTAGGGTTAGCAGTTTTTAATAATATATTTCTGAGTTTTATTATTCTCTTTGAGAATTGTGGTTTGTTGAAGGATCTCAACGCTTGTTGGATCTTTGTTTTAGTTTTTTGCTGCGTTACGGTGTCGTTGGAATGAAGAATTGGCTAGCTAATTATCGGTTTCTTCTCTTGTTTCCTTCCTCTCAGAGGCAATTTTCACCCCGCCTTCCACATCCCCTGGATTGATGAGAACCCGTCCTCCATTCCAGTTACATCCTTGAGCTTTTGCCTCCATGCTTCCCATCGGTCTCTCCACATATCAAACATGTTATATCCTCCCCTACGTCTCACTTTGCCCCATAAGACTTCGTAAGAAGCTTACAGGGCATCACCACCTTCCTTAACTTATTATATATGGAAGAAAAAAAATGCATTCAATTTATCTAATAATAATAATATAATATTTCACTAGATAAATATATACTATCCACAAATAAAAATTCAAAACACATTACAGATTCTATATTGTTCCTCACATTTTTCTTGCGTTTAATTAACAGGGAAAAATTCATATAGCCCCTGTAATCTTTTTAATATTCATATAACCTACTGTAATCTCATTATATTCATATAACCCCTGTAAATACACCATAAATACAAATAACCCCATGCGATAAAAAATTCTTTAACAGAATTGAAATATTCTAGACATATTTAGTTATCTAAACCATGATTAACAAATACGTATTCTTTTGATCCTTGAAAAATAACCAATACTTCAAAAACAAATCCTAAAAGAGTGTAAAATTAAAATATGAGGTTTTTTTTTAAGTATTGAGTGTTTTCGGGGTTAAAAGAATACTTATTTGTTAACCATAATTTAGATAACGGAATATGCCAGGAATATTTCAAATCTGTTAGAGAATTTATAACTACAGGGGGTTATTTACATTTATGGTGTGTTTGCCTGGGTTATATGGATATATTGGGATTATAGGAGGTTATATAGATATCAGGAAGATTACGGGGGGGCTATATGAATTTTTCCCTAATTAACAATCTTACGACGGAAGGGGAGGTACATGAACACTACTTTTTAAATGTTAAAAATCAATAAATAAAATAGGAAGAGCTAAAGTCATTGACAAAGGCACCTCTCTTCTCACCCGTGAAGAGGGTTCTTCCAAAGTAACAACCCGTGACACGTTATGAATTTTCAAAACTAATATACCTTATTTAGCGGCATATATATATTTATGGATTATATTAAACTATTTATTAAAAGTATAAAAATTTTCTGACGAATTATATATCTTGTTAATGTGATATTGATCATGATAACGAATTATATAAGTCTATAATTGAGACTGTAAAAAATATTAAGTAACAGTACTCATAAGAAGTGGCTTGTTGTGTGCATTAAACTAGCGTGACTTACCACCAAATTGTTTTTTTAGTTTTTTTTCTTCAAAATATTACATACACACACCATCGTTGGTACAACATAGGTGATACATGGCACGGGGTGATATATGGCACGGTTGTATATCGTTCACTTTAATTAATTTGTAGGAGGATCTCAACTGTAACGTGACTGATTTAATAAAATGAAACTAAGTTGAAATTTGTTAATTTGTTAAAGAAAAACTTTTCTTGTGTATATACATAAATCGATTTTACACACAATGAATATTGTCCCACATATATTTAAAATTTTTTTTTATCTAACAAGGACATAAAATATGTATAAAATTCATTTAAATATAAATTTTAATAAATCAAAGCTGCAGAAATTGTAGGGAAAAATCTTCTTTAACTCTCTAAAATTTTCTTAAAATTACAAAAAGTCTCTCTAAAGTTAGAAAATCATCCTAGGTCCTCATAAATTATATATGGTTAACGAATTTAGTCCACTGGTCAAAAGTATATTGAAATAAGTCATCAAAAACTTACTAAAATTAGATTCAGTCCCTACAAACTTTATTAAATCAGATTTAGTTCTTTTGTAAGACAAAATTACCGCTGTCATTTTTCAACATCCCATCTCTTGAAATGTCATCCTCATCTGTAAAAAAAAAATATTGATCAAACCTCATTTGATCTAATAAAATTGAGTCATTTTTCAACATTTTCACATCCTTAATCTCATTACAGAGACTGAATAAAAAAAATTACAGCCTCATCAACTCTATTAAAAAATCAGTAGAGAAAATAATTTAAAAACCTAATCAAAATTCTATAATACATTCTTAACTCAAAATTAGTAGCAATAAAAAGCATAACACCTTGATTATAAAACTATAATTTGTTTAATAAAATTTAAATAAATCAGTATATATTTTTAGATAATCACATAGATTTTTTGTGATTTTAAGAAGATTTCAGGGAGTTAAGACGATTTTTAAATTTCACAGGGACTTTTTTTTATTTTCATAAGTTTTCAAGGAGTTATATCAATTTTTTCCAACAAAGAAAATAAATTTTAAAAGGGTGTAACAGTAATTTACCATGCATGGTTAGGGTTAACCACATATCTGGTTAGTTATAGGGACAAAAATAAATATTATCTAATAAGATAAGGACCTGAAGGAATTTGCCAATTTTACAGGTATTTTTTCTGATTTTCATAAGTTTTCATGGAGTTAGACTGATTTTTCCCAAAATTGTGTTGTAATAATAATAATAATAATAATAATAATTTCTCTGAAATATCTTTGAGAATTTACAATGAAATGACTTAAATTTAATTACCCAATTCATTCATCAATATTTTTAGGCTTGAGACAAAAATGAATCAACTGTAAATTCTTTTATGATGATTGAAGTTTCGTCAAGGCTGTTGTGTGGGATAAAAATGGACCCACAACAGTGGCTGATCAAAAGAAACATCAATAGAAATAGAGGAAGGACAACTGATCACATGCTTTGGGATTTTCCATCAATAGCTTAAATTAATGTTATATTAAGCATGGTTAACCCTTACAAGTCTTACAAACCAAACAAGCTAAGTCTTGGAGTAGGAGCTGACACCAAGGCCATTTATTAGCATAAAAATAGGTGGTTCAACCTCACAAGAAAGTTAATGAAAGAACAAATCATAAAAGCTTGTATATGTAAGTAAGCTCCACAATTATACGAAAAATATCTGTATCCGATGTAGATTGATATCCAAAAATTTAAAAATTTATTCGATATCTGAAAATCTGTATTCATATTTGAAATAAAATATCCATATTAGAAATATTTCGGATTAGATAAAGATATGATGGTATCCGATCTAAAAAATATTTGTATACGAAATATTATTATATTATTATTAGTTTTTTTATTAATATATTTATATTTTTAGTGTTAGTTTGATTTTTTTTTACTTTAAATGTAGTATTTTGTGTGTGTACTAATAATTTCATATTTAATAATTGGTAATTATTAAATTTTTTACATATTTCATATATTAGATATATGATTTTTATTTTCGGATATCGGATTTCAGAAATTCGTATCATATCTTTATCCATTTTTTATTTTTTGAACAATTCATTTAATCATCTGAATCAAGATTTTTTGGATCAGATACAAATATATATTTTGAATATCTGTCAGATATCATATACAGATATTTTTTCGGATATCCAATTTAAAAACGAATATAGTCATATATTATCCATATTCGCTCCGTTGACAGGCTTATACATAAGGTTTGTGTAGCTAGGCCTGTCAACGGGTCGCTGGTCAACCCGGATCCGACCTGATAAAAGGCGTAAATACCCAACCCGAAGGACCCGACAATCAAAACGGGTCGGGGGGGTGAACGGGTTGGGTCTGGGTCCACCCCGACCCGATCCTATGGACCCGTTGGACCCGATTGACTCAACTCAAATATTATGTAATTTTTTTTTTTTATGATCCAACCAAACACTCATGATTCAACCAAACATTTATAACTAAATATTGAATAATAATTTAAAATTTTAAACATTTGAAATATTTTTATAACCTTCTGACTTCACGTAAAAGCATAATAATCCAAACCGTATTCCAAATATTCCCTCATAAAACATTTAAAAATCAAAATAGTGAAGAACTATTTATAATACATTAGACTCTATTAAAAAGAAGAAAATATGAAGCCATTGTAGGCCCTTGAAAAGTTTATGAAATTCTCTTTGTCCGGCTTGAACTTGTTAACAGGTCGACCCGACCTGACCAGAGACCCGATATGAACCCGACAATCAAACGGATCAGTTCCGGGTCCACCCCAACCCAATCCGGACCCGACCCGTTGACATGCCTATGTGTAGCCAGTGTCAATGTACCTTATGTGTATATGTTAACCAACCATTTAGGAAAATGATACGTTCAATTATGTGGGTAGCCCCAGCCACAATCTTGACCAGTGTTTTTCCCAAATGAATATAAACTATATATACTATTATTTTTTACTTGATAATTACATAAACGATATCACTATACAAAAATGAGATATACACTAAAATATATTAGCATATTTTTTTTAAAATAATTTCTTTAAATGTTTTTATACATTACGATAGTATAATAATACTATGTGCAGTGTATAGACGGTTAGATAGGCATTTTTAGATTACAGACATGAAAAAGGAACTGGGTGTATTTTAATAAGTGATGGATGACTGTGATGAACAGGATAACCATTTTTGGAAGGGTGTCACAGTAGTTTGTGCCCTTGTCACATATAGTATCGTGTATCACTCGGTTTTAATGCGTCGGTTGCGTTTGAGTACAAAATTTGTTGCAGTGGCGTACGTGTATTCACTGCAACCCTAAAACAAGCATAAAAACTTTATATTATTAATTACAACCTTTTAAATTGTATATACAAAACAAAACAGAGTCCAAAACTGGATGCCATTTTATGAAGATATAAACCATTTATTGAATATTTGAAATTCATATGAACTATTACACAGAATTTGTTTGATGGAATTTATGACTGTTCATCATTGTTAGGAGTTTAATCGAATTTTGAACGGACGCAAAATGTTTGTAAAAATTATGCATATTGATAATGAAATTTTAATTATTTTTTTGTTTTGACGTAGAGCTATTTTGATTTTTTTAATATTCCTCGAATGAATTTATTTTTATTTTGAAAAAATCCATTGAATGATATTGATGCATAACATTGTATATGTCGCTTGAGGCCAAAGGAATGACAAGTATTCCTTGTATAGTTAGATATACGTTTGAGTATGTTGTGAAGTTTGTGAACCTTGATGTGCATTTTAAATAGATTAATGAAGTCACACTAACTCACATTTTTTAATAATACATATATATATATTATGTTGGTCTAGATTGTGAATCGGATAGGCCGAATCATAAGCCCCCGTTTGAAGAGAAATTAAGTTATTTGGACATCATGTAGTTCAATGGGTGATAGGAGAATTTACAAGAAAAAAAGTCATAAGTTTAAGTTCCCTTATTTATATATATACCAAATGCATGCACTGAGTCATTTTCGAGGAAGAGGATTCTCATTCATATCGAGTAACATCTACTAAAAAAGTCATTTTCACCCACTCTTTTTATGGTGGATGGCTTTAAATTAAGAAAAATGGGATCATCTTGAGGTGCTTTAAAATTTACCCTAACAAAATACCATCATAATACCATGTGGAAGCAATTACAAAGATTTTGTCGACTTTAATAATACTCCATAATTTGAGTCTAAAAACCTAAAAAATTATAACATAAAGTTGAAACTACTATAATAGAGATGACATAAAAAGAAAGATCTTATTTGTTTTAAATTCTTATTTAATTTATCGCTAGAGGTTTTCTTTTTTACACTTCTCTCACCTTATTTACACCGGTCGAAGTCTTATATGATTTGCAAATCTTATTTTTTTAAAACAGATTCACCAGAACAAAAATCAATCAAATACTTATTTGGAATTAAGGTTTGTTATATTTCATACACTAGAAAGATGTACTAGATATTAATTTTATTATTAATGAAATACTAATTGAATTTCTAGATGAAAAAATTATGAATAATGTTATTTGAAAATAAAAAAATCAATGCCCTCAATGCAAATAGTTCTTAGTCCACAACTATTCCACAAATTATCTTGGCATATATCTCTTATTAATTATTATAAACTAAATTTTATTTTAGTGGTGGGAATTTATAAATAGTGTTTGGTGGAAGGGAAAATTTATGCATATATAAATATTTCTCCCACCTTTTGTATTTTATTATTAGGATCTTGACTTTCACATAGTAACATGTGTTCTTTCAAAATAAACTAAGCTCGATCTCTAGTGGGATGCATAAAAATTAAATCATAATTCGTATTTTAATCTTCAATGAAATAAAATATTTAAATACACTCTACTGGATTAAAAAAAGGGTAATGTTACATCCGGTCCTTTTTTTCAGCTCTAAATCTAGTCTCAAGTGTTTTAAATTTTTTTAAAATAGCATATCTCATCTTTGAGTTACATGTTTGAATAAAAAAATAAAACCTATACTTTAATAAATTGTATGAAATTATTTATAAAAAGTATAAATTTTTTTTATCAAAGCATATATTGTTAAAGAAAGTATATGTTTTAATAATTTTCTATGATGTATATAGAACTGAAAGTGAGGTTAAAATAAAAACTACACGTAACAACATAGAAAAAAAAAAAAAAACAGTCAACCATTCCCACTTACACACAACCGTCCAAACCGTCATCAACGGCCCACATCCACTCCCTCATTAATCATTAACACAATCCGAACCTGATCAACATTATATATAAAACAATCCTCGTTGTATTGACACGTGACATCATCGTAGTCTTTACGCGACAAGAAACCTAATAATTATTAAAATCAGATTCGAATTAAATAATTGACAACACCCCCTCCCAAGTCCCAATCTTATCCTAACCATGGTTCCTTATACTGGTTGTCCTATCATCTCCCTGTGTCAAAGGATCACCAATCGTATGGTCTACAACAAACCCCTTTTTTCCATCTATCACTGAATTTTCATTTCCAAATTCTTTTTATCTCAACATTTTTGTTCTTTTTGAAAATTCTTGATAACTTTTTAGAAAAATTAATCAGGGGTCCCTATGATCACTCCTCTATTATATTTAGGTCTCTAATAATTTTTAAGTTTTTTTAAGCTTCTAAGAGCATCTCTAAAACCCTCTTCAATGTTTCATTATATTGTAGGAAAAAAAAGACTTCCTATGACATGTATGGATTTTTTTCTTATCAGTCCAAAAGTCTAATCATTTTTACCATACATTCATTTTAAATGACTCATTTACCTTATTCATAGTAATAAATTATAAGATCTAAAAATATATTTTATAATTTTTTTATCACTTTAAAAATCAAATAACTAAACATAACAATAACAAACAAATATGAAACACAAAAAATAAAAGAATTTTGAACCAATTCCAAGTTTCCAACATATCCATCCTCAAAACCCCCACCCGATGAAAAAGAGTTCTTTGGCAAACACATTTAAATATTTCTACAAAAATCAAAACAAAAAAAAACCCTTTAAAATGCGTGTGTTATTTCAAAAGTGAGAGAAGATGATTGTTGAAGGCATTCACATATCGAACCCTGAGAGTGAGAGAGAGAGAGAGAGAGATCAGCGGACGGACGGTTGGGGAGAGAAATGAGGAGAGAGAGAGTTGGCTAAAAAAAGGATTTTGTTGAATGGTGCAATGTATGAAACTTTATAAAAAAAAAATATTGTATGCAACTTTCTAAAGAGTCTTTTGGACCCCTTTTTTTAGAGCATTCAAAATTTATCTTTAGATCCTCTAATCGAATCTTGTTTAAAAATGTCAAAAATGTCATTACACAGTTATGCAAAGGTTAACAATATACCAGAGAGTGTTTGATATACTTAACAATATACAGAGAATGTTTACAGTGCATTGAAATAATTATACGGGGGTATTTTTAATATTTAAAAAAAAATATGATTCAAGGGACTTAAAAATAATTTTACATAATCCGAGAGACTCACAAAAAAACTTAAAAATTTCAGGATCTAAAAATAAAGTAACAAGAGGAACCCCAAATTAATTTCCCATCATTTTTTATTTTTTTTTACCAAACTAAAAGAACGTGTTCTGTGAGAACACAACAGTCGCAGTGTCACACTTTAATAAAAAAAACAAAAAAATCACAACCGTCCGATGAAACAACGACGAGTGACAGCGCAACTACAAAAAAAAAAAAAAAAAAAAGTAACCACCGAGGGGTGCTGATCCCTCTTTCTCGTGACCGTCTTGGCGTCTTCCCCACCATCGTAAATAAAAATAAAAATAAATAAATAAAAAGACAAAAAACGCACCAGAGAATCTGCAGTGATAGAAGGGACTGAGTTTAAAAAAGTGAAAAATAAAAAATAAATATGAACCCCTGAAATCAAGAGGCATGTGTGAACGCCATCTTTTTTATTTTCTTTTTTTATTTTATTATCTTTGTTCCCCTTTTTAAGAGCGTCAGATCTGAAACCTTTCAGTAGTGACTGAGTGAGGAACCAAAACAATGGCGACACTCGCCGGATCCTCCTCCACCGTCACCGCTCTTGCTCTCTACCTCCTCCTCCTCTGCCTCCTCCACCCGTCCCTCTCCGCCCGCAACGATGGCCGGAAGACCTACATCGTCCACGTGTCGAAATCGCAGAAGCCGTCGGAGTTCTCCGAGCACCGACACTGGTACGACGCCTCCCTCTCCTCCGTCACGGGCCGGCCCGCCGAGATCCTCTACACCTACGAAACCGTCGTCCACGGCTTCTCCACCCGCCTCTCCGACTCCGAGGCCTCCGCCCTCGGCGATCTCCCCGGCGTCCTCGCCGTCCTCCCCGAGGTCCGGTATGAGCTCCACACGACTCGCACTCCCGAGTTCCTCGGCCTCGACCGGAACGAGTGGTTCGTGCCTTCGGCGGGAAGTAACGCCGGTTTGAGCAACGTCGTCGTCGGCGTACTGGACACCGGCGTCTGGCCGGAGCTGAAGAGCTACGACGACACCGGTCTCGGTCCCGTCCCGTCGTCGTGGAAGGGCGAGTGCGAGGCGGGGAAGAACTTCGACCCGGCCAAGGCGTGCAACAAGAAGCTCGTCGGGGCGAGGTACTTCTCCAAGGCGTACGAGGCGAGCATGGGCCCGATCGACGAGTCGCGCGAGTCCAAGTCCCCCCGCGACGACGACGGGCACGGCACGCATACCTCCACCACCGCCGCGGGCGCCTCCGTCCCCGGCGCGAGCCTCTTCGGCTACGCGCCCGGGACCGCTCGCGGGATGGCGACGCGCGCGCGCGTCGCGACGTACAAGGTGTGCTGGGTCGGGGGATGCTTCAGCTCCGACATACTCTCCGCCATCGACAAGGCGGTCTCCGACGGGGTGGATGTGCTCTCCATGTCCCTCGGTGGGGGGTCCTCCGACTACTTCCGTGACAGCGTCGCCATCGGCGCGTTCGCCGCCATGGAGAGCGGGGTCCTCGTCTCGTCCTCGGCGGGAAACGGTGGACCGGGGACGTCATCGCTGTCCAACGTTGCGCCGTGGATCACAACCGTCGGCGCCGGAACCCTAGATCGCGACTTCCCCGCGGTCGTCAGCCTCGGCGACGGCAAGAACTACACCGGCGTCTCGCTCTACAGCGGGAAGTACCTCGCCGACACGCCGACGATACCTCTCATCTACGCCGGAAACGCCACCAACGCCACCAACGGCAACCTCTGCATGACGGGGACGCTGATCCCGGAGAAGGTCGCCGGGAAGATCGTCCTCTGCGACCGGGGGATCAACGCGAGGGTCCAGAAGGGCTCCGTCGTCAAAGACGCCGGAGGCGCCGGGATGATCCTCGCCAACACCGCCGCGAACGGCGAGGAGCTCGTCGCCGACGCGCACCTCCTCCCGGCGACGGGCGTGGGGCAGAAGAGCGGCGAGGCCATCAAATCCTACCTCTTCTCGTCTTCGAAACCAACGGCGACGATCGTCTTCAGCGGAACCAAAGTGGGGATCGAACCGTCCCCGGTGGTCGCGGCGTTCTCGTCTAGGGGACCGAACCCGATCACGCCAGACGTGCTGAAGCCCGACCTGATTGCGCCGGGGGTTAACATCCTTGCGGGCTGGACGGGAGCGGTCGGGCCGACCGGGTTGGCGGTGGACACTCGTCGGGTCGAGTTCAACATCATATCAGGGACGTCGATGTCGTGCCCCCACGTGAGCGGGCTCGCGGCGCTCCTCAAAGAGGTGCACCCCGGGTGGAGCCCCGCCGCGGTCCGCTCCGCGCTGATGACCTCCGCGTACAACACGTACAAGGCCGGGGACAAGCTCATCGACGTCGCGACGGGCAAGGCCGCGACCCCTTTCGACCTCGGCGCGGGCCACGTCGAGCCCACGCGGGCGCTCGACCCCGGCCTCGTCTACGACCTGACCGTCGAAGACTACCTCGACTTCCTCTGCGCGTTGAACTACACGTCGATCCAGATCGAGAGCCTCGCGAGGAAGAGCTACGCGTGCGCGTCATCGAAGAAGTACTCGGTGTCCGACCTCAATTACCCGTCTTTCGCGGTGAATTTCGCGACCGCGTTGAGCGGGGCAGCTGAAACCACGGGCACGTTGAAGCACACGAGGACGCTCACCAATGTGGGCGCGCCAGGGACGTATAAGGCGACTGTTTACCCGTTGACGGGACCGGTGAAGGTTGCGGTGGTGCCGGATACGTTGGTTTTCAGTCAGGCGAACGAGAAGAAATCATACACGGTGACCTTCTCGGCTGATTCGCAGCCATCAGGGAGTGCGAGCTTTGGGAGGCTCGAGTGGTCCGATGGTGTGCACATTGTCGGCAGCCCGATTGCCTTCACATGGACCTGATTGGGGGAGAGTCAATAGAAATTATGGATGAAGTAGCCGGAGGAGGTTGGGGTGCTTGTTTATTGTTCAAGTTGCTTTGATGGGTGTGTTTTAGTTGTTTTGAAGTTTTTTATTTTTATTTTTTGGGTATTTCTTTCCTTTCAATTGACACAGCTTTGCTGAGGAAACCATTCACACAGAAGAAGCTAGTGTTGATAGACTTCCTTTCCCAAAATGTAAAAAAAAGTGAAAAAATAGGATGTCTGTTATGAATTTCTGCTGAATTTGGATTCAAAAAAACATTCACACATCATGAATTGCTGGATATCTGCACAATTTAACTGCTAGAATGGCATTTTGAGCTTACAATACACAGAAGAAAATTTAACAGGCATTTCAATGCATACACATTACAGTATGCATGATATGTATTCATTTGAATTTGATCGCATCGATGGGGCCTCTACAATTGGATCTCAATCCCGGCATTACCCATCTTGTCATCTTGGCTGAATAGGTTCTTGCCATAAGCTTTCTGTAACTAACAATGTTGTTGTAAGATTAGGAGAGAAGATTAGTGGCTAAGCTATCAAGATAAGTCAAGGTATTGTTGGACTTCAATTGAGAAGTGGATCAACACTTGTTGACCCATGAACTATGAATGCAGCTTGGGATGTGTAATGCAGCTTAAAATTCAATAAAGAGGAAGAATATATACCAGACTATATAGTGGAAAAGTATAAACCTTTTCTTAGGGTCCGTTGATATTGAAAAGGAGCTTTTGGAATAAAGCTGTTTTTTAAGATGATTTTAAACCTTGACTTTTTTAAGATTTTTTTTTTTAATTCAAGAATCAATATTTGAAAGGAGTTTAATGTTTAGCAGAGAAAGCTGCTTTTTAATTCAAAAAATCGATTCCGACAAAAAAACGTTGTTTTTGAGCTTTTTAAAACACAGATTTCGAATGAAAAATTAAAAGGAATCCAGCTTTCAATTCTGTAAAAAGCTGCCCCGTTTAACTGTACAATTTTAGCTTTTCAACTTTTCAAAAAGTAAAAGTACGCTCAACCGCGCAACCAAACGAGACCTTAAACATAGTCAGTAGAAAGTTTTCAATAAAAATTCACATTGTTCCTCAATGCGGATTTTAAAAAATGCATAACCCCAACACTGGGGACATGTGATTAAAATACTCACATGATATGGATAAGAGAGAGATGGAATCATCTGTGGTTAATCACTGGAAACAACCTTGTAACAGCTAATAAAAATGTGCAACGTCATTTGAATGTATTGTAAACCCTCTAATAAAAAAACTCTTACCGGTAAAGATCTATTCAAATATATTTGTTCATGGTGCATTCGACTTTTGTGATACATTTACATTGGCTGTTACAAGACTGTTTCTTATAGTTAGCCACAGACGTTCCAATCTCAGCTTCTAGATTATTTGAAGTTTTAGATGGATCAAAACATTTTTAGTAGCTTTAATTTCATGTTGGAAGTCATTTGAACTTAAAAGGTTAAAACGTGCGATGGTGTTAACGGTTGAGTTTCAAATAATAGAAAAGGCCAAAAAAAAGTTGGAATGTTTAACTATCTAGCTGGTGATTTTTTGCTTCTATTAGTCTAAAATGGTGTTTCAACATTTGCTCTCAGTTCTCCTCACCCCTTCTGAACTTGTAATCCATATTAATCCAAGTGTTTGTAGCAAGATTTACTTTTTTTTTCAAAAAGAAAAAAATGGTGCTGCATCACCATCTCATGAGTGGGAGAGCACCTTTGGAACACAATTATTGAGGACTTTGTGATAGGGCTACCAGACATTGGGAACTTGATGGGCCGGGCAATTGAAATGGGACCCAAGCCCGGCCCTGGGCCCAGGTTTGAAAGCCTTTTTAGCCAACAAGGCTAAGTTGGGCCAGCCCGATAAATTAATTCCAGGCTAGGGCCCCACCAACGCACGTTGAGCCGGGCTCGAGTTTCGGGCCTGCGCGTGAGTTGGCGGGCCTCATATTTTTTTTAAGTTTTTTTTCTTTTTTCTTAATTGCACATTAATGATTTATTGTAAAAAAATATTTACATTTATTAGATTTAAAAAAGAATTAAAATAAATTAATTATGTGAGAAACTGCATCACTACATTTTATATTTACATCAATCATTTATATAACTTAACCTCAACTCAGATAAATACTACATAAAATAAAAAAATATAGCGAATTGAGCTTTCGAAAAGTCCGATAGCATCCCCTCTTCGTAAAAGTTAATCAAGGATCAAATCTTGAGAGCACTAATTTTTAAAATTAAAAAATAAAAAATATATAATGTTTCATTCTGCATTGTTAATATATCACACAACATGACGGAAAAGCATTATGATTATTATTCGATTTACATCTATAATAGTTTTATAATATTCATGAAATTTTTCTATAATTTCTTTTTATGGTGATAATTTTTTTATTTCATATGAATTAAATTGTTCTCATGGTAAAATTTAACATTTTTAATTTTTTACATAGTATAATAAGAAATATAATTTTGAATAGTATAAAAATAAATTTTGTATTCTATGAGGTAAATATGAAGATAAAAAATTAAGAGTATATTAATCATTTTTTCATGACTTTAACTGTGTAAGTGAAAAATTAAACAAAAGTTAGTTGTATGATAAAATGCATAATTTTTAAATCTGCTAAAGTGACACGTCTCATCACAGTCAGTAACGCCCTTTAAAATGTTTTTTAAATACATCCATCTGATCGATGGTTTCCGTTGCAGGATAAATCTGAACCGTTCATTCGACCTGAACGCGGAGAAGTTTCGCAGTCTGACTATTTCATAAACAGGTCACTGGCGTCAATATCACATACTTGCAGGAACAAGTATGTCATTTTACACCAACAGCAGATACGGTGCGGATGGTTCAGTTCGGCACATCGGCTTGTCCTATACAGCTGTACAAATTCAACGGTCATTTCATATATCGTCACTCTTGTACCCTATGATTCACTCCCTCATAAAGCCATCAAGACCGTTTATGAAAACAAATCAGATTGTTGAAAGAGAGGGAGAATATCATACCCACCCCCATATGTTTGGAGAGACAAGCCATATAAACCAAACCCCATCTCCACTGTTGGAGAGAGAAATGGAGGAGATGGTTGCGACGGAGGGCTCGGGCGGCGGAAACTCATCGATTGAAGGGATCGGAATTCTTGACCCTGCTTGGAGGCTGAGGGAGTCCAGCGAGAAGGGGAGGGTTCTCTCGCCGATACGGCGGGTGGTCTCCGGGTCCCCCTCCAGTCCCGGAGGTGGAACACCATCTCGACCTTTGGAGAGAGAAATGGAGGAGATGGTTGCGACGGAGGGCTCGGGCGGCGGAAACTCATTGATTGAAGGGATCGGAATTCCTGACCTTGCTTGGAGGCTGAGGGAGTCCAGCGAGAAGGGGAGGGTTCTCTCGCCGATACGGCTGGTGGTCTTCGGGCCCCCCTCCCGGAGGAGGCACACCACCGAATCACTTGCTCTTCGAGGTTTGGTTTTTTGGTTACTGATATCTGATTTTTTGGGGCTAATATTTATCTGCTGGATTCATTAATTTTTCTTGAGATCACTTTTTAAGGTTGCATGTATGTTTGTTCTTTGAGGGGAAGACTGCAATCGGTACAATTTCTTCAATTGATCTGTTCCTGTGATCTTTATTTAAAAACATTTACAAAGGCTAGATCAATCGGTACAATTTCTTCAATTGATCTGTTCCTGTGATCTTTATTTAAAAACATTTACAAAGGCTAGATTTATGGAAAGCTCTTCTATGAGGTAGACATAGGATGCAATTTGATTTATGATAAATTGAGAAGGGCATGAGGCAAGTAATTTATCATGGTTATAAGTTCCAAGATTTCTTCAAGTTATCATATTGGAAAATTTTCATTGCATCAATCGTTCATTGTTTTAAGTTCCATGTAGATATGTTAATAGCTTCTTTAATTGCTATACTTCATTTGAGACTACTTACATGGAAAGGATAATGATGCCTGGGGGATAAAGAAAGTATGGTTATAACAATATGTGTGTATGTAATAATTTATGTTACCCACCAAATTTTTTTTTTTTATCATGGTTATAAGTTTCTTGATCTTGCTTACAAATCATCTGTTCAATTGGCATACTTAGTTGATCCAATGATGTTTGTGTTTAATTAAATTATTCCTTGTTATTGATTCTATAGAACTCTTATAAAATGAGGAACTTTAATATTTTATTAAATACCAAAATCATGTACTGATATAAGTCTATCATCCGCTTTGGTAAGCAATGGTACTTTGCATCGATATTTGGCAAGTTGCTTTATTTTAAATTTTATTGGAGCTTGTACTTTCTCCATAAGAAGTCTATAATATCAGTGTATTCATGACAGTAGGTTTTCGGGAAAATAATAATTCATGTATGTTCCTGAATGCTCATACCTTTTCCATTACATTGGCACTATTGGGCATTTTGCTCCACATTTTTGGAGTCAGTTGAACTTTCATCTTTTGTGAATCCATGCTGTTTCATGTAAAATAAAAGCATCATATGATGGTTATCATTGAAGAATTTTACTCTCATTATTTTGAGTCGCATGTTACCGATATCATGTCAGATGCATGAGTTTACTCAGGGGAACACAAATGACCTATATGCAGGATCAAGGATTGGATGTTATAGCAGAAGGACTTGACACCATGAAGAACATGGCTCATGACATGAATGAGGTAAATTATCTACAATTTTATTATGGAATTACATGCAATCCAAAATATATTGAGATCGATTTATATATTTGTAATATTCTCAAGAAATGGACATGCAAGTTCCCTTGATGGATGAGATTGATACTAAGGTCAGGACATATTCTATTGCCTGTTTCTTTTTCCAATTTTGTTTTATATTAACACAACTTGGAAATGTGGAATACAAATATTGTACATTACCTTGCATCGATATTTTCCAAGTTGCTTTATTTTAAATTTTATTGGAGCTTGTACTTTCTCCATAAGAAGTCTATAATATCAGTGTATTCATGGCAGTAGGTTTTCAGGAAAATAATAATTCATGTATGTTCCTAAATGCTCATACCTTTTCCATTATATTGGCACTATTGGGCATTTTGCTCCACATTTTTGGAGTCAATTGAACTTTCATCTTTTGTGAACTCTTTTTCTCCATGCCGTTTCATGTAAAATAAAAGCATCATATGATGGTTATCATTGAAGAATTTTACTCTCATTATTTTGAGTCGCATGTTACCGATATCATGTCAGATGCATGAGTTTACTCAGGGGAACACAAATGACCTATATGCAGGATCAAGGATTGGATGTTATAGCAGAAGGACTTGACACCATGAAGAACATGGCTCATGACATGAATGAGGTAAATTATCTACAATTTTATTATGGAATTACATGCAATCCAAAATATATTGAGATCGATTTATATATTTGTAATATTCTCAAGAAATGGACATGCAAGTTCCCTTGATGGATGAGATTGATACTAAGGTCAGGACATATTCTATTGCCTGTTTCTCTTTCCAATTTTGTTTTATATTAACACAACTTGGAAATGTGGAATACAAATATTGTACATTACCTTGTATCGATATTTTCCAAGTTGCTTTATTTTAAATTTTATTGGAGCTTGTACTTTCTCCATAAGAAGTCTATAATATCAGTGTATTCATGGCAGTAGGTTTTCAGGAAAATAATAATTCATGTGTGTTCCTAAATGCTCATACCTTTTCCATTATATTGGCACTATTGGGCATTTTGCTCCACATTTTTGGAGTCAATTGAACTTTCATCTTTTGTGAACTCTTTTTCTCCATGCCGTTTCATGTAAAATAAAAGCATCATATGATGGTTATCATTGAAGAATTTTACTCTCATTATTTTGAGTCGCATGTTACTGATATCATGTCAGATGCATGAGTTTACTCAGGGGAATACAAATGACCTATATGCAGGATCAAGGATTGGATGTTATAGCAGAAGGACTTGCAACCTGAAAAACATGGCTCATGACATGAATGACGTAAATTATCTGCAATTTTATTCTGGAATTACATGCAATCCAAAATATATTGAGATTGATTTATATATTTGTAATATTCTCAGGAAATGGACAGGCAAGTTCCCTTGATGGATGAGATTGATACCAAGGTCAGGACATATTCTATTGCCTGTTTCTTTTTCCAATGTTGTTTTATATTAACACAACTTGGAAGTGTGGAATACAAATATTGTACATTACCTCGTGCCCTTGTGTTATTACTGTAGGTGGACAGGGCCACCGCGGACCTTAAGAATACTAATGTGAGACTGAAGGAGACTGTCACCCAGGTCTGTTAATTCTAGCTATGTTTCAAACATAATGACTTATGAGTGCACTGAAATGTTACTTTGTAAATATATCTGAATGAATTTTAATTTTTTTTGGCAGCTGTGATCCAGTCGCAACTTCTGTATTGATATCATCCTCTTATGCAAAATTTTGGGAATTGCCGCCTATTTATATAAGTAAGTTATGTTGTCTACTTCTGTTCAGCCTATGAAATTTAATTGAAGATTGATTATTCTGTTTGTTTCATATTATGCAGCTGATTGTTTTTGTTGTTGTTGAGAATAGAGAGGAGTATTTTATTAATTGAAACCCCCGAAAAGAAGGAGATGAGCTGATCTCCTTACAAAAAAGAAAGAAGAGTAACATTGTACAAAAAATCGGGAACTAACTCATTACATGACTAACCACCCAAATTTTATCACTCGGACCACTGTAAGTATATAAAGCATGTGATTAAAAAACTTCCATGAAAGGGAACAAGCCTGAACAACCTCACCCCATCCTATTGTTACCAATAAACAATGAAGGGGACTCCTCCTCCAAGATGAGAGTGACCCAATCTTTAAACAATGAAGAAAATTGTCGCCCATTTCATATGCAGCTGAATTAACATTACATATCTGAAATTCAGCCATGCTTACTGACTTTCTTTATGCATGAGTACCTGGTGAATCTAAACTTTAAGCAATTAAGAAAATTGTCGCCCATTTCATATGCAGCTGAATTAACATTTCATATCTGAAATCCATCCATGCTTACTGACTTTCTGTGTGATGTACCTGTTGAACCTAGAACAACCAAATCAATACACTGATTGACCATTAAATAGTTTACTTCGATTTCATAATCTCCCTTGTTTTGTTTGAAACTCAATCTATTTGATGGAGTCAACCTTTCCGCTTAATAGGGACCTGCTCTTTGAGTTCACTCTTTTATTTTTAAACCGTGCATCTGTAAGTTAAACTTTCCAATAGACCACCACTGAACTTGATATTTTGTCAATTTAGCAAGAGTGAACTGAAGAGAATCAAGGGATAAAAGATATCCTGCAATCACAGCATGTATGACTTGGGAGCTCTTGTTATATAGTCCATTGTCTATGTATGTCAACAACTGAGATTGTCTGTGTATGTCATCAACAACTGAGCATAATCTTTGCCAAAAACAAAAACATAATCAAGTTACTCTGATTGTCTGAATTCAGTTGACCATCACATTCATTGATTATAATCTCTTTTATCTCTGGATTTCTATATTTGGATCGGTACTATGTATCCGGATTCAATCATTACGCTAGTCCAATAATTAAGGTCTTTCATCTCTGCCCCCAGCCGTTAAAATCAATGAAGATGTCTCTGGTTTCCCCAAACCAGTAAACCATCTCCGTGATCTAGGCTTCTATTCCTCCTCATTTCTAACATTACATGCCCTCTCTGCACACATTTGTTGCAGCATGATGAATTAATAATTTGACCCATGCACACCAAATCTACATTCCCAAAACTCTTTCCCCATGCAATGTGACCTATTTTACAGTGATGGAGTCAGCTGTAGATGGGTTTCGTTCTTGCCATCCTGCAAAGGTTGAGTTTCTTGATGTCATGTAACAGTGTGAAAATGGATAATTATGAGGCGATAAATGGTGGACACCGCAAGAAATGGATACCACAAACTTTTCCATTAGAAGCATGTCGCAGAGTGGTTTTAGTGGCAAGTGGCACCTCAAAATCAAAATGCAAGGTAGTCATAGATGCTTGAAGGAAAGCTGCGATGGCTGTTATAGGGGAAAAAAAAAAATCTAGGAAGAGGGATGATACATTGATACTGATGGAATAATCTTTGCATGGGACGAAAAAAAAAAACAATTATGGGTGTCATGATTTTAGCAATCATGAGTAACTAACTCATAGTTTTTATAATCTTGGTAGCCGGCTCTGAAAATTTGAAATGATTAGCTTTCCTATTGACAAAACTTTGTGCTTCTTTATGTGCATAATTCGCAAACCATATCTTAGTCTTGCCATTCATCTGCCCGTGTATATTCTCATGTCGTGGAGATCCCATCAATTCAAAATGTTCAGATTTGTATGACATCTATTTCTTCGTATTTTAGAATGATATAATCATTGGTGATTATATAATCCGAGACATAATCTCCCCTGAATCTAAGACGTACCTATCATGAATCCTGACACTTCCCCATGAATTCAAGACATACTCTCCCATGAATCCTTGACCATACCCCCCCCCTTGAATCCGAGACATACTCCCTATTCAATCTAACATCATACCATGAATATGAGAAACGCCATGAAACCGAAATCATACTCCCTCATGAATAGAGACATACTCTATATCGGCCCATGAATCTATCAGAGACATACTACCATGAATCTAAGACATACCCGTGAATCCGTGTCGTACCCATGAATAGACATACTCCCCCATGAATATGAGGCATGCTCCCCCAATGAATCTGAGCCATAACCCCCTCGAATCGGAGACGTACTCCGCCACAAATCCGGGACTATGAATCTGATACATAACCCACCCACCCCTCCCCCCATGAATCCGAGACATACTCCCCCCACAAATTCAAGACATACCCCTCATTAATATAAGACATAATACTCTTGGAATTTGAGACCATACTCCCCTCATGAATCCGAGACATATCCTACCATGAATTTTTGACGTACCTTGTCATGAATCCATGACACACCCCCATGAATCCAAGACATACTCTCCCATGAATCTGAGACTATTCTCCCTCATAAATAAGAGAGTATGAATACGCAACACTCCCCCATGAATCCAAGACATACCCCCCATGAATCTGTGACATACCCATGAATTCGAGACATACGGACCCATGAATCCGATGCTTACCCCCACATCAATTAAGACATACCCCCTTGAATCAGCAACATACCCCACATGAATCTGAGAGATACTCGTCCATGATTCCAATACATACCATGAAGCTCTGACCATACTTCCCCATGAATCCTAGACATACTCTCTCTAAGACATACTCCTCTATGAATCCGAGACAAAGCCACCTATGAATCAGAGACATAACCCCAATGAATCTGAGACTATATCCCCCTTGAATCGGAAACATGCTCCCTTGTGAATCCAAGACCATACCATGAACCCGAGAAATGCCATGAATTTGAGATCCTACTCCCTAATAAATGGGAGATATACTCCCCCCATGAATACGATCATGAATCCGAGACATACTCCCCCATGAATCCTAGAAATACTCCCCCATGGATATGAGAAATACCCGCTTATGAATCCGAGACATACTCCCTATGAATTCGAGACATACTCCATCATGAATCCTGGACATACCCCCATGAATCTGAGACATAGCCCCGCATGAATCCGGATTCATGTGGGGTATGTCTCGGATTCATGAGGGGTATATCCCGGATTCATGGGGGGAGTATGGTCATGGATTCAAGTGGGATATGTCTCGGATTCATGGGTATAAACCCGAGAAGCCCCCACCCCGTTGCCATGAATCCAAGACATACTTCCTGATTCTAATACATACCATCAATCCCTGACCATAATCACCCATGAATCTAGACATACTATCCCATTAATCTGAGATTTGCCGCACCATGAATCCGAGACATGGCCACCCATGAAAACGAGACATAACCCCATGAATCCGAGACCTTACTCCCCCTTTAATCTAGGACATACTCCCCAAGAATCCAAGACCATACCATGAATCCGAGAAATGCCATGAATGAGACATCATACTCCCTCATGAATGGGGGACATACTTCCCTAATGAATCCGATCATGAATCCGAGACGTACTCTCTCATGATCATGAATTCGAGACATACTCTCTCATGAATCATATACATACTCTCTCATGAATCTAAGACGTACCTACCTGGCCATGAATTCGAGACATACCCATGAATCCATCGGAGACATACCCCATATGAATTTGAGACATACCTATGAATTTGTGACATACCCAACAAAAAATTCAAGACATACCCCTCATTAATATAAGACATAGTACTCCCTGAATTTGAGACCATACTCCTCCGTGAATCCGAGACATATCCTACCATGAATCTGCGACGTACCTTATCATGAATACCTGACACTCCCCCATGAATCCAAGACATACTCTCCCACGAATTTGAGACCATTCTCCCCCCATGAATAAGAGAGTATGAATACGCGACACACCCTCATGAATCCAAGATACTCCCCTATTAATCCGAGACGTACCCCACCATGAATCCGAGACATAACCCCATGAATAAGAGAGTATGAATACGTGACACCCCCCCATGAATCCAAGATACTCTCCTATTAATCCAAGATGTACCCCACCATGAAGATGAGACCTTACTCCCCCTTGAATCAGAGACATACTCCCCATTAAATCTAACATCTTACCATGAATTTGAGAAATGCCATGAATCTGAGATGCTATTCCCTCATGAATGGGAGACATAGTCCCCCCCATGAATCCAAATCTTGAATCTGAGACATACTACCCAATGAATCCTAGAAATACTCCTCCCATGAATCTAAAACATACCGGTCCATGAATCCGAGACATACACATGAATCCATCGGAGACATACCCCCATAAATCCATCGGAGACATACCCATGAATCTTGAGACCATACTCCCCCCTTGAATCCTACTCCCCATTGAATCTAACATCATACCATGAATAAGAGAAATGCCATGAATCCGAGATCATACTACCTCATGAATGGGAGACATACTCTCCCCATGAATTCAACCATGAATCCGAGACATATTACCCAATAAATCTTAGAAATACTCCTCACATGAATATGAAACATACCAGTCCATGAATCCATCGGAGACATACCCCCATGAATCCATCGGAGACATACCCATGAATCTGTGACATATCTATGAATATGAGACATACTCCCCCATGAATATGAGGTATGCTCCCCCAACGAATCGAGACATAACCCCCTCGAATCGGAGACGTACTCCGCCATAAATCCGGGACCACGAATCTGATACATAAATTCCGCCTGAATCCGAGACATACTCCCCCCACAAATTCTAGACATACCCCTCATTAATATAAGACATAATACTATTTAAATCTAAGACATACCTACCTGCTCATGAATTCGAGACATACCCATAAAAAAATTCGAGACATACCCCTCATTAATATAAGACATAGTATTCCTTGAATTCGAGACATACCCATGAATCCATCGGAGACATACCCCCATGAATCTAAGACATACCTATGAATCCATGACATACCCATCAAAAAATTCGACACATACTCCTCATTAGTATAAGACATAGTATTTCCTGAATTTGAGACCATACTCCCCTCATGAATTCGAGATATCCTTCCATGAATCTGCGATGTACCCTATCATGAAACCCTGACACTCCCCCTTGAATCCAAGATATCCTCTCCCACGAATCTAAGACCATTCTCCCCCCATGAATAAGAGAGTTTGAATACGCGACACTCCCCCATGAATCCAAAACATGCCCCCATTGAATCTGCGACATACCCATGAATCCATGAATCTGACACATACCCCCACATGAATCTAAGACATACCCCCCATGCATCGGACATACCGCACATGAATCCGAGAGATACTTCTCCATGATTCCGATACATATCATGAAACTCAGACCATACTCCCCATGAATCCTAGACATACTCCCCTATTATTTTGAGATGTGCTCATCCATGAATCTGAGATATAGCCACCTATGAATTGCAGACATAACCCCAATGAATATGAGATTATATCCCCCCTTGCGAACCTTAATGGTATTCTTAGAACATTTCCAAGATATCCTCCTTCACCTGCATCTCCAACGCCACTATGTAGTCGGAGATCTCCTCTGCATTGGAAACGACAACCTCCGGCAGTCGGGGACGATCCTCTCGAGCACCCTCGCCTTCCTCTCCACCGCCGGCATCGCCTTCTGAGCCTTTGATTTCTGGTCAGAACCGTTGCCGGCCGCCTCTTCTGACACCGAATCCTTGTCCAGATCCGGCTCGAGAGGATCGCCTGGCTCCACCTCGTCCTCCCCTTCGCCTCTGTCACCAGGATCCGGTCCACCGCCTCTGGGACTCCCACTGCTTTGGCGGCCGTGGAGGCCCTACCGATCTCTGCCGCACTTGTCGGAGGGCGTGTAAAAGCTTAGTGGAGTAGATTCTCTGCTCGTCGTCGGTCTTCCATCGCTTCGTCGACTTCCGGGGCTTCTCCATTGTCCGATCCATCAATTTCTCTGGATCAGAGATACCATCAAAAGCTGTGATCGTCGGTTCCATCAATTGAGGTTTGTTTCACATATTCTCTTCTGCACAAATCACACATAAAATAATTATTAGGGATTCTGTTTTTTTATCATAAACAATCGAGACTGTTAATCTTACCTTTCATAGAGTGATGGTTGGAGAAGACAAACTCTCCCATGAATCTGAGACCATTCTCCCCCCATGAATAAGAGAGTACGAATACGAGACACTCTCCCATGAATCTAAGACATGCCCCTATGAATCTGCGACATACCCATGAATTCAAGACATACAAACCCATGAATCCGACACATACCCCCACATGAATGAATATAAGACATACCCCCATGAATCGGAGACATACCCCACATGAATCCGAGAGAGACTCCTCCATGATTCCGATACATACCATGAATATCTGACCATACTCCTCCATGAATCCTAGACATACTCCCCCATGAATCCGAGATGTACGCCACCATGAATCCGAGACATAGCCACCCATGAATCCTAAACAAAACCCCCATGAATCCTAGACCACACTCCCCCATTGAATGAGAGACATACTCCCCCATGAATCCAAGACCATACCATGAATTCAAGAAATGCTATGAATCCGAGATCATACTCCCTCATGAATGGAAGACATGCTGCCCCCATCAATCCGACCATGAATCTAAGACATACTCCTTTATCAATCCTAGACATGCTCCCTCCATTAATCTGAGACGTACCTACCCATGAATCCGAGACATACCCATAACTCCATCGGAGACATACCCCACATGAATCCGTGACATACTCATGAATCCGAGTCATACTCCCTCATGAATTTGAGACATACTCCTTTAACGAATCCAAGACATAACCCCGTTGAATCGGAGACGTATTTCGCCATAAATCTGAGACCATGAATCCAAGACATACACTCACATGAATCGGATACACACCCCCACCTGAATCTAAGACATTCTCCTACATGCTTCCAATACATACGATGAATCCCTTTCCATACTGCCCCAAAAATCTTAGACATACTCCCCCATTAATTTGAGACGTACCCTACCATGAATCTGAGACCATACTCCACCCCTTGAATCTGAGACATACTCCCTATTGAATCTAACATCATACCATGAATCTGAGAAATGTCATGAATACGAGATCATACTCCCTCATGAATGGGAGACATAGTCCCCCTATGAATCCAACCGTGAATCCGAGACATACTACCAATAAGTCCTAGACTAGAAATACTCCTCCCATAAATCTGACACACACCGGTCCATCAATCGGAGACATACATATAAATTCATCGGAGACACCAATGAATCCATGACACACTCCCTCATGAATATGAGGCATGCTCCCCCAACAAATCCGGGACATAACCCCCTCGAATCGGAGACATACTCCGTCATACATCCGGGACCATGAATCTGATACACCACCCCCTCCCCTCCCACCACCACCCCCATGAATCCAAGACATACTCCCTCCACAAATTCAAGACATACCTCTCATTAATATAAGACATAATACTCTTTGAAACCACACTCCCCTTTTGAATTCGAGACATATCCTACTATGAATCTGCGACGTACCCTATCATGAATCCGTGACACTCCCCCATGAATTCAAGACATACTCCCACGAATCTGAGACCATCCTCCCCCATGAATAAGAAAGTATGAATACGCGACACTCCCCCATGAATCTACAACATTGCCATGAATTCGAGATATATAGACCCATGAATCCGACACATACTCTCACCTGAATCTAAGACATACCCTTCAAGAATCGGAAACATACCCCACATGAATATGTGATTCCGATATATACCAAGAAGCTCTAACCATACTCCCCAATGAATCCTAGACATATTCCCCATTAACCTGAGACGTACTTTTCCATGAATCCGAGACATATAGCCTATATTCGATCCGAACAATATTCGTATCCGAACTATTATTTTATTTATATATGTTAGAATTAGTTTCAACCCTTAGATGAAAATCCAATGGCTCATGATGTAGGACAAAACACAAACCTATTTAACCATGTTGAATATTTATTTAACTATATTAAGATTTGTGTTTTTATGTCTTTAGTGGATACCTATTTAATCATGTTAGGACTTAAGATTTTATAAATTTTTTATATTTTAATCTGGTTTGGATATTTCGGATATTATCCGAATCCGTATCCAGATTTTCAGATCGGATACGGATATGGGTTTTGGAATATCCGTCGGATATCGGATATGGATATTTTTTCGGATATCCAATTCGGATACGGATACGGATATGGGCCTATCCGATCCGTATCCGTCCAATTGACAGGCCTAACTCCCCCCATGAATACGATCATGAATCCGAGACATACTCCCCCATAAATCCTACAAATACTCCCCCAATGGATCTGAGAAATACCGCTTGTGAAACCGAGACATACCAATGAATCTGAGACATACTCTCCCATAAATCCAGGATATACCCCTCATAAATCCAGGATACTCCCCCCATAAATCATGCAGGGGTATGTCTCAGATTCATGGGGGTATGTCCCGGATTCATCGGGGGAGTATGGTCATGAATCTGAGACATAACACCCATGAATCTGAAACTATACTCCCCCCCTTTAATCTGAGACATTCTACTTAGGAATCCAAGACCATACCATGAATCCGAGAAATGCCATGAATCCGACATCATACTTTCTCATGAATGGGAGACATACTCCCCCCATGAATCTGATCATGAATCCGGGACATACTCCCCCATGAATGTGAGACATGTTGGCCCATGAATTTGAGACATACCCATGAATCCATCAGAGACATACCTCCCATGAGTATAAGAAATACCCACGAATCTATGACATACCCATCAAAAACTTCGAGACATACCCCTCATTAATATAAGACATATTACTCCTTGAATTTGAGACCATACTCCCCTCATGAATCTGAGACATAACCCCATGAATATGTGATGTACCCTATCATGAATCCGAGACACTCCCCCGTGAATCCAAGACATAATCTCCCACGAATCTGAGACGTACCCTATCATATCCAAGACCATACTCTCCCATTAATGGGAGACACCCCCAAATGAATTCCAGACAAACCCCCTCATGAATCTCAGGCACACTCTCCCATGAGTCCGGGACATACACCTCTTGAGTCCTAGACACACTCCTTGCTTGAATCCGAGACATACCCATAAATCTAAGACATAGTTCCCCATGAATCCGAGATCATGTATTCGAGACCATACTCCCCTATTTATAAGAGACCATGAATGTGAGACATACTTTCCATGAATCTAAGACATTATCCCCATGAATCCTAGACATACTCAACCCCCCCACCCTTGAATCTGAGACATACCCATTAATTTGAGATATACTCCCCTTGAATCTTAGATACACCCAAGAATCAAAGACATACCCCCATGAATACGAATATACCCATGAATCCGATACATACCCCCCCAAGTATTTGAGGCATACCCATGAATTCGAGACATACCCCTCACCCATTAATCCGAGACATACTCCCCCATGAATCCGTGAAGAATCCGATACATATTCCCCTATGAATCCGAGACATATTTCCCCATTAATCCGAGACCATATTTTCTCATGAATCTGAGACATACCCATCAATTTGATACATACCTCCCCATGTATCCTAGACATACGCCCCCCATAAATCCGAAACCATAGTCCCCCATGAATCCGAGACATGCGCCCCATGATTCCGAGACCATACTCCCCCCTGAATTCAATATTATACTGCCCCCATGAATTCGTGACATACTTCCCAATGAATCCATGACATATTCCCCCATGAATTCATGACCATACCATGAATCCGAGACATACCCCCTCTTGAATCTGAGACATACTCCCCCCCATGAATTCAAGACATATTTCCCAAATTAATCCTAGACATACCCCCTCATGAATCCAAGATATACTTTTCCATGATTTCAAGACATACCATGAAATCCAAGACATACTCCCCCCATGAATTTGAGACATACCCCCCATGAATCCGAGACATACCCATGAATTCATCGGAGATATACCCATGAATCCATTGGTGAATACCCCCATAATCCGAGACATACCATGAATGTATGACATATCCCCCACGAATCCGAAACATACCCCCTATGAATGCGAGACGCACTCTCCCATGAATCTGAGACAAACTTCTCCCATGAATCTTTGATATACCACCCATGAATCTAAGACACTCCATGAATCCGAGACCCTCATGAATCCGAGACACATCCTACATTACAGTCAAGTGTATGAGGTCTGATAATGGGATGGAGTATGTCTCAGATTCTTTCTAGTCTCAAATGAACGAGTTGGGGATCCTCTTGTCCATATACACCTGAGCACAATTGGGTGGCGGAACGCAAGAATTGTCATCTCATGAATGTGGTACGTTGTCTTCTTCGAGGAATGAATGTCCCAAAGTCCTATTGGAGTATGGCAGTCCTCACAGCTATTTTTTTTATTAATTAGACTCTCCAGTCATACTTTAAGAAGTCAAGTTCTTTTACATGTTTTGTATCCTAGTTCTACTCTTCCCCATTACTCAATGAGTATGTGGATGTACTTGTTTTGTTCAGGATAGGGGGCCCTCACCCCTCACACACCAAGCTTGATGGCAAGTCTATACATTGTGTTTTCCTTGGTTATTCCACCATGTCCAAAGGATATAGATGCTATGATCCTATTTCTCGAAGATTATTGCCTTCTCTTGATGTTGCATTTTTGAAGATGTGCCATATTTTTCTGACATGGTTGTGCAACATTCTTCTTCGCTGGTTTGACCAGCTTCCTATTTTCCATCTTTATCTTTGCCACTATCACAGTCTCTTATTGTATACACTTGTAGACCTCGCCCACTCTCTCTCCTGCCCCTGTCGGCATCCTCCTTGAACTTAGGTATACCTTCTTCCTTGATCACTCCACATTTTGTTCCTGATTTGCCTCCTAACTCTGATGTGCCTATTGTTCTTCACAAAGGTCGTCAAGTTGTCACTGCTCATCCTCTTGTCCAGTTTGTTTCTTATCAGGGACTTCCGATTCTTATAGAACTTGACTGCTATATTTTTATCTGTGTTCCTCGTATGGTTATTGAGGCATTACATGATCCTCTATGGACCGACCGCAAAGATTGATGTCTTGTAGTAAAATCATACATGAGAGTTAGTTGATCTTTCCGGGGGAGAGGACCGTTGGTTGTCGCACAGTTTTCATAGTAAAATACACTGATCGGGTTGTTGAGCGGTACAAGACATGCCTTGGATTTTACTCAGACTATAGGAAATTATTTTTTATGCTATATTTGCTCCTGTTGCCAAGCTGATTACCATTCGGCTTCTTGTCTCTCTTGTTGCTTGTTACAATTGGTCTCTTCATTAGATGGATTTGAAGAATGCTTTTCTACATGATGACCTGATAGAAAATTGATATGGATCCTCCACCTAATTTTCGTTTTGAGAGGGAGTATTTCGGGCAGGTGTGTCTCCTTTTCAAGTCCCTATATGGACTGAAACAGTTGAGACTATTTCTGTTTGGCCAGTTGCTACACCACCTATCACTAATATTTTGTGGTATTGTCATACCATTGGATGCACAACCAAGATATTCATGGGTGTTTCATATTTCATGATTTTGTTCATGACCTTAATGCTTTGATTGGGCGATGTTGCGAAGAATCATTTCTCGGTCTCATCCTGCCCCTACATCTGCACCTACCCGCCCACTTGGCATTCATGCTGATCCATTGTCATCCCATGATAAGTTGTCCACTTCGTCTTATCAATACCTTCATGGATCTGCACCTAGGGACGTCTCATTCTCCCATGAGATATGATTATGCAATAGATCCATTGCCTTCCACCCTTTGGGGACACCACCAGAAAGGTCCCCTGAAAGCCTTTCAAGCCTGGGACTTCTACGTATGATTCTTTTGGCCTTCCGAGCATGATTCTTCTACGTATGAGTCTTTTGAGTTCTCGCAGACAACTCAACTATTATTTAGACTCATCACATTTGTGCCATGCAAGCTCCCTAAGCCTAAATTGCATACTTGTCCGTACAGATCGCTCTGTTCCTTGAAGATTGCACGCACGTCTTCTTGGACAAAGTGGCAGAGCTTATATTTTGACTTAACATATTACCGCATATGAGACAAGGTCCCCAGCGACCGTTGATTGCACGTACGAACATACAATTGACCTGTGTACATGACCACTTCTTTTGGATCAACCTCTTGTGACCATGGTTGAGTGCTAGGTGATGGAAATCGGATTAAGTCACATCTTGATTATGGAATATCCTAGCCCGACAACATTTCCTCCAATCCATCATCAATTCCTCGGATTTCCTTACAAAAAGAAAAGTTTTTTGGTATGGTGAGGCACGTTTGAAGTGTCCATATTTGAAGAACCAGGGCATCTAGAGATATAGTGCTTAGCCAGGCCTTATGATTGCGCACTCAAGCTTGTGTCGAGTGGTGTCATTTAGTTAGCATTATGGCTTTAGTTCGCTTGACGTTTTGTAAGTTCTTCCCCCGCAATCTTAACCGATGTCCTCTTTCATAATATCATCTCGAGAGTGACGTCCACCATTCTCGATTATCTTGAGCCATCAGAAGCCTTTTACCATCCCAAGCATCCACTAGAGTTTGCTCATACTCCCAATTAGACATTCTAGTGTCATGACGGTCAGCGACCTACGTGTTCGATCATTTTCTGACCATTCTCTCATGCTCAACCCAATTCGTCTTGCTGAGGCTGATTCTTTTTGGCCAGTTGCTTCTCCTCCTAGCACTGACATTTTGTGATATTGTCATACAATTTGATGCACAACTAAGACATCCATGGGTGTTCCATATGTGTTGATTGGGTGATGCTGTGAAGCATCATTTCTAGGTCTCATCCACATCTCCATCCGCACCTACCCATCCACTCGGCACCTAGGGACGTCACATTCTCCCATGAGATTTGATTATGCAGTACATTCATTGCCTTTTGACCTTGGGGACACTCCACTAGAAAGGTTGAAAGCCTTAGGCCTGGGTCTTCTACGTAATATCCTTCTTCCGAGCCTAATCCTTTACGCATGATCTTTATGAGCATAAGCCTTTTGAGATCTAGCAGTCAACTCAACTCTTATTCATACTCATCACATTTGTGTCATATGATCTCCCTAAGCCTAAATTGCACACTTGTCCCCTTCAAATCACGATGTTACTTGAAGGTTGCACACACATCTTCAATGACATTGTGGCACGGCTAATATTTTGAATTAACATATTCCTGGTCTCAGACAAGGTCCCCAATGACTAGTCGATTGCATTAGTGTACGCATACGAATATCCAATTGATCTGTGTACATGACCGCTTCTTTTGGATCAACCTCTTGAGACCATGGTTGAGTGCAAAGTGATAAAAATTGAATCAAGTTTCATCACCTTGCATTCAACTATGGTAATAAGAGGTTGATCGAAAGAAGCGGCCATGTACACATATCGATTGAATGTTCGTATGCGTATAGTAACGCAATCAAAAGGCCATGTACACCGACTTGAGAATATGTTAAGTCAAATATTAGCCCTTCCATTGTGTCATTGAAGACTTGCATGCAACCTTCACCGCAATCTGGAGGGGGCAAGCGTATAATTTAGGCTTAGGAAGCTCGCGTGGCACAAATGTGATGGGTCTGAATAAGAGTTGGATCATGCTCAGAAAGATCATATGTAGAAGGATCACGTTCGGAAGGCGATAAGGATAATATGTAGAAGACCTCTGCTCGAAAGACTTTGAAGGGACCCTTCTCTTGTGGAGTGTTCACAAATGACAAAAGGCAATGGATCTATTACATAATTATATCTCGTGGGAGAATGTGACGTCCCTATGTGTAGCAGGTCCGTGAGGCATTGATAAGATGAAGTGGACAACTGATCATGGGATGACAATGGATCAACGTGAATGCCAAGTGGGCGTGTAGGTGCAAATGTAGGGGCTGGATGAGACCTAGAAATGATGGTTCGCCCAATCAAGACATGAAGGATGTGAACAAAATCATAAAATATGAAACACTCATGGATTTTGCGGCTGTGCATCCAATGGCATGACAATACCACAAAATGTTAGTGTTAGGGGAGTTGCAACTAGCCAAATGAAATGAGTCTCAATAAGACTAATTGGGTTGAGAATGAGTGAAATGGTCCCGAAAGATTGAACATGTTGGTTGCTCAATGTCATGGCATCAGAATGTCTAATTGGTAGAGTAAGCACACTTTAGTTGATTCTTGGGATGGCAAAGATCCTACTAGTGGTATCAAGATGATCGAGAAGGGTGGACCACTCATAGGATCATATGATAGAAACAGAGATAAGTTAAGATTGCAGGAGAACAACAGCTTAACAAAAACGCCAAGTGAAGGTTAGCAAAATGGCACCACCCAACACATGTTCGATTGAACAATCATTATAATTTCTTTACGAAAAGAAATTTTTTATAATATGGTGAGACGCACGTTTGAGGGGTCTATACTTGAAGAACTAGGTTATAGCGTTGAGCCAGGCTTCCTAATGGTTGCTCAATCAAGCTTGTGTTGAGTGGTGCCATTTTGCTAACCTTCGACGGCTCTAGTTTGCTTGGCGTTTTTGTTGAGCTGTTGTTCCCCCGCAAACTTAATTGATCTCCTTTTCCATCATATGATCCCACGAGTGACGTCCACCATTCTCGATCATCATCATCATCATCATCATCATTGGATTGGGTTAGGTCAGATACCCTATTGGGATAGTCCCATTGCCGCCCCTATAGTTGATTGCCAGGTGATGAAAATCAAATCAAGTCACATCTTGATTTTGGGAAAATCCTAGCTCGACATAATCGAGGCTATCCCCCAATCTGTCATCAATTTCTCGGATATTCTTACAAAAAGAATTTTTTTGATGTGACTTGATTCGATTTTCATCACCTTGCACTCAACTATGGTCACAAGAGGTTGATCAAAAGAAGCGGTCATGTACATAGATCGATTAGATGTTCGTATGCATATAATAACACAATTGGCATGTCGTTGGGGACCTTGTCTCAGACCCAAGAATATGTCAAGTCAAATATTAGCCCTTGTCATTGTGTTAATGAAGACATGCGTGCAACCTTCAAGGACTATCGCGATCCTACATTTGTACCTACTCGCCAACTTGGCATTCACGCTGATCCATTGTCATCCCATGATCAGTTTTGTCCATTTCATTTTATCAATTCCTTCGTGGACCTTCACCTAGGGACATTAGATTCTCCCTTGAGATATGATTATGCAATAAATCCATTGCCTTTCGACCTTTAGGGACAATCCACCAGAAAGGTCCCATGAAAGCCTTTTAAGCGTGGGTCTTCTATGTATCATCCTTCTGACCTTCCGAGCCTGAACCTTCTACGTATGATCTTTCTGAGCTTAAGCCTTTTTTGTTATTATGGATGACCCAATTTTTATTCAAATCCATCACATTTGTGCCATGCGAGTCCCAAACTCTAAATTGCACACTTGTCCCCTCCATATCACGGTGTTCCTTGAAGGTTGCACGCATGCCTTCATTGACACAGTGGCAGTGCTAATTTTTTTACTTAACATATTCCCGTTTCTGAGACAAGGTCCCCAACAGCCTCTCGATTGCGTTAGCGTAAGCATACAAATATCCAATTGATCTGTGTACATGACCATTTCTTTTGATCAACCTCGTGTAACAACGGTTGAGTGCAAGGTGATGAAAATCAAATCAAGTAACATCTTGACTCTTGGAAAATCCTTGTTCAACAGCATCAAGGATATCCCCCAATCCATCATCAATTCCTGAATTTCCCTGGAAAAAGAAAGTTTTTTGGAATGGTGAGAGACACGTTTGAAGAACTAGAGAATCTAGTGAATTAGTGTTGAGCCAGGCTTCATAATGATTTCTCACTTGAGCTTGTGTTGAGTGGTGCCATTTGGCTAACCTTCGACGACTCTAGTTGCATGGTGTTTTGGTAGAGTTCCTGTTCCTCACAATCTTAACCGATCTCATTTTTCGTCATATGATCTTATGAGTGAAGTCCACCATTCTCGATCATCTTGATCCCATCAGAAGGCCCTTTGCCATCCCGAGCATCAACTAGAGTGTGCTTATACTCCCAATTGCACATTCTAGTGCCATGACGGTAAGCGACCTACGTGTACGATCTTTCCGGACCATTCCACTCATGCTCAACCCAATTTGTCTTGCTATGACTGATTCCGTTTGGCCAGTTGCTATTCTTTCACATTCATTCGATCCTCCCCAACGATTCATTCTCGACCTCAGTGTGTCATGCAACATGAAGGAGACAAATTTTATCAATGTGCCCATTCATATTCCAAAAAAGCGTTGGTTGAGAGCTTGAGATAGAATGGGGGAGCGCATATGATAAAATTGACATTCTTGATTAACTTTGCAAAACTCTGTGAAGATTTCCATTTTGGAGCTGATCAAGACACATAAGCACCATCAACGAGCCTTGAGAGAACTTTCTTGGAGAATCATATTTCTGCCCTCAACATGCCCATTGTGCTCGTTTCAGCTAGCATAGGTTTCATGATCTTATTATTTTGGTCAACATATTGCCAAAGAATCCATCTTAAGCATCTCTACCCTCTGCATCATTGCTGTTGTTGAAGGTAGAATGATCAATTGGTTCACGTTGACACTAGCACAGGTGTTGATTTCATGTTCTTTTGGACCTTTGAGCGTATTGACAAGTACATGTTGTCAGTGTCAGGCACTCACATTTTCGCTTATGATGAGGTCGTTCGACCAGTTCAAGGTTTTTTATTTTTTTACCTAGAGAAATAGAGGTTCATTTAAGGTGTCTTTATAAGCCTAGCTTCTTGAATGAATTCTGATTAAGTCATGATTTTGATGTGTTTAGTAGCAATTCAAGTGTTTCATCCCCTTTACATTAGTGCATGAAGTTACAGTTGCCAAATCAAATAGGTTAGACTCTGAACCTCGAGGATAGATTTTCGTTCCCAAACTTGAGGCTTAAATAAAATTATGGGATGAAACACCTTGAATTGCCACTAACCACTTCAGTATCAAAATCATGATGTAATCAAAATTAATTTCAAGAACCTAGCTTAAAAAGACATCTTAAGTTGACCTATTTCCATTGGTAAAAAAATCTAAAGCCTAGAACTAGTCGAATGATTCCATCATAAGTGAAAATGTGAGTGCTCGCCTCTGACAAAGTGTACCCGCTAATATGCTCAAAGGTCTAGAGGGACATGAGATCGACACCTGCGCCAGTCTCAACGAGAATATGATAAATCATTCTACCTTCCACAACAGTAGTGATGCAGAAGGCTCATGCCTAGAAGGATCATACGCAGAAGGCTTAGGCTTGGAAGGCACTGAGCTTAGAAAATGTAGGTTCAAAATGCTCAGGCTATGCTTAGACTATCCTTCGGATCTGAAGGCTTGTGTGCTCGGAAGGCTCGTGCTTAGAGGGCTCATATTCATGGGACCTTTTGGTGGAGTGTTCAAATCTACCCAAAGGTTGAAAGGCAATTGATCTATTGCATCATATCTTCTGGGATAATGTGGGGTCCCTATGCGCAAGTCCATAAAGGCACTGATAACTAAGAAGATGAATTGGACGGCTGATCACAGGATGATCATGGATTGGCGTGAATGTCCAGTGGGCGGTTAGGTGCACACATAAAGTCAAAATGAAAAGAAATGAAATGGTGGCACACCAAAAAAAAAACTAGAATTGTAAATATATATACTAGAAAATTAGTTTGGTAATTTTCAGTAATTATTTGGGATAAAAGGCCTTGAAAATATATGGTTTGTTCGGTGGTACATTTCTTTCATTTGCTTGCTCTTTGCTTGCACAAATTTATTACAGGCAGAAAAAACTCTTGGTTATCATACACGTCGCACAGAGTGTGATATGGTACAAGGACAGTTCTGTGGAGACCTTGTATATCATGTATATTTTTCATAACTCATCAGTCAATTTCAAATGAATATTTTGCTTAGCAATTATAAAGTCCAAATGATAAGGACTGAAGCTCTGCATCTTTATTCTCACTTGTGATTATCATCTTTCCAAATTATGAAATCAAATGGCATCCTTATTACCTTGTGAGATTGTACATGGAGGTTACTCTCTCCTTAGACTTTCCCAAACACAATTTATGATTGTCATAAGAAGCTTTTTGATTGTGGAAAAAAGGCCTTGAACTCATTTAAGTTTGTTCATACATTTCGTTCATTTGCTTGCTCTTCTCTAGCACATATTTATTACTGGCAGAAAAAAACTCTTGGTTATCATACACGTTGCACAGAGTGTGATATGGTATAAGGACAGTTTTGTGGAAACCTTGTATATCAGGTATGTTTTTAAAAATTCGTCAGTCAATTTCAGATGAACATTTTTCTTAGGAATTATAAAGTCGAAATGATAATTACTGAAGCTTTGAACCTTTATTTTCACTTGTGATTATCATCTTTCCAAATTATGAAATTAAATGGCATCTTTCCAAATTGTACATGGAGGTTACTTTCTCTTCAAACACAACTTATGATTGTCATAAGAAGCTTTTGGACTTTTCACAAGGTGCTGTCATAAATTCTTTATTAATTGCCCTGATCCTCTTGACACCTCTATGCTAATACTCTGTTGACTAATCTTTTATATTACTAAATTTGATCATTTTCAGCCAGCAAGACAAGGAAACCTTAACCGTCTAAGCTTTACAGTTGTTGACTACTAGTCGCATTTTGGAAAAAAACACATTTTAAATCCAATTACAGTGAGTACCCTCATTTGAGAAGATATAAATCTAGCTTGTGGATAGATCCGTTGGATGGTCTGATCTGGACATGTAACCTTAGAGGGATTACATGAAGTGTTACAGAAAGTTATTAAAACTGTCAATGCTCTTTTTTTCCATAAATCTAGCAATGTTGTAATTTACCTCTTCTGCCAATATAGATATTCAATTAAACCAGGTAAATCTTGTTGTGTGTTTTATTAAAAAGAAAAAAGAATTGAAGTCTCGACTTGAACTATTTTGTCCCCGTGTAGCTAAACTGATGGATGTGTTTTTTTTTCCCAACATTTTCCTGTCTCTATATGCACACTATGTTGCATGAAGGTGAAAATGTTCTAGAAGCCAACAAGAACCTGAATTGAATTTGTCCCCCATGTCATAATATTTGTAACTTTAACTTGTGCAGAACCAAGAAAGGATGGAACAGCACTAGCCTTCTCTACAAGAAACCAAGCCTTAACACAATTTCTTGTCTTTACAATTGCATGTAGCACGGTGTTTTATAGCTGGAATATGTTAAGTTGTCTTTCTTGATGTTACTCTTTGATATTTAAGTCTTGGCTTCAAATTATTGCTCATTATCTTACTTAAACTTGGTCAACCTCAACACAGATATTGAACTTCCCCAACAGTGGGTCTCTGCAAAGAGGTCATTAACCTTTATAGACACATAGGAAGAAAATAGCTGTTAAAAGAACCCAGTGAAAATGAAAATGAGGAGTTTGATGGGGATCAGAACTTCAGGAATCATGAATTAAAAAGCACCCATTGGACCTTGTTTTTGCATTATATTCTATGATCAATATATGAACAAGTATATATCTGGAATGCATTTTCCACTTATCGTACTTGGGTGTATTTTTTTATTAATGCATACATGTTACCTTATGCGCATTTTTTTATTTGTCCAATTAAGTGTGCTGAGTAACTATGGGGATGATGAGGTGCCATTGATTTTTCTCTAGCTTACATGCAATAGTGATCTGCAAAAGATCTCTGTTAGCATTTGAAATATTTTTTGTGGAAGCGACTGTTAGACGCCATATAATGGTAGTGCAGTGTATGAGAAGAGAGATCACTGCTGCTCTATATCTTAATTTGCAGGTGTCATATTTCTCAAGTTTGCATAATCTATACATCTTGAACAACTCTGTTCGCTAACCATGGAAGGTATGAAATCTAGCAAAATAACATATATTTCATTAGTGCATACTCGCATATGCGCACACATTTGGCAGGTTCTTGCATCACAGCCTCAATGAGCCTAAGCAGATAGAGGTGGCTTAACACAAATTTTTGCCAGGTAATGATTTTATTTTATTTTTTTAATCCAAAATCATACAGTTATAGCTCGATTTCATTTCAATTTTTTTGTTGCTCTAGTACAGTAATTGGGTCAAAATATCTTAAAGTAGAATTTTAGCTTTTCAATTATTAATTTTCATTGCCTATCACTGTTAGAGGGGATGCAAAACTTATCAAGTCAATCTTACAAAGCTGGATTATCTGTGGCAGAAACTCTTACACCTAAAAAAAATTACAATCATGTTAGTGTCACATGAGCATAACTCACAACTGCTGATTCTCTCAATTTGTCTGTTTTGAAGATTTGTTAAATAATATCTTCTCGGTATTTTAGACTCTCGTCCATCCTACATGCTTTGATTTGAAATGTATGAAATTGTAGCTTAGCATACCCTTGACACAAAATTAAGAAGAGGTGAGAATTATAATAAATCTTGATGGACTGTATACAATATGGCATTATTAGTCTGAGTTTTTACAACACATGATCAGTTAGATATCAAGGTCTAAGATACTCTTAGATTTTTGTCAAAAGAAAGCCAGAAGCCGCAACACACACCCCATCCCCCCCCCAAAAAAAAAAAACATGGTGATACAGATACGAACATCACTGTGAGTCTTATTTGCTTCTTTTTTTTTCTCCATTGGCAGCTAATTGTGATGTCATTATAATTGTATTAGGGAATCATTCATATTCTCCCCCATAGACTTGATTGCTTAGAGATTAGTTGCCAATACGTGTCTTCACCTTGAAACTATGATCTTAACCTCCTTATGGATGAGTCTCTCAAAGTGCTAGGATGGATTCTACCTGGCTTGAAATTTGATGTCAAACTGCACCTGATCGACCTGTGAAACTTCCCTAACATCCTTTCAATTGTCATTATGCATGTTACAGCATCTTCATCTTGCTATACATGGTTTTCAATATATTTTGAACAAGGCCATGTGCTCGTGAATGAACAGTTATTGGAGGAGGCTAGGCATTACACATAAGATACGTTTTAAAAATGTGCGCCTACGGAGAATATCACATGTAAACCTAAGCATTACAATTGATATCAAAACATGTCCCTTAAGCGGTGGATCAGGTTTTGGATCCCACACGGGGACTTATGGTTGCCCCATGAGGGAGATGGGTTAGACCAAGATGTCAAATGCCCCCTGATGAGGGGTGAAGGTGAGGCAGACCCATGGTATAGTTCCACATCTTCTAATGAGGGGGTGACTAATGCTTATATGTGAATGCAAACCTTACACATGTGATGCGTTTTAAAATTGTGCGCCTACAGACAATGCGGACAATATCACACGTGTGAGCTTAGACGTTACCGGGGGCAGAGGGAAAGGGAGGGGTGCAGCGGGTGATTAGGTGGAGGTGGGAGAGGGAAAGGGAGAGAATAATTATCCATCCCAAAATAACTAATGTTGCTATCAAGACATCCAAGACATACTCCTCTTTTTCTCTTTTTTATCTCTCCCCCTCTTTTTTCTCTCACTTATTCTCTCTCTGTCGTCTCATCTCCACCATTCTCTGGCTGTCACCTCGCCAACCTTTATCTTAGCCTTAATGTATATTGTGAGATATTTGAGAGTGTGGTTATAGCCACCCCACAAGTTTTCTTACCCACTCCTTTTATTTCAATAAAAAAAAACTAATGTGTTACATTTTTTCTTATATCTTAGTTCTTACCCACCCCAACACTGCCCACCCCATTTGTACACCCTACCCACCCCGAACATTACCCACCCCACAGCTCCCATAAATTTATTATCCACCACACAATCAAAACCAATAAGTCTCACGCTTTTTCTTTTTCTCCCCTCGAGTTGGTTGTCTTCCTTGGCTTCCCTGGTCACTGCCACCTTCTCCAGCGGCCTCTCCTCCGACGTCGGTTCCATCCAACATCACTGCTATCTTCTCCTCCGGCTACCGAGTTGGGAACACGCAAAGTATGGTGCTCTAGGTCGATTCGGACTCCATATTTGAAAGTATATAAGTTATATTTTGTACATTTTGTATAGATTAGATATGTGGGTTGTTATGATCGTTCGGGGTTCATTTTGTACATGAGTAAGCTAAACAGTTCAACATGTCCGATGTCTTTAGTATATGATTTGATTCGACATAGAGCATGTCTTTCTTGAACTAGAAACCTTAGTCTCATTCTGCATCTTGTTTGACATGTCTGATGTTTTCTGTATTTGATTTTGTTCGTCATGGAGCATGTTTTTCTGGAACTAGAAACCTTAGTCTCATTCTACATCATGTTCAACATGCCTGATGTCTTCTTTATTTGATTCGATTCGACATGGAGTATGTCGTGCAATGGAATGAATGGAGGTGGGGTTGTAGTGATTAGAGTGGAGTACATATGAAAGGGTGAGCTTATAAACTATATGAATTTGTCTGGGTGAAAAAAAAGGGTGGGTAGGAAAACTTGTGGGTGGATATCTGAACATGTGATATAGTTATAATGAAATCTTATTGCAGGAGCACTGGCCCTTGAGCCATTCAAAAGAAGCCCATGTGATTTGAGAAAAAATAAAAGTACTTATGACCTCCAGCTTTGTTTAACACAACATTTTTTTTTTTTTTTGGTCGGGGGGGGGGGGGGGGGGGGGGCTTTTAATCTTTCTACATGTGTAGGATTTTTTTTTCTAGAATTCTCATTTGTGTTTCTAATATGATTAATATTACGTACGACTTGTAGTCTTCCCCGTTCATGAACTTTTTTTCTTCTTTAAAACGTCTTTACAACAATAAAAAATGTATATTCAAATGAATTATACAATTCTCATTTATGAATTTTTTTTTTTATTGGTCCCATTTTCGTGAGCGAATGCATAGATCTTTGTTCAGCGTTCGAACGATGCATTCATAGTGTTTTTCTTTCTAAATTTCGTCATCCTCGATGAACCTTGCAATCTATGGAGAAAATAGACTAAATGGCAATATTATGAATACAAAAGCCCATTGGTTATGTTTCCATTCTCCGTAGCTGACCTTACGGTTGAACTGGGAAGGTTATCTTCACCTGTTTGTTCTGGTCCCATGAAAAATTCTTTCGAATAATCGTCAACAAATAGATGGGTAAGTCAGCGCCAAGACTAGAACCCAGAATCTATCGATAACACCGTCAAACCTTGAACTGTTGTGTTATGATCACTGAGATTATATGTTTTATTAAAAGAAACATGTGTCTTCTTTTTTTCCCCCTTCTTTTTTTTGGTAACAAGGCTCATGAGTGGCAGATACATAATAGGGCGCAAGGGTTTAGAGCAACACAAAATACACCCCACACCGGGGGAGACTGGGACGGATGCAACTCGTCCACCCTAATAATGAGGGGACGTGCAAGAAAGATGTATGGTCTTAATGAAATAAGACTTCACACATAATTGAAAATAAAGTCTACATATAACTATGTCATTTTAATCCAAGTGAATCAAAATTGGATATTTAACGAGGCATCAATATTCCACAATAAAACAAAAAAAAGGGGTATACTTCAATATCACGGGGAAAAAAATGTTCAACAATCTTGTGGAAACTAAATGCACCTGGAATTCATGACATGACATGATTAGGTTTTCAAAACAATCTACCACCAAATGTCCAAAAATATAAAATATTGGCCAAACAGTGCAGCTGTTGAGATGAAATTGTGTTATTAACATGAATCACATGCAAACTTTCTTCCCGTTCCCATCAAAAAAATATTCATACGTTAGCTCTACTGTCCTAACCTTTTGTTTTAATCGGATTGTTTAATCATTCTTTATAAAATGATTTCATGTTAAATTTTGTTTTTTTGTTAGGTTCCATTTGGCTCTGAGTCCCTGACGTCGGATGGTGTACCCTCCCTCCTAATGGTCGCCTGCACCTCAATCCTTCTATTATTAAGAAAGAACTACTCTAACATGTGAATTCATAGCTATAAATTTTGTTATCTGTGTTATGTGTTTACACCTCGAGATTTTAGATTTTTGTTTTGTTTTGGTTTTTTTTTTTTTATCAGATAAGCAATAAATTAAGCCTGATCTTATGACATTTGACTTTATGGTTGGAAATTTGGTGTCAACAGTTGAACAATGGGTCCAAGCCCCACAATTCGGTTACCCAGTTTAGACAATTCATTTGTTAAAAAGCTTGTGTTACATAAAAACACGATTAAATATTTGTTATGGTACCTAATCAATTAGACAATTATTGATCCAGAGTGTTTCGTTACTAATTTTGGGAGCACCAATTTTTTTAATTAAAAATTAACCAAGGATCAAATCTTGGGAACACTAATTTTTTAATTACAAAATAAAAAAAAGCATATAATGTTTCATTCTTCACCGTTAATATATCACACAACATGATGGAAAATCATTATGTTTATTATTCGGTCTACAGTTACAATAGTTTTATAATATTCATGTCATATCCTATCTATGATGGTGGTAATGGGGAGATGACGACAATGACAATGAGGGATGGCAGCTGGGCAGGTTGAAATAGATTTAGTTTATCTCTATCTCAAACCCGCAAATAAAATTCCACCGTGTCCCGTCCTGTCTCATTTAGGGTGCGTTTGGTTGTGTGATTGCAAAACTGATTATGCAGGAATCAGCGATTACAAAACTGATTATGTAGAAAGTTCATTTTCTCAGTTTTTTAAAATCGTAGCTTTTGGGCATTATTTGTCTGAAATCTGTGTGCAGGAAGCTGCTACAGTAAAACTATTTGGTTGCACGATTGTAAACGCAGCTTTCTGCAATCGTGTAACCAAACGCACCCTTAGAAGAAAATGAAATTCAAAATCTCAAATTTTTAAATATTTTAAATTTTTTATTCATTTTTATATTATAAGTAAATAATAATCTTATATAATATTATTTGATACATGTTAAAGTACAACATATAAAGAGCGAAAGAAAACTCTTTTCCATCTTCAGTACCACATATAAAGAGTTTTGTTATATTCAATTTTTTTAAAAATATGAAATGTAATTTTATATACCCTGTTAGCTCCTTTTGTTTACCGTATCAAGTTATATACAACGTTAAGTTTTTTTTTCACATGTTTTATATAAATAATATCATTTAATTTATCAAAGTTTATATTTTACATTTTATAAAAACATATATTTTATCTGATGGTATATACTTTATATATAAAAATATTTTAAAGAATAACAATATATACTGTCTGCATTTCAGACTTCAAAATACGTAGTAACATTTTTCAGGTATAAAGAGGGAGCAGCCAGTTTTAGCAGTCAGTTTTAACGGTCACGGTGTCAAAGGAAAGGGAAGTGTGGGGATGCAAGGCTCCTCCCAAGGTTAAGATTTTTTTATGAATTTTATACCAAAAAAAAATTCTAACCAGATGCATATTGGCTAGATGGGTTCCGGGGTTGGAGGTGTTGTGCGCTCTTTGCGGGGAGGAGGAGGAGTCGGCGGACCACCTATTCACTTTGTGTCGCTTGGTGAGGTGGGCGTGGAAGCGGATGAAGGTGGCTTCGGGGATGGATGTGGATTTCGGGGACTTCGAGGGCATGTTGGGCTGCCGGTCAGAGGATGAAGAGGGCGGGGGATCGATCGATGAAAGCTAAAGTATCACAATTGTTGGTGCCCACCTTGGTGTGGGCGGTTTGGGTCTGCAGGAATCAAGTTATCTTTAAGGGTCAAAGACCATATGGTGAAAATATTTGGGAATTAACCAAGAGTCTCATTCGGGACTGGTAGAATGTTCAAGTGGGGGCAGGGGGGATTTATTTTCAGGATGATAGACTTGTAGTTCCTTTGTGGGTTTAGGTCTCGGTCTAAGGGTCCTGGTAGATATCTCTTCTACTGAGAACCATATGTCTTATTTCTTGTTTTGCTTTATGTATTTTCTTTGAATACTCGACTCTAAATATATTAAGGCAAGCTTCTAATTTTTCATAAAAAAAAAAAAAAAAAACATTTTCAAGGTATAAAAGGAAAAGGACAGCAGAAAGAGAAAGAAAAAGAAGAACAAGAGATGGCAACGGATAAGAAAAAGAAGAGGGTGATGATTGCTATAGACGAGAGCGAGTGCAGCCACCACGCCCTCGAATGGGCCCTCGACAATCTCCGCGAGAGCATCTCCTCCTCATCCACTGCCGGTGCTACTTCGGCTGCGCCGGAGGCGGAGGAAGAGCGTCTTCTCACCATATACACTGCACAACCCCTCACCAACCTCAGCTACCTAACCGCCTCCTCTTATGGCTCCGCCTGTATCCCCCCCCTTCTTTATTTATTTGGGTTTCTTGGTTTTTGAATGATCAAAACCAGAAAATAATCGTTTTTGTTATGTGGGTGTTTGTTGGTTCGATGGATTTTGATTGGGTTTGTTTTAGATGGTTGGATTTCTTGAGATGGAATGAACTTTTGTTTTTGGGAGGGGGTGGGGATGGTTATTGGTCATTTGGGTCTGTGTTAATTCTGTTTGGAGGCTTTGTCTCCCTCTTTGTTTTTGGAGGATTGGCCGAATTGGGGTTTTTCATTGAGTTATGCTTTGTTTACTTCGTATTTTCCAGCTCCGGAGTTTATTAGATCTCTCCAGGAGCAGCAGCAGAAGGTTTCTCTGGCACTTTTAGAACAAGCCAAGGAGATGTGTGCCAGGCAAGGGGTATGTCATATGTGTATTGCTGTCTATGCTTTTTTTTTTTTAATCAACATGGATAGCTGGTGGTGGTGAAAAATTAGTTAGTCACTTATGTATATTATAAATATGGTGATGAAAAATGATATACACTCTTCTCTAAAAATGACCCTATACCTTGAATGCATTTATATGGGATTTTCTTCTGTACTGTTAATGTGTATATGACCTCCAAATAAGTGCATATGACTTGGAAGCGATTTTTAGGGTTGAGTGTATCAAAGCCCGTATGGTGATTAATATGTGTACAAAGAATTTTTTTTTTTTTTTTTTGCCCTTAAGGGCAGAGAGTCTAATTCTATTCTACATCAACACCATAACAAGTTCAGGTCATCTTCTTCTAGTCTTGTAAGTTTCGTGTCTGTTCTTCTAAGACTATTGTATACTTATATAAATTATTCTTATTGTATTTCTACTGTTTTGTTGCAAACTTAATCAAGTATTTCTTCCAACACTAAGTACCTGATTTGTAGAGATTATATATCAACTTTTGATGTTGACACCTTTTCAGCATTAGAAAAATAAACAAATTCCAATCAGTGCAGATGTGCAAAAAAAGCACATTCCAAATTGAGGGATTTGCAAGCTTTATCAATTATTATCTAATGCAGGTTGTTGCAGAGACGATTACTGAAGTAGGAGATCCCAAGGAGACCATCTGTGAAACTGTTGACAGGTTGAAGGTTAATCTACTTATCATGGGAAATCATGGGCGAGGTGCTATACAGAGGTCAGTTCTTGCTATGGTTTATTTTTTAGTTTCTCAATTTCTACCTTGCTTTTTCAATGTGCATGTATATTGCGCTGCATGTTTTCAACCAATATGGTAATTTGCCATTTTTCCAAATGCCTCTTTGATGATAAAAGTATCTTGAACTAAGTGAATTCTTGTAATGAAAGGGTATTTCAGACTGCAATCGTGATGGAAATTCAGTACTTTCAATAAAACAACGTGAGGAACTGTAGACAATTTTTGGATGAGGACAAGCATCTTGATACAGATGCAAAGAAATTTATGAAATTTAAATTTTTTCTTTGGCCCAATTATCGATTAGAAGATTTAGCTTGTATGAATCGCTATTGGTTTGATAATCTATTCCTGTGTAGTAAAATTGTTAAGATTGGGTGAACAGTCTTATCACCAAACAATTCCTCTGCATTTGTGTGAACCACATTGTCCTTTTCTGTTCAATAATACTTATCTGGCTATAGCATTGTTTATTAAATCGTGAGAAGCTGTAACTTGTTGAGCGAAGATTTTTTTTTCTTCTACCACTGCACTGTTTCTCTGTCTCTAATTGAAATAATTTAGATAGCCAGGATCACTTTTTTTTTTATAATCACACAGCTGGAAAACAAATGCCAGTGTGGGTCTGGATGAACTACTGGTAATGATGATAAATTAATATGGAAATAATTGGAAGATGATAGTATCATATCCATACACAGTGCTGAGTGCATGTTGTCAACTTCCCCCTTGTATATCAGTGGATGTTGCATTTCATTAGGACAAACAGTCCCAATGCATTGATTTTTTACATTTGAAATTTTTTTGTTTGGTCAAACTTCTATGCTAATGGCTTATGAATACAACTTTTCACAATTTTAACGGAGCATATATTTTTGAGGCCATTTATCTGGTTTGCGATAAAAATATCTGCTTCACCTAATTTGGTAGCTAAACAGCTCTTTATTGAGTGACTTAAAAGAATATATGCTTATTTTATGTTTCACATTGCATAACAAACTTAAGCCTCTGAACTTCTTGTTTGTATTGTGTCAGATTTGAATATACTACACATGCTACCCTCATGAGAAATGTGTATGGGATGAATAAAGCTTCATTTCTGCACTTTCATAATATATCCATTTTTGAACTCTGCATGTATATTCCTCCACTTGAAGTACACAAGGGATACATGCTTATTTTACGTTTTCGCATTGCATGACAAACTTAACCCTCTGAACTTCTTGTTTATATTGTGTCAGATTTGAATACACTAGGCATGCTACCCTCATCAGAAATCTATATGTGGTGAATAAAGCATCATTTCTGTACACTTTCATAATATGATAATGGCTTTTCAGATTTTGAATAATTTGAGGATCACAAAATATGTAGTTGGCATATTTTGATACTGAACATATTCCATGAAACAGGGCTTTTCTGGGAAGTGTCAGCAATTACTGTGTGAATAATGCAAAATGCCCTGTTCTCGTTGTCAAGAAAACAGGATGAGAAAGACTCTTCTCCATTCTCAACTGGAAAGATTGGGAATTGTAAATCTGGTATCCAATATGTATCAGTACTGCATATATGCCGACGGTTCTGACTGTAATTATTATGATGCATAAAATGTTGTTTTGGAACATATTTGCTTTCATAAACAGCAGAAACCATATGATTGTTTTGAAGATTAATTTAGAAGCTATGAAACTGTCAGTCTTGACAGGAAAACTACATATGCAACGTAACTACTGTATCTCGCTTTGTTAGGAAACAATGGGTGCTTCAACAGAATTGTGGTCTCTTATCATCCTGTTTTGGTAATATAAATATTATTTTGGTAGATGAAGATCAGAGATTAAATTAGAACATAAACATTTAATTAAAATAAAATAGAGATAAGAGATAACGCATTGGGTTGGGCCTCCAAAAGAATTTTTTAATATTTTATTACACTTAACATCTTTTAAAATAGATTATTCTATTGGAGATGTTCTAAGTGAACTCCAAGTTTTGCTGTCCTCCTCATCATTGTTGTAAAACCTCTCTCCACCCAACGCCTCTCTTCTCCGTTGTCATTGGGCTCTCTTTCACCCAACCTCACTTTCTCTGCCTCTCTTTCATTGGGAGAGATGAGGGATTTTGTGCGTTGTTTTGTCCTGTTTGGTTATACGTTTGTGGTAGGTTTTACTTTTTGAAAAGCTGAAAAGCTAAAATCGTATAGCCAAACGAAACAGCTTTATTTAGAATCGGAAGTTGGATTCCTTTTAATTTTTTTTTATCAAAATCCGTGTTTTGAAAAAGCTTAAAAACAACGCTTTTTGGTCGAAATCGATTTTTTGAATTGAAAAACAACTTTCTCTGCCAAACATCAACTGCTTTCAAATATTGATTCCTGAATTAAAAAAAAAGTATCCCAATAAAAGTCAAGGTCTAAAATCATCTTAAAAAACAGCTTTATTCTAAAAGCTCATTTTCAATCTGTGTTTCCAAAAGGACCAGTGTGGGTTGGATTTTGATGGGGTATAGTACGGGGTGTGTTTAATGATTTCCAAGAAGGTATTTAATCATATGTTATTGGGGTGGGCTCATATATCTGTGGGGTCGGAATACCCGCACCCCTTTGTATGCCCAATATTGAATCCTCAGTTACATTTTTAACGCCTAATCATACCTAAACTTATTTTATCATCCCATTGTTTTAAATATTCTTGAGTTTGACTCTAAATATTCATAATATACATTGAGTTTGCAACACATCATAATCCATCCTACAAGGAAATAGTCAAGGACTTGCTACCAGAGAGGATCCAACAGACTCTAAATATGACTTCGAGAATTGAAACCAATGTTCTAGCAAACTTGTTGAGTGCCTTTTGTCCTGAGTAATCCGAGCAGTTCAAGCTAGAAAATGAAATAAAACACAATCACATGAGACAAAAGATTTACTAGTTCGACAATAGATTATTTACACTAGTGGAGAAGAAGAGATAATTTATGCTTAAATTTTACTGTGTGGTGGAGTTACAAATATGAAATCTCTCACTCTCTCAAGCCTCATGATTGCCTCTAAATGGAATGAAAAAACTTAAATCACAAAAGAGTAGATATAGCTCGAAATATGATTATAATGCTCACACACAAAATAAAGAATTACACATTGCTGTTACATCTGCAAAATTACCCATGTTTTTTTTTTTTTTAGAAGGGGGCACACTAAATTTCAACATTGAGGGAAAACTTTATTGTTATAGTTTTTCCTTGATAATTTAGAAACTAATATTTAATACATAGACCCAACATGTAGTACCTCTCTAGTAACTCTGGCAAGCCAAACACTTCTCTAATTTCTGTATCTTGTGCTCGCAGTTTCTCCCAACAATTATATATTTTTATCAATTTTTAAGTTGAGGATTTATTAGGGTTATGAAAACGAACTTTATTTCAAACGAACAAATAAACTACAATACACATGATTTATTAGAGTTATTAAATACTGATGGTACTAATCACATCCAAGATTAACTGGATGAAGAATGATAGTTGTATCCAATAAATAACTTCAATCTATGGACTGTATAGTCCGATTTTGATGAGATTGATAGCAGCCGATTAAAACCCAAAATCCACGTGGCGGGGCAGTCTCCAGTCGCGTTCTGAAATAAAGAAAGGGGGAGGAAGTTTGCTTTGTCCGCACGTGACATCTCCTCCCCACCGTCAAAACACACGGCCGCATGTCAATTGTCGTCTTATTAGAACAAAAAACTAATAAACAAACAATCAAGGGAAAACCCCCCCTCCACACCCGCCCGACCAAAACTTCCTACCATTGAAAACTAAAAAAAACTCCTCAAAATCGATTTTTGATCCCTCCTTTGAATACACTAGGGTTTCTCCATTTCTACATGACTTCGAGCTTTGATCGATGGGAGAAGGATCCCTTCTTTGCCGCAGCCGAGGAAGTTCAAGAGTCCTCAGACAGGTCCGTCGTCTCTCTTTCTCTCGCTCTTTCTTTTTGGATCTTAGGATTCAAGCATTCTCTATTTCATTCTGAATCTTGATTTCTAGGGTTTTCCTCAGGCATCCCTGCGTTCAACAATTTCTATCTATAATTCCTCTTTAAATGATTTAGGTTGGAGTCTGTCTATCGAAGATGGATTCATGAAAGAAAAAATCAATCGAATTCGTCTTCCGAAGCCGACGAGCTCCAGCGAGAGTTACAAACGGCACTCGGCACCGCTAAGTGGCAGGTATAATTTTTTTTTCACTATTTTTTCAAAAATCAAGGGACTGGACAATTTTTCGAATTATGTATGGATTGGTTTGGGCGGCTGTGATGCAGCTAGAGGAATTTGAGCGGGCAGTCCGAACGAGCGATGGTGCATCCTCCTCCTCGATGGAGGATGAAACGAAGGACCGGCACGCCCAATTCGTTTCTGCAATTGGGTACCGTATTTCATCGATCGAGAATGCACTTGAGGACTCCGCCATTGAAGATGGCCAGACGTCCTTGCGATGGGTGTGTCTCAATGAGGGGGAGCGCGATGAGCTCGCTTCGTTCCTCACTTGCCCACCCCCATCCAATGAGAATACCCCCTCCGTTGCACCCCCAATGGAGGTGGATGAACAAGGTGAGACGGGAGTGTGTACTTCGAAGAATTCATGCTATTCATTGGAACTTGGTTTGCCTAGTACGGCGGTCAAGGATGAGAGGGCAGTGTTACATGGGCACCGGAGGGCGGTGAGTGCTAGTGCGGATATTGGAATGTGGAAGAATTTTGTTGCAGATGATGAGGAGGCCCAAAGGAGGTCGTTTGATGTTCGGCCTGATTTGGCTCCTCCAAAGGCTGTTGGCTTTTTGGGGTTTGTTAGAGGGGCCGTGGAATCCACTGCCAAGATGAAGTGGCCCATGAATGGGTTTAGGAAACTGAAAGGTGTGGATCGACACCAGGCTTCTGTGGCTGTTGATACAAGCGGTTCCCAGTCGCATCAGTTGAGTCGGGTGAGAAACATTTGAATTTTTTTTTAATTTTGGTATCTATGTGTATTTTTTTTTGTGCTTTAGTGGTCGATGCTTTTATGATATATGTTGTTTTTGTTACTCACATGATGGTGGTTATTATATGATTGGATCAGATATGTAGAGCATGAAAGGTTATTTAACTGCTTCAAAGAAAGAATTAAGTTTCCTGATTGTTTGAATTTGGTATTCAAGGATATAAATTCATGCTATGAACGGGGTGAGAGCTGCCTTGATAGCTGTGGAGAGGATGCTTATGATAAGCAGCTCTATGGGTGGATTGGGGCACTACATAGACAACTTCAGAGGTCTCAGTATCAAATCCAATATGGTCGGCCCCTCCAAGTGGCTGCGTGGGTACTGCTTGGCCTTTTTTTGATTGGTATGTTATACACAACTTGAAATTGCTTATATATATAATATGGTTGTCTGATGATGTCATGTAATATGTTAGTAAATTTTATGTATATTATCATGTTTATGTATTTAGTGTGAGATCCTTGTATTAATGAAGCAATCATTAGGCTGAAAAGACCTTTTGTCTCCCTCTTGTTCAAGGGCAATATTCAATAACAAAATTGCTCATATTATGGTATAAAATTCTTGAATATCACTAGTCCTATCGCTTAACAACCAACCCGAACTACAATTTGTTACACCTTTGCTGCAATGGTTCTATCCCCTTTATGCTTCAACCGCTTCCCGGGTTCTCACAGTTTGTCTAAACTATTGCCAAACTGTCTATTTTTTCTTTTGGTTGTGTGTGGGTTGCCTGCATTACAGATGATAATGAGTAATTAGCTGATGTAAACATTGGTAATAGTGTGCTTTTATTTCTTAAATAGTTTGATTAGTGATTGGTTGGGGATGCTTTATAAGATTATGTAATATCCATTTTCTATCCATGCGATAATCACATGAACATCACAGCCCATTGACTAAGCATCTCTAGTTTGTGTTTTTGTTCTCCATTAAAAAAACATTCTTCTCACTTTAGATTTTCAAAAGTCTCTATAAATTTATTTTATATTGTCTTATTTAGTTGTTAAAGGATCATAGTTTGTTCGATGACACCCTCTTTTAACATGCTTCCTGAGGATGTTGGTATTGATTGTGATCGTACTCCATGAGGAAGGCGTTGAGAACCTTGTGCTTGATGTTGTCCAATTTTTTCATGACGACGTCTAACTTGCATCCACAATCAACACTTCAATTATTTTGACTCTCTATTTTATTTTCAAAGAAATTATATACACATGATGGCCTGTTCTATTAATCATTGTTTATTTTCCATCAATTGTGAGTTATATGGTATTGGAAATATATAGTGGAATATTTGTTTTGTTCATGCAGTTTTGCTAGACAACTGTAGCTTGTAGCATAGCTTGTCGAGGGAGTGGGTCTGAACTCAAATTTCAATGGGCCGGATGAGTTTTAGGAAGTGGGAATAGCTTGTAGCATAGCTGTTACGCCCAGACTCAAATTTATATCGTTGTCTGGGGAAGGACACTCCGTTTCATAGAGGAGGAGGTTGCGGTTGTACTGGATGGATGGATGAACAGTTCAATCTGTCGTCATCAACTTTGAATATACCTTCGACGAAAAGGCAAACACAAACCATGAGAAGGCATTTCAAATAGAAGATGAAGTTGAATAACAGTGGAATGCAGTGCTAACGAGGCATATACCTACTCATGAAAACCAAATGCGCTAACTGAAAGTAGGTGATGTCTATTTATTGGCATTGATAACGTCGTAAAACTTCAAAATGGCCCATTTTGTTGTGGTCATCGCTGGAGGGGAGAGAGAGGAACAAACAACAATAAATGGAAATGGAGGAAGACAAAACAGTGAGGCAAAAATTTGGGCGGGAGGTTTATGGGTGAAAAATTTTCGCTGGCTAATTTGTAAGGCTGACGTGAATAAAAAAAAGAAAATCCACGTGGAGGAGAGGGGCAGAAAAAGCTAGTGCTGATGTGGAGAATGAGAAGAAGTCTGCGTTGCATTTTGGTCTGGGTGTAACGGAAATCCAATTTTTATCTTTTGTGCATGGGCATACTGGGTGGGCTTGATGGATTTTTTTTATTATTATGAAATAATTAATAATTATCAAAATAATTATGTTTTGAAAATGTTTTCGATCACCATCTCCTAGTCATTAGACCTGACACACACAATTGTCAGCCTGTGTGGACAATGACTACTCCAAAGTTGTGTACAATGAAGATATTCATGGTGATTGATGAAAGTTACTCATGACATGTCGTTTCTTCTTGATGCCAAGGCAAAGCGATGATTCATCATGGCTTTGAGGAGAGATCTTCTGTACCTCCCATACTATCAACAACAATGTGTGCCATGCAATTGTGGATTTCTTTTGGGAGCTGTGAGACCGGTAGTTGAGAAATTGAAGATTTTAACAGAACTACTCCCACATCCATACATCCTTTCATGGGTAAAAAAAGTGGACCAAGTACATGTTCACAAATGTTGCGAGATCCCGTTCTAAATAGTTACATATATAGGTGAATGCATGTCTAGTGTAATACCTATGGATGCATGTCCTATGATTCTTAGAGGACTTTGGCAAGTGGCAATACAATCATGAGATGGTACATGATGAATGGAAGAACACCTACTCCTTCGCATTCTAAAAGAAAACGTGTAACTACATCCTTCGTGAGAGCCTCCGATGATGACAACAAGCTCATCCACTCTACCCCACCTGCTTATGATTCGATGTATTCGTTATCATAGAAGTCGTCGGAGAAGTGGAGTAAGCGCCACTGACTACATGTATTCCTTATCATGAAATATTTGTTGCACATTTGAGGTCTTGGTCCACATCCCAATTTGCAGTTGAAAAGAATCATTGTTTATGGTTTGGATTGTACCATAAATTGGACTGTAGCACAGGACTAGATCATGAATGGTCAGATGTTTTTTTATTATTGTAAATGGTAGGAATTTTTTTTAAAAGTGTAAACGAAATTCACATCTGAATTTCACTCAACCATTCCCATTCTAATGTAATAAGGATTCCCTATTGACCACATCCGTTTCTATGGAAAATATGCCCCCTAAGTTGTGGAGTGATAGGTAGCTGCAAGTTTATTCATTCCAGGCTTACTAAATTATTTTGGGTTTAGGTTGGAAGTGTCAATTAATAAAATCCAGTGGTGTTTTTTCTGTTCTTGATACTGCATTACTGCTACAGCTTTTAGCTTTGTTTTTTGATTCCCTTGAGGATGGCAAAGCATGATACCCTTTGTAAAGTAATTGTGAGACTTTGAATAGTAAAAAAAACTGATATAGTTGACCAATCTTCTCCAATCTTCTCCATTGTGAGTTTGTGACATATGCAATGTTTATTGCTTCTTGCTGAAAAGGTATTTATGAAATTTTTATCAAGCATAAGCGAATAGCAGAAAATTTTGGAGGTTGCCTTGAATCCTGAGATTGATTGCTTATTATTCTTTGCTTCATATGGTATTCAATGGAACTTGCTATAGATTTATGTCTTAAGGGCATGCCATTGCCTCTTTTAATTGCCTACTGGTGTGATGCACTACTGCCTTGTTAATTTTTTAGGCTTCTCTTGCTTTTCTTCCCTTTCTCCATGTTTTTCTTTATTCTGCATGTACTAATATCATTACTATAACATTTTGTGAGTTCGAGAGGGTGAGAGAGACCTGATTTATCTTATGTACCAAGGTCTCAAAGTAGCACTGTGTTTTGATGCTTTATTGTTAGCATCCCTGTAAGTAATGAGTAGTATCTTTTATTTGGTCTCCTTTTCATTTCCATGTTTTTTTTTTTTTTTGGTAAATTCAGTGGTATCCTGCCAGGATTTTGCATGAATACACATCAGTTCTTCCCGTACAAAAGTAGCAAGTATACCGGTATATTTAAAATTTGGGCATGAATCTCTAACAATGTAAATTCTATGTGCAGTTTTATTTGCCCTGCGTGCAATCTAGAGACGGCATGATTGATTACCACTGGTAGCTGATAAAAGTTACATGAGTGGCAGATTCTATCTCAGCAGCTTTTCGAGGTATTTGTGTGTTCTCTCAATTTCTCATCAGTCGTCCACATATATGCAACCTTTTCTTTGGTTTTCTCAACTTGATATTGCCCCCTTCTTTTTTTCTTTTTATCAGGACTGTCACATCGGCGGCCTCAACTCAAAACAGCTTCTAGATAAAAGTAAATTGTGTATTCATCTGTTGGATTCTGTTTATAATGTGTTTGTAACCATTTAGCATATTTGTTGGTCATTTTCCAGTTTCGTGATCCAGCCCATTATCAGTTTCTCTAAGGTCCCGTTTGGTTTTGTTTTTAATTGAGCAGAAAGTTCAGTGTTGCCAAACGTATTAGAAAAAGCTGGTTTAATTAAAAAGTTACTTTTAGCTTTTTAGTACAAAAATATTGATTTTTAAAAAGTAAAAAAAATCCGCATTCTAAGAATCAAGTTTATTTAAATTATTTTATTCAAAATTTTTTTTTTCATGCATGTTTTCAAGCGGACCCTTAAGTATATAGACAGTGTTTGATACACAGTCCATTTTGCATGTTTGTGGTTGTTATGTTACTAACGTTGTATATAAAATTATCTAATGTAATATATATTCTACTATGTTATCATATACTCATAATAAAAAACTAAAAAATTATATGTATTCAATTCATATGGGTGATATGTACTATATTTTTTTTATAAAAATGTTATTCATTTGTTTAAGTATATATTTAAAAAAGAATCAAAATATCTTGAGGCAGTAAACAGGGCTATAAAAAGTACCGTGTATAACATTTTCCTATATCTGTGGTTAATAACAGCTGTTAGTTAATTGGTTTCATTTGTGGTTGTCAGTCTTTGAGCAAACTTAAGTGGGTTATGCCTGCCGCACCCCTTTGTGAAGATTGTCATTGATGGTGAATGTATGAGGTTTTGTACCACAGTTCCGGGTTTGAATTCTCGACAAACAATAATTGACTATGAAGTTTGATTTATAGGGTGTATAGTTTGATTAATGAGTTGTACAATATGATATTAATAGAATTGATCGAAATCAATTCTGATTGGATTCGAACTGAGATCTGTCTCTCTAGTTTAATCATTTCACAGTTGAAATCCATCTTAAACGCTCATCTACCTCTTAACCCTCGTTTGGAACGGGAATAGAACTTATTATTGGGTATACATTTATTCCGGTATAAGTGAGTATAAAGAAGGATAAAGTGATTTTGTGTTTGATTGTATTTTGAATTATTCTCGTAGGTAAACGTAAGAATAAATTTTTTGTTGTTTGAGTAAAATGCAAATAAAGCATGAATAAAGATTTATAAAATGTGAAAAAATAATGATAGTTGATTTTACAGGTGATTTATAAGAGGTGATGACAGTTAATTTGACAATGGATCCACATATTCTTTAGGTGGAATAACATAGAATAACTTTAATTCCAGAGGTTAGTTGGAATCCATATACCACTTTATACCAGTTTATTCTGACATACTTTATCTCTAGCTATTCTGTGTTTTCAAACACCCAAAATTCCTTATTTCCCTTTATATCTGGTTATCTGATCCCATTTCAAACGGGGCTTAAAGTTGTCCAAAAATCAATAAAACCAAGACCAAGTCATAACCCACAAAGACACATACCGAGAGCACTTACCACGTGGAAAGACACGTGTAAAGACATCCCTCATCCCCTCATCTCCCATAAACAACCTTCAAGAACCTCATAAAAACACAAAACGAAAAACAACCAAAGCAAAGACAAACAGAGATGTCGAAGAGTGGGAGCGAGCAGACGATGAGGAAACCATGCGAGGGAGAAAAGAATGAGATGAAGAAGAATTCAGAGGAGGAGTTGCCGATGCAGAGCAGCCCCTACTTGAAGTACAGCAATCTAGAGGACTACAAGAGGCAGGCCTACGGATCCGAGGGTCACAAGGAGCCCGTCGAAGTCAAGGGCGGCGGCAGCGGAACCGACGCTCCGACCCTCTCCGGGTCCGGTCTCCCCGGCGTCCAGGCCAAGGTCGTCAACGCCGTGAACCGTCACTCCGTCCCATAGACCGTTCTGCTTTTGTTTTGTTTTTTGTTTTTTTTGGGTGTGTTTTTGTTTGTTGAGGAGTTCGTTTTTTTCAATTGTTGTTTTGATGTGGTGGTTTGTGTTTTTAAAATGAGTTGTGATGCGAGGGGATCGAATAAAGTTGGGTAGAAAGAAGAAGAAATGATTTTGGGATTGGGAAATGCTTTCTTCGCGTTGGAGGTGTTATGGGGAATGTAATAAAAACTGAGAAGAATGATTCACATGAACGTGTTGAGGGGGTTATCCCGATTAGTTTTATCTTGTATGAAATTAATAATACAATCATATTATAATATTAATGTAGCCCAAATCAAGAAACATCCATTTTAATGTTGGTTTAAGTCTACATTCACGGACATTCCAAAAGCAAGTAAACTCTAAATAAACCTCCAATTTAATGTTGGTTAAAGTCTACATCCCATTCAGACTAACAATCCAACGTATCAAAAATATAACGTTTAGTTTTTTTTATAGTTTAAAATATAATCCTATATTTTTTTTGAAAGTAGAGGTAAATATTTATTATCTGATTTCATTATTGAATATAAAATTACAAACTTTGAAAGAAAAGGAAGATAAAAAAATTGAAATGTAATTTGAAAGTGGAGGTAAATATTTATTATCTGATTTTATTATTGAATATAAAATTACAAACTCTGAAAGAAAAGGAAGATAGAAAAATTGAAATGTAAAGCACAGAAGAGGAAAAAAAAATAAAAAACCGTTTGTCTAATAGAGCTCGGGTAAAAGAGTCATCTAACTCGAGGCTTAGCCAGACAACTCGCCATTATGTTGTGACATTACGTTGTGAAACGCATGCGCCTCTTGTGAAAGACAAACTCCCCGACCTTCGCGATATAGTGACCCATTCTCTCATGAACGTTTGGAACATGTCCCACATGTTCTACAGATATGCTTGAGTGTCTCTGAAGTCATTTCATTTTGTGAATGCCAAATCAGTCAAGCCCCTATTGGAATGACTAATTGGGCGACCGTGGTTGAAATAATATTATATGTCTCGTTGATATATATATTTTGTTAAATTTTTTTCTTACATTTATTAAAATTGAGTTCATTCAACTCAAAAGGGAGTGATATATATTTTTTATCAAATTATATATCTTATTACTATTATATTACTTTTAAGAAAATAAAAAGTGTGTAGTTTGTGTTGGATTTTGTGGCCTTTTATGACCCAATAAAAAGAATTAAGATTTTATTTTTCATTGTTTCTTGAAGTCCTCATTTGTTAGTTTTGAATTTTTCATAACTTAAAGTTTTGAGCTACCTAATGAGATGTTATTAGTCACATTGTTAATGAATTCTATTATGCACATTTACCCATCCACTAATATGTTGTAAACCCAAGTAAGAGTTTTGGTTATCCAATGTGAGGAATTCATGGTGGGAGCAAATCAATGGAAATAAAAGTTATTGGAAATCATGTTAGGAGCAATTCCAATAAGAATAAAATTATTAGATTTCATGGTGGGCTTAATTCCAAGATAAATCACTTCAAGGATTTCTTGATTTATCCAATGTGACTTTTTGATGCAGCACGATCATGGATCATTCGATCTAGGACAACCAAATGGACGATTGTTGATGATTTACAATTTTAATATTATTTGTTAGGTTTATATATCTTTTATAGATAATTAGAATCAGTTAATATTTTTATATTTAGATATATTCAAATATGTTTTGTATTAGTGCAATTTTTTATGTTAAAAAAATAAAAAAATTTTACGCCATACACTATGATATATAGAATCACATTCACTATAATAACGTAATATTATGTTATTATAGTATATAGAGCTACAAAACGAGCTGTAAATTGAACTGAGTGTATTAGCGCTCTAATAAATATTATCATTTTGTTTATCTGTATGATCTAGAGGATCTGGATAGCCCGCAATCAGGCGGTTTTCAAAATGCAGCGGACTTCACCACTGGGCACATTTCCAAGAACTGCAGGTAGACGAAGCGCCCATCCGCATAGCACAGGGAATGGGGGTGGACACTGCACTTGCGGCGGAGGAAAGCCCGTTGACAGCCAATCTCTTAGGGGACCTAGAACGGTACATTATAACTGATGGCAGTACGTGGGGATGTTCATACAAGACTGGGGCTAGAGCGGCTTTTGTGATTACAGATCGATGCATCCGTTCCACATACTCGGGTCATGCATCTCCACTCCGCGCCGAGGCTGAAGCCATACGTGCTGGTTTGCTATTTGCGGAGGAACGTGGCATACACAGAATCTGTGTGTTCGGATTCTGAAATACTTGTCAAGGCCCTACAGCCTACAGGGGCCAGGCTTTGGGCCAACTCATCTGTAGGGCTGCATGTCTCATATCCAACATCTCAAACAAGTGCTTGCTCCGGTCCATTTTGCCAAGGCGGCGGTACAGGGACCAGAGATGTTGGCGCGGATGGCCCGGGACACAGGCGGTAAGGGACGAATCGATCTTCTCCAAGATCTATATATATATATATATATATATTTACATACACACACACACATCGCGTTTTGCAACCTTTTGAAGTTGAAGTTGTGGCCTTGTGGGTCCAGAGTGTTCAACAGTACATGATTCCTGCGTAGTTTTTAACTGCTCTTGTTCCAGGGCCTCTATTACAAAAAAAAAATAAAATAAAAAATCAAACAGTTTCAAAAAATACAAAATATTTATATAATTATCAAATATTAAATCTTCATACTTTCTAAGCTTTCATTTAACATAGTAGCATAATTTTATCTCATCACTTTTATAAAATATAATATTTAATGAATAATTAATTACAATTTTGATGAATAAGGAATGGTTTGATTTAATCAATTTGGTTCTTAAAAATCATTAGCTTTGGTTGGTTGATTAGTATATATTGATTTTTTATATTATCCGATTTGAAGGGTAAATCATGTTGAATAGGTTAAATAGATTTAATTGACCGGATCAGATCGGATTTTATAACATTGATTTTAGATACATATAAGTATTCAATTTTTACATTATGAATTCTATGATGCCTCTTTTAGAATATTTTGAAATTTAATATATACGAATTTGTTATATATATATATATATAAACTCATTTAGCCAACTCTGGTTAGCAAACGCCCGATCCAAAACTTCCCATGTGCGGGCTGAGCCCTGTCACCCTTTCTGTTCATAGACTATAATTGATTATCATTAACCCATTGCTGGAACGTATGTACCTCAGTCGTGACCCTAAAAGGTGCACCTCCTCGCTTATCATCAGGTCCTAGGAGGGTATTAAAGTCACCCACTATCAAAGTAGGCAGACCAGCCTCTTTCAGAACCTCTGAAGTTTCTATCCACACATGCTGCCTTACTTTTGCATATGGACTAGCATACACACCCACCAAGAGTTATAAGCATGTCAATTATCCCAAAAAAATTTGAATCCATATTCAAAAAATAAAAAGTATCTGATATTCGAAGATCCGGAATGCAGATATGGATATCAATCTATCCGATCCAAAAAATATCCGTATCCGACATATATTATAAAAATATATATATTTGTATTATATATTGCCCATATTGTTATCTTGTATGATTAATCACTAAGATAATATATTATAATATTATTAAATTTTCAATGTATGATATCTGAAAGAGATAATAAACCTTAAAATCTTAATTTTAATTTTGATGTCTCTCTAAAATATCACTTCATTATCCAAATAAATGTTAATATACAAACATGTCAATTATCCAAAAAAAATCCGTATCCGATCCGTATTCGAAGGGATTCGAATCCAAAAATTAATATATATATCGGAATCTGAAAATTAAGATATGGATAATGACATATCCGATCTGTATTTATTTGATTGCATACTTATCAAGAGCCATCAAACCCCACGTGGTTCCTTAATAATTAAATAAACAGCCTAAACAGTTCCCCTGCACCAGGAAATTTGATCAAATGACTTGTGCCAGCAAGCCAGAATGTATATAGATATATTTTTTTGTGTTAAATCATTTTTACAGGCACACACGTGACAACCATAAAGCATGCATCTCCTTCCCCCTGTTATGATTTCCTACCATAAATAAAGTAAACAAAAGAATCAGCTACTTCAAGGGGATGCATCTCCTATTTAGAAAAATCTTTTACCTAAACAATTAACAAGTAGGTAACAAATAACAAACTAATAACAAATATAGAACTCATGCAAAAATAAAATTATGATTGATTGTATAGAAATTTGTTTGTTGATAGCATACAAATTTTCTAGTTGATTGTATATAAAGTTTTAAATACATACAAAATTTATAATTCATTATTTCACATTTTTTAATAAAAAATAAAACTAAATAAATCAAAATTTAAATTTCCATCCTTATCACTTAACTGGAAAGAAGAGAAACTCCCCAAAATTTGTTTATGTAGCTGTTCTTCTTCTGAAATATAAAATAAATAGAAGTCAAAATTCAGAATAAAATTAAAAAAATAAATAAAAACTAAACCTTGATAGAGAGGAGAAATGATACTTTTGCAGTTTGTAGTTGTCTCTGAGACAATAAAAATGAGACGCTACTTGATCTGATGTATATGATAGATGCAAAAAACAAATCCATGATTTTTTAAGATACAACCGAAGCCTAGAGGAGATGAGATAAAAAAGTTCTATGAGTTCAGGGCCGGCCTGAGAATTATTTTTTTTGGAGGGGCCCTATGCAAACTTTTAAAGCGGGGCGCAAATACATTTAATTTTTTTTTAAATCTATATGGCCATATCCCTTTCAAAAAAAAAAATTAATGCACTTAATTAAAAAACCACATCTGAAAAAAATACAAACCTAAATAAAACTTGAAAAGCGACAAAAAAATGGATCTTCATATAATGAAAATCAAAATAAAAATCTGAAAATACCCAAAAAGAGAGTTTTATTAGTTCAAACATTCATGGGCTTACACAATTAAATTATATGAGCTTTGTAGAGCTGGGGGCCTTTCCTGGGTGAGGGCCCTATGCAGTGATCTTGATGGCCTCTACCTAAGCCTGTCAATCGAACGCATACAGATCGGATATGTCAATATCCATATCCTAACTTTCGGATTCGGATATTAATTTTTGAATTAGGATCTCTTCGGATACGGATCAGATACAGATTTTTTTTCTTCATAATTGACATGTTTGAATATTAACATTAATTTGGATAATCAAGTGATATTTTAGAGAGACATTAAAATTAAAATTTTAAGCTTATTATCTCTTTCAGATATCATATATTAAAAATTTAATAGTATTATAATATATTATCTTAATTATTAATCATATAAGATAATAATATGAACAATGTATAATGCAAATATATATATTTTTATAATATATGTCGGATATGGATATTTTTCGGATTGGATAGACTGATATCCATTTCCGCACTTCGAATATTTGAATATCGGATATTTCTGATTTTTTGAATACGAATTCAGATCAGATTCAAATTTTTTTTGGATAATTAACAAGCTTACCTCTACTCAGGGCCCGGCCTGTACGAGATTTTGATGTTTTAAACTTATGACGTTGGGTTAATTTGAAAATCTTTATTGGATGATATTCATTCAATATTTGTTGGGATTTGGGTGGGGGCATAGTACATGTGGAGGAATAAATATGTTTTGTGTTTTTAGCGGTGAGTTGGTTTTGGCTAGCTAAAACCAAAAATTAAAACAATTATGCTTTTATTAGAAACATAGGGGGTTTCTTTCTTTTTCTTTTTTTTTCATATTTTTCCTTTTTTTTTTTTTTGGAAGGGGAGGGGGGGGGGGGGGGGTTTGGAATGAAATCATCAGTATTCTCAACACAGATAAATTTTATGTTGATTAATCAATGAGTGTCACGTAGATGATTTAAAAGAAATTAAAGATTATATGTAGTGATTTTATTGTAAATAACATCACAAATGGTATCACTTTTATGAAATTGCTTTTTTAATATTTATGTGACAGACTCTTATTGAACAACACATAGTTTCTCTAAGATTGTCACAAGTAGGATCTGAACCCGGGTAACTACCCCTACTTGTCCTTTAATACCTCCACCCTTAATAGGAGGCGGCTTTCGGCATGGACAGCCACGTATATATTTGGAGAAGCAAATCAACCTGTCGCGAACAAATAGCACTCTCATTTTTATTGACTGTTTTGAACTGGGTCGTATTTCTCATAGGTGGGTGACTAGACATTTGCAGCTGGCTCCACATTTCTCTCCCATCTAATGTGTAGTTTCCCCTATGGAAAGTCAATTTTGTACCGTCCCCTATCTTTTATACATGTGTAAAATCTTCATATATAGCAATACAAAAATTTACTTTTATCCTCTGAAAAAAACTAATAACTATATATATATATATATATATATAGATAATAACTATCTTATGAAGCAAATTATACCATCTCCACTAAAAGTTGAATCTAATGATGAATTTTGATTAGGCTACGTTGGAGAAAACCTTTTATGAATCAGTTGTGAAAGTTGATCATCTAAGATTAAACAAACATAATTGTTACACACAGTTCTTATATACAGTCTTGCACAAAATCTCTTTTTTGCATAAAAAAACATGCGTTTTCTCTCTCTTCATTTTTGCATAATGAGGTGTGAGGTGTGTGTATATATTTTTCATTAAACATATATTATATTTGTTAGTGACAGTACATCTTTGTTACTTTAAATATATACCTCGGAAAAAATCAAAACATAAAAAATAATTAGGTTGTCTCTAACACTATACAAATTAAAGAAACCGGGGCCCTCTTACAGTGAGGGTAAATAATAAACCTTTACCATTGCGTGCCTTTGATACAGTGAATCATTCCTCTTTTTCTTGCTAATGAGAGGTACATGCATGGAAGATCATGATGTTTGCAATTGGCGTGGAAAAAAAAAGATAGTAAAAAAATCAGCCAAGGAAGCAATCTTGGACCAGTTTTGTGTTTGCGGTTCAAACAGTATTTCTGAAGGAAAAATAAATAAATCTACACTTCAATTCCTAGACGTCAAAGAAATGCATCATACAGATTGTCGTTATGAAAAACCTCAATAAATGAGCATATAATTGAAATGTCACATTCGTTGAAAGTATCATTTTATACCATGTTTTTGGAAACAGAATAACAGGAAACATAAGGTTCCATAAAAAAAATTCATTTCTTCTATTCCAAATAAGGAGCATTAGCTCTATTTCATTAATTCAACAATAAAATATTCGGAATTTGAAAATTAAATAAATTTATGATAATTAAAATTAATTAAACAATGTAAAACAATTTTTTTTAATTGAATAGTATGTCTAAATAATCTAAATGAAAGCCACAGACAAAATTCAGATAGGTACTAAACTTGTGCTCAATTTTTCGTTCTTTCCCATATCCATATGTGGTTGACTCTGTAAATATAACTTATCTTATATTTAGTGACGAACATTATCTATTCAGCCCAGCAGACTTTTGTTGATTAACTTATTGTTATAATTAAATATAAAACAAATATAAATTGAATAAATTCATAAAAGAATACATATACAAAACCGAATGCATGAGAGTCGGCGACACCAACACATTTAACAACAGTTGAGATTTATTTGTAATTTTGAGTTGTTCGAGTCAAAACTTAAACTTATAATTATGTCTTATAGGAAATGACATGCATGGATTACAAACTTAGTCTTAGCCACAATCAGACTTTTTTGTCATACCATTTTATGTCATCCATATATATCCTTCTCAATGTGAACCAACCAATCAAGTAATGTACAACTTGCCTTGTAAACATCTCAACTATATATTAAATTCCCACAAAAATACGTGAAAGCCACTATTTTTCCAATTAATGCAAGTGAAACACCTGCCACAAATCCAATAATACAAAAAAGGTTTTCTCTGTCTCCTTTACCCCCCTGCTTCTTATCACCACCATATAATACTCATATAATACTAGTTGACCACAACAAAAAAAAGGATTTATAAAGCAATAAAATCAACTAACCCATGCTTAAAATGTTCAATTCATAGATTGTGGCCGGCCTTAGTATATACATAAAAAACCAGGAACCTTGTTGGGAAGCCTGCAAAACCTTTTCAAATTCATCACTCAAGGGGCTTCTTTTAAAAACCATAATTCAGTTGTTTCGTATCTCAATCTTTGTCTCTCACACCAAGCCTCCTCTCCTATCCTTAGAAGAAGAACCACCACTCCAACAAGACGTAATGGGGAAACCTTTCACCAACAACGCTTTCTCCGATGAGGCGCTCTCCCTCTACGACCTCCGGTCAGTCTCCGAGAAAGAAGAATACTTCGAATTCCGCGTGTTGGGGAATGAATTCTTAGAGAAAGAAGAGGACATGTGCGCCGCCGATTACATGTTCTTCCAAGGCCACATCCTCCCATTGAGGCCCTCAACACATTCCAATCAAGACCATATTCATGGAAGCAGCAATAGAAGCAACAATAGCAGCAGGTCTAGCAAGAGCCACCCCTATAGTAGTACTACTACTCAATCGAGTTTCTCATCGCAACATCGGACGGTGAACAAGTTCTACGCGCATCCAAGCCCAAATCCTCAGATCCGATCATCGGTGAATCATCACCGTAGACCAAGCATTGGAGGGTGGGGGTTGATGAGGGTAGGGCTCATCAAGACACCGGAGATGGAAGTGCATAATCTGAGGTCAAGGAGGAAGGGCTTGAGTGATGATGGTGATCTTGAATTGGAGAAGAAGAACAACAAACATAAGAAGAAGAAGGCTAGTAGGTTTAGTTGCAAGTGGTCTTCAGTTGATGTGGTTGCTCCTTCTCATAGAGTTTGTTTTCAGTTCGAGCCGAACCGAGTTGCACCGTTCGACTAGATCTTAATGGTTATGATCATATCGATCAGTTGGTCTCAGATATTTAATTTATATGTTTTAACATTGATTTTTGATAAAACAATGACAATTATTTTATTATTCAATCTGGAGATTGTGTGTGATGATAATTGATCATGTATGTTGAATTTGATCGGAATTCATTCTTTAAGTAGATTAAATTTTGTGATTGTCAATAGTATTTATTGTTCTTTTGGATTGCACTGCTTTATACCATATATTATCATTTCTTTGAGAGCCTTTGATTGATAAGGTGATTACTGATTGTATATGTTCATTTTTGAATTAATTAGATTGTTCTCCATCTTTTATCAATAGGCCTAGGAGCTGATCTGTTTGGAAACACAGATTGAAAAGTAGCTTTTGAAATAAAGCTGCTTTTTAAGATAATTTTAGACGTTGACTTTTTTAGGATGTTTTTTTAAAATCAGGAATAAAGGAGTTTAATGTTTGACAGAGAAAGTTGCTTTTCAATTCAAAAAATCGATCAAAAAGCGTTGTTTCTTTTTAAAACACAGATTTCGAGAGAAAAATTAAAAGGAATCCAGCTTCCGATTCTGTAAAAAGCTGCCCCGTTTGGCTGCACGCTTTTAACTTTTCAGCTTTTCAAAAAACAAAAGCGCGCGGAATCGCGCAACCAAACAGGGCCTGAGTCTAGGATCATGAATTATGGAGATCAGCAGCCTAGATGGTCCAGGCTTGATATCAAACATCTTTGGGCATGCAAGCCGCATGGATCCCTGCTTATCTATGGAACCAACCAATTTACACGGCACTCATTCATGTGGTAACTTTTATGTATTATTTTAATAATTTTTAAAGTTTTTATATAAGATACAGTTGTCTAATAAATATATATCTTCACAAAAATATAAAGCATACTTATAAATACTAAATTGAATTCTTTGTTAGATAAAAAATGTGATTTTTTTATGATTATATATGTGTTATATAATTCATTGCATATTTTTATATAAAATATAAGTTTTAATACATAAAATAAGAAATTAAAAATATATAATATTAAATTGATTGGTTGATTGTCTTTAACATTATTTTTTTTAAAATGCTACGTGTCTTTACTTTTCGCATAAGTTAATGGGTTGATTGGTCTTTCTTGATGATTTTTTCACTGTCATGGCTCAGTCAATGTTAAAAGCAATTCTGAGAGGCTTGCAATATTAATTAATGAAATTATGAAATTGAAGGATTATGTGATGCTACTGATTGAAAAACTTTGCTCTAATTTCAGTTTCATATGTGTTGATAGAAAATCATCGAAGTATATATTTACATTAATGATGTATATATGTTTTGAGATTATTTTTACATTTTCTATAAATGTATCACTGTAATTTATTGAAATATATACTTTATTTTTTATAAAAACAAATAACTCATTAGATACGTGTAAATTAAAATTTAAAATACGTGTAGACTAGAATTGAGGCTAACAAAAACTGTACATAATATTATCCAAAAACTGTGGGATTTTGATTTGATGTCTTTAATAATTTTATTGAATTTTAGTTACCAATAATTGAACTTTCGGTCGATGAACCTAATTTGATAAGCCACAACAATGATCAACGCATCTCAAACCAACCAGTAAAACAAAATCCCTTCATATTTGCTGAAAAGCGATATTACCATGAAAAGATTTCGTATAATTGATGCATCGTGTGTAAAAAAAGGTATGAAACAAAAAAAAGTATGAAACAAAGGGATTGATTTCAACCCATGCAATGCATAAAATTGATATAGAGTGGGTGGCGGATGCGCTTCTGGAGCAGCGATAAACGCAAAAGGGTCCACTTTTGAGATTTCTACATTATTACATAAAACCAGCTAATATAAATCAAGCACATCGAATTCGGAATCGCCTAAAATTTTGACTGAAGCTAGATATCGAGGAGATCTTTAAAATTTGTGCTATGCTACAATGCGGCTTATTTTTTTATTTTTTCTATTTTTTTTCCCTCAAAATGGTATTTTTGTTATTTTTAATAACTTTTTAGATTTCGAATATCTCTATCATAGCAATTTGGATTTAATTTCTATTAAATCTAAGGATCTCTTAGAATCATGTAGAATTAATTACAAAGAATTTTCGTTTTTACTATTTTTAAGCAGCGTTTGGTTGCGCGATTGCGTAGCTTTTGCGATTGCAGGGAGTTGATTCTATAATCGTGCAACGAAACAGTTTTGCAATCGTAGCTTTCTGCAAACAGATTTCAGATAAATAGTGCTCGAAAGCTATGATTTGAGAAAGCTGGGGGGAGGCAGCTTCATGCAGAATCAGTTTTAAACCCAGCGATTGCAAAAAATCAGTTTTGCAATCGCGTTACCAAACGTTACCTTAGTAATTTTTAATTAGTATAAAAGGGAGTCTTGCAATTTAAGGTTTTCAATTTTTTATTAATATATTTTTGAGTTTTATTTCTCTTTTGAGAATTATAGGGTTGTTGAAGATTTCAACGCTTGTTGGATATTTATTTAGTTTTTCGTTGCGTTAAAAATCATAGATTATCTTCATGAAATTTAGATGTGACCTATTCCATTTTTTTTTTTTTTATTCCCCTATAAAAAAAAATAAACGTTATTACGTGTGCCTATACATTCATAAAAAAAATGTATATATTAGTTGTGAGTATTGTGTGAACATGATGCAAAATGACTTGGATTACTCTTCTCTCTGTTTGAACATTGCTCCTTTCTAATTTCTTACATTTTGTACACTTTGTATATTTGTTCACTTATACCAATACAAATCTTCAATTACCAATAAAAAATTTATATTTATTACTGTATGGTTATTCTAAAACGATATATACATTCACAAAAGTTATAAATGACATCTTCAACAAATACATGAATAAAACTCTATGTCAAGCGTGAAGACAATGACGATACTCACGATTAGTTTTTTTTTTTTTTTTAGTTCAACAATAAAGAATTTGACAAATTATATATCCAAATTCTGAAAATAAGAAAGGCAGGTTCGATGAACAACAATATAATACAAAAGGATCTGATTGTACACTTTTCAAACATTAAAAAAGAAAAATGTTTAACTCAATCTTTTTTACAATTCAAAACACAGACCACATATATTTTTATTTTACTAAAACCAGTAAACATCATTTATCAAGATTAGAATGAAAAGTGTACATCGCTCCATTTCGAATTGAATGAACCTATTTTTAATAAATGTAAAAAAAATTAACGATGTATATATGTTGTCTAATGATATATATATATATATATATAAACTATATTTTATACTGTAAAAAGAACTGAGTATAACAACACCCCTTCAAAAAGATATACCTTGGGCTCTAGGTTCTGGGCTATAGATTGTCTTAATATGTTTTTTTTTTTTTTTTTTTTAAGAAGGTAGAACATGCTACCAACGGATTTCATTCAACAAAAAAGTTGGTACATATTTGAAGTGGGGGTGAGATGATACAGAACATATAATTAATGCAAAATAAACAAGATGCTTACCAGCAGTAGATAGGGTATCAACTGTTCGTCAAAATCAGCCCACCCCCCCCAAGAAGACTACTGCCCGACTACATGACGATCTTAATACGGTTAACACGTATGTATATGCAACACATACCCCGAAATGCATGCATTCCCATTTTCGATGCAGAAATCTGAGGAAGTAGTGGACGCATGTTATCGGAACATGCGTTGGTGGAAAACACAGAATCCGATGTAACACATGTGAGGTGTGAAATCCTGAACAACAAACCCATCATTACCTATTTGCGTTGATTAGCTATACCATTAGTATCGCATGCTGATGCGTAGTGAGTTTTCATTTGTTCTTTCTTTTCTTTTCTTTTCTCTTCTTTCATCGTCTTTTGCACGTTTTCTTTTTCTTTAACTTCGAATGTAAACGATGTTGGAGAGGAATCTCTCTATCGGTATTAATTGTATAAGAATTTCATTGATTCCTTCGTCTGCATTATGCGGTTTAGTCATAATTTCAACTGTTGATGAATCTTTACTTTACAGTGACTGGGGACAAATAACGGCTCAATGGGAGAACTTATCATATATAATTATATTAATTATCTCAAGATATTCCTTGAACTCGTTGAGGAATTAGAGAAATGGAATATAGACGAGATGCTTATACACTATTTATTTACCTAGATAAGGATAAATCACATGCCTACTCTCATGTCTCTTCGACCTATAGGACAAGGACTGTTTGCAGGTTATCCTTTACTCCTCCGTTTAGAACGGGAATATGATTTATTCTTTGGTATACATTTATTCTTGAATAAGTGAATATAAATAAGGATAAAGTGATTTTGTGTTTGGTTGTGTTTTGAATTATTCTCGTTGGTAAACGTAAGAATAAATGTTTTATTGTTTGGGTAAATGTGAATAAAGTATGGATAAAGATTTATAAAATGTGAAAAAATAATGATAGTTGATTTATAAGAGGTGATTTATAAGAGATGATAATAGTTGATTTGAAAGTGGGCCCACATATTCTTTGGATGGAATAATTTAAAATAACTTTAATTTTAGGGGTTGATTGGAATCCATATACCACTTTATACTAGTTTATTATGTATAAGATATTTTAGGATATACCAGACAAAGAAACGGGTTAAAACCCTTATTCCAGTCAATACCAGGTTATCCGGGGGCTTATTCCCATTTCAAACGGGGGCTACAGGTTCATAGTAGTCAGCCTTTATACTTGCGCGTCCTCCCGATTCCTTCGCTTGTATGAAGTTGCTTCACAATTTCAAGTTCGCTTGTATGGGTTTATTATATCATTAAGATATATATATTTTTTATAAAAATATATAACTTATTAGATAAGATTCATTATTTAAAAAAAAATTTAAATGTTTACGGAGACTGCACATGGGACTGTCCCACACATTCTGTCTCGAACATTATTTTTATATCATTTTGTAGCACAAAAAATGGTATTTATCCCTACTTCTCGCCAAACCCACTTATTCCTAGTACAAAATCTAACCTTCATCCAAATCAAACAAGCATAACCCTGACTCTAATTCAGGGGGTGTGGAATTGCTTAGCTTTCAAATGTTATCCATCTAAAGTTACAACTAGTTAGTCTCTCATGAGACAAATATATAAGATAAAAGTAACTAATAAAAATGAAAACCACTTATTATCATCTACCGTTAGATATTTATCTATACCAGATTTATTTAATTAACCCACAAATGACTAGACAAGCTTCCTGAATATATATATATATAAAAATCTATTATATATATGTCCCCAGCCGAACAACAAAAGAACAGGATAACCCCACGGTGTCTAAAGATGATCCATTTATTCTGCATCAGCATATTTTCATAGATTTTAGGCATTTGATGATGGTTTTGTCGTATTAAACTTATAGACTTGCCTTGGCGTGTTGGAAGTCCATTATCATTAGTTAAAAAAAACCAGTAAAAATTGAATTCATAATGGAAACCACATGTTTGAGCTTTATTGAAATTCATAGTACAAGGTGGGCCTAGGTATTCCTGGGGCTTCTTACATCTATGATTCACCCAGAGACCTTTTCTGTTAATGTATTTCTTTATGAAATTGCTTTGTCGGTTTAATTTGTTGCACTCTTTCTGTTATGAAATTGAAATTAAAGGTTCATTTTAACCTCATGCCTCTATTATTTTAATTAATCTACTGCTCATCTAGTCTAACTCAATAGGTAATTAGACTTCTATTTTAATTATAAGTTACGCAATAAGAAACGTAATTGACTGGGTCAAATGTGACCCAATTGAAGTACAATCTGAATCTGGAATCCAATAAATATCTGTAATATACCCAGATGTATGGACAAAATTGCAGTTGGATCCCTGTCAAAACCAATTTTCACAATGTGACGTCCGATTGCTTTAGCTCCATAAATTAGAATCCCACCCACGGATTTAACTAAATCTAAATCCAAATCCGATAACAAAATTAATTTTTATACTCGTCCTAATTGTTGGGATGGGTTTGACTTTTTTAACCCCAAACCTAAGATTTTTTCATGGGAAGAAAAAAGAGGATTTAAGAGACCTGAACTTGTCTTATCTCATCCTATTTAGATCGCTTTAGAATCCCAATTTTCAAATCTTTTTTAATGTTTTTAGAAACTACGTAATTGTTTCTAATCATTGTGTAATATTATTTGATAAGTATAAACTTACTTCATCAATTGTAACGACAAGAAAAGCCAAATAATTAACAAGATGTGCGAGCTTTAAAATTTAGTGACAGTGTGTTTAATTGCATTAATTTAACTTTGGAATACGTGATTTTTAACCATTTGTTACATTTTGTGCTCGATTCATAGCTTCATTTTAACACATACTTATGTGCGTGTATCTAAGAATTATTAACAATAAATTGCATTTCATCACACTTTTTTTAATATATGGGATGGGCTGGGTCAGATTTACACATAAAACCTTACGCGTTGGATATCTTTATCGGGTTGAGATGGATTTTGTTTGATTTAATATTTAAGAGATTAAACTCGTTCCATTAAAATTGGGTCAGATGGACTTTTCATATATGCCTGTTTGACTAAATTTTTTTTATGAAAATATTATTTTAGATATTTTTAATATGGTGTTCTTTTATTCACTGTTCAAAAATATGCAGCCAAAGTATTAAATCGGGAAAAACATGTATATTTTTTATTCTCCCTTAACCTCATGCACCACACACGTAGTTTCCCTTATATGGTATACAAATAAATTTTTTCAGATCAAGTTACTTTATATGTACGCATCTCATCTTACAAGAGGATTTGAATTAATAGTATGATTTTTTATTTTCCGTATGATACATCTCTGGATATGAGAATTTGAGAAATTAAATCAACACAAATAACACATCAATCATTTTCACAACATTATTGATCCTAGTGATGATCAATCAGTCAATACATAGAAGGAAACAAATTTGGTAAAATTGCTATCATGTCTTCACTCTTCACATACGTGTGGATCCCTCTATAGATTGCTTAATTTGGATCCATATAACGAGGACAATTATGCTTAAACTTGTACCATACTAATCAGCAACCAAAATCCAAGCATTAAGAACTCATACCCTTTTTTACTTTTTAACATATTTTTGATGGGGGGATATTTTGAGTAAAAAAAAACAAAAAAAACATGAGGTTCATGTATGTACACAAGAATGTATAACATTTCAAATACAGAGCATCCACCGATCACTATATCATTAATATCAAGATAAAGAAAGCTTAACGGCAAGGTCACAATCAGACTTGTCAAACCATCCAATCCTTATCAATATGAACCAACAACCAACCCAAAATCAACCAGTTGCATTACAATGAATCAAACATTATTCCAACTCTTCCCCTAAACAACACGTCAAACTCTTTTTCTACAATCAATGCAAAGGAAAAATCTGCCACAAATACTCATATATAGAATTGATTTTTTTGTTAGAGCGGGGAGTTTATTCTCCATAAATATTTGATTTTAAATCTTTTAGTCTTATCGGATACACATAATTTATGAGTGATTATATGTACAATCAAGATTAATTTTTTAACATTATCAAGTGAAGTTCCATATCAAAAAAAAAATCTTTCTAAATCTTAGGTAGTCTTTATTTCCTTCCCTACATGTCTCACTTAGAATTCAAAACCAACATATATATAATAATAGTATACCTAATGAACAAAAAAAACAAATTAAGGAATCCATGACCCATGCCAATTAATTAAAATTTTCATAAATGATGGCCGGCCTTGGTATATAAAGCAAAACTCACAATCATGATTGGGAAGCCTGCAAAAGATTATTTTCCTCCCCACCAATTTTACCTTCTTTTAAAACCCTAATTCACCTGTTCTGTTCAGTCTCTTTCCATTTGTCTCCTCTCCACCATCTCTCTCCCCACTATAAGTCTTTCCAAACCGCTCCTCTCCAATTCCAACACCAACCTCCCAATGGGAAAATCTTCCCACAACAAATCCGTCGAAGACGACGACACCCTCTCCCTTTCTGACCTCCCACTGGTCGCCGGAGAGACCAACCACCCCGAGAAAGCGCGGTCTCCTCGTGCGAAGATCGAAGAAGAAGAAGACTTTGAATTCCGCGTGTGGGGGAATGGCTTGTTCTTAGAGAAAGAAGAAAATCAAATGTGCGCGGCCGACGACGTGTTCTTCCAAGGCCAGCTCCTCCCATTGAGGCCCTCTGCGTGCTCCGACCGGGACTCGAGCGGGTACTGGTCGAGGTCAGAATCCATGGACCACATCTACCAAACAAGAAGCAATAGCAGCAACAGCTCAAGCAGCAGCAACTCAATCAACACTCATATGTCGAGCGTTTCGTCGCAACATCGTCGAAATGTCAACAAGTTCTACGCCCACCCGAGCCCGAAGCCTCAGATTAGGTCTTCAGTGAATCACCACCGTCGATCGAGCGGTGGAGGGTGGGGTTTGTTTAGGCTTGGGTTGGTGAAGACGCCGGAGATGGAGGTGCAGAGTCTTAGGTCACGGAGACTGAGTGTTAGTAGTAATAGTAGTTACACTTATGCGAGGAAGAGTGATTGTGATTCAACACATGGACTGCTAGTGAAGGGTGTTGAACTGGAGGAGGAGGAGAAGAAGAAGAGGGGAAGGAAGTCTTTGTTTGGGAGTTGCAGGTGTTCGTCGGACGTTGCGGTGGACATAGTTGTTCCTTCTCGGATGAGCAAGAACAGAAGAGATGGTGGTGGTGGTGGTGGGGGGATGGAAATGAAAGGGAGGGAGAGCGTATCACGGAGTCGAACGTTCGAATGGCTCAGGGAGCTTTCGATCGCCGGAGCACCGGAGGCTTAGGTTTGGGTCCATCATCAAGAGTTTTATCATCTTGTAATTCTTTTGTTTCTTGTTGTTTTAATTGTCATCTTTTGTTTTTGTGTTTTTTGGATTTGTGGTTGCATGCCTTTTCCCCCCTTCACTTCTTGTGATTCTTACTTACTGACTTTGTATTCAATTAAAGATGAAATGGTGGCTTTGAAGCACATGATGGGTGCGTGAGACTTTATTGTGGTGTGTTGGAAAGACAGGCATGGTGAACATGAAAAAAAGAAGTTGCATTTCTTTTTTCTTTTTCTTTTCCTCTCTCTTTTAATTTAATCATTAGTGTATGGACATGTTTGGCATTTGAAGGGTTGTTAACTGTAACTGATTCTATGTGATAAACACAGGTAATTCTTATGTGTGACAATATAAAAATATCACATTGGGAGACAATACCATTTTTCATGAATTGATTGTTATGGACTCTGGAGTTTATTTAAAATTTATGTAAAAACGAGACCTCATGTATTTCGATAATGAAATTCACAAAGTTATGATTCAAGGGGGGAATGGAAATCATTGGTCACTATTTTTATTTCACTTAAAGCGTGATATGACAAACTAAAGAGCATGAAAGATCATAATTAATACACAAAGTTAATATTAGGGGAGGGCAAAGGAATTATTCAAACCCAAATCTTTATAACATACAAACAAAATGTGAAAATGTATACTAGTGATTTATTTCATGATAAAAAGCAGCCAAGTTTCACCCATTTCACAAATTTGATTCCTCATGATTTGTGGTATGAATGATTTTGGATGGTTGTGCCCGCTTTAACAGAGGTCTGGCAGGGCAATTATGATCAAGAACTGTGGGCTTTGAGACATGAGAGTCATATATTAACTTATGTGTCTGAATTGTGAAGGAACTGCTGCTTCTTTTAAGGCAAGGGAGAAGCGCATGCATTCAGGAATAAAAAGGGACTCATGTACTCGTGTTGGGGTTATGAGCGAGGGAGACAAAAGCTGATAAAGGGAACCATGAAACAAGTGATCCTCATCTGCTGTGAAAGTTTGAGTTAATTTAATCAGGTCATCAATAACTTTCACAAACCTCTTTGTTTTGTTTATCTGTTTCTGTGGAATGGTCATCCACTATTAGAAATTAAAGAACAGTTAATAGCGCAATTTGGTGATCCTGAGTTGACATAGACTAGTAATAAAAGAATTAGCTCTGTTATATGCAATCCTTATTTTTATACCACGTCCTCATGGTTTTAATATTGGGTTATGTTTTGTTAGAATAAATATGTAAATTTTTATTTTTGTTATAACTGGAATTGTGTAATCAATTGCGGTAAATACATTTGTTTTACGAATTTACATTCTTGCATGGTTGCATGAAATTACATTTAAAAAAAATCAAAACGTGTGGAGACCGCATGCGAGGGTGCAATGATCAGGTTGCATGTAACATATATATATTCAAAGAAAAATCAATCTCCTAAGAGTGATAATGATATAGATATCATAGCCACATGTTACATGGACCCAAAAGATCAAAGAGATTAGAAAAGAAGAAGAAATCATGATAGTTTGGGAACACTATAATTTCAGAAGGCCATAACTTTTAAATCATAGATCAGAATCGCTAATTCAATATATCAACATGTTCGTATCGACGAGCCCTACATGAGTAATGGTTTTTCCATTATGACAAATTTCGGAACAATCTGAGATCCTCTTAGAGGTCAAATATACGGTTGAAAGTTATTTTTACTATTTTTAATAATTTTGAGTTTCTTAAGATTTCTTTTCATTTCAAGATCTAAATTTAAATTTAAATTTGAATTTTGAATTAGTTAGGATTTAGTTATGATTTGAGTTATGTAGAGAGTTGTTGAAATTCTTTTAGATCCTCTGTTTTATAAATAGATTTTGTAAATCGTCCTGACACTTGTGAGGATGACGATCTTTAATTTCATCAAATATTGGGTCACTAAGTTAGTACTCTTTTTAAAGAGGGTGTTGAAACCCTCTTATAATTGGTGTTCATGTTTGCTGTGCTTATAATGAAGTGAGCCCTTGTGTTCAATCTTTAAACTGTTGTGGCCAGATCGGCTGTAAAGAAAACATTGTTCTTTTTTTGTGCACCATGAACATAGCAACAACACCTTATAACATACAACTAAAGAGTTCCACCACATATATATATATATATATATATATATATATATATATATAAAATGGAGACCGGAGTTTTTTTCTTTTTTAGGTTTAAATGAAGATTTTTTTTTTCCATACAAAAAATATTTGTATCCAGTCTAATCCAGAACATATCATTATCATCCGAAGCTAATAAAAAAGAATCTTGCTATCGACCGGAGTCGAACCAGGCCAAGCGTGCGGGGACAACTGAAAGATTGTATTTTGATTGTTAGGACTTCATTCTTCATATCCACCATTTGGATCCAATGTGTTGATTCTAAGAAAGCTGCATTAGAAGTCAAAGTTCACTACTCACATTGACTTCATACAACTAACTTTATGATTTTGTCAATGCTTTCGGTAGATGTCGCTCCTATGGATTAGGAGCATCATTTGGACCACCGCATCACTTTTTGTAATCCCAAATGCAATCTCGTTATTCATCTAGTGAGGTATATACTTTCTTAGATGAGATATTGTTGTGATTTTGAATCTTGGGATGCAATCAATCAAAAGAAATAAACAAACAAATCGAAGCAAAGACACAAAAATTTTATGTGGTTCGGCAAATCTTGCCTACGTCCACGGAGTACACCAGATATCAATCCACTATCAATGAGAAGTTTTTACAATGGTCACACCGAAGATAAAAACCCTAGAGCCTAATGAAAAATATGAGATACCCTTTTATACTGACATCTCATTAAGGACAAAAAAGTCAATACACGAAAGACACTAAAATTTTTTTTTCTCGGGGCGCTACCCCCAAACCCCGCGAGCTGACCAGGCAGCTCGATCCCCGTGAGCTCTGCGGGGTGCTCGACCCCTGTCCGACTCTGCGTAGCGCCAACAATCCTCTGAGGCTCCACAATATATAACAGATATGTATTTCTTTATTTTTTTTATTTTTGCTAAAAATTAGCTCGATCATTCAATTAAATGGAGCGATAGACATTTTTCATTAAAACATGTACATCATTAGATGATGTTTATTATTTTTAAAAAATTAAAACATGTGAAGACTGCATTTAGAGTTGTATTTAACATTATCTTTAGGGTAATCATTGCGCTATCATAATATAACAAAGACCCGTTAAACCAATCTAAGGACTTTTTTGTCACACAAATCTTTCAATTAGCAAGGCTTGATGAAGGGTCCCCCATGAGATGGACGTCTCATTTACCACTATACCACCACCCCACATCTTGTACTTTAGAGCTTCCTAGTGGCCATTCTGCATCCCACTTAACCACCATACCAGTACTACAGTTTCAAAGCCAGATGGTGGGGCTCGTGTTGTCTAATTTAAATTTTCATTCAAATATGTAAGCAGTCCTTCACAATATATTTTTACTTACTTAATTCTTGAATAAGTATTATCGAACATTAGTGCCACTTTAAACAGACAGTATATTCAATTGAGTAAAAGGCAATCAATTGAACTAAAATCAACATGTGTGTGATGGAAAGGTATAAATGAAAGGCATTCAACTTAAGCAAACCATAAGATTATTGATCCTATATATTTTTAAATCGTTCTTTACATTTATGTAAGTATTTAGTACATAATATTTCATTACCCATAAAAATGCCACACCTGGTCTGGTTTTTTGGGTGGGTAGTTGATAGCTAATTTCAGAATTGACATTCTAAAATCTAAATTATATTATTCCATTTATGCTTTATATATACTAGCTGCTCTAGCAGCCTTTATAGAATGAAATGATATTTTATATGATTAGTGGTTAATGTTTTTGATCTTGATAGCAATGCGACAATGAAGTAGCCCCCCACACCATGCTGAGCCGTGCATCTGTAATGAAATCCAAGTTTGAACATGAAACCATATATGAAAATGACTCATCACATGCCACATCACTTGGTGATAAGATCTCTGATGAATGAAGCGTTGAATGCCTTTTCATTTCAAACAACAAATTTGAATCATTGTTTCTTGACTCTTTCAATATGCAAAAGTTGACTTGTGAAAGCAGATTCTCGCATCCACCACTACACAGAGATAGAGAGCACTAAAGGATGTTGAAGCCTTTTTTTTTTTTTGTTGTTGTTTAGGGTCTGAGGGTGCTCTTCTTTTTGCATACCCATTTTTGTTTGGTGGCCCCTTCTGGTTCCCCACTATAAGAGTGTCATTAAAATTTCAATGCGTGGGTAGGTTTGGGTACCTTTAGGACTTGGGGAATTAAAAGACAAATGAAACTTTATTTTTCCACATCTATTAATTATATTTTAAACATGCAAAATCCAACTAATGTACCTGTATAAATATGAAAAGTGTGTGATGGTTTTATTTGAATTGCTATGTCAATCCGATCATGACCAATCAAATTTTGAGAAAGACAATCATGGTATTGATGTTTTAGTATAGGAAAATAAAAAGGAAAAGACATAAAATCGGATTCCTAATATAGGGCCATTGAAATTCAATCAAAACGCTGCTAAATATCTTCAATTTTTTTTTAAAATCATCCTAACTTATAAATATGATTAAAACTCTCAAAATATATCCATAATCATGAAAAATCAAGGTGAATATGATTCTACTGATCATATGGAAATCTAAATTTATGACAGATTAATTGTTAATCTAAATTTTGGATTGTAAAAAAAAACTGAACTTAACTACGCTAAAAAAAAAAAAAAAAAGCTTAAAAAGCCGCGGTGCGGTGGGCTTGTTCTCGTGGGCTCTTGACCCACAATGGTTCCGGGCCTATATTGGCCGGTCTTGCACTAGTGGTAGACTACTCTACCTTATCTAACAATTATGTTAAAAATACATTAACAGTGGCCAAGTAACCATACGTTATATCATCCTAATCCACCTTCCTGATAAGTTTTTGAAATTTTTTTTTTTTGCTCTCATCAGGGATCAACTCACTAACCAAGAATTGAAAATGAAGATTATAAAATTGTGAAAAATTTAGAAAATATTTTCTACTCTTGAACCTATTTCAGCTTTTATATAACATCATCTAAAAGTCTCTTTTGATAAATGAATTTTTTTATAGCTTAATAATTGAAAAAACATCCAAATTTTTTTTTTAAAAGTTAGAAATATTCAAATAAGTCATTTTTAAAATTATATAAAAAAAGTTCTCAATTCACAATTTTGGAAACTAAAAAGATTAACATATCACATACAATTATGTAATTTTTAAGAAAAATTACAAAAAAAATCTATTAAAAGTTAGAAATACCCAAATGAATTAATTTTTAAAATTATACAAAAAAAAAAGTCTTATTTTATAATTTTAGTAACTCATAGACATATATAGTTGAAGTAAGATGACATTGATTCTAAGAAGATTTTCTTGATCTTGAATATATAGATTTCTCAAATCTCAATTATTTTTTCGACTTGTAATGTGGTTGGTAAATCTTAAACACTAAATTTACATACAAAAAGTTCTATCTATTTATTGTCATGTTTAAGTTGCAAATCATGTATTTGAGAGCTTAGCTTCAGATTAAGTGAAAATAAGAAGAAAAAAAATCCTCTGCAAAGTTAGCCTAGTTGACAAAAAGCGCATCTTTGTTTGCTTTGTTAATTTTTTTCACTCAATCCTATAAAGCTCCTTTGATGTCCTATAAAGCTCCTTTGACAATGGTGCTGTACACTAATACAATCATGATAAAAATAAAACTAAAATATGAGCATTGAAACTTCAATGTCTTCCCGGACATTTTCGTTTCAATCGTTTTCAGATAGCGAAGCTCCATTAAGATGGATTGGAATTTCATGGATCAGAAAAATTTATGTCATATCACATCTTTTTTAAAGGTAAATTTTCTGTACATGCAGGGGTGAATCCAAAATTTTCTTTAAAGGGACTTTAAAAAATTTAATTAAAATATGAAAGAAAAAATATAAATATGTAATGTGTCATTGGTATGGAATTAAATTTCAACAATCATGTTCATGTTATATCACCCCATTTAATGCCATAATTAGACCCTTTGGGGGATGGGAGTCGTAAAAAACTTAGACCTGTTTAACTTTTGATTTATATTGGAGAAACAATCATATGTATTTTTATTTTTTTTTGTTATGATAGATAAAAAGATCTCTTTTATCGTATTATTTCTTTCAAATTAATTTTGAATGGTTAAGATGTTGTAATTTTTTTGGGGAAGACAATTTCAACTATTGTTTTTCAATCTCTTTTTTTCTTAGATCCATACATTTCTTTATGTACCAAAACACCTTCACGTTAGGGTTTATAGTTTTTTTCATTTCTTTAATGGGTTTTTTACATTTTTTGTTTTTTTAAATGGTGTCCACCAATTTTATTCCAACATAAAGACATCTTATTTAGTGGAGGGATACTTAAAAAAAATTACTCAAATATACATAAAAATGCTATCATAATTAATTTTAAAAATCACGTAGAAGATAAAAAAAAATAGTACAAGTTTCTACTGTTGCATGTCAAATAATTGTAAAAGAAACACTAGAATTAAAACAAAATGTATTAAATGAATGAAAACCGTCAAAAAAAATTTGGGGGAAGGGCTTAAGTACTTTTTGTGGGTCCGTCCCTGATCTCATTACAGAGATACATTGAAAGAAAAGTAAAAAAAATTAGTTGTGTTAATATACATTTTTTTTTTTGTTGGGTTAGTATACATGATTGATATAAGATAACAATGTATAACTGAAAGATAAGTATACTAGTTAGCAATGTATACAATTAGGACTGGTTTGACAATAGCATATTGATGAGATAAGAGATAATTATGAGCAGGGTGGATGTCCGAGTTGGTTGGGCAGCCCGGCCCAGATTTTGCATATTTTTTTTTTTATATTTGATGATACGTGTTATAATATTTGTATTATATATTATATAAATTACATTTTATACATAAAATATATTCTTAACAAACTAGATATCAACCTATCAAATCAATAACAAATCAAATGGTATCCTAACAAACCAAATCGAACTCCGACCTGTTTGGAAACGAGTTTAAGCAGCTTTTGAGTTTGCAGAAAAGTTGCTTTTTTCAAACCCATTCCACACAAAAAAAAGGGGGCCAAAAGCTGTATACATATTTTTGTGAAAAAGTTTTCAAAACCTGAATTTTTTAGAAACTGTGGATAGGTAGCTTCTTGCAAAATCAAATTTAAATCCATCTTTTGTCTAAAATCAGTTTTGCAATCGTGCAACCAAACGCTGCCTTCAATCTTATTATAAATTTTAACGATTCTAAATTTTAAAATTCAAATATTATCTTAAGAATTAATGTCAATTGAACAATAAAGAAAATTTATATCCATAAAACAACTCTTCTTATTTTTCTAGCAACTCTTCATATTTTTCTAGCAATTCTTACAAAATCAAAGTACTCAACTTTAATTACATTTCTTTTTTTTTTCTTCTTTTCTTCACATGCATGTCTTTTGAATATCACATTATTTAGTATATAAATAATTACATCAAATATAAAAAAAAAACTTCCATATAAATATTTAATATAGGCTATCAAATATAAGAATAAAAAAATTTATATATAAATATTTAATATAGCTATATAGCCCACTCTAAAATATTGTCCTGGATTTGCCTCAGATTACGAGGATAAGTAAGTGGGAGGATATATAGGATAAACAATTAAAAAAGTGTATAAAAGGAGATGAAATGACTTAGTAAAATTGAAAGAGTGCTATTACACAGAAAAAAAAAATAAAAAAAATGGGGACCGTTATTTCAACCCCACTGAATATTCAACCCACCCCCTGACAAAAAAAATACTGTTTTTTTATTTAAGAATAACCCACCCCTGCATCTCGTCATCTTCTTCGTTTTTTGCCCTGTCTGCCCCCGATTATGTCTACTCCCTCCGCCACCATGTTGCCCTCTGGCCACCGACCTCTGATCCAGCTCCGCCTCCTCCGTCCCCACCCTCCTGCACGGCCACCACATCTCCCTCTCCCACCAAGAACAAGATCCCAGCGAAGATGTCAACGGCGCTGCGGTGGTCCTCCTGAGGATCTTGGAAGGGCACGGCATCGCCATCGACGGCCTCGACAGGATCTTGTGACACGGGAACAGAGACGTGTTGACGCCCTTGACGGCGACGTAGACGTCGCCGGGGTCTCGTTCTTGACGAGAGAGGAGATGTGGTGGCCGTGGAGAAGGTTGGGGACGGAGGAGGAAGAGGCGGAGATGGATCGGAGGTCGACGAAGGAGAGGCAGCAGAGAGCGACGTGGAGGCGGAGGGAACGAACGTAGTCGGAGGACATGTCGACGGAGAAGACGACGGGGTGGTTCCTCTTAATACAAAACATGAATTCTTTTTTTTTTTGGGTAAGGGGTGGGTTGAAGATTTACAGGGGTTGAAATAACGAAAACCCCCCCCCCCCCCCCCTATCCAATTCTAATATCATATACATCGATAAAAAAATAAAAAATCATTGAAGCATATACTCAAATTAATGATATGTATTCTTCATTAGAAATTTTTCATATTTTTTTATAAATGTACACATACAATTTTTAGAGTGTGTGTTTCATTGTTTTTTATAAAAGATGTATCTCCTTAAATAAACTATACTATTTTTTTAAAATTCAAAACACATGTAGACTGAAATCAGGATTAAAAAAAAGACACATTGTCCAAATTGAAAACCTCCTCTGTGAGCAAGAGCAAAGCATAAAATTAAGAAAATGGAATAAAGCAAAACATGATCAAGGGTGACATCTTCCGGATGTACTAGATCCCCTCTAATTAGTAGCATAGTTGAGAACCTAAAATACATAGCCCAAAGCTTCACATGGGAATATATGCATTTGTTTCTTTTAGACAAAAGATAAAGCAATCATCCATTTGATGTATGATTGTACATGTAAATTATTGTTTGAAATGGAGACAGGAATTATGGGGGGCCTGGGAATTGTGTCTTTAGCATTGATTATTCTCAGTTTGGGGGCATCTGTTGTTCTCATGTCTGATTTGAAGCATTTATTCTCTTTTCGTCGATGGAATCTGACGATGGTGATATGCATGAATAAACATTTTTTTTTAATTTTTTTTTACTTTTTAATCCTCATAATATATGTAATTTATTGATCAATTTGTCACTTTTTCATATTATAGTTTAAATTAGGGTATATTACTTATTAGTCCCTGAGACTGATCAATATAAAGAAGTGAATGATCAATCACTAAATCATATAGTTTAAGGGGATTTAAAAATAAATTTTTTTTTTTTATTTATAAAAGCTTATATTTTTCCCTCAAAAAAACAAAAAAAAAAGGGGAAAAGGAAGCAATCCAGTCCTCATTTTTGTGAAGAAACCTTTTATATTAATTCTTTCTGCTGATTATTAAGATGTGAAGTTCTGATATTAATGGTGTTAATAATATTGATTTATATAGTAATTGTTAGAGAAATTGTACATTTGAAAATACGAGGTCAAAGATACTGAAAAGTTAATTAAAGATTAAGCGTGTGATTTATGTGTAAGTGTGTGAAAGAGCTAATAGCCAAGTATTGTCGTTGAGGAACTTAGGCTGCTTTGCTATGTAGTTAATAATCTTCATCTTCACTTATCCTAAGAACTACTTTGACATTTACATATTGATGATTAACATTACATGACAATTATTTTATACTGACATTACCAACACCACAAAAACAATGATTTTAATATTAATTGTGTGCTACTTTCCTTGTATTGCCTTACTTGATAGTCTGAAGACCAACTATAAAATTATGAAAATGATATCTTTAACCCTTTGTGCGGTCCATTTGCGGCCTCGTCGATTTTTTGAGAAAATATACAATCGATCATTTAAGTACATACTACTATATTAAACGTGGAGTATACATTGAGTTATACCAGTATTTTGTATTGACAAAAAAAAAGAAAAAAAGATTAATGTTCATCTAATATGATAATACAATATGCACTGTCACACTCAGATATTGCAATGTATAAGTGGTTGGAGGATCATTTCTAAGCTGCAAATGAAACTGTAAAGCAGACCAAAGTGTATTAAGTGTCAACAGAATATTATTGGGACTTAAACAAGATGGGCTCGTTAATGTGAGCCTCCAATATGCCTATGGTCGACATGTGTATGTGTCTGATCAGGAGTTTTGACTGTTTTCCTGTCACACCACAGATGATCATAGCAAGCTATATATGTGCGTGTTCCACACTATTTGGGAATTAAATTGTGAAGTATTATATGCTATTTAATTAAGTTGATCACTTAAATTGATCCATATGGTACCATCCAAAATTGAAACAATAACTTGTTTGCTGTTATTTGCAAGAGTTTTAGTCTATCAGCTTTTTTTTTTCTTTTTGGTTGGTGAAAAGTGTGTTTTGAGAGCTCATGAACTGATCAGCTAATTTTTCAGTCAACTTTTGTAATACTTTTCCAAACTACTTGGTCAGCATTTTTTGCATTATTAGAAATGAGTGATGATAGGCGATCAAACTGATCCGTTGCTTCCCCATAATCCTCAAAAAAGAAAATTAAACATTTCTAAAAGTAACTTTTAATTGTACTTTAAAAGTGTTGTTTGATATTAAAATGTGTTTTGTAAATAGAAGGAGCTTTATTATGAACTTTCATTGATTTACAGGTCTTCAAATTCCAACCAACCCACTCATTTTCCACCTCGCACGTTTCCATTACAAGTAATAGTTATAATGATTCAAACGTTATAAAATCTTAAAAAGAAAAAGCTATTAAAGTGATAGTGTAAGCCCTAAAAATAGTCAGGTTAACAAGACTTAAAACAGCACCTAAAATGGATCTCCATGTGAATTTCACACGAGAAATAGTTGACAAATGAACGATGTTATACAAAATCCTGTTTAAATCTTTGTTTCTGTTTCCATACACCTGCATTCACTATAACAAGTTATATTCTTTGTTAATATTTTTTTACAATTTCTATACATAAGTCCATACAATTCATTAGAATAACATATATTTCATTATTTGTATAATTATAAATATATATATCTCAGTAGATGATGCATGATATTTTTGTAGAAATTAAAATGGGCGCCGAAAACATTTAAGGATACGAAAGGTTTGTTTATAACATTATTCCTAATGAATACACAAGATATTCAGATATATATTTAAAAATACATATTTATTTATTATGGCCTCAAAATGCAGGGACCTAGACGGCTGCCTGGTCATAGATTCATTCATGTTTTAGGGCCATTGAAAACTTGTTGGAACAACCGTTTGAAGTTTAAATTGCCATTTTATTGCTTGTGAACCACCAAAACGATGTCAGGTCATTAATATATGATATTTTCACAATTGTCACATGTAGATTATTGGGCATTTAAAAATATACATGTAGATTATTGACATATAAAAAGAATATAAAATTGTTGTGCAATATACATTTATACGTACTCAACCTATTTGGGCACCAATTTCATGGACACGTTATGTCTATTCCACTCTACCTAAAAGGGAAAACACCAGCTCATGCTCTTAATTAGACACAAAAAAACAAACAAATGTAGTTACAGATTAATTTAGCTGTCCTGTAAGACATGTAAGTATTTTGACTTTGGATTGGGTCATCGAAGATATCATATTCTGATATCATAACCTTATATATATGAAATATATTATGCAAAAATAAAAGATTTATTATGCATCTACATTATTAGAGAGAATAAGATACATTGATTTTTTTTTTTCAAAGCACAAATTTAAATGAAAATTAGATTATTCATAGGTGTGTAATCAATGTGAATTTCTATACATAACCAGAATAAAGTAGCTTTTAAATATACGTTTGTGGGCTTGAAATATTACGTCATTGTGGATATTGTTAAGGGTGCCTAGTCAGGGGATTAGACCCTCAACTTGTTTTTCTCTATTTGTATCTTACTTGACTTTAATAGTGGAATTGTCATATCATCACAATTAAAATCAAACGGTTATAAATACATCAAATAAAATAATAGAGGGTCTAATCCCCTGACTAGGCACCCTTAACAATATCCACAATGAAATAATATATTGTAGTTTAGGATAGATCAAGACACAAAACAAGTACAGAAAAACAAGTAGAGGATCCAAACCCCCGAGTCATGATCAACTCATCAAACCTTTATATACAAATCATATATTGCAATTTAGGATATGCACAACAGTTACACATCCGCTATTCATTTTGAAATTCAAAAATGTGTTGATGACAGGGTATCATAGGTTGTAAGCATTCTTGACATATATTGTTCAAATTTTACTGCTAGATATACAACTTGAGTAATATATACGAATACAACTAAAAATAAAAAATTTACACAGCCCAATTCATGTTTTGTATGCTAGTTTAGCAACCCTTTAATTAATAACTTGTATCAAGCCAAACTATTAATTGCTGCCTAACCATGACACCCTAATATCTCAGGGTTTCTCTGTAACTTCCTAATACAAACAATCCATTCTTGAAACGGCAGAGAGTGACTGCCAAGAAAATAATAAAAAGAAAGGAAACGAAATCCAAAATGGGTAGGGAAGACTGAAGACCCCATCATGTCTCGCAGTCCAGTCAAATTTCAATTGGCATTAAACAATAATAAAATGTGAAAAAACTTTACAAAAAAAAAAAAAACAGTTGCCTCAACTCTAAAAAGAAACTAACAACCTTTGACCTGTGTGTAAAAAAGCATTCATGGTTTCACACTACAGGGAAAAAAAGTGGACAAGAAAATTCACACCACCAAGTGCTTTAGCTTAAAAAAAATATATTTGGATCATATATTTAGGTTTAATGAGGTAGTGAAGAAAAGCTGATAAGAGGGGCGGCTTTGATGAATGCATCGCCACATTCTCTCGGTGCGTGCCGCCGTTGGTGCTGTCGGCCACCGATCAGACGGTGACTGTGACGTTTCACCAATCAAAACATTCATGTCACTATATTATATTACCATCCCACTCTATTTCTAACCTCCTTTGTAATAAATAAATAAATAAATTTAAAACTCTATTTCTAACTAAGCTTGAAAAAAATTTGAAGTCAGGTATATATGATATTTGAAAGAATATGGATATCAGTGTATCCGATATGTATTATAAAATTATATATATTTGTATTAGATATTGTTCGTATTTGTTATCTTGTTTGATTAATCACTATCATGATATATCATATTACTATTAAATTTTCAATGTAAGATATCTAAAAGAAAGAATAAACATTAAAACCTCAATTTTAATTTTAATATCTCTCTGATGTATCATTTGATTATTTGATTTAATATTAATATATAAACATGTCAATTATTCAAAAAATATATGTATCTGGTCCGAAGAAATTGAAATCCGAATGTTTGGATATGGATATTAACATATCTGATATCCGTATCCGTCTGATTTTTTTTTTTCGAGAGAAAGATAGATCTTACTACCAACACTTGTATTAAAAGTGAGTTGCAAGTCCGAAAGGTGGTGAGAAGAAGAGAAAGAAATAATTAAAGGAAGAAGAAAACAAAGATACAAAGATACGGATGTGACAAAGTCCGTATATGTCTGTTTGACAAACTTATTTCTAACTTTACTTTAAGACCATAAAAAATTATATATATACATTTGTGGGTATGAATGAGGGTGCTATGAATTTTTCTCTTTCACACCATCCTTTTTTCAGTTTTAATCTTGTTTTATTTACATTGTTAATTAGTATCACACACACACGCACATATTTCCCATTAACAAGATAGATAAATAACTCTTTAGCTGCCCGTATGTAGTGTGATTTAGGTTATTCGCACCCGATAGCTATACTGGGATAGATAACAATCCAAGCTGAATAAGCAACTTTTTGTTTGGTTGTTTTTTTTGTTATTCTCATTGGAAAACATAAAAATGACTTTTTTGTTGTTTGGTTCACCTTGGATAAAGTGATGATAAATGATTGATAAGGGATGAATAAGAGTTTATGATTTTTTAAATGACAATTATACCCCCTGAGAATAGTGTGAGAGATATATGATTGATTTGATAGATGTGACAGTTTTTGGAATCTGTGTGAGTATGTTAGGTGAGATAAATTTTTTAAAATGACAGAGAATCCATTGGTATAGATAAGCTTTGATATGCAATTCCACAATTTCCTTAGAATAGTTATCAGGTCTTATCCTAGCTTATCCAGACATAACTATCGGGGTTTATTCTGTCAAAACAAACAGTTTTTTTTTACTATTCTATATATATTCTTTCTTATTCTGGATTTATTTCTCTAGCCATACGGGAGGTAGAAGTTTTTCATCGTCTCTGCAATATAATTCATTGCATTATATACTTTACTTTTATAAAAATATACATATATTAGATGAGAGGATTAATGTGTTACACATAATCTCTTTTAGTTCGATTCTAATTTTAGTCTCATATTATTACACTACAAGAAACATTTTCTTAGTCTTGAAAACTTTTCTTCATAAAAGTGACAATTTCCTTAGTAAACATATCAGCCTTAAAAAATTTCATTGGTAGTTGTCGCAGCAACCTGTTGATAAAATTTTTTATCTAAGAAATCATATTTTTTTTTGTAAATATTTTCCAAGGAAACATATTTTCCTTGGAAAAGTCTTTAACCAAGGAAATATTTCATCGATAGAAATAAATCATAAATCATTTCCATAGGAAATATTTTCCAAGGAAATATTTCATCGATAGAAATAAATCATAAATCATTTCCTTGCTAAACCAATTGATAATTAATGTCAAAATATTTTTTTTCCCTATAATTCTCTTTAATTTATCAAGGCATGTTCCTTGGTAAAAACTTTTATTGAGAAAGGAGTATGTTTACCAAGGAAATATTTTCCTTGGTAGAACCTTTTATTGAAAAAAACCATTCCCAAAAGGAGATTTTTTTTTTCCTTGGTAAGAACTTTTATTAAAAAAAGAAATAGCCTTTACTGAAGAAATTGTTTTCTTGGTTAAAATATTTATTGAGACAATATCTTATTGATCTCCTCGAGTCAAACTCCTAGTAATCTCCCCTAAACAATTGACACATGGATAGTTTCCACACTTTGGAAACCCGTTTGGATATGGAATAGCTCAGAGAATAAGTGAAAATAAAGTTGAATATGTGTTTTTTTTTTTGTTTGGATGCACGGAATACACAGGGATAAATTATGTCAGAATAAACTGGTATATGAATTCCAACCAACCTCTGGATTAGCGCTATTCCAGGTTATTCCACCTAAAGAATATGTTGGCCTACTATTAAATCAACTGTCATCACCTCTTATAAATTACTTGTCCAATCAATTATCATTATTTTTTCACATTTTATTATAAATCTTTATCCACACTTTATTCACATTTTACCAAACCATCAAAGTTTTTATTATTACGTTTCAGAATGAGAATAATTCAAAACACAACCAAACACAAAATCATTTTATTCTTATTTATACCAATTTATGCCGGAATAACTATATATATACCAAAAAATAAGTTATATTTCATATCCAAATTGGAGAATAACAAAACCACACAAAGGTGCAACAAGCAACTAATATGAATCCTTATAAAAGTAATCTTTCACTTACCCACAATAACACAAGCATAGATATGTAACAAAATTCAGACATTCAAAACTTTATTGATTGTTTCAGCTTCTGTCTAAATTAAAAAAAAAAAAGTTCTACGACTCATCTCCTTCGCTTAGTTGAACAAGTTAAAGTCCATGGTTTAGTCTCACATCGCCTAACAAGGGAGGATATCTAATGCTTATATATGAGCACATATCATACACATGTGATGCATTTAAAAACCATTACAAATATACTACATGCGTTATAAATATAATGAGAGGGTTCAAGAGAGCTTTTGGACACCTTGGTCATTGGTTCTTTCTTGATCCAACATTGGAGAGAATTTTCATAATCAAGAGGTAGGAATTGGTCCATGAGGTGTTGTCTCATTATCCTCCAAAATCTTGAAGAAGTGCTAGAACTCTGATATCCAATCACGGACTCCTTGATTGGCATATTACTGTTGAAATAGAAAATGTTTTTTGAAATAGGAAATATTAACTTTCAAATGGTAATCATTATAGTATGTGCGTCACCTTCTTAATTAATAGTAGTCTTGATACTTGTCTTCATTATCTAATATCTTTCCATTATCAGATCAATAAGGACATTGTCCAACCACGTAATGATTAACAGTCTAGCATTAGATAAATCCATTAACACGCCTCCTAATCACCTCTAGGTCGTCTGTTATCAACTTTGAAATTTACGCAAATGATCATCTCACAAAAAAGCTTGTCGTATTTATTCACATAAATCCTCCCAAAATTACTATTGGTCCTTTTGTAACTACTGAAACCACAATATTAGGAACATATTCTCACACATTAAAATGCAATGTTCAACAAATTCTCGATAGTTCCCATGAGGTTTAAATTGTATGTATGATGTAAAAGTAGTCGCATATTTAAGCAAGCTCAACCGAAAGAAAGGACAAATTAATTCTAAGTATTTTTTCAACTTCTTTTTTAGGTCCCTTGAATTTTTAAGCATATCAAAATACTGCACATTGGTTCTTTTTTATTTATGTTATTTACTCCTTTAAATATATTTTAAACATCATTATACACTCTATTTTCATTTGTTAATTTGTATCATTTTGTTCATATATACTTTGTACATCATTATCTCAACATTGTACATTGTTATTGTTATGCATCTTGTACTTTGTTAACTATCCCATGTATACTGTTAAATAACTTGCACATATGAATGACATAGGTCAAGAAGGATCTGTACGTAAGAAAATATAAGCGCATCTTGTAAAATAGTGGAGGGACGTGTAGAATAATAATAAAAAATTGAGAGTAATTTTGCCACAGAAAAGAGAGCAGATTCTCATGGAATTCCCAAAAAATGTCACTTTCAAACAATGCAAAGGAGAACCCTTTCATTGTTTGATGTGGGACTGACATAGTAAGAAAACATATGGGAAGCGAGAAAATGACATCAATGACTTTGAGATTCTTACATGTTGCTGTATTTCCTAGTCTAGATGGAAAGTCTTAAGCTCAATTATTTATACACTCTGTTTATGGTCCGCACATTTTTTATTTTTTTAAAAATATATGCTGGGCTTATGGAGCCCATAAATGAAGTACATATTAGTTGAATTGTATATATGCATGCATTTTTATATTGGGTTTTTTTGTATGTATACTATTAAAAAACATGCTATTTAATTTTATACCACTATAAATAACCTATTTATTTTTATACCATTGAAATATGTAGAACTTATGCATATTTACCATTCTAGTTAACTTCCATTCAAATCTCTATTAAAACCGTAAAAGTACTAGAGAAAAGACTAAATTACCTTTATTTATTTATTTTTTTATATTTAACCTTACCAAATACAATATTTATAAAAATAAAAAATATTAATTTTAACATGAAAATCATAAATTTCATCTAAAATCCAAAAACATAAAAATTAATCAGACAGACTATTTATTAGTAAATATAATAATTATTAATACTTACATTAATAAAAATAAAATAAAAATTATTTTGAGAACAATTAATAATATATATTACAAAATACAATTTTTTTTAAAAATTAGATCTTGATTGGAAGAAAAAAAAAGAAGGGATAAGGTCGAATGACTTACTATTGATTTAGAAAAAACATAAAATTAATTAGGTTATTATGTTTAATTATTTACATTATGACAAAAAATATTATATATTAAGGTTATTTTTGTCATTTTTACTTCGTGGTTCGAAAACTATCTATAGTTAAGGTTTATTTTTGTTAAGAATGATAAAATAGTGGCACATTTTTACATTAAGAAAAATTCTAATGGTATAAAAATAAATAAGGTATTTATAGTGGTATAAAAATAAATACCATATTTTTTTATGATATACATGCAAAAAACCCTTTTATATTTTTTATAATAGAGTATATGTTGAAATACTATGTTTGGCAATTCAACAAAATGCGATATTGTTATGGCGACTGCAAACATGGCTTCAAAATGGATTGAGTGTATGAGAGCTCTTTCTAGATTCTCACGCTTATTTGTCATAGCGCAATTTCAATTTTTAGTTTTGAAAAATTGAACGTATATTTTTTTGTGAATACATATTGCATAAATAACAACCAGTACAAATGCTTGCTACATAATTTGTTTGGGTAAATAAAACCTAACAAAGTTGTATAATAGAATGTTTAGAATAGAATCTATAAGCTAATACTATTACAATTTTTTATATTGATCAATAATCACGATTTTAAACCGTGATATCTGAGGGTGTAATCATAATAAATTATTTATTAAACGATCATATTTTTTTCATAAACCATGATTTTTGTTATTCTAAAGATCACGGTGTACTATAAACTGTGATCATAAACTTTATAATGATCGCAGTTTTAAAAAATTGTGATTATAATTAATAATATCATAGTCTCTCTAAAAATATGATCAAAACAACAGTAATAAATGTTAAAAATTGTGGCAGTGAAGAGCAAAAAAACCAATCAATCGTCATTAAATAGCGAAAGAATGGGAACTAGTCAAGGGTCAACAAAAGGGATTGTTGAGGACTCCATAAATTCAATGGCTGTATGGCTGTAGAAAAACTTGTCTCAATGAAAAGGACCTAGAAAAAATATATGTACAAGATACTCTGGGGATGTTAAAAAACATTCTAAACTTATAGTCACCTAAAAAAATAGATGCATCACCTCAAGAACCATTAGTTAATTTTCATTTTATTTATTATTAATAATAAATATTTATGTTATAATTATTCCTTCATAATTATAGTATAGGTAAAGATTTAGATTTTAAAATATATAATGAGACTAATAGTAAGATTTTTTTTGTTATTTAACTAAATTTCTATGAACAAAATATTGAAAAATCCAAATTGGGATCGATTGACTAACCAAACATATTTGATGCGCAACGGTTCATGGTTTACCTGTATTAAAGGTAGATCATGGGTTCTAGTCTTAACGCTGACTTATCCATCTGTTTGTTGGCGATTATTCAAAAGAAGGGCAAACAGGTGGAAATAGCTTTTCCAGCTTGACTATAAAATTAGCCATGGGTCCATCCAAAAAAAAGAAAAAATGTTTGATGCCTATTGGTTGGAAATTGCTTGAGGAGTGCTCCTAAGTCCAACTTAGGCTAAGGGCAACTATCATTTATTTAAAATCCGACTCGATCTAGCCAGTTGAACTTTCATGCTGTCGAATTCTAGTTCAATAGACTCTCAACCTGACAATATAAAAAACCTCAGTAAGACCACTCAACCCACACGTTGAATCTACAATTTTTATAACAAACTATGGGTTGAATAAATCCTCCAGTTTTATATTAAAATTTTGAATCTAATGAAAATTTAAATTTTATATAATAAATTATGTTATGATGTTAAATAAAAGTTAAAAAAAGTATTACAATCTAAGACTTGATAATTATCCATTATTTTTATAAATATTTAATATTTATTGAAATTTTATTTATATAACAATAACACTTAATATATTTATATTATGATAAGTTACAATTCAAATCTGATTAATTCAATTATTTAATCAATGATTATTAACTTATTTTTTTTCAGATTCAATAAACTGTTTGAGTTTTAAAATCTTGAGAATTACTAATGTATGAATAAATTTAAAAGATCTAAAATAAAATTTAAATTAAATTACAACCCCTTTTTAAAAAAAATTAATATACGTCGTTGGTTGGTCACAGAATTGAAACTTCCATTAACATATGTAACGCTTCTGCACAGAAGCTTCCAGTGATTTCCCAAAAAAAAGTAATAATAATTATTATTATTCAAATATTAAAAAAAAACACGAAATAAAATACAAATTAGAGAAAAAAAAGAATAAAAAATGGAAAATCAGAATTAACGCGTAGTTGCTCTCGGTCGCTCGTCTTCTTAAACGCGCAAACGACGCGACTTTCCTTCCTATCGTCAATACAAAAGCTTCTCCCCGAATGCGTTTCGTTCAGACAGACCAATTTGGATCGTCTGAAATCATCGCCTTTGAAAAGGAAGACCCTTCAAAATATTAGAACCATAGATTCCTTTCTATGATGTTGCGATCGTGCTATCGGCCGCTCGAGAGGTGCTTCGGGAAGCTCGGGAGTGATGCGTTGATGTGGCACATGGATCTGAAGCCCCACTCGTCGGGGGATTTCTCGATCGCGGTTGTTCAGGCCAATTCCGCTTTAGAAGACCAGGGTCAGGTCATCTCCTCACCCTTCGCGACCTTCGTTGGCGTCTACGATGGTCATGGCGGTCCCGAGGCCTCTCGCTTCGTCAATTCGCGGCTCTTTCCCCACCTTCACAGTAAGTCTTTCAAAAGCCCGCTTTTTAATCTGTTTTTTATATGGGTTTTAAAGTTTTTATTCATCTTGCTGATAGTTTTTGTTGAAGATGAGATTTTTATGGGGATTTGGATGTTGGGTCTTGTGGGTTTTTGATGGTTTTCGTTGATGATTTAATTTTTAGGGGTATTTGGATGTCGGGTATTTAGGATTCTTGATAGTTTTGGCAAAGTTATGTTATTTTGGGGGGATTTGGATGTTGGGTCTTTGTGGGTTCATCATAGTTTGTCAAAGATGTGATTTTTAGGGGGATATGGGAATTGTATCTTGTGGAATTTTTGAAGGATTTGATTTTCAGTTTTTTTTAATTATTATTATTATTATTATTAATATTTCAGTTCGTGTTATAGATTGTTATGTTTTTTTTTTTTTTTTATTAGCTGTTTTAGGAGATACACTTTTGGATGTCATGTTTTTTGTGTTTTTCTTCAGAGTTTGTGATGGAGCAAGGTGGATTGTCCCCGGAGGTCATAAAGAAGGCATTCGATGCAACGGAGGAGGAGTTCTTGCATTTAGTGAAGAGGTCATGGACTGCGAAGCCGCAGATTGCATCAGTGGGGTCGTGTTGTTTGGTTGGGGCGATTACTGGGGATATGTTATATGTTGCCAATTTGGGGGACTCAAGGGCGGTGCTTGGAAGGAAGAGTGAAGGAAGAGGTGGTAGTGGTGGGGATTTGGAGATGAAGGTTGTAGCAGAGAGGATGTCAACAGACCATAATGTCGCGGCAGAGGAGGTCAGGAAAGAACTTGTGGATCTTCACCCGGATGACTCCCACATCGTCGTATACACACGTGGCGTCTGGCGCATCAAGGGCATCATCCAGGTACTTGGAAATATATATTTTGAGTAACTCGTTCTTATCTAGTCTTTGGTTGGGCTTATTTAATTGAATGTTCAGGCTGTATGCTGTTTTACAGGTTTAGTTGCATAGTGGTTTGGCATTGTTGCTTGTTGTTAATGTTCTTCAAAATCATCATGTCTCGTTGTGCTTGCTATGGCATTTTTTTTTTCACTTGACCTATGCTTGCTTAGTTTGTATGGTTGCGTTTGTCATGAATTATATATTTGTTTTGTAATGCAGTGAAATTTTCTTATCAGCGGATTAGCTGATGGAGAAGGAATATTGGGAGGTTCTTTCACTTATGTGAATGGAGATATGGTTTAATTTTGACCGGTAGGTTCTTTTTTTATTTTTTATCTGGTCTGGGAGTTCAGAAGTGAGGAGAATGTTATTTAAGGTTCTTTGATCATCCGGTCCATTACTTTGATCATACTAATCTGGATGAGATCTGAGGTCCACTGTTTGCTTTACTTCTATTTGACTTCTCCCAGAACATGTCAAGTGGGATTGGATGCAATAAGGTTGTAACTAGCAAACTGGGCGTGTGAGCTATATATGTGGGGTACTAGTGAATATAATGTTATAAATTATAAAATTTAATTTATATAGGGGTGCTAGTGATTGATTCAGTTTTTATAGAGTCAAGCCACTCCTTACTCTGATCCACTCATGAAGTACCTATCACTTTGCTCAAACTCATATTTATTTGATTCAAGATTTGTTCCTTCTCTTGATTTTTTTTATTGGAAGGATTCATGTTGAATTGGCCTAACTCTAGATGGACGCAGAAAATATATAAATGTTTTTAATGTGATTGTTACAATTCAGATTATTGTTAAAAAACAATAGAACAGCTTCGGTCTGCCTCAGTTTATGGAATCTTTTGATAACTGAAACTTAGAAGAGCCGGTTTATATATAAAGCTTGTTGCTGTACAGGCCATTCTTAACTTGTTGATAAAATTGTAATAAAAATTTACCTTAAATTAGACAAATATCTGATATATTATAAAGCCTATAGATCAACCATAGCCCGTCAATTATTTAGATAGAGTCTGATGTTCATGTTATTCTGAGTATGTGATGCTTTTGGTGGAAGTACTGCTTTTCTTTTGATTGACTATTGAATTTTTTTTGAAGAAAATTGATTATTGAGATATTTACTACTAGATGAACATTTTAGAAGGTTATCTGGTCAAACTCCTTTTTAGAGTTTCTACAAATTCTCGGAAACTTATGTGATTACTATTTGTACAAGTTGAGTCATGACTATCAGAGATCACACAAGTTAGAGCTCTATCTGAACCATCATTAGTTGGCGCTCATACAATTTTCCAATATTATAGGGTATTTTGGTTCTCTACTAGAAGAGGGTGGTAATTGCCTTCATTCATTTCGGGCTTTCTTTTTCTGTAGCTGTTATATATGTCTTTAGTTCAGTCAACATTCAACTGAACTCTAGAGTCTCAGAGTATAGGACCTTTACTTGATGGATGAGTCAATGGGCGCTATATACTGCGCCAGCAGGGACTTCTGTGGAGTGTTATGGACACTCATTTTCGGGTTTGCCCCCAATATATTATTGCAAAATGTAGGCTAGTTTGCTCCTTCACTTAGCACTAAAAAAACTAAAACAATGTTTTTGTTGGATTGGCATGCAATTAACAATTAGCATGAGTGGCGAAGTCATATGTGAAGTCATGCAATTACATCATACACTAGGTTAATTTCCTATGACAAGTCACTTAAATAATGTTGCTGAACCAGTTATTAAATTTTCTTGTTCTCATTGGTTTTCCATGTCAGTAGGTATTCAAATTTACATAGGACCAAAGCCAAGTGATGGCCTACATATATGATTTTTAATAGCGTTTGGCTTAGCATCATAGCTATTTGATTGAGGAATCAGTACTTGTATGATAAAACAATTGTGAGAACTTGGGCATTTGAATTAGGAAAAATTACTCTGGGTACCCTTTTTGGTTCAGACTTCAGACAGGTATTTGCCGAATGCATGCTAAACTGTCCAATGATTGGCAAGCTGAAAATGAAGAATTACTGGTTCTCGTACTGCGGATCAGTTTGGTTTTCTGTCTTCTCATTTTTATCATCCTGACAAATATAGATTAATTAAAGCATGCAATCTTTTGGTATCTCTTATTTTGATTTATATATGATTTATATGAAATATTGTGAATGTGCATTTTTGTTAATGGAGTTATTGAACCTAGTGCTGACTTTTGCTAGGTGTCAAGGTCGATTGGAGATGTCTATTTAAAGAAACCTGAGTTTAGTAGGGATCCACTATTTCAGCAGTTTATTGCTCCCGTCCCTTTAAAAAGAGCAGTTATGACTGCTGAACCATCAATCCGTAGCCGAAAGCTCAGGCAGCAGGATTTATTCATTATATTCGCATCAGATGGTCTTTGGGAACAATTAAGTGACCAAGCGGCCGTGGAGATTGTATTCAAACACCCAAGAGCTGTAAGTCTCATCACCTCCACTGATTTTTTTAATCCAAAAATAAATGAATATGCAGCTTGGTACTGTTACCCCCTGTATGGTTTGTGGGTTTATCCAGATATAATAATAATAGTTATACGGGAATAGAGAAGAATTAATTTTTTTTTGTTTGTGTTTGTCTTATTAGTTTGTAATTATTAATTTGGATGGATGAGTAGGAATAGAATATAGTTAACCCTGTCCCAGGTTTAGTTCTTAGGTTTATAATTTATTTAGACATAATTATATCAGTTTATTCATAATAAACAAACATTTCTGAGTTTATTCTCATTTTATCCACTCTTATTCCTGAAACAAACGAAGGCTTAACAAATAATATCTAAATTGGATTTTGGCAGGGAATAGCAAAGCGGCTAGTGAGAGCTGCTTTACATGAAGCTGCAAAGAAAAGGGAGATGAGATATGATGACATAAAGAGAATAGAGAAGGGGATAAGACGTCATTTTCATGATGACATTACAGTTATTGTGATATTTCTTGATCACCAGCAGCGGTCCTCGAGATTTAACAAGTTAAGCAGCTTTGACTGCACAAGTGCTCCCGTCGATATCTTCTCTCTTAACTCAGTCGAAGCTGAGGACGTTCTTCGTTCAAGAGGCTGAAATTCATCAGTACTTAGTACAAACCCTGACTTTTGTTAATAAAATATTTCTATAGCCTATACATACCTGGTGATGTGTATGAGGGAATGGATGTACAAAGCATCCATCTAACAGGAAGTGGAGATGGTTTTTTGAATAATGAGAGGACAAGGGGAGCGGTGTTGTACATAAATTAGACATGGAGAGTGGAATGTTGATAGTTTGTATCAGCCAAAAAATTATCCCTTTCTTTTGTCATTTCATTATGAAAAGGTATGACCTGCTTCATTTTCATTTGGTTTCTTCACTTTCTTTTGATAAATGGCATTTTTGGTGATGAAAATGAGTTCCTTGGTTTTAGAAATGGCTCTTTCTCATTTCATTGAGTTCGTAGAAAATGAGATCAAGAATTTTTGAGGAGAAAATAATCTGGCTTAAACAATGCCAGTTTATATTGAATATCTTCCATGGTTCTACTTGCCTTTATATATATATATATATATACCATCAAACAATACTCATAAGCCATTCCATCAAACAATTTTATGTGATCCGTTGTAAGGCTATTATTAAAAGGGTATTCAAGTGTTCAATAACTATGCATGATTATTGTTTAAAATATTCAATGTGATTATGCATGCATGAAAATAAGCTTTTTATAATTGATGAAATAATAATGTTTAATTATCATAAGTCTCATTTTCTTAATTGAAAGTGTCATATAATATTGTTTTGTGTTAATCATTATCAATACGACCTAATCTTTTTCATATGTCCATCACCTTCAAAAATCAGCCACCCACCTTACCAACATTGGTTGATCCCCACTCTTTAACTAAGCAGGACAAAATATAAAAACTTAAAACTTCCAAACCCTTTAAAGGATTCCATTGCATGAACCATTTCTTCTGCCCCCACCAAAAAAAAAAAAACAAGACCAATGGTAAGAGTACATAAACCATTCACAACAATGAGAGTGACTACCTACCATTTCCATAAACAAAAAAAAATAGAAACCCAAACAAAAACAACAAATAAAACCAAATCCCTAAAAATGCAGATAATCAAATAAATTTTAAAAAATACTTACAATGTAAAGGAGGAGGTGAGGGGATGGGGTGCCACGGGGTAAGGGATGCCGGGGGGATTTGGTGCTGGGCCGTTGCACCATAAGGGGTGCCGGGCTGTCGTGGGATGATGATGAGATGGTGGCGGAACATATGTGAAAAAAAAATATATAGAATGAAATGAGAGAGAGAAGGGGAACAATCAGATCTGATTTTCTGGAGAGGAGGTGCGTGAGGGCCACCGCATGAGGAGGAGGAGATAGTGGTGAAGCAAATCTAGAGAAAAAAAAAACAGAGAACAGATAAAGAAGAAGAGAGGGAAGGGAAGCAATGTATTTGATTTTTACAGAGATGTGAGGTGTTTACCGACTTAACCAAAATCAAAACATGAAATTTTTTTTTTAGTTCTCTGCTCATGTTGCTATTGTTTGTGCATCTAGAAATAGAGAAGGAACCCCACTAAAGGATTCTTTCTCATGAACTAGCTATGAATATCACTTATATTATAGCTCTTATGTACTCAATCTATCTGTAGCCCCATACGCTATGATAATGTAGTATATATATATATTGCGCTATCATAATGTATGGAGTTCTATTATAGTGTATAACGTATTTTTTTTATTTTTATTTTTTAAATAATATATTATTGTATTTCAATATATACTTTATTTTATATAATAATGTACTTTTCATTGTGATAATGTATTATATTAAAAAATCTAGTGTGGACTGTGAATGGGATGCACAGTGATTGATGAAATTGAGAATAAGATTTTTTTATGAAAAAAAAACAACGATGATGAAATACTCCCAAAAAATAAGTAATAATAAAGAAACATGAATGTTTTTTTTTTTTTTTTTTGTAATATATATAGATATTACTATTACAATTTCATTAACAAACACCAAAAAGAAAAATAAATATATAGAGGTGGGGGAGACAAACAAACACATAGTGGAAAAGAAAAGTTAAAAGGTGAAACAAACACAAAAAAATAAAGACTCGACCGCGATATCCTAGTTACAAGATGTATTTAACCGAGGACTGCGCCAAAATATTCTCTCCTCTTTAACCCGCGATGGTTAGCGTTCATTATGAAAGAACGCCTCCCTCGCGCCTACTAAGAGCCGTCCCCAATCACGAACACAACCACAAAACATCTCTCACATGTTCTTCGGATACACTATGTCGCCCACAAAACCATGGCAGTGGTTCTCGTGAGTCAAATTGTCCAAGTACTTGGACAATTGATTGGGAGACGCGCTCCTCTATGCTGCTGTCAACTTTGAAAGTTAATGAAGATAAAGACAACTCACATGAAAAGTAAAAAAAATAAAATAAGAAACGACAGCCTTTCAACTACTCAATGATCTGCACTCAAATGTAATCTGTGTTTATTTTTTATTTTTATTTTTTTCTTTTTGGTGGAAAAGGCATCTTTTTAGTTGGGACATTGTATTGGTACTGCAAACAGGGTTATATGAATACATACATATGAAGTGTAAGTGACCAGATATCTTGGGTTATCATCGAATAGATTAAGCTAAACTGGCTAAATGAGGGAAATGGATCTTTCAAAAATGCAATAAATAAAATTGATTCATTCAGTCTCATTCATTTGTTAAAATGAGAACCGTCGCATCTGATTTGATTCAAGCAAAAACAAACACAAACAAAGAATCTAAATCCCAAAATGAGGACCCAAACTGCTTCAACCCCTGCCAAGAGTAGAAGTCCGGGTCAATGTGGATGTCATTTTCAAATTCTACTAGCACATAGCGATCTGTGAACTGCCCCCGGATGTAATCAATGCTTAGTTGGATGGACATGGGATCTATTTTTTTTTTTCTTCTTTTCTTTGATATGAAAATGTAGATAAATCTATTTTAGGATTAACAAACAATGAAGGAAGGAAAGTCATTTTTCCACAGCAAAATTCAAACAATTCAATCTATTATGATGTTCCAAAAACTTAGTAAATCCAAATAACCCCCTCAAAAAAATTTACGTTTACAGATGATAAATATTTTGTGAATATTGTATTTGATTAACCATAGTAGAGAACACAGTGTACCAAAAAAACTTATAATATATTAAAAATGTGAAAAATCTTTTATAAATGATGATTTTATCCCTCCAGATAATTTTATAATATATCTAGAGAGAATAAAATCGTCATTTTTATATGATATTTTGTTTTTTTAACTCATTATAGAAGTTTATTCATAAGGTTATTTAAATTTATTAAGCCTTTATAAGGGATAATATGGATTTTAAGAAAAGTCAAATAGCTATATGAATTTAAATAAGATTTCATGGTTCCATAGATTTTTCCCTTAATTGTATTGATCCGAATCTTATCTCTCACAAAACAAAACGAGCCCCGCTCCACTTTAAAAAATAAAATAAAATAAAAAATGAAACAAACATGTGGCACGTGAGTTCCCCAAGTTGGACAATGGGACCACATTTAGGTTGTGCGGGGCCCACAATCATTTATTTATTTATGGATATGGTAGAGGTTTGGCGTGTCAACGGACCATAGGTTTATCCGGACTCGATTTGATAAAAGATATAAATACTCGACTTAAAGACCCGACAATAAAAAAAAAAAAAGATGGGGGTCTGGGTCAATCTTGACCCGATCCTATGAACTCAATGGATCCGATTGATCTAATTTAAATACTATGTGTTTTTATTTTAATTTATGATCCAATCCAATACTCATGATTCAAACCAACATTTAAAACTAAATATTGAATAATTAATTAAAATTTTAAAGATTTGAAATATTTTTATAATATTTTGACTTCACATAAAAGAATAATAATCCAAACTGTATTCCAAACGTTTATTCATAAAACATTAAAAAATTAAATAGTGACAAAAAAAATTAAACCATTGTAGGTCATTAAGAAGTTCCTCAACCTTTCTTTGTCTGACCTAGACTTATTAATGGATCGACCCGACCCGATCTGAGACCTGATATAGATCTGATCCGACAGACCGGACAATTAAACGGGTCAGATCTAATCTATCATGGCCCGATCTGGATCCGATCCTTTAACAAGTCTAAGTAACTGTCCTCATTACATGAACAAGACAACGCTAAAAAAAAAAAAAAAAAAAACATCTAACCAAATAAAATCAAGACAAAAACCCCTAATACAAAAAGAATAATACACGTGAATCCAAGTAGAAAAGCCCACAATCATTTATAGTTATACTAGATCAATCTCTACCATGGTGTCAGGACTGGCCGCTGCACCCGGTAGCGTCATCAGCACCGAACACGTATAAATTTTGAACGTTTTGCAGCCGTTCTGTGATAAAAAAAAGTGGGATCTAACCGTAAATGCACCGATGATATCACTTTATATATTAAGAAAAAAATTTAAATAACTCTACGAATTATCTGAAATCCAATTAATCTCTTACTTTTTTTTTTTAAATTCATATACCCCTTAAAAATGTCTATATAAATTCAAATAATTTACTTAGTTAAATTTATATTGACAAATGAAAGAATTAATAATATTCATATATTATTGATAAATAATATATGAATATTATGTTTGATTATTTTTAACTGAAAACACAATATAACAGAAACCCCTGCAATTTATTAAAAATGCGGAAAGCCATTTATAAATGACGATTTTATTTATATGAATAGATTATAAAATCTTAACAGGATGAGTAATATCGTTATTTATAAATGATTTTTTATATTTTTAACACGTTATAAGGGGTTTTTGGTTTACTATATTTTCAATCAGGATTAATCAAACATAGTATTTGCACAATATTTTTTATTTGTCAATGAAAATTTTATTTAAAAGACTATTTTGATTTACATAGGTGTTTTGAGTGAATTATATGAACTTGAGAAAAAATAAGGAGATTACGTGAATTTTGGTTAATTTTAAAAAGACAATATGGATTTTTTTTTATATTATATTATTATAATTACTAGCGGACTCAAGTTTTACGGTGTGGGTGTGGGTGGCGGTGTGAGTGTGGGTTTGGGTGAGGTTAAGGGAATGGGGGTGTCTTAAGCTTAACCTCCCTTGAATTATTATTATTATTATTATTATTATTTTTTTTTTTTTGTAAAATTCACTCAAGCCATGAAACAATAATATAAAGAATAGAAGTGGGAAAAAGAGTTCTCACTGTTTAGTTCTTATGTAACATAAAATTTCAAATTTCTCTGGTTTCTCTCTCCTACAAATCTTGGTTTTATCAAAAAAATTCAAAACTCAGTTAGGGCTAGTTTGATAATGGGATAAGTGACAGGATAAAGGGTATTTATAAGAATAAGTGAATGGAATGACAATTTATCCTCGTTTGGTATAAAAAATAATCGGGATAAACTGTGGACAGTTGTTCCATTTTTAAAATGAGAATGAGAATATTTTATTCCACCTAAATGCTAAAATAACATTTATTCCAATTTTTGTTTCAATTTAGTCTGAACAAATTTGATAGATTTTTTATCCTTTAAAATTAGGACAAATTATCCTCAAAATCTTAACCCATTGCCAAACTAACCCTTAAAGCTTAAATCTTTGTTCAAATCCTCAACAGTTCATTGTTAGTATGCTAATCTTGTTATTTTCCTTCATCTCAGTGTTTCAAATCCTGTTAAATCTTTTTTTGCGCTCTTGACTTGTACTTCTTTTATTAATATCAAGTAGCAAGTCTACCACTTCATTTTTTCACAAATAAAAAAAAAATAAAAATCCAATGTTAGTCTTTTTTTTTCTTTTCTAAGGGGTTGTTTGGCATAGTGTTTTGGTTGCGGTGGAGTTGCAGGCAGCCGATAGACGCGGACACGCAGGCAAAGACATTTTCTACATTTGCGTTAAACACACTGAAAGAACTTGTCATATTCACATTTTCGCTGTTCTGACCCGCGTTCGCTACCTCGCGAAAACACCGTTTCACCCACCACCAGTGCCCCCCCATGTTGACAAACCATAGACGCCCACCACTGTTAACCCAAACGGATCCTAAGTATTTTATGGTTGGGGTATTTTTTATTATTTTTATTGGTCTCTCATGTATAATTTTTAACTGTTGGACATGTGTAAACGAGTTTGACAGATAGACTGTCGGATCCGTGTATACTACATCAACAATAGCTCTGTCGAACCACTCACATACAAAATGGGTTTGGATATTTTTTGACATGTTTGATGGTAAATGTCTCGGTTAATAAGTTGCATGAATACAATCAACAGAGAATTGACACTTTTACAAAATTTGTAATGATAGATCACACATGTATATATATCTTATTTATACAAATTATAAAAAATTAAAAACTCTACAAGATGTAAATTTTTTTTTTCAATGTCATCTATAAAATGACTCATCAATGTGTGTGTTGGACATTTACAACCGTCGATGATTGTGGGTGGCCGCCGGTTCGTGATGGTGGGTACAACAAACGTCACAAATCCGTCGATCGACGGTAAAGATGAATGACCACGAGAGAGAGAGAGAGAGAGAGAGAGAGGTGAATGAGTTTTTATGTTTGATTAGTGGGTGGGTCTTCATTTGGTGATTTAGGGGGTGGGGTTTTCATTTGGAAGAGATATAAAGGTGGGATAGAAAGGGGTGGAGTTTCTTTATTTATTTATTTTTCAAGATGAAAAAGATGTTGGGAGGTGCAACAGGATGACCAAGAGGTTTAACTTTTTTTAAAAACATCTAAAATATGTTTTTATTAATATTTAAATGGGTAGGATGAATATTTGACGGGTGGTAATAAAAGCCCCCATAATAAAGTATGACATGATTAACGATACATAATAATTAACAAGAAAACATAATAATCCAATTCAATATTAGATAATTTTAATGGTTGTGGATTTATTTAGTCTATATTGAATTAATTATACTTAATTAAGTACCATCTTAAAAATTCCATAAGGTGTGTTAATTGTTAATTATATATTTCTTTTGTATAAATTTAATTATATGTAAATTTTATTATACATTTTATACTAAAATCTACTTCCATCATTGAAATATGCATATCTAACTAGATAATATTTATAATATTAAATTTATTAACCTAAAACTGTACTTTCCTTACAATGAATTATTCATTTATTTCATGGTTTACAATCTTCACCTATTTGTTAAATAATATTAAATTTTTTAACATACATCGAACCTTGAATTAAACAGATGACTTTAAAACCACGTACATGCCATGGTTCACACTTCTTAAAATCCATTTTTATGATTTTTTTTTTTTTGAAAGACTTTAGACCATTTATAACCAATTAAGGAGTTACAGGTAGTCTGAAACCTCCCAAAAGAGATACGGATGGAGACGAGAGTGAATACATAGAAGAACCGAGGAAAAAGAAAGCAAACCGGGTAAGAACAAGAGACGGGGAGGAGTCAAGCGAAACATTTTTGTGGAATTACCCCCCTAAATTGACCATGTTAATTGAATATATGTTTCAAATAATAACTAATAACGGAGAGTAACCGAACCTCTTCTTGATAGGATGGGAGAGATATCCTTTCTTTAATGAGTAAAATTCGATTTGAATTTTGCTGTTGGTTGATAGAGAAAGATTTGATAAAATAATAATAATAATAATAAATAATAGAGGGCATTTTTTCACTACTTTTAAATATTACAAACATATTTTATTATCGTAGATATAAAAAAATTATTTGTAAGAGGGTATATGTCAAAAAAAAAAAAAAAAAAAAAAAAAATTTATCTACGAAAAAAAAAAAAAAAAAGTCGGCCGAGAGCGCAAAAGAAACACTGAATGATTGAGTGGTCGGTCAACTTGGCCACATCATCACCTCTATATATGTGGTCTAAAACCTCCCCCACTCCTCCTCTTCATAAAAGCTCTCACACTTGTATCAGATCCTCTCCACCAGATCCCCCCCAATGGGCATAGTCGAGGAGGCTCACAACGTCCGAATCCTGGGCTCGGGTGAGCAAACCATAGTCCTCGCGCACGGGTTCGGGACGGACCAGTCTGTGTGGAAGCACCTGGTGCCCCACCTGGTGGACGAGTTCCGGGTCGTCCTCTTCGATAACATGGGGGCCGGAACCACTAACCCGGACTACTTCGACTTCGACCGGTACGCGACCCTGGAAGGGTACGCGTACGACCTCCTCGCACTCCTCGAGGAGCTCCAAATCAGGAGCTGCATCTTCGTTGGCCACTCGGTTTCTGCCCTCGTTGGCGCGCTCGCTTCCGTCACCAGGCCTGATTTGTTCTCCAAGATCGTCATGGTCGCCGCCTCTCCCAGGTGGGGGTATAAGAATTTAATTTAATTTTTTTTTATATGTGATTCTTGTTGTGCAATTTGGGTATTGGAATCTAATTGAGTAGGAGGGATTCGTGATGTTCAATTATGTTTAAAACATCATTATTTTGGCTTAAATTTGGAGGGGGGTTGGGTCTGTTGGATTGTGTTTTTGCAAGAACCAATTTCAAACGCCCAAATTGTCACTGTATTTTAAGATAACATTTGGAAATGGATCTAACTAGCAGATTTTTTTTCACTTAAATTTTTTTTTAAAAAAATTGGCTTATCATTTAATATATATATTTTTTATTGGATTCATGAAAAGTTCACTTTCTAGTGTCAACTGTTAATAACTATTTGAAATTTATATAACCTTCTGAAAATACCTATATAAATCTAAATAACCTTTTAAGTTAAATTTCTATTAACAAATGAGAAATATTCTATTTTGTTAACCTGACTGAAGACATAATATATCGAAACCCCCTATAATAATGTGTTAAAAACGCGAAAAATCTTTTGTAATTGTTGAAATTACTTTTCTTGATCGGGTTTTATAATCTATTCGGAGGGGTAAAATCGTTATGAACAAAATGTTTTCAACATTTTTAATACATTATAGGGGGTTTTTGGTATACTATGTTTTTAATCAGGGATAATTAGACAGAATAGTCGCAGAATAATCCTAATCTGTCAATGAAAATTTAATTAAAGGGATTACATAAGTGTTTTCAGAGGGTTAAATGGACTTTAGGAAAAGTCACGGGGTTATATGAATTTCAGGCAGTTTACAATAAACTTGTTAATTATCCAAAAAAATACCTATATCCGATCCAAATCCGTATCTGAAAATGCAGAAAATATCCGATACCCGAAAATCCGTATCCGTATTCGAACCAAATTATCTGTATATGAAAATTTTCAGATTGGATCGGCTATATCCGATCCGAATAATATCTGTATCTGAACTGTTATTTTATTTATATATGTTAGAATTAGTTTTAACTCTTAGATGAAAATTCAATAACTCATGATCTAGAGCAAAACACAAACTTATTTAACCATGTTGGATATTTGTTTAACTATATTAGGATTTGTGTTTTTATGTCTTTGGTGAATACCTATTTAATCATGTTAGGACTTAAGATTTTATAAATTCTTTATATTTTAATATGGTTCGGATATTATCCGAATCCGTATCCGGATTTTCAGATCGGATACGGATTGTGTTTTGAAATATCCGTCAGATATCAAATACGGATATTTTTTCAGATATCCAATTTGGATACGGATACAGATATGGGTTTATCCGATCCGTATCTGTTCGATTGACAGGCCTAGTTTACAAGGGGTTATTTGGATTTTCCCCGACTAATAGCTATTTTTTTGTTTAAAAATTGGAACAATTTGGAAACAATCTTTGAATTAAGTTTGATTCCAAATTCAATGATCAATGGAACCCACTATTAGAATAATATGGTGTTCTGTTTTTGGCTAGAATCGATTCCTTTCTGTAGATGGTATTGTTTTTTGTTTGAATCGATTCCTTTCTATAGATACCTGAACGACGTGGACTACTACGGCGGGTTCGAGCAGGAGGACCTGGACCAGCTGTTCGAGGCGATGAGATCGAACTACAAGGCGTGGACCACGGGGTTTGCGCCACTGGCGCTCGGGTCCGACATGGACTCGGTTGCGGTCCAGGAGTTCAGCCGGACCCTCTTCAACATCCGCCCGGACATCGCCCTCAGTGTGGCCCAGACCATCTTCCAGAGCGACCTCAGGGAGATCCTGGGGATGGTCACCGTGCCGTGCCACATCCTGCAGAGCAGCAAGGACCTGGCCGTGCCCGTCGTGGTGTCTGAGTACCTACATAGGCACCTTGGGGGTGAGTCGATCGTAGAGATCATGGCGTCGGAGGGGCATCTCCCACAGCTTAGCTCGCCGGGGACTGTTATTCCAGTGGTGTTAAGGCACATCAGACAAGATATCGCAGTTTGATTGATCCCGGTTTGATTGATCCCGGTATGGATTACTTATTAAGCAAGGACTCAGAGATTTGTGTTTGTTAGACTAATTTGTAATTGTGTATGACTCTCTTTTTTAAAGTTGTTCTGATTTGGATTGGATGGCTAGTGAGGATGGATTCCATTATTTGGTATGTTTAGTCTCTCATAACAAGTTAACTTTTGTTAGACTGATCATACCTCATAGAATCTTATGCCTGACTGATATCATCTATGGCCAGTTTCATTGTTGCATTGGTCATCCTGCTCTTTGACAATTGATGTGAAAGTATATAGTCTTCAATATATGTAATGAAGAAAGACCCCTCGAGTTACTTGTAATCTATGCCTCGAGTTTTCTATGTCTGAAACCGTGGTTGTTTAACTTAGGCCCCGTTTGGTTGCGCGATTCGGCACGCTTTTGCTTTTTGAAAAGCTGAAAAGCTAAAATCGTGCAGCCAAACGGGGTAGCTTTTTACAGAATCAGAAGCTGGATTCCTTTTAATTTTTCTCTCGAAATCTGTGTTTTAAAAAGCTCAGAAACAACGCTTTTTGATCGGAATCGATTTTTTGAATTGAAAAGCAACTTTCTCTACCAAACATTAAACTCCTTTCAAATATTGATTCCTGATTTTAAAAAAAGCATCATAAAAAAGTCAACGTCTAAAATTATTTTAAAAAGCAGCTTTATTTCAAAAGCTACTTTTCAATCTGTGTTTCCAAACGGACCCTTAGTCACAGCAAGCCCAGGTGCGGAACCATGATTTTATATGAAAAGAGTGGGGAGCGCTAACATGAATTCAAAACCTGAAAAGCAATTTGAATTTAACATAAATTCAATGAGTTCATAAGTCTCTAATAAACCTTGACATACATAAGTAAAAATTTAAAATCAGACAAAAGATCAAGTTTTTTTTCTAGAAAATACATTATTAAAGTTGCGCTCGATGATCCTTCAGAGAATAAAATTCATCTATTATCGAATCTGAATCAATATTTTCAACAAATTCTTTTTCAATGTAGACTATCATAGAATCTGCAAGAAAATCATCATCCATCTTCGTGTGAAGTGCTGTTTTAACAAGCTTCATAGCTGAAAATGCCCGTTCAGTAGTTGCTGTAAAAACAGGAAGAGTCAACACAAGACGAATTAATTTATCAATCAAAGTATAGACTTTTGACTTTCTTGTTTCAACTAATCTTTGGCATAATTCAGAAATAGTATACATGTTCTCAAAATTTGGATGACGAGGTATATCAAGCTCATAATGATGTTGTAGTTGAATTCTCAAAATGCATATCTCTTGCAGAGTGAAATCTTGAGAATAAAACTTTTCAGCTAGATTACAAATATCATCAATTTTAAATGCTCTATAACCATCACTAGGATCCAAAGCCGAGCTAAAAATAAGAAGTTCCATTGCCCCCTCGCTGATCTATCATTTAACTCTTGCAACTGGAAATCTATTGCTTCATTGAATAATTCAAATTGATAATGCTCTAACATATTTATGTTGTTGCCCTTTTGCTGACAAGAACGACGTGTACCCACCATATAAGGAGCATGCATGTTAGGCATATCAATGTCATACCGATTCCAGAATATAACTACACTCAAAATAATTATCCCAACCATCATTCCTCAATCTCTAGAGGAGTTCTTTTGTGGTTGAGATTAAACTCATAGCATTTAAAATGTCTTGAGTTTTTTGTTGCTGGAGTTGACAAAGTACTTCAGTGATACCCATGGTTCTATATAATAAATGCAAGATAAATACAAAATCAAATGACCTCATCGCAATATAGGCACTAGAATGTTGATTAATGGGATGTTGCCATATTTGAATACACAAACCTGGATCTCGTTCGAAAGAAGTAGCATCAAATCTTCAGGCTCGACCCTTGGACATTTAGAAGGAGGTTGTTCATCGGTAATTAAGAATTCTTGTATCTTGATTTATCATCATATACCCTCTCTTCTTTTAAAGAACGAAAAAATAGTTTTTTCTCTCTTAAATGATTGTTGATGATTTGACATTATAACCTAATATAACAAGATTTTAAAGGAAATATTAGATACACTCTCAAAATTTAAATATCAAGGAAGTATTAGAAGAAAAAAAAATTGTACATACCTTTTTCGCTAGCTAACTTCAACAAACCCCCAATTAAAAAATTAACTCAATATCTTTTACTAATCCACTTTCAATTCTGACCAAGAACAAGTCACACAACCAACGACACCGCTTGTTTTTTTTTCTAACTTTTTTTGAAATCTGAACATCAAAAGCCCTGCACATTAAAATATTAAAATAAAGTATTAGAGAATAAATAAAAAATTCAAAAAGGAGAGAGGACTCTATCGGTCCCCACTAATATACGCAATAAAAAATTGAAATATATATATTTTGTCAAATAATCTCAAACAATGATCTAGACAAGTCTTTATCCACGTGGACCACTTATGTGTGTGTGTGTTGATACCACACAAATTGACATTTGAATAAACTTTAAAAATATATTGCCAATTTATCATTACATCTTAATTCTTTTTAATTAAAAAAATCTGTTCTAAACATTCTAGAAGTACAAAAACCTAGAATTAAAAATCAAAGTTATCAACTATTCAATATGTATATAAATAATAAGCCACTCCTTAGCCCCCACCAATAAACAAAACCCAGAAAAACCATTATTCAAATGTTAACACCAGAAGTACCTAGAATTGAAAATTTGACACGATTACACCATCACACCAACTGTCCTTCCAAGTGTCCAACTTTAATGCTTTATAATAAAACCCCTATGATTCTATGAACAAAACAACCTCAGAATAAAAATACAAATACACATACACTATCACATATTCACAATATCACACAGACACAGTCAATGTCCACCAAATCCTAAGTCCCAGCCGATCACTGTTTGTGTCGTCGTTGACGCCTCGACGGGAAGGGGAGACGATCATCGTCCGTCTCGCCAGTGGGGGGGAGGGGGGTGAGAAACACGGGGAGAGAGAGAGAGACAACCAAACAGGGGAGATTGGGAGAAAGAGAGGGATCAACAGAGATTCGAACCTGGTCCGTGGTTTGCAGCGGCTCAACGTAGGTGTAGAATTGCAGCAGAAAATCGATGGAGGAACCGAGGAAGCCAAGAAGGAGAAGTGATTTTAGGTTTTAATCGAAAAGTTTTTTTTTTTTTAATTTGGTATGAAGACTATGGGCGTGTTTAGTTGTGTGATTGCAAAACTGATTATGTAAGAATCTGGATTTTAAAATTGATTCTTCAGGAAGCTCAACCCCCCTCCTCCCAGTTTTTTCAAATCGCAGCTTTTTAATACTATTTGCCTGAAATTTGTTTACAAGAAGCTACTACAGTAAAATTGTTTGATTACATGATTGTAGAAACAACTTTCTGCAATCGCAAAAGCTGCGCAATCGCACAACCAAACGTACCCTATGTGTATAACTCTCTCTCTCTATATATATATCATTAATTTTTGTTTTTGTTTTTTGTTTTATACTTGTTAAAAATAGATCCATTCAATTCGTTATATATAGTGATATCTCATTTTCATCAAAAACATATATTTCATTAGATGAGGTTTACAATTTTAAAAAATCAAAACATTTGGGGATATATTGTTCATGGGGCTGTATGCAAGAGTATCTCATTAATATCATTGTTGAGAGATTAATATATTGTGGATCATGTGCGAGTGTAGTTGGGAACACAAAAATGATATTGGGGAGGGGAGATTGGATCAAGTGCAGAAGAGTCATTGGGAACATAAAATTGATTTCAGTAAGAAACAACTTAAACTAATTGGACACACAATTCAATGATATATAAAGGAAGTGAAACAATTGTAAGTTTCTTATACATGTTTCCTTTAATTAAACATGTAGTTTCATTGAAATCTATGTGCAGTGTGCTATTTTCTTGTGTATGGTTGGTACAAAAATCTTTGTTGAAGTGTTGAACAAGTCACTTTGACCAATCCGATGCCTAGTTTACATCCCACGTGTAAATTTTAATATTCAGTTTTTGTTCTGTCAAGGTCAAAAGGCTATCGAATATATGTTTTAGAGGATTGCGTTCTTCATACATCCTTCCCGTATGGACACTAGCTTTAACTGTGTACAATGTTTAAGTAGCTATGCCATGCATGTACACTCTTAATTACATGTACATTATGAACTTATATGTCATGTGTATAGCACTGTATAATATGCTAACATTTCACATGCGCTTGTGAGTAAGAAACAACACACTCTTGCTAGCAAAATAAAAAAGAAAAAAGAAAAAAACACACTCTTATATACTCTTAACTTCATGTACACTGTCAAATTCGCACATTTCCTCGGAAGTATGAAACATAATATAAATATTGTGTTGAGTCTCATGCACACTATTAACTCTATGTACAGTACTGTTAAAGACTCATATTATTCATGTACATTGTTAACTCTATCAACAATGTGTTAATGGGTATGTACACTGTTAAAATATCAAATACATATTTAATAATGTAAACAGAAAATATAACAATATCAATGTGCACAGAAAAAACTAGCTCAACATGAAATTTTCTCCCACAAAACAGCACCACGCGCACAAAATCTTAAAATGTTCAAATAGCAATGAAATCAAGTGTTGATGATGCTTACAAAGAGGGAGGATGTATGAAGAATGCAATGTAACCCTCTGAAATAACTCCGTGCAGTGACCATCATCGTCGTTAGTGCAATAACTATCTCAGTCACCGTCGCATTTGTAGTGCTAAGAGGGTATCGATTTGGGAATTTTAAAAACGAAAAAGAAGAAGCTTTGGATAGAGTAAACGATTTGGGAGAAATTAATGTCATCGATTTTGAGGGGCGTTCTTCATGCATGCATTTTATCATTAAACCAAACCTGGACTTTCCATACCATCCATCGTTTTCCATAACTTGAAAAATTATATTGACACCATTTTTCATGAACCTCCACTTTTTCATGAATTTCCATTTACTCATTCCTTGATGAACTGTTATATATTGTGGAACTTGATGATGTGCGCAGAAGATGATTATTAGCGCTACGCAGAGTTGGACGGGGGCTGAGCTCATAATGAGATGTATTGACTTCGGTTTTACGCTTAATGAAATGTCAGTATAAAATTGCATCTCATATTTCGTGTATTGACTTTTTTTGTCCTTAATGAGATATCAGTATAAAATGGCATCTTATATTTTTCATTAGGCTCTAGGGTTTTTATATTGGGTGTGACCATTGTAAAAACTTCTCATTGATAGCGGATTGATATCTGGTGTGCTCCGTGGACGTAGGTAAGATTTGCCGAGCCACGTAATTTTTTGTATCTTTGTTTCGATTTGTTTGTTTATTCCTTTGATTGATTGCATCCAAAGATTTGAAAATTGTAACATGCACCACATTGACTATCCCTTTTCATAAACTCTCACTTACCATGCATTGGTACACTATACAAATGGTTGTGGGGGCACCAAATTCCCACAACCCATTCCCCATTCCACCTTGCTTATATCAATTCTCCACCATTTCCACACATCAACTCATCCCATAAAATCCTAACACCTTGTGCAAGCTTGTCGCTTTGTTCACTTTTAAATGTGCAAGCTTGAATCTTGTAGTGAAATCAAATATGTGGGACAATCTCACACGTATTATGCATCATTCATTTTTTTTTAAATTGTAAATGTGCTCTTTTGATATATATGCTTTGATCGATAAAAAAATGTATATATATTAATGCATGACGAATATAATGAATTTAATTTTTAGCAAATGTGAAAATTTTTAAACGTGATGTATACTTTCGTTAGATGGCTATTAAGATATATAGACTGTCTGCAAAACCGTTTGGCGGACTGCCTGTGACCACGTGCGCTCATTGTTTAAAGTTACTTTGTCTGCAAAGTCAATTCAATTTGAATGAATAAACCATTTCCTTAGGTGGCCTGACATCCAATTGTGCTTTCAATTTCTTTTCCTCTGCTACAAATGAAGGAAGTGCATTATTGCAAATAGATAAATAACCTTAATTTTTAACTTATATTGCAACAAGTGCCATACAATCAACGGCTGCTAAGGTAACAAAGACATTTTTCATAAAAAATATTATAAAAATGTAAATCGATAGTTGAACTATGATGATAATTGTTTTTTTTTTTTTTAAAGTAAATTATAGGTATATCTATTTCATTAAAATAATCAAATAGATAACGTCTAAATGAGGGATGAGAGGAACAGAGAGAAAATAAAGTAAAATACAAGAAAAAAAGTCACGAGAATCTTGAACTTCCCAGTGGATAAGATATCTGACCAGAGCACTCCCGCGATTCTATGACGACCGGTGCTATCACTGTTGTTGGGTTTTAATTGCTAATTTAGTCATGCGTGGCCATTTCCACCACTGATCCCTCCCAATGCATCTACAGTTGTAAATGTGTTCCCCTTGTCTCCGAAGCTTGAGTAAGAAATCTTGGTATGTCCCAGTGCATCCAAAGTTGTGAATGCATGTCCCTTGCCTCCTGGGTCCTGCCCTGAGCTCTTAACACCAAATACTGAAAAACAATCAATGACACCTTCTAAGCATCCGTTCTCTTCATTGAACGCGTTCAACGGTGGAGCTCGAGCAGAGACAACTAGGGAGCCAAGGAGAAGGAAGAGCATAAGAAATCCAAGAGGCTTTGCTAGAGTTGTAGCCATGTTTAACAAATTACTTGTGTGGGTGAGAGGTTTAAAGGGTTTCCAAGAGTAAATTGTGTTGCTTGTCTCTTGGGGAAACCTGTATTTATAGCTCCCCTTGTGTTTGATTCCAGTCATTGACTAGAAAAATTAACTTTGAAACACCCTTTGTTCAAAATCCGTGTGAAAGTTGAGGGAGAAAACCTTATGGTTTTGGTGTTATGATCCAATTTGGAAGTTTTACACACCTTGGTAAAAAAGTAGTATATACATGTAAATAAAGAAGGTAGAATAATTAGGAAAGCTATTAAAGGAAAGTTGTTTAAGTTTGGTTATCTCAAAAAAGTGGAGCAAATGTTAATTACCGGAGCCACTACACGCGTCATCTTGAGACATATGTGCGCTTCTTCAAAGTTTCATGTTTGGGAACTTTTTCTTTTTTCTCCTGTAAAAAATCTATCCAAAATCCATCCATTTCACTCCGTCCCTTCTCTCATGGAGGGATTTGTTCTGCTTTTATTAGGGATAATGAAAAATAGGAGGGGGATCGAAATGTAAAAATGCGCTGTTACACTTAATCATTTATATAGTTCAAAATACAGTCTTATTGCATCGTTTGAAATCCAGTAAAACATATGCATTGTTAGACGATGCATATATATTGTTAATTTTTTTTTACATTTACTAAAAATGAGTTAATTTAATTAAAAAATAAACGATATATACTTTTCATTAAAATATATACATCAGTAGATAATGTTTACTATTTAAAAAAAAAATAAAGACATGTGATTTATGTTAATTTTATATTATAAAAACCGACTGTGAGTATAACATTTTCCAATCTAAAAAGTGCGAAAAAGCCAGTGTGAAGAAATGAGAAGGAAAATGTTAGGACAATTTTTCCCACATGCTCTTTTGCATTTCTTCACATGTTTTTAATATTTTTTTAAAAGTATATATCACTATAAAGTGTATAAGCCTTTATAGAAAATTAAACATATATCATAATAAATTAAATGCATACAATTTTATATTTTCCTAACTTAATATATACTAATCTTATTTAGTATATACTCAATCAAGAAAAGATGAGGATCGGATTGCAAGAATGATTGAATACCAAATGAGAATGCCAGTCACTCCTGTTTTAACTAATTTCACTCTTTCTAACAAAAAAACTACTCGCCATCGATGGCATGTTATATTTTTTGGGATTGCAAAAAGTGTTTTAATACCCAATCAGACCCAATCGGTTGAACCAGTTAAATTTTCACACTTTTTGAATTCTAATTCGATTTATCCTCTCAACCTGATGATATAAAAAAATCGATAAAAATCAATCACATACCTTGAACTGACGATTTTTTTAGAAAACTGGTTATAGGTTGATCAAACCAGCATGTTCTTTATTTATAAAAATTGTCGTTAAGGACTTGTTAAAATATTAAAATTTTTTAAAAATATATATTTTATAAATAAAAACCATGCCATGATGTTGATTAAAAGCTTAAAAATATTAACATTTATGATTTTCTAATTATGCAATAATTTTGTAAAATATAATTCATATTTTTTTATTATAAATTTAGTTATTCAGTAACAATAATTAATATATTTAATTATCCACTTAACTTGACGATTAAACCAGTGATCTTTAGTCTTCATTCTTATAAATGGTTCAATTTTTAAAACATTGGTGGTAAGTTTGCGTGGCATTGGATCAATTTGGGGGAGACGACAATAACCAAAGCCGAGAAATATTCTATTATAGGATAGCCCACCAAGGATATTATACTATGAATAATGTATATTACAATGTTACAATAATGCATATTAGAAAAAAGAATTAGTGAACCATAGTTAACAAATATTATATATGTACGCTTATCAGATCATGCTCCCCCAAAATCAGAACCAAAATATTTAACAAGCTTGCATCAATAATTCAATGGTTGACTATAATTTGCAATCAAAGGTCCACCTTTTGATTAACAAAAAAAAAAAAACATGAATAATATAGAATGAAATCAAAACAATCATTATATGATAAACCACATTAATAAATCATAACTATGATGATAACACTGTGAGATTATGATAATTTAATCATGCATGGCCTTGTCCACCGCAACTCGGACCGCTGGTCATGATCCCTCCTAACGCATAGGGGGTCCTAAACATGTTCCCGTTGCCTCCATTGCTCGGGTTAGAAATCTTGTTATGTCCCAGTACTGCATCGAGAGTTGTGAAGGCATGTCCCTTGCCTCCTGGGTCCTGCCCGGAGCTCTTAACGCCAAATATCGAATTATAATCAATGAGACCTTCTAAGCCTCCATTATCTTCATTAAACACCTTCAACGGTCGAGCTCGAGCAGAGACGACGAGGGAGCTAAGGAGAAGGAAAAGCATAAGAAACCAAAGAGACCTGGCATGTGAAGCAGCCATGTTTAATAAACTTGTGTGGGTGAAAGGCTTGAGGGTTTTCAATCGTATATTAATTATATTGTATTGCTTATTATGGGTGGCTCTTGGGGAAATCAGTATTTATAGCACCTCTATACATCAGAGAATTATAAACATTGAAAAGCCCTCATTCAAACTCCATGTGAAAATTGAGGGAGCGAAAAACGTCATGGCTTGGGTAAAGATGAGTCTCCAATTTGGAAATTGAATCAACACACCTTCATAAAGGTAATATATATACATATGCATAAATATGATATGATAGAATAATTAGGAAAGTTATTAAAGCTGGTTGTCTGGAAAAAGTAAAGCAAATCTTAATTGCCGAAAGTGCATGGGTTATTGGGAAACAAACGACCATGCACTCCCTCAGAGCTCCTAGTTTTGGACTTTTTTATTTTTATTTTTTAACTACAAAAAAAGTTTCCCTTTCACGCTTTACCGAGTGGATGTTATTGAAAAATAATGCTATTATTATACTAAATAGAGACCAAAAAACTTAAGAAGACATGGATTAGGAGAGTCAGATACGGAGTCATATGGTAATGTTATTTTTATAATAAAATATGTCCTCTTGATTAATATTCTCAATGATCTTTTTTCAAAATATAACCATTCAACTCTCACAGTTTTCTTCTTAATGCGGACAGAAAGAGAATTTGAACCGGTCAAAGATTTGATCGTCTAAAAAGAACAAACAAAAGATATATATATATATATATATATATATATATATATATATATATATATATATTTGTGGAGGCCGGATTGATAGAACACTTTGATAATTTTCAATTTGTGTTTTCTCTACTATGGAAGCTTTCTTATAGGTATAGAGAAAACAGTGCTGGAGGTGTAATATTTTGATTATGCCATTATGTAAAGTATTTTTATTTAGAACCATAAATCCCAATGTTTAAAAATTTATATGTTATAGCTGTTGCAAATTTCAAACGTTCCAAAAAATATCTTTTTTATTTAATCCATATCCGTACCCCCATACCGAATCCAAACACAGAACACAGATTACTAATTACAGAATTTCTTTCATGTATATGGATAACATAATTTCTTTCAACATATATGGTTTCTTAAACAATTTAGCTTGAACACATACTTCTTACATTTCTTAAAACTATCAATTTGAGATTTAATTTAGAAATTAACTGCATATTTATAATATTTCTCATGGAATTTAGCTTAACGTGCCCTAATTTAGCATGTCAAAAATTGCAAGATTCAGTCACAAGAATAACAAGAAAATTATACATTTTCATTACTAGAACTACGAGAGTAGTGCTTTCAATTTAAATAAACCATCACAAATATATCCACTACCAATAAAAATACGAAACTTAGTTATTACGACTTTATTTGACTCGAACAATAACTTGTAACTTTCTTGGATTAACAAAAACCTCACTAACTAGGTTTATTCTAATCTTGTACATGTTGCACATTTTGATGCGTCAGAATTTTCAAAAGTAAACTTCATGTCAACTTATACATAGTCGAAGCTTCAACCATTGCGGTCCCAGAATTTTCCATCATCACGCTTTTTCCATCGCATTTATGATACGAGGTAAAAAGGGAGCCAGAGAAGAAAATGTATGCATTATATTAGTTCCCTTATTAATCCATTTGAAAGGCCCTATTAATCCATTTGAAAGACCCTTTATTGACGTCCAATTGGTAACTTGGCAGTACTAGGAGAGGGATAAAAAAAGAACACTGTTATAGTCTCATGTAAGTATATGCTCCAATCATGAAGCATACAATTTTTTTATTTTATAAAAGTTCATAATTATACATAAAATATTTACCTTAAGACCCTGTTTGAATATGAAATAGCCTAGGAAATAAGTAAAAATAAAACAAAATAAGTGTCTTTTGTTTGTTTGGATGCAGGGAATATCCATGGATAAACTATGTCGAAATAAACTTGTATAAAGTGGTATACGGATTCCAACTAACCTTTGAAATTAAAGTTATATCAGATTATTCCATTCAAATAATATATGGGCCTACTAACAAATCAACTGTCATCACTTCTTATGAATCACCAGTGAAATCAATTATTATTATTTTTTCACCTTTTATAAATCTTTATCCACACATTATTCACATTTTATCCAAACAATAAAAAATTTATTATTACATTTTCCAACGAAAATAATTCAAACACAACAAAACATAAAATCACTTTATCCTTATTTATACTCACTTATGTCAGAATAATTGTATACCAAAAAATAAATCATATTTTTGTATCTAAAAAGATTAAAATAACATTCAATGAAGCCTCCCCCGACTTCATTGAACGTTATCAATGGCCGAGCTCCAACAGAGAAAGCGAAGGAGGTAATCATGATACGAAAAGCATAAGAAATGCTAGGGACTTGGAATTTGTAGAAACCATGTATCGATATTTATGACTTGATCATGGAATTGGAAAGTTGATGCTCTTTAAAATAATACAAGTAGCCATCGATTATATTAAAAAATTTATAAAGTAAACACAGTGTCCTAGAATTACTTTAATATAATATATATATGTTAATGTTTGAGCTTCCCCAAACATTAAGCCAAAGAAACATTTAATACATCAACAAGCCAACATGTGCCATCCTAGGAAATTAAACTTAATAACGAAATAAATAAATAAAATACAAATGAATTATTCCTTCTTCAAGCAACAATGACTATAAGGTAATGAAAACAACAAAGTAAATATGGCAATAATGAATATATATAAGAAGATGGTGATGACAATGATCCATTTATTATCAGTGGCCGTTTGAGCTAACTTGGGCTTGGTGGCCTTTACCAGGACTTGGTCCAGAATTCTTGATCCGTCCCACCACATCAACTGTTGTGAACATATGGCCCTTCCCTCCCGGGTTCGGTCCGGCGCTCTTAATGCCCCATACAGACAAGCCATCAATGAAAACTCCCAATCCATCCTTCACTTCTTCATTGAATGATTTCAATGGCCGAGCTTTAGCAGAGAAAGAGGAGGAGCTCATCATGAGACAAAACACAAGAAGTAGTACTAGAGACTTGGTTTGTGTAGTTGCCATGGATTGATATTGAAGTAAGTGTTATAGGACTGCCTAATTTGGAAAACTTTTTGTTGCTATATGGAGTAATTGATGTGTCTGGGGGTACCCAATATTTATAGCTCTAGTGGTTGATCAGCAAGATTGAATTAATAAACCATATATTGTTCAAATTAATTAACACGTTGGAGGCTCTTTTGCAATTAGAGGAAACATCGCGGAATTTCATGTTTGGCAAGTTAAAATTGGTGAGTTCAATCAAAATGAGGATCTTCTCACCTTTTTGAATTGAAATTAGAAGCATGGTTTAAGAAATATTTCATCAGATGTTGCCGCCATCTTATACGTCACTGGGAAAGACTGAAGTATTGTTGAATGAAGTTACAACCCAAATTATGAGGCCTGAATTAGTCTCCACGTACTTGTCTACTGTGACAAGGACTCACATTATGTGCTGTCTGTCAAACATTCAACACATTGTCAGATTCAATTTGATGCACATCGTCCACTAATCGAAGTTCCCCATTTCAAACTTCAGTATTCATGAGTTATCTTCTCTTTATTCCTAGATTCGAGCCTGGTAGCTATAAAAAATTATATAATAAAAAAAATTTATCAAGAAAAAAAAACTTCATGCTGCTTTTTATCCAATAGAATTCTTATGCCTCCATTTGGATAGCTGAATAAGAGAGGAATATAAGAGAATAAGTAAAAAAAGTTGTTTATTTGTAAGAAATATCTAAGTATAACTATTGCAGAATAAGTGAGAATAAGCTGATATTAATATTCCAAGTTTTCATAAAATTGCGTTATTCCATCCAATTTATTCTATTTATATATAAAAAAAGCTTAATTACATGTCAAATCATTTTTTTTTCTTTTATACATCATCAACTTTTTATTTATCTTTCTCTACAACTTATTCATGTTCAACCAAATAACAAAATCTCATTATTATATTTTCTAATAAGAATAACTAAAATCATGATCAAACGAAAAATGATTTATAAATTATCTATGTTGAAATAATTATTTAATTTGTAATATCTTATGTCGCTACCAAAACCAGCGCTATATATTTCTAATATTTTCATCACATATCATGATGTGAATACATTGTTTTTTTTATAACTTTACACTAATTTAAATTATGATCAATTGATTGCGTGCGTAGTGGTGAAAAATTTCAATCCAGTCAGACACTGTCAAGTAAACAAATATATTTAAAGAGGTGAATTTTTTTTTTTTAAATAATTCTCTCTAAGATTCGATCCATTGACTTTTTTTAAAGAGAGGAGAGGTGATTACTGACTACCAAAACTCGATTAGCAAAAGAGGTGAATATTTAAGTGAGGTTGGCTAACTCAAATGTCTCATTATCTGATGACAGGGCAGCCTATGGGTTTCTAATACGCAATCACACGGGACAACTAGTCTTGGCTGAGGCTGAGGCTAGTTGTGACCAGGTTTACACCCCTCGAATGTTTGGCCTGAACTCCAAAGTCTAATAGATCGAGACAGCAGTCGGATGTGGTATCAATTCCTGCCGACTGTAGGAAGTGGAAAAATATGTTCTAACAGCCCATTTAGGTTGGGTTTCCTGGGCTCTAGCCCATTGTTGTCCTTAGGTGTTGTTGGACTATGTATCCGTAGTTATAATTTGTTCTAGCTATTGTCAAGTTGGGACTGTTGCCCAGGGTAATTGTACTATCGAAAAAAAAAAAAAAAAATTATATTAAATTGTCCAACCAGTTTTTCTTACTCATATTTCCTAATTCTGTGCTCTATATTTTTCTTGACAGTGGTCTTTTTTTTGTTATCCTTGGAGGGAACAGTGGTGAGCAGTTGATGCAGAACGGATGATCGATGCATTTCTGGAGTCATGAGACCACCAAAAAGGCCTAACAAGTGATTATCAAATAAATGCAAAAAACCAACTAGTGGAAATCAAAGGCCTCGATGTCGGAATCATATGAAATTTTTACTGGAGCTAGATACTACACATCCTTATTTTTTTTTATTATTTTTCCTTTATTTAAAATTAGCGATTTTACTGTTGGTCGGATCTTTTTATTCGTTTCACAGTGCGTTAGAGATTGTGGTGGGTGCACGGATTTAGTTTTTTTGGGATTCGTTCCCTCACCACAACTTTTTCCCCTATCCCTTCAGGGCATTTGTTCATCTTTGTAACCCTTAGACCCTTTTGTACATTTGTCACACATTTTCAAGAATATAATTTTAGGTTTTACTAACAAAAATAAAAAAGACTTTAAAATTTAAAAGGACTGAACAAGTCATGAGAGGAGAATAGGGGTGTAACTCGGACATATTGGTTATGCATGGTTAGAGTTTTGCCCAACACCAACCCAAAAAAACAAAATATGAAATCTAAAATTGAAAACTAACTCTGTTATGTTCTCAGTCCATTCAACCAGGCCATTTGGGTTAGGCCCTCGCTCGGGTTGATAAGTTAAACAAAGAATATAAAATTTAAAAAAATGAAAATATGTGTTGCCTGCGTTTTAAATTGTAAAATAGACTTAGTTTAATATTTTCATTTTCTTAATAAAGAAATTAAATTCTGAGACCCAACATCCGGTGATCCTCAGAGAACGCCCAGCATCCTGTGATGAGGACTCTGTCAACACATTGTCGAGTATTAAAAGATGTTCTTCAGTCCATTAATTAAGGTTCCCAATTAAAAAATATCAAATATTTTGAGTCTTTGAATCGTCGATAATGATTTAATCGAATAGATCATTCTCACCGATCGAGTTCTATTACTGCCATCATATATGATGATGCCAACTTATTGTTATTTAAAGTTCTACACTACCAAATGAAACTATTCACCCATTTTTTAATCAATGGTCCCCAGCACGTTCACCTTCTAATAAACAAACAATTATTTTGCTCTCATTAGAAAGCCGACTTCAGATCGATAACATTCAAATTTTGGCCAAGTCAGCTTTAAACCATGCACTTTAACTGTGAGAATATCACATAAATTAAACAAACCAATCAATCCACTATAATTCTTAGCTTTAACAAAGAATAGGTTCTTGCACAATAACAGTGCTCAAACATTACAAATTAACGTATAAAAACACAAAATTAAACAACACTCGGTAGAGAAATATAAATGATGATGATGATGATGATGTTGATCTCATTTCATTGATGGCTTGCAGTACTACCTTGACCAGTCATGTACTTATGCCCCTTGCCACCTCTACTAGGCCCCGCACTCTTAACACCCCATGCAGACAAACTGATATCAATAAAACTTGACCTGTCTGTCTCACTGAATGTTTTCAATGGCCGGGCTTGAGCATGGAAGACAAAGGGGCTAGTCAGGAGGAAAAGCACAACCAAGCTTGCAAACTTAGTCTGTGATGTTGCCATATTTGTGTATGTATGTGTAGGAACTTTAATTTGTTGGTACAGAATGAATGAGAATGTGAATTAATGGGTTGATGCATTATATATAGCTTTTGTAGTGAATGATTAGATTGACTGGGAAACCTCAGATTGGAATAAAGGGTTAATGTTCAAACACATGTGGAGTTAGGCTTTTCAGTTCTTCGTTGCTTGAGGAAACAGATCTGTGATTTCGTGGTTAGCAATTGCTGATTTGTACAGTAAATGAAAAACCCACGTTTCAATCCCCATTAATAAAAAAATGTTCTTTAAACAGTTGATGGAATAAGAATAAAAGGAAAATCTGCATATATTCGCAAACTTTATTGTGAATTACGGAACTCCATGTACTTCTCCGAAGTTTCAAATTATTCATGTTCATCTTAAACTTCCATGGCTCTTTAGTAACTTGCATATTCGGATATGATGGCATCCGATGATCAGAAGTATTAGAAAGTGACAAGGAAAAGTTCACTATGTTTTTTATATCATACATAAAATTGCATATAATACTGAATCACCTTTTGATAGATTAGTAGAGGTAATTCTTTTTCACTTAAAAGTCTTAACTTTGAGTCTTACCCCTCCTGATAGGAGATAATTTAACTATAAAATAAAAGAAAAAAAGTTTACCAAGCAATTAATTATTATTTTTATTTTTTTGCATACCATATGTTAAAAAGCAATTGAATTTGAGAGTTCGATACACTCATTCTGTTTTACAGTTTTATCTACAGTTCAGAAGTGATCCATATACATCGTGTTATCGCAATGTATATTGTATTTTTACAGTGTATCGAAGTTGACTAACAACAGTTTTGGTAATACAACTGTAATTCTTTTGATATATCATTCACTAGAAAAATTTATTACATATAATTTTACCATCAACATCTATTTATTGTCCCAAACAAAACAATACATGAAAAAGAAAAAAAAAAGGTTCAGAGGACTTATTCCTTAACCGTACGGAAGACATAACGTAACACAACACAAACTCAACTATATAACCATAAACTACCTAATTAATTGTAACAATATTGTTGATTTTGGTGATGATGAGCTGATTAAACACTGGTGGATCAAGCAGGCTTAATTGTGACCATGGCCAGGGCTGGGACCAGAGTTCTTTATCCCTTCCAATGCATCAACAGCCACTAACTTATTATGCCCCTTACTTCCCGGGTCCTGCCCCGAACTCTTCACACCCAACATAGACATTTGATCAACAAAACCTACCTTAACTTCATCAAACATGTATAATGGCCGAGCACGGGCAGAGAAGCAAAATGAGCTCATCAGGAGAGTGAGCATTAGAAATCCTACAAGCTTGGTTTCTTTGGTAGCCATTTTATATGACTGTATATTGAATTTGTGGGATGAGGGCTAAAAATGGCTGTCTGGCTGTGTGAGAAAGATTGTTTGTATGATGTAGCTAGGGTGGCTAGAGAGAGCCTCTATTTATAGTGCTCTCATATGAATTGATTAGATTGGTTAGCTAAGATTAACTAAAATTCAACAACCTTTGTTCAAACAAGCATGCATGGTGGCTGTATATATACCTTATTTGGCCCTAGCTAGGAAACGTTCTAGTATTTGATGGTTGGAAAGTTGGGATATTTAAGAGCCATTAAAATGATGTTCAATTTTTTATATGGAAAAATAATATTCAGAATTAGGAAAGACTTAAGGAGATTTATTATATTTATGGACTAATGATTTTTCCCTAAAAAGTAGCATCTATTGTAATGTGAAGTTCATTTTTAGTTTAGAAAAAACATTTCATTTCATTAGCCCCACCATGAATCATCAGATGTCACGCTAGCAGCAATGTCAGTCCAAGTATTAATTTCTGCCGATGACTTGGCCATGGCTGAAGTCACACAAAGAAGAAGTGCCATCTTAGACCAAGAATATGGCTTCTTGAATGGAAAATAGAGATGATAACAACATTATCTGATGCACATAGATAATTAATTAAGGTGAGGATATGTATGTCGTGGTGGCTGAAGCACCTGAAAGGAGTCAGTCTTCACACATTTCTGTCATGACTAGGTAAAATATCAAATTTCTAGGACTCAGACTTGGTGACTATTTACACGAGGGAAGCATGTAAAATTCAATATCAAGTGAAAAAAAAAGCTTTGATACATCCAACCCTAAAAAATTTAAGGAAAAAAAAATATCTTATTTGAAGGCCTCATATACACATATGTAATATAGAAGAAAGTTAAATATAAATTCATACAATATCAAACAAAAGGTATATGATGATTTTTAAAATTATGTGTATCATTTTTCATTAGAAAAAGAACAGTTATAACAAAAATATCAAGTTAATGATTAAATGTTAGACAAAACACGATCTCATTCCGAATTAGCACTTAATGGATTTGGAATTGGTCCACCATGTTACAAACTAATGAATGTCCAAGGGTAAATGAGGGGTACAATTCGGTCGGTATTGAAATACCAATGAATTGATTCCTTTTGTCCTCTATAAAATGAAAAAAAATGTATTAAATTATATATCTCCACACCATACCAATGAACTTAATTGAATTTGAAACCAATCGAATTGCTAACCTTCATAGACCCGAACCAAATTTGTTTGATCAACCTAACTCAACTAGACTAAACTTCAGTTATCACAATTTTTTTTTTTAAATATGAACTTGTATTAAAATTAAACTAATATTATAAATTAACCAAATGTAATTATATAACATAACACAATAAAATCTTAAACCAAAACTTAACCGCACAATCAATTGCTGAGAATTTTAAAATATTTGAATAATTCCAGTGATCAAAGAAAGGAGTAACTCGAATTACAGTGGACTTGAACTAAAAAAACGCTACTACACAAATATATTTATACTAGAATAACACCAAGACGAAACAAAAATATTTTGCTTATATACTAAAATGAACACAACTAAGGGTAAGTTTCATTCTCCTTATGTCAGAACATCCACCAAAATTCTGTTTGGGATTCCATTCCGTGTGCTCAATATTACTGGGTATCTTGTACAAAAATTTTCACTCCATAGATTCCATAATAACTGAAAATCTTAAAAAGATGAATTCTCCTTCTATACTAGAGTTGTCAAACTGACTCTAGTTATTGTTGATTTAAATAAAATGAGTTTAAACATTAAATTGGGAACGGATTGGACCGGACCTGCCTGACCCGTGGAAAGAAGGCCCAAGTTGGGACGTGAGTCAGAGGCCCATAGGCTTTTCTTGCCAACGGGCCCAGGCCGGACTTGCCCGCTGTATAACGTCATAAAACCCATGCTGCGGCTCGCCAACGGGTTCGGGCATGATCAGGTACTTACGGGTTACAATTGCTTATTAGAGTCTTATATATGGGTGACTCTATTTGAGTCTCTCAAAATTGTAAGTAAACATCTCTTAAATGAATTTTGTTGTCAAAGATCTATTTAGATTTTTCTAATAAGTACACCCTCCACTAAATAAGTCCACCTAATTTTTTGATAAAATATTTAGTTAAGATTATAAGCATAACCCCCATCTCATTTAAATTTATTTATTTTTATATTTATTTATAAAAGAGGCGAATTATATTTAGGCATCAATGTGGCCTCAATTCTGGGCATCAATGTATGCTACAATTGAAATTGAATAGATATATATAAATTTGAATTTCAATTTTTTTTTTTTTTGGTATATGGTCTATGTAAATTTTTTTATAATGGTTTATTTCAATTTTCACAATATATATATATATATATATATGTTTGATTGGCTAAATATTAATAAAAAAATTCATTTTTGTATGTGGAGAAGTCGAATTGGTGAGAGAGATCGAGTTTTTTGGGGAGTCATCGAATGGTGAGATAAGATTTGATGTGAGAAGGGCTTACTTATTATTTAAATATGAGGTTAATATATGAGAGACTTTTAAATTAAGTTATGAAAATGTGAGGGGCTTATTAATAAGAGAGGCTTACTTACAATTTTGAGGGGCTCAAATAGAGTCATCCCTTATCTATTGCCAATAGATAAAACACTTGTATATCATTTAATTTTTTTTTTTGTCTCACCTAACATTTTCATACAAGTTCTGCAAACATGTCCTAGAAACGACCATCCAAATTGCCCTGCAAACATAACTAATCAAACATAAAATTAAATCTAGTCCTTTTTATAGGGTTATTATTTTATCAAAAAAAAAAAGTAGCATGTAATGTAACGTGAAATAAATTTAGTTTGGGAAATGTTACATTTTACCGTCCAAAATATAGACCTCACATGTTTTCATTTTTTTTTTAAATCATGTACCTTATTTAATGAGATATATATTTACTTTTATAAAATGTAAAATATAAAATTTAATTAATTAAATACTATCATTTACAAAAATATATAAAAAAATTCTAGTTAGATATATACATACCTCGATACAGTGAGTGAAAAAAGCTAACAAGATATATGATAACCGTAAAAATAACTTAGTGTATTAGAGTTCATGTAATGCAATGTGAATTGTGGCCCAATCTAGCTTTATAAAAATGACCTTGATCGGCCTTGAAACCACTGGTAGCCCCACCATGAATCTTTGGGTAGTGATCATGCCATGAATGCAATGTGAATTGTGGCCCAATCTATAGCTTTATAAAAAAAATGACCTGGTCGTTGCTGAAGTCACATGAACAAGTGCCATGGTTAGACCAAGAATGGTTGCTTGAATGAACTAGTGATAGTAACAACACCAGCTAATCCGCATAGATGAGGTCACAACGTAGAACAAAATTTTGTGTTGAACCAAGGAGACAGAAGAAGTCATGTTGGACTGTGGTGGCTGAGGCATAAGATCAAACACCTGAATTGAAAGGAGAGCCTTGGCAGAGTTCTGCCATTAGACCTTGACCAGGTCATGAAATCGAATTTGGAGTCAGATTTCACGTGGTTGCGATTGACTATATATATATACAAGAGGAGTTCGTAGAATCCCACATCACGTGAAAGAAATTAAAAATTTGATATAGGACATATTATACAGATGTGATCATTAGAAGAAGTTCATCAAATAAATTACAGATCAATGATCACGATCTTGGAATCGCAAAAAATTTTACATAGTGAAATTTATTGAGGAGATCTTCTGGATTAGTTGTTATATAACTAACCATTCTTATTTTTCAAAAATTCATTTATTTAGACCTTTAAATTAGAGATTTTACTATTTTTAGTAAGTTTTAGATTTGTGATATCTCAATCATAATAGATCAAAATTGATTTCTATCAATTCCTATGATCATTTAAGATCTCATAGAATCAGAAAAATTAGTTTTCAAATTTTATTGTTTTTAGTAATTTTTTAATTTTATGTTATTAGTATAAATAGCAGACTTACAATTTAGGGTTGATAGTTTTTTATTAATAATATTTCAAATTTCTGTATTTTGGGTCTTTTTTTCCTCGTGGATTCATAAAGCTTATGAGATTTCAACGCTGATTGGATCTTTATATCCGTTTCGCTGCGTTAAAATTAAACAATACAACACTAATTAAAAATCCCAAAAGGATAAAGAAAAACAACATTAATAATAAAAATATATTAAAAATTAAAAAGAAATATAATGCCATACAACATATTATTTACTGTTTTGGACATATATCGTTTTAGTTTGAAATAAAATTGAAGTCCATATCTATAGACTCAACATATCATTCCATCAAAAAAAAAATGAAAAATAAAACGGTTATACCTGATAAAAAGATCCCAACATAGAAAAAACGGCGGAGTGAAAAAAAAGGACGGTGGCCTTATCCTATAAATCTTGACTTTGACTTCTTGTCAACTTTTTCTTATATTGTCAATTTAAAAAAATCATAAATGCCCGTTTAGATAGAAGTGAAATTTATATTTATTTTAAAAATAAATAATTTTATTAATAAAATAAGTGATTTTTTTTTTGTGTGCTTTTAATTATTTTTATTAAAAAATATAATAATAAATTTTTGTTGTTTTGAACGGATTTGAAAGAAAAAAAATAGTGAATAAAATAGAAATAAGTGGTTATAAATTTTAAAATAACCCCCTTTGGATTACTATTCACCAAACACTAGCACCACCACCTTCCATTTGCACTGTTCAGTCACCAGACTCATCCACCACCACATGTGACACACCATATATCTACCATGAACAGACCCCCCTCCTCCACGGCTCCACCAGTGTATTGAACACCCGCCACCTCCACCGACGACCGCACCACCACCACCGCGATTGCACCACCACAACCATCAAACCACACGAACCACCATCTCCACCATCACGGACACTACGACCACCCCCAAGAACCACCGCGAATAGTTCAACCACCACCACCGCCACCCTCAACCGCCGCACCGTCGCCCTCTGCAATCCATCACAAGTTAATAAATGCAAGCACACGGGCAGGAAATGAAAAGAAAAAGAAACATGTGGGGCCCAGTTATTATTATGGTTGGAATAAGCTAATACCATAGGAACGGTGGAATCCGGATACCCATATATATTCCACCTTTTTTCGGGTTTTAGATACCTGGTTATACCATCATGCCAAATGCACAAATTTGACTTATACCAGGCCATTCCATGTTATACCACCGCTAATACCCCATCCAAACAGGACATGAAAGGGTTTTTGTCATGAATTTCTAGTCTCATTTGGATGGAAGAATTGAGTTATTCTAGATAGATAACTATGCTAGTATAAATAGCAATTCTACATGAATAAGAGATTTTCTGGTTAGTTATGTTTTTTTTATTCTCATTGAAAAACGTAAGAATAAAGGTTGAGTTGTTTGGTTGATGAAGAATAAAATATAAATAAAGTGTAAAAAGTTGATTTGACATGTATGCCCTATTGATGTATAAAAGGTGTTAATAGGTGATTTGATGTGATTTTTTTTTAGGTGGGCCTCACGTATCTATGAGAATAGATAAACTGAGTATAGCTTATCATAGGGGTTATTTAAAATTGTTATACTCTATTGTACTCATTTAAACTGATTTAGTAATACCAAGTTATACTCTACAAACAAACAGTCATTTTCCATATCCATTCTTATACCACCCTTACCCCCCTTATACTCTCTTAACCCGTGATCCAAACGAGGTAAGTCTACGCATTAATTTAAATGAATGGTTTTATTCACTTGTTCATAATAGTAAATAATGAACCAACTCTGGCTGATATTGGAATTACTAAATCAACAACTCAAAATGACACCCCGCTAGTTTTGAGTCATCAAGTAAATAGATTAGTCAGGTACATGAACATAATTCAATAATACTAGTTACGACTATTAATTAGGTGGGTGCTGATACACTTGACCAATCCCATAGTTCTAATATTATACACAGTACACAGAATAGTTTCTCATGTTAAGTTTTTTGAATATGAGATACATTTAGGGTTATATTGAGCAGTTGCACTTGCTTAATGGTTGATTCGAATGTCTACATTTTGTTGAGCAAAATGAGTTCTTCAATTGAGTCACCATGGTCAATATATTGAGAGAACGCCAATTTTACCTTTCGTTTAAGTTCAGCAAATAATAGTCAAGTATTACATAATCATGTGGCTCTTTAACCAACATCCACCAGCATAATTATGCTTGGCATTAACTTTCAAGGCAGGAAAAAGTTCAGAATGAACAAACATCAAAAGTCCCTTAATCAATCAAGGTGCAATAATAAATAAAAAAAAATCTTAGTACTCCACTATAGTATCTGTGAACTTAACAAACCCCATGAGGATCAGTTCACTGATGGTTTGCACTAGTAACTTGAGCATGGCCTTGACCAGGGCTTGGTCCAGACTCCAGAGACCTTGATTCCCCCCATGGTTGTGAACTTGTGTCCTCCACCTCCCGGGCTCGGTCCCGCATTCTTAGCACCCCATACAGACAAACCATCAAAGAAGCCTTCTAAGCCTCCATAGGCTTCATCAGGCATGCATTCTCAATGCCCGAGCTCGACTGGACAAGGCCAAGGTGTTCTACACAAGGAAAAGCAGGAGAAATCCTAGGGACTTGCTTTGTGTGGTAGCCATATATACGTGCATATGGATGAACTTTGGTTGGTATTGGGAGGACTAAAGTCTTAACGAAGTGTATATCAAGGTTTTTTGTTGATACAAGAGGGATGGGGTGATCCTTAATATATATAGCTCTTGTAGTGGTGGATTAGGTTGACTGGGAAACTTGATATCTGAATAACTAATTGATGTCAATCAAACCCATGTGGCGGCTTATTAAATACTTGTTGCCTGAGTAAACATGGTTTGGATGTGGAGATTGATTGGTAAATACAATTAATGAAGGGTTTGGTTCCAATTTGAAATGGTTTCTATAACTGAAAGGAACAAATTAAAAGACAATTTTTTAAATGGGCATATATTTGCATGCTTCAAGGTGAGAGACCGAAGACCAAGTAGAAACATCTGGTTGCCAAAAAAAAAAAAAATATCTAAGTAGAAAGATCCATCATTATTAAATACTTTCAACATCTATGAGTCCGCATGGTCTGCTTTCACCTATAAATGGTTGGCCCACCATAAATATTGTTGAAATGAAGACTCGTTCTAAAAGGAGCTTTGTAGCAATACTCGGGTCACTTTTACAATCCCAGATGTGATATTATGTATCTCATTAGGCTCATTCATTCTCTGTAACAAATTATATACCTAACTAAAAAATGTTTAATTCATTAGAATATATAATTTATATTTTATAAAAATATATATAATGAAGTATATGATTTTAAAATAAAAATAAAAATGTGTGAATCGTATTTTAATTATAAAATGGATTGAGTATAACATTTTCTTTTTAAGAGATGGATATAATTAAAATGATGATGCCAATGAAGAATAAAGAGAGGGCATTCCAAGGAATTTTATAGTTGAAACAAGTTATTCATTGTGCTCCTCCAAATCACCTTCAACTGCTAACAACCGTCCATCAGATTTATGCCCTAAGTGTGTTAGGAAGATCACAAAAATATCCATAAACATACCAAATTTCTTATCGAGAACATGAAGTGGTGATAACAATTATTACTTCACTATGATTGTTAACTAAAACATATGATCTTAAAATTTTACAAATTTGAAGTGATTGTCTATATTTGGAGTTTTCAAATGCTTTTGAACAGGGGCGGAGATCGGAACAAGGGAGGGTTTGAGGTTAAGAGACTAAGTAGAAAGAGGAGAACTTATAAAAAATATAAGAGAAAATTAATTAGAAGTCCTTGGGAGCACCTCTATCATAACAATAGGTCCATTGATTTTTTCTTATTTTCTTTAGGTCTCTCAGTTAGTGATGATATTTTGTTTAGATCCTTCCGTCCAACTTCCATCCATTCGATTTTTTTCTCCCTCTTTTACCTCCACGTAAACATGATTTGTCTCTCTATCTCCCCCAAACAACTCAACAAGATGTGAGGTCACCTCTACCAGCTCTCTATTGCGCTGATCTCGACCCCAACGCCAATTGCGTCCCCTGATCTCTCCTGACCGTGTCCCGCGGACACATCCCGTCTACGAGCCGTCTCCCGGTTCTGTGTTACACTGTGTACACTGTTATTCCTAATATGTATACTGTTATATATGTTACAGGTTATATGTGTTAAACTGCGTACATTTGCGTACATTGTTATGCACACTATTATACCTCTTACAGATATCAGGTTTTGTGTTACATTTTATACACTGTTATACCCAATGTGTACACTGTTATACTTGTTATAGGTTCTGTGTGTTACACTACGTATACTGTTACACTCATTTTGTACACTGTTATACTTGTAACAAGTTAAGCTCATGGACGGGGTCGCGAGAGGGGGTTGAGCTAGTAGACGGGGTCGGAAGAGGGGGTAAGGCTCACGGACGGGTCGCGAGAGAGGGTTAAGCTTGCGGACAGGGTTACGGGGAGGGGGTTGGGCTCGCGGATGGGACGCGAGAGACGGTCGGAAGAGGTCGGGGGGGGGGGATCGGTGTTGGGGTCAAGATCGGTGTAATGGGGGGCTGGTGGAGGTGGTCTCACAACTTTTGGAAGAGATAGAGAGACAAATGATGTTTACTTCAAAGTAAAAGAGAGAAAAAAAAAATAGAATGGAGGATCTACGCAAAATGCCACCACTAACTTCGGAACCTAAAGAAAACAAGAAAAAGTTTAGGGACCTATTGTTATTACAGAGGTGTTCTTAGAGACCTCTAATTAATTTTCTCAAAATATACAGATACAAAAATATGATAATTAAGAAAAAAATTAAGACTATTTCAAAGTAATGGATGAATGAGATCAAAAGTTATTTTTTTCTTATTTTTCCATACATAAAGATATTAAAAAACAACAGAATATCTAGGAAAATAAATCTTAAAAATCTGACTCTTTACTATCACAAAAAAATAAAAAAGAAAGAATTAACTTATCTTAAAAATATACAAGAATGCCATTTAAGCTTTACTTTGGAAAGATATTAGAAAACTTAACTTTCAAAAAATCTAGAAACTCAAGATCACAATTATGAAAAATCTTCATCAAAAATCAGCTTTCAAAAAACACATATTTCAATCCTTGAATTGACTTAAATCCACAAATTAATTGCTTTTCATTTAATCAAAAACATTTAGAAGCTCGTTGGGAGCTTTGTGATCTACTAAAAAGCAAAAGCTACCTAAAACGGTTTGTCAAACACACTCTAAATTGATCTATTATATTCTAAGTTAAAATGGAAAAAAAAAGATATTTATTTAATTTGGTTAAATATATTTTATTTTTTTGTCAACAAAAATATTTCTTAGTTAAATATATATTTAAAAATTTTAAAACACATATAAATAAATATGTACGTGTGACACCATTTTACCTCACCTGACAAAGTGAGTGCGGAATATTTCTTGAAAAGGTATCTTTTTATTGTTTTACATTTATTAAATGGAAAAAAAATTCGTCTAAGCCCTTATAATTTGTCTGATATCCCCGTAACACCCTCAGTTTTTAGGAAGTCCAAGTAACTCTAGGTAAAATTTATTTAAATTCAAATAAATCCCTAAATTAATAATAAATAAATAAAAACTTTGACAGATTAGCATTAAGTGTTCCGTACACATATTTTAACTTGCGATGCACGTGTCAAAACATTTATTAATTCCATGGTCTTTGGTCTTTCCCAGTGACATGCAATGGTGGCAGCTACAAGAATTTTGTACTATGTGGAAGATATAGCTATATTTTTTTGCTGCTTTTTTAAATTCAAAGGTGCGAAAATTGGACTGAAAAACTATATGCATCAATTGAACGAGCCAATTTCAACTTCCCAAAAAGAAATTCCCGGATGTTTCCTCTCTAGTAACAAAGTAGCCTCCATTGGGTTTGAACAGGGGATTGTTCAATTCAATCCTATGTTTCCCAGTCAATTACAAGATCTATAAATACTATAACCTCTACCCACACTTTGTATCATCAAGTACTCCTTCACAAGCAAACATCAATCCATGGCAACTACACAAACCAAGTCTCTAGGATTTCTTATGCTCTTCCTTGTGATTAGCTTCTCCTCCTCCTCTGTTCAAGCACGGCCGTTGAGAACATTCGACGAAGAAGCGATGGAAGGCATCAAAGATTTCATTGATGGGTTGTCGGTGTGGGGCGTAAAGAGCGCTGGGCCGAGCCCCGGAGGGAAGGGGCATGCATCCACCACCATTGATGCACTGGGAGGGATCAAGAACTCCGGTCCGAGTCCCGGTCAAGGCCATGCTCAAGTTATTAGCGCAAACCATCAGTGATATATCAGATTAAATGAAGTCTGTTATTAGCATTATTTTTATTCAATTATTGAGTTCTTTAAAGTGAGCATAGTTGTGTGAGTGCGTACCTTGCTTGGACAAGGAACTTTGCTAGTAGATTGATTCATTAGTAACTTCTTATAAATTTATAATTGTAGGGTTATGCAATTGGGATGTTTTGTGATCACTTATTTCATTTAATGTAGTTGATAATTTTCTCAACCTTTGATGATTTTGGAGGTTTCTATTATTTGGTTTTGGGCTGGAGGCTCTGAATTTTTAGTCTTGAATCATAATCTATATAAACAGAGTATACTATGATTAAAAAGAATCTCAAACATTCTTTTTCTAATGATCTCTTCAAGGTGAAGAATAGTAACTGAAACCGGAGAATCCCAATGTTCTCCTTCAAAAATGAAACTTTGAGCAAAGATGCAAAGACAGGATAGACATCGACACTTATATTTTTAAAAATTTGATCTCTTAACCTCTTTCAAAGAAGGGAGGTGCTTGTCAACTTAACCAAATCTTCATTCAGCACTTGTTTAGCGCAACAAACATATAAGGAGATTAAAAAGAAAAGTGAAAGGCAAAGGGAAGGTCATAGCTACCGAGGTGGACGAAGTTCATGGGAACTCGAACATCTACTGACGTACAACGCCCCCACAAACTATAAAAATGATGCCAAGTGCCATAACTGACACCATGTCCCATGCTCAATGATCGCTATCATAACGCCTCAACACTACATCACTGAGAATCTGCGGATCTATATATAACGGAGTAACCCAAAATCTAGATAATTAATACATATGAAAATCATAACAGAATCCGCTGAGCCCCAATATAAATATGAAGTATGAATGTGGTTAGATATATCAAGCAATATGCATTAGTCCACCGCTAACTTCAGAGCAGAGGACATTATTATTATTTTTTCTTTACTTTTCTCTTTCCTCTCCTCTCATCTCATTCAGTATTTGGGAATTATTTTTTTATAATAAAATGATAATATATTTATATTGAATGCATAATATATATAGCTAAAGTACTTTTGGTATTCTTTGTGACGTACAGTGAAAGACCCCCTTTGCTGGACGTGAACTCTTTTTTTTTTAATGTTGATATTGTTATTGTAATTTTTTTTCTTCTGAATTCATAATAAAACTCTGAATAAGGTGACCGGAGAAGAAAGAGAAAATTAAAGAGTCTGCCTGCAACATAGGCCATTCAACATTTTTTAGACATTAAATTAATATTGGATTTATGAGCTATAGTCATTTTTATATTCTTAAATGTAATCTTATATATCTCGTTTAACATGGTATATATCTTATTAAGTGAGGTGCACATCTCATTAAATTTTTTACATTTGCTAAAAAAATTATATCTATTTAATTCGAAAAGAAGCGATATATATTTTTTATCAAATCATGTATAGCTCATTAGAGTATTCTAATTAGACGATGTTATCATTTTAAAAATAAATTAAAACATTTGAAGACTGTCAATGGCACTGCATGCTGTCTCTACAACATTATCCAGGATTAATTATTGATAAATTAGTGTTCTTAAGTTATCATGTTTTATCAATTGGTTGATTATATGAAGTGCTGACTTGATGCATTCGGACAAAAGAGTTGTTTGTGCACCAGGCAGACTATCTGGGTTCATGGTGGACAATGTGAAAATAAATGGCTCTCCTTTTCTTTATGAAGTCGGTAGATAATAATAATAAATAAATAAATAAATGGGTCTCCTTATCACTGTTAATCAAGAGAACCCATAGATATGGAAAAAAAAAATACAATCTCCTTACCAACTAAACATTTATGTGGCATATAAAAGGTTGGAAACTTTGAATTATCTATACTTTGACCTGTAGGTAGGAACTTGATTTTGTCCTATTTAAAGTCTGACTAGAACTATAAGAAGGTCATAACACTTGAAAATAATGAAGAGTAAATTAATTTTTTATTAAAATAGAATAAAAATATTTTAAAATTACTATTTTATTCTTTAATTAATTTTTTAAATATCCCAAAAAAAATCAATGAATTATCTTCGAATACGTTTTGTGAATATTAAATAATAAAATAATTAACTCTTAATGTTCATATGGATTTTTTTTGTGAGAATTAACTCACAATAATTAAATAAAAGATGAAAACATCATAATGATTCAATTAAAATAGTAAAACTATATTTTTTGTCTCATTTTAATAAAAAAATCTAACGACATGAGATGTAAGTGTATGTTTTTGAATTTCAAGAAATGTTTATGTATGTTTCAAAAACATTAAGGAATTCAAACGCAATTTACCCAATAATGAAAATATATGGTCATGAATTAATTGGAAGTGATTTGATTAAATTTTCTTTCAAAAACTAAATTAAGAACTTCATTTCATTAAGTGAATTGAATTTAATGAAATTTGGTGACTGGTATAAAAACAAATTCCAATTTGGAAGCTAATGAAAACATGTCTTGACTTCTTTTTTTCTTGTTTTCCAACTCTGGCAGCTTCCACGTGGGGCTTAAACAAGGGTTGCTAATAAGTGTCAAAGCTTTTCGGTCAAAAACTATAAACAATCACCAACTCACCAAGAGACACCCAAGTATCATCAATTAATAATAATTTCTTGTCGACGTGAGGTGTGACATAAACTTTCTTGTCCTTAAATGCTATCCATAGATAATAATTCATATAAAATAAATAATTTTTATTTAATTGTTATTTTCTATTATGATGTAAGACAGATTTAGAAAGAAATCATTATAAAATATTTGATTTCAAATCTGTCATCAAAATAAAGTTTTATGAGATTTTGTCATGTATTGATAAATCTTATTATTTAAAGTCATATTAATCACCTTTTATTGGTGAATTAGGAATTTAGAATTTTTAGGATCTTATGTTTTATTTTATTAAATTTTAATTATTGTCATTGTAATTGTGTCTTTACTATTTTTAGTAGAGTCATAATTCACATTATGAATATGTATTTGATGTTTGTGACCTGTATAATGAGTGCCACCATATTTTGTAAAAAAAAAAAAAAAAAATTATAAATAATATTTCAAATTTCCTCTCTTTTGGGGCTTTATTCCTTGTGGATTCAAGTATGCTAAGAATTATTTTCTTACTTATTGTCACATCTAAGATCAATTATTAATAAATTAATTCATGTGTATCATTTTTTTCAAAATGGGTTGAATTTTGCAAATCGACAAAGGAGTTGTCTGTGCACGAGGGAAAAGAACAGGATTTGATTCCCATGTTTCATGGTAGACAGTATTAAAGGAGTGGGTCTTCCTTCAACTGTTTTAAGCTACATGTGAAACAGCTGCCACTAACTCTAACATTTATGTCATGGTCAGCAACACGCGAATGGCAGGAGTGATCGTAAAAAAACATGGTGGAAACTCTGGATGATGTAATTCTTTTTTTACTTGGATGTAGGAATTCAAGTTTTTGTTCCCTTTTAGATTCAGACAACTGGAAATGTAGATGGAGCACACCCCCCTCCCCTATTGAATGCATAAGTTGACTTTGGGTTGTTGTTTGGTAATGCTAATAAGTTGATCAAATGTATATCCCATTTTGTTATGAATGTCAAACGCTCGATAAAATGTGTTATTCGCCATCAAATCTCTGTTTTAAGTGAAATCCCCCGAGATTTCTTTTTTTGGTGTCGTAAATATGTAGGATCCATTTTTTTTGCCCAATTACAATTTGTCACGTATGTCCACAGGTCTAGTCATACCCATCGTGCGTCCTCATAGATCTAACCACGATCTACAATATGTCCTCATTGAGTCATTATCTTCGCTCTGAGTGCAGGGGATAATTTTGTCAAATATTCGAGGTCCCATTGAATTCAGAGTACGTAAGAAAATATTTTCTTGGCGAATGTCTTCATCTTGTTGTAATTATTAATTACCGATGAAATTATTTCACTGACAATTATGCCTCTTTACCGATAGGACTGGTAAACGAACCAAGTCGCTCGGGCTCCGCTCGAGCTGACTTGGTTTGAGCTCGTTCAGGCTTATTCAATTAGATAAATGAGCGAGCTTGAATAATTTTTAAAGCTCGGTTAGGCTCGGGACGTGAATCGAGCTTCATTTTGTGTTCAAACTGGACTCGTATATGTTATAAAAAACTTAGTTGAAGCTTAACTAAACTCCTTTGTAAAATCAGAACAATAAATCAATACAAAGCTATGATCGTTTAGACTCATGAACTAATTAACTCATTTAGACTAAAATTTTGTTTTCATCTCCTAAAAACCCTAAAATGAAAAAGAATGTTAGGCTCGTTCGGCTCAGCTCAACTCTTTTATAAACGAGTCGAACTTGAACATGTCAAAGCTCGACTCATTTATCACCCCTATTTACCAAGGAAATGCAGTCCATCGTAAGAGCATTCATAGGATGGGTATTTTTATTTTTATTTTTTATATGAAAAAATCAATATAGTCAAATGAATGGTTGTGGAATTTGAACATGTATTTTGTTGTGTAGTCACGTGAATGATTGGTTATGGAATGCGAACGTCATATTTTGATGTGTTTTAATGCTGCTATGGCTGTCTATTATATGTGTTTAAATGTGAAATTTGTCTATTTGATTTGAAACTTATAAAAATATAAATTTATTTTCTCTTACTTTAGCTCGTCGGGCCTTCGGGCAACCACACTTCAACACCGTCGCCAGAAGGAATACCGACCTGGGTTGGTACACTCGCCAGAACCTCTGGCGACCATCATTCACCACCGTCGCCAGAGGGAATGGCGACCTCAGAGTGGGTTTCCGTTTACTGCTACAGTACATAAATTTTTTTTTTTAAAGGGGTGGGTTTCTTGTAACTCGGGGTGCGGATATCGGCGCCTTTCAGTATACATGTGTTTTAATGTTTTTTTAAATAATTTATTTCATCTAATAAGGTACATACTTTTATAAAAAAATGAAACATATATTTCAATGAATTGCATTAATGTATCTATAAAAAATGTAAAAAAAAATGATCAAAGCATATACCTCATTAATGTGAGTATATACATCGTTAATTTTCTATCGACACATGAGACTGGAATTGGGGCTAAAAAAATTGTGTGTAAGAGCACTCTTTTAATTAAGACCCATAAGTCATAGGCCCCACCTACATATGAAATTCCTAAACAACAGCAGCCCATCAATAATATAAAAAAAAACATTAGATTTATGTTTTAACATCTTTTTTTTTGAATTTTTTATTTAAAATTTGACATAGCGTTTTAAAATATGATAATTATCTTTTAGAATTATTCAATTATATGTTTTATGTTAATGTCTTTATTTTATTTTATACATATTAATTTTTTAATTTATGCTATTGAAATTAAAAAAAACATAATGATATAATTTTTAATAAAATATTTATATAAATCATATTATCATTTCATAAAGATTATGGCTCCGCAACTAATGGACCGCTGAGTCATGGTACATGAACATATAATGATCATTAATCAATCTCTTTCATATGATGTAGGATTTTACATGACCTTGAATAGTCTTCCGATTCAATATTCTTCTGTTCAATTATATGACTAAATAGGTTTCAGACTTTCAGGTGTGCAAGGCCTGAAGAGGTTCCACTGCCACCACTGTCCACCATGACTTCTCTGTTTGTACTGTCCAAGAAAATCTTCATTCAATTAAGCAGCCATTCTTGTTCTACGATGGCCCTAGTTCTTCATGTGTGGCAATGACCAGGTAATTTGCATATAAAAGGTGGGCCTAAACGAAAATATTAATTGCATTTATGGCATGATAGTCACAAATTCAAAGTTGGATTCGGATTTTTCCGAAAAAGATACTAAAAAAATATTCAAAAAAATAAGAACTATAAACAGTATATATATATATATATATAACATAAATCAAAATATTCAATTCAACATCACAATCATAAAAAATAAAAAAATAAAAAACATTACATTACATTATGCATTTTTAAGATGTCATGGTCATAAAGAAAAATCACCACCTTCAGAAAGAAAAGGAAAAAAAATCCAAATAACCCCATGAAAAATGTCTGAAATCCATGTAACACTCTGACATTTTTCTAAAGTCCATATAACCCCATAAAAATACCTATGTAAATCCAAATAGTCCTCTTAGTAAAATTTTCATTGACAAATTAATATTATTCTACAAATATTCTGTCTGATTAACCATGATTGAAATTAAAGCATAGTATACCAAAAAACAGTTGGAGTTAACAAAACAGAATATTCGCATAACATTCTTTATCTATCAACGAAAGTTCAACTTAGAGGACTATCTGGATTTACACGTGTTTTCAGGTAGTTATATGGACTTTAGGAAAAGTCAGTTGATTCTATAGATTTTAAACGGTTTAAGGTGGTTATTTGAATTTTGATAATTGCAAGCTTAGTGCACTGAAATGCAAATTTTTTTTGATAATTTATTTATGTATTTGTGTTATATCTTCTTCTATCTTTAGTAACTATTGAAAATTTAAAATCTAAAATGAAATAATGCAGAGAAGAAGAAAAAGAGATAAGAAACATAATCATACGAGGGATTACATTTTTAAAAAAAAATACAAAAGGATTAGACCACGACAATTTCACTTCCCCAAATTATCAAATGTCACACACGACATTAGATGAAATTAATCACAAATATCATGGACATGACAATTACATATCCCTACAACTCTCAAGTAATAATAAGTATAGCAAATTTAACTACTTATCCGAAATACTAACATAACTATTCTCAATTAAAACAACATTAATGAAATAAAGTGATACAAATGATAAATTTAATGTAATAAGGCAACATGGAAAATGATAATTCCTATCTCATTGATGATTTGCGCTAATAACTTGAGCATGACCACGACCAGGGCTCGGACCAGAGTTCTTGATCCCTCCCAGCGGATCGGCGGTGGCAAATGCATGCCCCTTACCTCCGGGGCTCGGACCTGAGTTCTTGATCCCCCCCAATGCATCGACGGTGGAGAACTCGTGCCCCCTGCCTCCGGGGCTTGGCCCGGCATTCTTGACACCCAATATAGAGAAACCATCAATGAAACCCTCTAGGACTTCCTTGGCTTCATTATTGAATATTCCCAATGGCCGTGCTTGGGCAGAGGAAGAGAAGGAGCTCATCAAGAGGAAGAGCACACAAAATGCTAGAGACTTGGTTTGTTTGGTGGCCATGGATATAATGTTGAGGATTATTGGGGTTGAGTGTATATATATGAATGTTGTTGCTTGCCAAGAAGTGATTATTGATGAGACATAGTGGGCTAGGGGATCCAGTATTTATAGCTCTTGTAACAGTTGATTGGATTGACTAGGAAACATTAGATTGAATTGAACAAACCTCTGTTCAAACCCATTGGATGCTACTTTTTTACTAGAAGAAACATCCCAGAACTTCATTTTGCGAAGTAGAAATTGGTTAGTTCAATTAATTGATGGTTCTCAGTGCAAATTTTAATTTACTAATTTTTGTTTTAAACCTTTTGCATTGAAAGAAACAGAAAAAACAATTGCCATGTATTCAGAACTTTTGAGCAGATATTGCTGCATGCCACCACTGCATACGTCACAGGGAGTACGACCAAGACCATGGGAATGGATCTTCGAGGAAATCTCCATGCATGAGAAGTGCGAATGACACGTAGACAGGGAAATACTGCTTAAAATATTTGCACAAAACTTTTAATGCTTTTTAAAAAAAAGTTAAGCAAATATATATTGTGAATAAAACGTGGATGGTTATATTAGTTGGAGGTAAACTCCATGCTAACATGAAAACGTGGATACAATTTGTCTTTTCGAATGTTTGAAACAAGGTTTGTCAAAATTCTATATTTAATAATCAAGATGGTATCACTGTATAGTTATTTATATTTGTTTCCTGAATAAAATAATTAGTTTTTTTATTTTTTTTAGCTGAATAAATAATGAATATTAGGTTGTCATTTAGCTTTCAAGTCCTTGTATACCTACTGAGAAATAAGCCCAGAATAAGGAAGAATATAGAAGGATAGTAAAAAAAAGTTGTTTGTTTTGACAGAATAAACTCTGATAGTTATGTCTGGATAAGCTAGGATAAGGCCTGATAACTATTCTAAGGAAATGTTGGAATTGCTTATCAGACCTTATCTATGTCAATGGATAAAAATACCCTTCTCTGTCATTTTAAAAAATTTATCTCACCTAACAGTCTCACACAGATTTCAAAAACTGTCACATCTATCAAATCAATCATACATTTCTCACACTATTCCCAGGGGTATAATTATCATTTAAAAAATCATAAACTCTTATTCATCCCTTATCAACTATTTATCATTACTTTATCCAAGATGAACCAAACAACAAAAAAATCATTTTTACGTTTTTCAATGAGAATAACAGAAAATGCAACCAAACAAAAAATTACTTATTTAATCTGAATTATTATCTATCTTAGTATAATTATCAAAAGCGAATAATTCAATATCACACCTCATACGAGACAGTGTTTAATGGTAAAGAAAAAAATGGCCATATGCATTCCCTGCCCCAGCTGTAATATTTGAAGTTCCTGGTTTGAGGACTTACGTTCATTTTTTTGTCAATGTTTCTCCATCCATGCAACAAAGGAAGGAGAGTACTCAAATCCAAATGAGATTGACTAGATTCATGAGTTTGATCTCTATGAGCCTATTTGGGTAAGATATAAGTTACTTCAGTATAAATAATCATTTTAGTAGTATAGACAATGTAACTATACAGATAAAATAAATCATTTTCTGTTTGTTTGTGTTTTGTGTTATTTTTGTTGAAAATGATAATAAGGAAATTTTTTGTTTTTTCAATGATTAAGAATAAGTAGGGAATAAAAGATGAATTAAATGTAAAAGAAATATTTATAAAATGTGAAAAAAATGATTTGATATGTGTGTTTCTTAATTTGTAAAAGGTGATGACAAATAATTTGACATGTGGGTCACCTTTATATAAGTGAATAGATTGGGTTATCAATTTAGCACTCATAACAAAATGGTCACTTTAGTCCCCGTTCAAATAGTGGAATAGATGGAGAAAATGGACGGTATAGAGGTGAATAAGCCCAACAACCTTTTTTTTGTAAGGAATAAGTATGTATAGCAATACTATAATAGATAAGAATAAGTTATTATTGGTATTCAAGGAATTTTATTATTCCACTCAATCTATTCTATGTATAAATAAGGCCAACATGTCAAATTACCTTTTATCTCTTATAAATCATAAGATTCACATATCAAATCTATTTTTCACAATTTATAGATCTGTAGGGCTCGAAAATAAGGCCCACCAACTATGCTCCACGTTCTGGTAGCCCATGATCCTATTAATAAGGGCCCACGACCCGGATCACCCACCATTTGTAAATCCGACCCGTCAGCCCTTCAACGCCCAAAAACTGAGCATAAGTCCGAGTCAGTAAATCCAGAACTTTATTTCAAAATCAGGGATGATCAATTGTTGATTAAATAAAATATAGTGGATATGTTAAATTTAGAGCTATCATGGTATTGATCATCTAAGATCACAATAATATACCTTGGATTTGGGATTAATCAATAATAGATCCACAAAATCCCAGCACTTTATGTGCATTTATCAGAGGATAATAATAGCAGATCTTATAAATCCCTCAGTTAAGGTAAAATCCATTTCTAGAATCATAGATTCGATCCCATCCATTCAATGAGATAGTGATCTTCATATAATTCTAGGATTTTATTAAAACACTATAAATAGGGAATCGATTCTCCTTATGAAGATATGTTGAAATTCTTTTAACCACAGCCCTATTTTGTGCATTCTACTAATTTGAGCGTCGAATGGTCTTCTGCATGTCGCCCCCAACTCTGTGTCCGATGACATTCGAGGAGGAGCGTCGGTGATCGTCAGGAAGCCGTCGGGAGGAGCGGAGTGGCCAGATCTTGATGACCCGAACCCAGTTAGTTCATTTTTGTCTCTCCAAGATCTTTATTTACATCTTTACCACATTTTATCCACAATTTAATCTTAGGCAAATCGAGCAATAGAAACTTAATTATTACATTTGTTATCAAGAATAATTAAAACTAACAAACAAAAATGTTGTATTTTTTATTTATCTATCCTAAATAAACTGCCTTAACTGGGGCTTAGAGTAGTCCAGCCCTGTTACGATAGCTTATTTTCCCAAGAAGTAGATAGCCCTTGTCATGATTTAAACTCAGGATTTTATTCTGTTAATTCAACTAATTTATCATTGCTCGTAACCTCTTATCTTTATTAAACCAAACCCAGAATGCAACAAAATAACATATCGAGTTAAAAGCCGAGTGTTTTAAAAAAATATGTAGTTATTTATAAAGATAGATCAAGAGGTCATTTGATTCCATTAAGGCACCAACTTCCCTTTCCTTGGAAAGCCCTCTTAAGGACTGGAGAGGATCCAAATTAATCCTTGTTTCTCCCATACTTCTGAATCCTTTGATTCCCCATCTCCCATCAAACCTATTTGAATTGACTATAACTACCAATTAACCATTTAGGTGAAGGTGGGCCATGGAGACTCATGCATGACAAAAGGATTGAATATGATGTTTTTTTCTACTTAAGACTTGATCTACATAGATGCACAACATAAGGCTGCGTGATTTCTTCAACCAACGAAAAAAAGATAAAAAAAAAAACAAATCCAAAATTTGAAACACTGTGAAACTTCATAGTCTATAGTCTTCCACTTAAAAGCTGTCTTATGTTTTTCTTATACCATTTATAAAAACCTTTTCAAATGGGTTTAATTAATCAATTCCAATCTCAAATTTCCCCATCAAGCTAATCCATCACTGCAAGGGCTATGTGTAATGGATCTCCCCCAGACACTACTCTTTTTTTTTTTTCAGTAGCAAGACTCACAAGGGGGCAGGTATAACAACTAGACACAAGGTCTATAGATCAACATAAATTACTCTTCAAAAGCGATTAGCCGAGATCGAACCCGAGTCGTCCAGGTGGGATGGGTGCAACTCATGCACCCCAATAGACCGCAGGCGTTTCATAGAGCATCGGTAAAAGATACAGGGGCGGTTCATTGTATATAACAACGGTTTAAAACCGCCTCAAAAAAAGACATTTTTAGTAATGTTTAAGTGTATGCATACATGATTTCTTGTTGCTAAAGCAATTTTAAAAGGTGTCATTTAATTTTCAAATGGGTTGAATATGTCAAGTTTTCCTTCTGATAGATGATTCATCTAGTGGAAGAAATTGTTGCTGCAACTCTCACTGTTTGAATTTGCAATGGGGATGTCGATCGGGATTCCAAAAATCAAAGGCGCTAAAACCCAACATTTGAAGAGCATTATTTCATCAGATTTTAAAACGTCAGGTTTTTTCACAAAGAAAACTTGTGAAACACATTTAAACCGCCTTTGTCTAAGTCCGTTTGAAAACACATATGAAAAATAAGATTTTAAATAAAATGGTTTAAATAAACTTAATTCTTAAAAAGTGAATTTTTTTCGCTTTTTAAAAATCAACATTTTTACACTAAAAGTTGAAAATAACTTTTAATTAAGCCAGCTTTATATAATGCGTTTGAAAATAATTTTTAACTTTCTGTTTAATAAAAAGTAAAATCACTTTAATTAAGTAATACCAAACGGGCCCTAAACTTGTTTGGATCTGGTGCATGGGAAATTTTGATAGGCTAGTGTTAAGTGTATATTTAAAAAAAAAAATAGGTGAGAGTTGTGGACTAGACTACACGAGGGTTGAACATATCATTTTTCCAATATCAAACTTCATTATAACACTGATTAATATACATATATTCAAATCAATGAATCCACCGCAATGTTCACTGAAGAATGATTCATTTCTTCTTCAAGCAAGTTGCGTACTGTCACACTAATGAAAAATTTTAAGATACCCAAACAGTGGTATAATAATAAGAAGAATTTTCAAAATGAGATGACAAATATGCTATTAAGATTGTGTTTCTTGATTCTTTGTTGCCGGAGGAAACAGAGCCGGTGTTTCGTGGTTGGGAAGTGGAGATGGTAACATTTGAAAATGAGTTATTCATTGCAATTAGTAAAGCTTAATTCTGTGCCTTTAATAGTGGATATGGAATATGAACATGAGGCATATAAGCTTTTCAAAGCAATTTTAATTTTCTACAATCAGCATATATTCGCTTGCTTTATTGCGAGTGACGGTAGCTCATGCAGTTCTCCCAACATTCAACTTATTCAGGCTAATCTATCTTCCTTATTTTTCTGGATATCGAGGAATCATATGAAAAAAAAAGATGACTAAAAAAGGTCATAAGAGTAGTCTTGCATATAGCAGAATCCTTTTGCTCCAAGCATAACCACTATCTTTTTGAAACCACCCTCAGAATGCAATTAAATAACTATATTATAAGTATGCTGCGGTGTCTTTCATTCTTGCTGCCGTGTGGGCCATTTGAATAACAAGAAACTGTGGGCCATTTGAATAACAAGAAACGATGTCGATTTTAAACATAGCTTATTCTACAAAGAGAACTTAGATGAGATGACAAGACACTGTGTAAAAGGTTGAGACAAACATCTTTCGGGAGCTGCAGGTGTGCATTTTGAGGAAGAGGGGTCACGGTTACTAGAGGGATTAGTGTTTCACAGAGTTCGCTTTTTCATTTCTAATTCATTATTTTCAACTATATTTATTTTATCCCTAATTCGAATATTATCTATTTTAAGTTTTGAAATAAAAATGACAAGAGTTTTTCAAAAAATAAAAAAATTATATTATGTTATACGTCGAATATTGTATAAGTAGCATAAGATAATTAATAAGACGCGGAACAACCAAATAATTATATTATATATTTGTTTATCTACAAAAATATATATTATGTTCTTTTTTCAGCGGGTGATAAAGAAACTTTAAAAAAAATTAAGATCAATCCTTCTTTCAGATTTTTACAATATCTTAATTTTCAAAATATAAACTAATGAGTAAGATTCATGAAGAGTTTTTTTTTTTTTTTTCTATTTTTTTGGTAGGTCCTACCATTGATGAGGACTCCCATGAACGTGTGAGAGGATGGACCTCAAAAAAAAATAGCAAAATCGCCCATACGATCAAATCAGTAATCAATGAAAAAAAATTCCTTTTATCTTTTCGTGTTTTTTTTTTTTTTTTTTTTTTTTTTCACGTAGACCCGTGAGGCGATTACCAACCACAGACCCGTAGGGCTCTTACAAAATGCATGGACAGAGTTCACCAAGACACCCAGTCCAAAGTGCTACTGTCACTATGTTATAACCTACGACAAATTGGGCATAACACAGTGGGCTGGAGCCCAATTAAATTAAGCCCAATAGGACTGCCGTTCCATGCTCGCTATCAACAAGAATTGAATCCGAGAAGCGTCACAGGACACCAACATCCTTATCCACCTGCATAAAGCAGTGAGGACCTTATCTTTTTAGGTTTTGTACATGAGATTGTGGTTTGACTTGGAGACAATGATGATGAAGGACATATGCCCCACCATTGCCAAACAATTATATATCACGTACATTAGACTTTTTAGATATCTGAGAACCATAATGAGCTAGCGTGTTGGGATCCTTTGTTATAGAATCGCATAGAATCCCTCTAACAGTAAATAAATTACCGTCACATAAAGGGTTTATTAATGGTTAAAAAAGTTTAAAAAAAATCGATCAACTCTTATCGGTAAGAGTTTAAAAAAATAATGAAAAAAAATTATAACATTTATGTGGTTGTCTTTGATTAACTGTTATAGGGTTTCTATGTGATTTTATCACAGAGGATCTAGAATTCTGAATGAGCATACCATCATCTTCAACACTACTCAGGTCAGGATGCGGAGGAGGATACAAAAATATCTTTATTTACTATTTTAAGATGACGGTGAAACCTATACTATTTATTGTAAATATCTGGTCCAAGGTGCAGTTTAACCAAAAATAAAAACAATTAAATATCTAATTCTGTGGATTATTGCATTATGGTTTTTTATCCTTAATTCTTTTATGTTCAGTGTTTGTGATTTCTGTATATAGTAAAATTGATTGAACATGTGTTGTGTGTATTCGAAAATAATTGAACAGGTTGAATACATACTTGAATTTGTGCTAGTTAGAAAATTGTAAAGTGGGTTTGAAATGTGTGACGAGAGGAAAATTTGTTGAATTTTTGGGTTGTCTTGAATGAAGACCCTTATTGTTCTATAATTACACTAATGATGTATATAAGTCGAATTTACATATTCAAGAGTTTGAGCCGTGCAGTAAGGGACACCTCATTTTCAGGGAAATGCCCAAGTTTAAACCATGTTGATGACAAGATGAACAAAAAAAAGCTTTAAACCCCTATATAGTGGGCTGATTACTGATTATTGTGGGCTTGACCCACAATTTATTCTGAGATTACGAGCACGTACCAGTAATAGTAGGCTTGTCAATCTATATTGAGACTGTGTTGTTCTGTTCATGCCTTTGTGAAAAGAAAAAAAAACAAAAACAACAACAACAACAACAACAAACGGAGACCAAAAAGAACCACCTTCCCTGAAAATAACAAAAATTGTTATTTATTGAAATTAATCATAACACGCACCGAGTAGTACATGTATTCAATCAACCCTTTTATCATTATAATGTTTAGTAAAGACTTGGTTTCTTCTTCAAGCAATGTACACTATAATGAACACATTAAAAATCCCACAACAGTTTGCAGAATTATAATTATAAATTTTACAAAATAAGATGTTGATCCGATGTCACTGATGGGTTGCACTAATTACATGATTGTGACCTCTCCCAGGGCTTGGTCCAAAGTTCTTGATGCCTCCCAATACATCTGCTGTAGTGAATGCATGCCCCTTGCCTCCTCGGCTACTGCCCCTAGTCTTAACACTCCAGTGAGAGAGACCAACATCAATGAAGCCTTGTAGTCCTCCATTGCCTTCATATAATGTTTGCAATGGCCGAGCTCGAACAGCGAAAGCGAAGGAGATCATGATGCAGAGGAAAAGCAAGAGCAACCCTACTGATTTGGTTTGTGAAGTGGCCATATTTGTGTGTGTGTGTGTGTGTCTGTATAGAAGCTTTTGTTTGATAATACGAGTCTCTAGGGGGTCCATTATTTATAGCATGATTAAGATTGAAAAACACCACCTTGTTCAAAACCACGTGGTGGGCTTTCTTGATTCTTTTGTAGAGAGAGGAAACACAGCAGGTGTTTCGTGGTTGGGAAGTGGAGATTGGTGCATAAATGAGATTTTGTTTTCAAATTTTAAAAGGTTATGGACATCTAATAGTTGATGGAATATGAAGGAGAGGCGTATAAGCTTTTCAAAGCTGTTTTTGAAAGAGAGAAGAAAAAAAAAACACAATCAGCATATATTCGCACACTTTATTGAGAAAGACCATGGATCATACGGTTCTTGGCAGTCTATTTATTCAGCTGATTCTCTCTTTTACATGTGCGAATATCGAGGAATCATTTGAGAAAACGGTACCACGGTAGTGTTACCAAGATTAAATATATATTATGTCCAAATAACATAAAGAAAATGTTAGTGACAATTGCTCTTACAGTCACAATTTGATGTTGGACTAGATGCTAAGGTTTGGTAGAGTAATAAAAGAATTCAACATTTTTCAATGTCGAGCTGAAGAGTTGATTTTTGAAAATTCATCATTTTAGTAGGTTTCCTCATTTAGAGTCAAGAATTACCTTTTATTGTTGACAAGTGAATTTAGGGTTTTTGGGGATTTTATTTAGGATTACCATTTTTATTACGTTTTTTTCTTATTTTTAGTAGTTTCAATAATTATCAGTAAGATTGTCTTTTACCATTTTAGAAAAGTCTAGCATATAACATATATCAATATTTATGCTATTAAACATTTATCTTGTAGAATAAATCTTTGGCAATGGTGGTATATAAAAAGGCGGCACTACATTTTTTATAGAATTATTGAATTAATAAAAAAATTTCTTAATTGTGGATTTAATGGTGTGTCTTATGGATTCAAGAGATATATTATGTGATATTAAAGAGAGAATTCCTCTGGCTCGATGACACAAAACCATACGAGAATTCTCATGAATCTCATCCTATTGATGGTGATTGTGGGATGCGGGAGCTGTGGGATCTTTTTATACTTTATTAATTTTGAACTTTATATCAAGGCGAGCCCCAAACTAAAGCATCTAGTACGTGGATGCTTCAAAATCCCATCTTTACCATTTGAACGTCAAGTCCTTACGCAAAGGATAGTTCACCTCCAACAAAATTACTTACCTTATTATGCTAGAAAATGTGAATGATGAAATTCTGAGAATGCCACTGGGGCAAAAAAAGGATTTTACATTATATGCCCCCTTGATCCAAGCGCTGGCACATGGCCCAATGCCCATGCAATTCTGAGAATGCCATATTACTGGGAAAAGGTACTAGTGGTGTTCATAAGATACATAAATTTCATCATAATAGATTTTTGAGAGGGGAACAGAGTTGAAATGCTTGTCTAATGCAACCAAACTTTGAGCTACCTCAGTACCTGATTAAATGCTTTTATAAGCCATTATTGTGGTTCTGATGCCAGGTTATTTTTTGGTGTAGATATTAAAGTTAAGAAAATGGTCAAGTGGTGATATGCAGGATTTTACCAATGAGAGTTCATATTACAAAGTCTTGGCAATCACAGTTATGGATTCCATGTCTAATAGCTAGCCTGCTTGAGTTGCGTGGAGTGATATTCATACCATTATGTACAAGTAGTTGCCTTTTCTTCTCAGGCACTATTTTATAGATGTTCCATTTTCTGAGGTGGACATTTTCAATCATCCTCTGATCTTATTCATATGAAAGAAGGCTTCCTGATGTTTCTATGAGAATGTTGGTTTGTGATTGCTGTGTTTGGGGGTTTTGTTCAAAAATTTAAACCAGTGGTTGAAGGAAAGAAAAAAAAAAAAAACTGTTGCTCTCGTGTTTGATTGATGCTATATTTTGTTTGCATGGAAGTGCCTTCTATTAATTACAATTGAGTGTTTTGTATCTCTATTATGGTTATTGTTTCTTTTAAAATATTATTTTACCAAAATTAAAATGGAAGTACCACATGAACAGTGGAACTTGACAGAATTTTCAAACCTCATGAAGCTTCTATGCCCACTGCGCAGGAGCTTTTTTTCATTTTGATTAAGTAATGTTTTTCTAAAAGGATAATGTTCCGTATAATTCATTTTTCAGTGTTTTGAATTTTTTAAAAATAGTATATCTTATCTAATGAAATACATATTTTTATAAAAAATGAAACATATACTCCAATGATTTGCATAGATGCACTTATAAAAAATATAAAAAAAAATTTAAAATATATACCTCATTAATGTGAGTGTATGTTTCATTAATTTTTTATCAACGCATATAAGATTAAAACTAGGGCTAGAAAAAAAAAATTAGGTCGTAACAGCACTCTTTTTAAAACCTTAATCAAGAAGTTGCTTCTTGATGTTGGAAGAGGCCTATACATTAATATATGTGGACCATAATTTCATTGCTTCTCTTGTAAAGCACACTTGTTCAAGAGGGATTTTCCCACTCAAAGCTCTTCATCATACATGGAAAAGCTCTATAAAGTTGGTGCTTGCGATCAAATTCGACTTTACAACTTATAATTGCATTTTACAAGAGATCAGCAAAAATATCCAGGGACCAAATGACTGAAAACAGGCAAACACACATGGAGCTTTTCATTATAAATCATGGCACAGAGCAAGCGATACATGTGAATCTCGTACCACAGCAGGCTATCAGCTCGCAGAACCATCATGAATTTCGTTCTCCACCTTCACCTCATTTTGTTGCTTCTCAAATTCAATTCCCTGAAACCTAACTTCAGTGGTCCGGTAGTGACTGCCAAAGGCACTGCCAAAGCCCCACCCAAGTCCTAGACCAACTCCACATCCTCCCCCTTCAAGGAATATGTAATGGTAACAACAAAAATATGGTTAATTACTACATGTACAAACACGTTTTCCATATGGAAGTGCAAATCCAAATGATGTTAAGAGTAAGCAATACAATTCCATGCATAATCAGTGAATTACAAAAGCCACAACAATTTTGAATGTACCTACGCCAAGACCCAGAGTATGCAAAGGCATTCCTGAAATATGGAGGCATAAGTTATCAGCAACTAAAAATAGAGCAGCAGCAAATACTAGATATCGTACATACACTGATAATCAAGGGAAATAAGCAAACTATTAGCAATGATGTGAAATAGGAAGATGGGGAATTATCTCAATTGCCAGCTTCAGTAACTGCAAAACTTTCAGACACAAACGAGTATATCAATGTCAGACATTTGAAATCTGATGCTTAACATGGTGTCTAGCAAAAGTGTTGAGATAAAAGTAAATAATTTGGACTAACAGATAAGATATAGATAAACTTCGAGAAGGCCAGTAAAACATGCTTTCTTTTTTTTTTTTGAAAAAAACCTACACATGCAAACTTAAAGCAGTTCAACTTCAAATCAGATGGGGGTGCTTATGAATTAACGATAGTTTACCCGCGAGTATCATTCACCTTCATCAAGGGCATGGACTGGACCCATAGCTCAGAAGTAGACAAAAGAATCTGCAATCTTGTTTATCCTATAGGTCATTTCTATCTTATTAGTGTTGCATCAAGTTATTCTTGTATGCTGGTACGAAATGAATGTGACTGATTTTCTTTTGGTTTTTTTTTTTTTTTTGGATGGGTTAAAAAAAATTTCTGTTAGGTAGGCAGTGATTGTGAAAAACAAGGAACTAACGCATTCCCTTAGTGTCAAAAGCTATGGAACACAGAGTATAGGCTACTACTTGTTTGACAATTTGCCACTTTAATACTGCACTTTGATACATGGATGAGAATCCAGCACTATAGAATCTGCAGAGGCACAGAGGTATGCATTTTTTTATAACACTAGGAAAATAGATCCATACAATATCATGTCAGTTTTAATTGGTTTGAGTAAAATTAAACTAAACCTTTATAGATATACAATTGACCTCCATATCAGGAATAAAACTGGACCTAAATACTTTGTCCAGCACAGAAACAAAGGAGGCATCCCATGCTATTGTAAATAATGAATTATGTTCCTGAGATAGCAGGTATTCATCATTGGTGGGTTCTTGTTTTTCCTCTGTTATCAGGGCATTTGCCTTGATCTCAATATAGTTTAAGGCTAATGCGCCCCCCCCCCCCCCTCCCTCTCCCTCTCTCTCTCTCTCTCTCTAAATAAAAAGAGGGGGAGGGGGTAATTCATCATTGCTCAAATATGGTTATTGTTTCCTAATGTTCAACAAGCCTCTCAAGGTAAAAAATTGGTAGGTGTTCAAAAATCCTACAAACCAGAATCCAAGCACATTCAAAGCAATCTAGATGAACCATGCATAGAATATATATGCAAGTGCAACTCATGCAATATTATCAACATTTCATACCCGCAAAGAAGCTACTCAAAGCAGTACTCAAATCTCAATCTTTCATCCCGGCCAGTGTCTGGACCATTTCTCTTTCTTGGAATCAAGTGGTTTTCAAAGGTGTTACACCTTTCTTTGAGAACATAAGGGAAGGGATTACAAGATTCATCAAGGGCTGGGGTCTCTATTGTGATGGGGCTAGTAGGGTGGATTTCATTGGGGAAATCATTGTAATTGAGGAGTAGGTCCCTTGGGATTCAAAGTCACACAGATGTATTAGACATCTCCTCCACTGGCCTGGTATTGACGGGTTTATCTTATTTGTTTTGTTTTGTTTGTATTTTTGTTCAATGACTTTGTACTACGATATATCAATAAAATCACGGTAGATCATCTAAGGCCACGTTTAGGTAGAGCAAGCAATCCCGCCACAAAACACAATTCCAGGAATGTAAAATGGGCGGATGTGCGTTTGGGCGGATTCCACATTTGAGAAGCCGAAGATTCCCAAACGCGAATCCAGACACATCATCAACATTTGGCTTTTCAAACCTTCCCTCTTAACTTTTTCAGGCCAAAAAACCCAGCGACTAAAATTGCTTCCAAAGCAACACTTTTAGAAGCGGGTTTAAGAATCTCAACGTTCAACCGCACATCTAAACACAGCCTTAAAAAAAAAAAAAAAAAAAAAAAGTAAGGGCGAACATTTTTGGAAAACCAACAAGAGTCAATTCTAGAAAAATATGTATTCTGTTGACTCGGTTGGATAACAGACCAATTTCACAAATCTTCATTGGCATCAAATAAACGGGATGCATTGGCGCAGGCATGACAGAGAGATGTGGAAACTCATTATAATTGATTATCAAGGGCATAGACCAAACCATGAACTTTTTCTGTTCCAGTCTAATAAATGATTTGTGTAGAGACAAGATTGAAATCTATTAAAAAAAGGGGGGAAAACAAAACCAACCTCCAAATCCCCATCCAACTCCAAAACCACAGCCAATCCCGAAACCTACGGTAAGGGCAAGAGAGTAATGATTTTGTGAAACATTCATGATTAAACTGAAATCTAACAACATAGGAGGTACTTAATACTTACCAAAACCCACACCTGTGCCACTGAAGTTTGTGAGAACCATGTTTCGGAAGGTTTTCCTGTGGTGCGACGGTGGGATGGAAGGGGAGTGGGAAATGAGTAAACAAAGGGGTGTTTTATTGATTATTTATTTATTTATTATTTTTATTTATGTTAGGCACTGCACGACTAGTGGGGGATATTTTATTTATTTATTTTTATTGGATAAAGACGGGTTCAAACATGCGACCTCCCTTATGGAGGGTGCATCTCGATCACTCCGTTAGAGGGGTCTGCTGCTAGGATATTTTCTAAACAACGAAAACTAATGTTTTTTTTAGTCCGATTTCATAGAAAAAAACTATTTTGATATAAATAAATATTCAGTATGAATAAGTCAAAAACAAGTTATTTTATGTTTCATTGATTTTTTAGTTTTTTTCGTTCCAAAGCTTAACAATGAATCTTTTTTTTTTTTTTTTTTGGTTGACTGTAGATAAATTTTAGATAAAATGTGAATAAAATGTGGATAAGAATTTATAGTTGAAAAAATGATTTGACATGTTCATCCAGGATAACAGATTATTTAAAATGTGTGCTCATTTATACTAGTGAAATAATTTGAATGAAATAACACAATTTTATGAGAGACTTGATATACTAATATTAGTTTATTTTTACTTATTAATAACATAATTATACCATTTATTCTTTACAAACAAACATATTGTTAAACTTATTCACTCATATTCCATCCTATTGACCTACTCAACTACCTAAACAGAGACTCCAAGTTTTGTGTGTACACTATTAATAAAAATTTAATTTAAAGTTAAAACTTGAAAAATCTTTTTTTTTAAATGTGGGCCAGCCCACTGGGCCTGTCGGCCGGCCCGATTGGATTGAAACAGGCTAGCCTGACACGACACGACCCATTTACACCTCTGGTCATAGTTATCCAGTCCAGTGTTGTTACACATGATTCATTTTTCAACTCTCATTCGAGTCTCATATACTTCGTTAGTGTCAAATACTCATATTTAAGAAGTATGTGTTTTGCTAGAATTTTGTTATATTTTTAATAAATGCATCCATGTGATTTATTAAAGTATATGTTCATCATTAGTCAATGTATAGTATTGAAAAAAGAAAATCAAAATGTGTGTGGACTGTATTTAAAGTTAATAAATATTTTTGAGTCATGATATTGCATCTAATTTGATATACCCTAGCACATATTAACACATGCATCTGATAGTTGTATTTACTAGTTAGTGTGGGCTATATTGACTCACTGTGTGTGGGACTTGTATCTCCTCAGCAACTTATGTACCAAAAAAATGCTAAATACCCCTTACTTAAGTTGGTAAATAAGATCGGCATAGGTCACACGTACAATGTGACACAAAAATCTTCATTCCAATGTTTGATTTATTTTTGTAATACCGACTGAAATCATCAACCCCGAATGCAATCTCACATACAATTCGCTTATGTTTTAATTTTTTTTAAATAGTAAACATTGTCTAATGAGGTAAATGTTTTAATAAAAAGTATATATTGCTTCATTTCAAATTGAATGAACAAATTTTTTACAATTGTTAAAAAAAAAATTCACGGCATATATATCTCATAGAATGAGGTATCTACCTCGTTAGATGACTAACGAGGCATATGAGACTTCATTTAGAAATATAGCTCATTTACCATATATTTTGAAATGGGAGAGATTGTTGCATATTTTAAAAACAAATGCTTCTTTTGTTGCATTAACTAAACTCTAGTGCACAATCATCCTTATGTAATAACTACTACTTTTTTCAAATCTTCTCTATTAATTAGTGCATAACTAAGTAGCTCTATTTTTAAAAGAGGTGATTTAATAAAAGACACCGTTGGGTGCCAAATACCTCCACCCATCAATTATAAATATTGTGTAGATCATTTTACCAAATATTAGTGTTATCTCTCTCAATCTCTCATATGCTTTTTTTTTTCTTTTTTTTTTTTTGGAAGGTACTTCGAGTACCATTCTTACTATATTTCTAAAAATTTCTAAAAATTCAGACTATTCTACGGTTGTGCAAATCCTAGAATAATAGGTGAGTGCATAAGAACCCAAATTTTTTTTTTTTTCTTGTTTGAAAAAAAAATGCACGCGTAGATGAATGTAAAAGTGAATTTAAATTTTAATAATAAGATTGTCCAACCAAGTTAGGTTCTGGTCATTGTTAAAACTTTATTGGAAATTGGCCTAATCACCTATCAAAATGGAAGAAGTTTAGCTTCGTTGTCGTGTCTTTAGTCCACTGTTTTTTTAATTATTAATTAGTTAATTTATAATGATAGAGCTAATGTGTGCAAGCAGCCAAAAGAACATGTCATCGCAATGCTCGATTTGACAAGTGACGAATCTCTTTGCCATTGTTGGTTTTGGTTCGGGGATAAGGATTCTTTCTTATCATTTCAGAGACATAAAAATAATAACAGGTAATAAATGGTTAATTTTTTAAAAGTATACTTTAATAAGTTTTGGGATCTCCTTATCCACTTCATGTCTCTAATGGAGAATATTGGGTTTTGGTTTGGGGATAAATTCAGGATATAATTAAAATTTAGAATAAATTCATAATTTACCCTGTTTGGTTACACTAAAAATGGTTAATAATTATCTTTCATTCTACTAAACCCAGGATATATGTAGCATCCTAATTATACATAGAATAAGTTTATCTTGCTTTTTTATAGTTGAAACTATTATATTTAGAAGAAAAAAAATTACAACAAGATAGGAATATGACTATATGAGTGACTACATATTTATAAGAGTCAAATAGTTATTCCTTATCCGAGTTTTATCCTATGCACGAACTACGGCTTTGGGCACGAATTGGCTAAAAAGTGCGGCAGATCAAGGTGTCATCTAAATGTTATAAAAACATTTAATTCGAATAATTTATTCAATAAAATGAATTCAAAAATCATTATTGGGGGTGTAAGCGACTTTATTACCCTAGGCTGCAGCTCCAATCAAACTTCATAGGGCTTTCTTTTTGAAAAAAAAAAAAAGCTTTCACTTTTTCTATGATGAGAATCAATAATAATTAAAAAAAAAAATCCTTGATGCATACAACCACAAACAATGAAGAAGATATTCGATTTTTTTTTTTTTTTTGGAAAGAGATCTCGAAGGCAATGAAAAAGATCCACAACTAAAGTAAACTGACTTAGGCCCATGAACAAACCCAGCAGGACTTTTTTGTGTGCCACATTTTTCCTTGTTAGAAGTAAGAAAAGAATCGATAGGAAGTTAATACACACGTACTGTTTAAAAGTTGATCTCAACCCAAGGTAAAGCAAGAAATTCAAAACTGACCCCAAATGGACTCCGACTTGGCCCTATTTTTCTTTGTCATCAGATATTGAGTTGCGGCTGCATCAGTGAAGAACCCCACTGCGTTCATTTGCTTGGTGATCATATTAACAGCATAGTTAGGGACCCTTGTATTCTTCTTATCCTTCTTTTCCTTCGTAGATATCAAGGACCCATTAAGGAACATGAGGCAATCCAACAAGCTCTCTTTCGCCAACCCTTTCGCATCGTAAGCCTGTGACCTCCTCCACAGGGACTTCCCATGCGAGTTGGCCGGGCTCGAAAGAGAGAGCGCTCGCGTCGAGTCGCTGATCGCATCATCGGGCTCTCTCAACAGCAGGTGACACTGCGCTCTGTTGCTATACAACACCAATCTTTCCTTCCTCAGCTTCAAAGGGCACAACTCAAGAGCCTCTGTGTACGCCTCTATCGAACCTTCGATGTCTCCGCACAAGAACCTACCGTTCCCTATCCGCCTTTTCGACGAAACTATTCTCCTCTTGTTCTCTATCGCCTCCCTCGACATCTTATCTTCTCTCTTCCTCCTCTCCACCTTCACATCCCAAACCATCTCCAATGCTCTCTTTGTTACATCATTATTATATCTGTATGCACCATCTTTAAAGTCTATCAACAGTGCGTGAGCGATCTCATCTCCGACATCCCTTCTATTGCCAAGCTCTTGAAGCTCTACCAAATCTGCTAAATAAGAGCCAGCCACTTCTACTACATCGGGCCTCGTGTTCTCGTCGTGGAGAAGCAACAAGAGGCAATCGATCCCCATGTATTGCCAATCGTCCGACGACCTACACAGGTTACACAGACTCAATATCACCTCTTTGTGTTGAGACACCGACTTCCTTCCGAGCCTGCTACGGCAGAGGATCCTCAGGAGCCCCACCCCGGCCGGGGACTTCTCGTTCGCCAACCCTCCCCACATGTTACACAGATCTTTCAAGAACCGCCCGTCGTCGCCGCAAATCCTCCGTATCGACGATCTCCGTCTGGAAGCGAAGCAACTCAAGAGGTGGATGGACCAACACTGGAGCTGGCTCGCCCACTCCTCCGCCCTCCGATCCTCCATCGCCTCGTCTCCCAATCCCCTACTCAGCAACTCCCTCTGATACTTCAACGACAAGCTGTTCTCTTTGTTGCGCTTCTTTATCACCATGAATTCAATATAGACGTTCTCCAGGCACGTCGAGGCGATGCCCATCGCGAGCGCGACGATCTCCTCCTCGTGAAGCGCGATAGCTTCGAACGTGGCATCGTAGCTGGCGAGGTGGCCGAGGGCACGGACAGCGACCCTCTGCTCCACCCAGCTCAACCTCCCCCTCAGAAGCTCAACCAAAGGCGGGATAACTCCGGACTCCACCGCCAGCTCGGCGGATCGGGCGGTGGAGATGGTGTAGGAGCCGATGACGTGGGCGGCGTAGTAGGGGATGTAGATGTTCTGGTGTTTGTAGAGCCAGTTTGGGTCGTTCAAGCCTTTGTGGATGAGTGAGGCCATGGAAGGGAAGAAGGGAGGGAGGGAGGGGAGGGTGGGGTCGTCAGGGTGGGACATGGCGAGGCTCCAGAGAGCGCTCATGGCGAGGACGTGAAGGGGGTCGTCCACGTGAGGCATGGCATGGAAGAAGCTAAATAGGATGGACGTTTTGTGATGCGGGTCACTCTCTTTCATGGCCTTGAAGAAGCAACAAGCCTTGCCCGAGTGCTTATTGGGCTTCTCATCATATTGTTGTTGTGTGTTCATGTGTGTGTCTACTTCAGAAGAACAGATGGGAATCAGAGGTAGTAGTATTATTAGAGGGATCCCTAAATATGGGGGAAGAGAAATGGTCTTGTCAGAATGAGAAAGGATAGTTTGGATCTGCTGTCAAATAGTTTGAAAAGGAAGTCACAGATTGAAAGTTAATTGAGTTAATTAATAAACATAAAATCGGCAAAAAGATGGTCCGGGGGGGGGGGGGATTATTTTTTACTTTTCCTGATCACATTCTCTTTTTGGTCCTGTGGGCTTGATGCTATCTCTCAAAACCTTACTTTTAAAGTTAATAATATATGCATTGTCGATTCACAATATATATGAATTATCATAATCCAATAACATAATACGAAAATTATAAGACTTATATTATTATATATATGTATAGGGTCCACTTTTTCGGCCTAATAAAACTCTGTTATGTGTCACGTGTCCATGAAACCCTCGCCTGATCGAATAGGTTACACCGATCGGACGAGCCCAATCATACCCTAATTTGGTGTTAGAATATGGTCTGACGCGGTCGGGTTCATTTAAAATTCAAAATTACAAGAAAATTTGTCTCATAATTAACTTCTTATCTTCAGGTTCGTGAACCATCAAATCAGTGTCCGAACCATGAGCAATTTCGGTGCAAATTGTTTGCATGTTTTTGCAATTTCGGTCCGAACCATGAAAATTTGCATGCTTTTGCAAATTGTTTGCGTGTTATTATTCAAATGAAAATTTTGGACTCTGGCTCATTTTCCCGTTCAAACATAGTTCGTCTTATTTTTATTTTTGACATTATTTATATAATATGTAAAAAATTTCTATTAATATATATATATATATATATCCTCATAGTTAATATAAGTGACTAACGAGATTTTGAAAACCATATAACATAATTTTATTCAAATAGGCCATGAATTCAACTTTCAAAAACCAGGTTACCCGTACAACTAAGGGTGCGTTTGGATGTGAGATTAAAATGCTGAGGTTTTTAAAATTTTATGTTTCAAACTCAGCTTTTAAAAAACCATGTTTTAATAGATTTTCTGTCGTAAGATTTTTTAACTTAAAAACAAAGATTGTGATAATTTTTATGTTTTTATAGTTAAAAGTTAAAAATATGTTTAGATATGAGTTTGATAATTTTTAATTTTTAAACACATAATCTATTTAAATTCATTTATCAAACGGACCTGAATACCCAACCCAAACAGGGTGATGAGACTCTACACCCTATGTAATCAATTATTCGAGCATGTACCTTCTAAAAAGTTTAAAACTTATTAAAAGTACTTGAAAGACCATTTTTCTTTATATGTAATGATAACTGGTTGTACCAACTGAATAAAAAAATGATAACTAGTTGTTGGGGATGATGGAGAGGCGAATTGCACGCTATATTCGATATATGTGCCTGAAACCGTAATTTTTTGAGTCGTGTGACACAATATTATTTTTTATTTTAATTTTAGTTATATATATATAGATAAAAAAATCATTATAACATGTAGATATATTAATAAGATATATATTTTGATATAAATTTTTTATTTTTTTATAAATGTACTTATGCAATTCATTGGAGTATATGCTTCGTTTTATATAAAAATATATACTAATAAAGTATAATATTTTTAAAAAAATTTAAAACACGTGTATATAAGAATTAGAATTGAAAAAATGATTGTACGTAACATTATCCTAATTTTTTTATTAAAGCGACATGGGTGGACTTAGAAAACTATGTAATGGATACATCATACTTCAAGAAAAGAAAATAATGTTATACTAAGTTTTTTTTACGATCGTCATAAATAGAATTTAATCCGAAAGGCAATGTATTTATGTTTTTATTTTTTAAAATAATATATTTCATCTGATGAATTATGTAACTATATTTATTAGATTAGAAAAACATTAGTACTACAAATTTTTGAAAATGCTAAAACAACCCTTTGTTCTTTGATGTTTTCTGTACTATTTTATTTCATTTTCTGAATGTTGTTCTTCTGTTTTTCTTCTCATCACCATTTGAATATGGTTTATTTTTATGACTGGATATATCCACATTTTAGCTGTAAAAAAAATGTTGAAACAAAACCCATATCGGGCCATATGTAAGAGGGAAAAAGTTTGTGTAGAACCACGTTACGTGGTTGGTGGGGGAGGGCCTTCAAAATTGAAAAGAAAAAATATACATTTGAAAATTTGAATAAATAATAAAATAAATTTTACATATCATGACATAAATCCCACAATTTTCCTTCCCAATTTAGAAGTTAAAATTGCCCTAGCCTCTTATTTCCCCAAATCAATTTCTCTAGCGATATGCATAGCTCTTGTGTTCATGATTTTCATTTTCATTAGTTTTTTGAAAGATGATAAACAAAGTATGACAAATTAAAAAAAAAAAAAAGGTGTGACAAATTAATCTTTCAGAAATTACTTTTTGTGAAACAATAGATTTTCTATGAATGTTCTAACTGAAAGCTAATTTAGTAATACAATGCATATTTGTAGAGTTTATTTTATATGTTAAAGTAACTTTAGGAAAGCGAGATAATCTCAAGTCTACCGCACTCTTGTATAAAAAAAGTTTGATAAATTGAATATATCTAATTAAATAATAATTGTTCACCAAAAATAGTCCTGGACCAGCAAATATATCTCATTATTAAATCTCACCACCCAAACCTACTCTCCATTTAGACATACGGTTCAACCATTGCATTTTTGAAAGTATCGTTTATTCTTCAAAAGCATTATTTTAAGAGATTTTAAAACATCAAAGAATTAACAAAATAAACGCAGAGAATACGATGCTTATAGCGTTTGTCAAAAAAGATTGGATCCGCATTTGGCATTTAAATAATAAAATCCGCTCAAACACAAATCCAAATAAAACTTAAGATTCATACCTAGACAAACTACTCATCTTGATCTAGTGGTTCAAAAATTTGAGTATAACATTTATGTCTCTCTCGAAATAAATTTTTTTTTTTTTAGAAAATGGTTTTTTTCATAAAAGTTTGTCTCAAACAATTTTTCATTAAAGTATTATCAACCAAATATTTTCATAAAAACTGTTTTGTTGACTTTAAACACAAAAAATGAAATTCAAAACAAAATCAAAATATAAACAAACTCCTTGGAACTGGTTAACTGAAAACTGATTTTGTATAAGCAAAATCAGTTTGATTATTGATTAATTCTAAACGGGGCCTTATGTAAAGTCTCTTTAAAAAGGTCATAGCACGTGGGCATGGATATTCCAATATATTCTAAAAGGTGATGAGGTTTATATGTCCTTCATAGGGCCTTCATACAATAGAACATGATTTTCACGAAAAGTAAAATTTATATACTCTAATAAATTGTAGGTTATTTCTAATCATGTTAACAAATAAAAATTTACGCATACATGTTATGTAATTATATCTCATTAAAGGAATAAAATTGTACCCAACACTGCATACAAAGACTACATCTAACATTGTTGCTTCAGTTATATTGAAGGTGTGTTTGTGCACAAACATTAAAGAAAACTAAAGGAAAATGAAAGAATTTGAGTCAAAGAGAAACTGACGGAAAAGAAAATGTTTTCCGACCCTTTGACTAGTTTATATGGTGTTTGTGCCTATAATGGAAAGTGATGGAAAATAAAAACTGTTGTTTGTGCATATAATGAAAAATAATTTTAATCAACAGATCCAACTATTGAAATGATTAGTATCTCTAACAAATAAACCCCAATAAAAAGCTAAACCCTACAATTATTAGTTAAGATACTTATCAATGAAATTTTTTTGTTTAATCTACTCTACTGATCCGCCACATAAAAAAAAAAAAAACTCACGGTTGATCACCAAAATATCACATTTGCATCACCCTTTCAATATTTATCATTATGTATTCTACTGCTCATATAACAACCCATCTTCCCAATTTTTTTATTATTATTGGGCTTCAATTCATTCAAACAAAAAAAACCGCGCACACACACACACAAACACTTGTACGGATTGGTCCTACTAACCAAAAAAAAAAAAATCAAACCAAAACCTAGATCAAAGATTTAAGTTATATATATTAAGAAAAAATTAAATAAATAAAACCTAGGTTTATTCAACAAATAAAAAAATAAATCACAAAAATAGATCTAAGATCTCAATCTTTATAGATTAAGTAAAAATAAAAAATACCAAAAAAATTCTATATCCGTTCAATATAATTATTTTTGTTGGTGTGGAAAAAAAATCCAATTTTCCCTTAGTTTTCTTTTTCTCAGGTGAAGGAAAAAATTTTCATTCAATTCTAATAAGACAAAATAGCAAAGAAAAAGTAATGAAAATTTTTTTTCTTTTACTTTTTGACATAAATACTGGATTTTTGGATAGTCAAAGAAATTTTTTTTATTTTTTATCAATTTCTCTTATTTTTTATGTGACACAAACACACTCTGAGGTAGCAAATAAGGTACTTGTCGTTGAAGGAAGACTTGTAATTATTATTAATGTTCTATTTCTTCTATAGAAGCAAGTTTAGTAAGACAATTTTAGAGTTGATTATGACAGTAACGTGAACCATATGTACAAAGTTTGGTCCCCACATTAAACTCTACCAGAGGAGCGTGAATGTCAGAAACCCCTTTTCGCGGGAACTTGTGTTTCCATCTTTTACCTTTGCTTTGTGCTTCAATCACACATTTTATAAGTAACCAAAGTGATTTTTGTCACTTTGTGATCAGTACTTATTTGAGCACCGGACATCTTTCTGTCATATATTAAAAAAAACATATAAATATATAAGATAATGTTTGGTGTAACATCAAATGCCATACTCATGTATTTTAATTTTTTTTTTAAATAATAAATTTTATCTAATAAGATATATATTTTTTATAAAAATTATATATAACGCTCAATGGGCTGTGAATCTTTAACCCCTCATAGGTAGTGTTCACTATTACATATGTAATGGACATTCTCTGATATCAATTATAACGTCTCAATTTTAAACGTTTAAATATTGTCTATTTTATCTCTAAGCATGCTCATCATTGTAAAATTCATCTTAATTTATATCAAAGTTGTATTATCACATTTTTATTAGATGATGTGATACTAAACTCGTGTCACAGAAACTCACTTAACTCTCATCTCATCCACATGTCTTTTGGGGCTTTCGAGCCTCTTGACTAGGAACGTGAGTCCTGTATATCCATTCAATAAGTATTTTATATCAGAGTTGTGTTATCATACTTTCAATAGATGATATGAGACCAAACTCATGTCACAAGAACTCACTTAAATCTCACTCTCATCTCATCTACATGTCTTTTGGGGCTTTTGAGCCTCTTGAGTAGGAACGTGCGTCCTATATGCCAATTAAATAAGTATTTTTTTTTTAAGATTAAAAATTTGAGTTAGATCTGGACCTATTCACACCGTTCTATATAAATTCAGCCAAAATCATGCTTTTTCAATGGATAGCTTTGCATCAATTTGTTCTTATTCTAATGCTGTTACATGTCCATAAATCTCACACCTATCAAGCCCATTCATTCGATTACATTTGACCTAGGGGGGAGGCTGGGCCTGGGTTCCCCAAGAGAATTTAAAAAGTTAAATAGCCCATGCATATTCATATACTATTAAATGAAATTAATTTTCAACCCATTAGTTCAAACATACCACAAAGAGACGTGGTCAACAAATGAAACTCATTGAAAAAAAAAAAAAAACTAATAACACTACCCCACGTCTAACGTCCCCAATCCTACACGTACAGTCAAAGAAAATAAAAATTTGTGTGCCCTCTTAGCAACTCTCGTGACATCTCAGACCCCATCGAAAGTATCTTCAATCTCCTGTGATCTTTCTCGTTGTATGTTTAATATTTTTTTTTGAATTAAGCATATCTTGAATATTGGTTTTTTATTTTTTTTATTTTATATTTGATCTGTGTTTATTTTGTGTTGATGAATTTGATTTATTTTTGTTGATTAGGTTATAAGATTTGAAAATATCATGTTCATCTTCAATTCTTCAAATATTTGTATGAGTAATATTTGTTTAATTTTTTCAGCCCTAACTTTAGTCATATAAACGTCGATAGAAAATTACCGAATCATAAACTCGCGTTAAAGAGATACATGCTTTGATAAAATATTTTTGTTGGGATTTATTTATTTACTTTATTTGGATAGAGTTATTTCATTGATAGATTGATTTGTCTTGTTTTAACTCTTTCAGTTTCAACTGCAACTACTGAACGATTATTTTCAGCTATAAAGCATATTAAAACAAGACTTTGTAATAAGATGAATGATGAATTTCTTACAAATTATTTGATTTTATATATTGAAAGGGAAATAGCTGAAAAAATTAACAATGACATGATTATAGATAAATTTTATGCAGTGAAAAATCGTCGAGTGCAATTGAAGTAGAAGATATGTAATTTCTTATTTATTTTTATGATAATTATTAAAATTATCTATGAGATCTTCATCTGTGCATTGATTTATAATGAATTACTTGAATTTTGATATTTTTTATCTTAAATTATCATATTTATACTTATATTTTATTATAATTTTTTATTTTAGGTTTATTGCTTGGGGTACAGCCCCCCTTTGTTCTTAATCCCGGGTATTTGACATGATTTTGGTGGTGTAAAAAATATAGATCTTAGGAGGCTTTGATTTCGGGCTGCTATTATTCTATCCACAAGTCCTCATGACAGCTGTTTAATGACGGTTCAATAATTCTTGGCAGCTGCGTCAATTCGTGAACTTTTAAAAGAGATTGTTACATAATTAGAGATTGTGGTTTTCTATACAAGTGTTGTTACACTCAGTTATAAACTCAATTTACATATCAGACTCCACGTCAGTCCATCCACATAGAATTTATTTATTTATTTATTTATTTTATATTTCAAGTGAGCTTCTCAAAAATCTTGTGAAAAATTTCTTCTCAAAAAATTTCTGTCCAGATTCACGTAACAATGCCAATTTTGAACCCCCCTTTAAAAAAACTAGGGGTGCAACTCGGGCGGATTGGGTCGGGTTCGGATCGAGTTCGGCTTTAACCCACATTGCACAGAGTCCAACCCGAACCCGAGCCCGAACCCGGCCTCAACCCGAAGGGTTCAACCCGAATCCGAACCCGACCTTCAACCCGCGGGTTCGGGTCGGGTTCAGGTTGAATTCGGGCTCAGGTTGGGCTCTGGTCGGGCTCGGGTTTAATACTTAAAAGATCATAAAAATTATTTAATAAACAACACAATAAACTCTAATTAATTAAATGTATATTCACCACAAAAAAAAACTTACAAAATCCAAATAGTTTATGAATACATATTCTAAATTTTAATTAAGCTAAACATAACTTCATCGCTTTTCAACAAAAATATAAAAAAAACATTTACCAATTCGGGTTCAGGTTGAACCCACATAACCCGACCCCCCAACCCAAACCCGACCCGAATTGGGTTCGGGTTAGTTCGGGTTCGGGTCTGGTTGAACCCAGTAAAGAAAAACCTCAACCCAAACCCGTCCATGAACCGGATTGGGTCGGGTTCAACCCGCCCAAGTTGCACCCATAAAAAAAACTCAAATTCAAAACTTCAAAAAAAAAATCCACATAATAAATGTTGTCAAAGGAGACCAAGTGGGAGGTCCACGTCGATGACCGCTTCGTGTACAAGAGTCGCCGCCGAAACCCACTAGACGATGATGACCACCACCACCCTCTACCGCAGACGGGGAGGCAGAGTAGAGGATTCAGTGTAAGAAAATAAAAAAAAGGGCATTCAAGAGGGTGATAGAGAGGTACCACAAGGCGCTCGACATGTGGGAGTCCATCTCTTCGATGCTCGCCAACATGAAATCCAAGATCCCCTCCACCCTACCGTCCCCACCGCCTCCTTCTCTACCGCCGTCATCCAATCCGACAATGTTGAGCATCGTCAAATATTCCATCGATGAGCTCTTGTTGCAGGTGGTGATCACAATATGGTTAATGAAATGCGTGAGTAGAATTGTCGGTGTTGATAATGCATTTGTTTGTTGTAGATGGACACACAGGCGGCGTTGATTGGGAAGATGGAGAACCTGTGCGACGTGGCGGAGGCGTTGGTGGTGGAGGAGGGTGATGCGGTCTCTATTGGAACGCTCTGTCTGGGGTCTCTGAAGGACCTCGTCGTAGCTGTAGCTGATGGTGGTGACAACGATGATTCAAATTGATTGAGGTTGTGATGGTTTTTTTTTGTAGTTGCTATTTTTTTAACAAGTGAAGTTACCACCCCATACAAGCATACATATGGATAAAATGGTGGTAAGAGATACATACCTCGTTATTTGAAGTACATGCTTTGAAAGATCGTATATACTCGTCACATTTGAAACTGTGCATTTAAAATTGGCGAGGGGTCATATGACGCTGTCAGAAATGTTATTTCGTCCAATTAATGTGTTTGTGTCCTTTTCAAAATGATTTGAATTTTAAAATTTGAAACACAATCATGCCCGTCCAATTTAAAAAACCAACAAAGTCACATCATCTCAGCTATCCACGTGAAAATTGAGTTTTTGACTTTCCGAGTGTAACATTTTCTTTTCTATAATCTAGGGAGTTGGTTGGTTTTTTTTTTTTTTTTTTTTTAAGAGACCCATTACAAGGCTGCTATATTACAATATCCATAAGAGATACAAAATGAGGCATATTAACGCCGTATAGACTTTGGACATAATATACAGAGTCATGTAGAGAAGAGAAAACAGGTTTAATCAACCTCCGGAGCTATATAATTACTGATACCACAGTGTCGGGCTCCCTAATGATACTAGCTAGATAAACATCATCAATCGATTACATGTTTCAAGATATCTTTCAAGATCAGCTTGTAACCAATTTCTTTAATTAAATGAACTATATTATATGTATTACATTTTATCTTTGGCCATTACTTTCTTCTGTTCTTTTTTACATGCTTTTCTGTTGGTACATTAATTGAATCTTGGGTGAAATCTGATTTATTTTATGTGGTGTTACTAGATGGAATGTACCCATAAGACAAATTCTGGATCAACTCAACAAAGAACACATCGCTGCTCAACAAAATGCAATGGGTCACTTGTTAGGAATAAATTCTTCCGTTTAATCTTAATATTTTATTATGTCGCTGCACATTAATTCTAATGCTAACTTCAATTTGATTGTGTTCTACTAATATCTGCGAAACACGGGTGACTGTTTGCCACATCCCACATGCATTCCTATTTCCTGTGGTATGATGATTAAAAAAATATGGGAAAAATCCATATAACCCCTCACAGAGTTGCTAAAATTGATACAAGAATAGGTGGTCCATCATATAAAGGATCCCAGTGTGGCGTGTGAGGTGGGCGAGGAGGATCGATTTTATTAGGGAAAAGGACCGGATCGAGTAGTCTGAAGCTTGTATGTTATTTTGTACGAATCCGAGGTAGTGTAGTAGATGATCCCTCTTTTTATAAAAAATTTAAATCTAAGATAAATATAAAAGATAAGGTAAAGAAGAGAAAAAAAAAGAATGAAGAGAAACGCAAACATATGGAAAGACTACATTTTAAATATTCTAGATAATTGAAAAAGATTACATGGATCCTACTTATAGACTCAATAATCAAATATCAACAGAGTTTGTTAATTAAATAATTCAGTTGAGATTTTATTTTATTCTATACAATTCAGTCAAACTCTTATTCTATTATGAATCTCGCAATTGAGCCTCTCCATATTGGTTTGCTTTTGGGCATTATCTTTCTTTAAATAAAATTAAGGGCAACACATACACAAAGTTCACAAAATGCGAAAAGAACCCTCAAATAAAATAAATAATTATTTAGAATGGTATAAAAATAATGGCCTGTTTTTAGATGAACCCTAACTTCTCATTTAGTTTGTGTCATTCTGGAATAGATGTTGATTACATGCAATGTAAGATTCTCAGAAAAGTTTGTAAAATCAAATATTTGGTTAGTGATAATCTTGATAGTAATTATGAGTATTTAAAATCAAATAATATGAAAAAAATATGATGAAATCAAATTTTTAACCTTTTTATGTTAATCTCAAAATCTACAAGATTCTTAAATTCTTTTTTCTTTTTTTTTTTTACCATGGTCTCCTCTTTTTTGTTTTTCCTTTTTCTTTTCTTTTAGGAGATAGTTTATTCCTTCTATAAGATTTAGAACCTCCATTGTAGATATGATTCTACTACATGTGATTTTTTTTTAATTTTTGTTTAATTATTTAGAGGTAATATAATTTTTTAAAGGTAATCAATGCCAAAAGAATATCATACTTCGGAGTTCGGATCCTGCCTCTGCCCGATAACCAAAAATCACGCAAGCACATACGTGTCCGACTCGTCACCTCCACAAAAATCAAACGCGCACATAAAAAAATCAATATCAAACCGAGAACAACTAATCTATGCATAAATAGATTCGCAATCGATCGAACACCCAAACACAGCAGATCCTTTCCCCACCCTCTCACATCCCCCAGTTCCTCTCTCTCAATAGCAGCAGAGGCAACATAAGATCAACATCAATATGAGCTGGTGGTGGTCAGGCGCCATCGGAGCAGCAAAGGTAACCAAAAAAAAAAAAAAATCAAAACCCCAATCCCCCAAATCAATTTAATCATCACCATCTCATCAAAATCTAATTTTTTTTCCCCAAATTGAACAGAAGAAGCTCGACAACAGCACCAGCGATGAATACGGCCTCCTCAGCGGGGGCGAGGGCAGGCCCGTCAAATACAACAGCGTGGCGGTTGTGATCGGTGCCACGGGCATCGTCGGCCACAGCCTCTGCGAGATCCTCCCCTTCAACGACACCCCCGGCGGCCCTTGGAAGGTCTACGCCGTCGCCCGCCGCCCCGTCCCCAGCTGGTGGTCCTCCTCCGATGACGACTCCTCCTCCTCCCTCGGCCCCCACATCACCTACATCCAGACCGACCTCACCGACCCCTCCGACTCCCTCGCCAAGCTCTCCCCCCTCTCCGACGCCACCCACCTCTTCTACGTCGCGTGGTCCGCCTCCGAAACGGAGGCCGAAAACATATCCACCAACTGTTCGATGTTTCGCCACACCCTCGACGCGTTGCTCCCCAATTGTCCGAATTTGCAGCACATCAGCCTCCAAACGGGCAGGAAACACTACTTGGGCCCGTTCGAGCTCCTCGGCAAGATCCAATCGCACGATCCGCCGTACAACGAGGACATGCCGAGGCTCGACGCGCCGAATTTCTACTATAACATGGAAGACATGCTTATCGAGGAGGTCGAGAAGCGGGAGGGGCTCTCGTGGTCGGTGCACCGGCCCGGGACGATATTCGGGTTCTCCCCGAACAGCCGGATGAACATCATGGCGACGTTGTGCGTCTACGCCGCGATATGCAAGAAGGAGAACAGCCCGTTGAGGTTCCCCGGTAATTGGGTTGCGTGGAACGGGTTCTCCGATGCGTCGGATGCGGACTTAGTGGCGGAGCACCACATATGGGCGGCGGTGGAACCGTTCGCCAAGAACGAGGCATTCAATTGCAGCAATGGGGACTTGTTCAAGTGGAAGCAGCTGTGGAGGGTGTTGGCGGAGCAGTTTGGGTTGGAATTTGTGGAATTCAAGGAAGGGGAGGAGGGGTTTAGTTTGGAGGAGGCGATGAAGGGGAAAGGCGGGGTTTGGGAGGCGATCGTGGAGGAGGAGGGGCTCGTGAAGACGAGGCTTGAGGACGTTGCGAGCTGGTGGTTCGTGGATGCCGTGTTGGGTGTGAAGGAGCCGCATTTGGACAGTATGAACAAGAGCAAGGAGCACGGGTTCTTGGGGTTTAGGAACACGGTGACGGCGTTCAATTCTTGGATCGACAAGCTTAAGGCATCGAAGATTGTGCCATGATTTTTATCAATGGTGATTGTGGTATTCAGTCATTGTGCATCTGTGTAGAAACAGTAGATGTTTCTTGTTTTGGATGGAAACTGTATCGTCTGTTGAATAATTGTTGAGAATCATTGTTGTCAGTCTCTGATTCCATCGTTGTTAAATAAGAATGGTTGTTGTGTCAGTTGAGTTGGTGACTTGATCGAGTTGATTGTGTTATTGAGATGCATGTGGACTGTTCATTGTTGCCTGAAAAGTGAAAGTGTGATGCATAATTTTAAGTTTGTTGATTTCATGCAAGGGCAATTAGTCCAACAAGAATATGTAGTTACCATAGCAATCCTGTACCCGGGCAGTGTAGAGGATCAGAGCTGTGTCTAAGGTCTTTCACATCCATAGAACAGAATACACAGACGGGGGATCCCAATAGCATTGATGATATCTACTGGTGTATTATTTTGAGCTGTTGCTTTGTCTACTGTATCTTTGTCGGGTTTCTAATGAAAGATTTGTATGGTAAATAAAGAAGGACAGTGTTCTGGATTACGGAGAGAAAAAAGAAAGGAATAGCTTATTCACCTGTAATTGCACCAATAGAAAGGAAAATGCAATGAGAAAGGCAGGAAGACCTTATTCACCTGAAGATGTTATATGGTTTGTCATGGTTGGCACTTGGCACAGACGGTTACGCTGCATAGATATTGCTCCAAACAGGCCCAAGGACCATACTATCTCAGAAATTGGACCTATAAGAAGTATAAAGTGTAAGGAAAATGTAGCACACGGTCCTTTTTCCAGCCTTTTTTTCCCAGTCACATGTAAGCCCTTTTTCAACTCCCGTCAAATGGATTTTTTTTTATTAATTATTTTATCTGCATTTTAATTTTCTTTAATAAAATATTCACACGGTTGAAATTCAAATTTTAAACTACCTTATAAAGTTAATGTGATGGTTATTGACACATGATATATAGAATACATTGTATCCTCAAAGCAAGTATCCCAATATTCAAGTAAAATACATGCACTTTAAAAATATAGCATGTACTCTACTGATGGTGACTTTTTTGTTGGTCCTCAGTATGCAACTAAAAAAGATATATGCTTATTTTAAGTCTGATAACACACTTAGCGTTGCTTCTCCATGCCAAATCCAAGTCTGATAACAGTCATCAATACCATAGAAAAATAAATGGCCTTTTATATTAACAGGCATATGGTATTGTAAGTTTCCACATCGTCTACATGGACAACGTATGGAATTACGATTACCCGCATTGACCATTGCATAATTTAAAAATTGTTCAACTCCTTCAGAATATTCGGATGATCTTCTATCCTTAAACATCCAAGATTTATCCATTTTGAATAAATTCTACCTGAATTAAGTCAAACCCTACAACTTAAAATTAATATTGAAATGTAAAATGAAACAATTAATCTATAAAAAAAAAACATAATTAAGTCTTAGCACCATTAACAAAATCATTTTTTTTTCTTTTGTATAATATGAGATCATACATAAGTCAAAGTAAGTATAAAGTGACACTGGATTTTCAATATAAAAAGACAAACACACTCAAAAGACTATGCATTGAAATTTGGGAGGCTCCCACACAATGAACATTTTTTAAATGTCAATTACACTACCAATATTTTGAATAAAAAAACAATGACTAAGTGACTCTTCTAATAAAATTCAAATGAAGCTTGAATAAATTGCATAAGCTGAAAGATACACACAAACACATATAAATTAACCAATTGCACAAATCAGATCCAAGTATCCAGTTTTTACACTCTTAACCATCTCTAAATTTAAAGCAGGTTTCTCTCTTTTAAGCAAAAATCTAGAACTCTTTATGCACTCACTATTATTCATGTCATTCCTTTGTGGACTGTATGTTGTAAAAAAAAATTTTTTTTTTTTGGAAGAAAAATTAAAAGGTTTGGTAGATCCATTAGTAGATCATGTTATTGTGCATACCGACCCCTAAAAGATCTATTAACAGGAATCTCCATCTCAATATAGACCTTCAATTAGACATGAAACCATACCCACTGATTCAAAGATTTCAAACCTCTTTTGAATGTAATGAGAATTTAAATCAAACCAGACCCTCTGATTCCTTTGATTCAATGAGATTTAAAGATTCATGTGATTCCTGTGATTCAAAGATTTAAAGATTTCAAACCAGACAAGACCCTCTGATTCAATGAAAATTTAAAGATTTCAAACCATACCCTATGATTCAAATATCCACTGATTCAAACATTCATCATATCCATTGCAGCCAGCGAGGCCCGTGGAGAGGGAGAGAGGCAAAGAAAGAGCGAGAGAGACATACCTGCTAACGGAGGATGAATGGGGGAAGCGGCAGCGGTCGACCGAGGGGGAAGGGGCAGCGGCAGAGAGGGCTGAGTCGTCGGGCGGAGGGGGAAGCGGCAATGGCAGCGGTGACGGAGGGGCTGGAGTCGGCGGGGGCTAGACGGTGGGGTCGGCAGAGGAGGATTTGGCAAAGAAGGTGGGGTCGCGATGTGGGGTCGAATGGGATTTTATCTTAGGGACCACATTAGGTTTTTTTTTTTTTTTAGGAAACGATCACGCTTTCACTTAAAACGTGATCTTTTACTTAGGAAACAATCACGCTTTCAATGACAACGTGATCTATTAATTAAAAAACAATCACGCTTTCATTTAAATCGTAATATTTTATTTAGGATACAATTTTGAGTTAACCGTGATCAAATATTTATTAAACAATCACGGATTTAAGTAAACCGTGATCTTTATGGTATTAAAGATCACGTTTTACTAAAACCTGTGATCATATATATTATAAAGATTACGGTTTTAAAAAAAGTGTGATCATAATTATTACGATCACGGTTTTTTTAAAACGTGATCAAAACAACGTGATCAATGTCAGAAATTGTAGTAGTGAAATAAAACAATTTGATTGGTCAATTTGAGAGCACACGAGTCACCAAAAAACTGACTCCGACCTACTTATCCAAGGACTTTACTCATGGGTCATCAAATCTTAGCTAAGCAATCTTATTTAGCTAGTGCCTAGAACAGAAGATGAGCTCTGAAATCACATGATGCAAACCTGGGTAGGCGTTAAAATATGAAAAGAGAAGTCAGAGAGAAACCCTCAAAGGATAGAGGTATATAATCTTTTTTGGTTCAACAAAATCCAAATATAAAGTCAAAAGAGCTTTAGATACCTCTCACAAGAGAAAAAAACAAATCGATAAGTACTCAAGGTATAAAAAGGCATCTACCTATGTTGGATAAAAGTAAATTCATGGATTTTAATTTTCAATAATAGTGTCCATTTAACCATATATCTCATTATCAGTGAGCAGAATGTAGTTAATTGTGATTATCAAATTTTAGTTTATTTATTATAAAATAAAGCGTGGACACCTGCCTATATTTGATAATGATTTGAACTTGTTTTTAATTAAACACATGAACTTATGAGTAGGAAGTTGAAAGAGATTGTTAATACTTGTAGCTTGATAAGTCAATGCTTGTTTTTCATTTTGAAAAAAAAAAAATTGATTTTGTAGAATCACATTTAATTCATACTTGACATAGCATGTGTAGTTTTTCCTTCGAATAGTAAATTCAGTTATGGCAATTGTTTACGAGTATGGTTGATAAAGAGGTTATTAGTTTATCAGAGACATTACGATGATTTACACTATCTTAGATGTTAAGACGCGACCTAGCGCTTTGATTTAGTGAATCACAACAAAAAAATCAACCCCAATATATTTGAAAGGATAAAAAAACAAGAGGGAGAAGTAGGAGTGCCTTAAGTGGTTCTCCATAAGGTATCTGAATCATGAATGAATGAATCTTATATACAGAAAAGAATGAACCTATGCATTTGTGTGTGTGTGTGTTTCCAATTGCCTTTTCTCCCAACAGACTGGAAACCACAATCACCATTGATAAAAATCATGGCACAATCTTCGATGCCTTAAGCTTGTCGATCCAAGAATTGAACGCCGTCACCGTGTTCCTAAACCCCAAGAACCCGTGCTCCTTGCTCTTGTTCATACTGTCCAAATGCGGCTCCTTCACACCCAACACGGCATCCACGAACCACCAGCTCGCAACGTCCTCAAGCCTCGTCTTCACGAGCCCCTCCTCCTCCACGATCGCCTCCCAAACCCCGCCTTTCCCCTTCATCGCCTCCTCCAAACTAAACCCCTCCTCCCCTTCCTTGAATTCCACAAATTCCAACCCAAACTGCTCCGCCAACACCCTCCACAGCTGCTTCCACTTGAACAAGTCCCCATTGCTGCAATTGAATGCCTCGTTCTTGGCGAACGGTTCCACCGCCGCCCATATGTGGTGCTCCGCCACTAAGTCCGCATCCGACGCATCGGAGAACCCGTTCCACGCAACCCAATTACCGGGGAACCTCAACGGGCTGTTCTCCTTCTTGCATATCGCGGCGTAGACGCACAACGTCGCCATGATGTTCATCCGGCTGTTCGGGGAGAACCCGAATATCGTCCCGGGCCGGTGCACCGACCACGAGAGCCCCTCCCGCTTCTCGACCTCCTCGATAAGCATGTCTTCCATGTTATAGTAGAAATTCGGCGCGTCGAGCCTCGGCATGTCCTCGTTGTACGGCGGATCGTGCGATTGGATCGGGCCCAAGTAGTGTTTCCTGCCCGTTTGGAGGCTGACGTGCAGCAGATTTGGACAATTGGGAAGCAATGCATCGAGTGTGTTGCGGAACATCGAAGATTCCGTATCGCAAGCGGACAACGCGACGTAAAAGAGATGGGTGGCGTCGGAGAGCGAGGAGAGCTTCGCGAGGGCGTCGGAAGGGTCGGTGAGGTCTGTCTCGATGTATGTGATGTGGGGGCCGAGCGAGGAGTCATAGGAGGAGGACGGCTGGTCGGCGACGGCGTAGACCTTCCACGGTCCGCCGGGGGTGTCGTCGCAGGGGAGGATCTTGCAGAGGCTGTGGCCGACGATGCCGGTCGCGCCAATCACAACCGCCACGCTTCTGTAGTTGACGGGCCTGACCTTGCGTCTGCCGAGGAGATGCTTCTTCTGTTGAAATGTTCGATCTCGGGAAATTAAAAATCAAATGATTGATTGGAGAGTTGGGTTTCTGTTGTATTGTTTACCTTTGCTGCACCGAAGGCGCCTGTCCACCACCAGCTCATATTGATATTGATCTTCTGTTGTCTCTGCTGCTACGGAGAAAGGAATTGAAGAGAGGACGGGATCTGCTATTTGTGAAGGTTTAGATATATGTACTTGATGGTGGGTGGTTTCCTATATATAAAATATAGATTTCTTGTTGTTGATTTTGGTTTTTTTGTACATATAGAATTCTTGTTCTTTATTTGATTCTGGGTTTTATAACGAGTGGATTTTTGTGTACGCGGTGGAGTCGGACACGTTTGTGCTTACCTAATTCTGTGTTATCCTGTAGAGGAAGGTTCCCAGGTTCAATCTTTCTTACGTGCATGCGCAGATACACGTGGCAGATTAGATTACCACGTCTGTTCTGCGAGCGCCATGTTGTGGACGGACCACGATATTCAACGTATTCGTTTTGCGACGACCGCACTCAATTGAAGTAAGGGACCTTTCCTTCCACCACTCTCGTTTTAATTTCCACTCCATCCCTGCATTTTTCTTTTTCCTGGATAGAATGAATATCAGGGGAAAACAGAATGAGAAAGAGGACAATTATTTAACCAAAAGTGATTTAAAATCCACCACATAGTTTAAAATAGATCTATTTACCACATCCCTTTGTCTAAGGGGGAGGATATACCCACCACCCCGCGTTTTAAATACACCCCCCATATTTATCAAAAAAAAAAAAAAAACCTCTTTGCTTTTAAAGTTTATTTGACATTAAAGCCACCTCCTTCTTCCCTTCCAGCCAGGACTTGGAGGAGGGGCTTATGGGGATGGGCGGAGGGGGCAGACTGCGGAGGTAGACACGGCGGGGGAGAGGAAGGGGAAGGTGGGAGTAGGAGGTGCTTGTGTTAGGGTTGATCCTGGGCAGAAACCACCAAGGCAATTGCATATAATTGATGGAATTAAACCACCAAGGCATAGACCACCTAGGGAGGGGCCTCAATAACCATATGATTGCTGAAATTAAATAAATAAACGATGAGATATACTATTTTTTCTTCTTAATTAGTTTCGCTCAACACACAATCTTTATCTCCCTCTCTATATTTCTCCCTCCCTAGTCTATCCTCTTGTTTAAAATAAATAGTGCTAGATATTTTTATGATTTCATAACTTTTTCATTCCATTAAAATTTATTTTATATTTGTTTCTTATAGGCCTCTAAATTATTATAAAATACTGTGTATCTATTTTATAATATTATCATGACTTAAAATAAAATGATGTATAAGATTAAACAAATTAGATTTTTTTAAAAAAATATGAATGGAGCCCCACTTTAAAAATTCACCTAGAATCGATTAAAAAAAATCAATTCTCAGAACGGCCCTGGTGGAGGAGATCGAGGGTGTTTGTGGAGGTTGGCCTCGGTCCTCGGAGCTCGCGAACTCGAAGAGGGAGAAGTCAGTGCCTCGTGCACGTAGAGGGAGTGCGAGGTGGAGAATGCCTAGTCCGCATTCACCAAATACTTCATGTAGCAGCGCCGGGCCTTGCATCGTGACTCGTGAGACGGCTCCTCCTGAGTGGAGGTGGTGGTGGTTTGGGCGGCGGCGAAGTGAGGAGGTGGTGGTTGAGGAGAGTGGGGAAGTTGTGGTCTAGTGGTGGGGGTGGCGGTCGGCGACGACGGTGGCATGAGGAGAGAGGGAGTTAGTGAGAGAAGAGAAAGGTGAGAAAGAGAGAGGGTGGTGGGTGTGGGGTTTCATCACTTGTATTTATAGGATGGTGAGTTTAGGAAAATTAAAAAGTGAAGGTAGTGTATTAAGCAAAGTAGTGTGTTCAGGGAATTAGGTGGTGGGTGTATCCACCCCCTTTGTCTAATATTCAAGTCTAAAAGCGAGTTTGCGCAAAACACTTCAATTAAATCATAATAACATAATCTAGAATAAGCTAGACATTGCACAATTTTAAGATAGAAATGTATATCTCTATTATGTCTTTAATGAGAGAATATTTATCTCCACTTCACATAAATTTTTTGGGGTGGTGGGGACAATAGGGCAGTGGAGGGGGACAGAAAGAGAGAATGGCGGAGGGAGATGAGAGAGAGAAGGGTGGAGAAGACGGATGAGGGAGATGGGCAGAAAATGCTGAAGACCGGGGAGTGGGGGAGAGAGAGAGAGAGAGAGAGAGGCAAAGAGAAAAAGAGAGGTTAGGGAGGGGGTGGCAAAGGGCTAAGGGTGCAACGAAATCTAGGGAAGAGGAGGGAGAAAAAGAGGTCGGGGAGGGCGCATGCCTCCTCTTCCCACAGCTCCCTACGCGGCCTCTCTTTTTCTCCCACACTCTCTCTCTTTCTCTCTATCCCCTCCCCCTCCCAAATCTTTTCTAGCGTCCTCCTCTCTCTCTCTCTCTACTCACCCTATTGTCCCCACCACCCAAATAAAATTTTACGGTTTGGTTGGTGAAGTATATATTCTCATTTGATAGGTCTAATTACAATTATTAAAAACCAAAGTGAAAGTCTTCTTAAAATAACTTGATGAAAAAGTTGAGAATATATATATATAGTTGAAAATGGATGAGAAAGCGGACAAATTTCAAGAGAAATAAAAGCAAAGCTATTAAAATTCTTATAAGTACTAGTGAAAAACCAATTAAACACCACTAAAAGATCAATGTTTTACATATATAAGTGTGTGATAGAAGGTCGATATGACTTGATGGTTCTTTTAATATCTCGTATGTCGCCCCCTTCCTTCCCTCCCCCCTTCCCCAACCACCTCTCCAGTGTCCTTCATCCATCGCCCTCCTTTGCCTTCTCTCTCCCTCTTTTTTTTCTCTCTTCTTTCAATCACCCTATTGTCTCCACCACCCAAAAAAATTTGGGTGGTGGGAATGGAGGTTGATTTGTTCATTGTATCTATTGTCATTTAATGGGTCATAGTTATTAGAAAACTAAAGTGAGAATATTTTTGAAATCGCTTGATGAAAAAGTTAGGAATATGAATGAAAATGAACGAGAAAGCTGCTAAAATTGACAAAAATAAATTAAGCAAATAATATAAAAGAAGTTTGGTAGCAAAGCTGGCAAAGCTCCTATAAGTACTAGTGCAAATTAAGTAAAGATACTTCTGGAAAAGATGTTAAAACATTATATAGGTGTATGATAAGAAGTCTATTGTACTTGACCGCCAGTCGGCCTAACATCTCTTTTTGTATATAGGAGTACATTTCAAGCAAATCCCAAACAGTGACATTTAAAAGTTGTAAAAAAAAATTATTAGATATGTTAAATGTACCACTTCATATATGACTTATATATGGCATCCTGCAGACACCATCTCTAATCTGACTGATTTTTATGAGGCAAGATTGGGCTGATAATTTACCCGACAAAAAATGTTAATATATAGTGGATGTTTTTATTTCAATAATTGTTTTGCTGCGTGGCATAGCCAAAAAACAAAATATTTTATCCTTATCTACCGCTGAAGATACCCACGGCCATTCTCTCCGCATGCCAAACACATAAATCCGAGATTCAAAATATTTTTTTTTTTTTTTTTTTTTTGAAAAAACGGTAGACAATTCATATTAAAATATAAATGTTCAAAAGAAAATACAACAGAAATCGATTATAGCTGGAGAGGATCCAACTAAGGCCGACCAAAATCAGACCTCGCCAACTACAAATTTATTATGGACTAAATCCACCCTTGGATCCCCTGCACGTTGGACACCCCAACATCTAACCAACCCCACCACCGAATCCCAAGCATTCTCCTCGTACGGGATAGCCCCACGGAAGAGAGCATGGTTGCGGATCAACCATATCGCCCAAGTGACCGTTGGTATGTAAAGCATGGAGATCTTCGCCCGAATACTACGAGGTTCAAAATGATGAGAAAGCTTTCATCCATTTTCCATAGATTATTAATTATTAATTGGGACTCTAGTCGACATATGAGATGAGAGACCTTCATTAAAATGTCAAGGATCTTCAACTATCAAATAAATAATCGTGTAGAAAAATAAAATTTTCCCATCTTTTGGTTTACCTTTTTTTTGTCAATTTGCATTGGTGCTTGGTGAATTGATTAATTTGAATCATTCAATTCCTAATACATACATACATACATACATGTATATATGGGAAAATCTTATTGATTTGGGGACAATCATATTAGTGGAAACATTTCGAATTTCTTCGATTGGGAGGATATATGTTGGACTACATTCAATATTTGAATTGTATTATATAAATACTTCATGACATCATTAAGATCGTCCATGTGGTGGTATTAATTAGATGGGATTTTTTTTGGATCCTAGATTTTGCTAAGCTTTACTGGGTTTTCGATGCTAATAAAACATGACAGAATTTTATGAAATAACATATCATCATTTCAACAAAGTTTCTGCATCCCAAGCATATGGCTTATGCTTCTTGTATGAATTTATATATGCTTAATCACAGTGCTTCTTGTTCGTGCTAATGAGTTAGAATGCGAATTACTCTAATGGCTTTCCAATGTTCTAATAGGGGTTTGGAATGAAACAAATTGTTGTGACTTGTGTTTCATCATATCATATGTATCTTTTTTTGCTCCATTGGCTTCAAATGTTATAATAGGGGTTGGGAATGAAATTATTGTGACTTGTGTTTCATCAAATCATATATTTACTATAGGCATCTTTTTCTAATAATTTAATAATATATTAATCTAACAATTGTATTGAATTTTTGTATGACTGATGATATGGATGAAATTTTGGACCACGATAATATTGTATTAGTTTTTCTATTCATCTCCCCTTCAATCCTTTATAAACTGTATATAAGACCATTGATATGACATTGTGATATTTTGAATGATCAAAATATTGCCTGGCAATGTCTTATTTAAATTTGTACTAAAATTGTACTATTGGTGCATATATGGAGTTTAATATTGGAACCCGAATTTTAAAATACTAACCCCTAATTCGACCCAACTCGATTTTTAACTCAAATTAGATTAATCCGAACTCAACTCAAATTTTAAAATACTCAACCCTAACCTGACCCAACCCGATTTTCAATCCGAATTGGACTAACCCAAACCCAATCCGTAATTAAATAAATCAATCCGACCCAATCATATTTTTAAACATAATGTGCAAATTAAATAAACCAACCCGATCCAACTCGTAAGATTAGTTAGATTTATCTAAAATTCAAACGGCCCATATTAGAATCTACAGAATGAACGACCATGATCTTTTTTTTTAACTATTAGTTTACGGATTCGGGTTGGGTCGGGTTATGAGTGAGGTCAACCCTCACAACTCGATTTGTGAGTCAACCCGAATTGGCCAACTCGATCGAAATGAACCCGATTTGGCCAACTCGAATCTGAACCCGATTTGGTCAACCCAACCCATATAAAAATCAGATTTAATCAGTTGGATTCGGGTTCAACCCAACCCAAGTTGCAGTCCTAATTAATTTCGAATTCTCCGTGCCACCACTGTATTATTTTTAAGTTTTTTATACTTTTCAAAAAAAATTGCCTCCTTAAGAAACATTATATATACCTAATTTCTAGGTCTTATGTTCACCGCTACATATACGAAAAATGTCATTCTAAAAAAAAAGAAAAAAAGGTTCTGAGACAACAATATTCAAAGCCATCACCAAACATCACAGCTTTACATCTCTCGCACGTATCTCTAAACACATATAATTAATATAACGATTAAATTAATCATTACTAAGTTATAAATTCTTAGTCTCTTATCTTTTCTTTTATCTAACCAAACAATACAAAAAAATTGTCATCTTCAAAATAAGATCCATAAACAGATAACTAAATTAAAAATTGAGAAAATACTCAAAATCTTTTAAAAGTTAGAAATACTCAAATAAGCTATTTTTTTAAATCATATGTAAAAATATATTGTTTTACAATTTCAGAAAATGCAATTACTTGAATATCATTATGTTATCTACTATTTAAACATTATCATATATATTTAATTGTTTAGCACCCCAATTAAAAAATATTAATAAATAATAAAATATTTTTTAATTTGTTAATAAAATTTATTATTATTTCTTATATATCTAAATACACCATTAAGATTCAAATTGTAAAAAAATTAAAATCTTTCGTTCTAAAATAAATTTTAAATATTCTAAACCTTCTAAAGTCTTTTGAGACACTTATATGTGTTTAATATTATACAAAACAATCCTTATACAAGGCATTTATAAAATATAAATAACAAAAAAAATTGGAAAAAAACTTTAAAAAGTTTGCGAAATCCAAAAAACAAATTCTTGTAAATTTATGAATGACAATTTTAACAATTTTAACTTTTTTTATAATATACTTAAAAATTTTAATAACATATAAAATTACTCTCAAATAAAAATCATTCTTTATATTAATATTACTTTTCAATTAGATGATGGTTATAAAAAAATTTCAGTATGATTAAAAAGAGTTTAAAAATTAAATAAGAGTACGTTAGTCTTTTTAATTTTTAAAATTGTTAAATTAAAATTTTTTTTTTATAATTTTAAAAAGTGACTAATTTTGTTATTTCTAACTTGTAGAAGTTTTTATTTGATATTTTTCCCTGAAAATTCACTGATCTCAAAATTATTTATTACATTATATATCTATGCAGGATAAATTATATGTCACGGGGCCAAACGGGGCAAAATAGCACATGGTAGTTAAGGATGGATGGGTAGATTTAGACATAAATTGTAAAAATAAAATGCACCAAGAAGTTCAACTAAAAATACACAGATCTGGAATTTTTAGAGGAACGACAAGAAATGATAGGTCCCCCAACACAGCCTGTGTGACAGCCTCACCATTTATATAATCAGATTAGACAAAACATTGTCGTGTTTGTGGTCCTCGACTTTTGGCATCCAGCTGTCACCGTCCTTTTTAATTAGAATTTTTAGGTATAGTGAATCTGTTCATAAACTTTGATATATATATATATATATATATATATATATATATATATATATATATATATATATATATATATATATATATTACCACGTTTTAAAATATTTATCAACATTGGTAAGATATTCCCCTATCTGATAAGCAGGCATAAGAGGAATGTTGGTTTGCATACATTGAAATGTGTCATTGATTACCTGGGAAAAATATTATGCCTCGTCTTGCTTTGTTTGCCAATAGTTTTATTCGGACATAAAAAAGTTTATGAGGATAAAAGAGATTTTAAATGATTTTCTATTTAAGTGTTATTCTTTTCTTAGTTTTGTTTAATAATAGCATTTGTCATATTAGAATACAATTATAATCTTGAATGTATAATAAATAAATAAAAATTAATATATGCATTCCTCATCCGGGATAATTTATTCCAAATATTACAGTTTATTTAAATTAAACACGCATGCATGATTTCTGAAGATTAAACCATTTATAATTTATTCCATTATCCACATGTTTATTTGGGAAACAAATGGAGGCGTTTGAAATATGTATCCAAAAAAATGAAATATTATATATTATTCAAAATAATTAAAAAGATGTCCGGATATCCGTTTAAGTAAATATATATATGAATCCATTGTGAACGATATATTAATTAATAATATGTTTTTTGGATAAATTAATTCGGGGTGCTTAAAGGAATCTTTGAATTATTTTTAGGTTCTTGTAAAATCTAGAGTTATTTTTAGACCCTCAGATTCCACTGTATATTATTTTTTAATCTTTTTATCTATACACAGTTAAATCAAGCATTATATTTTTTATTTTTACCCTCACATTCACCCTCTATGAACACTGTTAACAGATCCATAGACACTATTAAATTGTTTCGTACAATTTGTTGATTGATTTTTATGCATTACTATTTTTTTATTATGATTTCATTATATTCTAATATGATAGAAAATTTATTGGGTTAGTCATCAAATTTGACAATGGTGAGTAGAAGGATTGTTTGTCTTTATAGGTGGGGGAGAGAGGGGGGCCAAACTCTTTTTTTTTCAATCAAACTCTCTCTGGTCCTCCACCATTCCAACTAGTGTTTCTTATTTAAATAATATTAAACCATATTTTAATTAAAAAAAAGAATTTGAATGTTAATATTCAAATTGTATTCGAAAAAGAATAATAATTTAAAAGGATGGAAAATTTGATATTAAAATAGGATCTAAATAGTTTTTTTTTTTTTTTTTAAAAAAAAAGATAGGCATTATATAACTTAGTGGAGGTTACATAAGTCTGAAGCTTACCAACAGGTTGGCAAGAGCAAATAAAAGAGAGTGAAAAAATTACAAAAAATATGGAGAGAACGTCGATCCAAGCGGGATCCACATACTCACGAGTCGTGATGACAGAACCCGAACCAATTCGTGCTCCCCCCTTTATGCGTCAACCCGCCTCCAAGAGAAGCGAGAGCTAGCCCAGGTCGATCACAAAGGCCCCTCCGCTAAGATGGATGTTGCGTGACCCTGCAAGCTTGCAGCCCCATGCGATGATTAATTGCATTGTGTCCTTGCAAATGTTTTAAATGTAGAAACGTTGGCCCGAAAAGAGTATCTTATTTCTGCTCAACCACATGGCCCATAGCGCAGCCGGTATGATTATATTAGTCACCCGCACATGCACACTTGCACTCCGAGGGCTAGCACCTCCCCGCATGCGACGCCACAATTCCTCTTCGTTCGAAAAACTCGTCGGGGTGCCGGATGCAGTCTCCATCAGGGACCACTGGGAAAGAAGGGCTGAGCATTGGCAGAGTAAGGATCTGAATAGTTGATAAGATTTTTTGGAAATAGGATTTCAGTGATCATTCTACATGTCCAAATTTTTTAATAAAGTATGATAGAGATTTTCAGTTATAAATGTTAATTTAAAACAGATTTTTAAAAAACAAAAAAATATTTTGTGAAATCAATTTTTTTTTAAATCATAAAAAATATGATTCAAGAGAATCAAAATGTATTCCCACACGCAACCATAGTTTGCATGGACTATTTAGCTTTCATATTCATTCGTTTGAATTAATAAAAAGACTTTTTAGCTTTAGATAGTGACAGTTTATCTTGTAAATTTGTAACATAGCACATGGGTGACTGCTAAATATTTGTTTGCCAGTTATAATTACTTTGCACATAAGCAAATATATCATCAGGAGGCTTTGCTGTTGGCTTTACTGAGGAAGAAAATAATATGTCTAACCCCTTATACAACCTCATTTATAAAATACTCTAAGTCCGCAAATGCTCCACCTGGGAGAAAAGTAGAATAACTAGTTTCCCCATTCTCTGCTAAATGGAATTGTCATTATTACTTAAAAGTTTTGTTATATAATTAATATAAATTAATATAATAATATAAATAAATAACAAAATACTTTGAACTCAGCATTCAATATTTATTTTTGGTCACTTATCAGCCCAACAAATGAATAATAAAATAAAACAAAACCTCTTTTACCAACCGTCGTGATCTTTTCGGGTCATCATATATTACTAATTGTAACCATGCTATCCAATATTAGATTAATCAAATTTGAATCATGATTTTCTTACCCCCATAATAAATAAATTTTTTATTCAATAAACATATTTACAAAAAAATAAAAAAGCATGTAGAAAAATCTTTACATAATTAAAACACCATAAAAGTGATATTATTATGAAAAAATAATTTTTATTAAATGTAATATTTTAATCATTAAATTATATGAATTGAATATTTTTAATAATGTTTACACTATCTGGAGATCAAAAGAAAACAAGTAGGAGGAAAACCACCGAAGAAAAAGACGGGGTTACAGAAATGACACGCACAAAGCAAAATAAAAGGTGCAGACAAAAACAAAAACCATCACAGCTGGCTGTCTCTCCCGAGTCCCAACAATAGTAAATAAAAGAAAAAAAAAAGGTCTTTTTAACGTACACACCCACTACCTTTAATAGCACTCTAAACTTTTTTTGTCCACAAAAAACTGGATTTTATTTAACAATCAAACCAACAGACATAACAAATAAAGAAAAAGAGAGAGAATCTATGTACAAACATCACATGTCAAGATGAAACTAATAAAAGAAGCATACAATAAAATAGAACGAAACAAACAAATATAAATCCTCTGATACAAATCGCAGAATAAGCAGCTCTCTCAGCATGAAAAGAATCCAAAGTAAAATGTGGGAACCATATTTAACCATAAGCCAAGAGACCCCCCTCCCACTCCCCCCTCACAGGAAATGAACAGCAAACAATAATACTAAAAGGAAAGAAATCGATTCCCTCTCTAGATTGCAATGCCAAACACGGATAGCACTATCCATCCCATCGTTATCCCTCCCATCACCTTGCTCATCACATATGCCACTGCATCACTGGTCTGCACAAACCAACAAAAAAAAAAATCATTATTATAACATTAAATCATAACCGTCTGACGGAAAGATCATTCATCGGACGGTGCACATTAAATGAATACATGGGTTTTTTTATATCAAAGCCCACAAATCGAGGTACTGACGACACATTGAAAACCGTCAGAGACCAGTGACCTCTGACACACGAGACATCAGCACCGTCGATTATTTTATGAACGGTCGTTGAATGTACCTAGATTACGGATCTCAAAAGATTTTCTAGATCGCAACAGTGGGTTCAACATAATTGGGTTTGGGTTCCGAGTAATAGCATTGACAGCATTGGAACCTAAGATCTAACGGTCATGATTAGATCTGGACCCGAACAATCATGATAGAACAGTAAAGCATCTAGACCGACCAGATCTAAGGATGATAACGACAGACGACACTGTTTTTTTTTTTTTTTTTCGGTACGAAAAATTTGAATTAAAAAAAAAACAGACTTTGAGTGCGAAACACTCACCGTATCGTCGGCGGCTCCGGACGGGCCAGGAGAAGCAGCCTCCGATCCAGCGGGAGACCCAACCGCCGCAGCCGGCGCCGGAGATTTGGCACCCTTCTTCTTCTTCGACTTCTTGCTCGGCGCCGGCGCCGGGACGATGTCGGCGGCAACAGGAGTGGACGCCACGGGGGCGACGACTGGAGCGACGGTCGGAGGAGCCGTCACCGGCGCGACAGTAGGAGGCGCCGTCACCGGCGCGACAGTCGGAGGAGCACTAACAGGGACGGCGGCTGGCGGAGCACTGACGGGGACCGCCGGAGGAGCGGCAACGGGGGCGACGACGGCGGGGGCCTTGGCGGGGGGAGCAGTGACGGGGGCGACGACGGGGGCCTTGGCGGGGGGAGCCGTGACGGGAGCGACGACCGGGGCGGTGACGGCCTTGGTCGGGGCGGTGACGGGAGCCACAGTGGGAGGAGCGGAGGTTGCTTTGGGGGGAGATGCGACGGGGGTGGCGGCAGTGGGAGGAGTGGCGGCGGCGGTGGGAGGAGTGGCGGCGGCGGTGGGAGGAGTGGCGGCGGCGGTGGGAGGAGTGGCGACGGGAGCGGGAGTGGTGGTGGAGGCGGCGGGGGCGGCTGAGGGGGTGGAGGCGGAGACGGGGGTGGTTTTGGAGGTGGGGGCGGCGGCGGGGCTCTGGGCGGTTGCGGCGGAGATGGCAATGCAGGCGATGAAGATGGTTAGGATGGTGTGGCGGTACTCCATGGTTAGGATACTAAGCAAAGAGTCAAAGAGAGAGAGAGGGAGAGAGAGAGGGGTAGTTTTTTGAGAGGGTTGAGCGAGAGTGAAGTAATGAAGAGAGGGAAGGATATATAGAAGCGATCGATCGTAGCGGAGGGTCGCATGGGTTTGGAAAGGGTGGGACCCATCGGGTGCACAGACTGTCAAGGCGGGGGGGTCCTATCGCGCCAACCCCCTCCTTCTACGCATGTGATCTCTCGTAATTGCGAGTGCCAACGCGATCCGCCAATGCCGAACCGCGACGTATTTGACTCAGCCAGAGGACCCCACCAGTGAATGGCTGTCTGGGGATACGTGACCTGTAAGAAAAATTTACAAAAGAAAAATAAAAAATGTTACGCAGTTTATTTTAAAAAAGTTGTTGGTTTTTTTTTTAAATATATCCTGTTATTTTTGTATATGTCAAATTATCCTTGAAAAAATCATCATTACGTAAGTATTTTTGAAAAGTTTATAAGTTGTGCATCGGTGTTCATGCAGTCATCTTTCATAAATCATAAATACCCTTTTGTTTCCTCTCTCCTGTGTCCAAGGTTTTATATTTTGTAATTCAAATTTTTTTTTATGTTCGAATCCCATTTGAAGCCCTTTTTCATAGTCCAAACCCATTTGTAGTCATTTTTCAAGGTCTAAATCATTTCATAGATGATGAGCTCATCTCAAGCATCCTTTCAAACATATAAGAATATGTTATTTATGGTAAGGGTAAAACATTAAATATGCGCATTCCGGTTAACCAAGTAACCCCAATTCGGTATTTGATGTTGAGAGCATGTAATGAAGAGACACTGATACACAAATTATGAATTTTTGTAGAGATATTTTTGCTTTGATGTTGACGACATGTAATGGAGGGATAATTTGATAAAATTAAAAAATAACGTGAGTATATTTACAAAAAGCCAAAATTATATATATGAAATAGTAAAACATATATTATAATATTATTTATAAACAATATTTTTTTATAAATAAAAAATATATTTAAATATACATATAAAATTATATTTAAAAATGTAAAAAATAAGTATAATAAAACTTTTGAGAGAGAAAGAAAAAGAGGATCGGATGGAAATTGATTACGAATGACAGCCAGGGGTGGAGTTGGTGAGAGAGAGAGTGGGACATAGCAGGTGAAGGTGAGTGGGGACAAAGGATCCGATGGAGCGCAAGCTAATCAGGCTTTGATGGGAAGGCAAGGCAAATCATACAGAGGAAGGAGATCTCGTGCTGGTTAACGGTCACATTTTCAACGGCTGGATGATGTTCATGTTCTAACCGTTGGGTGTCATGACTTGCAGTCCTTTTTTTTTTTCCGTTGCAAATTTTGGTCCCCCCACCTTAGGGTGCACATTTATGTGTGTGACTCATTCAGAATTTTTTTTTTTTTTTTTGGAAGACTTGTATGAATGGTTGCAGTGCATTGAGAGGGGAATAAATGGAGGAGATTGGAGTCTGTATATTACCTGTTCAAGTAGATATACAAGTTGATTGTCCGGAGTCCAGGCCCCATTCCATGACCTGTTTGTTGCAGCATTTAAGTTGAAAGCTTGATGAATTTGATTCATGCTTGAGATTATGTCTTTGAATAAAAAAGTAATTTGAAGATGATTGCCTTCTTTTTACATGGGCCTATTTTTGTATTTTTCTTTATGAGCACTGATACACTTAGTCTGTTTTACAACCCGTTTTGTAGTCTCATACGTTATGATAACGTAGTATATACTATGTGTATAGGGTTCTATCATAGCATATAGCGCAAATTTTTTTTTTATCATTTTTTTAACTTGAAAAAAACATACTAATGTATATTAGTATATACTTCATTTCATATAACAACACTTTATTTTGAAAGTATATAATTTTTTTAAAAAAATCAGGGTGGACTGCAATTGGGGCTAAATGTATCATTTTCCTTTCTTTATATATAGTTATATACAGAGCTTGGTTGGAGTAAAAAAGACCACTAATTAAAAATACTCTTGATAAATTTGTTGAGACATTTGTCAAGCATAGGTTGAGATGTTCAAGATTTTGGGATTTAGATCTAAGACTTTATAATTTAAATTTTTTTGATAAGTGTAAGTTCTTCCATGCCTAGGGGTGGTAAACGAGTCAAATAAGCCGAGCTTTTACCTGCTCTGGCTCAGCTTGTTTAGTATCAGACTCGGCACTCGGCTCAGTTTGGAACCGAGTTTCATTTTGTGTTCAAGCTCGGTTCCTTGGGCTTGTGAAAAGCTCGGTGGAAGCTCGGCTCGACTCAGCTCGGCTCGTTTGTTAAACAAGCCAAGCCGAAGCTCGAATCAAGGCTCGTCTCGGGCTCGTTTAGCTAAAAAAAAAATCTTGTTTAGCATTTGAGAATTCAAATTTCACAAATCACAACACCTTATACATGTGAAAGTAACATACGCTCGGGCTCGGCTCATTCCCTTTTTTTCTGTTAAGTGAACAAGCTCATCTAGGCTCGGGCTCGGCTTATTTAGAAACTGAGCTTTAAAAATTGTTCAAGCTCGACTCGTTTGTCTAATCGACGAGCCTGAATGAGCTTTAACCGAGCCTACCAGACTGCTCGGCTCGTTTAACAGCCCTATCCGTGCCTCCATCTAGGGCTGCCTCTGGTGACTAACATGCTATGGGCAATAGATTGGGCAAGCCTCGTGGAACGCCTTTATCAGCGGTTAGCTGGCTGGCGTCGACGCACCCTCAAATTTAGGAGCAGGATGACCCTTATCCAAGCGGTCCCATCCAGCCTACCAATCTTCTTTCTATCCATTTTTCGTTTGCCACGAGGGGTGGGGCAGGAGATTGACCGCATCAGTTGATGTTTTTTGTGGAATGGCACCACGGAGAATGTAGAGGGGCATCTTTAGCTTGGGTGAGGAGTTCACCCTTTCGTTAGCGTGGGTAGTTTTTGGTGAGTAGTTTTTGGTGTGAGGACACTGGGAGCTGGCGCATTCGGTTTTAGAGGGCACCAGTGGGGAATGAGAAGCTTAATTTGGTGGCTCTAGATGGGTGTTTTGAGGGGGTGCACCCCATGTCGGGTGTGATAGATGCGCGCCAGTGGGGGGCCTAATTTGAGCCGGGGGTTCGGTGTCAGCGGTGCTTATGAATGGTGGTGTCGGGAGGTACCCCTGAATCTGGAGTTATCCGCGCAGACTTCATGGTTTGTGGAGACTCCCATCCCCCTCAAGGTCAAGGGGTTCATGTGATTGGCCCTCCAAGACCGGTTGCTCACCAAGATGTATCGCACCAAATGGAGACTGAACGAGTCAGTTACGTGTGTTTTGTGCAATGTGGCTGCGAAACCACGTCGTACCTTCTATGCCAATGTAGCTTTACGTGGCAAGTGTGGACGATGTTTGGTGCCTTTGCTGGTGTGGTGCTCAGGATTGAGGATATGGGGGAGCTGGGGGGGCTAGGTGTGTGCCTTCGTCGGGTTGGAGGGGGGAGTCCTACAGGCAGGCTCATGTAGGCTGCCATCCCCACGGTTTCTTGGGCGTTATGGCTCACGCGGAACGCGGTGGTCTTTCATGGGCAATGGGCTACACAGAGAATGTGCGTGTGACGCCCGGCCCGTTGAGAGGGAGGCCCAACAGTCCCAAGAGGCCCATGGATTGGGTGAGGGTGAGGGTTTGGTGTTTAGTCCCACATCGCCTAATGGGAGGAGATAGTCTGTGCTTATATGTGAGCACAGCTCTTACACACAAAGACGCGTTTTAAAGCCGTGAGCCCATTTAGGGGCAAAGCGAACAATTTCTTGTTGTGTAAACCTGGGGCATTACAATTGGTAGCAGAGTCTATCCAAGACGCGTTTTAAAGCCGTGAGCCCATTTAGGGGCAAAGCGGATAATTTCTTGCTGTGTAAGCATGAGGCATTACAGTGCGGAATGAGGCCGTGGGACTCTTCTGCAGTTAATTGGTAATTAATTAAGATTTGATCTTAATTAAGATATAAAGTGAATCTCCTAAAATCAGAGAAACAGATTTGTTTGTTACAGATTTGCTTGTTAGGAGATTACTTAGAGAGGAAAGTTATTTATTCATATAAATATTCTCTTAGGGTTCCAAGGTAAAATTGGCTAGCATAACCAAAATGTAGAGATCCATAGAAGTGAGGTTGAGAGGATTCAAGAGAGGGTAACTCCATGAGAGAGTTTGTAAGACATTTTTGTATCTTAAATTATTATAGTGGATTCTCAGTTTTCGCCCCGTGGATGTAAGCTTGAACCGAACCACGTATTTTTGTGTTCTTCGTGTGATGGTGCTTTGTTCTTGTGTATGATCTCATCTTTTATCGACGGCTTCCGCATATTCGTTTGCCAACAATTATCTGACGCAAAATATCCCACCGAATCAGCAAAGACAGTTATGCTCAACATTGTTGTCTTCCTTCATAAATATGGGAACAATAAAGAATACAAGCTATCATCTATCACCACCAAATTTCATATCAACTAATCATTCTAAAAAAACCCAAAAATTATTACTAACTTGAGCATCAGAGCCCCTTCGCTAGCACCACACTGATGTCAAGAGGTTTTCTGAGTGTAGGTTTGGCTTTTATGTAGTCAGGTCACCGCTTAAAGGAGGAGCTTCATCTCGTCTACATAGGTTGAGATGATTCACACCCCTTCAACTATAATGATATAGTTTCCAGCATATAATTGATTTTTGAGGATTGAAATGCAAACATTTTTAAAAATTGAGAGTTCTTATCTTCGTAACTTCTTCAAATTATAATGATGCAGGTGAAATTCACAAACTGAAATATGACTCAAACTGAATTATGACTAATGCGATCCAAGATCAAGCTCTTAGAGGATAATCAAAGAGATGATGAAGATGCGCATCTTGACACTGATATGTCGCCTTTCATAGTTTCTCTAATGTTCAATAGTTGAAACATATCGAACCTCCTCTTCGTAGGATGGGAGAAGTACCCCCTCTTTAGTGAGGGGACTTAGGTTCGAGTCTTGCCGCCTACTGATAGGGAAAGATTTGATAAAAAAAAAAAAAAATTACCTATAAAAAAAAAAAAAATAGTTGAAACGTGAGTTTTCAGAGGGAAAAAAATCTAAAATTCTTACTAGCTACAAAACAAAATCGGAATGGGTTTCAAGATTAGCATGCAACTCAAGTAATATCTTTTCATTTATTGAAGTAATACGACTTAATAATAAAACTTACATAGGTGAGATACATTCCAAGGCATTGGAATAGATAGACAGACCATCAAGAGTTTCAAGGTGATGGTTGTCTCTCTTGTCAATTTCAATTACTCAATAAGGCCCCTCCTAGTTTGGTCCTACTTTACCCATATTATATTTCAATCTTGCATTTCTGAACCAATTCCCTAACGTGAAAAGACCATCAAGAAATATAGTATTTACAGTCTTGTGTAATTTGGTTCTAGATAGCTAGTAATTTTACCAGTCTAACTAATGTGATTTTTTCTTTTTACTTTTTAATCTCTAGAGAGTACTCCATCCTTTAACCAGTGTGAATATGAAATTCCCTCTTTTCATAACATCTTAGACCTGGGGTTGAATTGCTTGAAGTATGTGGTGAATATTTAATCATTAAAGACTCCCAAAAATTGGATTATTCATACTTTGAATTGTCACATGTTTATCTTATGTAAATTAATTTTAACTAATTAATAGAGAAAAAGATCATCCCACCACAATCAATTTCAAACATGATGGGAGAACAACCTTTAACAAGTAATATGAAAATGCACCACAATACACTTTGTATTGGGAAAATGGAATGAATGTCCAAATAATTCTTTTAGAAACTCACATAGAAGATGGAGGAGGAGGTCTATCGTAACCAGACCTACTAAAAATAAACGAGGTGACGCTTTAGCTTCACCAAAAACAAAATTGAATCGTCAATATATGAGTGTTGAATGAATACTAGGGCATAGGGGTAACCGGGTAAGCCATCCCCAGCATAATAAGATTATATTTAAGCAGCACCGTTGAAAATATCGTAGGGTAGTCGATTGGCACATAGGCCATGTTTGAAAACAAATTTGAAAATTAGCTTTTAATCAAAAATTGAGTTTAAAATTGAGTTTGCAGGAAACTCTCTTAATAGATTATGAAAAAATTAACTTTTGAACAATTATTTGCAATAATATATTTACAGCTTTTAATTAAACTGTAACTTTTTTTCTATTAAAAAAAGGATTTGAAAAAATCAGATTTCTACATATCTATTATCTTTTTAAACCTACATCCAAATGCCCTCCCATGAACTCAAAAAGAAACAGCATTTTTTTTTGCCTATGAGGAAGAAGATGACCACGGTGAGTGCTACGACTCTCACTTCTCAAACAAGTGTAGTGAAACACTTCACATACAGTGAAACACTCTACTTAATTTGTCAAACTCAAGTATGTTTAAACTACTTCCATATTTTATATGAGAACCCTGGCGATATGGTTGAATAGATGAAAGATCATATCTCAATATTATTTTAATTTTTAAAAATAATAAGATCATATACACTTTTATAAAATATGAAACATATATTTTAATTAATTGAATGGACTTATTTATTAAAATGTGAAAAAATTTAACATGTATATAACTCGTATAATGAGATACATGTATGTATGTATGTCAAATGAGATATGGATGTCTATTGGGCTATAAAAAGTAAACGACACACAACTCAAGCCCACGCGATGTTTCTTTTTCCCAAGCCCAACTCGTCTGTTTCACACACTCGGTCGCCACGTACGCCAAACATCGTGCTCTTATGTTATGCCTGCATCACAAGATAAAGTGAAATCTCAAAACAAAGATGAGGCGCGCCTCTTCTCCTAAAAATCGAAGCCCAGGCGTTCCTCTTTTCCCGATAAAAAAAACCCCTCTCTCTCTCTCTCCCTCACTGTCAAGCAGAACAAAACAAACAGATCTCGATTAGGGTTTTATTAGGTTTTCTCTTCCTGCTTTTCACTCATGGCGCTCTCTCTCAGCTGCTTCTGCCCCACCATGCTCTCCGGCGAACACCTTGCCCCCCGGACGCTCTCCGTGGCCCCTTTCTCGGTCTCCGGCGGGCGGTCTCGCGCGGCGTCGGTGTCTTGCGCCGCTTCTAAACCGGCGGCGGCGGCGGCGGGGAAGAGGGAGCCAAGGGGGATAACGAAGCCGAGGCCGATCTCTCCGGCGATGCAGGAGCTCCTCGGGGTCTCGGAGATCCCCAGGACCCAAGCCCTCAAGCTGATTTGGGCATACATCAAGGAGCACAACCTTCAGGTCTCCTCTTCGTAACTTCTTCAGATTATAGGCCTTTGTTGTATTATGTTTCATTAGTTAAATCAAATGAGCTTTTTTTTTTTTGTCAGAAGTGGCGTCTCTGTAAATGGCTTTATACGTTTTTTTAATCTAAAGTTTGGATGCGTATAATGATGGATTAGGGTTTTCATTTTGTTTTCCCCTTTTTTCCAAGGCCATATCTGTGAAATATTGAGTTATGTGTGATATGTGTTCTTGGATGGTCTTTGGATAATCATGTAGATAATAATGGAAAGTCTTTCATGTGGTTGCTGAATTGTGTGTTAACATTCATTCATATGGTTATGTAGATTACCATGACATGATCAGGTGACATGGCTTGAGTAGAGTGCTCCAAGATTTCTAGGATGATTCATTAATGCAAGGGTTATATGTAATGCACTTCTTCATTAGGATTCTAAATCAGCTATAGGAATTTTAGTGTACTGTTATATCTTAATGTCGGGATCATTGAGTCTTATTGCACAGTTCTATGTCTATCTTATTGTTTAGGGACCTGATGAATGTCCTCAATTGTTTTGCACGAGTTATTATCTTCATCATTACGAGATGTCATGTTGTTGACATTATATATGTTGTTTTTTGGAAACTTGTGATTGTAATGTCTCATAATGTGCTGCACTTTGAAACATAGATTTGGCCTTGTGAATCTTTTTTCATAATGAGAATCTTAAGCACGACTTTGATGCAAGTTGAGAATTTAAATCCTTTCATGTCATTATTGATTTAGTTCTGAAATTTTGTACTTCAAATGTGTAACAGTGAGTTATGTTTAATTACATTGTTGTCAGTGAAAAAACAATCCTTATTATTTTGTTTGATTGAGATTCTATGTACACAATTTGAATCATGTTACGAGTATGATTCCATGCACAATGATTTGGTGATCTTTGTCATGTAATAAAGTCTACAGATTGGAATTTTATGAGAAAGTAAATATTTATATCATGTCACACATTCCTTGTTTGTTGCAATTTGTATTTATAAATTATAAATTATAGCATGTAGATTATAAATTTTAACTTTTTCTGATAAACAATAGACATATTTGTGAAACTGTTAGAAATAAGCAAATAAGAAACAATGTATGTTTGTTATAATAAGTTGTAAACAACTTTTTGTTGTGTAATTATTAAAAATGGCATTTTAAGTTATGGAAGTGAAAATTTGATGCCATGTTTGTTTGTAATAAAGGGCACAATTGTTATTCATAGTGTAGGTTAAGATTATTTGTGTCCAAAATGAAAATTTTATAAAGTATCCCACTGCCTTATCATTAACGAGGACCGAGAAGGTGAGAACTAAACGGATTCAATACATTCTTCTAACTGCCAACACCATTTTGATGAAAAACCGTAGCTTTCCAACAATCTCTGTAGGAAGTCCCAACAAATAGATTCATTAGCTTTCTCGAAATCAAGTTTATAAAGGAAATCCTACCTTTACCTTTATGTGCTATGGCCACGCACTCTTGAGCAATAAGAAGCTTGGTGTGAGGGATCTTTCTGCAGCTGGGAGGGAGGGGGAGGGGCGGGTGGATGGGCTAATGAAGAAGAAGTTCCAATGTTAATTAAGAGGAAGTTCAGTAATGAGATGTTATATTGGACGTAAAGCCTTTGTGATTATATTTGTCGCAGGCAATTTCTCTGTAGTATCAGAGCACTAACAGCAATCTGACTTTGCATTGTGAGAGAATGTTCAACTCATGGAGAAGATTATTAAAATGTAAAACAATAGGCTGAGATAGGCTTCATAAAGGCATTGTTAGGTTCTATGAGAATATCATGTTTCAACCACCAGGAGATGCTGGAGGTGGTCATTTCTTCTCCTGTAGCATTTGAGATTTTGGAAGAGGAATTTGAAGGTGTGTTAGTTGATGGGTTGATAACACCTCACTTGAGGCCTCATAGCTCTATGTTGGTTTTTCCCTGGCTGTTGATTTTTTGGTGATTATAAAAGCTATTTAATGTTCTATATTGTTTTAGTTCTAAAAAAAAAGTCGGTGCCATCTGCACCATACTAAACTTAACCACAAGTATATATGAGTACGACCTATGTTATTCTTTGTGGCACATGACCTAGCCGAAGGGGAAAATAAAGGTTGAATGGAGGGAGGATCTTTTTATAAGCCTTGATATGGAGAAGACTTGTTATAGTGGGTTAAAGTTTCATCTGGACATGCTCACATCTTAGCTTTGACAGTAGATGGTGCCATTTGATGTTGGTGCACTTTTGTGGCATATTTTCTAGAATGGTCATGGTTCTTTTGATGGTGTTAATCCATTATTATTTTTGTGTAACGAAATGATGTTCATTCCTCATCCCAAAGATTTTCATATCCAGGGTTGGATGGGTGTCGGCCATTCACCCTCTCCTCCTCCCTTCTTCACCATCTCCATGTCATGTCTCTTGCTGATTCACTTGTCTCTAGCTCTTTAGCATTGCCATGCTCTATACTTCAGTATAGCATTAACCATGCTAGATCTGTCTGAACTCCGTCCATGTCATTGTTTGTTTTAATTTCCTATGTATCTTTATGGCCTGCCACTTCTCTCAAAAAAAAAAAAAATTGTGCCCTAGCACTGGTAGTTTTGTTTCCGGCCTTGAAGTATGTTAGGGCTCTGGAAATTATCCGTAGTGTGGCATTATGTGAGATGAAATTTTTCAGAAGTCATGCTCTTTTTTATGATGCTGCCAACCTTGTTAAGATTTTCTTGTTTAGTCTGAGCTAATGTGGTCTGAGACAGAGTTAATCGATTTGGTTGATATGGAACCTGGTTATATTGGTCTTTGGCTGTCCTTGATTGTAAAATGCATGTCCTTCTAATTTCCAAGATTTGTTTGTGATTTTTTTCCGGTCACTTAGGTATTGAGCAAGTGGATTACTGTATATATTTATGGGTATTAGGATTTTTTTTGGAAGGGTGATCATGTTGAATTTTTGTGTAACTAGCTTAAATTCTCATAAATATGGAGCAAACTTGTACCTAAAGATGTAGATGAGAGACCTAAAGATGTAGATGAGAGATGGATTAAACATGGAGAGATGGAAAAATCCGATATTCCTTTGATGGATTTCCTTGGAAAGTGACTGAAAGTAGAGTGTTTTCCTTTTGACTTTCCTTTTTGACGTGTGTGGAAATTGAAAATTGGAAGGAGGGATTCTCAAAGGCAATATTATATTACTATGTGGATGGGTAAGAAACTTTCCTTTTTGCATGAATGAGCAAAATTAGAGTGAAATCAGGGAAATTGTAGAACAAACTGCAAACATTTTGTTTTGGCTTTGGCAAAAGCTTACAAAGGCAGTTCAGTTCAAGCAAGGATCATAACCTAATGCAACTTCTTCCTTCTTTTCTTTCTTTCTTTTTTTTTTTTTTTTTTTTTTTTTGCCTAGCTGCCCATTTTTCTGCACTGCCCATGTCGTCAGTATCACACATTTTCCTGGCCCCTAATGACCATGACAATTTGAAGATTTGAACTTGGACTCTCTTTGCTTGGGGTGTTAAAACCATGATGCTGCGTGCATGAAGGACCACCGTTTCACACTTCTACTGTCAAAAGCCACCCTGTTGGAGACTTGTTTGGGAAGTAATTTTTCTTTAATAAGTATGAACATGGGACTATTATATTGAGACGGGCAGTTGGTGTTTTGGCAAGACTTCATTATTTATGTGCCCAAGTTTAAAAAATGCACAAGTTGGTTGTGTGGTTGTTCTATCTTAAGGACTGTTAGGGACATCTAAATTGGGGTTGGATGGTAAAGGGGTAGTTATGGGAGATAATGGTGGGCTTAGTATAGCCTGTTTAAGAAATGAAATTGCTGCTTAAAATTATATAATGTGGGTGAAAAAAATGTAGACTTATTCTAAATTTAGATTTTCATGTTGCCTCTAAGTTTGAGTGTTTTTTTTTTTTTTGTTAAAAAAAACAAGGATAAAATTGAATTTAGCGTGCTTGTTTATTGACAGTGTAGAGTTCCTTATTTGAGAACATGCATCTCCTGTGTTGGAAAGTTTTTTATTTTAATCTAATCGAGTACTGGCTGTACTGCTTATCTGGCAGAAGAATTTCAGTATTTCCGTGATATCTCTGGGCTGAGTGACTTGAAATACATGGAGATCAGCAGTTTAATATGAGGTTCATCCTTTTGCATAGATGGATATTAAGCTGTGGGTGAAATTCTTGCAGATCATTGGTCAGACAAAAATTGACATAATAAAAGACACTTTGTCAATTAAAGATGGAATAGTGTAGATGGGGACACTGCAGTAAATTGTTAGCAAGCTCCTTTGTGCTTTTAGGCTTTGTGGCTATAAATAAAGTGATAACCTAGGGCCATGATACAACAATTTGGATATTCTATGGCATGCTTTGGGGAAGTTCCTGTGGCAACCGATCATGGTGTGACTGACGGCATGATTTTGTCACTTGACATCATGTGCAATGTTATTTTTTCAGGAAATACTTCTTCCTTGCTACAAATAATGCTTTTGTGTCACACCATGATTGACTGTTATAGGAAACTTCCTGTGGCATGCCTCATAACACAAGTTATTTACATGATTGGTTTGCTACTATATGTAAACACCTAGCTGTTGAACTAACAATAATTGGGCTGGGCCTATGACACAAGATTTGTATGATTTGGTAGGTTTTGGGATCATATCTAAGGTATTTTCCACTGATACAAATGGCTACCATAAAGTTCAAATGGGGAAACGTGAATGCATTCAAACTCAATATAGTGTTTGTTTGAAATTTCAATAGACCATCTCCCTAATACTTTGGCTACTCAAATTGATTCCCACTCCCTAAACACATGAATTTCACAGGAAATACACACTAGATTTCATTCAAAAAGTAACAAACTAAACCATTGCATTCACTGTACACTGTTCATTGTGTATCATAATTCAATCTGCCCCATGGTTATGGAAGTTAAGTTATTTTATACTCTATCAGTGGCTCAGAGTAAAGATTTACATTTTTTGAAGGTTCAGATTAAAAATATATATATATTAGACTTGCATGTGTGAAAGTGATTGCTGTTTGTCAATCTATGATGGCCATCAAATGGAAGTAAATTCTTTTAGATGAAATATATTCCCTACAATGATCAATCTTACATACGGAATTTCCTGATAAAAAAAAGTACTCACAAAGATGCTCCTCAAAGAATAATAAATTACCTACCAGCAGTTACCGTAAAAGTAACAAAATATTATTTTTTGAATAAATTATATCCTGCAGTTTTATTTCTTTTCTATTTGAATTGTGCCTTGATCCTTGTATATGTCATCTTTTTTCTTCTGTTTTTTTTACCGTTTCTTATCCTCCAGCTTAGTCATCTTTTTACACTTCTTCCATAGGAGTAGTAGTTCTTATAATATTAAAGTTTAGGATATTGTTTTGGAAGACATTTTGTTGATTGAGTGATACCATACGTGTAGATGTATGACTTGTAGGTGGATCCATCATCATATTAAGGGATATGATTTTATGCTCAGCTCCAAACAGAGTCTGATTAAAGCATGACCTGATCTAAATCACCATTGTCAAGCGCTGTTTAAATGGCGATCTGTAAACATTTGCTTGCAAGAAAAAGCATACAAGGATATTTAATTAAACTCTTTTGAAGTGTGGTGTGTCTCTGACAGTCTGATATATCACATCTTATGTGGAATTTCACTAGGCAAAATTTTACTCTTTAGTTGATTGAAATCACTTCCGCAGTGTTATTGAATTTCTGGGAACTGATCTTGGAGCTCTTTTAACAGCTTCCACAATTTTATATTTGGTCCACTGTTTACATTCTTACTCTCAGACTCTCAATGCTCCATTTGTCATATCAATTCTAATATTGATCCCTTCATGTAATTCATTTATTTCATTGGCAGCCATCATGCAATTTGAATGACACAGAAAGTGTTGATTGCTAATCCATGTTTCTCATCTTAACACAGGACCCAGACAACAAAAGAGTCATTGTATGTGATGAGAAGCTGAAGAAGATATTTGCAGGGAAAGAGCGTGTCGGGTTTCTTGAGATTTCAGGGCTAATCAATCCGCATTTTATGAAGTGAAATAGTGAATGCAGTGAGAGGAGAGATTCAGAAGGCTCACATGAAGATTGTTCTTTTTGTTGGTACGAAAAGATGGTTCTTTTTTGTACATGTCTATATACAATTAGCTGCGTTTGTGGAACATGTGGCCAGTAGCTTACGTAGTTGATGCATCTTTTGTTAGCAGTTGCATATGAACAATTTAAGTTTATCAAATTTTGCCTTGTATGTTGCAGCTGCATTTATTCAAGCATTTGTTATAATATTGTTATAATCAATCTCTGTCTGTTTCTCGGCGTAGTCTAAAAGTAAATAGTGATCTAATGTTCATTACTTCATTATAGATATGTTTACAATTTCAGTTACTTTTTTTCGGCAGTGTATATCTTTATTTCTTCTGAGATTGAACTTTTGTGAATAACTACACAACCCGTTCTGGAAGGTTTCACGAGCGCAAAAATCTTTGTTTGCTTCCCCTGAATAGCTCTGACAAAGTTCATTTTCATATGTTTAGACATTGTCTTTTTCGCATTCGCAGAGGCATAATAAATTATTCTTTTTTTTTTTTTTTTTTATGAATGATTGAGATTGAAACAAATAAATAGGTGTGATTTAATAAAAAATTATAAATAGATAAATAACCTAATTGTTTTGATAAAAACCAACCCAATTAAAAAAAATAACTTTTTCAAAGTCAAAATATCCATTTAAATTATGTTTATCAAACAATTTAATAGTAATGTGGGTCACAACGAACAGGGTATTAGTTGGGAGAAGATTCAGTCAGGACTGGATTTGGTCTGTTTAGTCAGTACTGAATTGGACGACGTGCGAACTGTACAATCTATTGTTAGGTATATATTTCACTATCTTATTGGATCCAATTAACCATTGAAAAAAATATGAATTTTTAAATATCATCAATATCTAATAGGAAAGTAAAATATATACCCAACAATTGATTGTACAGTTCAATTTATAGGTGGTGCAGTTCGATTTTTACTTCGTCTAGTTCGATATTAACCGAATTGACCGGATCCAGTCCTGATTGGATCCGGTCCCGTATTACTTCTCTTTTTTTTTGTTTTACTGTCTAAGCCAGAACAAATAGAGTTGATATCACATAGAAGAAGTAGCTTTATGTAGGTTCATCTCCTCCCACCCAAACACATTTTGCATTTCTAACCTTGTACCTTTTATTTATAAATATAACATTTCCACCTGTAAAAGAAATAATACATGAATAGTAAGAGAATTAACATTAATAAAACCACAATCGTAAAAAAATACATATTTAGTAAAGTCTTGACCACCATCGGGCTTGCTTGGCTGCCTAGACAATTATGTTCTGAATCTCTTGATAAAATATGCTTGGGAATACATTATCATCATTTGATGGAGATAAGATAGGAAAGCTATCAAAAATGTATATCAGAATGTGTCATCTGCATGTCTTGCCAATTGGTAAAAAACAAAATCTCAAACATAAACTCTATCGTAATGGACGCCAACAATGGTCTTCTCAACCTTAAGCATTGTTGATCGTACCCTCAAGTGGAAACAACTGTTCCCTCTCAAGGTTCTCCTTCTGAAGTCAAGTCCTTACATTGAACAAAGCTTGATGCACCAGTTTCTCAATAGTTCCAAAATTGAAATGAAATTCTCCACAACCAACACTTCATATCCACGAAAAAAGGAATAATCGAATGAGAAACTTTTCACTTTTCATATATCGACACATAAACTTAGTGCTCTTTCAGAGTTTGTCACCCATAATTCTTAAATATCTACACTGAATGGACTTCCAATAGCTGTTTTTCATTGACTTTACACCCCGGTTGTTGAACAATCTTTTGAAAAAAAAAACCCACCTATTTAATAATTTGTTTGGTTCACTTTCTTATCTTCCCAAGAATCACTGGACACCCATTGGCTTTGCAAGGTACCACATATATTTAAGCACAGTGGTATCAAAAATTATTTTTTCAAATAAAAAAAATACATTAGTATATATTCAGTGTAAAATGCATTTTTTATAACAATATATATTTCAGTAGACATGTGCATAATTTTTTATTTTTAAAAACCAGTGATAAATATGGATGGGGCTACACAAAGTACATCAGTACAAAATATATCATTTCCTGTATATTAACAAAAGTGATTTTATTTTATTTATTTATTTATTTTGGATAAGAAAGATCGGATACAATAACATAGCTCAAGGCCCACAACCAAAGGTTGTTAGGGCTACAGCTTTTTATAAAGGAATTAACTTGATTTGAACCCATGACATCCACTGTGGGGAGTCCATCTCAACCAACTGATGTTGGTACCAATAGCATTAAAGGTGAGAGACATTATATTAATCGCACAATCAAAGCATTAAATCACGCCCATTTATTCAGTCCACGTGACTTTTCAATGTCACAAACCAACCTTAAATACACTAATTGAAGAAGCACAAAATCTTTTAATCAAAGTGGCCAAGTGGGATTGAATCCAAAGAAAGAAGGCACCACCTCCATCATCATCATGAGGAAGCTTCCTAATGCCGCCATAAAAAAACAAAGACAAATACTACCAAGGAAGAGTGGCAATATCTGTAAAAGCAGGTGTAAAAGATAAAATAAAAATGCAGAGGGTATCATCAAATTCACACACACCAAACACACCCTTCAATAATAATAATAATGGAAAAAGAGGGACACAATCAATGAAAGAGGAACCCCACATGGGTCCTTCAAAACTTCCTTCACAACCCCCCCTGCTTCAATGATGTTTAACATGTACTACCCCAATGCATCTTCCTCCATTTTTTTTTAAACAATGCATTGAAGCTTTCAAGGCAGTAGTGGGGCTTTCAGATCCTTCCAGTCAACAAAGGCAAATGTTCCTGAATGGAAAAGAGAGGCTGAAAAAAAATGGGGACCAACCAATTCATCCTCAACAGTAATCTAACCACAGAGATGCTGTCAAGCAACACGAGAAGAAAGAAATTAAAGGTGGGTTGCACTATAAAAAGATGATGCTCTCACAAGGCATCCAAGGAAGATTTTAGATGTACAATTCCATCACAAATATCAAATAAAACACAAAGGGGAAAGCAAAAAGGAAAGGAACATGGAATATGTATAGGCATTCATGAATCTGAAAGAAGAGTAAATATTTTTACATAATGTCTATTTTCAGCAGCGCTGGCACAACACAGTCTCACAAAGATGAAATGCTTACATTGGTTACAGAAACAATAGAGAATTTTTTTTTTTCTCCTCTTCATCTGTCTTCTTCTTTTGTACCCATACAATAACAAACAAATCCCTTCCCTTCCTACATCCAAGAACAGCTGTAAGGAGCACCCAAACAAGCACAACCACACATACATACTCTGGAAAAAAAAATAACAGAACAAAAAGAGAAAGAAAGCCAACTAATTAGTACCAGCAGCTCAACTTCTTTGTAACCTCTGCCAGGCTAGAGAATTAGTAGATTCCAAATCAAAGGTCAGTGAGGCCTTTCTCCACCATTGGTCCTCCTTTTGGCCATGGAAGTTCACCACACTGAAATTAAGAAATAAAAAAGAGAGAAAATACAGGGAGATTTCCAATCTACCCTGTCCCCAACAAATCTGCATTCGGAGTATAAGAATTCACCGAGGAAACAATAAAGAAGCTGTTCCCCCCCTGTGAACAATTATGCTCCTATTTACAGACACACTGATTAGTTACCACAGTAACCAAAATTCCTCACATATCAGTTCCTAATCCTATACTAAACTCTCAAGGATCTTCAGTTGGGTCAGTCTACAAGGAGATTTTAACAAAAAAATAATAAAAAAAAAACTCTAAAGATCTTACTCATCAGACCTCCACCCTCCAAATGATGTTGTCAACATTACTACCATCCTGTGATTTCTCCAAAGCCGCTACCTTCGCACGGTGAGCCCCAGTCATGGAACCTGCAATGGCAGCAGTACCACTGCTGACATTGCGGTTCATCTTCCCCCTCTCACCCCCTCTATGAGGGAGCTCTGACGTCTCACTAACTGACCCACATTTGATGTCGGCGGGTGGGATGAAACAATCCATTGACAAGCCAGGCACGTTAAAGGCGACTTCCTCAATTGTCCAAGCCTCTTCCATCCTAGTCTTGGTGTGACTCATCGCTGTCTCCCCAAACCTAAACAGCGTCACGGACGACCTCCCCGAGTGCGCAATCATCATCCCCTCAACGGGCCTGTAATCATCCAAGAATGAGCTGATGGTGGTCTCCCAATAGACCGCCTCCCCACCATCACTGGACTGGATCCTAGTGAGATGGGAGTCCTCCATGTGGACTAGCAGCCCGGTCCGTTGGCTGAAGTAGCCAAAAAGGACGTGACGGATTATCTCAGCAGGGCCTTCGCTGCGTGCCCTCAGAGTCTCAGGGTCCGCACACAGCTTCAGTATGAAGCAATCTTCACCATTTACCTTCTTCTCCCCAATACACCGTGCGTTGGTGAACATTATCGCTGTCATCCCCGGATCAAGACCCTGAAATGAACAATTGCCCAAATGGGTGTTACAGATTTGACAATTCATTAAAGATCGGGGAGATTAGTGATTGAATGGTTACCTGAAGAGCGCGACGTAAAGGACGAACAGGGCCTTTTGCAGCATGGGAGCCAAGCCAGGGCGTGTGACGCCAGACAAGCTTGCCATTGCAGCCGGCGTGGACCTTGCTTCCGCCAACTGCTAATTCCACGTACCACATGTCCGGGCACATCTGCCAGAGGACAAAACCACCTGACTCGATGGAGCGGGAGGAATTCCGGGACCCCCGATTAAGGTGGTGGTTGTTCCGGACGACGCGGGTGGCTGTCTCGAACTCAGATGCCACCATCCGGACCTTCCCCATAGCATATGAGTTCCTGATTGAGCTTTGTAGCCTAAGACCACCGGAGGCGGCCGTGTATTGTTGCAGGATGTACTGGGCAGAGGAAGTCTCCTGCATTTGTTGTTACAATTTTTTTTTTTTTGTAACAAACGAATTCATGATGAAAATTCTCTCAAATTGAAATAAAAAAAATTACGGACAAATAAGAGCAACACATAAGATTAAAAATTAACTTTAATCAAAATGTAGAACCAATTTCACAAATACAGATTAAAAAAACCAACCTACCAACCCACATTAGCCCACTTTAGAATCAATCAACAACCAAAAAGAAAAAAAGACTCCACAACCAAAATTATTCTCAAAATTAATTAGTAGCAAAACCTGTCACTGTCAATTAAATTCCATCAATTCCTAGCCAAAAAAGAAAAACCAACTGAGAGTGAAGTGAAGAACCAACCATAAAAGAACACCCAACATTCCCCATTTCATTAACAAATTCAAAACCAAAAACCCATAAATCTAAAATTTAAAAAAAAAAAACCCAAACCCATAATCATATGAGCGCCCCCCCCCCCCCCCCCCCCAAACAAAAAAAATAAAAAAAAAGAGATAAAACATCAAAATGCGTAAAAGAAAGAGAAAGCTTGAGAACTAACAATGGGGGTGTCTTTGATGCTGAGGAGGGGGAGAGGATCAGCGGCGCTAACATGTATGGGAGCAAGAGGTGCACCCATCACCCCCAAAAGAAGCCTAAGATCAGACCGTCGAAAAGCCTCCCCAGAAGAAGATCCAACGGAGACCGACGGAGCCCTTGAAAGCTGCCCCTTCATCCACTGCCCCCACCCTTCCTTCCTCCCGCAATCCCCACCGTCCGTCCCATCCGGATCCGGGCCCTCCCTCAAAGGACTCAGAGCCTCCCCAATGGGAGGCCTTAGAGACCCCGATCTCGAGATCAAAGGCTCAGGATGTCCATTGGCGGTGTGGGTCTTGTGGGTCAGGCCCCTCCGTCGCCGGAGGAAGCCGGAGATCATCGGGGAGGGGGTCCTCGCCGGGGATCTCGAGCGGGTACGTGCGGGGGAGAGACCGCGCACGACCTCCTCGCGTAAGGCCGAGAAGAAACCTTGCCTCTTCTCCATATTTAAGATCTGGGTTTTTGGTTTGGGTCGTTGGGTTTGTTTTGAAGGGGAGAAAGGAAGAAAGTGAGCTTATCAGACAGAGAGTGGACTGTGTTTTTCTTTCTGTGTGCGTTTGTTAGAGTGACCGAGAGAGTCTGTGTGTGAGAGAGAGAGAGAGAGTCTATGACTGGGTGAGTGGACAAATAAAAGGTCATATGAAACCGTTTTTTCTTTTTTTTTTTTATTTATTTTTTTCTTTTTTTTAGAGCGGGCGAGAGTCGGAACAGAGAGAAAGGACAAATGAGGGGGAGGTAGGGGGTGCCCTCGGCGCCGTTATGGGGAACGGGAAACGGGTGGAAAGAAAAGCTCGTGACATCAGCGGGACGTAGGGTTTGTAGAACGGGGGAGTCACGAGTCATGATACCCAGGCCTCATAATATAAACCTCACTCACAAACCCCATGAGGTGTCATCATTTCATTGATTGGTTTTTTGGTTTGTTGATTTTTTTAAAAAATGGTAAAATGACAAAATACAAATTTACCCTTCATTAAAAATTTGTCTTATTAACCCAAATCCCCCCATTTTCTCTATTTAGTTATGACTCTTCCATGTAAATCTCAAAATCCATTTACCTATTTCAAATTTTGAATTTTGAAATCATTACCTAAATTATAATTGAACCTAGATTACACCAAAAATTACCGAAATTGTTTTCATTAAAATCCTTCAAACGACTCATTTTCTCTAGGTAGTTATTGTATTCAAATTTAAATAAAAAACACATATAGTTAACATATGAAACAGTTACATTTTATATTGGTAGTTACAAATACATTTCTTAAATGTTTACATCTCTCACAACGATTTGTTACATTTATATAAAAAATGTTACATTTATATAGATGGAACAAACAATTATATTTACCTAAATGTCAAACAGTTACATTTACTATTTAAAATTATCTATTTCAATTTCTAGTGCACTGCCTTCCAAAGAAAATGTATCAGAATCCTCTGTAAAAGTATGTACTTTACTGTTACATTTATACGTCATTTCTATTTGCATTGTTAAAAGAAATGCACAACATGAGATAATGTTACATTTCAGAGTGTTACATTTATGAATGTAACAAAATTGTGTAAATGAATATCCGAGTTCGGGAGTCTAATATAAACATCACACGAACCAGTAACAATTAAATGTAACAATATCAAAATTACATTTATGAAATTATAACGAAACAAATATAAAAAAAAGTGTGAAATAATGATCAAAACATAAAAAAAAATTCATTTTTTGAATTGAAACATGTAACATAGATTGAATATTTGATCATCAAAAATTTAATTTCAAATTCGATGTGAAAATAAAAATAAAAAAAAAACAATTGACAAACCTGATCCGGAAGAGAGATCCAACTTGATAAAGAACAAATCAGTTTTTCAAATTTCTTCATATTAAAATTTTGGGATTGCTATTCATCGTAAATTATAGGGATTAATGATTTTACACAATGCAAAGAAGAAAAAATACAGTAATTAATAAAATCTCCACAATCCTAGGAATAAATCAAACCGTTTTCCTTGTTTAGAGATGGTTATCAATTAGAGGACATAATAGGTAATGTCCTATTGCCATATCATGGGGCCTGTGATGGGGTCTGAAAAGTTGGGGTCTAGGAATCATTATTGGGGGAGTGACATTAGAGGATTTTGCCTTTTGAGTTCTACTACACAAGGGTGTATTTTTTTATTTTATATAGTTAAAAGTCACGAACGAACATATTATTGAATAAACTCATTTTATTAAAAAGTTATCATCATTATTATGTTAAAAAAAAATCTCAAAAATTATGTTTATTCCAACAAAAATAGCTTATGTTATCAACAATAAACATGATTATTTGATTAATTAAAAAACAGCTATCATCATTACATCCTTAAAAAATGTGTATAAAGTTTAAAGGTGCTTCTCATTTTAAAGGTTAAGATTTTAAAAACAAGACGTTTTGATTTTGGAGATAAATAATCCATCATGTTTTGTTCATATTTACATTTGTCAAAATTTGAATAAAAAATGGGGATAAATGTTATCGCATCCTTTATGTGGAATAAAATATCTTCATCTTTATTTTAAAATTAGGACAACTGTCTACGGTTTATCCCAATTATATTTTTTATACTAAACTGGAATAAATTGTCCTCCCACTCGCTTATCTCATCATTTATCCCCTTATCAAAACAGCCCTTAGCCTTTTTTCATGATCTTAAATAAAGTCTTATATGTCTCATTAGTCTCCTCCACTTACTATGGAAAAATGTTACACTCGATTCTTTTTACAGTTTAAAATGTAAACCATACATATTTCATTTTTTAAAATATTAAACATCGTTTAATGAGGTATATTTTTTATAAAAAAAATATATATTTCTTTTCGAGTTGAATTAATCCATTTTTAGTATGTTTAAGAAAAATTTAACGGGGTATATGTATATGCTTCATTGGATTTCTAATGGTATGTAGGACTGTATTTTAAATTATATAAATAATTGAGTGTAATAACACCCTTGAGGTATATATCTCGTTATTTTTTTTTCACATTTTCTATAAATAATACCATTTAATTTATTAATGTATATACTTCACATTTTATAAAAGTATATACCACATTAGATAAGGTATATGAATTTTTTTTAGAAAAAAAAAAAGCAGGTGTAATCTATATTTTGGATTGTATATAACATCTTTCTTACTTTTTTTAACCCCAATTTGGGTTGGTTAAGGGATAAAGGTAGGATAGACTGAAATATTAATAAAATTCTATTTTTTTGGAGTGAATAAAATACGGTAGCTGTATTAAGATAAGTTAGTATAAAGTTTTTTTTAGAAATTTCAAGGGAGGTTAGAATAGAACTTCCTAAAAAAACATTAAAGGCAAATAATCAAAATAGAAAAATTAGGAAACCAAATATAAACTATATCAATAGGTATCTATGTCAAAATATCAATTTATCTCCAATAAATCTTCGGATATTATAGTGCATTCACTGATCGCCCTCCATAACTGTTGTGCAAGCGAATAGACACAAAAAAGATGTTGAACAGACTTGGGCTCCTTAAGACACATGACACATGTGGTCGAGTCGTTTGGCGCCCATTTGGCCTTGTACAACTTAGTGAGTAATCATTCTACCGTTTTATCATTAATTACAATCCACCATGAAGATTTGATTTGTGGTCTTGATATACTATGCCTAATATTAAATGAGTCAAAACATACTATAATTAGTGCTACTTAGAAGTGTGCCATCATTTTATCTTCAGTTACAATCCATACCAACAGTTCATTTCATAATCTCGTCAATCAACAAATGATCTTACGATCTCGATCTGAACTTCTAGATTCAACGTTTCAAAATCACTCACACACAAATTGTTTGATGTTTTTCTGTTTTGGTTTTCTTTGTTGTATCTCTCTTTGCTCACTGTATTTTAGACTCTTGAAGCCTCGATTAATAAATAATCGTATAGAAATTGTCTATCGTTGACTAAAAAAAAAGATCACACACGAGGCGCACTAGTAATTATATGAAAGTTAGGATATTATAGTGAATACCGCATGAGGGGCGTGAGGGGGGTCACATGAGCCGGGTTTGGTTGTAAAGACTAATAAAGAAAGAAATCAGAGCTTAACATAAATAAAATAAAAATAATCTAAAAAGGGAAAGTTATAAAGGTCAAAACGCGTAAGAGAAAAACAATGAACGGAGGACCCCAGCAGCCATCTGGGCCCCAATTCTAATGTAGCTACATTTTCCTTAATTAATTGAATCTTGATCATGTACTTTAGTTACTATGTTTTTATAAAGGAGAAAAATTCATATAACCCCCTATAAACTGATCAAAATTTACATAACCCCCTGACTTTTCTTAAAATTCATATAATCTTTTGAAAACACCTAGTAAATCTAAATAACCCCATGAATAAAATTTATATTTAAAGATAATAAATATTTTGTGAATATTATGTTTCATTAACTCGATAAAAAACACAGTTGGATTTCAGGGGGTTTGATGAATTTTTCCCTTTAATAAATTTATAACCTTTATAAAAGTAGGTCCATGGTCCGGTAGATCAGCTAGATGCCTTGATTTTTGTTTGCATCGCATTAAATGCTTCAACACACACACACACACACTTGTTTGGTCACGTGCAGTTGGCATTGTTATTTGCAACACCCTCATAAGAATCAGAATTTTCTCTTTATTTGGGTGGGGGTATCTCAATGCCCGCCATCTATCCGGTTGGAAGGATAAAACAAATTTAATTTAATTTAATTTAATTTACCACACAGTCTATTTTGCAGTCTTGTTGTAAGATATAAGTCTGCCCCTAATCATTTATATACTGTGATTGCCTTGTATACCACTATCCTAATATACCAAAAATTAAATTTTTTTTTATCACTTAAAAAAAAAACAGAGAAAGTAAGAAAAGAAAAGGAAAACAAGAAGTACAGACAACTAATTATTATTCCTCATCAGTAAAGGTGAGGGCCCTGAAAATTTATTTGGGAAGTTTATAATTGGTAGATGTGTATTTCATAAGATTTAGATATACTAAACCCCTTCATTGCAAGAACTAGTTAATGCACACCAACATTTTTCAGTTATTGATATGGTAGATGCTTGTCAAATATGCTCCAACTATAATGTACTCTAAGACAGGCATAAATGGACCCCAATTGAGAATATTGTCAAATATAATTTGAAAAGTTAATTATAGAAAGCCAAAATGACAAAAGAAAATATGTAAAAAATTAGTTTATCTATTTTTGAAAGGTGATTTATTTTTACTGTCATGATTTTATCACTTGGTCATAGGTCTCACAGCCAAATCCTTTGAATTTATTGATAACACATGATTTATGAGTAATCATGGGTATCTAGGATTTCTCCAATTAATGCTGACATTCTAAATCACAGAAAAGGTGTTTTGGCGGAGTATCTTCATGTATATGAGAAAAATCAACAGATCACAGTAACATAAGAAATGCTAATCAAATAGTTTTTTAAGAAGATGATTATATATACTACACAATTGAGAATCTATAAATATAATAGAAATTTAGATCTTTAAAATTGTTAAGTCACGTTAAAAGTTAAAAAAAAATTAGTCATAATTTCTATGCTAAACCGGGGAATATGCACGCATAAAAAAAATGGAAAACAGAAAGTTTTAACATATTTTAAAAATCATTAAAAAGAGAGAACCAGATACAGGGTGAAGAGGATACTCATTATAATTATTCATGAATGGAACAATATGAGATTATATTTTTCAGTGATACGAGGACTTATTACTTTTGAACTTGAATAAAATACCCAAATGCTGGTCTTGGGACTCATTCATATAACAATATGGGTGGACTCCAACATGCCACATTAACTAATAACAATCAAGATTTAATTAATTATATCAAAGTAAAAATTGAAAAGCCTTGTCTTCCTTAATCCTTGGAGCTTGGGAGGCTTCCTCATGTAATAAAATTTAAAATTAGGGTAACAATCAATCCTCTCAAGAAGGGTAGGCGTGCGTGTACATGCAATTGTCTCTCTCACACCTGTTGTTGTTCACCAGAATCAATGCTGTTGTCTAAAACTTGTATTTCATATATAAAATAAAACCAACACTGGGCCACTGTAACCAAATAAAGTAAGAAAGCATGCGGAGAACCCCTCTGAGATGGAGTTATCTGAATAAATTTATTAAAGCTGTCATTATCCCTAAGTTTTAGCCTTTATGCAGCCGATATATTTATTTAATAGAAAAAGCTTATTCATGGTTTGAATGACCAATGGATGATGCAAGCTTAGTGCTCCTTTTGGGCTGGTTAGATCTGCACAATGCCATGACAACAACAAGAGCGTCGTTCCGTATATTTAGTCTTTTTTACGGTTAATCCTAAATATAATCTCACTGTAATAAGCTATATATTTTATTAAAAAAAATTATTTTCTTTGGAAATAAATGGAGCTCTCGGAGGTCATGAGATAAATATATAAACATGGAGGGGAGGAAATGCAAAATTTGCATGATATGGTTTCTGCAAAAGTGAAAGAATTAATGGGAGAATGCGCAAGAGCTTCTCAAGTCTTTCAACAGAGAATGAGGTTATTGTTTGGTCCTTCCAGGAGTGATGCGCTTATGAACATTAACGGTTAACTGGTTCTTACTGATAATTAAAATATTTGGTATCTATAATAATCGAACGAAATTAATGAGCAATTTTAAAATTGTGGGAGTACTTTTACCAACTCAAATTCAAGAAGAGCATTTTAACGAAGGGAAAAATCCATATAACCCCCTATAATCTTCTTGATATCCATAAAACCCCCATGTAATCTTAATAAATCCATATAAACCCCTGTAAACACACCATAAATGCAAATAATCCCCCGCAGTTAAAAATTCTTTAACAAAGTTGAAATATTTTGAACATATTTTGTTATATATCTAAATCATTATTAATAAATATATATTCTTTTAATCCTCCAAAAGCAGCCGATATTTAAAAAAAAAACCCTAAAAGAGTGTAAAATTAGAAATATGAAGGGTTTTTTTTTGAATTATTGACTGTTTTTCGGGGGTTAAAAGAATACATATTTGTTAATCATGATTTAGATAATGGAAAATGCTCAAAATATTTCAACTCTGTTAAAGAATTTTTAACCACAGGGGGTTATTTACATTTATGGTGTGTTTACAGGGGGTTATGGGGATATATTGAGATTACAGGGGGTTATATGGATATCAGGAAGATTATAGGGGGTTATATGGATTTTTCCCTTTAACAAAATGAATGACAATTTAAATATTTCACCCACTCATACTAACCGTTCACAGAACATTCATGATGTGTTCTTACTTAACTGGACGAACAGTACAGTGCACTGATTAATATAAAATAAAAGTACATTGTTATACTCAACCCATTTTACAATCTCATATATCTCGTCAGTCATCAGTATTCACTGTGATCAGTGGTGGCACCATGTGAGATGTGGTGGGGTTAATTGACTCAATGCATAATCACACACACACATATATATATAAACCTAAACTATTATTGTCACCCTTTCAAACCATACAACCAAGCCCAAAGTGACTCTACCAGCCCACCAATTGACCATGGCGAACCCAGATTTTATACTTAATTAAACCTCTCAAATAACCCCTCTTATAATGTCATCTTAATAAAACTTTAGATTTGAATAATCTCTCTTTTTCTTCCATCTCAACGATCCACCGCTCGCTGCCATCACCCCCATCTCCCACCGTGATGACATAGCCCCTCTCGCCGTTTGTCGTTTGCCGTGGAGGCAGGGGGGATTTATTGGTAGATTAGGTTGGCTTATAGTCCGGCCTAAATTCTCTGATAATTATTTTACATATAGTAACCAGTAAATGATATAAATATAAAACCAACTCATTAATTAGTGAACATGTTTGCCCCTAAAGAACCCAAAGAAGAAAGTCTTTAAGAAAAAATAAAAGAAGTGATAACTTTATAGACACATACAAACATAAATATTTGATTTACGCAAAATATCCTATTTTAAATGAACATGATTTGTTAAATATTTTATCAATAAAATATTTTTATTTTTTTGCATGTATACCATTGAAAATAAGCTATTTTTGATAATATAAAAATAAATAATGATTTTTTTAATGGTATATATGCAAAAAAAACCTTAAATATTTTTGTAGTGTTAGCAACTTGGTCGTGCATGTATACTATCCTATCATTCCACAATGACTATTTATATACCTATACATGTCATATTTTGTTAGTTTTTTCATCTAATATTTAACTTTTATTTACTTGGCAATATTCTAAGCATTTTTTAACCACTTATTTGTTAGATCCATTAACTTTTTAACATACCAAAACACTCTTAAGTGGTTACATTTTTTTAAAGGGAAAAATCCATACAACCCCCTGAAATCTTACTGAAATCCATATAACCCCCTGACTTTTTTTAAAATCCATATAACCCCCTTAAAACACCTAGTAAATCCAAATAACCCCTGAATAAAATTTCATTAATAGAAAATGAATATATTGTGAATATTTCATTTGGTTAACTCTGACTGAAAACACAATATACTAAAAAACACTACAATATGTTAAAAATGTAAAAAATCTTATAAAAATGACAATTTTATCCTCTCTGGATATATTATAAAACTTTATACAGATGGGTAAAATCATCGTTTATAGAAGATTTTTCGTATTTTTTAACACACTGTAAGTTTTTTTTTTTTGTATATTGTGTTATCTACCATAATTAATCAAACATAATATTCACAAAATATTTATCATCTATAAATATAAATTTTATTCAGGAGTTTATTTGGATTTACTAGTGTTTTCAAGGGATTATATGGATTTTAAGAAACGTCATAGGATTATATGGATTTCAGTCAGTTTATAGGGGGTTACATAGATTTTTCCCCTTTTAAATCATTATATGTCTCCTTCTTTGTTGTTCACTTCCGAACTAACTAGCCTACACATACAAATACATTGTACTGAAAAACCGAGAAAAAAAATACATAATTGCCACTGTGAAGGTGTTTTAATTTATTATGACAAAATAGTTGAGAGATTTAAAAATAAAAGATATTAAAAGAAATTTAGAATTAATTTCTCCTATTTATTTTGAATATGAATTTATTTTCTTATATAAAATTTTACTTAACTCTTTTTTATTATAGAATAAAATTTTCCAAAGAAAATTTAGGTCAGCCCACTCCAGAATTAAGTTCTCGGCTAGCCCTTGCGTCGAGGGTAAACATCTTTATCACGGTAATCTTTGTCTGTTGTTTTTTTTTTATTCATTTAATTGTTTATTTTTAATTAATATTGTAAGTTATTTTATTTTCAAAACAAAATGTTTAAGTTTTTTTATAAATATACTATAAAATTAGATTTTTTTGAAAAGTTTGTGGAATTTATTTTACTATACTTTGTTAAAAAAATTAATTGGCTTAATTATAAAAATATGAACTGGTCATGACTTTTTTATTTGTATAGGTGAGGTGAATTAGTTGGTTGTCATAGAACATGGAACAAACCGACCCCTGTTACACGGTTACACCCATACTTTCAAACATGTACCTATTGCATTTTATTTTTTTTAACAATATGAACTTTGTGAGTCATAAAAAGCGCGACAAAACTCCTGTGGATAAACAATGTATTGCATGATGTTTAACAGTTTTTTCTCAACTGATTCAAGTGACAAGAGCTTGTCCCTGTATGGTACCTTATCTTATTCAAACTCACCAAACCCATGTTATTGAATTGGCTGTGGTCCATACTCCATACTCCTTAGAGAGGACAGATGTCACCTAGTCACCCCATGAACACACACTGTCTTTAATGCCATTTAAGATATTTTGAAGGTTTTTTTTTTTTTTTTTTACATATATACATTTGTTAGGATCTCCTTTTACAGAAATACCCATGTTAGGATCCTGATTGTAAAAATACCCCTCACAAACTAATAAGTAGTACTCTTATATCCCTCTGTCGCTCACCGTTAGCAAAACAGAATTGACAATGATTAATATATTAACCACATATGTGAAAATTGCCTATCTACCCCCAAGTAATATTACCCTTACCCGACCTGAATACCCTCTCTTGAAACCCTCTCCTTTCTTCTCCACCAAACACTGACCCGTCTCCTCTCTCTCTCTCTCTCTCAACCAAACCCTAGGCGCCAACCAAATCCACTCCAAATCGAACCCAAATCAATTTCAAACACAACTAATACTGTTAAAACATCCTCCATTTTCAAAAATCAATTTTTTTTTTTGAGGAACATGAAGAATAACTTAACCCCAATGATGACATTTGAAAAATTGATTTCCCTTGCTCCTTTCTTTGCTTGATATCCATATTCTACATGGCAAACCACAATAACAATTAGGTTTTGGGTTAAGACTACTCATGGAAGTATTCATTGGGATTTTGATTTGGAATAGAAGAAACAAGTGACTAAGAGGAGAGGAGAGGCTTGGGCTGAACAAAGAAAAAACTTTTTCGTCTGCTATGAAAGGGAAACATAAGAGTTTTGACAAAAAAAAATTAGAAAAACAGGGAGAAAAAGGAGGAAGAAGGAGATGGGTTCAGCAAAAAAAAAAAAAAAAAAAAGTTAAAAGAGGGTATATTCGACTTTTCCATGCACTTAAAGGAAGGTAACGATGACTTTTTAACCAGAACTCACAGATCTTAACTATAGGGACATCTGAGCAATGTTTATTAGTTTAAAAAGGATATTTTTGCTATCGATATCCTAACAATGGTATTTCTATAAATGTGGATTCTAACAAGGGTATATATGAAAAAAAAAAAAAAAAAACCTATTTTGAATATCAAATCGTACGATTGCAATGTTTGGTAACATCTTCAGTTGTACGGGTAACATTGATGTCCCTCGGAGTGACACGTGAGTGTTAGAAATTGACACACTGTTATATGTGTGATTGGCTACGCATTTATTTGGAGCACTCAATAAACTGCACTGTTGCATGGTCCACCCACCCCAAATTTTGCCTCTCAAAAGAGGGCTCAGGCATGTGGGGGCACTCGCATGGCAACGCAAGCATCCTGCAATTATAATGGTTAATTTGGTGTTGATTCTCATTTTTCTTTTAATGGAACACAGAAAAATTATATTTGAAATATTCTTCTTGGTCGTCTCTCCTAACAGCCTATTCTACTAGTCGTCGTTTATTCTACTTCCAGATAGCCCTACCATATCTTTCTTCCAACATCCGTTTCTTTCAATATGTATCATTGTTGTAGTCCAATATCCGCTTTGCATATCAATTGTCCACCAAAATTCAACCTAGCTAAGAACAAACTTTTGATACATATTGAATGTATGATTGTTATGAATTTTTTTTTTTACAATTTGAAAATAGGCAAAGAGCTCGCCTAGTGTACTATAGATGGAGAAATGTAGAACTTCAGTTCGACTTGAATTCTGTGAGAACGTGAATATCCAGGACCTCCCTTAGATGAAGCACCCACATCGACAACATTTATGCATGAATCAACGAATGACCATATTGAGGTCGTGAGTTATGACAATTATATATTCAACATGTACACACTATTGTAATGATCTATTTGATAGGAGTCACAGAGACAAAAAGATTGATGCTCATGTAAGTATGATTATTTGATATAATAAATCAATTCATCATCTCCTTTGCTGATCATGTAAGTAATTAAATATTAACGAACCATGAAAATCCACATGATCTCATATATGGATTTTGTTCTCGTTATATTTTGTTCTAACAGGTGTTGAGATATAACCCTAAATTAAAGATGTCGTTGCGTCAACGAACTCTGAGTGCAATGCTCAACATGGGTAGAACAGTGGTTCATTTAATTTTACATCTTCATCATCACGTGATAACATACTAGAATTCAATTACACAATATTTTATGACCAGGCTGATGCTATGTATTGACTTCTTGCTGAAAAGGCTAAATATTTTTTTGGGTAAAGTTGGTAGCAAATCAAAATAATATAGTTGACAAAATCTCGCTTGAATGAATAAAAGAAGAAACATTTGACTATTTTAGTGTTGTAATTTTTTATTTTTTTTAGAAATAAAAACAACTACAACACTAAAATAGAATTGTAATTGGCCTGAGAAGATGCCCACCTAATAATAATAAGTCAATAATACATTACATTCCCGCTTCCTACGGGGGAATTGATTGAAGATGTGAGTGGAACCGCAAAATAGTTTGGAAAATGGAAGTTTCCTGTCATTTTGCATTCATTATATTATATCATTTTTTTTTAACCAATATAATAACGATAGAAGCATCAAATTAAATCTCTGTTTTTTTTAATTAACCATTCACAATATAACCCATGAAAATCAAATACATTTCTCATTATAAGAGTATCTTCAATGGACATGTTAATTAAATAAGATGTTAAAGTGTCATGTCAGTATTTTATCCTTCAACTAGACCCTCATTTACTACATTTGGTTGATTGTTGTTGTTCCAATGGACTAGCTAAATAACTAGCTCAAATAATAGTGGGTCCACCTCTCTACCAACCCAAAATAATATGTTTTTAAATCTTTTGAATTGTGGGGCCCACATTTGGCTTGCTGAAGCACTGGTCATAGTTAGCTTGGAAAATAACATATGACAGGTGGGGTCCACATTTAGCTTTCTTTTAACACTTCCATTAGAGCAACATTTTACATGTTTTATAAAAATCTGACACTAACTAGTTAGTTAACATGTCTATTGGAGATGCTTTAAGCTGGCTTTGTGTAGCTCTAAAATTGTTACCACTCAGCTTTATTTAAAATATATATATATTTATTGATTAAATCGACCAATACAATTTTATTAATAGAAATTGTAATTAATTATTTGTTAAAATATTAAATCTAATAAAAATTTAGATTTTATATAATAAGAAATAATGTAATGATGTTATATGAAAGCTTGAAAAAAAATTAAAATTTAATATTTGATAACTATGCAAATATTTGGTAAAACATATTGTAATTTTTATAAATATATTTATTTAGTAATAATAATTAATATATAATGTTATAGTTCTAATCCGGTTGGTTCAACAAGTGATTCTTAACCCGTTTAATTTTTTGGTTCAATGAACTGTTTGATTTTTAAAACTTTGGTATCTATAGTAATTGAATGAAAGCAAAGTACCTCTAGAGGTTCAAGGTGATCGACAATTTTTTCTACCACCTCGAATTTAAGAAGAGTAATTTAACCAAATTATGTTATTAATGAGGATTTAAATATTTCACGTACTTTTGGGCATGTTTTGTGTTGATTTAAATAAAATTAAGACACATACCTATCATTCTATAAAAAAAAATCATCTGGTACACTTAACAAACCTACCCCTATTACACTTATACTTCGAAACATCTTATTAAATATGTGTTTTAAGTCTCATAAATAAAGCACGACAAGACTCCCATAGATAAACAATGCATTTAATAGAGTTAGGATCCATTTAGAATTGGTTTATGTTAGTATGATCAATATCAAACTGTAGATCTTATGAATCGAACTACATAACATATAAATTGAATTAATTATTAGGTACATGTATCACTCTTCTATTAGATCCAATCTAACCCAGGTTTGATAAACACTTTCAAAATATAATAAAAAAGTAATATATTTACCTAACAATTAATCGTATAGCTTGATTCATAAACTGAGTAGTTCTTGACCAAAATCAGTCTTGATAGCATCCATGCTCCATTTAAAAACGTTTAACAGTGTTTTTGTCCATGGACTCAAAAGCATATCCATTGTATGGTCCCTCTGTGTACCATATGCAAACTCACCGAACCCATGTTATTGATTTGACACCCCACCCATCACCAAACCGAACTGTCGATAGAAAGGATAAATGCCACCCTGTGAAAACCCACCCTCTTTAAAGTCATTTTTTAATCTCAAATCGTACGGCTGATATGTTAAGTTAGATTTAAATCGTACGGTCCAAATTGAGTAACTGTGGGTGGCTCCTTTCGGTAGTAGTTTCATTGGGTGCATTCGCAGATGATGGGTGCCCAATACATTGCATTGCCGATTGGTCCCCAGCTCGCCCATAAAATTCGAAAAAGATTGAAAGAAAAAGAGAAAATATGCAAGGGACACTGATATATTCAAATACATATATATCATTTTCCTTTTAAAAGGTATTGGCTTGGGTGCTCACACTGGTGCAAGCTTTCCTTCCTCGTAGATATTCACACGCATGAATGCATGTCCTCACACATGCATGCGCGCAACTGTGTCATTTTGTACTGTAAGAGTTTTAAAAAAGTTGGTTAACATTTCATTTATGTAAAAGGGTTCAACAGATCAAATCATGAGGATACGCCGTTGAATAGGTTTAATTTGTAGAGATATATAACAGACAGTTGTGGTGGAGCAACCATGTATAAATTAAATAGTCAATTATTTTTCCTGTACAGCTTCTCATTTAGAGGGATTTATTGTCCTTTTTTTTTTTTTTTGAAAGGGATTTATTGTCCATGGAAGGTGGCTTTGACATATAATTTTGGTGCATGAAGTCAAAGTTTGTTAGGGTGGTTGAGGAAGGCGTATGAATTAAAAACAAGTCGGACGAAGTGGCTTATGATACTCTGTTTTTATAGGATGTGATACTGTTGAAGTAAAAAAACGCAGCAGTATTGTTTCAGAGAGGGAACTGTACGTGCGTTCAAGGATCAGGTACCAGTTATCAAACCAGAGCACATGATGTCAGAATTCCTTCGTTTCATGGTGATGTAGACCAATGCATCAAACAGTGAATCCCTACTATTTAACACTAGTGAGAGACCGAGTGAGACAAAAATGATGCAGAGTTTATTTGGGAAGGTACCATGCATGAACTAATCTCTTATGCTTTCTGATCGCCTCCCATCGTTAATATGTGTTCTTCATTCTTCAAGCCGTGCCATTTAAGGGTTCTTTCACCTTGAATATATATATATATATTTATTATAATAATGAGGATTGAAGCATGATATTGTTTGAGCATGCTTGACTTGACCTTACTAGAGCATATGATGGGTGCTTTTAAATTCCTATATATGATGGGTGCTTTTAAAACCACCCACGAGTCATTCACCCCACCCTCTTTTGTTTAATAAAAAAATGATTTCATTTCATTTTGAGGCATATATGGAACCCCCACTTCCCAACCACACATCCCACGTGAACTTATACCCCACCTCAAAATCAAACCTACAAGGCCCACCGAGCACGGAGCACCCCCTACCGGTGGCATTCGGCGTCCGAGACGTCATAGAGGAGCACGACGGGACACCCCTCGGTGTGGCTGATCTTTCCCACTGAGCACCGTGTACTCGAGGTGGAGGATGAGGGCCAACGCAAAGTCAGAGAGCGTCCTGCCCATGGCATCGAGGAGCTCAGCGGAAGAGCCCATGCCAGTGACCCTCACCAACTCGACGACGATGGAGGGTCTGGATGCGAGGATGTGGAAGAGGCGGTAGTGGAGCGCGTGCATGAAGTAGGTGGTGACGTGCTCAATGGAGGAGAGGCGGTCGGCGTACTGGAGGAGGAGGCCAAGGAGGTGGAGAGCGTTGGATTCGGTGGGGGAGGGGGATGGGTCGGTGGTGGTGGTGGATTGTCGTTTGTTTGCGTGGTTGTTCTTGTTGTATGCGGCGAAGGGGGAGAAGGGAGGGGGGGGGGTCGGTGGTGTTTGGCGTTCATGGAGGAGAGGCAGTGGGAGGAGGACTGAAGGAGCTCGATGGGGGAGAAAGAGGTGGTAGGAGGGGAATTGGCCTGGGGAGAGGGAAGAAGAAGAAGAAGAAAGGGGTGGGTTGGAAAAATACAAACAAATAAGGGTGGGTTAATCATTTGTAAAAAATCAGCCGGGTTAGTTAGCAAATGATGTGGGAGGCATGTAAGTCTTAATGTATATGTCATTCTTAACTATCAGTGGATGTTCTACTATTTTGTAACCCATAAATAATACACTTAGATCGAACCATGTTAAATTTGTTTTTCTCTTGTTATTTGTGTTATTCTTAGATCTTGTATTTATTATATTCGTTTCCGCTATCTAAAACAATAAGTGCTCCACCATCTCCTAATTTTTGTTGTGTGGGTAAGGAAAAGAATTCTTGTAGGTAGCGTGGGAAGAAGGAAGAAATAAGAATTCAATTCACACACATTTCTTGCCAAGTTGCCATCCAGGATATATATATAACAGTGCCTCTAACATGTGGTAATGCAATGTTTGGCTACTTAGGTGAACACATGCTCCTTGTTTTCTTCCTAACGTTACCAACCATGCATGAGGCATGTCATTTTATCGAGTGTACGTGGGGTGATCTAGGTACAAAAGTTTGCATTATTGTCTGAGAGCTCCACATGCTTCAGCCCATTTTGAAAGGAACAAATGCAAGGGGGCCAAATTAATGCAATGCAGCAACCAATGCAAATGCTCCAATGGGACTACGGAGAGGCCGCCCACTTGAGTGTACTGATTTTTTAACGCTCACGTGTTCCTCTAAAGAAGCCATGAATTTGGAATGTACGGCTGAAATTGAAACTAATTTTTTTTTTTTTAATAAGAGAAGCTAATATATTTGATTTTTTTTTTTTTAATGTACAGGCCAGAGACATATTACATATATATTAAAAGTAAATAAAAAAGACATATATATCAAGATACATTAACCCCCTCAAACAGACCATCAGCAAAAACCTCAATGCATCTATGAACTCGAAATTTTTGTAAACCACGAGAAAATATCAAAGTCTGAGTTCAACGAGCCATTTTGAGCAATTGTTTTGGGGCAGTCACCGTGGATCATGTGGGTAATTCTAATTTAGAATATCCGCAACAATTTCTTGAATTTGTGGTGGTCCATCACCTGTTCCCAATAACAGTCAAATCAAATCTTCAGCATCAGAACCTATATGAATATGCTAGAAGAAGAAGCCCATAACCAACCTCGACATCCTGCTCCAAGGACTTGTCGAGGGTTACCCTTGCATATTATAAAAGCAGCACCAGCTTGTCCATATTGTTGATCAATGCTTCTATCTGTGACTATATAGATAGGCTCAATATTTATTCTGGCAAGATGCCGATGAGCCACATCATTAGGTGGTGTAGGATCCTCAACCTGCATTACGTGTAAAGGCTGGACTGGCCTCTTTGAATATATTTCGAACACTCTCAGGAATGACTTAAAGCCCGACATGCAACTTGTTTTGAACTAATCACCACATTTTTTAGTACCTCTTAAAGAAATTTTTGCCTTCCAAATGTTCCAGCACATAGTGGAAGATATTTGAACCTTACCATTGAAGTTTGACCAGTACTAGGATCTCTTATGATTGAAGTGATATTTATCGTTTTTGTTTGTTAGTAATTTTCTTTTTAGAAATGATATGTCCGTACCTGTATTCAACTTCCCACACCGATTTTTTTTATTTAAAAAAATTATATATATATGCACTCGCACATAAAGTATATATTGTTATTAAAAAAATGAAATATATACTAGTATAATTTATTTCTATAAAAAAATTATAAAAATTTTAATTTTCATATAATGCGATATTGTAATAATATACACTATGATAACGCAATGTATATATATTATACTATTACAGTGTAAAGACAACTACAAGACTTTTTTCATGATAGAGACGAATTACAAAATTACAAGCTATCTTTCCTCACTGGATGATACTGGAATAAATCGCGTTGAAATCGCCTCATAAAACCTCATATGAATATTTAAACTATTGGTTTCACTCATGCCCAAACTCCCTCGTTGGGCCAAATAACTCCGCGTGGAGTTATAATTCCGTTTTGTATCTTCATATGTTATAATAACGTAGTATATACTGCTCTATTATAGTGTATGGGGTTCTATCATAATATATAGCGCAAATTCTTTTTTATTTTTTAACTTGAAAAAAATACACTAATGTAACTCAGTATATACTTTATTTCATATAACAACATACATGCACTTTATTTTGAGAGTGTATGATTTAAAAAAAAAAAATGGTGTGGACTTTAATTGGGACTCCAATGGGGCTAAATGTATCATTTTCCTTACATATAATATATTTGCTTTGTTCCTGAATCGAGCTCATGAATTTATGAAATGTATCTTGTTGTACACATGAAAGTACCATTATTGGATTGGATTGTAGTGAATGTATAGCTATCTAATATAACACCATAAAAGAGTATAAACGATATAAAGTAAAAAGAAAAAGCAAGAAAATGCATGTTGACACACTAGGCCACATGAGATATTTCTTGCAAGATTTAGCAGATCTAATATATAAATTAAATCGAAGAAGTGTGTATAGTTCGGTTCCACAGTTTCTCAAGCCGCGTACACAATATAACTTCATCCTATCTAGGTAGAGCACATAAACAACCACCTTATGTTGAAATGAGAATTACAATATCAAATATTAACAGTAATAGCATAAGAGGATGAATATTTATAAAACATAGCACTAGTCAAAGACGAACATTTTTTTCATTTTTTTATTTTTTAACATTAGAGGCCCCTCATTTGTTTTTCCGTTTTAAAAGGAGATGGCATATATACGGCACCGCCTTGTACGAAGCATAAAGATCTTTTTTTTACACAAAAAAATGATTCAATCTACACCCTTGAATTTAAATAACAAAAAAATAACATCTCAACCCTTAAATAAAAATATTTCTTCACCAAATTAGAAACATCTTTCCTAAAAACCATCCATGATTTTTACATCTTTCAATCTGATATATTTTAAACTATAAATAAATCTCAGCCATTAAAATTTAATTAGAGATATGATAAAGAGAAACAAATCTTGCATAATTTTTTTTATCATCTCTTTGATTAAATTTTAATGGTAAGATTTATTCATAGTTTGAAATATATTAGATTGAGATGGAAAAATTATGGAATAATATATGTTTCTCTTAATTTATCACATCTCTAATTAAATTTCAATGGTTTATATTTTTTTTTGTTTAAATATATTTATTTGATATGAGAAGATTATGATAATTTTTTAGGAAATGAACTTCTAATTTGATTTGGTGGAGAAATATAATGAGAGTTTATATAATGGTTGAGATTTTTTTTTTAATTTCATGGGTGGAGATTCAATTATTTTTTTGTGTAAAAGAAAGATCTTTTTATTTCACACAGAATTTAAGGGTTTTCCTTTCGTTTAACGATGCCTCCCTTTCATTTACTGAATGCTATTTTTGTTAATTGCCCCTGTATAGTAATGTTTAGTTTCCCTTTTGAAGGCCCCAGGTTTCTTATTTAAATGAATCTAAAATATCATTCATAAGTTATATATAATGCATCTGATTGAGTCATATGGAATACTAGCCAAAAAACAATGCTAAGTAAAAATTCCATTATGTGCACCAGTGATGATATATATATATAGCTGGAAGTCACATCCATTAGTGTCATCTTAATTTTACAGAAGAAATCACTCTGGAGAAGCTGTGATGAGCTTCTTTGTTTTGGATAGGTGGGGTTTAGTCAGTGGAGGACTAATACGTTATACGTACATATTCAAATGTAGGCTTAATTTATTTGTTCAAGTAAAATAAAATTATATGGACATCCTCAGCTAAGCCGTTCTTGAAATTGGTCGTGATAGACGGGGCCCAAGTAAATCATAGAATGGGGCCACACGCATTTATACTAAAAAAATTTCTGTAAATAATAAATAAAGAAAATAATTTATTAATATTAGAAACAAGGTTCAAAATCAAAATCAAAATAAATAAAAACAAAGAAACATAAAAAAAAGCAAAACTAATAATTAAACCACTTGTTTAAAAAAAAGAAAAAATATAAAGAATGAAAAGAATTGCAAATTAATAAAACAAAATTCAAAAATAAAAATATTAAAAATTTAAACCATGAGATTTATTTTTATTTATTGATTTCTTATAGAAAATATCATTATCTTTAAAAATTAAATCCGTATAGCTATACGATAAAATTACAACAAATTGAAATGATTTTATAAAAATGGATGTTTCTTTTTTTTAAAATAACAAAACAAAATAGGATTACATTTTCAAAGAAATAAAAATTATTAAATAAAAAACTATAAACAAATGGATTGTTATGATCGAATTTGAAAAAACAAAAATTTTAATTTAATATTAAGAACACTTGATCAATTAAAAAAAAATTCTATTCGGAGCTGAATACGCCGCTTATATCCAGGATGATTAGAATAAATTAAAGCGCATGACGTGTTACGATTTCGGACCTTGGGATGCAATCAATCAAAGGAAAAAAACAAATAATTCAAAGCAAAGACACAAAAAATTTACGTGGTTCGACAAATCTTACCTACGTCCACGGAGCACACCAGAGATCAATCCACTATCAATGAGAAGTTTTTACAATGGTCACACCGAATATAAAAACTTTATAACCTAATGAAAAATATGAGATGTCATTTTATACTGACATCTCATTAAGGACAAAAAAATCAATACACGAAAGACACTCCAAATTTTCTCAGGGTGCTGCCCCTAGACCCCGCAAGCTGACCAGCAGCTCGATCCCCACGAGCTCTGTGGGGAGCTTGACCCCTGTTCAATTTTGAGTAGCACCAACAATCCTCTACGCACAACATCAGACTCCACAATATATAACATAACATACTCATGTTGTAAGCACAACACTGTGTTATGTAAACATGCGGTTCAATGAGAATGGCCAGTGGAACCCATGAATGGATAGAAAACCCTGTACAAGAGAAACCCACAGTGGAGAAAGAACCCTGTATAAGAATAAACAAACTCTGAGAGAGAGAGAGAGAGTACAGTACCAAATGAACTAATTTATCAATCCTTTTTCAAAACCCACCATCTGATGTTCTCTATTTGGTGCTTTTATTGCATTACACTTCCAATTACTCTCATCAGTCACTGGAGAACAAGATCGAACTAACATAACGCCTCCCACTTGATGTGTGAACATGTAACAATGTTATCTCAGAATCAGATACCAATAATATATGTGACCAAATCACGGTTAGACTGTCATTGTATGTAGACCCATTCATCAAATAGTGAATCTTTGCTGTTTCACACTGTCATTGTATGTAGACCCATTCATCAAATAGTGAAATCTTTGCTGTTTCACACTGTCATGTGCGTGAGGGATAGAGGACAAAGAGGACCAAGTCTCGTGCATGATTATTTGAGCATGTACTATAGATCCAGTCCATGAATTGGCTTTAATTATATTTGGACAAAAATGGTAGACTCCAAGAGGAACCTGTTCGTAATACTGTTAATTTGTATGTGCATGTAACTGTGTTGTTTCAGAGAAGTGAAAGGATGTGTGTGTGTGGGGCAAGAGCATTTGCTGATAGAAAGACCAATGACCTTGATTTGGGAGGTTATACCATGAATCCATCTGATGATCAATTTGTGGGTTCCATGTTGTGGAAAAACCTTGCTGTTTTTCTAATTAAGTATATTTGTTCAATGTGGCTCAAGAAATACATCAAGATGATTGATTATGTGAACAACATATGAAATTTCCTATGTACTACCAATGTACTACCAATGGCTTTATTAAGGATTATAGCCTCTTCTCCCCCCCCATGTAGTACATACTTACATGGTTTTGATTTTTAATTTATTAAAGTGTATACTACATATAATAAAGCTTGTAACTTTATAAAATGAGGCATATTATCCAATTGATCGTAAAAACTCATTTACAAAAGAAATGAAAAATCACATATTTCATTTAATGATGTATATATATCGTTTGTCATGTGGAATTACATGTGAGACTCTAAATGAAACTGTATGACATTGTATTTTATTATTATATATGTCGAGTAAAAGATTTACTCCCAACTAAGAACATTGGCATAAGTTGTCAAAAGATTTGAGACGTTTAATAATAGGAAAACGTTACACTTAATCCATTTTACAGTCCAAAACGCAGTTCTTAACATTTTTTTTTAAATCATGTAACTTATTTAATTAAGCATATACTTTTATAAAAGATGAAGTGTATATACTATAAAAAAAAAATTAATAGGATACATATTTCATTACAGTGGAGGAGACTAACGAAGTATATGAAATTAAATGTATTTAGGACTAATAAGGATTGGGTGTAACAATGCTCATATCACTTACAAGTTACAACTAGCCCCGTAGGCCTAGTTTGGCATTGTGATAAGAGGTTGAGAAAGAAATAATTGGGTTAAATCACATGTTATCCCATATGGTATAAGAAAAAAAAGGATAAAACATGTGCAATTGTCCGTATTTTGATAATAAAAAAAGTGAGGATATTTTGTTCTAGGTAAAAGGTGAAATAGACTTTATCCCCATTTTTTAATCCAATTTTGCAAAACATGGGCAATATTTATGACTACCCTTCATAAAAAAATAATAACAAAAAACTTCATGAAACCAAAACCAACAATATTAATGTCCCACTCATAGAAAGGGTAGACTTGATATTTTTAATTTTTTTTAAAGTTATTCCATATTTTAGATCATGTAATCCAAATGCAATGTTAAGGATAAGAATACAAAAAAATAGAGATAACAAAATGTATTACCAAATATAAATATGGATAAAAATAATACTTATAAATTAGACTAATTTATTCTAAATATTTATTACTTTACCAAATTAGAGGGGTCTTACGTTTTTTACCAGTAATATCATCAGACTTCAAAGGGGCTTTCAATGAAATAAGCTTATCCTATAGTTAAATATAAAGCAATCTTGTATGTAGTGAGATCCAATCAAAAGTCCAAATGAGGTCAAAGGCCCACGAGGCACCCATACCCATTTGAACTATTTTAAGCTTGGGAAAATGTGGCATTCTGTCCACTTCAATCCAAAATACAAACACATATTTTTATTTTTTAATTTAAAAATCATATACCTCGGTGTATATTTTTATAAAATATAAAACATATATTTTAATAAATTGAATGATATTTTTATTTAAAAATCATATACCTCGATATATACTGCAATCCATGTTTTAGACAACTTTTGCATCATACAAAGGAAGGAGGACTTGTTAAGTTGTGGCCATACTAAGGCTTAATATGAAATTTTGTTTCATATCTGCCCCATTGGCGTGCTTTTTTCTTTTAACGTTGATACACTCAGTCTGTTTTGTAACCCCATACATTATGATAGTGTAGTGTATACTGTATAGTGTATAGGGTTCTATCATATTGTATGACATAAAAATAAATTATTTTTTCAAAACGAAAAAAAATATATTATATTGTATCTCAATGTATAAGTTATTTCATATAACAATATATACTTCAATGGTGAGTGTATGATTTTTAAAAGAAAAAAATAAATGTGGAATGTGAATAGGACTATATGGGACTTCACACATCATTTTCCTTTTTTTGGTGATAGGAAGGCCCACGAGGGGCTCTTACATAAGGATAAACCCCGTGCATAAGTGGTTCAAGCATAGATAGATCGCAACCAGACATTAAGCAATTGAGCCCAAGGCCCACAGACAGAGCCCACTAGGTGCTAACATTTTTTTTTTAGTGCTATTATACAGTTTTTTTTTTCCAACCCCAATTTCAACCCATATGCATCAATAAAAATCAATGTAGCATATATTTACATTAACGATGTATATGATTCAATATAGATTTGTCACATTTTCTATAAATACAATTATAAAATTCATTGAAGTATATGTTTCATTTTTTATAAAAGCATGTGCCTCATTATAAAAAAACTCAATGGAATTAATTGGGGCTGAAAAAGGGATATACGTAACATTATCTTTTTTTTTTCTCATCCCACACTTGGGATGACAATAACATGGATTGAATCCTTGACCACAAAGAGAGGGTATGAATGGCAATTGGACGAGGTAAACGGGAAATCCGCCCCGACTTGACTTTATTGGGACGGGTTTAGCCCGTTAGATGTTGAACCCAAATCCGACCGGTCCTAACTTGATGAAAATATGAGACAAGTTTGGAATTCAAGGAAAAAACCCGCCTTGCTCGTTATACCCCTATTAAATCACTAATATCATCAAAATGAATATGATACATGAGTAAAATTAACCTATCATGTATATTATCAGTATTACAATTAATAAATTATTTAACCCTGTATCAGGTAATAATGTAGAAGATGATTTATTTAGTTTATAATCTAAAAAGAATGAAAAAAATATTAAAAATATTTATAAAATTGAAATTCTTAATTTCGTTTCTTTCTAAATGCAATGGGACTAGACTGGTTTGAGTTTTTTCAAAAATCTATTGGGACGGGTTTAAGACGGAATAATCAAACCTGTGACAGATTTAAGATGAGTTTAGAAGGAATTTTATTAACAGGTTTAGAATTGAGATTAACTAAACCAGTTCAAACCCCCCCCTTTGGCAATCTTAAAAGAGGGTGCCCCCCACCAACTCGCCAAATAAGTGACTGGTTGCATGTATCTTGAATGTAGAATTGTTGTTTCATTAATTTATTTTTTTACGGGGCCATATTGGGTAAAATTGTTATTTTGTACTTTGGCGTGCATTAGGGCCACAATTTTATTTTATTTTATGGTACACAGAGGACCCTGAGAAGGCTATAAAGTCCCAACATTACATATTCAAGGTATTATGGGATCAAAGCCCATATAAAATCTCAAGCCCACACGGGTTTTTTTGACCGAAAACCAACCCTCACAGGAAAAAAGGGGCGTCCACCACCACTAATTTTTCAAGGCCTCCATAAATTAAGATAACCTACCCTTGATAGTAATAGTTATTCACCCAAGTTATAATTAGAATCTAATGATATTTATAAAAGATAAATTAAATATATATATATTTTTATCTGAAACGAAAAACAAATTACAATGAAATATGAAAATCAATAATTTATCTTTCAGTGACATGTAACCTTGAATAGCATTCTATATCAAAAAAGCTATTTAGAAAACAAATACTATATCTCATAGCACATGAGATCCAATTAATAATACGAAGTTGAGCAATCTGTAGCCTTGTCTACCAAGCAAAATAAATAAATAAATAAATATGTAGCCTTGTCAACATTCACAGATGAAGTTGATAATCAATTCCAACACAGGAACTATGACCCCTCCATCATAGTAGTGATACAAAGTAAGCTATTGCAAAAAAGGGTAGGAGATTTGGTCGGTTTGACGAATTTTGATTTTCAACAACCCATCGCGTGTGCGTGCACAGCTTCTTCGATAATGCTAGAAAGTTCTGTGTGTAGCCCGCATACAATCCTTACGTGGTTGGATTTTTTTTCTTAAAAGATATATATAGCATGTAATGAAATATTTATTTTTATAATTTTTTTTTAATTATGTATTCTAATAAATTGTGTAAAAAAAAATAATGGATTCTTATTGTCATTCTATTGGATCAGTCAAAAAAAATTGTGTTTTCAATCTAACGGCTATTCATATCTTCATTCTTGAACATTCCAAACTAAATTTCTACTTCCATGAATAGGGCTGGTAAACGAGCCGAGCAGCTCGGGCTCGGCTCGGGCTCGGCTCAAGCTCGTTCGATTAGACAAACGAGCCGAGCTTGAACAATTTTTAAAGCTCGGTTTGTAAACGAGCCGAGCCCGAGCCGAGCCTGAGCCTAGACGAGCTCGTTTACTTAACTGAAAAAAGGTTAACGAGCCGAGCCTGAGCCCGAACTTATGTTACTTTCACATGTATAAGGTGTTATGATTTATGAAATGTGACTTCTCAAATGCTAAACAAGATTTTTTTTAGCTAAACGAGCCCGAGCCGAGCCTTGATTCGAGCTTCAGCTTGGTTTGTTTAACAAACGAGCTGAGCCGAGCTTCAACCGAGCTTTTCACAAGCCCAACGAGCCGAGCTTGAACACAAAATGAAGCTCGTTCCCGAGCCGAGCCTAATACTAAACGAGCCGAGCCTGAGCAGGTCAAAGCTCGACTCGTTCGGCTCGTTTACCACCCCTAATGAATCTAGTAGAACTAGATTTCTATGTGAAAGAAAAATTCTTCTTCGGAATCAGAGTTATCAAACTAGCACTACTTATGTATTCCAATAAGAAAATGATATGTCCAATCTCACGTGTAGCCCCATTGACAGTCTACACCATTTTTTTAATCATGCAATCGTTTATTAAAGTAAATAATGTTATACAAAATAAAGTATATCTTACATTATAATAGTGTGTTTTTTTCTTGAAAAAATGAAAATTTTTAACTTTTATATATTATTATATATAATAGAGTTTATACACTATTATAACACAGTATATATATTGACCATGTTTGTTGTAGCTTTAATTTATAAATTATACTTTACAGATTGTAGATTTTAATTTATCTAATAAGCAGTAGATATGTTTATTTTAAGGCAACAGTTATAATATCCATTTTATAAATTTTATATTTATATTATATTACGCTATCATAATGTATAAGTTGCAAATAAGACTGCATAAATAATTGAGTGCATTAGCGCTCATTCCAGTAAGTGTTTTTTTTTTTTATACTGGACCACTTTGCTTCTCTCATTGAGTAGCTCCAGACCTGTAGCCAATCTGGAGGAAGAGGTGTGTTGGCAGACACACACACAACATTCATAAAAAGGCGATGTTCCTTATGCTTCTGGGGTTTCTTTTGCATGAAAAAGGTAGTAAGTTCATTAACTACGATGAGCTGTCAAATAATACCACCGGCCGCTCGAAAGATTTGATTGGGTGCACATGATGCGTTTGGTGGACTTATGTCATCTTTGGGGGTCCACTACTGGAACAGTAGGAGTAGTACCACCTCAATTGAAGCACAATATATATATCACCTGGTTAGGTAGTCATGCCCCTCACCCCCCCGTAAGTTGTGTTCACTTTCCCTCTGTTGCATGCCTGACAATGACCTAATCTATGATGCATGTCCAGTAACAAACAATCAATAAACAAACCAACACCTACCAAAATTAAATAAATAGACCAACAATATGCTTCCATGATTTTTATGATTTAATGGAAGAGATAAAAATGTCTAGGTACATTGTCACAGCATGCACAGCAGCTGGTCAGTCCATTATTGCGATCGAGCTCTAATAGACCTTGCAATAACAAGAGCCCAACAAGGGTTGGATTATCGAAAATTGAGCGGACCTGATTAAGATCAATGCCACAAGGTCGAAGTCATCCTTATTACCATAGATAGTCATTGAATATGCCACGTAGTAGCCCTTTTATTGATCATTACAATTTATATTCCCATAAAAAATATATATAAAATATTCTTATCCACTTGTTAAGTTATTAGAGAGATCGAGCTCTAGAAATATTTATAACTTGAGCATTGAAGATTTTTTTGACAAACACAACACTTGTATCCCAGTTCAGGAGGCTCCCTAGCCATTTCTTCATCTTCTTCTGAGCTACGTGAAGTCATCTAGAGAAAACCCATCACATCTTTTGTTACTTTATAAGAGTCATACTCGCTCTGATTTTGGTGCAATGTTTAAACAATTTAGACTATTCACTGAATATAGTATCATATTTTTCTCAATCTTTCAAGTACGTATATGTGTATTGGAATTCTGATTTTTTTCTATATCTGCATTCTTTCAAAAATCCAAAAAATATGTATATTCTGGTTATTTCATGAGATAATTGAATTTCACCCGTAATAACATAAATGTTTATAATTTTATAATATATGTCGAATTCAAATACTATTTAAATGTGACATTTTAAAATTTATAACTTTGTATATATGTTTTAGATACTTTTTGTATTCTAATAATTTTACATTTTAGACTTATATTCAAAACAAAAAAACTTATATTCAAAACAAAAAATACAATTTTTTTTTAATAATACACAATAGAGATTGTATTTGGTTACACGATTGTAAAATTGATTTTAGGTAAAAGTTGAGTTTAAAACTAATTTTACAAAAAGCTACCTCTCCACAGTTTCTGAAAAACTTAAGTTTTAAACATTTTTTTACAAAAATTTACACGTAGTATTTAACTTTAAATACGGATATGAGAAAAATAATTTCTCATATCCATACTATTAGGGTGCGTTTGGTTACGCAATTACAAAACTGATTATGCAGGAATCTGCTATTGTAAAACTGATTATGCAGGAAACTCACTTTCTCAGTTTTTTGAAATCGCAGCTTTTGGACACTATTTGTCTAAAATCTGTGTGCAGGAAGTTGCTACAATAAAACTGTTTAGTTGTACAATTATAAACGCAGCTTCTTACAATCGTAATCACAGCACAATCACACGCAACAAGACACTCCCTGAAAATGATTCAGGGAAATGATTCATACGTTGTGAATTGTGATATCGAAAAACAGAGACGATTGAGTTTTGGTTACAGTCACCGGAGCATTAAGCGGCACTTCTTAATGGGCCTTCATAACCCGTCGCTTTCAAACGACCACCACAACCAGTTATCCATTTGGGCGGATCCCTCAACAAGCAGCCCTGATCGTTTGATCGATGCACCTTTAAATCGCACACGTCGAGATTCGTGTTCCCGCACGCAATCGCACATTGAAAAGCGGGTAACCAAAATGCACTCACGCACGCACAGCTGTTGTTGCGGAGGGGTTACGAATCCATGGGGGTGGTGGAAAGCGAAAGCTAACAAGAACGCGAAGCACAATTAAAACACAGTCAGAAACCGCGTGGACCTCATTAATTGAAATCAAATCATTCGAATCTGGACCGTTCGATCGCTAGGGGTAATGGAACAGGCGCGACGATGCAGAGTGAGTCCCACGCTCCATTACACTTTGCTCGGCATACCCACCCTTATTCGTCATTCCGTACTTTTTACTCTCCATCCATCGCATTTGTTCCCCGGTCATTAAATTTTTTTTTTTTTTTTTTTTTATATCAAAAGACTGTCCGTGATTGTTTTTACAATCGAGCTGTTACCTCCACCTTTTTCATGAAAAATTCTCAGTCATTTGTTTCGCATTCAGCATTCATTTAACAACAGGGTTAAAAGACATTCAAGTCTTTAAAAATATGAGTAATTTTATATAAATTTTTATCAAAGTAGAAACAGACGTACAGATCTTTAAAAACTCACAGAACCCATATACATTCCTAGTTTCAACAAAAATTAATCATAACCTAACATATCCTATTTAACTTTAATTTTAACCTATAATCATGAATGATTAAATTATCCTCAAATTTTTAACCATTTTCAATTAATACCTTAATAGAAATGAAGAAACACAAAAAGTCTTACAAGGATAATTTGATCTTTACATGGATTAATTTATTTGTATGATTATTAATGGAGACTATAATGTTTACACAATTACATGGTGATGAAATATTCCATCAAATTTGAATGAAATTTTTAACTCCAGAATAATAATTAGATTTTTGTGAATTTTCAAGGACTCATGTGTCTGTCCTAACTTTCACAGAGACTTATATAAGATTACCTATGTTTGGAAGAATGCAGATGTCTTTAATAATGTAATATAATATTATAGTTTTGTCACATACACTCCTATTTTTACCATCCCAAAATTATTTCTACAGGTGGATGAATATTTATCATTGAAAATATTTTATATTTTTTTATTAAATAATACGATTATATTTATTAAATTAGAGTTATTTTATGTTTTATAAAAATATATATTTTATTAAATAAGATATATAAATTTTTTTTTACAAAAAAACGTGTGGTGTTTATTTTGGATTATAAAATATAATGAGTGTAGCATTTTCTTTAAGATAAACTTCACTGGTATAATATATATTCAATTAATTTTTTACTTTTTAAAATAAAAACACATATATAATGGTTTATCTAGATATTAATATCTAGATTTATATTTTATTTTTTATAATAATAATATATATATTTTTTTAGATTAGTATATATATATTTTTAAAAATAAAAATGATTTGAAACTATAAACGGGAACGGTCATGTCATTTACTTTGTATTTTGACAGCCAATCCAACACCATGTTTAAATATAGTTTTTTTATTTAGAGTGTTTCAGGGTTATTACATACACTGTAAACTTGAAATTTTCATTTTTAATTGGATAGACATAATTTATTAAAATATATATTTTATTTAAGAATCATATACTTCCATTATATCAAATATGTATTTAAAAAGAAAATCAAACCGTTTGAGGAGTACCGCACGCAGGATTGGGACTTTTGGGCAGTGCATTATCCATGTATTATATATATTTACTCTCCTTTCTAACTTAATTAACCCGTCCCCTCCACTATAAATATTGCCTAATCCCCCTTTGTCTGCCCTCATCAAATACATGCACACAAACATCATCTCTCTTTGTTTTGGCAAAAAAATGAAGCTCCTTACACCGACATTGGTGGTCCTGTTCCTCCTCTTCACTTCCTCTTACACTCAAGCTGCCATGGAAGACAGTGGTATAGTATAAGCTTTTCCCCTCCTTTTGAGTTGTTCAGAACTTATGCTCTTTTTGTGTTCTATTTTATGTTTTCTGTATTTTGATTCATGGTTACCAACTAGGAATTTCTTTCTCTTTCTCTCTCTGAGCATTATTCATAAAATAAGGTGATGGACTTCGGATTCCCATTTCTCTTATTTTCTGTGTATATATATATTATTTTATTTTTTTTGAGAGAGAGAGGTGAGAAGTACGCCATTAATTAGTTTCTTATAATTATATCAAATATGTTACGCATCAACCTTGGAAGTCTATGCAAAGATCATCAGCTAAAAGTGCAGATTATTTTATTTTATTTTAGTTATTCTCTTTTTTTTTTTTTTAAATGTGTTAGCTAAACAATAGCTCACGGTTTGATTTCTTTTAAGCTGTATATTTGACAGTAAAATAGATAAATTTATTTCAAGAAATGAAATATATATGTTTACTTAATTAAATAAATACATTTATTAACAAAAAGAAACATGTTTTGATAAAGTAATATACAACACTAGGTTATGAAACATGGGAGTTGTAACTGAGGTTATTGAAATACTCTGTGTGTGCGTGTGAGCGTCTTCTTTTTTATTATCTAAGACATCATTTTTGGATCCAAGATACAAACGTGAACTTTCTAAAATCTGAACGTTAAAATCTGGTGTTTTGAAAGCTAGCATTAGTTGTTTTACAAATTATTTAAACACCGGATTTTTTTTATATGTAAAAACGCGTGAAACACAACGAAATTGGCAAACACCCAAACATGTTTGGATTTGCAGTGATGATTTTGTTAGATTTTCCAATGTTAAATTGGCCATGGATCTAAACGGGGCTGAAGTAGCATTTAAAAATGAGATATTTTTAAAAAGGTCTTGTACAAATAGGAAACACATTTTTTTAGATTTGCTGAATTTTATATAGATCTATTTGAAAATGAATTTGGATCAACTATAATTTTTTGAAAAATCATAATCTCCAAAAACATATCTAAAACCCCAAGCCCCGTTTCCAAACAGCAAACCACAATATTATATTGTTTGTACTGACAAGCTAGGGTTTGTAATGGGGGGGATGCATCATGCATGCAGTCCCAGCAGGGTTTTGTGGGAGCAAGTGCAAGGTGAGGTGCTCAAAGGCAAGTGTTCAGGACAGGTGCTTGAAATACTGTGGGATATGTTGCGCCACATGCAAGTGTGTCCCATCAGGTACCTATGGCAACAAGGATCAGTGCCCTTGCTACAGAGACATGCTTAGCAGCAAGGGCAGGCCCAAGTGCCCCTAAATCATAGTTTGCCTTCTCTCCATCTCTGCTTGTGTTATATGTGAAATGGAGGGGCTGTTTTTGGAGTCGCATCTATGAAAAGACAAAGTGTTGGTGGGATAAGAGAGAGTTTGTCTTGTGTGTTGTAAGGTTATTACCAGGATGGGTGTTGTTGTTTTGTTACATATCTCATTAGATATTTTATGTATTGCACTTGTATTATACAAGGGTTGCATGTGATCTTGTTACTGTGGTGATGATGAATGTTAGTGTTCATGGATGGAATAGTTATTGGTTTGTCGTGTATATTGTGATCAATGTAAATGGATATATAATTTGGTCGTCGTGCTCTTATTCGGTGCTGAATCAAGCTTGCTTTCTTTTCTTTTGTTTTTTTTTTAAGTGAAACTGTGGACATTTCACATTGCTTTCATTTATTATTAAGAGTGTTTTTGTGCACATATTTAAAGGGAAAGTGAAATAAAGTGAGAGAAGGAAAGCAGTGAAAAGTAAAAAAAAAATTATTCGATCAATTTTTATGATGTTTGTGAACGTGGTGGAAAAAATTTTCATCACTTTCTTTCAAATTCCCCATCTACGGGAAAAGGAAAAGGAAATTTCAATTTTTTTTTTTAATAAAATAAAATAGAAGAGGGAAAGTGATCTAAATTTTTTTTCTATTGTTTAACACAAACACTAAATTTTTGGATGATTAAATAGAAAATTTTAATAGATCATGGGATCTGAATCATCTTTGTTAAAAGCACAAAGGATTCATATAAATGAATAGAAAGATACCATGAGGATAAAAAACCATGCACACACATTTTAATGTAGTTTGTGTCACTTATACGTCATTTTGTGATGAGGTTTCACAGTGAGGATGAAAAAAACATAAAAGAGCTTTTGTGATGGCCAATAATAATAGGACGCGTAGATAATAAGCTCTTATTTGGGTAACCGGTTAAGTTCGGATAAGGGTGTTATAAGGATGGTATAAGAATGGATAATGAAAATGGTTGTTTGTTTATAGAGTATAACTTAGTATTACTAAGCCAATTTAAACGAGTATAAGAGAGTATAACAATTTCAAGTAACCCCTAGGATAAACTATACTCAGTTTATCTATTTCAATGGATTCACATGTCAAATCAACTTTTTACACTTTATCACATCAAATCACCTATTAAAAAATCTTATATATCAAATGACTCACATGTCAAATCAATTTTTTTACACTTTATTTATATTTTATTATTTATCAACCAAACAACTCAACCTTTATTCTTATATTTTCCAATGAGAATAATAAAAAACACAACCAAACATAAAATCTCTTATTCCTGTAAAATTGTTATCTATATTGGTATAGTTATCTATCCAGAATAACTTAATTCTTCAATCTAAATGGGGTGTAAGAGTATTAAAAAAATAAATATAATTTCTACCACAGAAAACGCTGTGTTTTTATAAAAAGGATCCCAACTCAAGGTCTCGTGTGTCTTTTTAACACAGAGTCCTAACTCCGGACAGGGGCAGGAATCTTTTGTATTGCATTTGTCGCATTTATTGATTTGGACCCATAGATGTATTATTAGTGGCATTTATTCATTTGGACCCATTGGGCAAGTTTTTCGCTGGGTACTACAACCTACTGTTTTTCATTTATTCAATTTCTTTTTGGTATTAGAAACCAAAATTTGTGCTTGTCAAGCTTTCATACTTGATTCTCAATAATAAAATCCGAGCTTGCTTAATTTAGATGGCCCAACATAATCAGGGCACATTTTTCTTTGTGGGAGCAAATTAGAGGTTGGATTCAAAATGTCTGAGTTATTAAATAATATTTGATTAATTAAGTAGGGACAGAATTTGAGTGGTCGGGTTAATCAAACTCGATTTGTGAATGTGTTCATATTATGACTTTTAACTATTAGGTTTCGTTAAATGTGAATCGAGTTTTGAAAAAGTCTATCAGCATCCATTACCTATAATGGATTATCAATGATTAAATCTTGAAAGCACCACCCAATGTAAACCTCAAAAATTTAAAATCATGGTTTGGGATGGGGTTGGGGCTGAGGCTGGGTTACTCTTTCACTTAACCCAAACTACAAGAGAGTTTGACTGTCTTTTATGTTTTCTTCTGTGTACTTTGAAGAGAAAAAAAAAAAAAATAGACTCAACTTTTGATTCTATAAATAACAACATTCAATAACTTTTTTTTGTGTTTTTTTTTATATGATGCATCAATGCAAGGCTAGGAATCTCATGATGATCTTACCTCCACCACCCGGCCCACCCCTATTCTGGTTTCATACTTCAAAATGCAAGAGAAAATAAGGAAATATTTGATTCACAGTGTAATGAATAATTTATAGGTAGAATGTGAGGATCATACATAACAAAAGAAAAGAAAAAAAAAAGTGAGGATCATCACCGAATTTCTTCCAAATTCCAATCATGTCACTCCATGCATGGTGTTCCCCACAATCCACCACCGACACTTGTCGTGTTCCTTCTCAACTATTGTTTTTTAATATTTTTAAATAGGATCTCATGCATACATTTGATATGACCACGGAATTGAAGTTGAAACAAAATTGTGGACGATGCTGATGTAGGATGATGAAATTGAATCATCTTTGATGAGAATATTATGAGATGCTTCAAAGAAGATGAACAGAAAACTGTTTCACTTTCTACTCAAAACTTCCCTTATTAAAAACTATTTGGTAGCATATCAAGCTAATGAAGCGATTCCATAAACGAAACAGAGGTTTCTGCAACACTTTTTCCGTCCTCACCAAGCTCAGCATATAGACCATTTCTTGATTGTTGTTACTAGGGGTGCAACGTGGACTGGTACTGATTGAACCTGATCTATCCCAAAATTTGAATAGGTTTGAGTTGAGGTTTTAGTGTTCGAGTTCAATCTTAGCACGAACCCGAGCTACCCGAACCTAATTTAGGTTGGGTTGGGTTGAGAGTTCGGGTAATCCAAACCAATCTGCATCCGAAGTTTCCATATCTAAATAAAATTTTCTACGTAGAATTATAAATTTTTTTAATTTGTATGATAAAATTTGTATTATAAAAAAATTATCTAGAATATTTCAATTCTATAGGTTCTATATTTTTATTCTATAAATAAAAATGTTCTTCATTTTCATCTTTTTATTTTTGTTATGTGGAGAATTGACTCTTGTAAAATTTTAATTGTTTAAAATAATACATTTTTTTAAGTCAATTCCAAACTCAATCCAACCCGAATCAAACTCAAACCCAAACCCGAACAAAACCCAACAGATTGAATTTGGGTTGAACTTCTCAAACCCAAGGGTCGGGTCAGATCGGGTCGGGTTGGGTTTGGATTAAACTCTAACCTGATCCAACCCGTCCGAGTTGCACCACTAACGGTTAAAATCGTTATAATAAAGACATTAAATAACCCTTTTCAAGTCTTTTAAAAAATAATTTCAAAACTCATTTTTATACAGTTAAAAAGCTTTAAAATCTTTTACCATTCTGCTACAAAAAGACAAAATAGGAACGAATATATGCATGCAATTTTTTTTATAAAAGAGTTTCACTCTTCGAAGTCTTCAAGCGTGTTCCTTGTCCTGTAACTCTGAAAGGACACTGAGGATTGCGATTATTCTGGGAAAGAACTACGTAGTATTCGTAGAATATTTTTTATTTATTAATAAAAGTTTAAGTTAAAAGGTTATTTGAATTTATGTATGTGTTTTTAAGAGGTTACATAAACTTTAGAAAAAAAATCAAGAGATTATATAAATTTTAGACAACTTAATGAGATTATTTGGATTTTTTTCAAAAAAAAATTTACTTGTCACAAATTTTAAATTTATAACTTCAAATTTTAAATCTCAAATTCATAGTCACAAATTTAAAATTCAAAATTCATATTCATAAATCATAAACTTAAATTCAAATTTGAATTTGAAATTTGCAAGTGATTATGACTAAGACTCAAAATTTAAACAGTTTAAACTTTGCAACAATTTATTCTTTATAATTCTAACTTAATTTTGAAGTCTAACTTTCCGATTTAAAATTTAAAACTTTGTAACAAAACTAAAGTAATATTAACTTATAAAAAGGAAAATGATACCTCGTTTGGCCCACCATGCGGGCACAGAGGGCCAGGCTGGGCCAAGGTTTCCTGCCGAGTCATGCTGGCACAACCCGTTTCCATCTAACGGGCCAGCCCGCCCAACTTGATAACCTGTTCGCCCGGTCACTTCACGGGGGGCACGGCCTGTTTTATACTCCTACTCATCATAAGACATGGGCTTCTGATATAAGCTTGTCAATCGGACGGATATGGATTGGATAACCCCATATCCGTTTTCAAATTAAATATCTATAAAAATATCCGTATTTGAAATATTATATCTGATTCAAAAATCCGAATTCGGATATAGATAATTATCCAAAATATCTAAAAATTCAAAATAAATACAGAATGATTAAAATATCCAAAGATCCAATATCAAAAAATAAAAATCTTATATCTAATATTTGAAATAATTAAAAAAATATAATAATTATCTGGCATGAAACCTAAAATTATAAGTATATACATAAAACATTACATGTTTTAAAATAAAAATAAAATTAAAAATATAAATATATAATAATATAACAATATTTTTTGCTACATATATTTTTCAGATCGGATACGCATACAGATTTTTTAAATATCGGATATTTTTTAAATTTTCAAATACGAATTTGAATCAGATACGAATGTTTTTTCGGATAATTAACAGGCTTAATCTGATCTCTAGAGCTAATCAAAAGAGTACATCCTTTTTGTGGAGGATCTTTTTTGGGATGTTCCAGACTTCCGGTTCATTCAATAGTAATAATTATATGATAACATTCGAGAAATATTCGAAGTACAACATCCAATTTGAGGTACATTTGATGTATATACAGTGAAGAACTATAAATACTTTGCCATGGCAACAGGTGCTACTGTGATTGGAATCCAATACTCACAATGCATCAGAATTCTAATGGTGCAGAAGTACTAAAAACTAAAAGACTGAATTAAATAATAATCTCTTGAACAGGATCAACGATCACAGAATTTCACTGCAAGATAAAAATCAGTAGACAAAATATTCTACAGGTCACAGATTATAGATAATCCTAACTTCCAAAAAACATGGATGCCCGGTGAACAAGACTTACCTGAATTTTCGCTTACATATAAGATTGGTGAGAACGCGGGGCACCTGTATAATCCACATAACTAGATGAACTGGGATAGGGTGGGACAGAAGCTCTCTCTTCTGGATAGTAGTATGACATCTGAGTGTTTGCTTGCTGGCTGTATTGTCCATATGAAGCAGCGTGGTTTTGTGTTTCATAGTTGTAAGTAGGCTGTGGGACTATAGGATGATGATACCTCTCTGAACCTCTCATATACATTCCTCTCTCATCAAAATACGTCGGTGGCTGAGGCTGCCTATTGCCCAAGGGGGGAGCAACAGGTGCGAAAGAGGAAAAATGTGCTCCAGCTGCCCGAGGCATCTTTGCTTGGAACTTTGATGCTTCTCTTGCTGTTCTCTTTTTGTCGGCCTTCCGCTCAGCTTTCAATTTCTCGAGCTGGACCACCCGTTTATGGAGGGGCTCGAGGGGGTATTCTGCTTTGAGCTTGTACTCTTCAACACACTTGATGATTGCCTTCAAAGCACCAAGCTCTTGAAAATTTGCATTCTACGTGCATAAATGTTAAGAGAATCAATAAAACCTCCCAATATGAGCAAGTGTGTAATTTAAAGAGGCTTTAATGGTATAATGATCACATTCAAATAGCTATAGGTACAGCAGGCATGTATGAGAGAGATGAAATCATTGTAAAGCTTCCAAATACTTTAGCCAGTACTCATAAATCACAAAACGGAAGAAGAAAAGGATCTCTACCATGCACTTAGATTACATCTTATTAGAAATATCATCCTTAGCAATCCACGATTTTTGAAAGCATCTATGTGCATATAATTTATTGATATAAATATTTAATCAGCTTTACAACACCAGAGCTTATCCTTGATCACTACCACTACAATACGATCCATTCCCTCATACAATTGCAATTTTAGCAAATGTTTTATTTCAATAAGCAAACACCAGTAAAAAATATGATAGTCCATGATCACACCATCAATACTCTGTTGTCAGATCAAGTCATTTGGAAGCAACTACTTCGTTAATTTTCAATTATCAATAGTCAATACTTAGCCTCTCCAAAACTACCAAGAAGACCATGCAGAACACATTCCTCCTTACATTAACCACCTTTAGAACACATAATGATATGAACGCATCCATTTTTGTGGACAACAAATAAATTATTCTGCAGAAAAAGAAAAGTGCAACAAATTAAACATGATAAGGGGTAAAAAAAAAAAAAAAAAAAAATTAAACATGATAAGGGGTCAAAATGGACACCGATAAAGGCCCATGCCATGCTAGTCTCTCTCAGTGCACACTCATTATTCAAGCTAGTCATACGAACACTAATGGTATCAACATAAACTTATTATAACTCTTTATTTGTTGATGTGGATGCCTGAAAAAGATTAACATATATAAGAATTTCATCACGGGCACTTTTCAAGTAAAAAATAACCGCCAGAGGGTTCCTGCTTGTTTCTTCAACTTGATCAATTGTTCAACAACCTGCTAGCTTGGCAGAAAACCAAATTAAGTTTTTGAAAATAAATCATGTCCCAAATTGATTCCAATTCATCTCACTGCACTGTAAGGCTCATTATTTAGTTCTCGTTTTTTTAAAAAAAAAAAGAAAAAGAAAAAAAGATAGGAGCAATCATATTAATATATGCTGCACCTCAAACAAGAAATGAAACAAGGGAGGGATCACCAAACAAAGGATTAAAAGGAGCAAAAGAAAAAAAAAGGCGAAAAAAGGATCAACGGAAGACTCTTAAAAAAAAAAAAGTTTTCTAATTCACCCCAAGGACCCAAAAAAATCACAGCCCTTTCCAATTTAGTCCCATAATACTAGTAAGGAGAATCCAAATTGGTCCCATTATTTGTTCTTTGATTTAAGAATAACTACCAAACTTACATATCACAAATAACATTATATGATCAATATAACGGTAGTTATTCTCCACTCGTCATACTAGATAAACACATCAACCCTTCATTTCCATTAATTTTCCTTCTCTTAATATAAACCATCTATTTGCAAATCCCACCACTTCATTCTTGGCAGAGCCTTCTCTAGACCTACTACACTATTTTTTTAAGGCCATAACAAGAACACTCCATTTCCAAATCGTGGATCAATCTAAAATAATCTGCATCTGCATCCCGTTCATGTTTTAGATACAAAAATGTCCTTTTTTTGGTAAAGGTGGTGTTCAATGATAAAAAGTGTATCATCTGCATATTGCCGATGGAAAACCTGTGGACCAGAAACCCCAAGCTTTTATCTGGATGGCTAGCCATCATTCTTAGATTAAAAGCACATTCGATCAAGGACATTAGCTCTGAGAATGGACAGAATTGAGAAATGGGGGGCACCCTTGTCTTTCCACCTCTCAGAGAACCTGTACGGTTCCAGCAAATCCCACAAGATAACTGAGTCATAGACTTATTCAAAGCCAAATTGCATAGGACTTCTTTTTTATTTTTTTGTTGTGCATATGAAATAACCTCTTAAGAAGTCCATCCAATACATATCTCCCTTTTATCAGATTGACATGTATCAATGATATCCTTCACGATCTCCTTAAGCATGTTTTTCTTTCGCCAAAATTTTGTAGGCACAAGTCAGGGAGATGGGACTGTAGTCACCTAGAGAATTTGCACCCCCCACTGTAGGAGCTGTGCATGGAGTTTAGACAGCCCCAGGCCTGACTGCCGTTATGGAACTTGGTCGTCATCTCCAAAGGAACCTCTTTTAGCATATCCCCAAAAAGGCTTGAAAACAACTAAGTGGAAACCCATCTGGCCCAGTAGCCTTAGGCCACGTTTGGCAGAGAAAAAAGGGGGAGGTGGCATTGGTGGGCACCGGTGGACGCGACCGCGCACACAAACAGCGCTTCTCGCGTTCGCGTTGATAACCCAAAAACCTTATCGTATGTGTTTTTCCCCCGATATCCCTGACTCCTTGAAACACCGCTTCAAGGTACCCCGGTGTCCCCCCCCCCCCCCCCCCCCCGGTGTTTTGGTACCACAGAGGCCCCCACCTCAAACACAAACGGAACCTTAGCACTTTTAGCATGAACACCGCAGCCTTAACATCCTCTATCATAAAACCAGAATCTAAAATCCCACCTGAGCTAAAGAAATGGCGGAAATATCCCTGACGGCCAGGCTGTGTGCCGCCTTCTTTTTTGAAAAGCTCCTAAATCGATTTTCCACATGATTTTCAGATCTGTAGGGTTCACTATCAACAACTCCTCTCTCCTTTATTTTGGGATGAAGTTACCATTTTTTCTTTGGCTTGTCATTTTATGAATGGATTTTGTATTACCATCACCTTTTTGAGACCAGAGTTCCCTGAACTTCCACCTCCATTCTATTTCTTGTTTTAGGATATCTGCCTTTCTATGTTCCTATTCCTGTATTGATAGCTCGCCATCTTTTTCTCTGAGACCCCACATCAAAATTTGCCTTGTTGTCTCCTCCTTTGGCCTATCCTGTCCTGTTCGTAATCTGTACTCTATAGCCTATATGGGTAGCAACATAAGTCATTCCATGATAGACAATTATTCCAGTATGAATAAAGAATAAATCATTTTCTGTTTGATTGTACCTTAAGTTATTCTCATTCAAGATGAGAACAACTGCTCTCTTATTCAAGATGACTTTGAAGAGGATCCCTGCTCTCTTATTCAAGATGGCAAAGAGGGAAAATCTTTTGTAAGGGAAATCTAATCCCACGCCTGTCTCCTAACCCCCTTCTTCTTCTTTTGTAAACTCTAGTCAGCTCTGTACAGCACTTTAACTTCAGCAATACATAATCTTATTTACCAAGCAAAAAAAAAAGTTATTCTCCTTGGGAAATGTAATAATTTTTTTGTTGTTTGGTTGACCATAGATAATAAAAGCTTAATAAAATATAGATAAGGAATTACAAAATGTGAAAAAATGATTTGATTTGTCCCTGATTTACAGGAGTTAATGGCAAATGATTTGACATATAAACCTTTCTTATTACCGATGGAATAAATTGGGTTGAATAACACAATTAGGGGGGACCTGAATACGAAAACCAACTTATTTCCACCTATTTTGGCATAGTTATACCCACTTAATCCTTCCAAACAATCAGGTGAGTTTATTCACCCCTCTTCCACCCTATTCCCCACCTATTCCGCTACCCAAGGGTTGAGGTGCTCCTTCACAAGTCTGAGTTTTCAGGCAAATTTCAATGCCTCCTTCACAAGTCTGAGTTTTCAGGCAAATTTCAATGCAACTTTGCCTTCAACTTGCATTGTTCCCAAAAGCCTTTCACATATCAATAAGCCTCTACTAACCAACTGTTATTGAACTGAAATTGAGAATTGCCTTGAAGCACAACCCTATATTCAATAAAATGGCACATGGTCTCAAGATTCACAGGGAACTCATATTCCCAATCAAAATCAATGAAAAACACTATCTGGAGAGTGTGGTTGTTCTACATATATAAGACTGGGAGGCAGCATGTAGGAACATGTCATATTGTAAGTTGGACTATAAGTCCATACTTCATACTTTATGAATTTGCTCTCTCAAACCCAAGATTTTGTCCTATCAACCCAAGCACTTTCCCTTTGCCCCCAGATTATTCCCTTCTATGGAAGTCTAATATTCAATATACAATACTCTTTTTCTACACCAAATGTGTGCTAGCTCCAATAAAATATAAAATGATAACACATTTACATTATCATTTATAAAAGAGAGCTTTCTATATATAAGCAAGCTGGGCTCAAACCCAAGAATTCTCGTTTGTGAATCTTCTTGTCAACTACTAAGCTGTTGGGTTCAGACCCAAAAGTTTAGTTTTGAGGTAATCAAAACATGGATTACAAAATTCATAAGTAATCAGCTAAAATGTAGGAATGTCTTTCACTTGCTTTTTCAAAACAAAATATAGGGTAGCATCATTATGGATTGTAGTATAATTTATTGACTGGTAAATTAATAGGCATCCTCGTATCGAGGTACCTTTTTTAAAAAAGGCTGTTAAGTTAAAGAAATATTCAAAATACAGGAAGAGATGGGTTAAAGGCATTTTCAGGTACTTGTGTAAAAAATTATCAACTCCCACTGCATCTTTAGCAGCCAAACCATTGTATCTAAAGATAACGTTTAAAAAAAGAACATTTAAAACCTCATCCAACAAAAAAAGGGATACTCTTTTGACTGGCTAGCTTAGATGAATAATGTTTACATTAGTGACTGGGGAGATCAATCAAGCAAAGATCAACGAATTCACATGGAGTGCTACTTGAGTATTTAACCAAATGGTTGCAATGTAGGATAGGAATCACCAAGACAAACTGCTAGACTTCAAAAAGTTGCAAAAATTCTTAATGCCATATCATAGTGAATCAGAAAAAAGGAACTCCAACTGCACGAACAGAAACAAAATTTACCATATGGTCCTCCAAATTTTAGCAAATTCCAGATACCTATAACTGACATATATGTATTCAATTCTTGAGATATAGATAATAGCAACTAGCTTAAACCATCAAAACAGTCACTTATTTGACATTTATGCTCACCTGCTCACCATCAGCTCCTCCATCACCGCCTTTTCCTTGCAAACTTCTTCTCAAGTCCTTCAAGTATGCCTTCAGAAGGGGAACAGGGGGGAATTTCTCTGCTAGCTTGAAGGCCTGTGAAATATGGACTGCGTCTATCTGCTTCCCACTATTTATCAATGCTTGAACTACATCTGAAAAATTAAAAAGGCCTGAAAAGTTCAATTACTACAGAGAAAGTGAGAGAGAGAGACACTCACCATGATGCATCAAATTCTAGAAATGACATCTCTAGCTAATAAAATATGCCTATCTGTTACAGACATCATAACTCATCACCCTGAGGCCCAGAAATAAGTGGGAATAAAGTCTGACAAGGGGTCTCCCAAGCTGTGTGGACATACCAACCTGGCATTTTATGTGTTAGACCAAGCGAACGGCAGAGCTCAGCGGTCTGCCTGCGACGGGAGATAGCTATGACAAGCTTGCAAAGCTCATCTTCATCATACTCTGAAGCAATGCCAAAAGATGCAAGAAGCTGCAGGAATACTTGTGTTTCCAATGAACTTCCATTGGTGGCATCAGGGCCCACATCAGCCAATTTTGGCTTCCACTCATCAGCTATTGCCTTGGCTCGCTGCTTGGCTTCAGAGCTTAAAGGATGATTGGCATTTGCCTCAGACACCATAAATAAGGGGCCTGCAGATTCAATCAAGAGTAGACAGGCTCTGCGTAGGGTCTGAAGGGTGGGATTGATCTTTTCCCCTTCCGGGGTAGTTTCATGCGGAGGATAGAAACCCTCCAGGGTATCCAGCACCAAATGGGCTGGTTCAGCCACACATTTCAATGCAACAGGGATTTGATCACGTACGGCAGCACTATTTTTCTGGTTGTTTGAGATATACCTTAAAAGGTCTTTGGCATCCATCCTTTCACAGATTTGCTTCAATTCATGAGAAAGGGATTTCACCTCCTCTGGGGCAGAGATGGGTGCATCCAGATCATCATTAGAATTGTTGCGTACCTTTTTTTCTTTGTTGTCATCCTCAACGTCCACAGGTTCAGGAGACTCCACCTTGCACTTCTTGCGTGCCTCCAGTATAGCATCAACGGCAGCATCTTTAAGCTCCTGGATTCGATCTAAAGAATTTTGTTCTTTGCCAGCAACAGCTGCTTCTCGGTCTGCAAGCATGGCACGTGATTCTGCTTGAATACTTTTAAATGCGTTCTCCCTCTCTTCCAACTCCTCAAGTCTTTTCTTTAATGACTTCTCAAGGTTGTGGAAATGATCTCTCATTTCCTCCCATGGCATTATGTGGCCAGAAGAAGCAAGCCTATGGGATTCAAATTCAACAAATGCCTTGCCGAGCTGCTCCACCAATGAATTGCTTGATTCAACATCCATATCAGTGGTTTGTTTGTCTATATCCATCATGAGAAGAACAATGAAATATATCTGAAAGTGAACAAAAGTGCAATATATATAAATGGGATGCCGAGGAGCAAAACTACATATATTATGACGCAAACATCTAGAATTGATTGGGAACACTACGAATACAAACAAGGAATTTCAAGGACCAAAAGGTGTAATTAGAATGATTAAAGATTTAAAAAAAGATCTCGTCCATTATAGTAAAATCACTGTTCGTTACCTAAAATATGCAGATGATCTAAACTTTATATCATTCACATGTGAAAAAATGCCCTGCTTATTAGATACCTAACGCAACAAGAATCTGAAATGATGATACAAGTGTTTCCAAAAAAATTCATGGATCAAAGAAGCCCATTTCTCTGACCATCTTTTGAGAAATTAGTGACAGAGTTTAGTGAAACCTGTCCATTGCCATGTCATACTCTAGATGCTGGATCATAACACTTCACAGATGATTGAGGATCATCTTGAGTAATGATGTCTAGTATCATTATATTTGTTTACAAATTATTTTGTTTCCTTAGCATTGTATCTGCAGATCTACATTTCATCATTTTAATGAATTGGCAACTGGAATCTATAACCCTAATATATCTACTAATTATAAACCTTTATCAACACAATTATAAGTCAAGTCATTGGCCTTTCTCCAGCATCTAGCAAAGATCATAATCTACTCCCACAATTTGTTTGAGCAAATAAGAAGCATTTGAAGATGAAATTTACGAGGTTTACCATAGCCTAAGATACAGAGAGAGAATACAAAGAATTCCTTCGACTTGCAGATTCCAGGAAAGAAGTTGATAAGAACAGCAGTGATTCAATCAATGAAACAATGTTACACAGATGACCAGAAGAACTTTTTTTATACCACTTAACATGTATCACACAAACAAAAAGGGGATTTTTATTTTTACATCCCCATAAACCATAGGATTTAGTGATCGATCCCTCAATTCTTCATATTTTGGTTTTAGTCTCCAGATTTAAAGGATATATTCATTTTTAGTCCCTAGGAGGGACTTATCCCTAAATTATTTGGTTTTGTTATTAGTTCCTGGGAGGGACTAAAAAGGAACATATCCTTTAAATCTGGGGACTAAAACTAAAATATGAAGAAGTGAGGGATCGATCTCTAAATAGGTATGACAGGGACTAAAAACTAAAAAACCCGTGTCTGAGGTTTCCCTTGAGTGATGAATCGAAACCAAAGAATATTAATGAAGATGGGGAAAAAATGAATAAACAGATTTCTGCGCAGTCTCTCAAACCAAATGTTAATTATACTACAATTGTAGCATAATGCATAGAAAAGTAGGAACATTTCAAAATAATCCGATATTTGTTTTAAAACTGATCATGAAACATCATTTTTGTTACACAATCATATCCTGTGTTTTTTTTTTTTTTATGTTTTAAGAAAAAGAAATCCAAACTATTCGTGCTCTCTCTTAGTACATGTTTTACAAAATCACTACTTCGGAAATGTATTCAATTGAAACCCTAAAAGAAGCAGAAACACTCGCATCTCAGAATAAAAAATGACCAAAAACCATAACCGATTCAAGCCCTTGTGAATTGAATTCCAAAGCCCCAGAAATCCAAATTTTTTTCGGAGAAACCCAAAAAGAATCTACATCAAAATCATTCAATAAGAAAAAGAAATTGAGAGACAAAGGAGATAACGAAAACCAACCAACCTTAACGAAGAACTGGAAGAGAGAGAGAGAGAGCTTTGAACGGAGGAGGGAAAGGGTAGAAGACGAAGAGACTGAAGAACGATATAAAAGGGTTTCTGTATTGAACCGTTGCACGAAACCGGAGCGTTTGATGATCCAATCGGACGGCTGGAAATTTTTCTCAGCCAATTTTACTTACGGGTTTTGCACATTTTGCTACCCTCAATTTTATTCTTAGTTCAAAACTCAATCCTATATATTTCATTACAGATTAAGTGAAACATATACCTCGCTAGATGATATATATACCTCATTAAATTTTTTTTTACACTTATTAAAAATGAATTCATTCAACTCAAAATGGAGCGATATGCATTTTTTATTAAAGTATATATCTCATTAGATGATGTTTACTCTTTTGTAAAAATTAAAAACATATGAAGTCTGAGTTTTAGTTGGTGAATATGACTGAGGGTATCATTTTCTTTTATTTAGAGAGTCCAACAATGGACAATACATATACCTCAAATATAATTAATGTATATATAATATAATAGTTTTTATTTTTATTTTTTTTAATAGATTCATGCAATACATCATAAAATATATAAAAATTTGTAAATATTTAGATTTAATATTTTTAAAAAATAAAATGTGTACGTAACTGTAAATAGGACTGCGTGATGAACTATATCTAACATTATATTTTAATATTAATTAACAAATAGTGTTTATGATGTAAAAGTTGAAATTATCATTTATAGTTTCATTTATAACTACAAAGTCAAATAGTTTTAAAAATATAATTTTTTTATTATCTTCGTTCCTAATTTCTCTGAATCTATCAATACATCCACACACTCATTTTCATCATAAAAATATTCATCAATAAGATTAATATTTGTTCTTCATTTTTCTGTTTTTTTTTTTTTTTTTTAACTTTTTCACCATTTTTTTGAATTTTTTTTTTTCCCCGTGTTTCAGAAAAAAATATCACAAAAGATTTTGAAGCATTGCGATGTATCGAAATTTTTTATATTTAAAACCTAAGTTATAAAACATTCATGTCACCCTGACAAATCCATACAAATCAGCACAATGCAGAGAGACAAGAGTTGATCTCATCGAAAACCGTGCATGTAATGAGTGAAAGGGACTCTCCGTAACATGAGTGGCAGATCAGCTTTCTGAGTTCTGATAGAATTACACCACCCATGTTGGAAATCAAAAAAGAAAATGATACATCTGCATGCCTTAATTACAGTTTATATCAGCTTTTTTTTTTAAAAAAAAATCATACACTCTGTAAATAAAATATATGTTATTATATGAAATAAAATATATATTAAGATACATTAATATATTTTTTTTTTAAATTAAAAAAATAATAAAAAAATTTGCACCATATTAATTGATAAAACACGTACACTATGATAACGCAATATATAATACATTATCATAGCGTATGAGACTGTAAAACAGACTGTAAAACGGACTGCATGTATCACCGGTCAATCAAAAATGCATTTACAACATCTGATAGCACTTGTGCATTTAACTTTTATGGTCCATCAATAACTTCAATGTTTATCAAAATAACAATAGCATTTCATTTGCATCAAAGAAAAAGAAGCAAACCATTGTCGTTATTCCTGTATATTGCTTATGATCAATTTAGGCATATTGGGTAGGTTTGTCAATGGTTCACGGGTCGACCCGACCTAGACCCGATCAGATAAAAAGCATAAATACCCGATCCAAAGGATCCGACAATTAAAACGGATTGAGTCTAGGTCCACCCCAACCCGATCCTATGGACCCAATTGACCCAATCCAAATATTATGTAATTTTTTTTATTTATGATCCAACCTAACACTCATGATTCAACCAAACATTTATAACTAAATATTGAATAATCATTTAAAATTTTAAACATTTGAAATATTTTTACAACCTTTTGACTTTACGTAAAAACATAATAATTCAAATCGTATTACAAATATTCCCTCATAAAATATTTAAAAATCAAAATAGTAAAAAATTATTTATAATACATTAGACTCTATTAAAAAAAATGAAGCCATTGTAAACTTTTAAAAAGTTTCTTAACTTCTCTTTGTTTGGCCTGAACTTGTTAATGGGTCGACCTGACCCGACTCGAGACCCAATATGGACCCGACCAGGATGACCCGACAATCAAATGGGTCGAGTCAAGGTCTACCCAAACCCGACTCTTTGACCGGCCTAATATCGAGATCCTCTGTGATAGAACCACAAAAGATCCTTATGACAGCCAGTTAGATAGCCAATAAATAACTACCACATAAAGGGTTTCTCTACAATTAAAAAAGTAAAAAAAAATTCCGAAGTAAGAGTTAAAAAAAATGGAAAAAAAAAAATGACACTGTTATTTGGCTACCACATGATTTCTTTGTGGTTTTACCACAAAGGATCTGGACTCGATTTAGGCTGGCTTGCTCTGCATCTTGGCAGAGTAGGGGATAAGATGGACAATTTCTCGGATATCCAAATAATAATAGCTCATCATTTACATAAAAGAAAAGGACGCATATCATTATAGTTATTCCTGTAAATAAGTTCTATAACTAAGTCACCTAGTCCTGCTTTTGCTTATGATCCATTTAAGATGGCTTGATCTGCAACCTTGGCACAGTAGGAGATAGGATAGAGAAATTTTTGTGGAAAATGGATGACAACTTCATCAAGAACCAGAATAAATCATATATCTAATATTGGAAGGGTCAATGATTTAAAAATATCTACAAGTACTCATCATCTTCAAATACAGAGCCATTTGTATCCTCTACCTCCACCGGTTTCTTCTTTTTCTTTGAGGACTTGCTCGAAGATTTGCCTTTTGTTGGAGGCTTCCGTACCTTCTCTGCCTGCAATTCCAGTCCCTTCTCTGATGGCTTCCGTTTTCTTTTTGAACTTCCATTTGCAACTACATCCTCTGCAGTAAAATTATCACTAACTTAATGACAGTCCACCCATTATGGATAGGAAAAGAAAATGGGCATAGGAAAATGAAAGGGAAGTCTAAATTGACATCAGTTTGCAAAAGCTTTTTACGAAGAGCACGGACCCTAGGCCTAATGAGAATCCACTTCAAAGACACCAAAAAATCACTCCTTCTCTAAAAGACTAATCTAAAAAGGACAGAAGACTTCAAAGGACATGTATAAGAAAAGTTTCAGTGGTACCTTCTATAGGACTAGGAACCGGAACCATTGCTTGCCCATTCTGCCCTGCTTCATCAGAAATTGGGGATCCAGTAGCACTGTCTCCTATCTTCGACAAACTCGCCACACACTTGTCTTGCTGCTCAGGAGCATCTGGTTGAGGAACAGCTGGCAGGAAACATAGTTCACCTTCTGATGCATCCGAATCGCTGAATGCAGGATCTTTCTCAACTGTATCAATATCCACCCATTCATCCTCAATAATATCCAACTCTTTCACCTGAAAGGGTAAAAATAGATAATAACAAAAATAATATTGAAATTTTTTCTTTTGTTTTGTTTCTCACTTTGTGTGGAGATCCCTCGTCTCCTTTGTTCGGGGGCTTTTATAAAATAAAAAAAATAAAAAAAAACATAAAATTTGTATTTAAGAAATATAAGAGGAAAAGTTCTTCTAACCTTCTCAATTTCGGGGTTTAAATCAAACTCATCTTCTCTCTCCACATACTCTTCATTTTCCTCGAGCTCTTTAAAATCAGGAGCAAACGCACTCCAGTTTTCTGTATAGTCTTTGGCCCATATGTAAATCAAGCCAGACATGGAAACTGAGACAACTACAGGATGGACCGGATGCCAAGATAGATCAGTCAAAGCTTCTTTAGGACCTTCCAAAATCCGAACTAAATGACCACCAGACCGATCCCATATGTATATCTTGTGCTCTCCCTTGCTAGCAGAAGCACCCACAACCCACTCACCATCACCACTGAAACAAGGGGCCTTCCAGTGGATTTTTGTAATAGAATCCTGAAATTCACGGGAAAGAACCAAGCACTTGGATCCAACTTCCTTTAGCTTCTCAATTCCTTCAAGATTATCACCTGAGTGGCCCAATTGATCAAGGAACTTTGCCCCATCTTTTGGGGGAAGAAGATTCTCATAGACCCTGATTACCCGATCATTTGAGTTTGTAAGCAGATATTGCCCATTCCTGCTGAAGGCGATGTTCTTTATTATTGAACCACTGGATATGGAAACCACTGCATGCACTTGGATGGTCTTAAAATCCACAACAAGTATTTCCCCTTTAGAGTTCCCCACATATATCAGATCCCCATGTTTGCTAAAGCACGCTGCAGTTGGAGTGAAGGGCGGAGATCCATCTGCAAATTTATTACGTGGTGGATGAGGGGCAGTGCCGGTGCCCTCTGATACCATAACCGGCAAAACAGTTTGGCTGCCAGTGATCAGATCAACCAGGATCGGTGCAGATGAGAGGGGACAAGCTAAACAGATGGTGGGAGTGCATGAACCAGGATGTAGACATGCATGCAGAGTGCATTGCTGCAAAGTTGCACGAGTTATCTTCTCCCCATTCGCAACATCCCAAAGAGTCAAAGATTTATCAGTCGCTGAAACAAGTATACGGTGACCAAATTTTGACCAACAAACACTTGTTATGGGTGCAACACAGTCCTTGTCACGGAGCTCCTTGGCAATTCCCCTGGTCTCAAAATCCCAGATAACACAGCACCCATCTGTGCACCCAGCTGAACCGCATAACCATTGTTAGTCAATGGACAGTTCCAGTGCAATGACAACTAAATCAAATGGAAGCCATTAGCAGGTTGATGTTTGTAAAATACTTTTTTATTTTCTACCTTGAGCATTATGATCATATTAATATGTAACGGGAAGCATCCCATACTTTCATAAAAAAAAAATATTGTAAAATGGACTACGAGAACCTGAATCAATCTGGAACTAAAAACAATAAAATAAAAGCCAATGAAATATGTATGGCTAATCAAAGCAGAAAATTAAGGTACACAGGAATTTTATGATCCAGTCAAGAATTAGTTTAACAATATCAAAATTGAAAACAATGAGAGATGTTTCAGATGGATTCTAATAATGATCTAAAAAAAAAAGTGTTCCAAACTCCAATCAGCATTGCCTCAACTTCTATTGTGCGTGCACTGAAGTTTGAAACTAGTTTTACCAGTTCCCATATCACTGATACATTCGCCCTTTCATATAGTGCCTGATACAGAAATTTAAGTGTTTTTGACAGGTGAGTACAAAACATAGCCTTTTTCATCTACTAAATTTGAAAATAGTCTTATCAGTTCCCATATCACTGATACATTCATCATTTCATATAATGGCTGTTGGCTGATAGGAAACTATCAAACATAACCTTTTTCATCTACTCATTTGGAGCACAAGCGAACTTCATGACTTTTATACATGCAAATCCAGTTGTTTTGTAAAAGAAAAACCACTTTACCAAGAATGATATGTCTCTACACACAAATGACTCATACATAAGGACTAAGTGGCAAAATAATCAGTTAACCAGTATGACAGTACACATGGCAATTAAAATGCCACATATGCGACAATACAAAGTAATCAAATCAGCTGCACATGTGAGATAGCATTTGCGACACCCTGATTAAAAACTTCATAATAGCATTAACACGTTAAGCAATAAGTTAGACAATTGCCGGCTCAACTAGCCATTGCCACAAGGCCTACAACAGACAGTCAAACTCCCACTCTTAACACACACATACTCTCTCAGTTTATCCGCTCCATTATGTGCCAATTGAGCTCCCAATGGTATGGGGCATAGATGGGCATGGCATGGGGTATAGGAACCACCGAACCAAGCAGTTTAATCTTAGCTTTCCATAAGAATAACACCCAAGTGTTATTAGTGTACTAAGAAATAGCAGTTCGTATCCGAGCCAATCCCATGTCCAGGTATCAAATCCTGGAAAGGGCAACTTAGGAAATGACTATTTGAAAATGGCTACCTTGCAGAAATTAGATTAAAAACTACGTAGAGTGAGAGCCACCTCAAAAAGGAAAAGAAAAGAAAAAAAAAGTGGAAATATCTGACCAAAGTGGAAGCTGTTATGAGTAAAAAGCCGCCTAGAGTAGGCTGCTGAGAACAACATCTGTGGAAGCGTGTCACGTGCTATGAACCAATTGGACCCTCTATGATATGGGATGTAGATGCCCCAGTCTAAGGCATGGGACCCATGCTAGCCGGAAGATGACGGTTACAACAAATAAGAGACGCCCTCATGGATCTTGTAGAGCTGCCACCCACTCCTTTGTTGTGTTCCAGCGCGAGCACTTAACTTTGTTTTTTGTCTTCCATTTGGTCTTGACTTAACTACTTTAGTTCTTGTCTTGTTTTAATCGAAGTTATAGTTAGATACACAGCTTTTTGCATCACTAACCCCTGGTGTATTGGCTAGGCATATAGAACAGTCATGCTCATATTTATTAATCCACATTGAAGCACTCTCTCTACATTCAAGGACACTCCTTCTACCTCAAATACCATCATTCAAATGCTCTCTACCTTAACCACTGCATGTTTAGATCCTCTCTCCCTCATTCCTACTATACTCAGGTATTCTTCAGCCAAAGCTTTGAAAAAGAAATTACAAAATTTTGACCATCTGACACTATTCAGTAACCATTCATCATTTTTTCTTTCTCTCCCATTATTCTATTATTCATTTAATTCGTCAAGTGAGGCTTGTGATATCTCTAATATATAATAGTAACTAATTAGGATTTCTAAAACATACAGAACTAATTATTTATTACTAATAAATTACTTAATTTATGACAACTTATTTACGCTTGCTCCTTTCTTTGATTATAATTGTTAATATTTACCGTTCATTTACTAGTTTTCCGTACTTGTTCAACTTTCACTAGTCAAATAAACTGGCTTGGACATACACAGAGTATAAGCATCCCAGAGAGAAACTAAAGCTGTATGAATTCTTTATGATATATATCCCACAAAGTTCATGAAGATATCCATCACCCTTGAATCCTTCCCTCCCTCCCTTAACTCAAAATCTTTAAGATACATATGCACCCTTAAAACTTCATGAATCCATTGACACCCGATTACTCTGTACTCTCTAGAAGATTATTGCATATTGAAACAATCAAGAAATCAATCTGTACTTTCTCTCTGCCTCCCACGTTCAATTATTCAAGTAATTCATCAAGCGAGGTGGCATTTCACATAATAGCTAATTAGTTATTAGTTAGTAAACATCAATTGCTATTACTAATTACATATTCATGTACCATTGGCTTGTCATACAAGACTAATTAATTATTACAATGAAATTTTTGTTTAGTTAGTAAGTGGTACTTCAATATTAGTAATTAGTTTCACTTAAGCTAAGCTTTTTAGCTAACTTAGCCAACCACCAAATTTTTTATCTCACATAGGCTTGTTTGGATCTTGGAATTTCAAACCTGTTTAATATAAAATTCTGGGTTCCAAGAATATGATTGGGAAAATTTGATTGAAAATGCAAATTTAATCTTAAGAATGTCAAAATTCCTCAAAATCTCACTATTGTGGCATTTCAAAAATACCTTATTGGCTTTGGAAATTAAGATCTCACTTTGCAAAGCCTATGCCCAGTACAAAAAATAGCTCATATGGAAAGAAAGAGAACTTAGCTTTCACCTTGCCTATCATCAAGGCAACATGCATTTTACGGGAAAATCGCACACCTAAATATCAATGACATATAGCAAGAAACCTGTACATCTACATAGATCTGCATAACTCTAAGCATATACGACATCAAAATGAAGATACAATGTCCACCTAGTAGGACGGGAGATTTAACTGCCAAAAAATACCTCTCCGTATTCCTTTTTAACGGCTAGTTACTGGTTGAATATACCAGCAGCATATGCTTGCTGTTCCCTTGTATTTCTTTTATATTGTCATTTTCTGCAGAATCCTTCATCTACTAACCACAATATCTTCAAATGTCCTTTTTGTTCTTTACCTTCACATTCAAAAGAATTAGGAAGGTAATAAGGATCTAGTTTCACCGGTGGGGTGGCTTACATGGCTCGCAAGGAATCAAGCAAACTTTAAAGGCACGGCCCCCTATTGCGACAGTGATTTGGGAGTGCATCCAAAACTTCATTTCAGAGTGCCCCCACTCCGAAATGAAGTTTTGGACGGTGTTTGTTAATCGAGGAGTGAGTGTGGTGCTTTGGTGTATTTCCAAGTCTGGATGGTAGTACCCTCTACTACTACTATCCGGCTTGGATTTTCTTTTCCTTTTTATGTAATATTCGATTCGTTCCTGATTTTAGTAAATCGTGGTAGCTAGACTCATAGTTCAAAACCATGTCCGGACCGCATGTGCGGTGAGGTCCACACATGGCATATGCAGCCGCATGTACCGAACATGCAGTCGCACATAGGGTAAGGCAATCGTTCGAACTAAATTCGAACGTCCTTGGACGTTCGAATTGCGTTCGAACGGTATGTTGCCGTTTGAATTACCGTTCGAACTACAATCCAAACTCAGAGAAAGGTTTTACCGTTCGAAGTCAGTTCGAACTGAACTTCGAACGCCCTCTTACCGTTCAAAATCAGTTCGAACTGAATTCGAACGTGCTCCGTATATGGGATGGAATGTGCACTCGGGGGCACACGTACCGATATGTGCGGCCGCACTTCAAACTATGGCTAGACTACCCTTTACTTTCAAATATATATAATAAAAAAAGGATCTAGCTTGGACTGCTATCTCACTAGGTTATACCAATGAGAATCCATCTACATCTTAAGTAAATTAAAGCTGGATTTGGAGACTTCAGAACTCTTTGGTTGTAGCACTAATTCACCTCCTACAATGTAGTAAAAGAGGAATGGGCCCAGACAAGCTATATTGCCACTTTATTTCCTTCCCCAGTGATAACAAAAAATATTGCATTAGAAATCATTATCCTGGGCATTTCTACATTCGCAGTGGATTGCTAGATACACTTCTTCTTTTTTTACTAAAGATGGGAGCAAAATACTATAAATTTTTATTAGAAGACAGCTTGTAAACTCCTTAAAAAAGGGACTATTCAGCACACATTACCAGGCAACCATTCAAATTATTTAAAAAAAAAAACAATAACAGAGACAAACAAAACCCAATTTTTGATCTACCACTCAGGTCAACCCATAGTCTGGCACCACATATCAACTACATTTGATAACAATTCCAAACCAATGTAAAAAAAAATCCCAGTTTGGTCATAAATCCCAATTGAGAAGCTGTAAAAACCTAATTTGATGAAGAATGATCATGCAGAGCTTCCCAAATCCATTAACGAACACAACAATACATTAAAAAACGATCTTCCCCCAAATTTTTTTTCACAATCAACCAAATTCAAAACAAGCAAAAATCAATTACCAGCAAGAAGTGTCCCACGGCGGTTGAAAGCGATGCACCTGGTGTTCCCTTGTTTCAGAAACTCCTCGATCACTTCGGGGAAGTCACCCTGCAAAGGGTCTTCAAAACCCAAACAAACAAAACAAGAACCCCCAAATCAAGCAAATCAAAACCAAATCGCACAAAAATCACATCTTTGTGCAAATTAGGAGCAAAAAATAGACATTAAAACATAAAACTCAACCGATTATAGTGGCGTTCATTGACTCTGAAAGGGCTCGCTCCTTCAAAGACGAAAATCGGAAGACGATCGACGTGCGAAAAAAAAAAATTGGGGTTTTGAGGGTTAATAAAACCAAGATTTAAAGAAAATCTGTGTATTATTTTAAACTACGGCGATGTGTGCCGGAACCCTGAATCTTTTGAGCGGGCGAAATACAGAGAGAGGAGAGAAGCGAAAAGCTGGATGTAATGGACGGTCAGGATGGACGGGTCCACAGGCAGCTCAAACCGGGAGGTCGATCTTTGGAACCCAAAGTAAGATATTAAAACGTTATACCTAAGATCCTAACAGACACTACAAATGCCGATTTTGCTAGTTGACTTGCTTTGGTATACGAGGTTTACAAATCAATGATTAAAAATATTTGTTTGTAACTGTGGTGTTTTTTTTTTTTTTTTTTTTAGTAAATGTAGGTACGCAGGCCTTTAATTTTATTCAAAGAAAAGGGTTGTCTAAAGCATAAACTCATACAAGAACACCCCCAAGAAGATAGAGGTAGAAGAGATATCCATTGCATCTCTTGGTATTACAGAAATAACTCAAACTACTCCTCCACACATAGTTTGTCCACAATAAATCAGATAAGCTATAATCTCAAAAGCATTTAATGTATTTTATAAGCTATAATCTCAAAAGCATCAATTTCTCAACTTAGAGACTATGACTTTTTAAAGTTATTTTTAACTTAAATAAGTTTCAATAAGTTTAAACAAACATGTAATAAATGTTTATTTTAAGCTAAAAGTTATAATCTGCAGCTTATAAGTTTTAACAAACATGTACATACTATTATATAAATGGTTTGAATCTTTAATAGAATTAGGTCTCATTGTTATTTCTCTCTCTGATTGTAATATAGTATCAGAGCAAGGTTGAGCTCTCACCTCCCCCTCTCATATTTTTTTTCATCTCAGTAGTTAGTTTCAGATGAAGGATCTCGATACTCTTTATTATTTTCTTAAACTAGAGATTGTTCAGAGTAAGCAAGGGATTCATGTCTCTCAATAGAAGTACACTCCAAACATTCATGATCATGCCGCTATATCTGACACTCGTAGCACTGATACTCATCTTGAGCTTCATGTAAAGATCAATCATGCTGATGGAGAGCTTCTTCAAGACCCTACACGATATAGACAGATCATGGGTCAGTTTGTGTATCTATGCATCACTAAACCTGATATTTCTCATGCCGTCAATATTGTTAGTCAATTCGTTTCTGATCCTCGCTAAATTCACTATGGCGCTCTCATGAGGATCCTCAATTATTTGCGTGGGACTATCAGTAGACCTCTCTATCTAGAATCATAAATCATCTCTTGTTCTTCGGGCTTACACTGACTGACTGGGTAGGAGATTCTACTACTCATCGTTCTACTACCAACTTTTGCATTTTCCTTGTGTACTCTCTCATTTCCTTGGCAAGAAACAAGATGTAGTTTATCTTTCCGGCACAAAAGTCGAGTATCAAGTCATGGTCGTGAGCCTCTTGGTCGATCTTGAAGTTGATGTTTCTGGTCCTACTCCACTTTATTGCAATAATTAGAGTGCTATTCAGATTACTAACAATCCGGTTTTTTGTGAAAGGATCAAACATATTGAGATTGACTGTCACTTTATACGTCAGCATTTTCTTGCTCAAACACTTACGCTTCCGCAATCTTCTACTGAGCAGCTTACTGACTTCTTTACGAAGTCTTATCCCGTTCATCGATTTTAATCTTTTGTTCGCAAATTCACGTTGTTTGATCCACCTTAAGTTTGAGCGGGGATGTTAGATTACACATGTACTATGTTAGATGACACGGGTATTTTATTATTGTGTTATACATGTAACATTAACTAACTTGTATTATTACATAAAGGGCTTGAGTCCCTCTTTAATAAAATTATGTCTCATTATTACTTCTTTCTCTGATTGTAACACTACAAAAAAAAAAAAAATCATCTTTCTCAAATCCATCATATGAAAAGCCATGCCCTCTCCCACTCGGATCTCTCTTCATGTCAGATCCACCACCCTGTTCTCTCGTTTTACTCATCGCAAAGTGTGCACTTTCTTAATCTTATCCACCATTCATTTGAGTTTTTCTACCTCTCAAAATAATCCTCATTTTAACTTTTGTTTATTAGATTATGTTGATATCTTGTGAATGTTTTGTTGTTCATAAAAATGTGTTCTTCAAACTTATTGATCCAATGTTTTGTAGTTTTGCAATGTTGTGTATAAAATGATTCATTCTAAAATACATTTTTATTCAGAGAACCTATATATGACATCATATTTAATCAATATATATATTCTAGCATAAAGTATGAAATAACACTAAATGATTAATCATAGGTTAATAATGTACACAGACATATTAACATTGTACCTGGTCAGATACCAATGTAACAAATTATAAGAATGAATGGTTTGAGGGAGAATGATGTTTTCAGTATCTCTGACAGGGACATAACAGAAGTTAGTGAAAATGATCAACAATAATAGACAAGACTTTTTAGGGATGTAAAAAAAAAAGAACTTGAAAAATATCAAAGACCTAAAAATAATACAGATGTGACCTAGAGGACCTAGAATTAATTTCCCCAAAACCAATCCATGGACAGGCCTAATCCTCGTGTTAAATTTTTTTTTTGTTGACTATTGTTAAACTTATTGAGAGCTGTAACAATAAACCCCTCTCAAGTACCTTATTACGCATAACTCCATAATAAAGCATTGTTTACTTATATATTGTGGTTAATTTTCAGCAGGTGGCAAGGCTCGAACCCAAATCCTCTCACTAAAAAGAGGATACATCTCTCATCCTATGAAGAAGAGGTTCGGTGTTGTTTACTTATATTACTCGCATACGTGAATTTATTGTGTTCAAGTGAGTATTATTATATTTTATTAATTTTTGTTAAATTTATCCCGTATAACTTCCATTTCTATGTATAAGTTTCTGGTGAAATCATATTTGCATTGAACCCCAAAAAAACTTCATACACACCAACAGAATTCAAATTTATAGTGTTAACTTAGCATTATATTTAGGGAATATTATTTCAAAATTACCATCTTTCTTATTTGTTTGTTAAGTAAACAATTTGTATGTTAACAATGTGCATCGTTAGGGGAAAAAAAAGAGTATGACAAGAAGGCTTGATAATTTAGAAGTACTGCCAATCTGCCATATCGAGGATGTGAGGGGGAAGGGGTGGTTTAGGATGGAATAAGGGAGAATAAGCTTAAAAATTATTTGTTTGCAAGGAATAGGTGAGTATAACTATATCCTAATAAATGAGAATAAGTTGGCTTTAGCATTCCAGGTTCCCCTTGGAATTCTATTATTCAATTAACCAACCTATTTAACTGATATAAAGGGTGTTTATATGTGAAATAATTTGTCATCACATTTATTAATAAGGGAACTCACATGTCAAATCATTTTTTCATATTTTATAAATTTATATTCACATCTTATTCACATTTTATCTCCAACTTATCTGTGGTCAACTAAACAATAAAAATATAATTATTACGTTTCTCAACGAGAATAACTAAATAGACAGACAAACAAAAAATAATTTATTCTTTATCCATACTAGAATAGTTATTGATCTCATAACAGCTTGTCAAAAGTTTAATTTTATGGAGAAAAGTATCAACCCTCTATTTGGTCTTTAGAGCAACTTCAAGGCTCTCCATAAAAGTCTCTGTGGCCAAAATTTGGAGAGTTTTTTTTGCAACCCTCTCCCCCAAAGACTTCCATAAAACAAGGAAAGAAATTTTTCCTCCCTGGGCGTGGAGAGAAACCATGCTCTCTACACTTAAAATTAAATGGGCCCCACCAACTATATTACAAAAATACTCTTTGAACATGTCTTTGATGGGCATTTTGAATTTCAAAAAAGCAGACGTTGGTTGTGTTTTTTCAAGCGATTTTTAAAGAACTTGTGTTGAGAGTCATTTATAAAGAGCAAAAAATATAGAGCATAGTTTTTTTTTTACCATGTTATGACCGTTGGTAGTAATTTGATTTTTTTTTTTTTTTTTTTTGCATATGAGCGTGAGTCCCACAATATAAATAATTAAACTATTTTATCGATCATATTTTATCACAAATCCAAGAGCAATAATAATTTTAAAATAATTATTAATAATTGTTTAAAAGTTTTTAATGTTTCAATGGGTATATATGTCTTTTGATTTTGAAGAGAGAAAAATATAAGGAGTAAAGTTGGAGTTATCACTTAAATACAGGAAAAATAAAATAAAAAAGGGGTGTTTTTTTTTAAATGTGAAGAAAAAATGGAGAGTTTAGATGGGAGTTACTCCTCAGCACCTAGTCCCTCATGTCAGCTCCGATCCAAAATCTTGGAACCATCAATGTTTTATTTTAGTCAAGCCCTATTTTAGTGACCTCAGGGTCACAGCAGACCCCCCTAGCGGGGTGATCAAGATGCACCCTCCCCGAAGGAGAGGTCGCGGGTTTGAACCGACCTTTACCCACAAAAAAAAAAAGAGTAAAGATTGTTATTATTCTCTCCATGGGTGCCGTATAGTGGGCGAAGAACAGAAGCAAACCACCATGGCCGCCTGTGCTTTTCCATGGAAAATCCCCTCTAGTCAATGTTGATTTTCTACCATCCTTGTTGCTTACCCAGATTCAGGACAAAAACATTCCAATCCAGCTGGAAAATTGAGCAATGGAAGAATGGTCAAACAGATGCGTTGAAAAGAGAGCATTTATTGGTACCAAAACATCTTATTATGTTGGCTGGATTGACCTTTGTAGGTAATTTGATGTAAACAGCCTCTCAGGTACAGAGTCCTTGCTTAGTCACCACACATATTTCCAAGGCCAGTTGGTACTAGTTTTCTTCACATCGTGTTCAAACTGACTACTGGAATGACTTTGTAATACACTCCGCTTGGAGGTTATTTTCTGCTAATATTCAATGGATAGATTATCACTAATAATATTCAAAATAGTAGGGTTATTTTTGCAAGTTGCCCTTGTACTAACCCAAAGTCAGATGCATATACACCTTGAAAGCTATAGACCTTGTGTCCCACTCCCTCCCACGGCATGAAGACATTAATTTGTCAAGTTTACATTTCAATCAATGACATTAACATCAACGGATTGACTACAACAACATGATTTGGACACCACTGAAACACTACGAAGTTGACATGAAGTCTGACACCTATACACCGGCATTAAGACATTCATTGGAAAGCATTCACATTCACTGGGGAGTCACAAGATTTTAGCCTATAAATCTATCTCTTCCTCTGCATAATCTTCTCAAACCTCTCCTCTTTAAGTTGTTTATTCACTCATCTTGGTTGTCAATTCCTCCCGTTCTCAGTTTCAAGCCCCTCTTGAAGCATTTTACAAAATGGGTTTATCACTACTTCCTGATATAGTTGTTCTATCAGTCCTCCTCACCTCTCCATCAATCCTTCCACTAGCAGACACAGTCACAGACAGAGAGGCCTTGTTATCAATCAAGTCTCTCATCACTACCGACCCCTCCAACGCACTCCATTCATGGAACAACACCATGCATGTCTGCGGATGGAGAGGCGTCTTCTGCAACAGACACAACCAGAGAGTCACAGGCCTTGACTTACAAGGCCTCTTTTTGGCTGGCTCCATAACACCCTTCATAGGAAACCTCTCCATGCTTCGCGTCCTCCGCTTGCAGAACAATCAACTCTCCGGTCCCCTCCCCAATCAAATCGGAAACCTCTTTCGCCTACAAGAATTGAATGTAAGTTCCAATCTAATCGATGGTTCAATTCCCATTAACATAAGCTTGTGTTCAAAGCTAGCTATCTTCGACTTGATGTCGAACCAAATCTCTGGCACGATTCCTCCAGAGCTCCAACACCTTGGGCAGCTCCAACTCCTGAAGCTAAGCCATAACCGACTCTCGGGTTCGATCCCACCATCCATTGGTAACCTCTCTTCGCTCACCATTCTAGACTTGTCCACCAACAACATCAGTGGACGGATCCCCGATACATTGGGACGCCTCCGAAACCTGAAGCAACTACAAATCTCGATAAACAACCTGACCGGGACGATCCCTTGGTCCTTGTACAATCTCTCTTCCCTCTCCACTTTTGCAATGGCATCGAACGATTTGTGGGGCGAGATTCCGGGCGACATAGGATTCAGGCTCCCAAACCTCCTAGTCTTTCATGTCTGCTTTAACAAATTCACTGGTCTCATCCCACCATCACTTCACAACCTCACCAAAATCAATAGCATCAGAATGTCCCATGATTTTTTCACCGGGACCGTCCCTCCAGGACTCGAAAACCTTCATGAGCTCACCATGTACACCATCGGTTACAACCAGATTGTCAACCCCAGCCAAACAGCACTCGAAATCATCACTTCCTTGACAAATGCCACCAATCTTGTCTCCCTCGCATTCGATTGGAACCTCTTTGAGGGAGTGATCCCAGAGTCTGTTGGGAACCTCTCCTCTAGTCTTTTAAAATTTTACATGGGCGGGAACCGGATTCACGGACCCATACCCGCCTCCATTGGGAAGCTGAGAAGCTTGTCTCTGCTCAACATGAATAACAATTTGTTATCTGGAGATATCCCTCCAGAGATTGGCAATCTCAAAGAGCTCCAGATGTTGGGTCTCGCTGGAAATCGCATATCAGGAGAAATCCCCGCCTTTCTCGGAAACCTTACCAAGCTCACAAACCTTGAATTGTTTGATAACTATTTAGAGGGGAGAATCCCATCCGAGTTTGGCAATTACCAATACTTGGTTTCACTGGATCTATCTAACAATAGACTCAGTGGACCTGTCCCAAAAGAAGTCTTCAGCCTCTCCACATTGAGCTCCTTATTGAACCTCTCCACAAACTCCTTAACAGGAGAACTGCCTACTGAGATTGGGGTACTCGAAAACGTCGTTTCGATCGACGTCTCCAAAAATCTCTTCTCAGGAGGGATCCCAAACTCGATTGGGAACTGCAAGATCTTGCAAGGGCTATCAATGGCCAACAATTCCCTGAGTGGTCCTATTCCCGATACGATATCGAATTTGAAAGGACTACAAACACTTGATCTCTCTTCGAACAAACTCTCGGGATCCATCCCTGCTGGTCTCCAGGGACTCCAAGCTCTTCAATTCTTGAATCTCTCCTTCAACGAATTCACAGGTGAAGTCCCAAAAGGTGGTGTCTTCAGAAACCACTCCATAGCTTATCTTGAAGGGAACCCAAATCTCTGCATGAAATTGTTATGCAAGAATGATAGAAAGACTATGAAACTCCGAATCACAATCCTAGTACTCTTAGTCGTTGCAATTAGCACGATCGCGACCCTTTTTTGTGTTTTCTTGAAAAAACCCAAAGCCAAAATCAATGCAAGAGAAGGCCTTGAATCATTCAAAGGGAAGCGGCGGATGGTCTCCTACGGAGAGCTCCTGAGAGCTACGGACAACTTCGACGTGGCGAACCTGATCGGGCGAGGGAGCTTCGGGTCCGTGTATCGGGGGACGCTGAGCGACGACGACGGGACGTCCCGAGTCGTCGCGGTGAAGGTCTTCGACCTCGGCGCGCGCGGCGCGTCGAAGAGTTTCGTCGCGGAATGCGAGGCGCTGAGGGGGGCGCGACATCGCAACCTCGTGAGGCTCATCACGTCGTGCACCAGCGTCGACCACGGGAACTCGGAATTCTGCGCGCTCGTGTACGAACTCGCCGAGAACGGGAGCTTGAGCGATTGGGTTCGCGGGGGGAGACGCTCGCTTAGCGCGATTGAGAGACTGGACATTGCTATTGGAATCGCTTCCGGGATTGAGTACCTGCACCATGACTGTCAACCCCCCGTTGTGCACCATGACTTGAAGCCGAGCAATGTTTTGCTGGATGGGGACATGACAGTGAAGATCGCTGATTTCGGGTTGGCGAGGTTGCTGATCAATGATCTAGAATCGATGACTAATGGGTTGAAAGGATCCATTGGATACATACCACCTGGTGAATCCTCTCTCTTTCTTGAGATTTTTTTTAAGAAAATTTATATTTGAAACTTTTTACGTTCAAAACGCAAACATGGTCTAATCAGATATATGCTTTGATAAAAAAATGTATATCATTGCATTTTGAAATGAATGAATCCATTTTTGAAAAAGTGTAAGAAAAAATTTAATGATATTTATGCTTTATCGGATTTCTAACGAGGTATATAGAATTGTATTGTGGATTGTAAAAAAAGACTTAGTATAACAATACTCTTTTTTAAGGCATGAATTTATTTTATTTTTGTCAAGAGTTTTGTTACTCAGTTTTCTTTTCAATCATAATTATAGTCTAAATATAAATGTTAATTTGATTGATCAAGTGTACGTGACTTCTAAAATGCTATAGATATTCTACAAAAGAATACATTAGTCATTTAAAATTTTAGGAGTACTATAAGTCCTGAAAAATAATTAAATTTAAACAGTATATAATACAAAAATATATAATTTTACATTTAAGATATTGTTTTTTTGGAGAAGATAATATATGTATCTGCACTTTAGATATTCAAATATCAAATAATTTTGATTTTATATTTTTCAGATAACTGACAGTCTTATCTTTTCTTTTTACGCCTGTGATTTTTTATGTAGAGTATGGCATGGGAAGAAAGGCCTCCACAAGTGGGGATGTGTACAGTTATGGAGTGATATTGTTGGAGCTTCTGACTGGGAAAAGTCCAACAGACGAGATGTTCAAGAACGGGATGAACCTGAACAAGTGGGTGGGATCAGCTTATCCTGAACATGTTATGGACATTATGGACATCCAATTGTTGTCGACGACGACGACAACGATGGAGGGTGGGAACTACGATAAGCTATCCATAAGTGGAGGAAGTCTGAAAGATTGCTTGGTGTCACTCATTGGAGTTGGACTGGCTTGCTCTGGCGACGTGCCTGAAGCACGGGTTAGTATACGAGAGGCTCTGCAACAACTCAAAAGCATAAGAGAGAAGTTTTTGAAGGAGCTAGCTTGAGGATTGAAGAGATGGTAAATGAATGTATTTTGGTGTTGCTGTATGGTGTATTGATTGAGGATGTTGAATGGATGTAATCTTTTATAGTCCTATAGTTAGTGAATTGTAATTGAATTTTTATGGCTGTATGTTAGCATATATGGCATATAAGATAGTGATCGGTTTCTCAAAAATTTTGATTTGTGTGATCCAACTCAGAATTGGTGAGTTTCACAAAATCTGACCTTGCAATTGTTCTCACTGGAATGGGGAGCATATGCAAGAAATTATTTACTGTAGATGCATCCCGACCCTGGGCAGAGGCCGCCAAGGCAATTGCCTAGGCCCCAGGGAGAGGCCCTAAAGAACTCTGTGATCAATAGAATAAAAAAATTGGATGGTGAGATTGTTAATTTTTTTTTAGATTTGCGTGAATTAGTTTATTATTTTATTTCTGAAATCAAGCCTAAATTTTCTTTAATCCTCAAATCTCTCCAACTGTAATGGTAATCTCTCTCTAACCATTTCAATTTCAAAATTATCTCTCTCATCGTATCTCTCTCCCTCACTCCCCCTCAAAAAAGTTTCTCTCTCTCTCTCTCTCTCAAACCATCGTGTTTCCTTATCATATGAACATATTTTTTCTGATTTTTATAATTTTCCATTGCATTATTTAAATTGAGCTTTCTTTATCGATTTAAAATTTTATTTAATTGAAAAATTCATACATTATTTATTAGATTCATATATAATATAAAAAAAATTCATTTTAATGATGGTACATTTTTATTTATCTTTTGGAAATATAAGATTGAAGCAAACTAGTTTTTTTTTTTTAAAAAAATATGTACAAGAGCCCTTCTTTAAAAGATTGTCTAGGGCCCAATTAAATAAATCAATTGTCAGGACTGACCCTGACATCAACTAAGAAAATTAATGAAAACATGATTTTATTATGCAGGTAACTCATACAAACATCGCAACAAACTTCTATATTTAAGATCATAACAATAGAGAATAGGTTTGTGGAAAGAGTTGCAGTGACCTTTTTCTTTTTTTCTTTTTGATGAATGGTAGACACGCTACTACAATTTTATAAAAACTGAAGCATGTATCCAAAGCATACAAAGATCGACCATCGATATGCATGAGGGAACAACTAGAAGAGGTTTTTAAGGGTTCCCTCATCCAAGCGAGGCCCGTTACATTATTTGGGGTATGTCTCTAAAAAAGTGACCATTCCCGAACAAAAAGAAACCTTCGTGTTACTAGGGTTTTTTCAATGATCTGATGCATGAACAGGGCATATATTGGATTCCTCCAGTGAGGATTGTCAATACAAATGATGCACACATCTTTCTATAAGCTTTTACCATCAGAGGTTATATGCTTTTGTGTTGTTGAGGTTTTTGCCTTTGCCACTACTGAAAAACATAGCAAGGAACCCTCCACAAATTATTTTGTACCAAACAAGAATAACTTTCCTTCATTTTTCTTTACCTATTTTGTTTATTAGGAAAGAGAAGTGAATGAGAGTGAAAGTGATATAATAAATTAGGGCATCGATATTTCCACTCACATAGTTCTTCAACCCACCTCTCTCAAAAAAATAAAAATGTGATTTTTTTAAAAGACGAACCCACCCGACCCATTCGACTTTGTAAAGTCAACCATTATGTCACAAGTCGACATCACATAGTCGAACTGGTCACAGAGACCTAAGCCCTCTCTACGACCCATTCAACTTTATGTAGTCGTCAATTATATACTCTGTTTGACATTACAAAGTCGAACAGATCACAGAAACCTAACGCTCTCATGTGACTCATTCGACTTTGTGAAATCGTCAATTATGATGTTAAGTAAAATATTTATGCAAAGATTTTCTAAAATATTTTATATTTGTATTTAGTAATGATAATTAAAAAAATTGTTATATTATAATTATGTCATGGTTCAAATCTAGTTAACCCAACAGTTGAACCAATGACCCTTGACTCATTTATTTTTTTGTTCATTAAACGGTTCGATTTTTAAAACATTACTATTATGTCACAGGTTGACATCACATAGTCGAACTGATCCCAAAGACCTAAGGCCCTCTCTACGGCCCATTCGACTTGTGACATAATGGACGACATTACAAAAAGATATCCAAACATTACATCATGTGATAAGTCCTTCATGATGCTGAACAACACACCATCGTTTGAAGATATCATTTCATTTAGAATGCTATAACACGCGAATACATTGTTAAAAACACAAAGTCGAATAAGCCGTAAAGAGGGCTTTAAGTCTCTGTAACTAGTTCGACTCTGTGATGTCGACCTGTGAAATAATGAACGACTTCATAAAGTCGAATGGGCTACAAAAAGGGCCTTAGATCTCTGTGATCAGTTCGACTATGTGATATCGACCTGTCACATAATTAACAACTTTACAAAGTCGAATGGACCGGGGTGGGGTCACTCTTTAAAAAAATCATATTCTAATTTTTTGAGAGGGGTGGGGTGAATAGCTATGTGGGTGGGAATATCGGTGCCCAATAATTTAATGGGTGCGGCTATTACCACCGCATCAGGTACTCACCCCACTGCTTAAAAAATTATTTTTAGTGTTTAGAAAGGAAACTAATAGCACCCCATCCCCTCCCACACCCATAAATACCTAACCCACCTCTACCCTACCCTTCCCCACCCCCAAAATCTGTTGTTAATCAAATCCCCACCCACACTTAAATACACTTCTCACACCCTTTAACAAGTGAACTGTAGACAAATGATGGGATGGTCGACAAACCTGGTGTCGACAGTAATCAGGGACTTACTGTAAGTATTCGACAATAATGGTGTCGACTGAGGATGGTAAGGTTGACATGACCAGTGTTGAGTGTACTCAAGTTGATTGACCAAAGCAGTGTCGAATCGTGCAAAAACGATATCGTTCATTGAATTATCATTGACACAGTGAATGTCGAAAGATCGAACCACAGACGACATTATTAGTGTCGATACCTGCAAATTATGCATGTAAACGGATTCAGGACCCATCGACTGTGTATATGTTGATACTATTTGCTTTGGTCAACAGTGTGAGTGTCAAACCTTTCAGGACAGTGAATACATGACATCTTTCATCCTTTCCACACACCTTCATTCATTGGACTACGCAATTCAAAACATATTTAATTAGCATTTCATAAAACACATGTGATAAAGTTATTCAAAACACGAGTGATAAAGCCATTCAAAATACATTTCCATAGCCACATTAAACCATACATTCCAACAATAATCTACAAGACATTTGATGAACATTGTTCCACACACTTCAAAACATTTGTGCTAGTGGAGAGAAGTTTGAATATAAAAACAATACAAGGGTTATATTAAACCATTTTACGCATGGGCGAAACTAGTATTTTGAAGGCCGATCATTGATCATTCCCCCTCATTGACCAGCACTTCTTCTTGCATATCCTCTACAACATTTTGAGAACTTAAAGACGCATCTTTTGATCTACTCTTTCGATTGAAAAGCTGTAGATCGAACGCAATCCTTAGGAGTCATACTGCATTGAAAATTCAAGTTAGTACTCATGCATATGTGAAAAATACAAATCATGCTGAAAGAGATGGAGGAAAAATGTTCTCATTCAATCACCAAATTTACAAGAACATTAATGAAACATTTCTCACTGAACCAATGGTACACGTTGAATTATTAAACAATATTCAATCAACCAATCAACACTTTCAACCAACCATCATGCATCAAAGTTTATATTCATTACTCCTCCAACCCATAATCATTATACACACATCTTTCAATTAAAACTAACAAGAGAAATCATCATAAAAACTAGGCAAATTTCTCCTTCAATCAACCCACTCAATGCCACTCCTTCTATCAACCAATAAACATTACATTTCTTACAAAAAAAATCATTTCACCAACAAACCTAAAAATAGAGTTATGTTGAAAAAGAAGATGACAAATTCTCCTTCAATCAACCAATGCCACTTATTCCATAAACCAACCAATAAACATTACATTTCTTTTAAAAATCTATTTCCATACAACAGTTTCACCAATAAACCTAATAATAGGGATACATTTAAAAAAAAAATTAGACCAAATTTCTCCTTCAATCAACCAATGCTATTCATTCCATCAACCAATAAATATTAGATTTCTTTCAAAAACTTATTACTAAACAATTATTTCACCAACAAAACTAAAAGTAGGGTTATGTTTGGAAAACAAATAGGGTTTCTAAGATTAAAAAAATATACAAATAAATGTAATACAAATGTAGCCTTCCAACAATGAATAATAGAATATGAAAAAAAAGAAGGGGCCTAACCTTTCATTTGGATTCAAGTGAGTGAGGAGATGAAGCCCAAATATGTGAAATCGAGAGAGGTAGCAAGGGGAGAAGGGATGAAGACCGCTAGGAGAAGTGAAGACCGCCGGGGAGTGATTCACAGACGCCTGGCGGAGAAAATGTTGGATGGAGAGAGAGATAAAAACAGTGGAGAGGGAGGGGAAGGAACAAAACAGATGAAAATTTGTGGGAGGGTGGGTATGCACTTTCCAAATTGAAAATACATATAGGACTGGCTGAAGCGGTGGGGTTGTCATAAATGGGGGTGGTAATAACCGCACTCACTTATTTATTGTACCAATATTATTTTATTAAATAAACATATCCTTTTTCTTACGCAAAGGGATATATAACTTATTGGATTATATATTTTATTTTTTAATAAATTACATGCGTACACCAATAAAAAAATGAAAACAAATTACTATCATTATTCATTTATTAGTAACGATATAAAAAGTGTATTATATATTATAAAATATATACTTTTGTAGTGCATACTAGTATAGTATATTTTGCATTGCTAGAGTGTTGGGAAAGAAAATCAATGAGTTAATATGCAACACAAGCTGATGGTGGAGACACAAATAGAGCCTAATTCAGCTGCACTCTTGATTATTTCTTTTTTGCTATCTAGAGATGTACCAAAAAGTAAATAAGTATAATTCAACTGGAAACAAAGAACACAGGCGAGTCTATGTAAAATGTAACATGGCTTACATTCATTCAAAATGGAAGACATTGCAAAATCTCATTTTTGAACAACATTGTGTCATCTGGGAGGACAATAAATGACAACAATCACTTTACAGAGCCTCAAAGAGAGTTCATAACCTTAGTTAATGTTCATATCCGCAGAAAACCACATAAGCCGGTATTCTTGTCTGCATAATTCAATGACTACCTGAACTAATAGTTGGTCCTCTTCGTTAAATACTCCATGGAAATGTCAATAGATAGATATCCAGAAATTGCTGACCTCAGAACATGAAGTGAGAATGAGGATGATAACATTTCCTTGAGATAATACAGATACAGACTGCCAATGCTGAGTATAAGCATATGAAAAATCTGTACAGCCAGAACAGCCCGATCGAACGGCACTCCTGCATAATGTGAGTTCACCACCTCCCCCCTTTAGCAGGAAAGTCTAGTGGGGAGAGCAATCCATGTTCCAGTTTCAGGTGTTTGTTAACCTCTTGAATGACGAGGTAAATTGATTGGATAGATGACTTCCCCGCACAATGAGATACACTATGAAAGCCACATATACAGCTGTGACAGCAAATACGATGGAACCCATCAACAAACCATGCACTTCGGATGAGAAGAAATCCAACAAGAGGAACCCATTGATAATTATCAGCAATCCAGCCACAATCCAGGTAACTGTCTGTACGATAATAAGCCAATATAATGAATGAGAACATCCAATAATAACTTGCACACAAAAATTGAATTTGAAAGTTTGTGTTCATAATTATTGAGGAAAAGGAAATAAACAGTAAGGAATTGATTTATCACTATGGTACAGGAAAACTTAAATAAATATCTTCAAAATCCAAGTCATAAAGAAGTTCAGTTATTTTTTTGTACATTAATGCCCCTGGTTCAAACTGATCAGCAAGACAGAAAACTGGTCAACAGGATCTTAGTATGATGCATGCAAAACAAAATGCATGTTGCATAACAAGAACACCACTTGTCCACATTTGTGGCCATGCCAGAACACCAGGATGCTTGTCCCTTATACACTATTGCATTAAGCATCTTGACTGTGTTGTAATGGACATTCTGTGCAATATTTTATAGGAACACTCATGCCTGTGTCATTCAAATACTCGTGCAGCAATACATATATATATATATATATATATATATATATATATTAATTACCATACCAACCATAAAATATGTGTTTACACCAATCAACATTTTTTTTTTCCAAACATCAGACCCTTCAAAAAGACTTTGGATATTCTTATATGGAGTAGTTCTTTGGTTTTTCCATTCGGACCGGAGATTTAATAGCATCCTCTTCTATTGAGGAACCTGTTTGGTGTGGGTTTCCCTTTTTTCGGTTTTCTTTGTTGGAACTTATTCGGTGTGGGTTTCCCTTAGATTATCTAATAATTAGGGTACTTTATTTAGTGACTAATGGAAGAAACAACATGGATCTCTCCATAAAAATAATCAAAGTATTCTCCATGGAAGATATCAGCTTTTATTTAAGAGAACAAAAAAAAGAACTGAAAAAAAAGGCAGCTACAAAGATCATTTCAATAGAATATTCAACATCTAAGCTAAAATGATTCTGATGCTTATGCATAGTGTTACAGAAGAAAAAAATGTGCATACAAGTTCTAATACTTGTATTCACCAGTCATCTTAGGCCAAATGTGTCTTTAGGCAATGGATGTGAAGTCATTTATTTACGTTTTTGGGAAAGATGTATATCTTTTGAATTAAGATCAAAAGAAGATAACAAGATCAAGAATAGGTGATTCACTCAGATGTCCTTGCATGCAAAATAGTAGAATTTTATCAGACAAGTAAGCTTTTCAGAGTAAAACATGCCATGTAAGAAAAACTTGGGAATATATCTATGGCTTATTAAAGACACGAGGTAAATACATTTTGGGAGTAAGGCAATGAATCTTACTGGGACAGGAGGTTCAATGTAGAATAAGGTATGCTTTCTGTTGTTGAAGAGAGGGTATTGGCCCCCTGTGCCATTGATGCAAGGAAGTAGAGCTGATAGGAAAGGATATTTTTTTGCTCAATTAACTGAATGTTTACCAATTCTAATAGATTTGAAACTCCCCTCCCCCCTTTTGGGGGAAAAAAGAATCAGAGATGTGAAAGATCCCAATACATGGTCGTTCCCACATTCGACTTCAATCACATCCATAACACCAACAATATGTAACTTATTCTCGAACAACATGTCTGTCATACCATATACTTCCACGGTGCAACGAATTTTTTTTTTTTTTTTTTGAAAAAAGAAAATGGTAGGCATTCTACCGCAATTTCATAAGCAAGAGAGGCAAATGCCCAAAGCATACAAAGTACAACAGGACAACCTCATTGTGAGGGAAATAGTAGATTAGCTACCTACTAAACCCACACAAGGCAACACAAAGCACGCTAGACACTACTCCTCAATGGTAAATTTACCTCTCACCAAAAGAAATTTGCTAGCCCTAACAAAGAACCTTCCCCAATCTTTGATGGACCAAATGACCCTCTCCCAAATATTCTCCACAATGCACCGATTAACAGCTCGTTTTTATTTATTTTCAAATTGGATTATCTATACTTGTGTTTCATTACACGTGAGAAAAACTTTTCTTTTGATTTGTCCTATATAGAGATAGAGAATAGTAGTTATCCTCATCATATAGTCAAGAGGCCAGAAGATATTTCTACATGATTGAGAAGTAAAACAAATCAGGAAAGATTTAACTATCTTACTAACTAGATTCTGCTAAAAAAATATCATGCATCATATATAACCACTAGCCAAAATATTTTAAAAAAAAATCCATATCATACAATCCATAGATATTTTTAAATAAAATAAAAATTCAGCAGGGAATTGGCAACTTACTTTGAGAGTGCGTCCAATCTTAAACACCCCCATAACCTCCTCCTTGGACACTAAAAAGAGAAGGGGGATGAGGGCAAATGGGATCTGCACAGACTGGAGAACATTAAGCCATTCATTTAGAACATCCAACAAAGAATCTGATCTCTCAAATATAAGGGCGACAATCATTGTCGGCACAATAGCAAAGCTCCTCGTGATTAGTGCCCTCAACCACTTCTTCAACCGTAGATTAAGAAACCCTCCCATGATAAATTGTCCAGCATATGTGCCAGTTATTGTGCTACTCTGCCCCGCAGCCAGTAACCCAATTCCCCAAATGTAGAGGATTGGAAGAACTCCTCCCCCATACTTCTCTTCTAAGTATTGCCCGGCATTCACAAGCCCAATGCTGTTAGCAACATCTGACCCGTAGAAACCCTTAGCGAAGACAGTAGTAACAAAGAGGTTAATCATGAAGGAGATAAAGAGAGCCACGGCAGCCTCAATAGAGTAGTAATTGAGGGCTTCCTGGACGTGGCTTTTCTTGTCAGGATCAATCTTTCGTGATTGGACCAACGCAGAGTGAAGGAATACATTATGAGGCATGATCACACAGCCCACAACCCCCACGGCCTGATGAATTGTTTTTGAGCTAAGTTTTGGAATCAAAATACCTATGAAAAAGATTTTTTTTTAATTTATTCAGCAGCAGTTTTCAAAATGTACTAGCATGCAAAATTTCAGATATGGTTTTCTTTTCTTACCTAGCAGAAGGTCTTTGCCACTAGGTTGTGTATCACCGAACATCCAAGCGAATGATAGAGCCATTGTTGCAATGAGAACAGCAAAAACGGCTTCTAATTTCCTCACGCCATAGTTCTCCAGGAACAAAAAGACGAAACTGCAAAATCAGATCATATCAGCATTTGTAAAAATATTGGCCTTGGAGATATATGCCAACACTAACAGTGTTTTTCATTGGAAAGGAGAATAGGCTATATTAACACACTTCCAAAACCAAGAAATACTCAGATGGACACTAACAAAAGAAAACATTGGTGCCAATATTTTTAAGAAAAAGGGTTAGACTTCCAAATTCAACTAAGATTTCATCAGCCATAACATTGAACCAAATATATCACTTTCCAAAGTAATATTAACCTTTTTGTACGAACATACCAGTACAGGGATTCATTAAAGCAAATGGAAGCAAAACTAATAAGCCACTTATAAAGATCTCATTTTCACCACACAACTATTAAGACTAAGGATTCCATGAAAACAATAAAGAAGCTATCACAACCACATGGCCATATCATTCACTCGGACAGTGTAATTAGCTTTTTAAGTAATCATTATACATGACTGAAAAAAATTGAAATCACATAACTTCCAAACAGAACCAGGAAAGTGAGTTTTCACTTTTCACCTAAACCAAACGCAAGAAAGCACTGCCAGGAATAAGAGAACTACCATGTGAATGGGGAAAAAAAAAGTAAATTCACTATCAAGCCATCATTACCATAGTTCACAAAATGAAACCATGCTCCCCCAAACCCTTCAAATTGTAACGATTCAAAACCAATAATCAAACTTTCTGTTTTTTTTTTTTTTTGTATTATTAAATAGTTTTTGTTGCATGTATCTAATGGAACAAACAATTGCCAGAAACAAACAGTTCAGTTCAAACAAGCCCATCGAAAGGACACCAAAGACGATAACTTCGTGGAAAATGTTACACTCAATCCATTTTGATGTTTTAAAAATAGACAGCAAATATTTTCATTTTTTTAAAATCATATACTCATCTGATGAGATATGTATTTTTATAAAAGATGAAATTTATACTCCAATGAATTGAATGGTATCATTTTCAAAAATGTGAAAATTTTCCATGGATGTATATACCTCCATACAATGAGTGGAGGGGGCTAAGGACTGAATTTAGGACCGTAAAAATGAGTGAGTATAACAGAGCTCTAACTTTTTCCTTGATTGAAGAAAAAAAAAAAATTAAAGCGGTAAAACCAAACTACACAAAAATAGAAGCCCAAGATTAAACCTCTGAATAAGTACAAAACTGTGCCAAAACAGACGATAACCTCACAAAAAATCATAAAAAACTTAAAACTACAAACAAACAAACTTTCATATAAAAAAATAATAAAAAATTCAACCAAAACCAAAATAAAATAAAATAAGCACAAACCAATCGGAGGCGGTGATGATGACTCCGGCCCACAAAGGAATGACCCCCCGACTCAAGATCTTGATAGCAATAGCACTCCCAATGACTTCCTGTATATCCGCACCAATCAGAGCCACCTCCGCCATGGCCCAAAGCGCCAACCTCGCCCACGGAGGGTACTCCTCCCTGCAAAGCTCCGCCAAATGCTTCCCCGTCGCGACCCCAACCCTAGCCGCCAACATCTGGATCAGAAACCCCATCGCCGTCGCCCACATGAGAAGCCACAACAGCGAGTACCCGGCGATCGCCCCCGCCTGGAGATCCCCCTCTAAATTCCCCGGATCTAAGAAGGCTATGCTCATGAGGAACCCCGGTCCGGTGAAGAGCCACATCTTCTTCCACGAGAACCGCCATGGGAGGTCTTCGTCGAAGGAATCCGAGGGGGAGGAGATAGTGACGACGATCTTCTCGGAGGTTTCGTAGGCGGTCTCTTCTTCTTCGTCGTCGGAGGAGGTGGCAGCGGCGGTTGTGAGGGGAGGAGATGAAGAGGGAGGAAGGAGGGTGTTCTCTTCTTCGGGGGGATTCGGATTCGCCATTGTTGGTGGGGGTGGGGAAGCTTTTTTTTTTTTTTTTGGGTTGTGTTAATGAAGGGACTCACGCGTTGCTTTTAGTTGGATCCGGGAGGAGGTGATGCGGTGAGCCGCGGTGACGATAAGGTTATTACTGCTTGTGCGCTTTTACACGCAAGAACGAAATCAACATGCTCTTATCCACAACGAAAACGTACATTTAATTGGATGATGCATGTACTTTAAATTTTTTAATTTATTGAATGTATAGGTACTTTGTATTTAATTATTTAAATTTATGATTAATTACATAAATACACTCTTTCACATATGGATGCGTTAGTGTAAAAAACTTTATTTTTTTATTTTTTAAAATAAAAAGTTATGGGGAAAAATACAAATAACCACATGTAAACAGCTCGAAATCTATATAACCCGTTGATTTTTTTTTAAACCCTTATTAACTCCCTTAAAATACTTGTAAATCCAAAAAGACCTCTGAGTTAAATTTCCGTTGGTGATGAGCCCAAAGTTTTATATTTAATGGTGGTGATATATTTAATTTGTTTGTAGTTGTCATACTTTTAATGCAGTATTTAAAATTATAATTTATTAAACAGAATATATATATTATGTATTATATCAATATATGCTAGATTTATACACATGAGTTGGTGTAACATTTCAAAATAAAATAATTATAATGATATAAATATATATTTAGAGTTAAAAAGACAACCAATTATTATTGGTAGGATTAGCGAACTGCATGGTGGGAATCCACGTGCCCTTGAATCTTTTGAGTTTTTTTATGAATCTTAATTTCCAAGAATACGTTGTAACCCATTTTTTTTTTTTTAATCATATTTCTCTCATTAAAGCAAGTATTTTTATCTGAAATGATACTGAATTACAATAGTATATTTTTTCTTTTTAAAAAAATAATTTTTTTCTATTCCATACACTATGATAAAGTCTCATATATTATGATAGCATATTATGCACTACACTATAATAGTGTATCAATGCTTAATTAAAATGAACTGCAAAATGGGTCTTAAAACAAACCGTAAAATGAACTGATTGTACCAATGCTTAATTAAGTAAAAACTAAAACAAAAGTACAAAACATTCTAACTATTCAATCTTATTTCATTTTCCAAATGAAATTGAAACCTCATTAAAAATTTCACTTTAAGTATAACAAAATATGTTTTGATGGTTCTCATTCTCTGTTTGATTAATTTTGAGTGAAAACACATTATACCAAAGCCCCTCTATAATTAGTTCAAATGCGGAAACCATCTACAAATGACGATTTTACCCATCCAGATAGATTATAAAACTCTATCTAGAAGGATAAAATCATCATTTATAGAGGATTTTTAATATTTTTTTTACACATTTTATTTTTGATATTTTATGTTTTCATCTAGGATTAATTAGATAAAATATTCACAAAATAATCATAATCTGTCAATGAAAATTTAACTAGGGAAGCTATTTGAATTTACATAAGGGTGCGTTTGGATGTGAGGTTGAAACTCTCAGATTCTTAAAATCTTTTGTTTCAAACTCAGCTTTTGGAAAGCTATATTTTATTAGATTTTCAACAGCAATATTTTTTTTGCTTAAAAGGAAGGTTGTGATTTGAAAAGCTAAACGCTGAAAATGTGTTTGGATTTGAGTTTCAAAATTTTTAGCTTTTTAAACGCAGAATCTACCTAAACGCATATCCAAACGGTCCTCTAAGTGTTTTCAGAGGGTTATATTAATTTTAGAAAAGTCAAGAGTTATATGGATTTGAACTAAGAGTCTAGGCCTGTCAACGGGTCGCGGGTCGACCCGGACCCGACCCGGACTCGACCCGATAAAAGGCGTAAATACCTAATCCGAAGGACCCCGACAATCAAAACGGGTCGGGTCTGGGTCCGGGTCCACCCCGACCTTTTCCTATGGACCTGTTGGACCTGATTAACCCAACCCAAATATTATGTAATTTTTTTTATTTATGATCCAATCTAACACTCATGATTCAACCAAACATTTATAACTAAATATTGAATAGTTATTTAAAATTTTAAACATTTAAAATACTTTTACAACATTTTGATTTCACGTAAAAGCATAATAATCCAAACCGTATTTCAAATATTCTCTTATAAAACATTAAAAATCAACATAGTGAAGAACTATTTATAATACATTAGACTCTATTAAAAAGAAAAAGAAATGAAGCCATTGTAGGCCCTTAAAAAGTTTCTAAACTTCTCTTTCTCTAGCCTGAACTTGTTAATGGGTCGACCTGACCCGACCCGACCCAAGACTCGATATGGACCCGATTCAAAGGAGCCGACAATCAAACAGGTCAGGTCCGGATTCACCACGACCGGACCCAGACCTGATAAATTAACATGCCTATTTTGAACCAGTCCACAGGGGGTTATATGGATTTTTCTTTTCCTTTTGTTTTTTTTTTTAAATGAAAACATGGAATGTGACTGGAGATAGTTGGCGGATCTTGGAAATCGGGAGGAAAGTGAATGGAATGGCTTGGTCGTGTGAGGCACATGGTTACACAAGCCATTCAAAATTGCTCACCACTATTATTATTATTATTATTATTATTCCTTTGTCGCACCACTTATTGTTATACAGTTTGATCTTCCCTATAATTATCACATGTAATATAATATATAAAATCATTTAATATAATCAAATTATGTTAGTATATATACACACACACAAGTATTAAAACACATGGTATAACATTGAATATGTTGTGAACTAAATAGGATATGAATATATAAAAGTATATAAACAAAGCACATAAGTATATAGAGAAGAGAAGTAGAGAGATATTCTTATTCACTATTATTTGTTGGTTGATGAAATACAAGAGAAACCCCTCTATTTATAGGGTGTATAGAGGAATCCCAAAGGTGGAGAGTTACAAGTTTATAGAGGTGAGGGGGAGATAGTGGGGCAATAATGAGAGTGTTATGGAGTTGAATGAGGGGGTTATAGAGTTGAAGAGTGGGGGAGGTTATGGGTTAGAGAAGTGGTGGTTATCCACCGTATTCACAACAAAATAACATATATAATGATATAAATATATATTTGGAGTAAAAAAAATCAAATTAAATCTTCGAGTTTGTTATGAATTCTTAACTTAAAAGAATATGTTATAATTTAAAAAACATTCCTAAAAGTGTGAAATGAAAACATATATTAAACCATATATATCTAAAAAAAAATTAGTTAAAATGAAAAGAAACAGTCAAAATGTGCATTAAAAACCATATACCCGACATATCCAAGATAACTAACGGCTAGATTATACTCAATCTTACAAACATATTCAACATAACCAACTAGTATACATAACATAACTAGATAGAAACTAAAATAAAAGTTACAAAATATTCTACCTACTCAATCTTATCTCAATTTTTCAAAAAAAAAAAAAAAAATTGAAACCTCTCTAAAAAACTTTCATAAAAAAACAGAATAGAATAGATTCTAAAACATAAAATTATATAAGTACTTGAATCTTTTATATATATATATATATATATATATATATCTCTAAAAACTTTCATAAAAGAACAGAATAAAATAGATTCTAAAACATAAAATTACATAAGTACTTAAATCTTTTATATATATATATAAAATGAGTTTCATTTATCAAATTTATATTTTTTTTTAGCAGAGTAGGGAAAGAGATAGTTTTTTTATAAAGTGTCAATAAATGAATCTATATCGAATTTATATTAAAAAATTAAAATATTAATTTACAAAACTAAATATTAGTTGACTATAAAAATTGATATGATTGAAGGCAACATTTTTCATACATGTTTATTTACTTATTATTACTTTTGAATGAAAATATAGAATGTGACCGGAGACAATTTGGCGCTTATGCGAAGTTTGGCAGGAAATTGTGTTGTATGGACCCTCGTGCGACGAATGACTCGCGTCAGGCACGTCGTTACACGAGCCAATAAAAAGTGAATCTGACCGTTCGATCGATGGTGCGGACGTTCTGGATTTTGATAGGCTAAAACAAACGTCTCGTTGTGCGGAAGGGACAGACGGACAGTGGACGTGGGACCCATAAACGTGGACAAAGGAGACGACGGGAAAAACGATGGCACGTGTGAAGGGACATTCTTGAAATGATTTTCATGTCTGGCCTGCCAAGAATATCATTTTCGGTCCGGATTGCCCCCTTTTTTTTTTCTTTCGATGTCAATGCCAAGGACAGGCACACGGTGTAAGACTGTAACTGTGGACACGACGGAGGGCTGTTATGATATCTTCGGAACTCAAGAGTATAGGGTGACGTTTAAATAACAATTTTAGTGTAGTGGAGGTCCCCTAGGATTTTTTTCCTTTTTTTTTTTAAGGGGTAAAACCTAAAAAAGAGGAGGTCCCCTAGTATACAAGATTAGTTTAGTTTAACAAGGACTAAGATTTTAATAATAAATTATTTTAATTTTAAAAAAATAAAAAATTTATCAAAATTGTGATAAAAAAATGAGAATAAATATGATTACAGTATTTATGTGGAAAAAAAAAATTATATTTTCATTATAAAATTAGAACAACTGTCTATATTTATCCCAATTATTTTATATATTAAACAAGATAAGTTTTCCCTCTCTTTCATTTATCCCTCAAATTATCTATTATTCTACCATTTATCTCATTTTCAAACTAATCCATAGTCAGGGGTTAAAATTTTGATGATAAATTATCCTAACTTAAGGGGATAAAAAATTAATCAATTTTGGATTTCTTTACATTTGTCAAATTTAGAACAAAAATCGATGATAAATGTGATTTTAGCCTTTAAGTGGAACAAAAAATCCACATTTTCTTTACAAATTCTAGACTACTCTTCACACATTATCCCGATTATATTTTTATTTTTATACCATATGGAATAAGTTGTTTTTTCCTCACTTATCTTCACAATTATCATTTATTTCATCACTCATCCTCTTGCTAAACCAACCTATAATGCGCGATTGATGCAAACAAAATTCACCGGACAAAGTTTTCTCATAATTTCGCATATGTTTTAATGCAGTGCTAGTTTTTCACACATGTTCGCATACATGACTACATGTTGGCTTTCCCAATATTGAAGTGCTGAAGAAAAAAAACACAGAGAAGCAAGGGCGCCCAAGCTTTGGTAACGCCTGATCTGGTTTTCACCCTGTATTTTATTTTTTGTTTTGAATCCTATGTAAAAATAATAGATTGAGCACAATCCTCTGCTTTTCAATCTGTGTTTTTTTTATGTTTCGTTTTGTATCCTTTGTCAAAATTGAATAGATTCACACAATCTCCTATTTTTCAATCTATACTTTTATGGGTCAATGATAGGAAAAACATATTCAATATTTTTTGAAGTCTCTTAGGACTTATAGTACTACAACGAAAGAGATGGAACATATTTTAATGTATATATTCATTTAATAAAATATATATCATTATAAAAAATAAAATGTATATGCATAAATAAATCATAACATATTATTTTTTAAAAAAATAAAAAATCTTAATTTTTCATATAATGCACTAGTGTAATATCTACTGTAGTAGTACAGCACATACTCTATCAGTAGAATATATAACCGGTTGAGAGATTATCTTTGAGCTACAAACCATATTGTAAAAATAATTTTTGTATCAACATCCATAAAGTTATACTCATTATTCAATTGCACACGCATAAAGGTATATACATTTCTTCACTATAATGGTAAGATTAAATTAGATGTATCTTTCATTTTTTTGGGTTACCTCCCATTCCATTTGCAAATCTTATCCAAATTACGTGAGGCGCACTTTAATTTAAGACGAATCAAGAGGAGAGTCCCTTTTTCTTTTTTTTTTGTGCGCCTTTTATTGGTTGTGGCACTCTGTGGCCTGTGGGTCGCCCAATGTGGTCGTCGAAAGCTAAATGTTAGGTACCATATCTATATTATATAATTAATAGTGCGTGGTCTTGTGGAATCTCGATCGTTTTCAATTGAAAACTTACAAAGCATGTCAACATATTTTAAGAAAACATAACTTGAAACCATTCACTTGAACTTTGTGGAAAGCAAAACTGTAACAGCATTTTCTTTTCAACATCAAATCCGATTGATGTGTCTTTTTTAAAATCACTTGCGTCTGTTACCTTTTTATAAGTTTCCCTCGACCATCCAGTTCGGATGCTTTTTTTTTTTCTCTTTGGACTTTGAGGACAAGATTTTGAGTGGAAAATGATACAACATGAAATGTCGAGGATAAATAGTTGTTATAACGATAGGATTAATAAAGACATCAACGTCAATCCTTGCCAAAGTTGGAGCATATGTATGTAAGAGTCTTGAAAATTCACAAAATTACATTTATGTGAGGTTAACCATAACTCACCTTACCAATAAAAAAAAAAAAAAAAACTCACCTTATCCTAGGTAATCTTATCCTATATTCTAAAATTATTAAATTATCCCTAATTTTTTTTATCCCTTGTAACGATGGTTCTTAAGAATGAAAAAATATAAGTCTTACAATGACAATTTGATCTTTTGTATGGATTAATTTGTCTTTATCATTATTTATAGGGATGTTTTAATGTCTACACAATTACACGGTGATAGAATACTCTAGGAATATTTTATTAAGTTTGAATGGAATTTAATACATGAATGATAATTGAGTTTTTATGGCTTTTCTAAGACTTGTACGCTTCTTCAACTTTAATAGAAGTTTATATGTGTGGAAGGTGAAAATGTGATTCTTCTCAAATGGGCCGGACTCGAGGACGGTCTGGACTTGGTTAGGGTAGAGACGACGATGAGGGTCTGCTGTGGATCGATTGACGGGGTTTGTCTGGACTGAACCTAATGTAAATCAGGCTGCCTACGTACCTTTGTTAAGGAATCAAGCCACATGTAGTTCCTTTTTTGTTTGGGATCTCACACAAGAAGTGGTGCCGTCCAAAGAATCTCCAACGATGAAGCCCAATCTCCATTAAAATTGGATTTCAAGTTTAGGTCTAGAGTCCTTTTTTGGGAAAGATGGAGAAGTCCCCTCCCTGTAGTGAAGGGGATACCCTCCTATTTATAGTAGGAGTGAGTGTGTCTATTGCTATCGAGATGTGAGTATATTATGGAATGGAATCTTATATTAAGCCAACCCGAGATAGTGTCGTGTGGTGGGCCAAGGCAATATGACATTCTAAATGGATCTTAAAGTGTGACAGATTTCTACAATATGATATAGGGATGTAAATGTCATTAACCTTAACCGGGACATACCATGCAATTTTGGGTGTATATTCGTTCATTATTATATTATGAGTGGTGCTACACTCAGATCTGTTTTCAGTTTCAATTGCAATCTTATATGCGTCTAAAAAAAATTAACGGAGCATATGCTCATATTAATAAGATACATGCTTTGAAAGAATTTTTTCACTTTTTATGTAAATGCATCCATGCAATTCATTAGAGTTTATGCTTTATTTTTTATAAAATTATGTATCTCATTAGATGAGATGTACTATTTTTTAAAAAATCTAAAATATATGTAGATTGAAATTAGAGCTAAAAATGAGGTTGTTCGTAACATTATCCTTATATTATCTATATGTCATCTCCCAACATAAAGGTTTTTCTCAATGGCGTATATTAATTGTTAATGCATGTATACTAAAAATAAATAAAATTGATTTTTTTTTTTTTTTTTTGTTGAAATGGGTGGTGGATCAAAAGGATTAATTGATTGGTACGTAAAGCGGGGTGGGATCAGGTATTACATAAAGTAATGGTGGTGACTTCAGTGAAGAGGTGGGTTCAGTTGATTTGGGGTGGGGCTAGAGGTGCCATTGAAAGAATAGTTTTTCGTCTCATCCTAACCTCTCCTTTTACCTGCTGGGACAATGTAGATCATGCTGTTTAGTTTAGAACAATTATTTACTAGACAAACCTAGCTCCCCACGCTACGGGAGCAAATAGATTATGTTATGTTAATCTCATGTATCTAGTGTATTTCCTTAATTTAACCAGGTTGACACTTTGGTTAGAGTCACACATTTGCTTCCCAATAAGTTTTGAATTCAAATCCCTGTAAGGTTTACTGATGCACATGATTTGTGGATGATTGTATGCATCCAAAATTTTCCAAACCAATTAAGTTAGTGTTGCTCAAAAATAAAATAAAAAATAACACACTTCAATTAAATCGTACTCTAAAAATCGCTTCCAATACAACAAAAATCTTATGGAAATTGCATTCAGCAAAATATAGAATCCATAAAGATCTTCTGTAGTGCTTCTTTGCAGTACATGAAAGTAGGAGAAGTTTAAGAAGTGGGGAGTAAGGTGGGAGAGAATGTTAGAAGGCTATAAGACTTGAGTGATTAAAGTTGTGAAGCTTATGCTAATTTACTTACCGTTTTCATAAATATGACTTTACAATAAGCCCCTCCAATTACACCAAAAAAAAAAAAAAACTCTCTAACAATCTTTATTTATACCCGTAGCAAGACAAACAAAACAATTGCAAATGCTCAGGCAAAGAGCAAGAGATAATATACTCACTCAAGGACTAAATAGCCTCCTCAATTTACGTATCAACCTTCTACATATCGGGCACACCTTGTTTTCTCCCTCCATTATCCTGCACTTCCCAAATCAATAAATCAATCAACAGATTATAATGTATGTACTCATGGTTAATTCTATCTATTGATTTGCTTGGATAATCATGTGGAAGCACGACCAGCCTGATCAAGGTATGAGGCCGCGTCTTTGACAAGCGCTAGGGAAGTTTTCTTTGTTCAAGGCGAGTTGATAATTTCAGTATAGTCAGCCTTCAAGTCCGAGGTAAGGGTGTGCGAGGCGACGGTTGATACTCTATCGATCAACAATCGCGCTATCACCTCGAACTTGGGGCAATGCAACCCCTGCTGTTTTATTTTGTTTGCTCTCTGATCCTCTCACCCTCATTCGAACTTGTAATCGTGCTTTGTTTAATAAAAGTGACGATGACAAGAGTCTATCATTTTAAAAAATATATACATATTTTTCCATGAATGATGCGTACCTCTGTGCACATGCGTAACACGTTGCGCAGTGTCCGCAGGGGATGAAAAAACTATTGCGCCTCTCGTCGTAGCAGATCACGCACATCTTTCCATCAAGTAAGTCCTCTGAAGAGTTTTCACGCAACCCTGACTCTGGATCCTCTATTGTTCCATAGGTGCGAGGCGGTGACTTTTCGCCTAGCAAGGGACTAGTCTCTTCTGCTGCGACTGTGTCAATTGTTGTTGTTGTTGGTGATGGTGGTGGTGGTGGTGGTGTCGTCATCGCTGTTGTATTGGTCTCTGTAAGGGAACCTCCAAAGTACTTCAAGATTACACAGATAATAACCACGGTAAAACCTGCAATAGCCAGAGAGCAATTTTTCGCTTAGGGGTATTTTAGAAACCTGTTTGAGCGGGGTTTTACTTTTGTAGAAATAAAAAAAGTCAAATGTATTTTCAATTATGAAAGAGATGCTTAATTTAAAAGTTTGTTTCAGTTAAAAAAAATTGGCTTTTTGAAGAACAAAGAAAGTGAGCTGTAATTTCTGAGAATTGAGTTTTATTAAATTAGTTTATACACAATCATGTTTTTCAAACGGGTTTCAAAACGCCCCTGATTGGTCACAAAACACTTGGGTCCCCTTTGGAACCAATTTTTTGAAACAATTTTTTCATAAAATCATTTTCATAAATTGTATTATTGATTCTTAATACACAAACTAAAAATATTATATGAAAAGCTAGAATCTAAGAAAAATCTCATTTTGAATGGATTATCTAAAAATTGATTTTGCAAAAGTAGAATTAGTTTCAGGATTGGCTTAAACAGGGGAAGAATGGAAGAAATAGAGTTCATTCTTTATTACCTAGGATTAGCACATAAGCAACCACACGAGCAACGAAGGAGATCTGAATGTTCCAAGCATTGATTTGAGTCTGTGAGATACAAGATGCTTCAGTAATTCTTTCTCCATTGAAAGTCTAAACAAGAAGAAACAAAGGGATCAGAGGGGCTAATTACATTGTTAAATCCACTGGGGATCGTTAGAACGACGTAGGTTGCCCTGGGAAAGGGAAGATCAAATTCGCAAAGACCGCTGGCCATCGAACAATTTGTAATTGCTTTAGAAGTATCGTAAGTCTTTGAAGATATGTCGACGTTCATGGAGACCATGACGCTTTGTGGATTCAAGTTCACCACTCCTATGTAATAATAGTTGTCTTCCTTTACAAGGTATTCTGCCCCTCCATCACCTGAACATATGGAAAATAGTATTCTTGAATTCTGATATTGAATTTGAAAAAACTAATATAATCAAAATTACATCTAGTAAGAGATGGAGAAAGGGGTTTTACAGTTTGTGAATAGGTTATTTATTGACATATATGTGTAGCTATGGTGTGGCGCATATATTACTAATAAAAGAGCTGAAGGAACCATGAGTATTATGAATTAGAGCTTTAATGGATAGATGGTTGAATTTCACCAATAAAAACATGAATTTGATTGTTGTCTCCATTTAGCTTCAATGCTTGTTTCATGTGTTCCTGGGTGATTATGTTATCTTTAATTACAGGCCTTCATTGAGCTCAATTTAAAAGAATCAATAAATTTACCAAACCACCACTTGTAAAGTTGGCTGAGGTATTGAGTTTTTATGACAAGACAAAGACCACAACTCCATAAGGTTGGTGTCCTATGTATTATTGACAAATATCCTAAAATTGATACAATTAGCTGTAAATATGCAATAATATATATCGAATTGATTGATCACTGAGGGACTCTCTAAAATCAAAGGTAAATCAAAGGAACAAATAAAAGAAGTTGCTTATGTTAGGTAGCTAGCTCATAAATCAAGTGGAGAAATTTCAAGTTCAAAATTCAGACTCCATGTTGTTCTTCCAACAATATGAAAAAACAGAAGACATATAACTAGCAATTAGTGTGTCCCTTGATAACATAACATAAGCCAATGAAATTTACGCCAAACTGAGAGGGTTCTGCATCTGAAAGCACATAAAATGCATCATTTATGTATCATTTCGCTTACCGTCTGTAGAACTAAACCCACTGTACTTATGTTTTGTGACATCCTCTTGCAATACATCAAGACTCTGTACTCCTACAAAATTAATTACATAGAAGCAAACAAATTATATAGAATCTTGTCTAATAAACTCAATGAACATTTGTTCTCAAAAAAGCCAAAATATCCACACCTTTGATCAAGGCCACTTTTAGACCAAGAAAGCTTCCATTATCAGCTCCCCATCTCATTCGAATCGACGAACCACTGTTCAACCAAAAGGAGAACCCCTGACAACCAAACCAGAAGATAAGCTAAAATTAAGGACAAACAATGACGTATAAAAAAAATTACACTTATCGAAACCATTACTTGCGTTCGATATTCTTCAACAAACAGCTGATTCGATACGGTCCAAGTGACTTCCTCGGTCAGCTTAGGCTTCTCCAAGAACCCATATAGCAATGTCCCCTGTTGAGCTCTGTCTCGCACTCTGACGTTCTCCACAAACACTGAGCTCACTTTCAACAGCCTTGAAGTGTTCGGACCAAGCACTATCCGGTAGTCCCCGTAGTACTCGTATCGGATGATCACTGAAACTGCACCATTGATGTGATGGAGGAGTTTTAGAGCATACAAGAGAAGAAAATTTTGAATATGTGATACAGAGATGGGGGGGACAGAATTACATGCCACATAACCATAGACTAAGAGGAGCAAACAAATGAGAAAAATTTGTCATGGCTGCTGGAGCTGATAATCCCACTCATGTTTTTGCAAGACTGTTTTGGAAATTAAGAAGAGGTGGTGAAGTAAGACGAGTAGTTGTGAAAGGAGGTTAGGTTTTATCCCCCTCTCTGTTTTTTTAAGTGATGGCTCAACGATTGTTCAAAATTTTAGAATAGTTGCAATTGGAAGGGTAGTTTGAATGGAAGATGCCAGATGGTGGGTGCTCTGGTTTCCCCACCCGTAGGGGCTAGATTGTTAATAGATTAAGGTTTTGATGATAAGTTATTTTAATTTTAAGAGATAAAAAGTTTATCAATTTTATCTATATTTACAGTTGTCAATATTAAGACAAAAAGTGGAGATAAATATTATATCAGTTTTTAGGTGAAATAAAATATCTTTATTTTTATTTTAAAATCGGGATAACTGTCCGCACTTTATCAATTATTTTTATATTAAACAGGATACGTTGTCCTCCCCACTTATCCCCATAATTTTTCTTTATCCCACTATTTATCCCTTTGTCAAAGCAAGTCTGGTTTGACATTAGGATAAGGGTTTGGGACTTGGGAACTTGGGATAAAGAAATAATTGGGTTAAATCATATGTTATCCCGTATGGCATAAGAAAAAAAAAGGATAAAGCATGGACAGTTGTCCGTATATTAAGAGAAAAATTGGAGATATTTTGTTCTAGGTAAAAGGTGGAATAGACTTTATCACCATTTTTTAACCTCATTTTGTAAAACATGAACAACATTTATAACTGCCCTTCTCAAAAAATGAAAAATAAAAAACTTTATAAAACTAAAACCAACAATGTTAATGTCCCTTTAATAAAAATGGTAGATTTGATATTTTTAAATTTTTTTTCTTACTTATCTCATATTTTACATTATGTGATCCAAATACAAAGTTAAAAATAAAAACATTAAAAAATAGGGATAACAAAATACATTACCAAATGTAAATATAGATAAAAATATCAATATTTTTATCATCATAAATTAGAATACCTCATCTTAAATATTTATCCATTTATCAAAGTAGACATAAGAGTAAGTAAGTGGAGCTCCTTTCGTGATGCTTAATGAGTTGTGGATCTGAACGAGGCTTATTTTATTTTTGGGTCCTCTTGTGTACACGCCCCTATATAATGAATATCAAATTTAAAAGCCTCACATATTTAAACCCTTAAATAAATTGCTCTGCACACTCCTTTTTTTGTTCTCTTTCACTATTGCATCTCTCTCAAACTCAAAAAAAAATCCAATCACATTTTTTTTTGTAAATGAATCACCCCTAAAAAAATTATCACAAAGTAAAAAAAAAAAATTTTCAAACAAGACACATACAAATTTAAAACTAAAATAATAAAATCACATGTTATTCCACTTAAACAAAATCAAATCTACATATAGAAACAATATGAAATCTCAAAACCCTAAAGAACCTTTAAAACATCTTAATAAATTCACTCTAACCCCCGGTTTGGGGTGTGATATAGGGTTATTTGCCCTTGATAGCTATACTGGGATAAATAACAATCCATGCTGAATAGATAAATTTTTGTTTGGTTATTTTTTATGTTATTTTCATTGAAAAACGTAAAATTAATCTTTTTGCTGTTCGGTTCACCTTAGATAAAGTAAGGATAAGTGATAGATAAGAGATGGATAAGAATTTATGACTTTTTAAACGATAATTACATCCCCTACATAAATTATTTGTGTTTAGAAATATATATGAGAGATATGTGTATGATATGATAGATGTAACAGTTTTTGAAATGTGTGCAGAGAGTGTTATGTTAGATAAATTTTTTAAAATAACAGAGAAATGTTTTTTTATCCATTGGTATAGATAAGCCCTGATAAGCAATTCTAGCCTTTTCTGATGATAGTTATCAGGTCTTATCTTAATTTATCCAGGCATAACTATCAGGGTTTATTATAGCAAAACAAACAACTTTTTTTTTTTGCTATTATCTTGTATTCTTCTCTATTTCACGCTAATGTTCCACCGCAACCGGGGGTAAGCAAATCAATATCAGCACAAACCCTAGATAAGCTTTGCCAATAAGCGGTTCGGCAATATGGTATATAAGTTGGGTGTGTTTGTATATGGTAGACAAGATATAAGTTGTGGAAATGGGGTAAGTTGTGAGGGATATGCAGTGTTCGGCAAATCACCCTATGCGGCCGCATAGGTGGTTCGGTAAGCTTACTGAACCGACTAGGCCAGAATCGGCCAATATGCTGAGAAGGCCAGCATATGCTGGCCGATGCCGCATTACGCGGGCGCACGGGTTCTGAAATTTTACACACTAAAAAAAATGGGGGGGGGGGGTGTCTTCTAATCTTCTCCAGCCAGCCCTAACAGATAAGTGGATCTTCTTCTTCAGCTTCACCAACTGCTTCTCCTTCGACCACGGCAGCAAAGCTGCTTCTTCTTCGATCGACGGTGGCTGCTTCTCCTCCTTTGAGCGATCTTCTTCTTCACCGACTGCTTCTCCTTCGGCCACCGCAACAGAGGTTCTTCAGCGTGGACTCTGTCCGGTCTTCTTCTTCAATTCAGTCTCTCACTCTCTGTTTGTGCCTCTCTCAATCCCTCTCAGTCTATCTGTCAATCTGTTTTTTTTATCGAACTCTCTGTTTTTTTTATCCCCTCAATCCATCACGTATCTTAAGGGTTGATAACATGTGGAGTACACGTGGGTTTTTCTTAAGGGGATACATGTTTTTTTAATGCGAAAGGTGACACATGGGTTGAGATAGACATATAAACATTAACATATACACAGTCATGTTTTGTTATAATGTGACATGAATTTACATAGTTCACATGGGTTTATGCTTCTCAACAGCCACAGGTATTATATAAAAAATGGTTTGTGAATATTTTTTTTGAAAGTTGTTTTTAAACATATGATTAACTATTGTCATAATATTAATGTCATAACATGTGATTAAAAACGTGATAAAAATTAAGTCTGATTTGTGATATATTCAAAATTTATTAGAATAATTTTTTATTAATAAAAAATTATAAAATCGCATAGACTTCTGCATACCGCATAGACTCTGTACGGTATCCCAACCACACATAAATCGCATAACGTATTTCAGAACACTAGGGATATGTGGTAGATATGATGTCAAGTTCAATATCTTTCCCAGTTTCATAGGTCTATTTTTGATAAAACACTCTTAGTTCAATAGTATGATTGTCGAAATCTAACACCCAGCTCAACAAAAAGAGTGTCCAACGGATGAAATATCTATTGACACTAGGGTTGTTGAGAGAAGTTTTCACAGTTCACATTGTATTTGTTGAATGAAGTAAGATCGCTCAATAAACATAGTGTCACAAATCATTCTCCGCTCGACACACTTAGTGTCAAATTTGGTGCTCATTTTCAACAATCATAATGTTGAAGTAGGAGTGATTAGTTGACAGTTAGCCTGTCGAATTGGGAATAAAATTGAATTTAACATTTTATCCACCTCATGTCCCTCAGGACAACTTACACCATTGTAAATTCTTTAAAAGCCCTATTTAAGTGTTTTCCTTTTTTGATTAATTAATAACCATATTATCAAGTTTATACGATTTTCAATCATTCTTTACTCAATCAATGCTAAAAATCAATTTCAATCAACCAATGTTTTTCATTCATTGAACCATTTTTAATATACGCGTGTTTTTCATTCTTCAAGCAATGTAAGAACCAATGCTATAAATCAAGTTCCATCAACCAATCCCTAAGAAACCTAGTTGAAAATCTTCAATCAAACAAGCTGCTTCCTTATTCATTCAATCTTTCAAAAAAAAAAAAATAGACTCTTTCAAAAAAAAAAAAAAAAAGGATTTGAAATATAAGAAAACCTATGGCTTCTAAATCATTCTACAGTTTTCAATATATCAAATTCATTCAAAACCTAGGGTTTTAAGAAGAAAAAAAAAATAGCAAGAACAGAGAGAAGAAATTACCTACAATTGGAGGATGATCGGATTGTCGCAGTGACGGTATAGGAACAACATGGCAACTGTGGTGCAGGCAAGCAAGGTTGAAGAGAGGCTGGAATCAGGCATCACGATGGTGGGATGTGGGCAACGATGGAGAGGAGAGAGAATCACACAAGAAATTCTTACAAGAAAAAAGATTTCATATGAAATTCAAAATTTCAAATATAATTCATGAGGAGAATATTCTTGGGGGTGGGGGGTGGGTTTGGACATCTTTAGCCACCAAACTGACTGTCATCATATTGATTAGTAGTCTCATCCACTGCTATAAGCTCATTAGTACAAAAAAAAAAAAATTATTAACATTTTCATAACTAAGATTTATGGCACTATAAAATAATCCAACTGCACATATAATCAAACCAAGGCAACAAAATAGTTTAATGTCACACTCCCATTTTATTTACCACTCTGAAGTCTAAAATGATAGAAAACATTTCAAAGTTCACAATTTATGAACCACGGATGCCAACCACGAACAACATCTGATTTCCTTAATAAATATAGATGGAAGCCTGGATTCAAACCAACTCGGTATGATCACATTGGAAACAGAGTTTGAGATGAGGAGTGTTCATCATCGCCACTTTTAGCAGTTGTTGTTACCTAATAATCACACACCTTTTAAAATCAGTAATACTAAAAATATATCTTTGAAAATTAGGTACAGATAGTGATTATATTACATGTATTCGACATGGATACAAATAAGTATCTAATTAGCCTTACTGTCCTCTCATAAAAAATTGAATGAATTATACTTTGCACAATGATGATTACAATGATGATTTATGGACACATTTATTTAAATTTAACTCAATTTCTTTCTCTTGAATTTTTTTTCCAGATATTTGAAAATGGTATGCGTATCAATAATCATGAAGTGTGGCATGTAGATTACATAAGTTAGAGTTAAAAAATTTAGTAAAAAATTCTTCTGATACGATTGTGTTAGGTAGACTTATGCACATGAACGAAATATTGTAAAGAGTGTCTGATTACCATAGAAATAATATAGGCAACTTATCTTTTGAAGACTTGGAATGGTCAAATGTGTTTAAATCTTTTGTGAAATTAGGGAACATTTAGTGATGAATGTAAAGGATAGGCGGGGAAATTGTTATGAAATATGTGGGAAGCTTGAAGAAAATTAAAGTGGGAAAAATATAGATTCCCTACGTCTAAAAGACCGAACGGGAACTATAATGTACACACGGCGTAAAAGTTACTTAAGTTCTTCATGATTTTTGTTACTTATTATCAACTTCGTAGATGCAAATGTCCTTTTTTTCAGAGATCAAATTTAATTCCAAAGTAAAATTTCATTTGAGTTCAATTAGTAAGTGAAACATAATAATGAAAATGATACAGTGGCATATTGGAACAAACAATCTTTGACTCTTTATAATGATCCAGGTGAAATGTAGCAGTTATAGTAATATCCATGAGATGATAAACAAACTTCCTCAATATGTTGTATTTTTCATCAATTGACATCAAACATTAATAATAAAAACTACAGCATCACATCAAATCTAGCTATGAGAGTGTAAACAAAAAGAGCAAATACAATGCTATGTAATTTTAGGACTTACCTTAGCCAATGAAATCTTTGATGTAGCCGTAGAGGATGACCCAACATAGCCATTCAAATGCTCTTGAAGCTGGAATTCATTTCTTTGCACAAGAGTTGTAAAGTCTATTGCAGGTTGTTTTTGATAACTGAAAATAAAAAAATTTAAAAACAAATGCCTTTATTTATTTTTAAAGGCCAATGACATTAAAGAAAATAATTCACTCAAGTAAAGAATTTACACCTCATTGGAAGTAAACCAACTGAACCAAAAACATGATTGGTTTGAAATTGTGCTACTTGTTGATGAGCACAATCAAATACATGATTGACACCTCTAGCATATAAAACATTGGCATTTGCATTTCTTGGCTGAGGATAATATAATGTGTGGGCACACAATTCCTGCAGAGTAAATAAATATTCTTAGATTTATTGTGCTTGTGGGAATTCAATTGTCATTTCTTCCCAAAATATAGGTAAAATACTAAACAAAAACAAATTAGATTCTTGAAAAAAAAAATTTAATCAAACCTGTGGATGCATTTTAATGGAAGGCACAATAATCTCCTCTTCTAGAATTTTCTGTGAAATTCATGGATAGACATTAGTAAAAAAAATCTCATGAAAATTAAAAAGATGTATATGCCCTTGATAATCCAATCTGATGTAGACATGTAATAAAAACGATATCTTTTCCCATAAAATACCAGGGTGAAGTGTTTTTTTTATCACGAGCCCCAAATCAAATTGGTATCAGTTTACACAAAATTTAGGTTCAAACCTTCCGCACTTGCACAAGACTTAATGTCTCCTTCAAAATTCTTTGATAATGCTCAGCGTCGTAAATTGTCGTTATCTTATATACACCCTCCTCAAAAACCCTGTAAAATAAGGTATTTTAAAATCCAAAATTCAATTTTCATTTTTTTCTTGTGGAGCTATATATGGATTGTTAATTTTTAAAAAATAAAACAAGATGTAAAGGTTAGACAATACTTCAACTGTTTCTCAGCTTCGGCCAACTCATTCTGGAGCAACATAAATTCATTTTGATGCTTCTGAAACAAGGGTCAATAAAGGAATATAGTAAACTTTATTACTCTAAATTGATGACTCCAAATTATGGCCAATCTTCAAATAAAAATACCTCAAAATGGCATTTAAAATTACTCCGTTTGTGCCTGCTACCAAGAAGAGATATTGAAACATAATAAATTAGAGCTCAATGTCAAGGCTTGAAATAATACATTGATGTATTAATTTTTTAAAAGAAGTTACTAGTTCAAGGACTGTGACCTGGCCAATTTAGCTGAAGCTTCACTTTGATTGTTCAGGTTTTTTACAATTCTCAAAAAACGCTGGAGTTACATAATTCATACAATTATTCACAGGAGACTAGCAAAGTAATCAAAGATAATGAAATAATGTATAGTATAAACATTAGTATGAGTTGCATGATTTTGATGAAATGTTTGTACCTCTTCATCAGGCAACCTTTTGTCCATCCCAATTTAACATGTACCACACCAAAAAAAAAAAAAAAATCATTAGGTAAAACAATATACATAGGTACTCATGTAACCACAATTTTTTTAATAGAACAAGCGCTTCCAATCACCTTCCTCGATCATGTTCAGGAAGACTGACGAAGCGCACAAGTATGTCTTCAACTCTTCTGAAAACCATGTACATATTATAAGTCGGTTCCTTCATCAAGATGTTAAACCATGTAAAAATTTAATAAGCAATTTGAAGAGAACAAACTTCTTATTCCCAGAGAACCAACTGAGCTTATGAGAGGGAGAGAACATAATGAGGAGGACATCGACATCGCAAAGGACCGAAATCTCATAGGCTTTCTTTATAAGTCCATTCCTTCTCTTTGAGAAAGTGACTTGTCTTTTGATGATGCTCTCAATCTTCTTCATCTGCAGCTTAGCTCTCCCCATAACTCTGATTCACAAGAGATGATGAGATGGTCCAAAAAATTAGCTATACTGCTAAAAAGAAACAAATAATAGAACAACAGATTATATGGATTTAAAGTGAGTAGAGACTAAGTGTCCAATGCATTAAAGATAAGGGTTAGCTTTCATTGTCGTTGTTAGGCAATTCGAAGAAGGCGACGAAAGAGATGCGAAGAACAGATGAAATGATTTGCAACTTCTTTTAACCTTTCACTAGTTCTCCAACAACTGTGTCCCTCCTCTTTTGTCCCCTTACAGAGAGGAGAAAAAATGGATGGTTGTGCTGTGTGTTCCTTCTCTAGAATGCATTGACAGGTGAAGATTTTGATTGGGATGGATACAACACACATGGGGCATGAAATAGTGGCTCCATTTCTTCACTCTTTTTTTTCATTATGAAATTTTGATTGATTGGGTGTAGATATTATTTGATGGGAATGACAAATTTTCTATACATAGGGATTCTATTTAATAAAATGGAAGATAACCATGCATTTATATATATTTGGATTCGCACTAGGATAATCAGACTTGTTGCAACATGTTCCAACTTTCAACTCACAAACATTTACAGCATGACCATTGTTAGAGCAAGCTTTTCTTTTTAAACCAAAATATTTATATGAGATTTTGGTCACCTTATTATTATTATTATTATTATTTTAAAATATGTCTCTCTGAATTATTTGTTTTAATGCAAAATTTAAATTGATTGAGCACCTTTTTTTTTTTGGTGCCTAGTGAAGTTATGCTATTTTCCATCAAGTATTTTTCATCCAAATATAACAGTATATTAATGTAATAAATAATAATGTTCATTGATTAAAATTTAAACTAACCTATTTTGATTAGAAAACGTTGTTAACATCTAAGTATTAGGAATATTAAAAGCCCAATCAAACTTGAATTTTTATCAATCTTGTTGAAAATTTGAATATGTACAAATGAACAAGAATTACAAGCTTATGAATTTAAATTTCAGAAAGAATATGAAATAATATATGTGCATATATAACACGAATAATAAGTCATAATAGAGTAAGAAAGTGATGGTAACTTGAATTATTCGAACGTTTAGTTTGATTAGATCATACAAATCAATTAAATTTAGTGTGTATTATCTTTTACACAGGAAGGTGGATAAATGAATACTGAATCTAATTCCAATACTGCTTAGATTTTGCGCAGAGATCTTATTCATCGTTTTAAATTTCCATTGGATCTTTCTTTTTTCTAATTCTTTACCATATTTGCCTACCAATTGATAGCATTCATGCCAATCTAAAATATTGATCATTTTTATTTTTACCAAATGTTGAATTTGCATTTAATTAAAATAGAATTTGATTGGTCATGAACATTCATGAATCGACTCTACAATGACCTCAACCATAGACAATAATAGAGTTTTTTTAAAAAAAATTATGGCAAAAGGAGTCCTTAAGTGATACTCATTCAAGAGAGAGCAAAATAAATTCTTAAAAAATATGTAGGTAGCATTTGCAAGTGAGTTTACAAAACAATTTTCCATTTAAAAGTGTTTTTTATAATAGTTTTCAAGGAAGAATACTTCCTTAGATTTCTATATAAAAAAAATTTAGATTTTTTAGATTAAAAAATTGTTGTTTTAAAAAAAAAATTCACTTTCAGAAAAAACTATGATTGTTGCATGCACAGCCATAAAATAGAAAGTGCATGTGTAGAAGGCCATGAGTTACCTTGTTAAAACTAAGACACTGCATGTGTGATGCACATAATTACAAAGTATATAAAATATTAAATCATATAAAATATCGTGTAGAGTTTTTTTAAATAAATTTATTTACATTTATAAGCATTATTTATGAAAAAAAATATACAGCCTTGTTTACACTTAATCAAGCAGCCAATTAACTCACATGATTTTACAGTGTCCAAAGGGTTATCCATGGTAGTGGAGATAATATATCCCCCTTGGACACACTGTTTCTAAACGAGTCTGTTAAAAAGGCCACATGGGACTCGATATTTCAGGACAATAGGAACACATGGTCGAACGAATAGAAAATTTTATAAGACACTGGTACACTCAATCCATTTTACAACAAACAAGGAATACATGTTCGCAAAAGTATGCAATAACAGTATGCAACAGAGGACAGATGATAATTGGACATTTTTTCATAAGACCAATAGCCATACAAATGAAAAGCATTACATGGCCTTTTTACAAACCTAAATAGCAAGAAAAAAATATATATATAATGTCACGAGATAGCTTCACGTTGTTTACAACCATCACACCACTGACAATATCTACCATTCCATATAAACGCAGTCCACAACTTTTCGCAGATTCTGCAAACATATATCCAACTCAAATGAAGAGAGATTTCCAAAATTGGTTGGTCACCCACATTCATCACTCCTGTGTTTTAGGCTGCTTGTGGTGTAAGAGTTGAGCTTGTGATCAGAGATGGATATCACCAACATTTGAATCGTTGCAAAATTTGTCGCATGGAAGAGACTTCCAGTTTAGCTCCCGGTCAACAAACTATCATCTTCAACTGATTCCTGGACCGCAGACAATGTTAACATATGCATTAACTCCATTTTGTACTCGATACCTCTTAGGTAGTGACCAAGTAGCATGCACCTGTACAATAGGAAGATATTTTAAAGTTTTCTGATTCATGGTAGCTGCCCAGAGTCCAACTAGCATGTTTTAGGTCCTGCTTGTTCAAATGTGTCAGTTAGCACATCTATGAAAGATAGGAGACATACCAGAACAAGAGGCGTGCAAGGTAGTCCCGGGGGACCGAAATAAGGGGCTGAAATTTAAGTGCAGCATTTTCAAGAAGTTCGGCACAGTCATCCCCTCCTGTATTTAGGGTTCCACCGGTAGCATTTTCAGATTGAGGAGGAGCAACAGAATGGATCTTTGGAGAAAGAGTTGCCAGAAGTCCGTGTACAACGCTATGAACTGTTTCCTTCAGTTCCGGACATGATTCTGAAAGTTCCACAACCTGTAGAAGAAATGATCTGAAAAACTTGTAGAATTTGACGCAAGCTACTGCAAGCCATGTAACAAAAAGGGTACGAAATTTCATTCTAAAATACAAGGTGAAGTTCACAACATGTTGAACTTAATAAGGTAGAGGACTTATGCAGTAAATCTCTTCCTTCTGAACTATCCTTTCCTTTTTATGAATCCTTTATGTTTCTACAACGGACCAAAATTCTATAATTTGGGTTTTTGGAAACATATGTGCTATACTGCTATATAACAGTATAATTTGCTGCCTCTTCCAAATTTCAATCCTTTATAAAAATAAAAATTAAAACTCTCGAATATTAACCAGCTTCTTCAAACTTGTGAATGGTGTGGGAAACTTCATGCGTGTCATAAATTTCTAAATTTAATGTAATAAGAATCCAGGCAAAGAGGGTTCACCACTGATGCTCGCAGTGGTTGCATGTTTTGGCCAAGACCTTGGATATTCCACTGGAATTTTTCTTTTTTCTTTTTTTTTTTGGCTGGATCGGTGGAAGCCTGAGTTCAAGTGTATCATGATTTAGGAAACTAGGAAAATGTGCTCCACATGAAATGCAAAACGCCATCCACTTATATCCATCCAAAATTTCATTTTTAATGAAAATTTTTCATATCTCTCAACTATTTCAGCTCACAAAAATACATAAAATAAAATTGTATCTGGGAATTCTAAACCTAGAAGACATGAATAAAGCCCTATTGAGCAAATGGAAATGGCGGTGGCTAATGGACAGAAGTCTTATGTGGTGCAGAGTGGTGGCCGCCAGATACCAGTGTGGAGGACACCCAGCAAATAGTTTCCTAGACCCTCTCCAAGGCTATCTTGGTTGTGGATTGGTGGACACTGCGGTGTGGCGCACCCATCTACGAGAGGGCTTTTCGGTGCAGAGATGCTATGATTAGTGGAGAAGAGACAGACCACGTGGAGAGTACAATGATGAAGGCGAGTCAGATTTGGGAGGCGCAGATCCCTTCTAAAGGTGCAAGAGCCTTCATCTGGCTCATGTACCAAAATAAACTTTTGACAAAGGTTTATAGAGCAACATGATCTTCCTCGACGATTTGGCATGTCCACTGAGTGGGGATGAGGAACAGAGATGTTCAGTCGATGCCCAGTTTCTAAACAGGTCTGGGGGTTGCTTAGGGGAGGCAACTGGCCTTGACAATAGCTTTTCATCCCTCCATGATATGTGGCAGGCAGAGAAGGACTTCGCCTGAGAGGGGACAGAAGCACCCGTTCCAAGATTACATTATCCTTCATTCCCGCGACAGTTTGGTCCATTTGGCTTACTTAGAACCCTGCAATCTTTAGAGGCTCCAGAGTGTATGTCGAGAATATTTGGAATATGTTGACCCACTTCATCAAGGAGTGGGCTCACTGCTGTGTTGGGGCTAGAAACATCTCATTCGCTAGGAATGGCTTAGATACTGTAGACTAAGTTGGGCTGGTCTGTTTTTTCTTAGGCGGGTGTGGGAGTTCATATCTCTTCAACCCACCATCCACCCCCCTGGGCTCTGCCCTTTGGTGTATTTTGGGGAGATTCCCCGTATGTCCTTTTTTTTCATTCTCTTAATTATGTTTTGACTTGGGCATTCTCCTTGATCTAGAAATTAAAAAAAAAAAAAAACTTGGTAGAATGCTACCTTTCTTCAAAACAAAAAATAAAACTGTATATTTTTTACCCCTTGATACGCAATGATTTGATAACATCATTTGCCATCTATGTACTTATAATCCAGAATATTAAATAAGTTACTCTCTTTAATGAAATTTCCATAATTGAGACAAACAACCAAACATGCTATTACTTGGGTAATATGTACTGACTTTCATGAGAAAACCTTTCACCATGGATTTCTGCAAAGCCAAACATGTCATGAAGAATTTTCCAATGTATGTTTGGATAATCGTGCCCAGCACAGCTGATCATTGAAATAATAACTAATTCCCTCCTATCTGACATTGCAGATGGTGAAGAATGCAGATAGTCTCTGTTGGCTTTCTTCTCTTCTTTTGTACATTAGTTTTTCTTCACTAAAGGATATCAGAGGCAAACCAGAGCTCAAGATCTTTATGCTGTTCTAAATGCTTCATAGGATGTTATTTGGTGCAATGTTGCTCTTAAAGATGAAAAAATGGAGATTGCAATGCCCATTGGCAACACAAGTATCAATAGTAGAATGGAATCCAAACATCAACAAACATGCATAAGAATCAGACTAAATAGCATCCACCAAAACAAAAAAATCAGACTAAATAGAGGTAGGCAACCTGAAATTAACATGACAATACTATTGGAGTTATTGGATAGGCCTGTTGTTGGACCTATTCCCGGAGGCCGGGGGTTGTTGTGGGCATACGGGGGTTCGGGGGCAGCGCCCCCGACTGGAATTTTTTTCATGGGTATTTTGGTCTTTTTCTGTTTTAGGGTTTGTACATCTTATAACTATATAAAGGACCTTTTGACCTCCATTACGTTATATACATTATTCCATTTATTTCTTCTTGGTATCAGAGCCACAAAGAAACCCTAGGATTTCACGATTTTTTTTTTTTCCATCACGGGTCGTGGTGATCTCTATTATCTTTTCCTCTCTCGGGTCGAGATTTGAGGTTCGCAATGGACAAAACGCCGAAAGACCCCACGCCACTGTCGGGTGTGGAGATCAAGGACACCACCATTCCGTTAGGGCACAATTCTCATGCTCAACGGATTACCACCGTGCTTCTTGATGGACGAAATTATCCGTCCTGGTCGCGTTCTGTTCGATTATATTTGGGTAGTCGAGGTATGTCAGGCCTTCTTCTTGGCACCATTAACAAGCCAGCAGAAACCGATACGACTTTCAATCAGTGGGAGATCAACAACTGTACGGTTCTAGGTTGGCTTTTCAACTCCATGGAGACCCGGATCTACAATATGTTCATGTATCATGATACGGTCGACTCTCTATGGGCTGCGTTGAAGAAGACCTATGGTCATGCCAGGAATGACTCACGGATCTATGAGTTGTACAAGGATATTGCCCAGGCCACCCAAGGTACCCAATCAGTTACCGATTATTTTGGATTTCTGCAGGCTCGTTGGGAGGAACTTGCCCACTATGAGCCTCTCTCGGAGTTGCCTAAGGAGGCTGCCACGATTGTGGTTGGCCGACTACAACGCCAACAGACATATGCGTTTCTTATGGGCCTTCGATCAGAGTTCGAATCTCTTCGTGTTCAGATCTTGAATACCACACCACTTCCTTCTCTATTCGAGGCATTTGCTATTATTGAGGGTGATGAGCATCGCCGTCAGATCTCTTCCTCAGCGACCACTGGAACCCTCGGTGATCAGATGGCATTGGCGGCCACTTCTGGATATGACTCTCGCGGCCACGGGGATAGTGGTGTCGTGGTCGTGGACGTGGACGCGGCAATATTGTGACTTGTGGCCACTGTGGGAAAACAGGGCATGAAAAAGTCAGATGTTTTCTTCTGTACCCACACTTGATGCGATCTCGCAATGTTGGAGCTCCTTCGTCTGCCCCTCGTGCTGCTGTTGCTGATGCCTCGGTTCCGGGTGATGCCCCCTCTGCTCCATCTGGGTCCTTTGATATGCGTAATATTCAGAACCATATTGATGCTATGGTTCGGGAGAGTCTTGCCTCTCATGTCTCTCATGCTGGTCTCTCTAATGCTGGTCCAACATCCTCTGCTGCTTCTTCCTCTACCTCAGGTATCCCCTCCGCCTACCATGTTAACCAATCAGGGTCTCCTACTTGGGTCATTGATTCAGGCGCTACAGAACACATGTCTGGTGAGTCTCGATTGTTTGTTCCCTTGACATCACCTTCTATACACAGAGAGGTACGCCTTGCTGATGGCTCACTTACACCTGTCATCAGTAAGGGTACCGTTCCTTTATCTTCCTCTTTATCATTACACTCTGTGTTACATGTTCCCAATCTTGCTCTTAACCTTCTTTCTGTTAGCCAATTGACTAAGGCTTTGAACTGTTCAGTGACTTTTTACCCTGATCATTGCGTTTTTCAGGACCTGAGTACACGGAGGATTTTTGGCAAGGGGTATGAGAGAGATGGCCTTTACGTCTTCGGAGAACCACCCACCACGGCCCATGCTTCCATTTTGTCCACCGATCATTCGCATAGTTTTTCTTTACAATCTCTAGATTTATGGCATGCTCGTTTAGGACATGCCAATTTTCAGCATCTATGTTCTTTATTTCCTACTTTTCGCTCTTCATGTAAGACTCATAAATTTCAATGTGCTGTGTGAGCTTTCTAAACATACCCGTACTACTTATATTTCTCGCATGAATAAAGCTTCTGGGTTGTTTGATTTGATTCATTCTGATGTGTGGGGTCCCTCTCCTGTTACTGCTTTTGGTGGTCATAGATATTACTTGACATTCATTGATGATTTTTCTAGATATACTTGGGTTTATCTTCTTAAATCTCGGTCTGAGGTATCCTCTCAGTGTATTAATTTTTTACGCATGATTAAAACACAGTTTAACATTACTGTCAAGAGTATCAGGTCTGATAATGGGGGGGAGTATGTCTCGGATTCTTTTCGGTCTCATCTGAATGAGTTGGGAATCCTTCAACAGTTGACTTGTCCATATACACCTGAGCAGAATGGGGTGGCGGAACGCAAGAATCGTCATCTCATGAATGTGGTTCGTTGTCTCCTTCGAGGAATGAGTGTTCCAAAGTCCTATTGGAGTATGACAGTCCTCACTGCTGCTTTTTTGACTAATCGGACTCCCAGTCGTACTTTAGGAGGTCAAGTTCCCTTCCATGTTTTGTATCCTGGTCGTACTCTTTTCCCCATCACTCCTCGAGTCTTCGGGTGTACTTGTTTTGTTCAGGATAGGGGCCTTCACGCACCAAGCTTGATGATAAGTCTATACGTTGTGTTTTCCTTGGTTATTCCACCATGTCCAAAGGATATAGATGCTATGATCCTATTTCTCGGAGATTGTTCCATTCCCTTGATGTTACATTTTTTGAGGATGTGCCATATTTTTCTGACACGGTTCTGCAACATTCTTCTTCACCAGTTCGACCGGCATCATTTTTTCAGCCATTGCCATTGCCACAGCCACGGTCGCCACCACCACAGTCGTTCCATCCACAGTCATCACCACCACAGTCTCCTCTTATTGTATACACTCGTAGACCTCGACCACCTCTCTCTCCTAGTCACTTGTCGACATCCTCCTCGGACTCAGGTATATCCTCTTCCTTGATCACTCCATATTCTGTTTCTGATTTGCCTCCATCTGACTCTGATGTACCTATTGCTCTTCGCAAGATCGTCGGAGTTGTGTCATTGCTCATCCTCTTGCCCAGTTTGTTTCTTATCAGGGATTTTCAGATTCCTACAGAACTTACTGACTGCTATATCGTCTATCTGTATTCCTTGTACTGTTACTGAGACATTACAGGATCCTCTTTGGGCCGTCGCTATGACCGCAGAGATGGATGCCTTGCAGAAAAATCATACGTGGGCGTTAGTTGATCTTCCACCAGGGGAGAGAACTGTTGGCTGTCGATGGGTTTTCACAGTAAAATACAAGGTTGATGGGGCTGTTGAGCGCTATAAGGCACGCCTTGTTGCAAAAGGCTTCACTCAGACTCCAGGGAAGGATTTTCATGCTACATTTGCTCCGGTTGCCAAGCTGACTACTGTTCGGCTTCTTGTCTCTCTTGCTGCTTGTCACAACTGGCCTCTTCATCAAATGGATGTGAAGAATGCTTTTCTTCATGGCTACTTGACAGAGAAAATTTATATGGATCCTCCGCCTGGTTTTCGTCTTTAGGGGGAGTATTCCGGAAGGTGTGTCTTCTTCTCAAGTCTCTATATGGACTGAAGCAATCACCAAGAGCATGGTTTCAAAGATTCAGTGTAATCATTCTCTCTCTTGGATTCACTCGTTGTCATGCTGATCATACTTGCTTCATTCGTCGAAGTAATGGACGGTACACCATTGTTCTAGTTTACGTGGATGATATCATTATCAGAGGAGATGATGCTGATTACATTGTCAGAGTGAAGATTGAGCTTGGACATGCGTTTGATGTGAAGGATCTAGGTCCTCTTCGGTATTTTTTGGGGATTGAGATTGCTCGCTCACGCCATGGTATTTCACTCTCCCAGCGAAAATACACTCTTGACCTTCTTGAGGATACCGGTATGCTTGGATGTCGCCCTGCCACTTCTCCTATGGACCAGAACCATCGCCTTCATATTGAATCAGGCGACCTTCTACCAGATCCTTCTTTGTATCAGCGTCTAGTGGGACGTTTGATTTACTTGACGAATACTAGACCTGATTTGACTTTTGCTGTCAGCGTGGTGAGTCAATCCATGCATGCCCCACGGACTTCTCACCTAGATGCTGTTTACAGGATTCTTCGATACTTGAAGTCATGCCCAGGTCTTGGCTTATTCTATGCTGCTAGTGCTCAGCCTATCATTTCTTGTTACACTGATACAGATTATGCTGGTTCACTCACTGATCGTCGATCCACCTCCGGTTTCTGTACTTTCCATGGGGACAACCTTATTTCCTGGAAAAGTAAGAAGCAGAGTGTTGTCTCTCGTTCTTCTGCTAAGGTAGAATATTGTGTCATGGCCCAAGGCACATGTGAGATCATTTGGTTGCGCTCTCTTTTGAGAGAGTTGGGATTCCCTGTAGCTGGTTCATCTACTTTGTTTTGTGATAACCGATATGCCATTATGCTTGCCTCAGACTCAGTTCTTCATGAGCGGACCAAACACATTGAGGTTGAAATTCACTTTCTTCGAGAGAAAGTACAGTCAGGCGCCATTGACACAGCATTTGTCTCTTCCAATGAGCAACTTGCTGATATGTTCACTAAGTCTGTTGGTCCCTCTGTTCTTCGTTCTAGCTTGATCAAGTTGGGTTTGATTGATATCTTCACCCCAACTTGAGGGAGAGTATTGGAGTTATTGGATAGGCCTGTTGTTGAGCCTATTCCCAAAGGCCCAGGGGTTATTGTGGGCATACGGGGGTTCAGGGGCAGCGCCCCCAACTCGAATTTTTGTCATGGGTATTTTGGTCTTTTTCTGTTTTAGTGTTTGTACATCTTATAACTATATAAGGGACCTTTCGGCCTCCATTACGTTATATACATTATTCCATTTATTTCTTCTATACAAACTGAGCCTTGGTTAGCTAGTTAGCACCAACCTGTCTCCGAAAAGGAGGTTAGGAGATCAAATTCCTCCTTGCCAAATGTGCACAATGGGGCACCGATTCTAAAAATAAATAAGTAATATAAAATAAACCATCTAACATGCATAAGTTTTCACCTAAAGGAAAAGAAAAGAAAAGAAAAAAGTATTCACCTAAAAAGAAACTTAGGCAATATAGAACAGAGAAAATTGACTTAAAATTGGTGTGGGAAACTGGGGCTTTGATCAATCAAACATCAGTTTTCAAGTGGAAAACCCTCCCACGTGGCAGAGTATGTCAATAACAAAAGATGTTTTATTTCTTTTTCCTTCTATCATAGGCAGGCAACTTTATTCTTACCTCGAGACAGAAAAAAAAAAATTACATAGTCGTTGAAGTAATCTGAGAACTCCCCAAAGAAGACTTGTTTCTTTGTTAATCCAATTAGTAATCACATTATTCTGTTTTGAGCCATACCTTGTTATAGTCCATCTCGATTCAAATCTGAAAACCTATGGGCAACCCCATCAGTTCAAGCTGATTGATGCAACCAAGTTTTGTCATAGACGCCTCTGCTATAATTAACTCTCCCTGACCATAGCACAAAAGGACACCATATCCAGTTCGAGTAGAGGATAATGAACCATCAAAATTATCCATCAACAAGAATTTTCTATCTCCATTACCACGTATGAGGTAGCTCATGTATAATGTAGCTCCTACACCACGCCTACCCATGGCTGCCGAGCAATCAAAACCACATTCCATGCGTCTCAACACAAACCTGTCTTCTTTGAATAATCCATTCTTCCTGGTCAGCCACAAGTTCTAACTTATTGCATGAAAAAATAATAGGATAAACCTAAGCTTTTTCAAATTTAATTAGTGAAAAATTCAATTTCTTGTTTGAATCAAATTTCAGTCTTCTGCCGCAGAAAATGTTGAACCATTCCCTAGTCTCCTGGAGATAATTTCATCAAACTATCAAGTGATCCGTGATTCCTCCTCATAACAAAACACACATCATGGCTCACTTTGTAAGGATTTTATCCAAAAACACCAACCTTCAAAGGGAACCCTACTCTCAAAAATTCCTTCCCTCCCACCATTGACAAGTTTAGCCCATAATTCATATTTAGGTTATGCAATGCAATCATAAAGAACTTGTAGATTTACTTATTCTACAGTTATTCAGGTTAGTGAGTAAAAGAGAGAATATGGCAGAAGCCCAAAGGCAAAGTGTTTCGACAAAATATGATAAACAATATAAACACTAGCACTTCAGAATCTTGTACCTTTTCTGGTTGTAACGACCTCAGGTAATCCAATAAATCATTCTTTTCTTCCCCAACAAAATGTTGCATTTGAAGGGCAGCATTTTTCTGCTTCATTTCATGGAGCTCCTGCCAAGCAAACAGGAAGGCAATTTAAAGAATGTGACACTTTCTAAATGAATGAAACTTCCATGATAGATCAAATGCCAAAAATCGAGCAAATATTTATCAGGGATCAGTATAGTTTGGGACTTGAGGCAAAATAAAGAATGCAAATGTACTCACAAGGAGGTTGAATGTAACATTATATGCACTCGAAATTGTACAAAAGGTATAAACATACCACACGTCAAAAATTATCATGTAGATGAAGTACAATATGTTACGCTAGGTCTTACTATTTTGGTTTGAAAGAATCGTGAGACATCCACTAAATTTTAGTAAATATGTTAATATGCAAAAGACTGGAGAGACAAGTTGTTCCCCAAGACAAAAGAGGGCCCCATTCAACACAAGTACAAGACTATACACACAATAACCTACTCAAAAAAAAAAAAAAAAATCTCATCCTTGTGTAGAATTACGTATTTGCACCAAATGTATAATTATCCCAAGCCCTTAAAAAAAATCTTGCATTATAAACATTAGCTTGGTTGTCTTGGTAAAAAAATCTTCTCATTTCTAGTCAACCTAAAGAAACCTGAAGATTCAAAATTAAGGTGAAAAATGATCAATGTGAAACTAAGGACACAGGAAGCCCTTAATTTTCTATGCCTTTTGGGTAGTTTCATCCTCCATTGCCCAATAGTCTGGATCTTTCCTCGCATTCATGATGTGCTTGAGAGCAACAAAAAGTAAATTACATGATTTATCAGAAATCCTTCGTCGAACAATGGATGGAATCATAAGAAATTCCAAAGGCATTGCTAGTGTTAGGCTCCTGCACCCACCATCACCTATAATTATAGATGAAACATCCCTCTTGTTCTGGCTCTGCAACTTTGGAAATCACTATAACCAATCAATTACATAAACAGCCATATTGCAACCAATGCGACACGCTTGTGCACGTCTATATATGAATATTTCTGTTGTCTCACACCTCAAGGAGAGCAAAGATGGTTGTAGTTCATACACAAACAATCTCATAAGCAGATTTGCGTATTATGATTTGGTGAGAACATTTCACCATTTTTGGATATTAACACTGGGCAGATATTTATCACCCATGACCTCTCATCTAACTTCAGCCGAGTGGCCTGCATCATGTTCAAGAAACAAGATGAGCACTTTGAATGGACTCATATTACAAAATATGAAATTCTGCATAAGAAGCATCTATAATAGCATAGGCCATCATCTGGAGTCCACCCAAGGTGGGGTAGTGAGTCATCATTTGATGTGTTTAGCCTAAATTAAGTTTGGTGTTCTCTACTTTGCCAACAAACTCTAGCATTATCGGCTTGATGGCTTCAAACCTTGCGTCAAAGAATTCCTTGAAATATTTGTAGAAAGTAACTTCCTAGTCATGTAGTGCATGGGCATCAGTGTATCACAAAGCCCATGAATTAGATATAATAAGAGTACATCCATGATAAACGATGCAAAGTGTGAGTTTGATCCCACTTACTATGATGAAAACTGGATGTATCGTTTCAGCATGGATCATGCTCTCAAGAGCATATGGATCACAGATACTCAACCAATTAACAAAAGGGCAACATAATATATTTATCCATCCAACTTTCAGAAATTTGGTGTAATCTGTGGATCTCATAATGCCTCGTTCCCCTAGGTTCAGTCAATCTACGGAAACAACTCATACACAAAAGGCCCTTTATAAAAGAAGAAGGACCAGTTATCTAGATGAATCTTGGAATGATCACTTCTAGAGCAATCCACATTACTAAAGGCATCCTCCTCAAAGAAATTGTCTAGGAAGTGAATGACCCTGATGTCAACTACACGAGTAGAAAGCGCATTATAGAACCACCCAATATCCTCCATAGATAGTGTTATACCGATTTTCTCCAAGTCCAAGTGTCATATTCTACATCAAAGTGTCATACACGGATTGTTTGACAAACAGTACCTTGATGATATGAGCAGAGGAGCATCACCAAGTGTTGGACCTTTTCATTTTATATTATTTTATGTTATCTGAGGAAGGAAAGGTGAGTCACTGCTTAAATATTCCAACGCTCAAGTCGGTGTGGGCTCAACATGAACTTCTATAGTGTTGGTAAGGATTTTGAATTTCAAACTTCGGGTTTTACTCTGTTCTCTTTATCTCTCTGGGATGATGTTTATCTGAGTTTGTCGTTTCCGATATATTTGGGATTTAATCCCAATCTACATAACCGGTTGTAGTTCCAAAATATAGGGAGAGATTACTCTTTGACATTTTGGAGTCAGAGTCAGGATTTTGGGGGCGGTTGTGATATTGATCGGATATGAGTGAGGTGGTCACTAAAATCCCTCAAATTTGACAGACCGTGGGGAGAATCATGTTCATTTCACTCTCATACTGTCAGTCTCAATAATGGGTTGATCATAGATATGATTGTTCATTTGGTCTATTCAATTTGATTCATGGCCGGGCAAAACACAAATAAAATGTCATGTGGAGTGCGTTCAGCTAGGGGCATCCAGTCGAATTGTGATTATGTGTTCTCGTCTTTTGGAATGGATGAGTGTGATTTACAAGGGGATTTCTAATTTGCGCAGGTTTTAATATCCCCACATATAGGAAGCCTAGTGAAGCCACAGAAGTGCCATAACCCTGCCTAACTGGTGGCATTCTATGTAGATATCTCTTCTACACAGTGTGTACTGGTTTGTCATTTTGGACTCAGTTTTTTTTTTGCTTTTACTTGTATTTCCCTTTTGGGCTTTCACTCTTTTAATTAACATTATGAGGGTGAATGCCTACCTTTTTCTTCAAAAATAATAAATACTCATTATCTCAAAGAAAATTGTCATGTGCCATCAAATGAGAGCTAATGTGATATAAATAAGAGATCACTTTAGCTTAGACATGAACTTCATGTTATCTTGCAAATATGTATTGTACTCACTTTTGCAAGATTTATGCAATGCTCATAAAAAGTATTTATTTCTTTCAAAAAGATCACATTTTACGTTATCTGAGGATCACATTTTTTATATTCTCTTACCTTGCACACAATGCCATCTCAAGGAAAAACTATCATGTGCATCAAGACCAGTAAGCTTCGCCAATATCTCATAATCTCAAATAACAGTTTCTGAGATTGCAGAGACTAATGTGAAAGACAGCTTCACCAAGTGAGAACCTTGTAGCTTCCTTTATGCTAATTTTCTTTGGAAGCCTCCCATTCCCCATTTTTGTTCAAGCTCCCCTTTGTTTGTGCATGTGTGGGTAAATTATGTAGTTTAAATAATTTTTTGACATAAAATGGAGTCAACAACCTAAGACGACCTAATAGGGGAAACACCAAGAAACAAGACCATGGATGTGTGTTCTGGAGACAGAAAAATAGTAAAAAATACAAAGAAAATAAAAAAGTGAGGGAAACTCACCCCATGTACATACAACTTGCCATCCCGCGTAAAAGACACTATGTTGGCACTAATACTTTATATACCCAAATCCTTTATAGATCTAGTAACAAATCTCCCAATCTTCTCCAGTTACTAACACCCCCATTGAACATAACATCATTCCTAGCCAGCAAGTCCCCCACGTCCAACAAGAATGATTGTTTAGGAAAGTTTAGAACCTAAGCTCCTATCACTCTTTTCCCCTAAGCCTCATTTGCTCTCTCTCACATCTGTTCAAGGAAGTTAGATTCACCATTCACATTTGTGGCCTCTCCCATATTTTTCTGAAGAAGTTTTGCAAAATTACACTTCACCATTAATTGTTCAGAGGACTCATGAGTATTACATGACCCACAAGTAGTATCAGCATTAAGAGCCCATTAGCTTTGTACAATTTGGTCTGAATATTGTTCTAGTACACCAGCCACAGGAAACCTTGACCTTCGAGGGTAATTTAAAACCCCAAAAGTTTTAGCCTATGCTGTATAGATAGTCCTTTGGAACCTCACCAGTCAGCCATAGCAGGAGCTAAATAAAATGCACCCCCTTCCCCTCCCACCCCAAGCACAGGGAACCCACATAATCCCTTCCTGCTCCTATAGCCACCATTGGGCCATGTAGTTTCAAATCATTATGCAGACAAAAACACAAAGAAACATGGACTCTCGGCGGATTCCCCCGCTACATTACAATACCTGGCTCCTTATACAGGAGCGGCTTTGGCTGAATATTTTATTTTTTTTATAATTAATAAAAGCCCCCAGATAAAGGAGAAGAGGGATCTCCTTACAAAAGCTAAGCAAATAAAAAAAACAAGCCGATTAGGAGAGAACTCCAAACGACTGAAATACAGGTTGACTCCTCCCAGACCATGAAAGGCTCAGAATAGATGAAGGACGATCCATTTGAAGTATCATCTTCATCCAATCTCTATGCATATAAGAAATTAACGCCCAAGTTTTTTCCCCATACACTCCTTTTTGGGGAGAGACCTTCATTCCGGTTTAACAACATCCACCAACATACCACTTGAGGGATTAACCATTGAAATTTGGCACCATTGCTACAGTCTCATTTTTTCCTCCTCTCCAAAACCATGAAAGAAACATAGACTTGGGAACCTTTGAGGACAGGCTCCAAGGAACCTTCCAAGTGCAGAAAACATGACAGGCTCCAAGGAACCTTCGAGTGCAGAAAACCTTTCAAATATGAGGCTCCATCAAGAAAACATGACCGCATGAAGAATTTCTCAGGGGATTCATTTTACAGTTTCCTTGTGCTGTACACCCTTAAGGGAAAGGAATATCTTTTGCAGACTTTTGTATACATGTATAACAACAGATATATATGCACACGCATGTATACACGTGTGTGTAAGAGAGAGAGAGAGAGTGTGTGTGTGTGTGTGTACTAACATTGTCATTATCTTTCCTTACATGTGAGGGATTTGAGCCCATATATAATGGACTTCCTTGTGGATGAATGGTTGATGATGAGGAACCAGCAGACACATTGGAGGCATTCTCACAACGAAAGTTGACATAAATGCTGATGTAGAGGGTGGTCAATCATCCTAGACTCAGCAAGTCTATAATGGACAATCACAAATGAAGCAGTACAAAAAATGAATTCGGTAGGTACTATAACATGGTTCTATGCAGGCCACATTGGCTGCTAATTTAGCGGCTATGGATGAGAAGGCTTGCAGGGGCCAGAAGGATGGTTCTATGCCAGCCACTATAGTAAACACCCTTCAGGTTTGGAAGCTTATGTTAAAATCCTGGTAGTTACAAGGGGCCAAAAAAATTTAGAAATTATTGAGATTGAGTCTATTTTAAGCTCTCCTACCTAACAATCTTCATCCACTCATTCTCCATCACCCCCTAGTTTATATGTCTAAATTGCTCTCATCACAGCTGAACATGCACACCTCACCCTCATTCTTCACACATGACCGACCAATCCCAAAATAATTCATCCTCACTCCTTACACAAGTCCACACCCTCAAAATATCTCCTTTCTCACCAATAAACTCAAAAGCAAGGTTTTCCAAGATAAAAGAAGAAAAGGAGTATACAAAAAAGAAAAAAGAAGAAGAGAAAAAAAAGGAATGATAAAGTATAAACATAAGGTCTCTACTTTCATCCATGTGTTTTCAAATTCAATGTCAATTATGTTACATAAAAGTATCACACACAATGAAATACAATTCCTTCTTGCATGCTTTTTTTTTCCCATTATTTGTCTTTATTTATTTTTCGCTAATTAATTAATGCTATTAACTCCTACTTAGGAGAATCATATAACAAATGGACTCCACTCGAGGGAATCTAGATAAGGATATCACCAAAATCAATCAAATAAAATAAAACCTATTGCACTTCTATCATCTTTCTTTTTTACTCAATGAAAGTACACCCATTTTGATAGTCTAAAAAAAAAGGTGTTGAATATCGGTGCCAAAAAACAAATAAAATAAAACCTTATGCACTTTTTTGTTTTTTTATTTTTTAAAAAAGGTAGGTTTCCTACCCTAACTTTATAAAAGAAATAAGAGCCCAAAGATAAATTACATTCAAAGGGGAATAACCCCACCTAGACCGTCATAGAAGAGGTTTCTACACACGGCCTACCCCCCCAAAACCACAAAAGGCACACTACCCTTGTATTACAAATTTTCCACCCAACATAGACATATTTGACACCCCTGCACAATAAATGCCCCAATCTTTGATGAAGTCGAACAATGCTTCCCAGATATTTTCCACATAGCAAACACCAACCCTCAATGTGACCTCATTCCTCATAAACCATATGGCCCACACGACCACAGGCACATAAGACTGGGATATCTTTGCTAGAATGTTACGGTATCCTTTTTGCCTCAACCTTCTCCCCGCTGACCATTAACCCATCCAAATGCACTTTGTTGTTATCAACTCTATTTTTTATTCTATGAAAGTACTACAACATTTGTTGTATATAGTAAAAAAACCAAACTCTTCACAATAAAATGTAATAAATTTAACCACATTAAGGTTTCATTTGCAGAAGGTGTTGGATGTGCATTCCACAATAATCTAGCCTGATTGCTGCCAGACCTAAATAACGTCAAATGGTACAAGGTGAATCATGATCACAGAAAGTTTTTCACTGTCAATGTTAAACTAGGAGTTTACTGATATCAAAAAATTCATTGGAACAATTTCACACAAGCCTCATATAAGAAAATATATACATGCGAAAGTATGACATATAAATGACAAAGCAAAAACTGCAACAAATAGTAGAAGAAAAAAATACATCACACAATAATAAATTATTCCATAAAACTTATATTCAATAGAATTAAAAAAACCATTATAAAATGACAAAATTGATTGAAAAATAAATTATAACCAAGACGAAATTAATCAATATAACAGAACAAAGTCATAATAGGCATCATAATAGCTGAATTTCATATAGGATGAATAAACATTAACGCAAATCATACCTTTTTCGTAGAAGATAGACGTGACTGCAAATAAAATATATAATCACGAGCCTCAGAAGTCATTTCCCCCAAACCCTCCACATAACTTTTCTCACAAGACAGATCTTCTTCAGTACCTTCACCTTCATGAAGCACATCATCTCTAGAAGATCTGGATACTCCATCAATCTTTTCAGACCATGTTTTATGACCACCAACAAGGATTTCATTTTCATTATTTTGTTTTTCATAATTGTCTTCATATATATCCAGATTCCTTTCAAGGCAAAGTCTATATTCAGCATTCCGCAATGTATATCTGCAATATAAGGATGCACAAGTTAAAATTCAAAGATAGACTGCTCTTACACACTCAACACTCATGTAACTCATGTACTAGACATAATAGTCATTTCTTAATTTTGGAGTTTTGAAGGAAAGGGACAGATGAACTGAGCTTTGGTTAGCACGCTACACGCTTGCACCCCCCCACCCCCACCCCCAAGGTCAGGGGATAGGGGATCAAACCTTAATAACAATAAGAGAGAGAGAGAGAGATGGTTTTGCATACATTTATCATAGCAGTAGATTTATGGTAGTTTTAAAGAGGAAAAAGATTTCCATGTTGTACTAATATACTTCGAGAAGGATTGTGACAGGGTTAATTTGGTGAGTTCAACAAAGAAAACTACCGTTAATGGTTATGGTACTGATATCGTTACCGGCATGTGCGAGGGAACGTGTAGTCTGCCTTTTACAATTACCATGAGCCTTCTCCAGGGTTCAATCTAAATCTAATCATTTGCACAAAGTCCAAGATGAATTAACTGATTGCATCCAGAGTGGTGCTCATTGATTGTACTGTTTAAGATGAACTCAATTGATGAGACGGGCAATGTAGACGGTCAAATGCAAAAAAGGAGGAAGGCTTTTAAGTGTAACAGTTCCATACTCCATAGAACTAAACAGGAACATTGAAATGCTATGTATTTATGATGGTAGAAAAGATGCTCCAATCAGTAGTACTGGTCATGAATCAAACAAAAGTGATTATCTAATTCCTTGCACAGTTGATGAAGATGTTTTCAATAGGATTAAAGATGGCAGGATCAAGGTTTTGAGAATCAAATTGAAGAAGTTATTAGCCACATCCAATACAGACATATTGCTCATCTATGATGCCATTATAGTACTTTGTTATTTTGCTCATATTATATTGTATCATAGTCAGCTAACAATACTTCATAAAAAAGTATGCCTCCTAGTACATAAGTTTTATATTTTGAATGTTCAGGAAATTGCATATTAAATTTTTTTTAAGAACAACAAAGGAAGATAAAATGAGAAAACAAGGGGAAGACAAGAAAGGGAAAAGGGGAGAAAAAGGATGCATCAGTAGGTAAGATACATATCCTTAAAGAAAAGAAAATAGATACCTATCAAATGATATATGCCAATATTTCAAGTCTTTGTCTGGATGAATTGGGGTGTGTTCCCTGGATGGTTTTGTGATCAGTAACTATAGAAATTGATAGAAGTTTATTTAAATCAATAACTAGACCAGCGATGTTTTATAGATCTCAGTGTTCATCTATTTAATTAAAATGTGAACAAAGAGTACACAGTGGATATGAGGATACTGGGATGGATGAGATGAAACTGGGACAGATTAAAATGAGATGTTAGAGTAAAGTTTGTGGAGTAAATTTAAAAGAGAACAATGGTGGGACCATGTTTGTAAGCAAAGGTGTGCAGCAGGTGTGTTTGGATGTTCGATGCAGTATTTCCCAGTGTGTCACTTAGGAATTCCCGTTCATCCGGGAAGTATTTTTAAGACAGTGGATGCCTTTGGTTAGTAGATTTGATAGAAAGTTGGAAGGGTGGAAGAGCATTTTCTTGAGTCTGGGTGGAAAGCTGGTCCTTCCTAAGCAATATTTTCCAACTTCCCAATTTGTTTCCTCCCCATTTTCATGATTCCTAGAGGGATTTTGAGGAGTCTGGAGGAAATCCGGAAGCGCTTTCTTTGGAACGACGCAAGAATGGGAGGGAATCTGGTTCATTTGGTCAAATGGGAGGTTACGTGTTCGAACAAGAGAGCATGAGGTGCAAGGATCCTTGATGATATGATTAAAGGTCTTCTATGTAAATGGCTATGGAGCAGCTTGGCTGATATGGTGTTGTTGTGGAAGAGGATGATGGTATGTGCAAAAACAGAAGAGATCTGATACTCTGATGGAAAGATTCCCGTGAAATACAAGGAGGATTTCAAATATCTAAAAAGGTACAGTTGGCATGGTGGAACTATTCATGGAGGTGATCAGATGGCATGTGGGCTCAGAAGACCTAATATCCTTCTAGAAAAATACGTGGTAGTTGACTCTCCATTGCAACGTGTCTTCCAAGATTGTTTGAGCTAGTTGTACTCAAGGAAGGAACTGTCAGCCAATTTTGGTCCCATGGTGAGGGCACGGGTCAATGGGAGATTCGTCTCAAAAAGAACTTTTTAAACGAGGCCGAATCTTTCTCAATGATTTTGAGTTTGATTCAGGAGGTGGAGGTGGTTGGGGGGTAGTCAACAGTGTGGTGTAGGGCTCGCAACCTAGGAAGGGCTTTTCAGTGACGGTACAAAAATCCTCAACAGCTAACGGCACCAAAGTCCAAATGGATATGGGTTATACAGTGCCTCTAAAGATAAAGCAATTTACGTGGTAGATGTACCAAAAGCGTCTTCTCACCAAATCATACAGGAACAAATGGGCCACGACTGCAAATGTCTCATGTGGATTGTATGGTAACAGCAAGGATGCTACAGATCACCTATTGGTGACTTGTCCATTTGTTAGGGAGGTGTGGATCTTGATAGGTAAGGCCTCGGGGGATGAAAGTGGACTTCGATTCATTAGAGAATATGTGGGAAGAAGGGAAAAATTTGAGGCAGAAAGGTGACATCATCATAAAAGCAAAAAATACCCAATCATATGTTCTGACAGTGGCTTGGGCAATATGGCGTACTAGGAATGAGATGATGTTTCAAGGACGTAGGCCCGTATGTGGAGAATGTCTTAGAGTTGGTGATTAGTTTGACTAAAGATCAGGGTGGTCAGTTTTGCTCCAAGGCAAGTCGAGTGATGTATAATGGGGACAAATTTGTAATAGAGGAGTAGAGTGTTGGTTTTAAGTTGATTAGAACCGGCCTCCTGTAGAACCCTCTTCTAACATAGGCTGCATTCTAATAGGTCCCCTTTAACTCTTTATTCCTTATTTTGTTTTATTCCAGGCATTCACTTTAATATAATTAGTGAGTCTAGATGCCTATCTTTTCTTCCACTTCAAGTTAAAGCAACCCAACTCCAAGATTTGTCACTGAAGAGTTGGTTCAAGTTTATATCAAACTGATATCGATGGATATTTGAAATCATGGTACTATGGTAAGTCACTTAGTCTTGATTTAGGAAAGGGCCCAAGGTTGAAATTCGGGAAGACTGAAACATGCTCAACTAAAGAAAGTTGATGCGCAAATGAGCATTTCTTTTCATAATTTCCAAGTTCTGTCACATTCAATTGATCGAATATCATTGTTTCCTATAGTTTCATTTCAGAAAAAAAAAAGATAAGGCTTATGAACAACTTGAGCTTTAGTATAACCTCATTCAAATATGAATTTTCACATTTTCCCATTGTGAGCATTAATGGAACAATAAACAATTGGTAACTGTATAGCACCTACTATATTATAAGCATCTTAACTAACCTTCGGCAAGCATTTCCCAGTAAAAAGTTAAATATATATATATGATATAAAAAGGCATCAGATAGTCAATATACCCAGTCATCATAGATGAAACCAACAACTTAAAGAGGGGCTCCCAGAATGCTTCGATCATGACACTGAACTGGTCTGACGGAAGCAGCCCCAGCATGCCTGAAACAGTCCTCTTCATTGCATCCACTGTATTTGGAGGGACATCTTTTTGGATCAGGCTTACATCCAATGGCTCTATCTCACGTATTAGATTTGAAAACAATGATTTCTGGACAAAACAAAAAAGTTACGCAATGTGCAAATTAGCTATACTGCAAACATGATTCAAATCAATGATTGAAAAGAGATACATTTTAGAACATCAAGGTTGTATAAAAAGAGCATAACAAACTTCCATGAAATTGTTCAATATAAAATAATCTCTCAATCAGAATGGCCACAGAGGAACAAGACCATGTAGGATAACAAATAACTGAAGAGGAAATACCATTCCTGGCAATATAAGAGATGAATGCTCAACTTGTAACATGGCTATGAAACTCTTTATTAGATATCAACATTATCCAATAGTTGAAAAAAAAAAAAGACATTATCTAATAATCAGATGCATTTGGTGTTGGCTCAGTTCGGCGCCACGAACATGGGATCACTGGACGGTTAGTGGGAGTCAGGAAAGAAGTTAAAAAAAGGGGGACAGGAGCATCAAAGCAAAAATTTCTCAGTCTTTCGTGCTAGCAATGGTTTGGACTATTTTGGCTTACTTGAAATCAGGTCTTATAATCTTATTCAAGGGAGTGACTCCACATGTAGAGAACATTTGGGAGATGGCAATCCATTTTATTCAAGATTGGGGAAGAATTTGTGGAGAGAGTTTGGTGATGCTTTTTTTTTTTTTTGTGGGGGTGGGGGGGGGGGTGTCAGGAGTAGTTTGGTTTATCATTTTGTTCCAGCTGCGGTAGATCTCTGTTCTAAGGGGAGGTAGTAGGGTGTTTTATTTTTCTTTATTTCATGTCTTTGTATCTGCTTTGGGAATTGTCTTTTATTAATAATTAAGGTCGGATGCCCACCATTCCATCTAAAAAAGCATTAATGTTATGCATAGTGTGAACCCAATGGGTAACATAATTCCTTTTAGTAAATCTTGAACCCAATAGGGATCTTTGAATAATACAAATCACCATTTCTATGAACCACAGAGATCCTTGCACAATAATTTTAGGTATAGTGTGATGTAGATGAATTCCTGGGCGGGACTTGTTGACAGCTACACGGATGAAATTCTCGGCTGGTGCAAAAGAAACCCTTTCCCATAGGCCATGACTACCCCATATACGATTGTTTGGATGGTTACACAAAGTAGTTGTCATCTCCACATCCCCGAACAGATCACAGATTGTTTTGTTTTACTTTATCTTATTCGGTTTATCAAGAGAAATTAGTTAGTCGATTTATCCATTTATGCCTGATTGACTGTCTATTAAATTTACAAATTTGATAATAAGTTAAAAGAATAAGCCAGTTAGATATGTAACTACAGATGCATAACAAGATCATGGATCATAGATCTTATAACGACTACACCATCCTGACCTTCGCTTTCAACCACACACAGTATTAACTGAGTCTCAAATTCAGTTGTGGTATCATCATGGACAATCAATACTCTAGAGGCGAGGGCATCCAAATCGTCGCCCTCAAACGAACTTACATTAAAATTTATCAACTTCCACAATCTTTGTATGGCCCAGAGCCCCTTTATTGAGGGAAGAGACATCTGAGCAGTCGTCTTGATAATCAGTCGGGCAATCAATTGAACCCAATCCCATCATTTCCAAACCAATTGTAAAGACAGCATAACACCGATCTTATCATTAAAATTTCCCCATAACTATCATTCATCTAATTCACGTACTACTCCATGAACACCTTACACGTTCAATTATCTTAAATTCCCAAAAAATAAACTAAAAAAAATTAAGAGAAAAAGAGAGGCGACCTTAGATGAGCTGGAGGAGGACCGATACCACGAATCGAAGGGGTCGCTGTCGAGGCCATCAGAAGACGCTTCCGATGACGACGAAGCGGAGACGACTACGGAGGTGGTCGAGGAGGCCGGGACGCGGAGGAGATACAGGGGAAGAGTCGACGGAGGCCTCGCACGCGTAAGCGTGACGGGGCGGTGGCGGGGACGTGATAATAGCAGAGACTGCGGCGGTGGTGGCGGTGAGAGGAGAGAGGCAACGGTCGGCATGCCCCTCGCGCGCGCCTCTCGCGTTCTCTCTCTCTCTATCTCTCTCTATCTCCTTCGACGATGCGATGACTGAAAGGATTTTTCGTCAGTTTCGACTTTTTTTAATGGTGACGAAAAACATGAGAGGCGTGAGTTGAACCGATCGGAAGAGTGGGCCCACCCCGTGTTTATGAGCCGAAACTGGTCCGTCCAGACTGGGCCCACACGATGCCACTGGATTTTTGTTTCACGTGCAGTTCTTTTGTTTTGGGGACAATTTTCATTTTTAAAAACCCCAACCAAATTTTAATGAAGTTTTTTTATTTATTAACGATTATTAATTAACCAGTTAATTACCATCGTCTGATTTTTTTGAACTAATAAAAATGACCAGCCATTTCAAATTATATGAGTTGGGTTAGGTTGGAGCTCACCCGAATTCAATACTTGAAAAAAGTTAATCCAAATCTAATTCAACAAGTCCTCAAAACTAAGAAGCCTAATTCAAACCCAGCCCATCCGATTTGGTTCGGGTTTGGGTTGGGCCACCCTATCTTTAGATTGGCTACCATGCAACATAGCAACATCTCTGTCCCCGCACGCTTTGGCGTGCAAATGGGACACTTTCCCTTTTGTGCGAGATCATGTGATCCAATCCTACCACCTATCGAAAACGGTTTAGTTCTTCAAAACATCTCCAATAGACTCTTAATAGACGCTCATTTATCAAAATAAAGGGTAAATCTAACAAATCTCTTCTTCAACTAACCCCACAAACGACTCCCTTTTTCAAGGGGTGTAGATTTCACTTCCTAGCCACAGAGTGTCTTCGAACGCTCCACGCTTCTTTTTTTTTTAGAGACTTCTTGGAGTCACCGAATGATAAATGACTTCTTAAAATAGAAATGTTATTTTTTTTTTATTTCAAACTAGAGAATAATAAAGAGCTTTGTTGAAGATGCTCCTAAGGACTAATGTCTATGGGCTTTCCTGTCCAAGTTATTACATCCCTCTACGTTAGTTATTGCTCTGAATACAATGTCTTTCTATAAAATAAAATAAAATATAAAAAAAATAAAAAAACCATAGCAGTTGCTGCTCCTATAGTCCTATGATACAAGAGTTAACATTCTTCCTTCTCATATGCTAGTATACAACATTGCAGCATTTCAAGTAGACATTAAGGCAATTTTAATTTTCTTTTTAATGACATTTTGTTATTCCCTCAAAACCAATAAAAGTTTGCGGTTTGCATTTTTAAGGGCGGTTTAGAAACTTGTTTTGTTACTACACCCATGCTTTGGCGGAAATTTGGTGGGGTGCGCAGAATCATTCCCATTGATCTTAACGGCATATTATTTAGAGCTACAACTCGGGCGGGTTGGATTTGGGTTGACCCCAACCTGAACCCAACCTGAATTTCAAACTATTCAACCCTAACCCGATTTTCAACCCGAATTGGACCAACCTGAACCCAATCCGTAATTAAATAAACCAACCCGACCCAACCTGACTCAACCCGAATTGGACAAACCCAACCCCAACCCGATTTTCAACCCGAATTGGACCAACTCGAACCAACCCGAATTTCTAACATGATGTGCAAATTAAATAAATCAACCCGCCTTAACCCATAAGATTAGCTAGGTTTACCTAAATTTTGGACTACCCATATTAAAAGCTACAGAATGAACGGCCATGATCTTTTTTTTAACTATTAGTTTACGGGTTCGGGTTGGGTCGGGTTATGAGTGAGGCCAACCTGAACCCAACCCGATTTGTGAGTCAACCCGAATTAACCAACCCAAACCCGAACCCGATTTGGTCAATCCAACTCATGTAAAAATTGGGTTCAACCCGTCGGGTTCAGGTTAAACCCGACCCAAGTTGCAACCCTAATATTATTATTCTTTTACCCCTGTTTGTAGTGGATAATTAATAAAAAAAAATAGGAGTGAATACCGGTAAAAATAAGTCTTATTCATGATTATTTTTTTCAGATAAACTCTGATAGCCATGTTTGAATAAGTTAGGATAAGGTCCGATAATTATTCTAAGACATAGCTGAGATTGCTTACCAGGGCTTATCTATGTCAATGGTAGGGAATATCATTCTCTATCATTTTAAAAAAATTATCTCACCTAACAGCCTCATACACAAATCCCAAAAACTGTTACATCTATCAAATCAGTCACACAACTCTCACACTTATTCAAGGGTATAGTTGTCATGTATAAAGTCATAAACTCTTATTCATCCATTATCCATAACTATCATCACTTTATCCAAGGTAAATCAAACAACAAAAAGTTACTTTGACGTTTCCCAATGAAAATAATAGAAAAAGCAACAAAATAAAATTTTTATTATTCAGCATAGATAACATATTTATTTCCATATAGCTATCAGAGACGAATAAACCTATGTCACACCCCATACGTACCACTTAGCCCATGTTTTGTTGGAGAATTGGGGGTGGAATAAATGTGGATAAAGTGGAATGGTGATAAAATGGGTGTTTGAAAGACTGAAATAAATGAGAATATAGTCCCCAGTGGTCATAGCACAACGGTTCAGGGCTTACCTGTGTTAAAGGTAGGTCTTGGGTTTGAGTCTTCGGGCTAACTTACCTACCTGTTTGTTGGCGATTATTCAAAAGAATTTTCCGTGGAACTGGGACAAACAAGCAGAGATAGCCTTCCTAGCTTGATCGTAAGGTCAGCCACGGGTAGGGCTGCAACTTGGGTCTAGTTGAACCCGAACCCGACGGGTTGAACCCGATTTTTACATGGGTTGGGTTGACCAAATCGAGTTCGGGTTCGGGTTGGCCAATTCAGGTTGACTCACAAATCGGGTTGGGTTCGGGTTGGCCTTACTCACAACCTGACCCAACCCGAACCCGTAAACTAATAGTTAAAAAAAAATCATGGTCGTTCATTCAGTAGCTTCTAATCTGGGTAGTCTAAATTTTAGGTAAACCTAGCTAATCTTACGAGTTGGGTCGGGGTGGTTTATTTAATTTGCACATAATGTTAGAAATTCAGGTTGGATCGGGTTGGTTTATTTAATTATGGGTTGGGTTCGGGTTGGTCCAATTCGGGTTGAAAATCAAGTTAGGTCGGGTTAGGGTTGAGTAGTTTGGAATTCGGATTGGGTTCGAGTTAGGGTCAACCTTAACACAACCCGCCCGAGTTGCAGCCCTAGCCACGGGGGTTCCTCCGATATCAAAAAAAAAAAATGAAAATATATATGTCAGAATTAATATGTATAAAATAATATAAATATTCCTACTACCCTTTGGAATTAAGTTATTTTAGTTTATTCAATCCATTTAAATATGTAGGCCCCACTTTCAAATCAATTATCATCACATCTTATAAATCAAGAGGCCACTGGTTAAATCATTTTTTCACTTTTTATAAATCATTATATATCCACACGTTATTCATCTTTTATCCACAATTTATCCATTGTCAATTAAACAATAAAAACTTTATTGTTACGTTTCCCACTGAAATAATTAAAAACACAACTAAACAAAAAATCATTTATTCATTATCTATATTAGAATAGCCTCAGAATGACTTAATTCTCAATTCAAATGAGGGCTTAAAGTTTTTTTTTAAGCGTTGTTACATTAAATTCACTCTACTACCTTTTGTACAGTCTCATTTACCTCGTTACACACTTGCTTAAGGAGGTACATATCTCATTATAAATATTATTTTATATTATATAAATTGGTCCATAGAGCTCATTAGAGTTTCAAAATCACATTTTATATAATACATCTATTATTAGATAATGCATACAATTTTAAAAAAATAAAAACGAGACTACATTTGGGTTTAAACATTTCCCCCTATTTTTGCAATGTTAGACTAGGCCATATTTTCAACTCCAAATGTAGCCAGCACCTTTTTTATTTTTTTAACAATAGTACTATACACATAAACACTTTACAAAAAACATGAATGAATTGTACGTGTAAAGAAATTTTAATAAGATAAATATCTTGTTACTTAAAGTGTCTAATTAAGTATATGAGATTATAAATAAATCAGTAAAATCGACTAGCGTTACAAAGCTCTTTTTTTCAGCCAACTACCAATGGTGGATTTTGTAGTATGGGATACATATATGGCCTGCTTGCATAAGAATGGCCAACTACAAATGTTGGATTTTGTAACGTGGGCTACATATATGGGCTCCTTGCATAAGAGGATTTGAACTAAGATATATTCAGCCTCGGTTACGATTCATATCATTTTTTTTTATTTTTAAAATCATACACTCTTCTTTTTAAGTATATGTTATAATATGAATGATGTATATACTGAGATATAATAATTTTTTTTTTTTAGTTAAAAAAAAAAAAAATTATGTCATACACTATAATAAAACAATATATATTGTATTATCATAGTATATCGGACTGCTCATTGGATTTTGTAGTGTGGCCTACTACTGGGCTACATATAGAGGATGCTTGCATAAGAATGGGCTTCAATACAGGAACTCTCTAACATCACGGGGATGCTCTGTTTTAACAGGCCCGTTCCAATACTTTAGGTGGACATCCTATGAGAGATCAGTATAGTCCATTTTTCCCACTTTAGTTTTTTTTTTTTTTTTTGAAAAATGATACATCTAATCCTAAGTACAGTCCTAATAGCAATCCACATCATAATTTTTTTTTAATCATATACTCTTCATTTGAAGTACTTGTTATTGTATGAATAAAGTATATACTGAGATATAATAAAAAAAATTCATTTTAAATAAATTAAAAAAAATATTTGTATCATATATTATGATAAAATATCATAGTGAACAGTATATATTGTGTTATCATAGTGTTTAAGACTGCAGACGGAACTGTAAACAGACCGAGTGTATATATATATATATTTTTTTTCCCTAGAAAGAGCTATGAATTTGAATTCATAACTCTTCAATGGTGATTATAAAATGATTCGGCTTGAATCGAAGAAATATCACATAAATGTAGTCGGCACTTTAGCACTCCAGATCAACAATTACCTTTTGATTTGGGCAGATTTGAAGAGATTACATAAGAGTATTAAATTTCAAATTATGTCCTCATCGTATACTTTTTATGACAAAAATATCATTATAATCGATACTATTTTTATATCTTTATATTTAAAATCATAATCATCACGTGTGAAATTTGAATTTGGGATTTTTAGGATCATATTTAGGATTTTCATTAAGTTATTATTTAGTTTTAACAGTTTCAATAATTGTATCTTCTACTATTTTAGAAAAGTCTGTATCTAGTAGCATATAATATTATTTCAGTAATTAAGCCATTAATAATATTTGTGGAGAGTAAGTCTTCGATATTTGTGTTATGTAAATAATGTTGTAAAAAATGCTAGACGCTATTTAGACGACTAAGAAGAGACTAAGGATTAATCGGTTAGACGGAGATTTGTTCAATCACTTTTTAGAATAATATATATAATACACATATATATACATATATTATATATAATAATTTTATACTACAAAATAATAATAAAGTAACATCAAAATAAAATTGATAATATAAATATAATAGGGATAGCATAAAACATTAATTAATAGATATATAACATATAAGGTAATTTAATAGCTTATTAGTCATCTAGGAATTAATAGGAAAAATAGCTAGGCGTCCAACGTTGAGGGTTGGACCCGTCTAGACCTAGGCGGGGAATTAATTAATCGATGCTAGAAATGATTTTTAGAACATTGGATATAAATAGTGCCACTACTTCTTGTATGGGACAATTTAATGAATCAATAGTGAATTAAGTTTTGGAAAAGTCTGTTAGCACTCTCACTCCATAAAAGGATGAACAAGGATCAAATCCCAGGAGAACCAATTTTCAAAAAAACATAATAATAATAATAAATGAATCAATAAAAAATATTATCATTTCTAAGTTTTCTTCCTTACAAACGTATAAACATTTATCGAATCATTCTATCATTCTTACGCTACATTACCCTTGAGAAGAAAAAGAAAAGAAAAATAAAGATGTTACCAACTATTTGTTTCATTTAGGCCTGTCAACGGGTCGGGTCTAGGCCGGGTCGGGGTGGACCCGGACCCGTCAAGATGGTTGGTAAAAAAAGGGGGGAGAGCTTATGAATCTGTTTGCCTTATCATTCTATTTGAAATTTTTTGTAATAAAGCATTGTTATTATTAAAACTATATTTGAACTGGTGTCGTGACACTATGCTTGAACATAATTTTATACAATTCAAAAGAGTTAAATGAATTACTAAACAATATTCAAAACAATAAACACTAACATAAACAACATATTAACCTAAACATAGGACTGGCAGTGGTTGAGTCGAGTGCCATTGTGGGCTTAATTGGTTGTTATGAACTTGTGAATATGATTTATGGGCTTGCTATGAACTTGTGGATATAAAAATGAGTCAAATAAGAAATAAAATTATGGGTCAACTAATATTAATAGTCTTGTATTATATGAGCATATATTAATAAAACAATTGGGTCTCGGGTCCAACGGGTCGAGACGGGGTGGACCTGGACCCGACCCGTTTGTATGTTCAGGTCCACCGGGTCGAGTCCAAATTGGGTCGGGTATATTACACTTGTAATCAGATCCAGGTCAGGTTGGGTTGGATCACGGTGTGAACCCGACCAGTTGACAGGCCTAGTTTCATTCCATTCCATTCTAGTGGACACCCTCTTTGTGAGAGGGTTGCCTCCGAATTCAATGTTATATACAAGAATTCGTTGAAAAACCAGCCTGTATTGGCTTGGGTGTTACGAGGGATTTGGTCCCAGACTCCTAGGGTATTGTATGGGCTTTGTTTTGAGGATAATTTTGGGTCTATAAGAACATCTCCAATCTTATACCAAAATCCTTACTCAAACTTAAATTTGAGTAAAAATCACCAAAAACCCTCTCCAACCATTTACCCATACCTATACCAAATTAAGTTTTTACTCAAATCTTTATCAAAATCAAGGGAGACTCATATCTTTACCCAAACTTTAACATCTTTTTTTTTCCTTTTATCTCCACATTTTCTTCCAATGTAACATTTTTCTCCTTCAACTCTATCTTTAGTTTAATTATATTAGATGTTTTTCCACCCTCCAAAATTTTCACCATCTCTTGAAATCCAAAAAAAAAAAAGTAGTCATATTTCTTAAGTGTGCATCTTTGTTTTTTAACTTCTTAATTTTACTTCAATAAAAAAAATATTACTTTTACCTTGTTTTATAAAAATTGGATGATAATAATTTTTAAATTTAAATATTTTGAAGGAAATAAAAATTGAGTAGTAAATAATTAAAAAAAGATATGAAATTTTTAAAAGATTTGAATAAAACACAAAGTGATGGTTGAAAACACATCACATCAAATCATGTTTTTACTCAAATTTTAAATGAAATTTGAGTATAGATTTGAATAAGGACGGGAGATGACCTAATGATAGTCCATATACTCCAACCAGTGATGTTAGGACTTTCTATCTCCTCAGGGCCTCTGTGTAATAAAAAAAAAAAGTTGATCCATTCTAATTGTCTGTTTCCCAAGATTGGAGAGTCAGCCAAAGAATAACTGGAGTGAGTTGTCTGACTTCCAATCTAAAATCTGAAATACAAGAACGCACCGATATAAGGTCATTGTCAAAGCCAAATTTAGTATTGATCATCAACTCCTCCACCCTCAATAATGGCAGCACCAGCAAAACAGACATCCTTTATCCACATTGCAAAGTGTTCCGTGAATTATGCCAACACACAAACAAAAGAATAACAATTATAACATATTCGACTCTATCTGCTGCAACATGAACAAGTACCAGTTCCATCAGTACGAAATCTCTGAAAGATTTTGCGCATCGATGACGCACCATCCAACATGCATCGTCGACAAAAAAGTTTGAGTCCCTCTCTTTTACACCAAAAGTCACAATAGATCCATATATATGTCACCTTCTTTTGTGAAAGATCAGCTGAATCAGATGGTGTGACTGATTCTTCCTTTCTCCACTAAAACATACAAAAAGGAGGGGCTGTCAACAAATTCTCAGCTTTCACATGCACTCAAAACGATTCGCCACATGTGATTTTTCACCTCTTATTAGGATTTAGGAACCATTATATGCAATACAAATACAACTACTATGCAAGTGGAAGGTGATAATGGAGACATTGTTAAGCATTTGAAAGTGAACCTGCTTTTCTTTTCTTTTTCGTTTTTTTTCTTTTTCTTCATATATAGTGGTCAAATTAGACCAAACAAATTAAAAGGCATTCTTCAACTGCGACTTGCGCACCATAACAAAGCAGTACGGGAACAACTTGGATGGTTAGTTGAGATGGAGAGAATTGACTGGTAATTATTTGATGTGGAGTGCTGTGAAGCTTCGTAAAAAGGAGAATCAGTTACAAATACATAAATGATGAAAAAATGGGTAATTAGCACTTTTAACCTCAAGAAAATAAATATTTATAAAACTAACCATGTCCCTCGAATATTTGTGAAAACTAGCCCCGTTAAAGTTTACACTGGATACGGATTATATATATTTGTCTTCAGTATTACTCTGACAACATCAAGCAAATGGACATATATATATGCCATCTCCAGGTTGCGGCATATATAAGCCCCGTCCCTGCTGTCAAGCCCTAAAACCTCTATTTTTCACCCCTTTTGTCCCTCTTTCACCCACCCACCCGCTACCAACCCCGAAAAATCATCAAAAACAACTCTGAATCCAAAGGTAAACATCAAAACCCTAAATGTTCTTGAATTTTATTATTTATTTATCAATTGTTTTGATTTTATTGATTAAATTTGGGTTTTTTTATCAAAACTCTAAATGATGAATGTTGAATTTATTTATTATTGGAATATTGATTGTATGATGTTTTGTTAAGTTAAATGTGAATTTTTTTAGGATTTTGGTTATTTTAAAATTTCTTATTTGTCAAAATAAACTTTTAAATCTTAAAAAAAATTTGAAAAATTTGATTGTCATATATAAAAACTTTTTAAAAAATTGTATGGCCTTAGAAAAAAATTCAATGGCCTCTTAGTAAACATTTTAAAAAAATCAAAGGCTATTTTTAGGAAATATGATTTGTATGTGTTGCATGAATGTTATAGTGTTTAATATGTATGTGTTGGATGGATTTTACTATTATGAATTTAGAAATTTATTTACTAAGTTGAATAATTTATGGTTTAGATGGTAAAGAAATCCAATGTCCCGTTAATGTACTCTTTTAACGGGAGGATTGTTCAACGTGAAGATACTTCATTTTATGAAGGTGGTATCAGAAAAACCATCATCATAAATAAGAGGATCTCTTATGTCGATTTACTCCAAATGATGTACCATTTGACGGGAACCGATCCAAGTCGTTACAAATTGTCCATGAGCACCTCTTGCTCCAAGGAAAGCAAAAAAGAAAGGGTTTATGAAGTTTTTTGGATGACTGTATTTATGGGACTTAAGATATGTTTAGATATATGAATTTTCATGCACAAACAGTAATGAAGTGATTGTAATTTATAGAACTTGTGTTTTATTTCATTTAAGTTGTTTTATTTCATTCAAGCAGGATTTTTATACATTTTCATATATGTTCAAGCAGGATTATACACTATATTTAAGGCAGGACCATGTTTGAACAAAAACAAAAAAGAAAAAAAAATTCTAAAGCAATTGAACTGGAGACGTCATATATATATGCCGTCTCCCCTTTGAAAATCCGAGGAAAATGCATAGGAGACATTATGTATATATGCCATCTTCTATAACACTGGAGACGGCATATATACATGCTGTCTCCACCTTCAAAATTCCTGAGGAAAATGTACTAGAGACGGCGTGCTCCAGTGTTATTCGGGTTTATAAAAGAGACGGCATATATATATGCCGTCTCTAGTATAAACATTAAAAAAAAACGGCCAGCGCTGACGTGGCAGCGCTGACCGGGTCAACGGGGCTAGTTTTTGCAAATATTCGAGGGACAGGGTTATTTTTGTAAATATTCATTTTCTTGGGGTTAAAAGTGCTAATTACCCTAAAAAAATCCTTGGGTGAGATTAGGGCTGCTAAAGACATCTTAATATCTTATTTTTCTTTTCGTTTTGAAAGAATTTATCGATAATGAGTGAAATATTGAATCACCTCTTGACATGTTAGTAGAGTCAATCCCTCTTTACATCACGCGTACTTCTTATTTATAACTCACATAAAAGATAATCATCATTTCTTTTTTTTCTTTTTTCTTTTTTGGCTTGATAATTTTTTTTTTGTTTTTATTTCCTGCTCAAATCTTTTCCCATCAACATGGATAACACTTGAATCCAGGACTGCTCAATGAAAGAGGGTATGGTAAAAGATGGTCCACTAATACTCATCATTTCTCGCATACTAATAAGTTTATTGCTATGGCTTGATTGCATCAAATCCATATGTGCTTCAACGCATCAAAATATGAGGGTACTGAATTGAATAGATGATTTCGATAAAAACAAATCGACAGCATACATAAAATTACTCTCAATTTACCAATATAATTTTTTTTTCTGTCGATGTATCATTAAATCTGTTTTTAGTAACCCACAAATTTAATTTATTAAAAACCATCACTGTCTGCCAAGGTGATCTCATCCCTCTCAAGGATCGGATGCATAAAACTAAACCTCACTTTTGAAGAGGATCTTAAATTCTTTTTTAAAATTTAAACGAAACTTACAAAACTAACTTTAATTATGAGGAATATAATCTAATTCTCTACTAAAAAAGAACACTAATAAAGTCGGATAAAAACATTTCGTATAGCTCTAATTCCACATTACGTGTTGGTATAACACTATAACTTTTTAAGCCCATGGTGGTAGAACAGAAGAATCCGGGGAAGCAACAAAGAAATAGAAGAAAGAGATATGTTTGACCCTTTTTTTTTGTAGACTAGAATGCATAAAAAGTGACAGAACACGTGTTGTTTGGACCCAATTGTTGTTCAAAAGGTACATAGTGATCTTTTAATTCTGACTTTAAATGAAGTGTTTAGAGAGAGAGAGAGAGAGAAGTGATCTTTAATTCTGACTTTAAATGAAGTGTTTAGGGGGGGTGGGGGAGAGAGAGTGTGTGTACGCTTTTTTGTGGTCTATTGTGGACCATGGTTTTGTTGATGATTTTCCACGCGCTTGCTCGTGCATGATTCTCACGTGCGCACTGACTCACCAATCTATTCATGTTGGATACAGTACTGTTCATTATTTTTGAAAAAATCCATATAACCCTTTAAACTGCCTGTAATTAATATAACCCTTCAAATTTTCTTCGGAGTCGGTGTAACGCCCTGAAAACACTGGTATAAATTTAAATAGCTCTCCTGAGTAAAATCTACGTTGACATATAAAAAATATTTTGCTTATATTCATTTTGGTTAACCATATTTGAAAACATAATATACCAAAAAAAAAAAAATTACAACGTGTTATAAATGCAGAAAATTATCTATAAATGACTATTTACTCCCTCTAAATAAGATTTTATAATATATTCAGAAGAGTAAAATCGTTATTTACAAAGAGCTGCTTTATGCATTTTTAACAAATTGTATGTGGTTTTTGGTATACTATGTTTTCAGTTAAGGTTAACCAAACAGAATATTCTCATAATATTGCTTATCTGTCAATGAAAGTTTAAATCAGGGGGTTCTGTGGATTTACATAGGTGTTTTCAGGGGGTTATATGAATTTTAGGTAGTTTACAAGGGGTTGTTTGGATTTTTCCCTTCATCATTTTTATTTTTATTTTTATTTTTTTTTTAAAAGAGAGAGGATTTGAGAAGACTTAACCAAAGAAAGAAAAACATGATATTGAGGTTGGTCCCCCCTTTGTTTCCACTAGACCTGCATATATATCTTCCATGTTACATTTTTTTGTTCATTAATTTTGAAGTCAAACCTTATTGTGCTATAGTGGCCCTTTATTAATTACAACTCTTCAACTCTCACACAGTTGTTAATCTGCATTTGAAATTGATAATTTGCGGAAAGTGAGTTCGGTATGGTTTTATAGCCAGTTGGACGTTGAAAATGATCAGCTTGTTATTGGGGATGTCAAAAAAGCAACAAAGACATGCATCAAATCAAAGAGTCATTATATAATTAGGTTCACATTGCTAGACGTTACTCATGTTCAAATGGATTGCTTTCTTTTATTACATCAAATCAAGGAGTTTTAGGTAAAGCTAATCCCGAGGACCCGAATTAAGAGATCCTTAAATTCCCTCTGTGATGAGTTTAATTATCAATCAAAGAACACTTTTCCTTGCCGTGCATGCTAACTGTCAGGGACACATTTGCCTAATTTTTTTACTTGGTTTAACATTTTGCTCTATTGGATGTTCCAACAATAAAATACTTAATAACATTTTTATATTAGTATATATATATGTTATTTATCTAAAGTACATTATTTTTTTATAATTAACTTTTTCTCCATGAGAAAAGCTGAAGCCCAGTACACCTTGATAGAATGATTGCACCTTTTTGGCTTAAAGGCTTTGATTGATCAAAATTTATTTCTCTTAATTATAAATCTATATAGTTCTATATATCAATATAAACAGTATGTCATGTTATTGTGGTCTGATATATAACCAAAAAGCGATATTAAAATTTAATTTATTCTTAACAAAAAAAAAATCAAAAATTAATAAACCAAATAGTGACATTGAAGATACGTACAAAAATAGTTTGAGTTAGATTTGTTGCAAAAACCTATTTGAATCTACATTTGAGTAGATTCGAAAAAAGCCAGAAAAATCCAAACACATGTATAGTATATCCAAGCTTTGAGCGTTTGGCAATTCCAACACGATTTACATATCTTCTTTATATATATATATATATATATATATATAAGGTTTCAACGTTTCATCAGTTTTTCAAACCATATATAGATTCTAATGCTTGGATTTTCAAAATGCCAATATTTGGATCTCGGATCTAGAGGGCTAAGACTAATAACAAAGAATGATGCTCATACACGTAATTTGTTTTACAGCCCCATCTACAACGTTTAAAGTTGGTCCCCATACACACACACTACTAATAGGGTGATATTATCCTAGTTGCTGTTATTTAATTTTAAATATTTAAAAATAATTATAATACGACATAGCCATTCAAGAGAAGAGCGTATCCTCTTTATTTATAATTTCAAAAAATCAAAACACTTCAATTCAATTTGGATCAAACAAGAATAACATGCACGTGGTGTCAATTAAGAGGACACAACCACTAAAGGGTGGGGGTGTGGGTCATTGGAGTTGAAGTGGTGGGTCTCAGATCGGCATAACCCGTCCAATAAATGACCCAGGTACGGTTGGGGAAAGGTACCTAATGACTTGTGCATGTCAAGGTGGGGTTTTATTTGTTCGAATGTCTTGAATTATTTATGCACACTAGCTATTACCTTTTCTTTGCCCAGACACACTATGTGGCTCACCTTTGCCTGTTACATATTGCTAGCTAGATTTCTTCCTTTTAATAATTGTATCAATTAAACAAAGTCTATATATATAACCTCTGAATTTAGATGATTAGGCATTTTACTATAATACATAATTTTTATAAATAAATAGGATTTTGATTTGAGTAGGATGCGTTGCCTCGTATATTTAACTAGAATTTTGAATTGTATTAAAATTAGATTAAAAAATTAAAACACACATTTTATTAATGTTTATCCGTGATTTATACAAATTAATTAAAAAAATTGAGAGGAAATTCGTCCTGTGGACATGATTTTACTCGAGCCTGCATCTATATGCATGAGTTATCCACGTGATAATTTTTACCAATGACTCTTAAGCAAACCTCTAGGATATTATATATTGAAGGACTCAAAGAAAGTTACTCAAAATGCAAAACTCCTATGTATAACAAAAACATGCAGTAGCAAAAATTAAGTAACTTTTGATAAATAATTGGTTACACCTTTGTGACTTTTATTTGGACGAGAGAAGCAACTTATATGGATTTAGGAAGCTTTTATCATGATCATAAGAAGTTTTCTTATCTTATCCATTCCCCAAATAGTGGAACAGTAAAGTGGGGATAAAAAATGGTCGGCTGCATCATTTGCTTTGAAATAATATGATCACAGTATCCAAATAAATCAACAATCCTAATCCAATACCCAAAAAAAAAAAAAAAATCCAGCAGGAAATTAAAAAAGAAATAAAACAATTAGATGGTCAATAACACCATCATCCATTCCAACTTCCAACTCATCTGAGGACGTTATCGGAGTCTCCAACTTAAAGTCTCCCTCTATTGCTTGTGTATCAAAAACACTCCCCTGGTATATACGACCACCAGATTCGGACGGTCAATTCACAAAGATCTCAGTTGGTATACCTGTATTCTCATCATATCTTTAGACATAGTAGATGCTTGTAGGGCACAGCCTTCTTAATTACGTGTCCCAATTCTCAGCCCCTCCCTGTAGAACAACACGAAGAAGTAGAACAAGAAAAGTGTCCCTCAATTTCAACGAAAACCTAACAAAATTTTAAATGAAAAAAAAAAAGACAAACCATCGTTTCTTTGTCAAGCCAAACCATCTAACTTGATGACTTCCTCTGATAGCTCCAAAAGTAAAAATAAAAAACTTAAACCCCTATAGCTAGCCTAGGCCGTAGGCATGCGGCAAGGGGAATATATGCTTGACATTGCACTGCATTATCATGGAAAACACAATAGTGAAATGTGGTTTATAAAATACACGTGGCCTAACTTTTAAACCAAGCCATGTGGCATGACGCCTATGAGAACCTCACACGTCACGTAATAAAAATAATTATCTTTAATTTGGTCACTTATATATGCATGTTATGTTGACATATCTGTGTGATTGCCTATGAACAACTACAAACCCTCCTAAAGCTACTTTAAAAAAACTGATTAAAGAGAATCACGTTTCACATAAACAGCCGGCCGTAGACATGCATTCAATGATTGATTAATTTTAATTTTAAAAAATAACGTGTACATTAGATAAAGTTTTACATATATTAAACAAAAAAAAAATGAAACTGACGTTTCGATTAGGGAAGTCCTAGTTTGTCTAGCCGAATCGAGGCATCTCCCCCGGGTGACGTCACCCAAACCCCAACAGTCGGTCCTGCCGAGTCCGCCGGCCACCCATCATTATCGATCACCGGCACAGCGTCCTATGTGGACAACAGTGACGCGCACCACGACGATCACTGTGTCCGACGTGGCACCAGCATCCGTGGCCCACGTGTAGGATGACCGGGTGTCATGGTGACGCACGGTGCGGGTCCCTTGTCGGTTCCCCCGAACCAACCCCGTCCGACACATTTGCTAGCCGTATCCAATACGTGCATGGATTCATCCGTCCATCCGATGGTCCCTACACCTCTCCTTTTCTCCTACTATAAATTGACCCCCAAAATCTTGATTCAGACCATCCCTGATTCAGAGAACAAAGAGTTTCAATCAATAGATCTTTCTTTTCTTATTACCTTACTCTCACTTTCACACACCTTGTCCCAAATTCCCAAACACTATTCCAATGACGATCGATCTGAACCCGTCGATGGCGGCGTGCGAGAAGGACGCGAAGGCGCTGCAGTTCATTGAGGAGATGACGTCGAACGTCGGGCCGGTGCAGCGGAGGGTCCTGACCGAGATCCTCTCACGGAACAGCGGGACGGAGTACCTGAAGAGGTACGACCTCGGCGCCGGGGACGACGTGGTGTCCGCATTCAAGGCCAAGATCCCCATCGTCACCTATGAGGACCTCCAGTCCGAGATCCAGCGCATCGCCAACGGCGACCGCTCTCCCATCCTCTCCTCCCATCCCATCTCTGAATTCCTCACAAGGTATGTATAAACTCAAGATTTCATCATGACCGTAAATTCTGTTGTCAACCATTAACCAGTTGGTTTGCAGTTCGGGAACTTCTGCTGGAGAACGTAAGCTGATGCCAACGATCCAAGAAGAGCTGGACCGGCGCCAGCTCCTCTACAGCCTCCTGATGCCGGTCATGAACTTGTATGTGCCGGGTCTCGACAAGGGCAAGGGCCTGTACTTCCTCTTCGTGAAATCGGAAACCAAGACGCCGGGCGGACTCCCCGCGCGTCCCGTGCTGACGAGCTACTACAAGAGCGAGCACTTCCGCGCGCGCCCCTACGACCCGTACAACGTCTACACCTCCCCAACCGAGGCAATCCTCTGCCCGGACTCCCACCAGAGCATGTACGTCCAGATGCTCTGCGGTCTCTACCAGCGCCTCGACGTCCTCCGCGTCGGGGCAGTCTTCGCCTCCGGCCTCCTCCGCGCCATCCGATTCCTCCAACTCCACCACGAACAGCTCGCCCACGACATCGCCACGGGGACGCTCACCGACAAGATCAAGGACCGCGCCGTCCGCGACTCGGTGGCGCACCTCCTCAAGCCCGACCCAGAGCTCGCCCGGTTCATCTCCCGGGAGTGCTCCACGGGGGACTTGGCCGGGATCATCACCCGGATCTGGCCCAACACGAGGTACCTCGACGTGATCGTGACGGGCGCGATGGCGCAGTATATACCGACGCTCGAGTACTACAGCGGCGGAAGGCTCCCCATGGCGTGCACGATGTACGCGTCCTCCGAGTGCTACTTCGGCCTCAATTTGAGGCCCATCTGCAAGCCTTCCGAGGTTTCGTACACGATCATGCCCAACATGTGTTTCTTCGAGTTCCTCCCCCACGTCGGCGACCGGAAGGGGAAGGCGCCGTCACACGAGGAGCTAGTGGAGCTGGCGGACGTGGAGGTGGGGAAGGAGTACGAGCTCGTGATCACAACCTACTCGGGGCTGTGCAGGTACTGTGTGACAATATAATTTCACAATAAGACTCAGAGGACTACTGTGTGTTTGAAATGTTAAAAATTTTCAAATTAAAATCCACACATTTTTTGTATTTATTTTTTAAAAACATCAATTTTTTTTTTTAAGTTAAAAAAATCTTTTATTGAACAAAGTTTTTCAAAATCCGAATTTAAAACATAAGATTCTAAGAATTTTGATATTTTAATCTCACATTTAAACGCAGCCTTAATACATATTTCTATTAGTCCTCTAAAAATACATACCCAGTCATAACAAACTAATCCAACCAAACTCTTACAATAAATAAATCAAGGCAAAAACTAATCTGAGTTTGGATTTGATTCACAACAGGTACCATGTCGGAGACATCCTGTTAGTGACAGGCTTCCACAACAAGGCCCCGCAATTCAAGTTCGTGAGGCGGAAGAACGTGCTTCTGAGCATCGACTCGGACAAGACCGATGAATCCGAGCTGCAGAAGGCGGTAGACGCGGCGTCGAGGGTGCTGAAGAGGATGAACGCGACGGTGGTGGAGTACACGAGTTACGCAGAAGCGAAGACGATACCGGGGCACTACGTAGTGTACTTCGAGCTAATGATGGCGGCGGCAGCGGCAGTGAATGATGAGTTGATGGAGGAGTGTTGTATTGAAATGGAGGAGGCGTTGAACGCAGTGTACAGGCAGGGGAGGGTCGGGGAGGCGATAGGGGCGTTGGAGATAAGGGTGGTGAGAGGGGGAACTTTTGAGGAGTTGATGGACTACGCGATATCGAGAGGGGCGTCCATCAACCAATACAAGGTTCCGAGGTGCGTGAGTTTCACGCCCATCATGGAATTGCTCGACTCGCGCGTCGTTTCCAAACACTTCAGCCCTCGTTGCCCCAAATTCAACCCCAGTGGTAACCATCATCCGGATAACAACTAGGTGTTGATGTTGTAAGTTTAATACATAGCTTATACCATCCATGTAGTCATTGCCACTTTTTTTTTTTGTTTAATGTTTATAACTCCACAAAAACACTTTTTTGTGGAGTTATTAAAGTTATGGTTTTTTTATGCTCTTGATTAGAGCAATCGAAGACTCAAAAGTATGGGTTTCATTTAGAGAAGGATTTGTTGCATATATTATATCACTGGTGTATTTTTTTTTTAGTTTTTATAAGTTCAATCTATTTTACAGTGTATGATCTGTAACTCAAGAAGACCTTCCAACCGCCTTTATACTTAACTATTTACTTTTGAGCGTCCACTGTAAAGCCGCGTAGTGATCTGCCATCCTGATTTGAATTTGGCTGTATGGAGGGTTTAGATTTTGAGATGGAATATAATTAATTGAGTGGAATTTATGAAAGTACTCAAAGTCAATATATGAAAATGAAAGGCATTGTAGTTGGATGTGTTTTGATTTTCTTTCTGTTCTGTTGTGGTCGGAGATGTGAAGGCAGGGCCACAGAAGAAAGGAAAGGGAGATGATAAAGAAGGCAGGGCCACAGAAGAAAGGAAAGGGAGATGATAAAGATTGTAGTTGAATGTGTTTTGATTTTCTTTCTGTTCTGTTGTGGTCGGAAATGTGAAGGCAGGGCCACAGAAGAAAGGAAAGGGAGATGATAAAGATTGGAGGTGGGGGATGATGAGTGCAGGTGCAACATCACGGTCATGGACTTCCATTTAAGTGAGCCAATCGTTTTGGCACGACTGCCAGGCACGACTGGTCATCTTTTATTATTTATCTCGTTTTCTGACAAATGATTGCGCGTGGTCCCCTAGAGGTTCCAAGACCTCTGGTTTTTTTTCTTCTAATTTGTTGAAGAATCAGTTACTAGTGATTAAGATTTCAATTAATGTTAGAATAAAAAATTTATACCGAACTGTATTGTCAGAAGAAAACAGCACACTATCGATCATGATGACTGATAAACTTAAGATATTTCTAAGTGTTCATATATTTAACATTTAATGATGGTTCAATGATGAGTGATTCAATAAACGTGAGAGATCTCTACATTATTAAAATTAAAATTAAGGGATTTTATTTTTAAGTCGTCATCATACGGTTTAATGTTCGGGTTTTAAATTATTCATATTTTGATTTTAATCCTTCGATGTGAGAAATATGTTCTTTTTTAGTCTTCGAGAGGAACCTATCCCTAAATTATTTAGTTTTAAATTTGAGGACTAAAAAAAGAAACACATCCTTTAAATCTGAGAACTAAAACCAAAATATAAAAAAGTGAGGGATCGATTCCTAAATAGATATGTTTACATAAACTAAAAACTAAAAACCCCTAAAATTAATTCTGTGTTGATACAATCAGGAAATTTTACCGTTACATAACTTACATTTACATATTCGTATATCTCATCAAACACTTGGCCTTTCGTACCGAAGTACATACATAATTAGAAATTTACACATTTCATACAATTTATTGTATTTTATACTCTTTTTTTTAAAGTACATGCATTATTGGATGATGTATATTATTTTTAAAAAAATTATAAAAGTTGTGAATTGCATTTGAGTCTAAAAAACGGGACTAAGTCTAACATTCCCCCATATTACTTTGAGTTGATATGCTTGTTATTTAGAATAATGGATTAATTAGGTCACTCGGTTCGCATTTTTTAGGGAGTTGATACGCATAGTCCGTTTTGCGGTTTTATTTTTAGTTATCACGTCAATAATGCAGTATATAAAATCATCTAATGCAATATATACTACTCTATCACATATTACTCTAATTAAAAAATATTAAAAAAATATACATTCAATTACCAAGTATAGACTTCATCTTTTAAATAAGATGTTCTACATTAGTTATTATATACTTCAAAATAATAGTACATTCATGGGCTGTTGGATCCTTGCCATATCACCACGAAAACAAGGATTAAAATCTAGAAAAATAAAGGTTTGATCAACAATTTCTCACCCTGATTCCGCCATCTTACGGGGCGTCCAGGCACCACCAAACAGAGAATACAATTACGTCTTCCCCCAATAACCACCATTCACCTTAATTTTGTATTTTTTTTTATTTCCTCTCACCTCGATAATTATACTTCAAAATCAATAATAAAATCGTGATAGCAATATCTATCATTCTTCACAAACAAATCGCGTCTTCCCCGTCACGAAATGCCACTGACCACTTAACCAGAGCTTCAAAGTCAGCCCTACGCAGCCTCGACAGCCATGGACCCCCCAAGTTTGGGCCCTCGGACTCGCCGCCTCCGATGACCACCAGCAAGGAACTTCACCTCCGTGGATCCCCCGTTGAGGGGGCTTGGGGAAGGTGAAAAGGTACGACCAAACCCCTTACAATCGGATCACAAAATTGACATTCCAAACCACCCTAATACGTTCATGTAAATCAGGGATTTGATTGTAAAAATTGTTGGTCACCTCCCTTCAAATAACATTAATTATATCCTGGTTCCCTGCCAGGATTTCGAACAAGTCCCTGTTACATTCAAATGAAAATTCATAATATTTTTACCTCAATTAGAAATTATTAAAAAAAATCATAAACCGAATTGGACCCTTTTAGATGAATTTTTATGGGTCATATATGAATTGACAAACACATGAAATAAGTTCAATTAAGTATAATTATATATATATCAAATATAGAAATAGAAAATACATGGGTGTTACAACACACCCCGAACCATCTCTCAATGATGAATCTAGTGCAAAAAAGTAGATCACTTTGTTAATCCACTCCTCTCTCTATTCTCACTCTAAAACAAACATGATCCTCTTTGGATCAACTCACCCTTTAGTTTGAAGGAGTAATGGGTTGAGACCAACATGATATGGCTATTTTAAAAGGCCTCACAAGGTGGTAAACGAGGTTCTGTGTGTAATTGAATGTATATGCATGCATGTACATTCAGCTTGGAATCACCGTCCGATTGATATCCATTCAATGGATTGTGATGAGATGATTAATAAAAAATAATCATCCAATTATTCATAAGAAAACAGGGGGATCATGAGAAAGAAAAACTATGGATCATGATTCAGGGGGAAGAGATGTGATTCATTGGGCATGTTTTTTTTAACATTTTGATGAAAATCCTACATAGTACAAACTTGAATAAATTAAATACATACATTTTCATGTTATTGGTAATGAGTACATATTGGTGTGAGTGAGTACATATTGGTGTGAGAGAAGTGATTTTATAGAAAAATGGTACATCCAATCCTGGCCATCAATCATTTTTAAGATTATGTAAAGTAAAATATATACCAACTAGTTTTTTTTTTTTGAAAAAATAAATTTTTTTTTAATTTTTCATACATTGTACTAGAAGTTTGGCAAGGAGTTAAGGTTTTGAAAATAAATTATCTTAATTTTAAGAAATAAAAAGTTTATCAATTTTGTTCATATTTTCATTTATTAAAATTAGAAAAAAAATTGGGATATATGATATCCCAGCCTTTAAAGTGAAACAAAATATCATCATTTTCATTTCAAAATCGGAACAACTATCTGCAATCAATTTTGGCAAGGGGGTAAACGTTGAGATAAGGGGTGTTTATGGGGATAAGTGAGTAGGAAGATAACTTATCCCCGTTTGGTATAAAAAATCATTGGGATTGGCAAGGGGATAAATGTTGGAAAAATGGGTAATTATAGGGATAAGGGAGTAAGAGGACAACTTATCCCCGTTTGGTATAAAAAATAATTGAGATAAACTGCGGACAGTTGTCCCGATTTTGAAATGAAAATAGGGATATTTTGTTCCACTAAAGGTTGGGATAATATTTATTTCTACTTTTTATCCCAATTTTGATAAATGTAAATATGAATAAAATTAATGGATTTTTTATCCTCTAAAATTAGAACAACTTATCATCAAAATCTTATTCCCTCGCCAAACTAGCCTGTAGGGGATAAGTGGTAGGCGGGCAGCTTATACCCATTTAGTATAAAAAATAATCAGGATAAATTGCGGACAGTTTCCCAGTTTTGAAATGAAAATGAGGATATTTTGTTCCACCTAAACACTGGGATAACATTTGTCCTAACTTTTTCTTCTAATTTTCACAAATGTAAATATAAACAGATGTGATGGATTTTTTATCATTTAAAATAACAATAATGATTTTTGGGCCCCAATTGCTAGACCCCATCTCAACCCACATGAGGTGGCAAGTTTGAATTACCCATATTACCCCCCCTAATCAATTGGATTGAGCTTTCCATAACCGCTCCCATTAATCCCGATGTGGTTATGATTTGAGTGATTCTTTCCATTTTAAAGATATCAATTCAATTGTACGACAAAAAAAAATCACGTTTTATCATTTCTTGATACAGAATGATCAGTTGAAACGAAAACAAATATCAATTTCATTTTTTTATTCAGATTTATTCGGTGGAGAAGAGAAGAATTATACGACTTTTTTGTGTGAACTGATTGTGGTACAAACAATGGTGATTCATCCATGTTAGGCGTTTTAGGACCCCCAAAAAAATCACAATTTACAATTTTTAGTTTCAGATTGACCAGTAGAACTAAAAACAAATATCAAATTCGGATACATGCGTCTGAATTCAAAATTTGTTTCAAATTTTTTATTCAGATTTATTTGGTGGAGAAGAGAAAATTAATCAATTTTTTTTTTGTGCGAACTGATTGTGGTGCAAACAATGGTGGCCCATCCAAGTTAGACTTTTTTGGACCCCAAAAAAAATCACGATTAACAATTTTAGTTTCAGATTGATCGGTGAAACTAAAAACAAATACAGATACATATATCTGAATGCTGTATTCGTTATATCATTTATTTTTCAGACTCAGAAAATGAATAATGTGCACAAGAAAACCTAAAACAAATAAACAATGTCAAATATTTTTTTCTCAAATCTAGATACACTCGAAAAGCTAAAACAAATTAACAATGTAAAATATTATTTTTCTCAAACCTAGATAAACAAATAATCATTTTGGATTCCAGATACATGTATCTAAAACGTATATTCTTTAAATGGATTTAATTTTTTAAATCAGTGATTTCATTTTTCAAAAAGTACAAAAATGTCTTCTAATGGTCCTGTTTATGTTACAAAAAAATAAAAAACCCAAACGAGGAGGTTTCATTGTGGGAAGAAATCTATTTTTTTTTCTTCGCCGTTGTTTATGATTGTTTAGGGATGAAAATCAGATAATATGAACTTTTGATCGTCGGAATTTTTTTTTTTTTTTCGTTCATCTGGATTCGCCCAATTCGGAAACCCTATGTCATAATTTTTTTTTTTGAAATTTGTTCAATTGGGGAAGTTTCAATGATCCGCGTTTTTAGGGATTTTGTTATGATGAATTAATGATGGTATAATTAGTTGAAACCAATTTTTAAAAACCTCTTAAAGGTAGTAATGTTATTGCCTTTTTTATTGTTTGAAAAAGTTAAACATGGAATCAATAGGAGAATACCACCTATTGGGGCTTATGAATAGGGCGTAATTTCTGGAACTAGGTAGTAGCACGGTTAAAAGGACAACTTATTCTCAAAACATTAACTCTTTGTCAAACTTACATATATGTGATTTTAAATGGATTTGTAATATGGACTAGTGTAATAGAGCGCAAAAGGAACAGAAATGGGCACAAATACACTCAGTTCATTTTATAGATTCGTTTGCAGTTCAAAGGTGATTTCCTAGCCCCCTGTACACTCTACAAGATCATAAATTGTCTTATTGCGGTATATATTTCATTAGTACTGCGTGAAAAATTTATTTTTTTATTTTTTAAAAAAAAATGTTATAATGATTTATCTATTTATATATGCTGCTTCTTTTTTTTCATAATAATATGCTAGACACCGGCATGGATCTCCACCTTTTTTATTATCTTTTATTTTTTTCTTGATTGAACACTTTTACTGTGTGATGAAGATCGACTTTGACTTTTACGGGCATGACGGAAATAAGGGGCTCATTCAATCTTCAGCGTTGTAACTCCGTTTATGGTCATCAACTCATTAGTATAAAGTATGAAATTACTTAATACAATATATATATATATATGTATATATATATATATATCTATATATATAATATATATATATATATATATTCCCTTATATATTATTTATATCTATATACATTCAATTATAAAAATTATAAAGAATATATATTCAATTAATGTGAGTATATACTATATTTTTATTAAAAAATATATGTTATTAGTTAAATATATTTTTTAAAAATCATACTATGTACTCAAATATTTTTTAAAAGGATATCGTTAATTCGTTACACATCCTCTCATTTACTACACCTCTTGCAATCACATATTATATCTTGAGTCATTCAAGCTATTATATGCCACTAAAATTTTTCATTTTCTATAAATACTTTTTACAATTTAAAATATATTTTATTTTTCATAAAAAATATTTATTTCATATATGATATACTATTTCACAAGGATCAAAACATTTTAATTTAAAAAATCATGCTTAGACGAGGTCTGAGAGGTCCCAAATCCATCAAATCGAATATGCATCTTTCTTAACAAAAAAAAAAGAGGGGAAATCCATATAACCCCTCACAAATATATGAAAATTCAGAGAACTACATGTAGTTTTTTAAAATCCAAATAACCCTCATAAACATATGAAAAATCCAAATCACCCCTGAGTTAATTAACCACTAACAGAATTGGCATATTCCTTGAATATTCTGTCAACCCAAACCAGAAAAAATGAAAAAATTGCAATTAGGTCCATGTAAACTAACAAAAATAATAAAAAAAACCTACCAATTGTTGTTTTACCCCCTTCCTCTATTTCAATAGTCCTTCTTCCATCAGTGCAAACCCCTCCCACCCCCCCCCCCAAACGACGACACCAAACACTCCTCTTCTCATCACAAAGCCTCCCAATCTCAATAATCCTTATCTCACAAATGATGGCGAAGATGATGGAATCCAAAAATACCACCAAACCCAACAAACGAAACCCTAAAAATCAATTCTCTCCCCCCCATCAAACGCCCATAGCAGAGCTGCCGTTCTAAGAACACCATCACCATTTCCCCCTCAACCACCACCACCTCCTCCCCCTCAGAGAGGAACTAGCAAAACTACCATGCCCAGCACTCCAAGATGGTGGACTTTTGGGCTTTTTTTTTAGATTTGGTTGTCCATGGTTGTTCAAGATAGCACAAAGGTTGTGTCTTTGCCTTTCTTCAATGCGCATGAATGTGTCGATTTAACGGAATGCTTCAATGGATCCCTTCAACAAAAACAACTTCTTCAACAACGAAAACAACACAATAGAAGATATTGAATGGCCAAGGTTTTTATTCCTCCATTTTTTCCTTCAACTTCTTTGATGGATATCCTCATAGAGAAACAGAGGCAGGAAATCGACATGTTTTTAAAGGTATTCAAAATAAGTAAACATTGGATTTGTGGCAGAGGACGACGAGGGACGCCAAAGCGGCTGTTGTGGCACTCAAAAACACCCTTCAAAGGGTCAAATCCGATTACGCCGGAGATGGTCATCCATCGAACACGCAGTGGCTTGAGGAGAGAATGGATGAAAGTGATAAATGATGTTAAATGGTTTAAGGTTTCTCGTTGGGTTAAATTGGAAGAGGGTATAATGGTAACTTCACACTTTGGGTTTAAGTGAAGTTTAACTTTGGGTTACCTTAACTGACAGAAGGGGTGATTGGATTTGTCATATGTTTGTGGTGGGAAATTTGGATTTTGGAAAAATGGAGGGGTTATCTAAATTTTCATATATTTGTGGGGGGTTATATGAAATTTTTCCAAAAAAAAAATGAGTGCTGCTACACTCGGTTTAAAACACCATCCATTTTTCAAACCCCATGTCAGTCATCCACATGGAATTTTTTTTTTTTAATGCCACGTCAGCGTTCAAAAAATTGTCCATGAAAAATTCCCCCCGAAAGTTCCCGCTCATTTTTTCGATTGCCACCTTGTTTTTGTCCTTTTCTCTTGCATTCTTTTGGGTTTTCATTAACTGTTTCTCTTTCTCCCTCTATCCTCAGTGGCAACCACCACAGACCAGCCATTATAGCTCCATGACAAGGTAGCAAATATTCTTCATTTGCAGTAAGGGGACAAAAAGGTTGGTATATGCATAGTTTGCATAAAATTCCAATATTCATTCGTCTTCATCTTCTGTTTGAAATGTTTTTTCGTCGTTTGTGACAACCTTTTCGTCAAAGGTAGTTGATGATAATAAATTCCTCTGTTCACCACTGCGTATCCATGGACAACTCTTTTTTTTTCGTTTTGGAATGCGTATGTATATATCTTTATTATGTATATACTTACTTACATATCGTAGGTAAATCGTAGATGATTCGTTGAAGAAGATTCACTCCCGATGATGCCTTGGTTAACTTGTTTTGGGATGCTGGCATGGCATTAACCTATTGGGATTGAGTTTAATAGTATTGAGGAACCTATGTATGGTTGTTCAAGCTTGGTTAGCTTGTATTGGTAACATTCCCCCGACCACAATAATAACAGACCAATGTAAATCGATTGGAGGTGCCATCAAAGAAGTGTTCTCCTTGTCTAGGCATTGTCTTTATCTTTGGCACATCCTGAAAAAAGTTTTGGAAAAGCTCCATAAGGTGATGTTTTACTTTATGAACTTAGGTACTTGCTCTACCCGTGAAAAGTATTTAACATGTTTTCATTAGCGTATGCAACTTTTCACTAAGCATATACCTTGATAGATTCATGTTTTCAAGTAAATCAAATGTTGAAATTTTGAAGGCACATACTCTGTTATTGTTTGTACATACATACTTATAATTGTACATACCATGTAGGTTGGACGGTACAAATACTTGAAGGATTATCTTGGTGGCATCGTATATGATTGTCTTACTGTTAATGAATTTGAAGTTGGGTGATAGAATATGATTGAGGAATATCATATGGAGGACAATGCATGGCTGAATGCCTTGTACGAGGATTGTTATTGGTGGGTGTCAATATTTGTGAAGGAAACGTTTTGAGCTAGCATATCCACTACCCAATGCAGAGAAAGCATAAATGCTTACTTTGGAATGTGTTGAAACAGTATGTCCATCAATACAAGAATGCGCTTAAGAACAAACACGAGAAACATCATCACAACCACAAAGTTTAGTTCATGACTTTCAGATGGGATCACAACTACAAAATTCACAATACAGTTTTCGGATGGGATCACAACCACACCAACTAGACGAGGAATTTGACATATGAATGACATCATGAATGTAGTTTTGAACAATTTGGCTATTTATAAAAAGTTAACATTTTATTTTTAACATGGTGTTCACATTCCTTAATCGCATTACTTATCTAATCCATATTAACGTAGCTACCACGGCACATAGTATGGTAACAAAGCATCTACTTCACCCTCCAAAGCATATAGTACAATCAACAAACCCAACACAATTTTTGTGTCACTTAATAACAAAAGGCATATTTTATAACAAAATAATCACACCAACAACCAAAAATTATAATCAAAGTTTCTAGCCAAACAATACCAATTTATATGACAGTCAAAACATGGAATAATATACATTGGTCAAAACAATACTATTTACTTATTCAAACTTTACAAACTTCATCACCTATAAGTCCAGCGGTAATCATAGCATGCATATAAGCCATATCATCCTTGGTGTTAAAATAACAACGAACATCAAGCATTCTTCAATCCAATGGCAGATAAAGACACCACAGTCTTGCCCACCAAACTGTTGTGGAGCAAGGACATCAAGAACGAGGGGTGACTCCATAGCTTCTTCTAGCACCGTCTTCTGCAATAACTTTACAATTATCTTCGCTTAAGCACTGTGATCCTTTTTGCGGAGGGAGTCGTATAGGAGGAACCGTTTTTTAGTTGCTGATGTTGCAACTGTAACCTACTTCTTGTTGTCAGTCGCCTGATCTCCCTAATATGAGACATTGGTTTTGGTAGTGCACTAATTTTCAGGAATGAACTAATTTTATTACATCATCCAATCAACCCAAATATATGTATATACATCGTCAAATGAGACATATACCACTCCATAGAACATATATAGCTCAATAAAAATTTCAGGATCACTAAACTAATATGTTTATATCAGAAATATATATTTGCAGAACGAGTGAGAAGTATTTATGATCAAAAGATGATGAAGGAGATTTTTTTTCTTCCACCAAAGGTGTCCTACGTGCCGAAAGACCAAAAATGACTGCCACATTCGACGGGGTGAACTGAAATTCCCTCCCCTTGATGATGAATCTTTCCCGCACGGGGTTCCAAAAAGATAAAATTGTCTTCAACAAGCACTTCTCCATCCTTAATGGAGGGATGTCGAGAAAACCCCTAAATAGATAAGATTTGATACTTTGGATGTGTAGAGTCCTCTCATTGAGCTTCATATCCTTCAAGAAATCAACCATTCGTGTGGCTATGCACTTCGTGTTCATCGGCTTCAAAGAAGGCTTCACCTGCTTTAGAGATGCCCGCAACAAGAAAAATTCGTGCTATTAAATGATAAATAAGCACATCAAAAGTGTATGAACGGTGAATGTATATTCTTGACAATACTTCCGGTTTTCATGGTAGCCAATCAGTGTAAGATGAAGGTTGAAATGGTGAGTGGATTAGGGTTTCTAAGGAACGAAAAATCCTTTGAGGAGGTCTTCGATTTCTGGTTTCCATGATAGATGATATATCACACAAGCAAAAAGTACCAATTTTTATGAACGAGGAACATAGGAAGTCCAACAAAAATACACTTTAATATTAAAAAAAAGTTTTGAAACAAGGAAGAAATTGATTTAAGATTTAAAGCAATGAAATATTTGATTGATGAGACCATTTGCTAAACAAAAATTAAAACAGAAAAGAATTTTATTTCATATTGAAAATATAGAAATAAGAATAAAATATTTGTTATATGAACCCCGTGCTAAAAAAAAATTACAACAGGAAAGAGAGTGTGTGATGATGCATATATTCAGTCTTCTTCATTATCCAGTCTCCTCTAGAGAGCTGTAAAAATGGTGAAAGTCGATAGTGACAGTGGTGATGCATATAAGAGATGGTGAAACAGTGAGGGGAAGGAAAGGAAAGGGACATTTGACGGTGAGGGAAGATGAGAGAGAGAGAAAGAGAGAGAGAGAGAGTGTGTGTCTTTGTTTTGTGGAAGACGAAATGTTTTTAGGTGAAGAAAGAGAAAGTACAAGTGTTTTGTAGAAAATGAATAAAGAGAGAAAAGTTGCGTTAGAACTCGAAATGAATTAATGCATATAGACAAATTGGTGGAACACTATACATACCCCACTAGAATAGTACATGCTGCTTACAAAGGCGCATATATTGGTCACATTTGAATTGTATTTCGAGAATGGTCGATGGGCCATGCGACGTTGTCAGAAACATCAGCTCGACTATTTAATGCAGTGTCAGATGACCATTTAACATGATGACATTATCAAATCTTAAATTTTAAAATTTAAAACACATCGAATTCGTCTAATTTAAAAAACTATCAATGACACATCACCTCAGCTTTCTACGTAACATCTGACGTGAGAACTGAGTTTCGAACGGAGAATAAGTCGGAGTGTAACATTTTCCTAAAAAAAAAAAAAAAATGGAATACGTATCTTGGGCCGACAAAGACCCCACGCAATATAGAAAGCACAAATCGGATCCCTCAACGATCGAACGGCTCTAAATCCCTCACCCCTATTCACCGTCCGATCACTCCCACAAACTCGCATCCCAGCCCACCACGTCATCGATCCGCGTCAAACACAACAGTCCAATCAACCGAATCCCACCCTTCCCAATAAATTCAAATCCACCCCTTCATTTCACAGAAATCTTTCGTACCCTCTAAAAGCAAATCACACGCACAGTTAGGGTTAGGGTTTCACCGATCGATCGAAGATGAGTTCGAAGGAGTCCACGAAGGGCGGCCGAGGGAAGCCGAAATCGTCGAAGGCCGTCTCTCGCTCTTCCAAGGCCGGTCTCCAGTTCCCGGTGGGGAGGATCGCTCGGTTCCTCAAGACCGGAAAGTACGCCGAGAGGGTCGGCGCCGGCGCCCCCGTCTATCTCTCCGCCGTCCTCGAGTACCTCGCCGCCGAGGTATGACCCCTCTCTCTCTATTCGTCCGTCTCTTTTAGGGTTTCGTTTTTTGATTCGATCTGAATTTGTGAAGGTGTTGGAGTTGGCGGGGAACGCGGCGAGGGACAACAAGAAGAACCGGATCGTACCGAGACACATTCAGCTGGCGGTGAGGAACGATGAGGAGCTGAGCAAGCTTTTGGGGACGGTCACCATCGCCAATGGAGGAGTGTTGCCGAACATCCACCAGACGCTGTTGCCTAAGAAACAGGGGAAGGGGAAGAGCGACATCGGGTCCGCGTCGCAGGAGTTTTAGGGTTTTTTTCTTTGGTCTTTGATTTTGTTGTTTCTAGGGCTTCGGGTGTTTGGGGATGTTTTTGGGGAACTGTGATTTTGTAATCAAAATGATGTAATTACGGGGTTTGGTGGGTTTTTTTTTTTTTTTAAGTTTTGTTCTGTGATGGTATTAATGAATGGTTGGAGTTTTGTTTCTGGTTTTACTTTCTTGGATCGTAATGAATGAATTTGATTCTTGTGTTACCAAGAAGGAAGGGTGGAAGCGCTGATTTCAAAAAATTTCGGGTTTGAACGGAAAGGGCTGTGTTTAGGGTGCCGCGCTTTTGTTGGAATCTTTTATTTATTTTTATTTATACTCTTGTCTGAATAAATTCATTTTCCAGTGTGTCTGGTTCGGCCAAGAAAAGAGATTTTGTTTAATATATCTAAATATGCGTTTACTAGCAGCCTAATACATAATTACATATATATTAAACTTTTTGGGTGCATTTGATTACGTGATTATAAAATTGATTATGTAGGAATTTGTGATTGTAAAACTGATTCTATGAAGCTTACTTTTTTAGTTTTTTGAAGTTTTTGGATACTATCTGTTTGAAATATGTGTGCAGGAAACTACTACAGTAAAACTGTTTGGTTGCACGATTGTAAATGCGGTTTTCTATAATCGCAGCGCAATCGCGTAATCAAACGCACCCTTTGTGTCTCTACTTATATATGTATATATTACAATTATAAAAAATTGATTAAGGGAGCGTTTGGTATCAAATATAAAAGTAGTTTTTAGTTTTTTTTTATAAGATAAACCTAAAAGTTTTTATTAAATAGTTTGGTTTAAGTCCATCATTATTATTTGATTTTGTATTTTGTCTTACACTTGTGTTTTGAAAATTGTGTTTTATAAAACAGTCATGTTATGAAAGATGGAATCTACAAGAATTTTAAAGAATCCATTGATGGTCACATGGTTGATTTTTTGAATCTAGAAAAACCCACTTTATTTTAATAAAAGGAGAAATCTAAATAAACTCTTGTCAACTGTTTAAAATCTATATAACCCATTGACTATTTCTAAATTTCATATACAATCTTGTGAAAACACCCATGTAAAAAACAAAGTCTCATGAGTTAAACTTTCTCTTCACATATTAAGATTATTATGTGAATATTTTATTTTGATAACTCTAGTTGAAATTATAGTATATAAAAAAAATCCCACAATGTATTAAAAATATGAAAAATCGTCTGTTAATGATAATCTTATCCATCCGGATAGTGTTTTATAATCTATTCGGAATGATAAAATCATCATGTACATAATGTTTTTCACATTGTAGGGAGTTTTAGTATACTGTATTTTCAATTAAGATTAACAAAACAGAATATTGACATCGTATTTATCATCTGTTAAAAGAAATTTAACTTGGGAGTTATTTGGATTTACATATGTATTTTCAAGAGGTTATATGGACTTTAGGAAAGGATGGCGGGTTATATGGATTTCAAACCATTTATTGGGAGTTATTTGGATTTTTCCCTTCAATAAAACACCAACAATCATGCGGATTCTTAAGTTTGTTAATAATTTTGGATGGATAATTATGTCAATATAAATAATCACTACATTCAAACGTGTCCTAAAGGTTTTAAAAGATACATGAAATGAATGACATTGATCATGCCACATCATCACTTTTTTTGTTTTTATTTTTTATTGGTTTTATATATTGGGACAAGGATGAAATAAAATATATATCTATATACATTTTTTCATATCCATATCCACCAATATTTTTTCATTTTTTCCATATATACCTTTAATAATCACATTTTCTTAAAATATCTATGATAATTAGTTATTTTAGCAATACCTCCAATGGGTTTAACAATATAGGGGTGTATGAGTGGTATATATGCAAAAAAAAAAAAAAAAAAAACTTGTTTTACTTGTAAGTTGTAACATATTCATTTCATTTGTAATTTCATAAAAAATTTACAAATAATTAATTTAATAATAATTATTATTATTATATTATTTATGTATATATAAAATGATATATTATATTACAGATAAACATATTCAAAATTATGGAAAGTTTTCAAAAAATTTATTTACATGTATATTATGCAAGAATAAATATTAGTTTCAATTATTTTATATAGTCATACACACGTATTTTTTTTTGTAAATAAATAATTTTTTAGGTTTATTCACCTTTCATTCCAAATCTATTGTTTTACCCGAGAATAAAAAGGCATATCTATTCCCACTATCCTTTCTCTGATCCCCCAACCAGCCAAAAAATAATATTCATTTTATAATACCACCAATCAAACAGACCGTCCATCGTGTGCTCCTCACGTGCCTAAAAGAGGGAAAATTTGTCGAGCAGGGGAGAGAGGAAAGGGAGGGGGTGGAAAAAGGTGAAATCGACCGATGGAGAAGGGAGAAGACACGGAGACTGGCGGCGGAGACGAACAGGGTTTGGATCTGAGGGCGTCCGGGGCGGAGGTTCTACCGGATGGACGGTCAGGATTGCGCCTCAAGGGATGGCATATCGAAGCACGCAACCGCCCCATCCTCAGCTCACTCGCTCTTCAACAGTAGGGTTTTCTTTTCTTTTTTTAAGTTTTTTAAATTCGAACATAAATGCTATTAGCGATTCTTATCAATTACGAAACATGTTTGGTGTGTGTGTGTGTGTGTGTTTTTTTTTTTTTTTTGGGAAAAATCAGATAGTAGTGATTACTAATAATTTATTGAAGGGCTCTCTGGACTGTGAATGCAATATATTATGAAATGATATTTGTTTTAATGGAAAAATCTATATAAACCCCCCATCTATACTGCCCGAAATTCATATACCCCTCTGAATTTTTTTTATGTAATCCATATAACCAATTGAAAATATCTATGTAAATTCAAATAGCTTCCTGAGTTAAATTTCTATTGACAGATGAATAATATTGTGCGAAAATTTTGTTTGGTTTTGTTAAAGAATAATTATTAGGAGAATATTATGTCTTTATTACCATTATTATGATATTATTAGTTTCCTAGTTTTCTTTTCTGGTATTTTAGATTTTCCTCTATGTATTTATAAATAAAGCATTTGGCTTCTCTAATACAATAACAAGAATTCTCTTTCCTTTACTCTAACATGGTATCAGAGCCACACTAAAAACCCTAAATCCACAAAAGTTTTTTCTTCTTCTTCACCGCTTCGATTGAGGAGTGTTCAATCAGAGTGGGGGAGGACTTTTGATACCCATAATTTTTCTTTTCGTTGTTCTACTCTTCCACCCTACCAGCCCTGCCGCCGTGCCCTGCCAGCCCTATCGCGTCGGCCCTGCCAGGCGCCCTGCCGCGTTGGCCTGCCAGCCCTGCAGTTGCGCCCTGCCAGCCCTGCCGCGTTGGCCTGCCAGCCCTGTCGACGTGCACGGCCAGCCCTGCCACGTTGGCCCTGCGAGTCTGCCATCGTGCCTTGCCAGCTTGTGTCAGCGCTCCCGGGACAACGCCCCGGATATCCTGGGATCTTGCCCTGCCATCGTGTGCCCGCGATGCCTGATCTCCCAAGATTTGCCCTGCCAGCGCGTGCCAGTGTTCCCAGGACAACGCCCCGGATCTCCCGGGATCCTGTCCGGGACACCTCCCCGGTGTGCCTCAGCATGTCCCTGCACGTCTCATAGCCACCCTGCATGTGCCTCTGTGCGCCCCTGTCACCTGTGCGCGCACTGGCCGCCTCCCTCCGCTGTCGGCCACCACTGGCCGCCGAACTCTGGCCGCCCCCGACCGCACTCCGATGCCTTGGGCCGTCCTCCGTTGCCTCGGCTCAATCTCTGACCGACCTCAGCCGCCGTTCGGAGGCCCTCTGCCGCCCTTTGGTGCTCTCTGCTGCCCTTGGCCGCTCTCCGGCCACCCTCAGCTACCCCCAGCAATCATCCTAGCCGCTGCTGGATCTGCCCTGCCATGCCCTGCCCTGCTGCGCCCTGGCTCTCTGTGCAATCTCGCGACTCTCCTTGCACACTACCGCGCATCTCCCTGCGGCATCGACCGCCCTTTTGCTCTCTCCATGCAATCTCACAACTCTCTTGCGCCGACGACGCCGTCCGCACGTTGTCCTTTGTTCGCATCTCTGCGAGCCTCCACACCCTCTTCACGTGCGTTCTCTACGAGTCTCTTCGCGCTATCTATGTCGTCTGCGCGCATGTTTAGGCACGTCTCTTCGCCCGTCCGCGCTTCTGTCCTCGCCCCTCCAGCGCCGTGCAGCGCCCTTGCCGCACTTGTAGCGTCCCTGCCGTGCCCCTGTTGTGCCCCTACTGCGCCGCGTAGCACCTCTATCACGTCGTGCCGTTCCCTGTCGTGCCGCTCGTTGCTGTCGCCAGCCTCCGCCACCTTCTCATTTTTGTGCAAACTTTAAGGGTTCTACCTTTCAGATTTTGGGAGGGGGTGTTAAAGAATAATTGTTAGAAGAATATTATGTCTTTATTACCATTATTGTGATATTATTAGTTTCCTAGTTTTCCTAGTTTCCTTTTCTAGTATTTTAGGTTTTCCTTTATGTATCTATAAATAGAGCCTTTGGCTCATCTAATACAATAACAAGAATTCCCTTTCGTTTATTCTAACAGGTTTTAACCCTAGGCGATAAATTTTCATTATAGAGGATTTCTACATTTTTAACACATTGTAGAGGTTGGGTGTTATGCTGTGTTTTTAATCAGGGTTAATCAAACAGAATATTCATGGAATATTCCCCATATGTCAACCGAAGTTTAACATAGGGGGTGATATTTAGATTTCAAGGGGTTATATATACTTTTTGAAAAGTCAGGTGGTTATATGGATTTCGGGCAATTTAGAGGGGGTTATTTGGATTTTTCCCTTGTTTTAATCTATACATATGAAATGGAATATGTGAAAATGTTTATGGGTCAAATATGGATACATACCCATCAACTAATATGCTAGATATTTATCATAAGGAAAATGATATGTCCGGCCCAATTGTAGTCCACACTGGTTTTTTTTTAAATCATACATTCTCTCATTAAAGTACATGCTATTATATGAAATGATATATATATTGAGATACATTAACATTTTTTTTCACTTTAAAAAAGTGATTTTGTTTGTCATACACTATAATAGAAACCCATACATTATGATAGCGCAGTATATTCTACGTTATCATAGTGTATGAGGTTACAGACTGAGCTGCAAAATGGAATAAGTGCTCTTATCATTACTCTATTTATCTTCTAAATGTTTTCTTTTTTTTTCTTGACTATCAAGTTAGATGCCACTTATCTTATGTATTGCAGGTGGGAACAAAAACTTGGAACGACTCACATGCCTGAGATGATTTTTGGAGAGAGTTCTTTAGTTCTTCAACACATAAAAAGTGGTATAAAGTTACATTTTAATGCGTTTGATGCTCTTAAAGGATGGAAGGAGGAATCTCTCCCACCAGTTGAAGTTCCTGCTGCAGCGAAATGGAAGTTTAGAAGGTACATATTCTCTAGAACAAGTAACTCCGGAATTTTAGTTTTTGACCCTCGTTTTATTGACTTCTACTACATCCTACATTGTCATTGAGTTTGAATATTTAGGGAACATTGCCCATCAATGTTCACAATTTCAGTTTTTTAGTAGCCACACCTTCTGTTGAGCTTGTTTTAATAATTATATTGTAAAATGGAGAAGACGGAGACGATGGGATCTTAGTACATTAGTGAGGAGCAATAGTCCACCATAAGCGTTATGTAAGACTAGCACAATACAAGAGACTAAGATTGAATAATTTGCTGTTCCATGTTAGGCGTAGTACATAATTATAAGCTCCTGCATTAAGATCATGGTGGGTCATGGGCTTGCTGTTTCCCTGATAAGGATCTCCTAATGTGGCATAGTATGTAAGTGCATGAGGCAATTAAGAAGCCACTGAGTAGATATTTACGTGCAGGTAAAGTAAGCCAATGAAGTTTAAATTGGGATTTAACATGGAATTCACTCTAAATACCACCTTTTCCTAGAATTGATCAAGTTCTGGTCAAATTGAAATCACAAACATGGTTTGACACTAGTTGTCAAACACACACGACGAGCACTCATTAGTTTTCATGAGACTATAAACATTAATATGCCATGTTTCTTTTGATAGGTCATAGGTCAGCACACATAATGTACGTGCATAAGTTTTTCAATTGTGGATCAACTTCCAAAGTTGATTAATTCCCACAGCGGTCTTGATACTAAGTAAATTGACAAAGATGAGATGGAGAGAATGGAATTTGAGCTCTACTAGTCACATATATACACTTGCATGAGACATGCACCCATCGAATTTTAGAGACCACCAAATTGATGCGCCAAGTTGTGGGGTATACATACGATACTTGTGTACATAATAATATTCCTAGTTTTTTTTTTCCTTTTACAAGAAAGTGGGCGCTCACTACCCAAGGAAAGCTCCTACATGGAGGGGACGCATGAGCCTAACTTCAAACCCAAAATGTAACATATTATACCCTTTGAACATGATAACAAGGAGGTATCATAATTACTGAGGTACAAGTCCTGTGCATAAACACTGCTGTAATAGGTTTCAAAGCTGGAATGCCGCAGCAAGAGTGGATAAGAGAGATTATAATGCATTTTACTTTTTGGAGAGGTTGGAGAGAGATTTATATTGGGGATTTCTACATGGCACTTCCATGATCAGTTTCTTTGTTCACCCATCTTGCTGCCCCTTCTTTGTTCACCCATCTTTCTGCCCCTAAATAGGATTTCACACCTAGGAACGGCTATGCAACTTGGATTTCTCATTTTTTATTTATTGAATGGGTAAAATGACAGATGTACCCATTCCTTTGGGTAAATACATTGCATCAGCCACTCCCTTAAAGATCCCACTGATATACATGATATAGATTGGCTAGTATCTTAAATGATACAGATGGACAAGTGTCTTTAATGGAAATTAGCAAAAGTCCCCATCACGTGTCTTTAATGACAAATGTACCCATTCATCATATAACTCTTAAGCATATTTTGCAGATGGTAAGTCGAGCAGCATACCATCTTGTACAGTACTCCTTAGAAGATACTTTCCACGAAATGGTTTCTTTGTGAAATTGTTCCATAGAAGACTACATGAACCATTCTCATATGATTATCACCTCTAAGTTTTCTAACCAAATTTGGGGTTCTAGCTACCCGTTCAAGTTGCTCTCCCAAGATAAGATCCTCACAAAAGCAAAATGTATTAAGTGGGAGAATGAGAAAAATATCGTTTGTGAACTTTGTGGTTAGGATGAAGAGACTACAGACCATATATTTATGGTTGTCCATATAGTTCCCTAATATGGATCAAAGTGGGCTTGGCTCTTGGCTTGTCAATATGATAATCTAGAAGGTACGGGGAAATGATTTCGTAAGAGAAGGAAAAGAGGAGATTGTAGCAAATTAGCAATAAGGCAAAATTCCAAGGTCTTGTTTCCCATGCGGTTTATTGGGGTTTTTTACTTGTGCCGTTGTGCGCAATGAGAAGATATCTCAAAGGAAAAGATTGTATGATAAGAAGATATGGGTGGCGATCACGGGATCATACAGGCTTGGGTCAAGATTTTCCTGTGAAGGCTCAGCGTCAACAATTATGGGATCCAATGGGAGAGGGCAGTAGATCGTAATCTTTTGAGGTTTTCGGTTGTGTTTTTATGCTCTAATTGGGACTCTTTATCCTTGCTTTGACTTATAATTTATTTTCTCTATTTTTTTTCAATTTTTGATATCCCCCATATCATTTTATTTGAGGAGCATAATTTTACAATATGATTGCTCCAATCCTCTTTTGAAAAATCAAAAGAAAAGAAAAAACTGCTTCTCTGTATGTAGGTGAGGAGACTGGATTGCGGTCACATAGCATAAGAAAAAATTAGTCTCATTATGACTTGCATATGTGATAGCATACGTGAAATATACAGTTCCACAAATTGACTGCGACTCCCTATTGATCCCTTTGATGACCACAAATTCATAACCTTGGGAGCTTGATTTGCCACCCATGTTGCTTCTTAGAACAATCGTTGAAGGGTCTCTTATTCCTTTCCAACTAAGTAAATCAGCATATGACAAGCGGTATAACTTTATTCCTGACAATTTTGATGTAGTCTGACAATACAACTGTGTTTTTACTTGTTATTCTGTCTTATATATTATGCTCATTAATTTATATATCCTCCTTTACAGCATCTGTTTTTTACTGTTTCTTATTTATCAATCTCAATAAATTGCTTCATCGGAACAATGGACTCCTGATTCACCGCTTTGTATGTGGCTATGCAGCAAACCCTTTGAGCAAGTTATACTTGATTATGACTATACATTTACTACACCATATTGTGGCAGTGAAATTGTTGAGTCAGATGCAATTAAGGTGTGTGAATACATTCCATTTAATTATGTTGCATATATAGTTATAGAAAATGGAATTTATGATTTTTTTTTCCAGAAATGTGATGAATATATTAGACAAATTGAAATACCTCTAACATATTAACACACAAGGGAGAGTAGTTTAGGTGCTAAGCTAAAAAAGAACCGCAGGTGACATTTCAACCTCTGATTTTCATAATGCATCTGCCACTTGATTAGCAGATGTTTTGACACACAGTAGAAAATTGATCTTCTTATTTCTTTGTAGTTATATTTTTATTTTTAATTTTTTGTGAAATGTACAAGCTTGCAACTTATATTTTTATTACCAATTGCTAACTCCTATATGGAGGGGCACATTTAAGGCCTTTTCTCCAAGGAAAGAAAGCAATAAATAAGAAAATGAGTGCTGTCTTCACTACATGGAAAAAGGAAAAAAAGCAGCAAAACCATATAAAGTGAGCAAGCCTTTCTGGAAATGACAACTCTTTCTATAATTGTGACATTTCAGTATATGTAACATAATCCATATACGCCTCTTCTTGAGCCATATTCGCCTCTTGTTGAGTTTTTTTTCCAAGGAAAATATGCCTTGTCTGGAGTTGTGTCTGAATTTTGCTGCTTGACAGAGTTGTGGGTGGAGTAATCCCCTTTTAATCCTTGTAGTAACCTCTTCTATAGTTCATCAGGTCACCACAATTCCAGTTGCTGCTCACACTCACCACCACCTGATCTATGTTTCTTGATTTTTCCAAAAATCATGTTTAATTAATTCTAAGTGGTCATCATGTGATTTTTTTTAAAGGATAATCCGTTTATTTAGTTATTTACTTATATGATTCATATGATACAGGAAGGTATGGACTGATTTAGAGAGTGAAGAAGTTAGAATTAGGTAGAGATTAGGAAAGGAAGAATAGAACGATATACTGAGAGAAAGAGAAGGTTGAAGAGAGAATTTGAGAGGAAGAGTGTGAGTATATAAATTTGATTAGGGAGGGGGGGAGGTAGAGTGAAGCATACTATAATGTTAATTCCTAAAATCATCTACTGTCTTTGCCATATACATGACTCTTTTAATGTAAAAAGGGACCTTTGGGCTGCCCAAAGTTTAGTAAGAATATGTTGCTTGGGTTTCCACAAAAGAAATGTCCCTTGGATTGCTCGATCGTCCATATTTATGTAAAATCACCACCCCGTACTAATTTATGTGGCTGTTAGACACAACCTATATTGTTACAACAAACAACTCAAAAGACTGACTATTAATAAAAATAAAAAGAAAAGAAAACACAAAATAACAAAGTCATCAATTTCTGCGTGTCATTTGTATTTTGTACCATTCATTTCCACTCTGTAGAACTTGTCCTCAAGTCAATAGTTGTTTCAATTCTGTCATCATTGCGTCCACAATGAATTGATGATGTAGTCCTATCATCGGTCATTACTCATGAAACACTCCTAGCCATGTCTCGAACACGCAGTTGCATATATGAGAATGCATCTCAATTGTTCTTCTATAATCCACATTATATAGGGAATGGATTATTTGATCTTTTGATTGATATTCTTGAGAACTTCTTCAATTGTATGAGTAGCGACTCTAGATAACTTATTGGGAAGAAAAGAATCCTCACTGACAGTGTTAAATATTTATTTAACCTTGCCACACTCTCGACCCACATCATCTTTGACATCAAATTTTTATGGATCATCAATGTAGTTTTCAATTAGAACAACATGATTACATAAATGGATTTCATCTTTATTGATCACTTGTTTGGAAGTTACCAATTACAGATGAGTCTTCTAGATCATTGGAAGATCCTTTTTTGACCCTAGGAGGAGCATTCCATTTTTGGTCTAACTGGTCATACATCTTCTATAGATATTCTGTTGTCTTTTATAAATGTTGGAAAGAATCTTCAAGTTTAGTTAGTGATTCCTCGGATTGCCTCTATTAGTCTATTAATGCAAAGTCACCACAACCTACTAATCTGTGTGGCTACCAAGCCTACCATACACAACCTATGTATATTGTCATCACACAAAACAGAAAGACATGGCCCTTGAACTGAAAAATAAAAGAAAAACAGTAAGTCTGTCAAATTCTGAATGTGCATCATTCAGGAAAGCGGAATCAGTATGGATAACCAGTCTTTTAAAATGGTGCCGTAATTATCCTGGAAAAATCATGTTTAATTGCTGGTTTGAAGTGGCTGTATCATAATTATTATTGATTGTATGATAATTCTTTGTTATTTGAACATTCATTTATGTCCATGGAGGGGCTTGGGTTTTCTTATTTGTGTGTGATATATATTATCAATAAACATTATGCTTTGTTTCTGGGTATCTTGAATCATGAAGTCCCTTGATCTCTATGTAGCTTGAAATGTATGAGTTGGAAGTCATGTCAGAGGACCTTGCTTTGTTCCATGAACCATGATGAATTCTGCAGATATAAAAACACGTGAAACTTGGCTGTCGACCAAAACTAGACTACGTTAAAATCTACAATTGGTTGTGTTGGATGAATTACAGTTCAAAGTAGGCCACTTTTAGTATAATATGATATTAGTTTTATTTTTTTGCTTAAAATAGCATCACTAGATGTCAGTGGAGGGAGACATTTTGGGGTGTTCTGTGTTGGATTAATTATTTTTGATAAATAACACCAAGGTAAATAATTGTTACATATTTTATGAAGCAGACAGGCTGCATTAAATGGAAAGTAGGAAGGGACTTTATCCAAAGAATTCCATGTGTCAACATGTGTAATATTTTCATGCATAGCTAATTAGCTATTTTGAGAATATTTAACAAAAGATGGAAAGGATGTTATTCGTAGATTTTGCCACATCTTTTCAATTCATAACTTGATTTGTAATTGATGACATAAAGAACTGCTTTGAAAATATCAACTCTGATTATTGGTATGGGATGCAGGAACCGTCAAAAGTTGGGACTTGTTTGCATTGGGAGGATTGTGATGAGCGGATCGATTTAGTTGCATTGGCATCAAAAGAACCTATTCTGTTTTATAATGAGGTAGGTGACTGCAAGACAAAAGGCTTCCACATTTCTATAATTATTATTGTAATTTGTGCTAAATAAGTTGATTTGACGAGCTCAACAGGTGATCTTGTATGAGGATGAATTATCTGATAATGGAGTCTCACTTTTAACTGTAAAAGTGGTAAGTATAATAAACTTTTTAATGTTTTTACTTCGCAAAGAATTGTTATGATTAACATAAATTGCATTTATCTCTGTAATTTTGTAGAGAGTGATGCCAACATGTTGGTTTCTTCTTCTGCGTTTCTGGGTAAGTTGCCTTGATGCACGAAATAAATCATCAAATTTCATTCTTCAATTTAAGCTTGAGTTGATGAACTGTCAAAAGTTCCTTTTTAATACTGTCAGTCATATAATCTAAGATATGGTGAACTTTTTGTTTTATTGATTCATCCATTTAAGATTTCAGTTTGCATTGCAGCTTAGAGTTGATGGAGTGCTTATGAGACTAAGAGACACTCGCATGTACTGTTCTTTTGGTGATGATCATAATGCCAGGCCCGTCATTCTTCGAGAAATCTGTTGGAGAGAAGCTACATTCAATGATTTGACTGCAGTGAGTTCTTAGTTCCTCTTCCATGTTTTTTATTTTACTGCGAATCTCTGAAGAAGCCTAGCTCAGGGTTTTTTTTTGTATCCATGAAGCATTCATAGGATGTTACATAATTAGTCAATTATTTGTCCTAATTTTTCTCTGTGCACAGTTCAACTAGGAAATTTATTTTAGTTTTTCATGTGAAGCATTAAACATTATTGACCAGTCAATCATTGAAGAAAATGAGGACCATGGACATTTTTTTTTGGTCTGTTTCATGTTTATTTTGTTGTGATGTCCTGGAAAATGTATTAATAACTAAGTTCAGTTGTCTATTTTTGATATGGGTGTGGAGTTGTGTTGAATGCTGAAAAGCGATTAAAACTAGTTTGGAAGGAAAAGTGTTATATTGTTGCTTTGCATAGAGATTTTAGGTGTTTGGTCAATGTTTTCTCCCTTATAGTCGTCATTTTCATCTGCGAGTCAGGTTAGTGAACGTTTTTTTTTAAAAAAAAAAGTTGTGTAGGAGTTGAGCAAGATTATTAATGCACAAAGTGCAATCAAAGTGCAAGTGGCCCCTTGCATCTGCGCAAGACACAAAGCGAGGCACATGCTTCATTGATGTGAAGCACAATTCTTTCTATGAATCTGCAACAATAAAGAGAGGGATAGAAAATCAAGAGAAGAATAAGGTGAAGATAGCCAATAATGAAAAAGAAAGGATGAGGAGAAGGAATAAGAAAAACAGAGGAGAAGGATAAGGAAGAGGAAAAAAAAAGGAGATGATCAATGATTAAAATGAAAAAAAAGAAGAAATTAGAAAAACAGAGGAGAAAAATAAGAAAGGAAAGACAAAATCAAAGCAGGATCTCTTAAACAGAAGAAGAAAAAAGATGGAAAATAGTGTAAAGAAAGAAGAAAGAGGAGATGATCATTAATGAAGAAGAACAGAAGAAGAAGAATAAGATCGGAGAAGAAGAGGCTGGGAAAATTTCCCACCTTATTTTAGAAGCAGAAAAGAGAGTGCAGGTAGCAGCAAAACCTGGACAGATTTCTTTCACCTGTTCTGGCAGTAGTTTTTTCTTGGGGAGGGATTTTTGTGCAGCCGTTTTAATTTAGTGGTAAAGAAATACAAAAAATAAAAGGGAAAAATCCATATAACCCCCTGAAAACACCTATGTAAATCCAAATAGCCTCCTGAGTTAAATTTTCGTTAATAGATTATGATTATTCTGCAAATTTTGTCTAATCATGGATGAAAGCATAATATACCAAAAAACCTCTACAATGTGTTAAAAATATGAAATATCATATGTACATGTTGATTTTACCCCTCCGGACAGGGTTTTATAATCTATCTGGAGGGGTAAAATTATCATTAAAAACCTCTACAATGTGTTAAAAATATGAAAAATCATATGTACATGTTGATTTTACTTCTCTGGACAGGGTTTTATAATTTATTTGGAAGGGTAAAATTATCATTTACAAATGGTTTTTCGCATTTTTAACAAATTGTAGGAGATTTTGGTATACTGTGTTTTCACTCAGGGTTAACTAAACGGAATATTCCCAGAATATTCCTCATTTGTCAACGGAAGTTTAACTCAGGTGGTTATTTGGATTTACATAGTTGTTTTCAGGGGGTTATATGGGCTTTAGGAAAATTCAGGGGGGTATATGGGTTTCAGGCAGTTTACAGGGGGTTACTTGAATTTTTCCCAAAATAAAAAAGAACCAAGAGATTGGGGTTAGATTAAGTAATGTTTAACCTTGTGTCTTTAAAGAGCAAAAATGCAACATATTTTGAAGCATGTAACAGGCACAGAAGGTGCAATGCCTAATAGAGGTACCGTGTCTCAGTTTTCTTAAGGGTGCAAAGGCCTCACTTTTCTTTCTGCCTCAGGTACACTGAAGCGTAGCGCTTTGACTAGGGGAGTTTTGAATGGTAATTATCCTTATAATGAGAGGGGAGAAGAAATAAGAAAGGAAAGGGGAGAAGAAAAGGATGGGAAAAATTCCCACCTTGTTTTAGAATCAGAAAAGAGAGGGCAGGCAGCATCAAAACCTGGACAGTTTTCTTTCTCCTGTTCTGGCAGTAGTTTTTTCTTGAGGAGGGATTTTTGTGCTGCCATTTTAATTTGGTGGCAAAGAAATACAAAAAATAAAAAAAACTAAGAGATTGGTGTTAGATTAAGTAATATTTAACCTTGTGTCTTTGAAGAGTAAAAATGCAACATATTTTGAAGTGCGTAACAGTCACATAAGGTGCAATGCCTGATAGAGGTACCGCGCCTCACTTTGCTTTGTGCCCGAGGTACACTGAAGTGTAGCGCTTCGACAAGGGGAGTTTTGAATGGTAATTATCCTTATAATGTGCTATGCAATTGACATATTTCTCAAAGAAATTCCTTATAATGTGCTATCAATGGTGTCAGCTCGTATCAATATGGATATTGATATAAATAGAATCAGTTTTATACAAATTTGATTTGTAATGTCAGATGTTCTAAACACAGCAACAAGTAGCAATTAGCCCACTAACATAGAACAAGTCGTGGCAGTTGCATGGAAGTTCCCTTTTTGATAATTTGTTTTAGGTTATGTTCCTTTCTTATTGTCATAACAGTTCATTATTAATTTGCAGAGAGGATTCCCTTCTGATTGTGCAGCATATAGTGATCCGAATCTCATCAGTCAGAGGCTTCCTGTCATCAACCAGAAAACTCAGAGGCTTAAGATATCCTGGTAATAAGATTCAACGTCAGCAATTCTGTTGTACATCGTCTACAATGTTAACATTTTACTTTGTGCAGTCATCTTATCCCATCCTTGTGTTCATGGATAAATGGGATTTGCAATCACAAATGCATGCTTGTGTCATTTCTTTTTCACTTACCAAACTCATCCAAGAACCTTTATTGGGATGCTTCATGACTGAGATCTATGCAGTATCAAGACTGACATTAACCACAGTTAAAAGAAATCACAACTTTCATTTTGACTTTGCTTATCTCCTATCTGCAAACCTGTTCAGTTTACATGAATGAATTACTGCAAAATCTTGTGCCTTTTTTTTTCATATATATATCTTGTGACCATCCCGCATCATTAATTCCTCACCAAGTCACCATTATTCCCTCATCTCTTAGTCATAACTTTGCTGCCGTCTCTGTTTTTCATTCATTTGTCATTGCCAGAGATGGGTCACTAGAATTTGAATGTCGTATCCCAGGTTTAGAGATAATATCAAGGTTTTTAAAACTGGACTGGGCATGAAACCCGGTTCACAGTTTACTAATTCAACTTGCTGGTCTGACAGTTTTTTAATAAAGATTGAAAAATAGTTAGATAAGAAAATAAGTACAATAAAAATAAGGAAAATATTTAAAAAATTAAAAAATAGATTGAAAATAGGGGAAAAAGGCCAATTTGCTCGCTCTACTGTTTGAATTGGATAATGACCATTCTTTTTATTATTTTTCACTGTTTGACCCATTTTGGGGCTCTGCCTTTTTTTTTCTCTCTCCCCTTAACCAGAGGGGCTTGCCTACTGGTTAGCAGTTTGGTTCAGACTGGAGGTTTCGTTCAGTCCCGTTTCCATTAAGCTGGATATTCTTGTTTTCGTGCTCAAACAATTCAGATGACAGAGTGTTAGAATCATGTACAGGGTTTACTCATGCATGGAATCACAAAAACCCTCTATAAGGTCTTTGTAGTTGTCCATCTCACCTTGAATTTATATGCCTCTACTGGTGTGAATCTCTCATTGTCTTGTCAGTTATCACACTCTTAGTAGTCCCTAGAATGCCATATATTAGTCCATGTCCACCCTATTTTCATGGCTACAAAACACTAAGTGATCCTTGCATCATCATCTTCCTTCATGTTGATGTTGATGGGATCTAAGATGACGCTCACCCACTCCTTTTATTTGTTATCAATTATGTGCTTTGACTTTAGCTGCACGTTGTACTGGACGTTGTTTATCTTCAATTTGCAGGCGCAATAGGCAATTCTCAGCCGAAAGCCACATGTTCTAAAGAGGGACCTTCAATCTACATAAAATTGTTTATTCCTTATATATACTGGAATAGTTATCTATCCCATAATAGCTTATGTTGCCACCCAAACAGGGGCTAAAAAGGGGGGAAATTCTGATAGTAAAAAAATGTATAATTTTTTTTTTAATTAGGAAGGATAGACCTTTTATAACTAATAATAAAGTTACATTTGGCCTGAAGGTAATGGGGTGGAGAGAGCGTAGGAAGGAAGGTTACAAGAGGTTTGCGACCTTCCCAAAACAAAGATAAAGAAGAAAAAGAGAGGGTTTTATACATGTCCGTTAGCCACCACCATTTCCATTTGCTCAATAGGGCTTTATTCATGTCTTCCAGGTTTAGAATTCCGAGATACAATTTTATTTTATATTTTTTTGTGAGCTGAAATAGTTGAGAGATGAGAAAATTTTCCATTCAAAATGATGTTTTTTTAATAGAAAGGTAGGAGCAATTTTATTTTAAAAAATGCCCTCGAAAAAGGAAACAAGGGATCTCCTTACAAAATTAGTCAACTCATAGAATAAAATAGGTACAACGAAGGAGTGACCCTTCAAGCAACGCCTCTTGCTTGTCACCTCCTAAACCAATGATTTCCCTTAATTGATGATTGATTATCAACGTCCAAAATTAAAGTCACACAATCTCTTATGAACGAGAAAATTGCCGCTCATGTGTTTTACCAAGTAAAACTTCTTTTGTTGAAATATGCATTCGTTACGACTTAGGAGTGAGCCAAATACTCCAACACACCGCTTGTGGCACTAACAATTGAAATTTGGTAAGACTGTTATGATCGCATTTTTTCCTTCTTTTGTGAAACCATCGCCACATATCTTCTAGGGTCTTGAACGAGCAATGGAGCTCAAGAGCCTTGCCCACCTTCGCCTAAATCATCCACTAAATGAACAACCGAATAAGAGATGGTCTCTAGTTTCCATCTTCCAAACCGCAAAGAACAAGTAACATTGCCATCATTCACCCATTTCAAATGATTGGTTTTGGTGAGCACTTTGTCAAGTGTGAGTAACCACATGAAGGTCCTAATTTTCAATGGGGCAAGGGCACCCCAAATTACACCCTCGAAGCCTAGGGTAGGAAGGTCTAGGGAAGGATTCTTGTTGAGCATCCTATAAAAAGATCTCACAGAGAAACTAGTCCAAGGAGACAATTTCCAAACCACTGTATCCGCCTCCAAGTTCAAGTCCAACTCATGTAAAGATCCAAGCAAGGAAGTTATATCTTCTGCTTCAATGTCATTGAGGTTCTGACGTAATCTTGAAGACCAAATGATGGAGTTCTGTCCATATGTGAAAGAATTGCATATGAGCTCATTCTCATCCAAAGCCACCCACAAAAGGTGTGGGAAGAGTGATGCCGGAAGTGCCATGAAGCCAATCATCCTTCCAAAAGTATGTTTCTACTCCATTTTCAGGGATGATTTGAATTGCCTCTTTCATTGCCTGTGGCCGTTTCAAGAATCTCTTTCCACACTGTGGAAAGATTTGCTCTAGTTCGAGGAAGCAATGAAAGTCCAGACCACCCCGAAGAGTATTTTTCATGAATGACACAAGACCCCGAATAGTATTTTTCACGAATGACACAAGACCATAATGATTCCGGGTCAACCACCAACCTCGAAACCACTTCCCCAAAAGTGCTTTATTCGTATTGCGCAGATTTAGAATGCCCATGTCATGGAACAAAAACACACATGATGTTGCATACCTATAAAATGATGTTTCAAGTTAGAAATTTAAAGTTTTGGATTTTTTTTAAAAGTTTTACGGCAGTTGGTGTGACAACTCTCACTTGAGGCATTTGAAAAATCCAGCTTATTCTAGAAGACTGTTTTAGTTTAAACTACACTTCTAGAAGTTTTTGAACTTCACCAAAGTTGGGTCCTCCATGTCATACGCTATGACTGATCTTTCACTTGAGACACTTCCGTTGTCATACTGGGGCAAATAATTTCAGGCATTAAGCAATACATATGTTGGTTACCTATTGTCATGGAACAACCCAATACATGTCAGTCAAAACATCAAACTATGGTTTTTATCCCCAGTCCTCCCCATAATTTATCATGAATTGGAAAACATTTCTAGATGCGTTGTGATGTCTTTTCCTTTTTTTGTTTTGCCACTGTTCTATTTTCATGAAGACAAATTGGACTAGTTTATTTCATGAATTGCTGCGGCATCAATAGTCCACTCCACCTTGAATTTTTTGTGACCTGTTGAACAGAGGTCATCTCATGAACACTAATATTGAAAATTGATATATTAGACTGTAAATTGTGATATTGTATACATTGGCATGATTAATGTACGATAATCTATTATAGTTCTAGTTAATAAACAAACTATTTTCTGGATGACAGGCTCAGCCGGTTACCCTTAATGACAATGACCACTCCAAGTAATGGATGTAGAGGATGATTATCTTTACCTATTTCCCCTCCTATTATCAGGTTGTTCTTTTTCGGTCCTATCACCTATTATCTTTTTGAACATTTGCTAGTTGATTTAGGTTACGGAGAATCTTGAAGGGCTAAAAAATGACTGCCAGTCCTACTGATCAGCGCTACTCTATAGGCTCTCTCCCTTACTATGATTGAATCACTTTATGGCATCCTTGCAAGGTTAGATAGATCCTCCCTATTCTAATGTAGAGCATTATCAGTCCCATGGAATGATGTTCGGCTATCCCATTGATCATGTCTAGCTCCACCCTTTTCTTGTCTAAAGAAGCGTTCATGCCTCTCCTGGGACATCTCAATGGGCGTCACGGACGTGTGGACATCAGTACACCATACCACTAGGTTTCTTTTTTTATTGAGACACCTTCCATTAGTGGAAATATATTGTAGTTTCAGATGAGTTGTTCTAGACCTAACAGGACCACCATCATTATGGTTGAATGAGGGGTCTGATTTTAGCATACTGTGGTGGCAATATCTGAAAACACTGGAAGTATGGTATGGTGAGTGCCATGCACATAATTGGAGATATTTCTTTTTGAAGAGCTTGTGGTATTGCTGTACTCGGAGGTGTGGGGTTGAGAGGGGACATCTTTAGCAACAATGAATTGTAGTTGAAGTGAAATGATAGGTAGATTGCAATAATTGATGAGCATGCAATGAAAGAGAAGAAAGTATGACTTGTCCATTTTCCTAGGAAGGGGCAGTGAGTTAAGGGTAAGTTGGGATGGATATATGACCTCCTGCAGTCTCTAAGCTCATCATCCATACAGGGTCTAATTGTAGAGTATTTGCAAGATCATCATGATTAATGGAAATATGTAGTATTCTGGCCTCACAATTGAACGTTTATAATTCTCACCTGTTTTCACTAAGATGATAGTGAAGCTTAATGCATTAGGGAGATAAGATTATATATATATTGCATGCATCGTCTCCCATCGTGGTTATAATCCTGGTTATTGTAGCACTTTATCAGTCTACTGGGGTATCGCCTTTCCCATAAGATGAGTATATTCTCCATTTTAATTTTGATTTGTTATCTTGTCTGTCATATTGTATCTTAGCCTGCAGTTGAAGCAGAAGAAAAAAAAGAGAGCACGCACACACAAAGATAGCAAAAGATCAACCGATGTAACCGAAATTCAGTTATAATATAAATGTTATTGATGACATCAATCAATAAGCTGCTAAATTGGAAAATCTCATGCATCAGTTATGAAAACCTTCCTTATGTGGAAGTGAAAGGTATTTGTTGGACTTCTCCTAATTTAGATAGGCTAATATCATTGATGGATGTACAAATCAGACTTTAAACATTAGATGGGGCACATGGAATCAGGGAAAAGATTGGTGATGGAAATATGAATTGACGCTAAATCACAGTCGGAGATTCAGGTCCAGCTTGAGAAGCTCTGGTGGTTGCCCAGGAGACTGCGTGTCTCTATGGGCACTTATTGGCCATATCAGATCCATAGCTTCTTCAATGGGGAAGGGCGCCCAACCCATCCCAATGCCATTGTTGACATCATCAAACCTTGCAGCTATACCTACCCCTTCCCTTGTTGTTTTATGCACCAAAGAGTGAGGTTGAACACGCAGTGAGCGGATGAATGGAGAGTTCATAGGAAGACCCACCATCGACCTCTGGGACTGGGACCTCCTTGCTGCGCCTCTCTCCCTCTTGTGGGCATTCTGATGCCCACCCAAAGCCTGTGAGCTAAAGAACTTCCTCATGCAGAAGTTGCATGAGAACACCTTGTTGGGTGAGGCTTTGAGTTTGGAATCACAATTCTCACCCATAAAAGAGCTACACTGACCAAGGCTTAGACTCAACCACGCTTCCGAATTGTCATCTCCTGCCTCGTAGTTGTTGCTATCACTGTTATCTGATCTTAGGTTCTTTGAAGATATTTCACAACCTTCCTCCTCTTCCATTTGGATTTATGTCGCCTCTTCGTTCAAGTGGGAAAGGGTGGGAGGGAATTGAAAGGATCAAGGGCTTTCTTGAAGTGGTGGCTGCTGCCCCTTGTGAAGAAGAGCGCAAGCAAAAGAAATTGAAGTTGTAGAGAATTTGTGAAGGGATGGTGGTTAGCCTTACAAAGTAATGGGTCGGGAGGGAGGAGAGAATATATGGGAGCTGAAGGAGATATGGAGATTGAATTGGAAGTGAAAGGAAGTGCCAATTGATACTTTTTATTTGTATGGTATTTTTTTATTGGTATTCCCTGAGAGGCCCACCCTTTTATTGAAGCGTCTTGTTCTAAGGGACAATGCCTGTCATATTTGCTGTTGAACTTGCTCATATCAAAAGCTTCGGATTCTTGGGTCCTCTCCTTTTCTTCCACTTCAATCACACTAACTTTAACTATGTGATACAAGGTTGACAATCCAACTGCACATTCCCAATGAAATGCCAATCAAAACTCTGTTTGTTTCCCACCTCCCCGTAAAAAGGAAGCCTGCCAAGGTTCAGTGATCCCATCCTAGATCATGTGGAGTAAAATATTTAGCATTACAGATTGGTGCCCCACCATATTGAAAAGGAAAGTTCACACACACACAAACTTCTTTGTAGTTATTGGAAGCTCTAAGTGGGTATGCTATTGCTTTTGTCATTATTGTTCGATATAGATTTTGATTGGGGTCCCCTCATGTCCCTACTGGTGGCAATAATGGCTGATGAAAATTGAAAAAAAGTAAGGTAGAGGTGGGAGTTATTCTATTCTGTTTGATTTTATATGGTACATATCTCCTAATATTATAACTGAAGTATATCTGAATGGAGTCCTAGTGGGAGAGTTCCTGGCCTTTTTTTTTTTACCAAGTGGGTGTGTTTTATGTACAGGGGCAAAGTGCATTGAGCAACCACTTGTACTTGGCAGGCTCTGAAGAATCTTGTTGTTCGCTGGAAGGGGTGTCTTTCTGTTGGCCCTCTCCTGATCAACAATGTGAAATAAATAAATAAAATAAAGCTTTAGATGCTGAAGCTTCTTTAAGGATAGAATTTTTGTGGTGTCTGTTGCGCTCAACAAAAGCTCGAACCGAGTAGGTTCGTCTCACCCACTCTCGCCTCCTGTGATTGCTTCCCACTAATTTAGACTATGCAATCTGTTGGGACCAATACAGATATTATTCGCTTTGAGGTTTCTATGCTTCTTGGTCTACTGTGATAACTGATGGAAAGTTATGGATAACCAACAAGGATAATTTGTTGGAGGTGAGCGAGTGGTCCCCTGGATGGTCCTCCTCCTGGGATAGTGAGGGCTGTAACTCACAAACCATCTGTGGGAATTAGACTTTGCAATTTTTTGGATCATGTTCACATTTTCCCTTGCTTGAGGTTTGGTTTATGAGTATCAGGATTGCTTCAATGAAGCATAACTTCCCATATATGATAAAATCTAGTAATAAATAAAGAATCTGGGGGTCATATAAATTGTCATTTAATGTAGCCATTTTGCAGATCCAATGACGGATTTTCTACAAGGGGAAGGAATTTCCACAAAAGAAATTCCTGTCAAAGACTCAGCCTATTCCTTGTAGCCATTTTGCAGGTACTGTTGGCTATTGAGTTGTTTCGAGTGAGTACAAGGAAACAAAATAATTTGGGAAATTTTTTCCCCTGGTCATTTTGTCTATTAAAAAGGGTCTTTCAAAAAGAAAATCTTGATAAATTAGGGAACAAGGGACATGAAATAATGAAGTCACGTGGATCAATATATTTAGGGCATTGGTACACAGATTCTCTACTTGCAGTTCTGTGTGTAATATCAAATCCGCAACATAACGATATGTGTTTTCGTTATGCTTCGTTAGAGTTTACTTGTAGTTTTTTTTCACTTTTTTTAAGTGGGTCATCCTTCTTTACATGAAATGTGCATCTTAAATGTACGTGCTAATCAAAATCACAACACGCGAGAATTGCATGTGAGACTAATAGCTGTCCCATCATCTTAGATCACAGGTAGTCTTGCACTGCTAATGAATTAGCTGCATTTGCCTTATCTTCTATGTTGAATTGAAGAATGGTCTCGCAGCTCTTAATTATTGCATCTGAACAGTAAAAGTTGAGCGAGGTTTCAACCTTGACAAGACTTGTGATTGTATGAATTATGGTTCAATGTACCATAAATTAAAAAAAGCAGATTCTATCATTTGCTTTACATCTACGAAAGTGGAGGTTAAATCCACTTCAAGAAGTTGTAAATGGAAAGTGAACAAAATGTTATTGACTGATGAATATCCACTACGCTAAAGTTATTCTCTTAAAAATCCTATTATTTTAGATCCTCGATGGCCCACATTTATTATTATTATTATTTTATGACCTGAGTTTTGAAAAAATGGACTAACACCTCTTTTTCTATAAATGATGACCATAGATCAAATGCTCGACACCAATCTTCAAAAAAAAAAAAATTATTATTATTTTAGATCCTGATATGGTCTAATGCAAATCTTCTAAAAAAACATTAGGAACCACTAACATTGGTCAAATCACCTAGTCATTCCGGCGGCCATTCCTGTAGCCCAAACCCAGTGTATGAAATCTTGAATAGAGTATATACTCGGTTAGCAGAGTATATAATATATACTCTATTAATAAAAGCACTGAGGAGTACACATTTTAAATTCATTCGACTATTAGACAAGTATATATAAAAAAAAAATTAATTATGCGTAGGAACCACAAAAACGATTGCAGGATGGGCAAACATTTTTCAGTGATAATAAAATGAGAATAGTCCCACAATGGTTGGATCTGCATGTTATCATGTCTTGGGACCTCTAGGCCACATGCAGGGCACAGTTGAATGGTTTTCCTTTAACTTCAGAAGAAAATTAAGAAAAATAATGGGTATGCACAGATGGACCTACAATTGGAGGAAAATATGTTTGTCCGAACATCACACACACAAAAAAAAAACAGAAAAAAGAAAGAAGAAGAGCAGTCATATTTGTCACCTTTGTGACTTTTGGAGAAAGTACCTATAATTGGAGGAAAATATGTTAGTCCTAACATCACACACACAAAAAAAAAAAAAAAAAACAGAAAAAAGAAAGAAAAAGGAGAAGAGCAGCCATGTTTGTCACCTTTGTGACTTTCGGAGAAAGTTTGAACTGTGAGAGACCAGGAATCCATAGTAAATGTGGGCCATCTTTTGTTCCCTTCTATTGATATCATTATCTGGGTGGAGGGGTTTTTTTCACATGAAGACATGAATTGCTGTTCTGAAAAAAGGATAAGATTGTATAGATGAGATGAACCATGGCGTTTGAGATGCATGATTTGCATTTTTTTTTTATGCAAAGTATGCATTTTATTGTGTATACCTTCGTAAAAGGTTTAAAACGTGGTGGAGAACAAATAAAATTGTATCCGTGTCTTTTTTTTTTTTTTGAAAAAATCCATATAACCCCTTTATAAACTGTCCAAAATTCATATAACTCTACGGCTTTTTTTTAAATCTACATAACTCTTTGAAAAGACTCATGTAAATCTAAATAACCCTCTAAGTTAAATTTTCATTGACACGTGAGGAATATTCTATTTGGTTAACCTTAGTTGAAAACATGGTATACCTAAAACCCCCTACAATGTGTTAAAATACGAAAAATCCTCTATAAATATTAATTTTACCCTTCTAGTTAAGGTTTTATAACGATGTAGGACAGATTATACAGATTGGACTACCAAAAGAGGTCTACCAAATAAATTACAAATCAATGGTCACAATCTCAGAATCGCACGAAATTTTACATGGTGAAATATATCGAGGAGGTCTTCTGGAATAGTTGTTGTACAACTAACAATTCTTATTTTTTAAAAATTCATTCATTTAGGCTTTTAAATTAGCGATTTTACTATTTTTAGTAAGTTTTAGATTTGTGATATCTCAATCATAATAGATCGGAATTGATTTCTATCAATTCCTATGATCATTTAAAGGCCTAAATGAATGAATTTTAAAAAAATAAGAATTGTTAGTTGTATAACAACTAATGTAAAAGATCTCGTGCAATTCTGAGATCGTGACCATTGATTTGTAATTTATTTGGTAGACCTCTTTGGGTGGTCCCATATGCATAATCTGTCCTACATCATATAATCTATTCAAAGGGATAAAATAATCAATTATAAAAGATTTTCGTATTTTTAACACATTGTAGAGAGTTTTTAATATACTATGTTATCTGTCAAAGTTAACTAGGTAGAACATTTGAAGAATATTCCTCATATGTTAAATGAAGTTTAACTCATGGGGTTATTTAGATTTATATAAGTGTTTTCATGAGGTTATTTAGACTTAAAAAAAAAGTCAATGGATTATATAAATTTTGGACAATTTGAGGGGTTTATTTAAATTTTTCCCTTTTTTATGTTTTATATATCGCAATGTGAGCGGCACGAGCAGACAATTCTTTTTCTTTTCAGGAACTACTTCATACTGAATACAATGAACAATGGAAAAAGTAACTTTAGGTTCGATGAAAATTAGGATATGATCTTGTTGGGCATAGTTTGGCAAAGAAAGTGACTTATTTAACAAAAAGTAAAGAAATAATAAACAATAGAGAGAGGACAATATCTTGAAGAATCCAGCTTTAGTCCCATCTCCATGTACAATGTAAATCAGATGATAGAACCCCACTTTAGGGGGGGGGGGGGGGGGACTTGAACGTGATAACATATATTAAAGGACGGGAAGACAGTGGGCTTTGGATACTCTGTTTATTTTTTTATACTTGTTTTATGTTTTGATTAATCAGACGGTCATAAATTCATCATATAAAATAGAGTCATTTATCCATTCATGATTTGATATATTTATAATCGTTTGATTTTAATTGTAATAGTGTGGCAGTCCCACAATAAAAGTTAAGTAAGATACAAGTACGAAAAAACAAGTAGAAGATCCAAACCCGAAGACTGGTACAATATGTGATTTTTGAGCACTGCTGTTATACATATTACTTTTTATAGTATCAAATTTAGTCTCATATGCTTTGTTTGTTATCCAGAGAGATATATAACTCCTTAGGTAAAGTATATACCTTATTAATTATTTTTTTTACACTTGTTAAAAATGGTTCATTCAATTCGAAATAAAGCGATATACATTTTTTTATCAAAACATATATTCCATTAGACGATGTTTACCATTTAAAAATAAATAAATCATGTGCAAACTGTCCATGTGACTGCATTTGTAGTTGTAACTAACATTATTTTTTATTTTTTTGCTTTGTTGAATGTGATTATCATTTTTTAGGTCTCCTTGGAAGAATCCTCCTTTCTCCTCTCATAATTACATATACACACAAAAAATGGTATGTGTAGTATTTTTTTTACTTTTAGGGAATAGTAGAGTATATAACTTTGAAATAAAAGGTTATAATAGTTTGAATCTTATTTTAAAACAAGATAAAAAAGAAAGAGATAGGGAAGCAAAATAATGCCCGCACAAACGGTGTAAAACACTTCTTCCCAACTAAATATAAAAGACAAAGCAAGATTATGCCAAAACGCGCTCGCAGAAAATGTGTAGCATTTTGTATTCTTTTGTGTATGAATGCATTGGAAAAAATATAAACTAGTACCCAAGAGTCTAATTATATTTATGATCGAAGTTGACATTGACTAATCTTTATAAGTGATATCACTTCTTACCGAAAAAAAACAAAAAAGGTGATATCACTTGTACAAAAAATGGGAACATGTCTTATTATGATTGATTCAAAACTAATGTGGATCACACGTTCTTTTGTGACCATGGGACAAACCAACAACCCACATGCATGGTTTTAGGTCCAGAAGATCCAATGATTTTTCATGTCAACAGAGAGATGTTAAACGCTATAACCAAAATTAGACGAGACATTGGATCTCATCTGAATCATCACATTCATCATCCTGAGGAGAAGTTTGGTTTCAAATTTGCAGCAAAATCTCAGTCCATCAATCCTCCAAAGATCTATAGCTAGAGACAAATTATTCGTTTATGTGAATGAAGGGTTAGACACGTGATCCGGATCACATATTTATTACATAAGTATTATTCTAGATTTGTAGATTTTTTTTAAAAAATAAAAAATAAACTTTTACCACTATCATTTTTATTTCAAAATGTGATTACAAGTCTGAACTGAGGACGAGAGGAAACAGAAAATATAAAATAAAAGTAGTATAATCCACAAAAGAAAAGGATAAAGATCTTTATCAATGGGTTAGGGTGGTTCATAGATGAGATATCTACCACAGCCACCCCCTTGGCCCGATGAGGAACCTCAAACCATGATTTATAGATTGTGGTCTAATTTTTATTTAATCCTCTAAATCTTAGAATTATAATACTTATTCGAGATAATTCGCCTATTTTTCTTTGAATATAAACTCAAATCGGATGATTCTAGGATTTAAATTTAACCAAGATCTTTTCAAATTTTAAATTGTCAAACCTTTCAATTTCAATCAAACTGTAGAATTAAAATTCCAGCAAGGGATTCCAATTTTTATTCATATGTGAAACAGTGTTGCCTGCATGCGTTTTAAACCTCATACCGAAAACCTTCTATAACATACCAAGAATCTATTATAATATCATATCATAGCATATGGAGGTTAAAAAGAAATTATCTTTTTAAGAAACAAAAATATTATTATATCTCCATATAAACCATTTTCCTAAAGACATAGTTTTTAGCACCTAAACTATTTAAAAAAATTCAAATACAGTAGATAATATGTTTACATTAAAATGAGCGAATCATTTATCCACTGATTTATTGTGAAATCCAATTTCAAGCACCAATATTGACATATGATATTATTATCATTGAAATGTGAATACAAAATTCATCCCATCAAATTCGGTCACCTTTGGAGCACACTCAAATAGCACATGCAGTTCAAGGATGTTGGAAACCCATTAAATGGGAACATGATTTTTTTTTAATTTTTTTTTGGAGTGATTAAATGGGAACATGATGAGAAACACTCGCAAACATCTTATTTTACTAACATGAACTCATGAAGGTAGAACCTTTAAAAGGTAACTACTATGAGAATTTGACAAATAGATAACTAAACAAGATCTCATTAAGCACAAATCAGCAAAATTTTCAAAGAAATTCAACCATCAAGAGTAACAAGTATGGAGACTCTGAAACTACACAGTTGGATTCTGCCCCCCAAAAAGCAACACCACCAATCGGTTGTCTTCCTACATCTGCAGCTACACAATTAGCTGAGAAAACTTCCATGAGACCATTTTCACTGTGCGGCAAACTAGCAACCGCTGCGTTTATCCTTCCATGCAATTCAAGTACCTGCAATATAAAGTAAAAAAGTCAGTGTCACTAGGTTATTCAGAACCAATGCAAGTTAATGTGGGAATGTTTCAAGTGAAGTAATTTGTCTTTCACCAATAAAAAAATTTATATTCTGGATTAAGGCCAGAAAACACGACATTTAAAAAAAAAAATCACATATTACCACAATCAAGATCCAAAAACAAAGTGCATATTGGCCAAAAAAAAAAATTATAATGTTTTATTTGTGAAGGTGCCATACTATAAAGTTACTCATTATTGTCGAATTTTTATTTGAACATGCACATTTTGGGGTGTGTCAGAATGCTTGTAGGGAGGATCTTTTTGTTTTATCTTCTTATTTTCCAATAAATCCTGTAGCTTATTCCCCTTTTTCACCTAGTGCTTCTCATTACATCCCTGGAACTCGTTCTAGCACATAACCACTCAAACAAGGATATAGTTCTGTTTTTGTCCAGTAAAACAATTCTCCAACAAGCCCTCCACTCCCTCAATCAATGTTTAGCTTCAGAACATCATGTAATAGAAAAACAAACCATCCACACCCCTCAGAAGGTAAGGTATATTTATTTTATTTTATTTTTTGGGACAGCATCAACTGAAGTTCAATCACTCTACTAAAAACTCACCAGTGTCAACTGGATTTTGCATTTCAAATCTTTCACAACCAGCATGTATGAGAGGCTACTTCACCTGGTTTTTGTCATATTCCACTACAAACAATTTATGTTCGTCTACCCATGCAATTACCTCACCTTCTAACATGTTTTTTCTCCACACTTTACTATTTTCTTATTGGCACTCTAACCATTATCCTGAAGAGAAGAAGAAGAATGTGCTTAACTCCCCTCTAACCATCAAAGCTTGAAAACTAACATATGACAATGGAGACATCAATTGTTGCATTCTTCTCCATCTAGGACAAATTGCAAATGGTAGGAAGGCTGATATCCCATTATTAGATGATCATTATAAATTACCATGTTCTACAAAGCCAACAAAAAAAAATTTACAAGGAAGAATAGAGAAGGACAATTTATCTGAAAGAGACAAACTTCGATTCCAGGCTTCAAGAAAGACAAAAAATGGCTTGACATTGAAATGATCAAGGCATCACACCTCTCAAAGGTTTCATCTCTGCACAATCTTTCCAAAAGCTTCATAAATCTACACATTTGTACTGATCTCCCATTCCATCAAGTTCTAATAAATAAATTGACGACATTATCAGTCCATCTTGATGGTTAACCCTTCACCCATCCCTCTTAATGCAGTTACGCTATACAGATAAATGCTCTTCCCATTTTGAAACCAAAGCATCCCACCTTGTAAACCTTTAATTATTTCAAAAATAAGAAAAGATTCCCAGTCACATACTGAAAAGATCCTGGCTTCCAGGAATATCAAGATGTTGAAAGAAAAAAAAGGACTCCGGGAGGTAAGAATGTAAGAAAAGAAATGAATGTAACTACAAGTAACAACATTAAGAAGATGAAAAAACATTAGCAAAAGATGGAAAAAGTTTAAATTGCATAGAAACATAAAATTGACAATGATCAAGAATGAATGATATAAAGATATATTTTTAGGCAGCTAAGTAGGACTCTGAAAAGGTTTCACACAGGGAGGAAGAAATGAAGGAATATTAGGCACGAGGAAGGTGCTAGCAACAAGACACACATAAAGAGTACAGTCCCATGCTTAAACACAGATACTCTGTCTCTTGTCCTTCAATGAGCTCACAACTTTAAAACACATCTACATGTGCAAAATTGTGGACTAAGCCATGATGCATGCTCTCACCCTACCCTCACCTCTCTGATTTTCCTATTTGGCTCTTGACTAGTCCAGCCCACCTCTGATTAAAGAAACTTGCATATGATTATAAATGCAACTAATTCAGCATATAAAATTTATAGTATGTAGACCAGAAGTCTGACACAATGAGATTGAGATTAGAAACATACTAGATGCTCTAAGAGTGACAATTTGGAATATGTCACATAACTTGACATTACAACATTATACATCATGCTATATTTAAATGTGTATGTAAATCATATATGGAAATGCATGCAGTCAAGGATCTACAAGGAAAAAAATAGGTGATAACCCATGCTATGCCACTAAATTATGGCTGAAGTTTAGTCATTGGTTGAACTACAAGCTCATTTAGCTTCCCATGCTATGCCACTAAATTATGGCTGAAGTTTAGTCATTGGTTGAACTACAAGCTCGTTTAGCTTCCTTACTCCTAGCCGAAGTTTATACATGAGCATGTACACACACGAGTATATATACCATAAAACACTTTTTCTTTCACTCAATCAGCCTAAAACACAAACACTAATTATCCTCACCCACATCAAACATGAATAACAAGAAAGTGATGATGAAGGAAAAGACAACTCTTATTTTACATGGTTTTACGTATTGATTTTTAACAAGCACTCATCTCTTTACCATCACTGGAAATGAATCACCCATTACCATTCAGGAAAGTTTCCAAATAAATGTGGCCTCAATCGGGTTATTTATTAAAATTCTCTGAAGGTTAGGCCTCAATGTCCCCTTCTTGTATGAGTTTACTACTATTCTGAATGAAATTGAAAATGGCGGGCTTTCGCCATTTTCAACAAATGGGAATCTATCACCATAAATTTATTAATATCAGGGATAAAAAAAAGGTTAGAGGTGGGAATCTATCACCAAAAAGGGGATAAACTCGAGGAATGAACCAACAAGAAGTAAGATATCTGCCAAAACAGAAAGGGAAGAAACAGAAAAGAATGATCCCAAGAAGGCAGAATCAGAGGGACCTCAGACTAATTATTAGCTCACAATCAGTATCCCCTCCATGGAGAACTAAATTTAAGAGGCTCCAGTACAATTAAATCCCTAGCCTCTAATGACTGTTGTCACACTTTCCCATGACTTTTCCAAATACAAATGAATTCCATTGAATATGCATCATTTCAAGTCCGGTAAATGGCCCAACACCCTGCACTAACTATGAACTGAGCACCTTCGCTGCTAAGCTTTTATCACTCTTTTCCTATCTCCTGAAACAGCAGTCTCCTGAAACAGCACTCTTTTACTGGCCAGCCTAGCTTCAACCAAAGCATTTTAGAAAAGCTACGAGACATAAACACATGAGAGTCATATTTCTAAACTGACTTGCAAAGCACATGAGATGTCACATGAGGCATATTTAGCCTGGTATACACAGTTTTTTCAGTGCATTGAAAGCCACAGGAAGGCTTGACCCTTGTAAGACAATTAATCTACTAAATGATAAGGCATTAAGAATTGTTGTGCCTGTCTTGGTGGATGTAATTCTGCTAGTGATAATGAAGGGTGTGAAAGCTGCAATGATCTACAACAATGATTCGGAAAACATGTGGGTGGTGATATCCTCCATCCTTAGAGATTGGGTCAAGATGATTCTTGGAATTGTCACTCCTTCTATGATTATGGCCATTCATTGGTCTGGGAGATGACCTTATAGTTTCATTTCGCATCGGGGAGTCCCTTCCCCAACAGCTCCTATTCCCTTTCTTTCATTTCGTTTTTTCTACTATTTTGTATGGAGATCCCTCGTCTCCTTTGTTTAGGGATTCTTTATAATTAAATTGCTCCTACACTTTCTTAAATAAAAATGAACAATAAAGATCAGATCTAGTATCCACTAAACCAAATCTGAGATAGACATATGCCATGCCATTTAATTGAGAATAGTGGTAGAATAAAGGCTTATTCAGCATTAATGGCCAGTGACTGTCCAAAGGAAATGACAGAGAAGGATGACCGACGAAGATGCCAGTATATGATTATGCCTAACTGAAGGAAGTAAAGGGGACTCAGCAGTGTTGTGTGAGGCACCCTAAAACTGAACAAACAATTCTTGTAGTATAGCGATAAATTTTTCATATTTTCTCATTCAAGCAATCTAAAGAGTAGGCCACACGGGGAAAGAAATAATGAATAAGAAAAACCCACTGAATGAACATTACAAAGAAAGCCAAAGGGTTCCCTGATTTAAAAAAAAATAGAAGGAAAGAAGAAAACCAAAGAGACAACATATAAACTCAGTTGAAAGGCAATTAAAATCGGAGACAAGAGTTGCAAGATCTAATAAGACCTTGATGAAAACAATAAGGACATGAATTGTTACCATCTTAACACGGATAGCTTCCATAAAGGAAAGTGTTGTTTTAATGATTATTACAAGAGCATAGATTATTTTCCTACAGTTGTGGGAGGTCACAAAGATGACATTTCAAAAAAATAAAAAAAACAAGTAGTTCACAATGAAGCAACAACTGAAGAAAAAATTAATATAAAATTCTTGAGCAGAGTATGAACCACAAAATAAAAGCAAGATAATTATACATCCTGGAGGCAGAATTGATGTCCTTCCACCTCCAAAGGCACAATATTAAACAAAAAGTTTATAAGAAACAAACACACTACAAGAGGCTGGTAATCAAAATGGCACTTAAAAAATAGTGCAGTTTCTATCAGAAGGGAGTCATATCATATAGATGCAAAAGCTTATAATTAATATATAAAAAAATTCAAATGCATGTAGTCCCTTTCATAGATTACAAACTCCAAGTTCTACTTCTAATTTGAGAATCACCCTCGCGTGATAATTAATTCTACGAATGTTCATAACACGAATGATCATGAAAACACAAAGATCAATATTATTCATCAGTGAGTGCACTGAGTGCACTGATCCCTTGCATCACCCATCTTTCCCATTCCTAACTATCAAATCCCATTCCCAATTCCTCACATCAAACAAGAAACTCAACACATATGCACAAAACCAAACACAATTCCTCATTGTCATTAAAATGTAAGTCTTAAATGAACACGTCAGAAGCAGATAATAAGAATAATAAAATCCATCGTGACACGAACACTACTAAACAAAAGTGGGAACCCACTTAGCGATCCTGACAAGTGCGGCGGAAGGTACCCTGAGAGAGCTCGCAGCAAGCGCGGGCTTCGACGGAGAGGTGGGACGTCAGGCGAGCGGCCGAGACCACGCTGTGCAGCGGAAGCAGAGACTGAAGGCACGCGAGCTCACCCAGTGACCTGAAAATGAAAGTGTTAGAGAGAGAGAGATGAAACTATGGGGACGGAGAGGGAGATTCAGGTTTTTTTTCTTCACCTGGAAGGAGTGAAGGAGAGGCGGCGGGACTGGAGGCGGGGAGGGGCGGGGGTGGGCAGGGAGGAGGGGCGGAGGCGGGGGAGGAGGGAAGGCGGAGAGGGGCGGCGGATGGAGGAGGAGGCGGTGGATCTGGCAGAGATCAGAGACCTCGAGATCGAGCCCCCACAACGCCAAGCCATGATTTGCAGATTGAAATTGGGAGGGTTTAGGATCTTTGAGGGAGGCGTCGGGAACAGAAGGTAGGGTTTAAGAGTGCTGAGATGGCATAAACGTCATAAACTATTTTACGAATATATAAATATTTGAGAAGCAAATCTGATTGTATTTTTAGTTATATTATTTTATTGTTTGATTGACCATTAATTTATCGTAAGTAAAAAATGAATAAATTGAGTATAAGAATTCATTATATTTAAAAAAATGTATTAGTCTTCTGATTTATAAAAAGTGATGATAAATTATTTGACGTGTAAATTTTTCATGTATCAGTTGAATAAATTGAGATGGATAATACAATTTTAGAATGAATCTGAAATACAATGCAAGTTTATTTTTAGCTATTATAATATAATTATATTCATTTATTCCTTGCAAACAAATATGTCCGGCTTATTCACCCCAATTCCACACTTATTATTCTACCTAAACAATGGTTGCAACTTTTGATTATTTAGAGAGACAACAACTATTCGATCAAGATCAGATTTTTTTGTCGATCAATGGATGGGAGGTCGGGCACTAGCCATTTCACCCATGAACAGAGCTCTTACATCCCGCTAACAATTGTACACCAAGCCTATGAAATCCTTGAATTGATGGTACCTCCACAAGGAGCCATGCCACATAATTAAGGTGAACCAAACAACTCCATAAAAATATAGGTTCCATAAATAACGAAATTGTTTGCTTTGCCTAGAGCATATGTTGCATGGTCACTAATTCACGGATCTCCAATCATCGATGTTAAGTTGCCTAGATCAGTGCACTTCGTGTCACGTAGTACATGCACTGTTTGTTAGACTTGTAACTTCAAAAAAATAGATGTGTCATCGGATTCGACACTTGATAATTTAATTTTTTTTTTTTAAATGTGATGGGGTCAATTGACCCTACAACATTGTACGGGGCGTTACTCCTACATGTGGACCATGTGGCCCAATGCATTTGTAATACACGAGACATCCATTACTGTAGTATAATATGATTTTTCCACGGAATTGGATGCAACAAATCACCTAGACAAAGATTCCTTAGACTGAACAACAAAAATTATAATGGATTTTCTTGAGAATGATGTGTTAGGGACATGACATACTTTGAGCATGTATTAGATACTTCATGAAAATTTGGTGCCTACCAATATATTTGAAGGTCTGAGTATATGCTTGGCATCATAAGACAATCTTCCAACTAAGGCAATGATGAATGCTCATGGAGCTCACATTGCTGTGCAGTGTCCTCTTTGTGACATTGATATGAAAAATTGACGCACATGTTCGAGGATTGCCATTTTTATCATTGAATGTCAATAGTTGATCTCTTTGTAGAGTCTCTCTGGCCAACAATTGAAAAATATTTCTGAAACGTTTGATATTCGCTGACAGTAATTAATATAATCGAAAACACCTTCCATAATTTGGCATGTGTAACTGAAAATGTTACACTTTCATTAGTCTTTTCTATGTGCAAATAAAAATGCTTCCTTAGTTGAGATAACATATAGTACAAATTATCAAAGTGTTCTATTAAAAAATAGTTGTTTTCCTTCACAAAGATATCAGCTTTTTCTATTTATTTTTCAGGGTGATCAAGTTTGCGACCATTTTACTTTTCTTCCTGCCTGCACCAAGAAGAGAACAACGAGGGCTAGGTAGCTTTATCTTAGAAACAAATCGTCGATAACCTTAAACGATTGAAGGGTATATTCTATTATGAAAACAGTGTTACCGTGTGAACTCAAACCATGCTCTCTTAATTCTTGTCTTCTTAATTAGTTGTTATTCTCTATTTAGTCTGATAATAACATTATTTTCCAATATCAACAAGAGGTCTGAGGTCCTTCAAAGATGTTCTAGGGTCTTGATCACAAGCTCAGGCAAAGTGTGAGCGTGGTATCACCATAAACATAGTTTTTTTTTTCTTGATCAAATCTTCCCCTATCAGCAAGCGATAAAACTCAAATCCAAGTCCCCTCGTTAAAGTTAAAGAGGGTGTATCTTTCCCATCTTATTAAAAAGAGGTTCGGTGCATAAACATAGTTATGAAAGTGTGAGACCACTGAATCACATCAATGACTCCTAGGAGAGACTAGCTTCTTCAAACCCGAACTCGATTAGAGTCCAACCTGACCAGCCTAGACCTGAACCCGTGGATCTAAGATCAAGTTGGGTTCAGGTTGAGTCGGATGGGTTAAGTTCAGATTGGGTAACCCTCGAACCCGGCCCGACCTGCCCAACTTCAGGTAAATTTCACTTTTGTATCAAACTCATGTTTCCCGATCAAAACGCCAGAAAAATTCGTGTGGGAGAGATGGCTACTGAGAGGAGGGGATGAGCTTGGCTGTAGCAGATGCTGTGTGGAAGGAAATCAAGTCGTCCCGTTCTGTAACCGACGATCATCTTTCTATGTGAGTGCTTCTCCCCCTTCTCCCCCCCAATCAAACCCTACCCACAATTAACTTGTGATGCGCAAACCAGACTGCATTTCCTCTTCGGGAGGAACTTCGAGCGAGCGGCCAGGATCGTCGACGAGGGCGGCGTGCGAAAGATCTCTGCCGTCCCCAGTGGCCGCTCCCTCTTCGTGGTGAGCGCAGGATTGTCTTTGTCTGACTCTTCCTCCTCTCCTTTTTTTTCCACAAATGCTCGTATTTGAAGATATTCTTGATGAGATTCAGGTGGTGGGGGAGTCAAAGAGGAAGGAAGAGTACATCTGCTTTGCCGATCACCACTGCACCTGTTACTCTTTCTTCTACGATGTTGTATGCAGGGGAGAGCAGCTCTGTGTACGGGGACCCTTCTTTCTCTGTCTATGTGCATTCTTATAGAGCTCTATTACACTCAGTCCTTTTTACAGTCCCAAATGCAGCCCCATATATCTTAGTTAGCTGTCTGTGTATATACATTGTTGGAAATTTTTCACAATTTTTTATAAATAATCTATATCTAATTTATTAGAGTATATTCTTCACCTTTATAAAAATACATACCTCATTAGATGAGGCATGTGATTTTTAAAAAATGAAAACATATGTGGACCGCGTTATGGATAGTAAAATGGACTGAGTGTAGATTTTCCATTCTTATATTTCTGATTAGTGAAAATGTTAGGTGCAGTCACTTCTGTGGTTTTCATTTTTCTGAAGGAATATACTTCTTTAGTAAAGTATGTACCTCTATAAAAAAAAGAAGAAGTATATGTACAAATGAATTGAATGCATTCCGTTTTTCCCTGTTTAGGAAAAAAATGGAGATTGCAAAAAGAGTGCAAGAATGATTGAGTGTATCGGCGTCTTTCTGTTTAGTAGTTGGGCCTTGAGTTGATCGATCAATAGATTTATGAAAATCGGCATGAGCAATTTGTCGTGTGGTGGTAGTTTTGTTTCCTTTTTTCCCCTTGTGGATGTGATGGACAGAAGGGTTATTTTTTGGGATGCTCTATCTGTTTTATATCTGAAGAATCAGTTTTTCATCAAAAGAAGCTGATCTCCTTAGAACTGTTTTATCATTCTTTTATGGGTATTTTGTTTACTTTTGCATTTTTTTTTAAGAACTTTAACAGTTTGGTAATGAATAGAGAAAACTACTACCTAACCAAAAAAAAATAAAAAAAAATAGACACCACTATTGAGCAGCAAGTTGATCTTCTCCTGGTTGAGTCCGTGAAAATTTTCGAGTTAATGCACTTTTTTTTATTGTTTATTTTCTTCACATGTTTTGACTTGACCTTTTTTCCTTTCAGTGCAAACATCAATTAGCAGCACAACTCGCAGAAGCCGTGGAAGCCTACGTGGAGTCAGATGTCTCGGATGAGGAGTTAGCTCTGATGCTTTCTAGAATTTGATAGCTCTTGTTGCGGTGAGTTACTGAATTTTGTCTTGAAGAGGTGCAAAAGAGATCTTTTTTTTTTTTTTTGTCTCTGGTAGAATAACGGATGTATATATAATCGATTAGCTGATATTCGCCGCCTTCATTTTATAATTTGTAATGGAATAATCTTTTTATCAGAATCGAAACTGCTCAATCAACAATCAACTACAAATTCTAGGAGGATCATATAGAATTAAGAAATGTAGTTTAGATATTATGACCCAGTTAATTTCTTGAAGGGATATTCATGTTCTTTTTCATGCCACTAATAGTCTAATACATGTATCAATGGATGAATATAACTCCTTAAGACGCTGTCAATTTCCAGGTGAATAATTCTTTCACCATAGTTTTCATTGTTACATGACCAATTTGATTATGTTTCAAAACCACCCAGCTCCAAGAAATTGTGAGGAGCTTCATTTAAACCATTTAAAATGATATAGGCACAAGTTTTTGTACCATGTTATACCAGGTGGTCCCAAAAGATAAGATAAGTCAAGCATTCAATTAAAACTACTAATGTATCACTCAGATGAATTTCTTTGACAGTTAGTTCAAAATTCTCAAATAGAGGATTTTCCAATATATAGATTTCACAGTTAAACATATTTGATGAACTAATTTATATTTTGTAATATTTGTGAACAAGAATGTCCTTTTGTGTTGACATGAGTTATGGGATTCACAAATATCGATTATGTCTCAAGATCAATTATATAGTCTTAACCAACTGTACTTTCTTAAACTTACGTATCATGTTCCTGCACTCCCTGATTTCCTGAATTTTTGTTGCCCAAAACTTGTCATTTATTTTTCTTAATCAGAATTTCTCTAGCTTGTTTCATTCATTGTCTTTTTTTGTTTCTTGCAAACTGCACTACTGGTTAACTTCTCGTACAAATCTCGTTTACATGAAATTTCAATTCAAATTAGCAGGTGTGATTACTTGAAGTTATTGCTTTCAACTGCAAATGAAGTTTTTGAAACCAATCGAGTTATTTCAACAAATTCTAAAGGCAAATGCGGTGGAACACAAGAGATTGCTTGGCTTGGATATTGGTAACAAATATGTTGGGCTAGCCGTTTCAGATTCTCGTAACAAAGTTGCAAATCCACTAAGGTATTGATATTTTTAGTTCACATGCATATGCTTCATTTTCCTTGGATGTTTCTAGTTTCTTGATCATGTCAACTTTTTCCTTGTAGAAGTTTCTTACGTAATGCTATTTATGAACCTTTTTTTTTTTAGAGGAAAGAGTAGGGACTCTACCACCAATTTCATATAAGAGATAAATTGGGGTTCAGTGCCCGTAAGATGCAAAAAAGATAAAAAAAAAAAAAGGAGAACCACTTAGAGAACACAGATCTGTAGATGAGAAATCTACAGATATCCCCATCAGTTACAGAACGGTTAACATAGATACAGAGAAAAAAAAACCCTCATTTCTCTACCTGCACGCACCCAAACAGCAGCCATGCTCTCTGGAGTCATTCTATTATCACCAGTCTTCCTTGACTCAGATTTGCACTTTTTGCACCATGACAATTCTTTGCCCATTCAATAATGAAATTATTGTGCTTTCTCTGGTTACCAGGAATTGGCAACCTGGGAAAGCACGCCATTTATTGTAAGCCAGATGGCTCAACAGCTTGGGAAGCAATATTTTTGTCACCCTGGCCTCTACATTTCTCTCTCTTTTCTTGTCAAATCCCGGCCTGCATTTCAGAGATCATCCATGCTCCTAAGCTCCTCTTTCCCAAGCTTTGTCATTTTGTTTTAAAAAATGGACAGTCACAAAAGATATGCTCCACAGTCATTTTCACCATTACAAAGAGGACAAGCTGTGGACCTACCCGCTGCCCATGTGTAGTGTTGTTTCTGTTGCATTTGCATGGCTCATGCTAGAAATATTTATTGTGGGAATAACAGGACTGTAATGTCCGAAACTGAATCTGCCTTAAGGTTTCTGGAAGCTTAATTGATCTACAGATTAATTAACTCTAGTCTGCCAGTCTTTGTTTCTGTGGAACATCATATTTGGATATCACTAGACTTATTGAATAGTTCTATCATCATGGTGAATTCAATCTAGGTTGTAGTTCTGGTGAATATGATCATCTTTATTTTAATGGGACCTCTGGGTGATGAATGTAATCATTTGTTAATCTCAATAGAGAACTTCAAATTCCATGGCACAAAATGTTGATATTGGTTGATGCTGTGCACTATTATTTAACCGTATGTTCGCTGTCTTGTTGAATATAAGAATGCATTCAGTTGCACAACCATTTTGTACATGACAGTCCTGTTGAAGTTCCTGCATCTATTTCATAAAATCTGGTTATCTTTATACAAATGTTTACTTTTTGTAATCTGAATTGTTGGGTTTTTATGCCACTCAGTTTTGGTTAATGATGCAGTGTACTTGTTCGTAGGAAGACCAATACTGAATTAATGGCCAAGGATCTTCAAACATTGGTAAGATCAGTATATCATCCAGACCTTTTTTGAACAACCCTTTTGGTTAAACAACTGTTGAGTTCTTAGTTCTTACTTCACACTATCAGGTTCAGAAATGTACATTGTAAAAATAAACAGATATGAATTTTCTCTTAAAAAAACAGATATTAATGAAATAGCAGTAGGATGAGTATTTGAATGCATTAATTAGACTGAGTTATTATGGGCACTGGAAAGATTTATCCCAGATATCATTGGAAATTCGTAGAATAATTCCTACTCTGTTCTGACGTGGACATTCACATGTGATGCCCCCCAGAAAGTATTGACAGAACCTTAGTTCAACTTAGATCCTGCATCTCAATGTGTTTGGATAGGCATTATGCAACCTATTAAGCCATATATTTTTTGTATTATCTTTCAAATCCTTGCTAACTTTATGTGTCCACATCTTGTTGATTTTCCACTTCCCACTCTCTTCCCAATGCTTCTGACTGTGTCATCCCAATGCAACCAGTCTAATTTTGGTGAATTTATTTAGAGATAAAGGGAAAAGAAAATTGTGAAAAGTGCTACAGAAGGATTATGTGGAAGATCACCCGTCCTACTACTGCTCTACCCTGGCATGCTTAACTGCTGAGTTCTTCTGGGATCCGGTGGACCAATGCTGGCATGATCAGACCAATCTAATCTGTTCTCCATGTCTCATGGGTGTAGACATTGGAACAAAACCTAAGTTTGTCGCTCTTTCCTGATGATTTATGTTTTCAATAACATTCTATGAATAACATTTGTTTGGCAATAAGTTCAATATTTTATTTTGAAAGATTGCACTTAGCATCCATCTGCCACGGAGTATTTGTTACCTACTTTACAAACTTATGACAGAATAGATGAATGAATAAATGATTCTTACTTTTTCTTCTAACGTATTAATCTAAGGTGCACTGGATACTGTTCTTGCTGCTCATCATGTATTTCATTGGCTGTATGCCTACATATGAGAGGGAGCATGAGCACTCACTTCCAAAACCATTTCATAATATGGCATCATATTCATGCCTTATGGCTGTTCATATAATGATCACAACATGCAAATATGTATGTTGGATACCAATGTTTCCATGGGAAACCTGAAGTACAATCTCATAATGAAATACCAACACTCTAATGCAGTGGTGTTATTTTGGCCTGATATCATATTGTACTGACTGAAAATTGTTAACAGGTCTCTGAACTTTCTTTGGGAGGCATTATCATTGGCTATCCTTTAGATTCAGTAAATTCATCCTCTCCAGGGGTATGTTCTAATACATCACTGTGCGAGTATCACTTCCTCAGTTTTGAATATGTCTGTATATTTTGAGGTGACATGATTTCTATCACCTGATTCACCTCCTTTCCTTTAATTATGTCCATATTTGTGAACCAGGCGGAGAGAATTAAGTTTTTTGTAGAGGACCTAAATAAAACAGGGAAACTTGATGATTTGAGCTACACTTATTGGGATGAACGGTACACATCAAAGGTACGAATGAAATTTTTACAGTATGAACAGAGCTTGACAATGTAAGATTTATTAAACTTGATTCTGCAGCATCCTCTGAAAACATCTTCAGTCAAAATCGTTTAACTGATGAACCTCCTTTGAATGGGCCATGTCGGTATATTTTGATGATAAAATTTAGGTTTATTGTATGGAACTCTCTGGCTTACATCTTAGGGTATATATAAATTAGATGTCCAATAGCAGGTCATTCCTTAGTCTATGTTTGCAGCAAATGATCTTCACATAGATGTTATGTACCTGGAGTGGAGTTTCTAATAGAGGTTTGTTGTTGACAGTCATGTGAGACCCTGCTGAGGCGTTTAAACATACATCCAGTAGAGCAGAAGACCATTCTTGACAAATTTGCTGCTGTGGAGATACTCCAGGTAAATGCAGTCTCTTGTTGGCCAAATTGTTTCTTGCATTTTGTTTGGATTTTGTCAAAATTTCCATGAATATGGACATTTCTTTAACTGTTTTTTTGTGCCTTCTGGATATTTGCTATCTTCATTGAGATCCAATCTAGTGCTAAAGTGCATTCATCCCTTGGTTTGGGATCAAGGAACAATTCTAGCACTTACAGTAAAATCTTTACAAGCTTCATTTCATAAACTGACTCAAAACTTTCCAATCATGTGTTTTGGAAGCGTTATTTGGACCACATGCGTAGGATACCAAAGCTGGAGGATTAGAAAAACGTGCAGTTGCATCAAATATTTTCAGCAGACATAGGCAAAGTATGAGATTTTAAAGTTGCTGATCTCCTCCTAAACTACAACATCTGAAGCTCATCAGACCAGTCCAGGTCAGTGGTATTATAAAACTTTGTGATTTCAAGTTCTTGACAATCGAGGTTTCATTTTCATTACTCCAGAATGTTGAGAGCTCCTTACTTTTCTGATTTTATTGTGGTTGACAAATTTTCTAACAGACTAATTAGAAGAGTGCTTTTCATCATGGTTTTCCAAAGCGAAATTGTGGAACCATTATGTGTCATTGTTTGGTATTGCAACTTTGCATATTGTTGTGGTAGTCTGTACTGTTACTATAGGCATTGGATGGTAATGCCTTTCTAGAAAATATGATATTATGATGCAATGCAATGATCCTCCCGCAGACCTTTTTTTTAAAAAAATATTTGTGAAGTTATTTGAACATTGCCCATGACCACCAATTAATGATTGCAGACCCCTGTTGCATGAGCATCTTTGACTTGCTCATTTGTCATTCCATTTAGAACAAGCACCTAGGTGTTAAAGGTCAATCCTGACTTGAGGTATGAAACCCAGGTGGTAATGTGCATAAACAGTTGATCCCATTTGGTTGGTGTTATTTTAGGTGAATTAACTCTGTCCAAGGATCACTAGAGAAGTGTGAAAAATTCACTCGTTGGGTATTGTTAGAAAGAAATATGAGCCCCTACTGAATCCAAAATGAGAGAAAACAGGGTGGAATAAGAATCCATTGTCTTTTGGGCAGCAACAGTTGATGCATAAAGGTCGTTGCCAACTTGTGCATTTGTCACCTACGTCGAGCTCATCATCACCAACTCATCTCCTGTTATTCACCCTGTCATCTATGTCAACCATATTTGACCGCATATTAGTTCCCATCTGTGGTGTTTGTTTTCATGTTTAAAGCCTCATTGAAAAACTTTAAAAGATGACCAGCTTTTAATCCCTAGTTAAAGTTGTCTCCAACTTCACTAAAGAATTATCGATTTCCATATCTTCCAACATAGGAGATGACAAACCCCGTGGCGGCAATGAACAAGATGAGTTAGAAGAATCGCATATTTAGAAGGGCAGGCTATTGGATTTGGGGTTCCTCTGTATGCATCAAGAGAGAAGGGGGTGGTTGTTCACTTTGGGTCAGACCTGGGCCAGATCCGAGCTCCATTTATCCAAGGTCCATCAGATCCTTAATAGGATCCAAATCCGACCCACTAACAAATCTTTTTTTTTTTTTTTTTTTGAGAAAGTTTGGCATTGTATTTAAATTGATCAAAGTACAATGACCGAATTGATGATGAGGAGGTTCAGAGAAATTTAAAACAAAACAACATAGCACTAACAAGAGAACTCGGTGGACGATAGGCCACCCAGATCGAACATCAAATCTCTTTTACTCCTCAATGCGAAGTCTATCTCCCTTGACACGAATGGTGCGCTCTTCCGCTAGATATGTGCTCCATTTAGAAATAAAATGGGAGAAGAGGTGCTATAGGTTCTCAAAATAGTATCTTCTCAACCTAAAAACCACTTCATTTTTGGTGAGCCGCATGGCCCAAACACCCGCTGGAATAGCAGTGGGGGCTAGAGTTCAAAAATCTATGGATCGAATCTCATCTTGTGCTCATGCTTTGTATTCTTTTTGGATATCCTTCTCCTAGTCATAGTAATACACTTTTAATTATCAATAAAGAAAACCCATGAGAAAATTCAAACACTGTTTTAAAAAGAGGAGTTCAAATCCGGTCAGATTTCGATTAGTTTGAACTACATAACTAATGAATCGAACTGCACAGTTAATTGTTGGGTACATGTGTCACTCCTCTATTAGATATTGTATTGATCAAACCCAGGCTTGACGGGATCCAATAGGAGAGTGACACTTGTACTCAACAATTGATTGTGCAGTTCGATTCATAGGCTGTGTGGTTCGATAGTCAGATTGAATCCAGACCCTAAAAAGAGGGTGTTACCCACATTTAGAGTTCAAGACTTCCTTGTTAGTTTGACCACTTCATCATTTTTTACACTGTTGTTAAAATTCCAAAAGAGCTGCAAAAAAAATTCAATAGGAAAGCAATTGCATCTAACCAAAAAAAAAAATTGATAACTATTTATTTGAATATATCTTCAATCATATCTAAACACACCATGAAATTGTCTTCATTTTCCTAAAACTAGTAGGAACTTCCAAATCCAAAACCCACAAAGAAGAGTTCATTGATTCATTGGTGCAATACAAAAATGTACAATGGACTTCAACCATCCATCAAGTTCAACACAAAATCCAAATCCGTTGATGCTGGTTTGACAAGATGGAGCTCCTCTTCAATAAGGGGGGACATTTGTGTATCCCTGAGGACATTCAATTCCAGTTTCTTGAGGACCCGTGCACTCTTGGCCAAGAACATGACAAACCACATAGAGTGACTGCAACTAAATTTGATCCCATGCATGCCTATGATCCTCACATTGTTGGAGAGACACTGGAATGGCTCTCCCTGTTTATCCCAAAAGTCTTGCTGCCATGTCGACCTGAGTCTTCTAGCTGGGACATTCTGATGAACAACAACATCGAGCTTTCATTATAAATATGAGTAGTGATTACCTATGAAGGAAATGAAATATTCACATTTAGGGTGTGTTTGTGCACAGTGACGGGGAAAATGAGGGAAAGGGAAGAAATGTTGGTCAAAAGAAAAGTGATGAAAAAGAGATTTTTTTCCCTTTGACCAGTTTATATGCTGTTTGTGCCTATAATGGAAAGTGATGGGAAATAAAAATTGTTGTTTGTGCCTGTAATGGAAAGTGACAGAAAATAAAAATTATTATCCTGAATAAAAATTCACTTTACAATGTACTTTTGAGATTTCAAACTATGAGAGTTTTAATTTTTTGAAAGCTGCCACAAACTCCAGAGTAATCTCTAGAAACCACTTTTTTTAATTGAAATCTTAAGATTTTCAAAAGATTAAGGGTTTTCATTTTTTTTAAATGCTTTTCCCCCTTCTAGCAAAATCTGGAAATCATCTTACTCCAAAAGAAAAAAAGAAAAAAGAAAAAAAAATTCTTATTGGGGGTAGGTAGAAAAAACATATTTTGATTGCTTTAGATCTTCAACATAGGGATGAATTAAAAAAGGTCTCAATCTAAGATCTCAAATAAACCATAAAAATGAATATAAGATCTCAGGTTAAGCAAAACCAAAATATCCAAAAAAAAAAAAAAAAACCCTAGATCTATTCAGTAAATAAAAAAATCTAAATCCATTCAATAAATCAAATCAGATTTAATAAAAAAAATAAGCAAGGATAAGAGGATAAAAATATTTTATCACATTGTTTTTGTTGGTAAGAAGAGAAAATCATATTCTCTCACTTTTCTCCAATTTCACTGGAAATTTTTTTTTTCTAATTTTAATAAGACAAAATAGCAAAAGTAAAGTGAGGGAAAATTTTCTTCCAGTGTGACAAACACCAGGTTTTTTAAGTGACCCATGAGAAATTTTTTACTTTTTTTTATTTTCCTTTAAACACAAACACTCCCTTAGGTCCCTTACTAACCTTAACAGAGATCTCCTGAAGCTTAGGGGCGTTCCTCAATATACGAGAGAACCCTTCCATGGCCGCCAACTCCGTGAAATCCATTTTTATAGTTACACGAGTCAAGTTGAGAAATGTAGCCTCAATTATCGTCGAATTCTGTGTTTAGATATATTGGAAAAGAAAAATCAGTAAGCACCCATTCGAAACTAGATATCAAAAGGCCCATTCCAATGATTTTGCTAGCTTTTTTAATGACGCTTTCACTAGTTTTCACACACACCCCAAAAAAAAAGGTCCAATCTGTCCATGATTAGTCCATAAGTTGGGGGTACTCTCATTATTCAATTCGGATGAATAATGAGAGAAAAATAAATCATATTGGAAAATAATTTTTTTAAAATTATTATGATAAATATAAGACTTTTTCTTTATCTTGTTCTTTCACTCATTCCTTTCTTTTATTTTTCAAAAGATGGCGGCTTAAGCCAATGGTTTATGTAATAAAACATATATTTTATGAAAAATTAAAATATATACTCTTATAAATTATCCAAAATACTATGGCGCACCACCCATAAAAAAAATTTGATATGAAACAAGGATCTTGTGAAATAAATACCGTTATTGAACGTGTGACAAGGGACAGACGACGGACTCCGTTCTCGCGTTTGAAAAACTCCTCCATGATTGAATATACATCCTCCTCATCAGGACGTCCACTCTGCCAACAAACAATGAGCTCCACTTTCTGCAATGGAGGAATCAACTCGAGCCCTTGCACCTTGAGAAGACCACCACGTACACACAGCTTCAACAACTTCAGATGCTGTAGATCACCAATTTGAAGTGTTGTACATGGGGAATCACAGTAAACCAATATGCACAACCTCTCAAGACGTGGGCATCTCGAGATGAGCCGTCGGTAGGTCTCAACCGAAGTGTTAGAGCAAACCCTTAGGAACTTCAAGCAAGGGAAGCCGACGAATCCGTCGGGGATTTGAACGCGACAGTTGACCAAGCATAAATTGACTAATGTTCTGCAGTGTCTGAAAACTTGGACTGGGATACTAAAAGCGCTGTTATTAAATATAAAAAGGGCTTTTATGGACTTGTTTTGGAGACGATTGATGAAACCATTGACATGGGGACCGTGATGATAGAGATTGTGGGACAAGACGAACGTTTCGATGGAAGGCCCGATGCGATCGAGCAGCCGATCAATGATGGAGAGCCATTCATTTGATGCGCACCCGTCACTGTCTTTCTTCCAGTGGATTTGGTCGGAGTCCTCCGTGAATTCGAGGCGGGGCATCTCGGTGTAGATGTGCCTCCATTGTTTCGCGAGGGAGCTTGTACGGACGGCGTCTTGAATGGGTAACTTGGTTAGGATGTGAGCAAGGATTTCATTGGGTAGTTCACTAATGTTGGTCTCTCTGTGACATCTCTTCATGGTCTCTCTCTCTTCTCTTTTGATTAGTTTTTGGTTCTGATTCAGGTGTTTATAATGAGTTTTGGTCTGGTTTTTTTTTTTTGGCAGGACGAAAGTTAATTATTGCGTTCAAGATTTTCTTTGATTGTTACAAGTAATGGAAATCTGTCTGTCTGGTTTTGATTGATGAGTTTGTTAGGAGAATGCAATTACTTTTCTATATGCATTGAAAAAGGAAAGTAACAAACTAGGATTTTTCGAAATTTTATTCATTGACCTTTCATCCATCTTCCACGTAATGACGTAAATCTCAAACCGATATGATTTCTAATAATTTTATGGATCTGATTTGTTAGGAATGATTAATGGCCATTGATATTGAAAAAGATTTATGTTTTATGTGGGTTGAAAGATATTTCACAAGAAAGTGTCACCCTTCCATAAAATAGCGTTTCCTTTATTTTTGTTTATTATAATTTGTTATACCGAAATTGGTGCCAAAATTTTCAGAAAAATAAATATATTTTAATCAAGTCGAGTCGATATTTAGAATCTCAAATTGACTCACAATTTTCTAAAAATTAATTATATGTATATGATTCAAATTGAGTAAAAATATTTAGAATATGAAATGGAGTCAAAAGTTTTCAGAAAAATAAATGTATTTACATTATTTTTGGAAAATACACTTCCAATAAAAAATATTTCAATAAATTTTGAAATAATTCGATTTTTATTTTTGATAAATAATTTTAGGGTTGGTTGTATTAAATATTCATAATATAAATCTTAATATCTTTCATTTCTATCCATAAAATTTTTAGAATATTTTGCATTTTAATTAGAAAAAATACCCAAACAAAGTCTTTTAAAGATCCAAAATATCCAAATCAGTCTTTTTTAAAATTTTACTCAAAAAGCATTCTTTTACTATTTTATCACTAAAATGACGTAGTTACCCTTATTTTTACGTAATTGTTATCACTCTTGATCTATTTTGAGAAGTATAGTTTGTATTTGTTGATATGTTATGCATAAATTTTATAATGTTTTGCAATATAATAGATGAATAAATTATTTCATGCTTTATTTTTCATAATTCATATATAATATGTCATAATCTATCTATTATCTAAATTTTTTGAAATATAATAAATTCATTAAAACATATTAGATTAATCAATAAAAAATATACTTGTTATGTATAACATGAATACAATTATCATAGTTATATTTCAATGTGTAATGTGTGGCTCGACTCGTTTATAAACGGGTCGAGCCGAGGCAAGGCAAGCTCCCAAGCCTCAACGGGCCTAGCGTTCTTCTTCATTTTAGGGTTTTTAAGGATCCTAAATGAGTCAAGTTCATGAGCCTAAATGAGTATAGCTTTGTATTAATTTAATGTTCTGATCTTATAAAAGAGTTTAGTCAAGTTTCAACTAAGTTTTTTATAACACAACGAGTCGAATTTTAACACAAAATGAAGTTTGATCCAGGTCCCGAGCCTAACCGAGCTTTAAAAATTGTTCAAGCTCGCTCACATAATAGATTAATCAATAAAAAATATACTTGTTATATATAACATGAATACAATTATCATAGTTATATTTCAATGTGTAATGTGTGAAATATATTTGAAGTAATAATCAGATGATGGAAGGGTAATAAAGTCATTTTCAAGAATGACAATTTAGGCTAGGTGGATAAAAAACGGGGTGGGATATCAGTAAAAAGAGTTTTCTGCCTCTCCAAATATAAACTTTATTGTACTTTTTTTCAAAAATGTAAAATTTACGATAGTTTTACATCAATCAAAACAAATGAACCTTTTTGGAAAAATATACAAAAAAAACTACAAACGAGGTAGATGCATCGATACAGTGTTGACTGGTGCGATGGAGCTAACAACACAAAGGATTGGCACATATCAACAATCATGAGCACATACACTGGTGCAAGTTGTGCGGAATCAGCAGTGAATTCCACATGACCACCTGAGCCAGACTTTCACCAGTAATCCCCGCAGGAGCACGTCCCATCGACGAAGTGGTGGAACCGGTTCCGGTCCCTAACAACAATCCTCCTCCCGGTGATCTTCGATATCAGCTTAGTCACCTCGTGGCAGTCCAGGCACACCCTCAGATTCTTCACTATCCGAATGGGCGTTCCAGGCCTCGTGCTGATCAGCCCGAAAGCGATCGCCAGCCTCTCGCTGTGCACACTCAGCACCCTCTCCTTCTCCGCCTCATTCACGTCGTGCAACACCAATTCCGTCCTCGGAACGTACCCTCTCGCCTTCAATGCCTCCCTCAGCTCCTCCAACATGGCATAGATGTCCCCGCTCTTCGGATGGCTCAGATCCCCCATCAAGAACTCATACACCCGTCCGTCCACCTCGATCGAGCTGCACCCGGGCTCCTTCTGTACTTTGTGTTCCTTCATCAACGCCCTCGCTCTTGCTACATTCTTCCAGTCCCCTTTCGAGGCGTAGATATTTGAGAGTAGTGTATACGTCCCCGAATTGGCGAGTCCGTTTGCGACCAAGAACTCCGCTATCTCTTCTCCTAGAGACGCGTTTCCGTGAAGCTTACAAGCGCCCAAGAGTGTCCCCCACAAGACCTGGTCAGGCTCCATCGGCATCGATTTCACGAGTTCGTAAGCCTCCTCGACATGCCCCGCACGACTGAGTACGTCAATCAAGCATCCATAGTGCTCTATCTTTGGCTCAATCGCATAATCCTCTTTCATCGAGTGGAAGAGCCTCCTCCCCTCATCCACCAGACCCGCATGCCCACACGCGCTCAGGACTCCGATGAATGTTATGTCGGTTGGCCAGAGCTTGAGTTCGGTCATATCGGAGAAGAGCCTCAGCGCTTCTCGGCTGAGCCCGTTCACGGCGTACCCGATGATCATCGAGTTCCACGCAACGACGTCCTTGTTCCTGATGCCGTCAAACACCAGTCTCGCGTCTTCGAGGCTCCCGCACTTGCAGTACATGTCGACGAGCGCGGTCCCCACCTGCGCTTCCCCAACGTCGATGCCATTGGACTTGGCGTACGCGTGAATCCAACGGCCCGATTCAAGCGCGCCAAGCTGGGCGCACGCCGAGGCCACAGAGAGCACGGAGACCTCATTGAATCTGATTTTGGACGACAACATGTCGCGGAAGAGGGAGAGCGCCTCGTTTGGCCGACCGTGCTGGGTGTACCCATCGATCATCGCGTTCCAGCACACAACGTCCCTATCAATAGTAGAGTCAAAGACCCTACGCGCATCATCGACGGACCCGTTCTTCGCGTGACAGGTGATCATGGCCGTGGACGTGACGAGGGTTCTATCCGTCATTGTCTCGAACAAGTGGGAGGCGCTCTCGGTGTCCCCGGCGCGCGCGTACATATCGAGGAGGGTGGTGCGCACGTACGGATCATTGGCGAGGCTGGACTTGACAACGTGGGAATGCACGGCCCGGCCTTGATTGAGGGGACACGATTTCAAGATGGAGGAGTAGGTGTGGGCGTTGGGGGTGACGCCCGAGAAGAGCATGAGAGAGAAGAGGGAGAGGGCTTGGGAGTGGAGGGCGCGGGAGGCGTGGGAGTGGATGAGGGAGGTCCAGAGATAGACGTTGGGGGAGTCAGTGAGAGAGAAGAAGAGGGAGAGGGAGCGGTCGAGGCGGCCGAGGGAGGCGTAGGTGCGCTGGAGCTTGAAGTTGACGATGGGGTGGGAGTGGATGCCCGCGCGGAGGGCCGCGGCGTGGATCTCGAGGAGGCGGGGGATGGTCGCGCAGCCGTCGAGGAGGGTGCACGCGCGGTCGGGGAGGAGGACGGGGGAGGGGGGAGAGGTGGAGTGGGGTGGGGGTGGGGATAGGGGGAGCCTGGTGGGGATAGACATGGTGAGCATCATTAGTGTGGTGCTTTTGGGTTGTTTCACTTGTGAGAGTTGGAGGGGAAGTACGTCTTGGGAAGGGATAGGGTGGATTTGGAAAGAGTTTGGTGTTTGGAGGTGGAATTGGAGGCTTAAAAGTTAAGATTTTTAAAATCTTGTGTTTCAAAATCATAATTAAAATGTGTTTGAATTTTTTATTTTTTTTAACACAAAATTTGTTTAAATTCATATCCAAACGGGATGAATTCGTCCAATTTTGGGTTTTTTTTGAATATTTGTAACAATAGCCATGTTTGATTAATATTAGCAGAAAATGATTGAGTTGTTTGTTTTTATTCTTTTAAAGAAGGCGCTCACGTTTTTTTTGTATTATCTAATAACCATATTTGTATATTTTTATACTAAATTTCAAATTAAAATAAAATCAGATAATATTAAAATAGAATTTAAATATTTAATTATATCTTATCTAAATGTGAAATTTTAAATTATTTAAGATTTTAAAGTTCAGATAAAATCTTAATAAATAAGATTGAGATGAAATTTCAAATTTGAATTATATTTAATTTAATAAATGAGATTGAGATAAAGAATTTGAATTAATTTGAATTTAAAATTTAATTAAAATATAATTCAAAATTTAAAACTTACCTCAATATTATCTATTAAATATAATTCAAATTTTAAAATTTATCTTCTTGTGTATTAAAATTTTATCTAAATTTTAAAATCTTGTATAATTAAAGTTTTAAAATTTCAATATTCTAGATTGAGATAAAATTCAAAATAATCTTATCCATTAAAATTGAGATATAATCAAATATTTAAATATTATTTCAATTTTAATTTGATAATAAATATACCAAAGAAAATCAGATGATTTTTTTTTAACGAATTGAGATGGATGCATGATATATAAATCCGACGTGATTTATATATCACGCGAGTCCAGGGCTATTTTTTTTGGGTTAACATCCACCAGACAGGGCTCTGTTGTTGCAAATATTAAAACAACTGGGGTTATCTGTGCAATTTGTCCTTTTAGTTTTTTTGGTTTTTCGAGGGGTGGAAAATTATATATTTGTCGGTGTGTTTTCCGCGAAAAACGGAGAATGTGTGTCAAGGAACATTATATTAAGTGGACCCCACCCGTAAATGTGAGCTTTGAGAGTTGCACGTGAGACTGTAAGCATGGCTCGGAGAAATGTCTTAAAACACCCGTGCTTTTTAATAACATATCCAGCCTTTTTCTTCTCGTTAACATGTTTTTTCTAATTAAAAGTTGTAAATATTTTTTTTTCTAATTATAAATTAAGCTATTGGCTATGTAAATATATATTGTAAACCTATATTTTTCTAAATATTATTTGTAATTGTATGTTGTAAAAGACACTGCAGACCCTAATACTCTCTTTATTCGTTTTATGCATTCAGTTTAAAGACTTTATTTTAAGATGATAGTAGTGAGACAAACTTTTCATATCTAGTTGTCACGAGATATTTAACCACACATTCAGTTTTTATCTAGGATATATGTCTTTACTAATCAAGTATATATTGTATTAAAAGATGTAACAAATATGCATTTAATCAAGCATAAACCTTTTTTATTTTGTTATGTATTTCATTAAATAAATATATAATTAATTTTTTTTAAAATATGTTGAGACTTAATGAGTGACCTAAAGTTGACATTTCGGTTTGAGCAATGATACATTCTCAAATTTTACAACATTGTTTACAGTTATCATATTACTAACATAATGTATGAAATCACATAATATTGTATATAGGGGTGGACCCACAGTAAGAACAGGGGGACTGAAGCCCCTCTCCCCCCAATTTTTATTTTTATTTTTGTTTTTTTATAGCAGCGGATTGTCATAAGCATTTATTTTTACAATTAATTGAATGTATTATCAACTTGTGCTCTATAGTTCTTTCCTTCAAAATGGGTTTTAATATTCATTATGATAACATTTTATCTTTAAAATCAATAATTTAAAATTATTTATTTTAAAACAAAAAATATTTCTAAAAAATTTTATTTTAAACAATTATGGTAGTTTTTTGTTTTAGTGATTTTTTAAATTATAAAAAATGGAAAAAAATGTTTCTAATATTTATGTTTGAATATCATATACAATATTTTTACCATATCTCATAATTTAAAAATATTTATATTTATAATGTTTTATATTTTTAGAGGAATATTTTGGATTAATAAAAATATTCTAAGTAATTTTTTTCAAGCCCCACCTGAAAAAAAATTATGCATTCAATATATTTTAGAAAAAATTAAAAAAGAATCATTTTTCTTCTAATTCACGGGGACGAAACGGAAATTTGAAGTTCAAGGAAGGACTCGAAAATAAATTTTAGTGGAAAAGGCCACGTAGAATGAACGGAAAACATGTAATCTAGGCCGCGAGTGAAGGCAACTGATCCCATACTGAGAACGGAAACCACTCGACAGGCTTTCAAACAAATTCATTCAGAGCTGGTAGTCACTTGCGTCCATGATTCTGTCTCTCTCTCTCACTCACGGGGGCAATGTTTCAGCATTAAAAAGGGAGACATTTAAAGCTGGAAAGCAAAGCAAATAATACAAGCTATCATCATCGTCGTCGTCGTCTCCTTCTTCACATTGAGGTTACCATCATCAAAAGTGATCGGTTTCAATGGAAGAGGAGGACCGAGAGGGTTGGATCTTCGTCCGAAGACGCCCGTACGAGTGGGACGGTTTGGGCTCGGGAGAAGATGTGCCGCCGGACGGGTCTCTCCAAATCCGGTTCGCCGGACCCGCGGAGCACTGGACCGACGCGGCTCCCGTTGGCAATGGCCGCCTTGGCGCCATGGTCTGGGGCGGAGTCGCCACAGAGAAGCTTCAACTCAACCGTACGTCTCTCGATCTCTCTCGTTTTCTTTGTGGCTGTGTTTCTGGTTTTTGTTCTTTTTCTTTTTAGTCTAATCGTGTTTTTTTAATGGAAGTTTTGATAGAGATTTTTTTTTGGTTGCTCTGCATCCCTTTTTATTGATTATATTAACTGATGTGTATGGATGATCGAAACATTTGATGTCCTTATTAAAGACTTGGGGGCACAGACTGGAAATTTATGATAATTTAGTTGAGCAAGAAAGCAAACTATTTCGATCCGTGTTTGAATGGATTCGGCGATAAGAAAGCCAGTAAACGCAAATACGGATCTAAATGGTTTTTTTTTTTTTTTACTTATGCGTGGACACGGCTTCATATCACTCACCAAATTGCATTCAAGCCATTTTTTGGCATTTCCAGACACGACCAAAACAATGATTCTACAATGTGAGGTCCAACCATCTGGATTCTCGGAACGCGGGCGTCTGCTCCACACATCCAAACGGGCCCTGGATACATGAGTAATCTGTTCATAATGTTTAAATTAAACAATTCACTTGGATATGTATGATTTCGGATAATGAGTTAATTAGTAAACATTGTTATTTGAGCACTTTGTTCCAGGGGGTGTAGAATTGTGATTACTCATCATAAATCGGTAAATATTGTGATTTGAAAACTTTTTAGAAAACATACACGAAACGTTCATTTATTTGATTGATGAGAATCTAAAAGGTTTCCCAGGTTCACAACTTTTCCTTGACAACAGTGATTTTCAACTTCTATGTCATGCACCGTATCTTCATGGGGGATTTTTTTTAAGAGATTTTTCTTATTATGTAATATTGATTTATTTATCAGACTTTATTTTGGAGTTGAGACCATCTGTATTGTTTTGTTTTTCCTCAATATATTCTTGATGTCTTCAATTCAAAACAGGTTGTGCGCAGTGGGATATTTTATATGTTTGTTGACATTTACACTACTTTATGAAGATCTAGCTTGAGACTAATTGTTGTTTGAGATTTATAGCATACTATCCTTTCATTGTGTCATGTTCTGTTTTATCATTAGTCCTCTGTTATCACATATCTAGATGACACCTCAAGCATTTTAGACATCAGTAGTGTTTCTTTTTGGTTTGCTTGAAACTAAATGCTTGATTTTCCCTTAATAATCATTGATTAGACAATTTTCTATGGTTTGCCTCCAACTAACTGTTGTTATTTCTATTAATTTATATAATGTAATCATGTTTTTATATTGATGGGAAAACTCACGCACTATAGGACACTTATAAAATTATTGTGTAGATGATACTCTTTGGACTGGAATACCTGGTGACTATACAAATCCACAAGCACCGGTTGCTCTTTCTCAGGTCAGAAAACTAGTTGATGATGGACAATATGTTGAAGCTACTGCTGCAGCTTTTGGCTTGTCAGATCATCCATCAGATGTAAGTTTCTTCTTTTCTCTCAGTTTTTTTTTTTTGTGACAAATGGGATCAAGTTGGGGAATAAATTCGTGCTAGATATCATCCAATCAACATATGTTATATTAGAGTGATTTCTGTATCTTCTAAACCTCTTCCTAGTCATCGTATGTTCCACTGGATTCTCATATATTGCTGATTTATATTACAATAGTGAACAATTTTACTAAGGCATTCATAAGAGCACATTCTTGAATAGAAACATATATTTTCTATAGAAATATATTCTAACATGTGTAGTAGATTTAGGCATGCCTTAAATACTTTGACCACATTCATAGTGCACTATCATATGCTTCTAGCACTTCTAAACTGAGTGCCTAATTCTACATTATCCAATGCAGATTTAAAAGCATATGTCAAATTGGGTGAAAATGGATCTTTTTAATTCTATCTATGTTAAATTTCCTTTTTGAGAAAGGTAGTTCACCAATTATCATTAACTAGATAATCAAAGTACAGAAGAAGAGAAAAATCAGCAGACATCCAAAATTTAAACCCAAGCCAAACTTACTCAACAGAGAACACACCCTCCTTTTCAATATACGCACTTTCTCAAAATAGCAATTGAAGCCTTGAGCGTGAGAACACACGTCGTTTAAAAAACAGATAACACCAGATGTTCTCAAAATAGCAATTGAAGCCTTTAAATAACTTGTTGTTCCTATCAACCTATGCTAAGTTAGCATTAACTGGTATAGTTGAGTTGATGGGATGCATATTTAAATTTTGTTTCTTGTCTATGACTGGTATAATTAACTGGTATCTTTATGTTGACATGTTCATGTACAAGGTCCTGTTCAGGAGCTACATATTGTACTTGAGAAAGGGGTTATCTTGGGTTTATTTATCTACTGGTTTTGAAATACTTTTACAGGAAAAAGAAGGAAGCAAAACACGGATTTAAGTAAGATATTTTGATTGACTTTTTTTGAAATGCCATGTAATTTCTCCATCCAGTGTATGATGAATACTATATTAGTCTTATCATATTTGTATTGTGGAATTTTTTCAGGAGTTAACATATAATAGTGACTTATTTATATTCTTTCCGCATATCTCTTGGGTGAATTACAGAGACACAAAATGAATTTGCTACATATAGTTTGATTTGGCTGATCTGCACACCAGTCCCTCCCTCTGGAATGTTAAGGTACATAGATAGCTTAATAATAATCACAAGCTAGGTAGATAAAACAAAAGAATCATACTTCATTCATGAAAGAAAGTAAGAGAATTTCAGGGCAAAGTTCTCCAAATAGAGTAAGCGTAAAAAGATCGTTTTTATCTCTAGTTTTTTCTTATTATTCTTTTTTTTATCAAGGAGGCAAAAGTCCAATGGATGATTAATTATGATATGTATCACTAAACTTATTAATTATGATATGAACCCTTAATCATTTCTGCAAGATTAACATATTTATCCCAGGAACCAGTAAATACTTTTGCTATAAAGAAGTATTGTCCGGCTTGTAATATTGGTTTATGCAAGATTAACATTTTTATTTCAAGAAGGATTGCTACCAGTAACTTATTGAGGCTTGTAATACTGTTGTATCCATCATTAATTTGCTCCATATATTGAGAAGTTAGGAAGTGCTTCTATATTTTCTCATAATTATTCATTAGATATGTATTAGAATTTACTTCTCAAGAAATGGAATTTAAATTAAATTGTTTTTTTCCTAATTATTATGCTTTTTTTTGTTGTGTGTGTGACAATGAAGGTGTACCAACCTCTTGGTGATATCGAGATTGATTTTGGTGATTCCCATATCAATTATTCTGGTTATGAAAGACTACTTGATCTTGATACTGCAAAGATAAATGTCAAATATAACATTGGGGATGTTGAATATACCAGGGAACATTTCGCCTCAAATCCACATCAAGTATTTGTGACCAAGATTACTGCAAGCAAATCTGGCTCTCTCTCCTTCACAATTTCTCTTAACAATAAATTGCATCACCAGACAAGTGTAAATGGTTCAAGTCATATTGTCATGAAAGGAAGCTGTCGTGGTAAACGTATACCGCCTAAAGGAAATGTCTTTGATAATCCAGAGGGAATTCAGTTCGCTGCAGTTCTTAATTTGCGGATTGGAGGAGATGGAGCAGAGATACATGTTGTAGATGATAGTAAGTTGAGAGTTGAAGATTCAGACTGGGCTCTTATACTTCTGGTCGCTTCATCTTCATTTGATGGACCATTTACTAAGCCATCAGATTCCAAGAAGGATCCTACTCTGGAATGCATGAATGTATTAAAATCATTAGAGAACATGTCCTTTTCTCAGCTTTATACATATCATTTGGATGACTATCAGAATCTTTTTCATCGTGTATCTTTGAAACTTTCTGGAAGCTCCAAGTTTTCATGTGAAGAAGAAAAGTCTGCTTTGACAAGTCAGACCCATGATACATTTCATGGAACGAGGAGACTTGCATCATCTATACCTGATTTGTCATCTGAAGTGACCAATGATGTTCTAGTTTCTACTGCAGAAAGAGTGAAATCTTTCAAAGTCGACGAGGATCCTTCTTTGATAGAACTTCTTTTCCAATATGGACGATATTTGCTTATCTCTAGTTCCAGGCCTGGAACCCAGTTTTCAAACTTACAGGGAATATGGAACAAGGACATTGAGCCGGCATGGGAGTAAGTTCTTTCCTTTCAATTGTCTGAAATGAGAGCTTTTACTCTTAGTTATACTTATTAGTGATTTTCAGGACAATACATAAAATTATGGATTGTGCAACCCAATGCTATATTTGTGTATCATTGACTCACTACCTGTATTGTAACCTGAGCATTGTGTTGAAAAAGTATTACACTTCAATGAAACACTAGAAACATCATACTCAGGTCAAAGAAAGATTACTAAGACGTCCGGTTGTACATGGTCCTTTTGTAGATGATAGTTGGATGAATGTGAAAATTGAAAGTCAATGAGACCCTGGTCGTTTTTGTTAATGTATGCGTCTATGTGAGTAATAGTCAGTTACATGTTAGCTGCTGTTCCATGGTGATGCTATTACAAGTTAGATATTTATTTACACCCGCTGCATTGAGCATAATGCATGCCATGCCAATGGTAGACTAATTTCATAAAGAGCTATTACAGGTTACAAAGAGATGATCTTTAAGACCAGATGATCAGCCTTTCCATCCATTCTATTTCTGGATAGAAGTTGTTTTGTGGATAAACTTTTAGAGGGGAGAAATAACTGGACATGTAACCCTTTCTTTTTTCATTATGTTGTGTGATAGTGTCTTGTATCTGTCCATTCATTTTCTGATATTTTTATGTTTAGTTCACATAAAAGGGACCTTTTGGATTTCCAGTATTAAATAGTCGTGAAGAACTTGTGATGGTTGTTACCCATTTATCGACAATGTAAATGACTGGGAAAAAAAAATTATTTGTAATCAGGGGAATGCACAAGTTGCTATTGTACTTGATTATATTATGTTTCTTCTGTGCCAATATTTTCATAAAATGACCTACTCTTGGATCGCAAAGAGACATTTTGAATCAGTTAACATCATATATACATAACAAGATTATTTAATTGTTAAGTATCCATCAAATACTATTTGAAATTGCCCTTTGTTCGTTTTTATATTTTTGAAATTGGATCATCCAATATGATAATTTTTTGGTGGGTCCCATTTTTTCAATGTATTTCAACTTTTGATTTGTGGTGATTGTTCACAGATTACTTGTATGGCTAGCACTACATTAAAATTACTACAGTTTCATATAACAACCAAAATGAATTTTTCATTTGGTTTGTATATTTGTTAAATTATTGTTTTCTTTTTCAGTTGTGCTCCTCACTTGAATATCAATCTGCAAATGAATTACTGGCCTTCGCTTCCTTGCAATCTTAGTGAATGCCAAGACCCCTTGTTTGATTACATTTCTTCTTTGAAAATCAATGGGAGTAAAACAGCAAGGGTAAGTTCATCTTTCCTATTCTAATGTATGTCTCTCATTGAGCATGTATGAAACAAGTTCAATCAATATTCTCAAACTCTACTGTTTGCTATATCATATCGGTGGAGTTATTTTTGGCATTCTATTATGGTTTAGTGGATTATTAATTCTTTATGCATAAAAACCAAATGATTTTTATGTTCCTAATTCAAGTATGATAACCGTTTAAACGCAATCTATGTTTGTTTTTTGACAGGTTAACTATGAAGCGAGTGGTTGGGTTGTGCATCAAGTTTCAGATATATGGGCTAAAACATCACCAGATCGAGGTGATCCTGTGTGGGCTTTGTGGCCGATGGGTGGTGCATGGCTTTGTACACATCTGTGGGAGCATTATACCTTCTCGTTGGACAAAGTAAGATTTTAAGCTATCCTTGACACCATTGATACTTTAAGCATTCTATTGTATTGTTCTATCTACAAATAATGGTTTCAAGGATCTCATATGAATTTATTGTATGGGGCACCTTAGTTGTGTATCATTTATATAAGCTTGGAAGTGAGAAATAGGGTGTATACATTTCTAAACATGGTCACACTGTTACCATTGCATTATATTACTGGAATACAAAGTATCCGACATATATTTATTATATTTAGTTTGGATAATCTCATCTACCTATATTGATTGTCAAATTACTGATTTTACATCCTACTCTAGCTACTACAATTGGACTTCTTTAAGTGCTTGTCTGTTATAGAATCTATATCAAAAGGGAAGAGGCAGGGTCAAAATTCAATGGAGAAAAGTTCAACTCTATCCCCTCATCTTTCTCTAAAATAATCAACAATTTTATAGCTGGCATAAATTAGGACAAACACGGGCATAATTATCCATTTATTAGCACCTATGTTATTCAGATCTTAAAAATTACTGGACTTGAATTACCTTGTTATGAAATTGAGGTTATTTCTAGATTACGATAATTATAAATTGACCTTAAAAAAATAACTTTTTGCCTGCATACTAAATCCTTAACAAGTATTGTGTTGGAATAGAAGTGCGATGACACCTCTTTCCATTCTCGTAGATTTTCATGAAATGTCAATTGTACCACATACCTTGTAGTATCTATTGTTCATATATTCTGGATATACTCAAAACAGAATTTATTATAGGCCTTTTGTATCTTTGAATCTATTGAAATCAGTGCAAATTATCACTTGTGCATTTTCTAATGTTTTCTGTCATTATCTTTTGAATATTGATTGCTAATCTCCCTTCCTATTAGCTTTTTCTACAAGATAAAGCATACCCGTTGTTGGAAGGATGTGCATCTTTTTTATTGGAGTGGTTGATCGAAGGAAGTGATGGATATTTGGAAACCAACCCATCTACTTCTCCAGAGCATTCTTTTATAGCCCCAAACGGAAAAGTGGCAAGTGTGAGCTATTCATCAACAATGGACATGTCTATCATACGAGAAGTTTTTACTGCATTAGTTTCTGCTGCTGAGGTATGTTTCATTTACTTTAATAATAGTAATTTATTAATAGAGTTTTATGCATGATTGAGTTCATTTTTTCCGATTAATACATCTTGAATTGAGGATGTGCCAGCAATGTTAATTTCCAATTGACCTAGGTTTTGGGAATAAGCGAAAGTAATTTTGTTGATAGAGTAAAGAAGGCACAATCGAAGCTATATCCAACCAAAATTGCGAGAGATGGTTCCATCATGGAATGGGTAACTGAAAGTCTTTAGTCTAAACATTTTATTTGAATTCATTCTCGATGGTAAAATTGACATCACATTGGAGAGAATCAAAAGTGGTATTCCATGAAGATCTTGTGACATTTGTGTATATGACAGGCAAAAGACTTTGAGGATCCTGATGTGCACCATCGGCATCTGTCTCACCTATTTGGCCTCTTTCCTGGACATTCAATAACAATTGAAAAGACACCAGAGTTATGTAAAGCTGCTGACTACAGCCTTTACAAAAGAGGTTAGTTCACTAGACACGTTAAATAATTGTTCTTATCCATCTATTCTGTCTTGACATTGTCCTTACTATATATATATAACAGATTTTCTCTGCTCTTTGTATTGTTTTTCTATACCAACACAACACCACCATGAAATTTAATTATATATATATATATAACAGATTTTCTCTGCTCTTATTGTTTTTCTATACCAACACAACACCACCATGAAATTTAATAAAATCAACTCTTGTAGTATGATCTGTGACGACCCCAAACACAAGTGAGTTTCATCTTGTGGACAGGTGAGGAAGGTCCCGGGTGGTCTACTACATGGAAGATTGCTTTATGGGCACGCCTTCGCAATAGCGAACATGCGTATCGAATGGTAAAGCATTTATTCAACCTGGTAGATCCTGCTCATGAAGCCGATTTTGAAGGTGGACTTTATAGTAACCTGTTCACAGCACACCCACCATTCCAAATCGATGCCAATTTCGGGTAGACTTCAAATTACAATTATTTTAATATGGTCAAGTGAAGGTCATTTGATGAGCAGAATGTTCACCTTGACCTATGTTTTTTTGTCACAGTTTCACAGCTGCAATCGCTGAAATGCTTGTCCAAAGTACATTGAAGGACTTGTATTTGCTACCAGCACTTCCTCGTGATAAATGGAATAATGGATGCGTTCGAGGTTTAAAGGCTCGTGGAGGAGTGACGGTCAGCATCTGTTGGAAGGAAGGAAAGCTTAACAAAGCAAGGCTATCGTCGAACAATAAGAATTCATTGATTCGATTGCATTACGATGGAAATGTCACCGATGTAAGGTTATTGTCTGGCAGTGTATATGTATTTAATGAACGTTTGAAATGCTTGAAGACTCGCTCTGTGGGGACTGATTTTTCATGAAAGATTGATGGGTCTTATCAGCTCTCTTTTGGACCAATGATTATGCAATGTTACTCCATAAAAGATGATGTACCCAATGAAGAACATAAAAAGGGTAGCCAATTAATTGGATGAGAATATTTATTTATATTGCCCCTTTTGATTTGTGAGCTTTGCTTCATTAATGTGCCTATTTATAGATTAAGAACTTGATGACATAGCGACACTTACACACTGAATCACTAATCACCATAACTTGTTATAAATTACTTACTGAATCACAATACCAAGAAATCAGTCATCTGATTGTAACTCACGAAGCACTATAACTTGTTATAAAATTCAGAACAGACAATGGAGACAATAAAGCCATTTCTAAAGCTATTGCAAATACATGCATACCATTTACAAATTTCTTTTAATAGAAAAATATTATTTACAATTGACAAAATCATTTTCCATAGTTAATGCAACCCGTTGTGAATTCCAAGAACAAATACCATTTACAATTGCTAATATGCATTCCTTATTCTGTGCTGTACAACTTCCTTCCTGGGACTTGTTAAGTTGCTCCCTACACAAGCCCAATGGATACAATGATACAAATACAATGAGAGAGGCCCCAAAAAATTGGGATTTGTGTGTGCACGTGCATGTCTAAATCCAAGGAGATCTAAAACAAATGATTTAGGGAAGACATCGGTTTCTAAAACAATCCAATGGAGTATACCGGCATGGAGAGAGTAATCTTTACTACATCCTAAGGTCTAACACACACACACTGCTGTTGGAGAAACCGGCTGCTATTCTGTTACCTTCCCTGTTCCAGCATACATCAAAGACATCACCATGCCCATTATATGTCTTAACAACCTTTCTGTCTTTTACAGACCAAATGTGAATGCATTGATCCTGAGATCCACTGGCTAGATACTCCCCATTCGGGCTAAACTCGATCGCATATACTGGTTGCCTGTAAAAAAGGTAAATCAAACTCTAGTTTAGGCATGTACTCTAAATACATGGAACCTCAAAGGAGACAGTCATCAGTACCAGTGAGCTTCCAAGCTGTGAACTTGAAAACCATACTCCACGTCCCATAGCTTCACTGTTGAATCAAAGGATGCACTGGAGAACATAGACACAAAAGCAAATCAAAGGATTGTAACCAACATAATTCAAAACATGAGAACACATGATGGGAAGAAAAACTGAGCCAGTAAAAATGAATACAAGTTAATTGTAGAGGACACATTCAATGGTATTGTCAAAATATTCTGTGCTTTATTCCTTGAAAAATATTCCGTCAAAATTTTAAGGGACCTGTCATGGGTTGTTAAGGTTCCTGACTCATACACAACAATTTGAACCGTGAAGCGTCAATACATCCAGTATAACTAGCATGTAGGCTCCTTTGTCATCAGCAGTGATACCTTGTGCCTAGAATAACCTTTATTATTATGCGAATGCTACAGAAAAGTTACTTAGGATATGTCTGTCCCATCTTTACATCCTGATGTTGAATCACTAGCATGACACCTTTTTTGGAGCTGTCACATACATGTCTGACATTGATGTTATACCGCTTCTCCATTATAGTATAGTAAGATGCCATGTCCAACTCGCACAAGTGTGTATACCATTGTTACATGTTGAATCACTACTACTACATAGTGAATGCAAACAAAAGTTGAGGGTGTTGTTTCCATACAGCGTCTGAAACTCCATTTGATCTATATGAACTGCAGATTCTTAAATGTTGCAATGGTAATGAATGCATGGCATCAGTCTTCTTAAAAAAAAAAGGAAAAAAAAAAGAAAGAATTTCCAGCAAACAAAAAAGCACCAGGAAACAGCTGACACTTACCTAGCCAATAATAGTGGCAGGTTTGGATTGCTAGTTGCTGGACCAGTTGGGCTCCATCTAATACTATATATTTCCTGTGACAAATTTTACCAAGGATATTTGCAGTCAATTGCAAAATCATGGTTGGAAAAAAAAAGGAAGAAAAAGACCCAAATGTTGGCAACCTTTTTGTGCCTCCGCAGATCATGAAGGAATTCGTCATGCTTCAAGTCCCAGATCTGCATCAAAATTAAGTGTGAGCAACAATGTCCGGTAATCCACATAAATGACAAGATAAACCCTTTAAGAAGGCAAAAATTTGGACTGATAAAGAATAAAGAATAAAATCACCAATATCCATCATAACAACAGCGGACATTAATTTGAAAACTGATCCATCTTAGGATTCTGACAATGTAAATCTTTAGCCTTTACACCTATTTCTTTGCATAATAAACCCTTCAAGGATTCTGTCTCCCACAAGGATCATAAAAATAAACCTAATCCTTCATACAAATTGAACATAGTTCCAAAAACATATCAGTCAATTCTCAACCAATTTATCTTTCACTTGGATGTGCTAACCATTAAACCATCCTGGCCTACTCATGTCATGGATCCCTCAATGCATATTCACTTCAGGTACTTGATAGGTTATAAGTGAAGACTCCACTTTGTCTCCCATGTGAAAGTCAGTCTTACCATTGCAAGGATACCATTCTAAATGCTGTTCCATCACTTGACACATCTGTCATACATATACTCACCCCCCCCCTTACTGGGGTGAAGCATAACTAAGAAATTAGGGGGAACAAGGAGAGAAAAAGTTGTTTGTCTTAGGAGAATAAACCTCAATAACTATGCATGGACAAGTTAGGAATAAGCCCGATAACTATTCTAGAGGGATGCTGAAATTGCTTATCAGCGCTTATCTATACCAATGGATTTTACAACTCCCATGAGGCCTATTTATGGCATTTAAGTTTGTTGAGATGAACAATATCTTATCTAAATCCCAGTTATTTCAATAACTAATATATTAACCATCTTTACAACTCAATAGATTCCTAATAACATAATCTTAAAAAACCAAATACTTCTAAGTCTTACAAATCCTAACAAACTCATTTTTTAAATCTATAGAAAAAATCTATGGTTACATGGCAAAAATCTCAAAATAATTATTTAAGTAAAATAATAAAAAATCAAAACAACCCATATTCAATTTGCATCAGAAAGTTAATGACCACCTTAGCTTTTTCAATCATCACTTTACCCACTTTCACATTAGGAAAAAAACTAGCACATACAATAACGAAATGCCATAGAAACCATAAATTAAACAAACAAAAAAATCTCCTGCATATCTTTCAATACTCAAAGCAACACATGTTAGATTGGCTTTCTTACAATATTACTTTTCTAATATGTATCTTGTCTGATAAATATTGGATTAAAAAGGTGACTGATCAACTGTAAGAGAAAAATAATGACATGAAGTATAGATTTCCATTCCTAGATGATAGTTATCACCTCATGGATAAAAGCAACATTTACCTTTGCAGTCCCATCATCTGAGCAGGATGCCAAAAGTGTAGCAGTGGGATCCCATTTGACAGAATTAACTTCCCCCTGAAATAGATATCATCCAAGCAATCCCCCATGTATTAACAATATTTTACCATATTTGTCCACATTTTCATTTTGTGATTATCTTAAACTTCAATATCATACTATATAAATTACTTGTTAATTCGATATAATGCAAAAAAGAAGGCAACATGTCTAAGCAAAATAAGTTATGCCCCTTTAGATATTTCACTATAGGATGAAGCTTTACTTAAATTTTCTATCCATTTGTTTTTAGATGTGTGACGTTTTCTAAACAAGACGAACATTTTTTTATGAAGCATCACATTTTAACGAGGGAGAACGGAACTATAAGTTGGAAAGCATATCAAACTATAAATCTCTGATGATAATACAACTTTTGTGGTAAATTCAATATCTAAGAATAGATTTAGTAGGAAAATTCAAAGATGCAATAAAACGACGAAGATCACATGTTTGCGACAATATAAAGAAAATTCCATGCACAGACCTGATGTCCCAAGAAGGTCTTCATTGGTCGATTTACTCCAACCTTGCAAACATAAATTTTGCAATCCATTGAACCAGAGGCAAACTGCACATTGTTTCTCCAATCAACATCAAGTATTGCAGCTGCCAAGTACAGAAATAGAAGCAATTCTTTTTTATCCTCATGTGACATGGTTATAGGAAGAAAAATATGGACCCTCATCTGATCAATACCAGTATGGAATTCAAATTGCTGCTTGCAGTCTCCTATTTTCACATCCCACACAATAGTGGTTCTATCCATACTCCCAGTAAGTAGAAAATCACCCTTCTTGTTCCACTTCAAAGAGACAACCGTTCCTCTATGTTTGTCTAATTCACTCCTTAACTCACCTGTTCAATATATTAAGCTCACAAAAATGACGGGAAATACAAAACATCATTCTGGAAAAAATAAGCTTCATGAAAACTCTAATGAACCAGGTATGGTAATGTTTCATTGCAGAACACCAGAGATAAAACAGTGTTATAATACAATACAAGATATGCACTTTGAAAATATAAGCACTTTAAATCATTAGACAATCGGTTTGAGCATGAGAAAATGGCCAAAATCTGAATGCAGAGATTTCTTCACTCAGATGGAGAGACAGAAGGCCAAAAAGGGAAACGGATGAAAATCTTGAAGATGTGAAAACTATACATATTATGGAGTGGAATGTTCCTACTAAATCATGATGTGGGGCCTACAGAGATGTAGATACTAGAAATGTGACACCCCACAATCTCTGTAACACTCAAACAGTCTTACCTAACTCATCCAGAATGTTCAAAGACTTTTTCAATCGGCGCACCTATATTTGGTTTAAATATATCCAAATGTCTAAATATGTAATTACAATGGTACAATGAAATGCAAAATAGTTTCATAGTCAACATAATATAACCATGGTTCAGTCTATGGTGCATCCGTTAGACTTATCAGATCAATGTCAATCATGGTGGAGATGGGTCATTGAATTTGTCGGGGGGAGTCCAGATATTGCTAAAGTGCAACCACTTGTACAATGGCAATTTTATAGTGATACATGGAACAGTAGGGGCCTTTTGGTAATATTTGTAAAATGCACAATCACTTTTGAGCTAAAATGCACAATTACAGTGAGCACAGACAAGTGAAATACAAATACATTTTCAAAAAAGTTAAAGACGTACATGGATGCACCGAACAAAATTCAGATAAACATTAGTAATTGTCAGAAGTTAACTAAAACAATTGCATTTTCAAATTAAATTTTATAATGCAGCGTATTTCATAAAGCTCACCCAAAAATCCCAAATCATAAAGAAATACTGCCAAGTAGATTATTAAATATGTTAGTGACATCAAGTCAATTTCAAGAATGATCAGTCCTCTGTGCTGAAAATGAGCACTAGTCAGCAATTTACCTTTCAAGGTCATCCAAACACAAAATACTTGCTTGAGAACTGCCCCCTGGTGCCATATGAACTTAGCAAAGAAAATTTTATTTTCCTTTCTCGCACAGCCTCCTGGGTATGTTTTAATGTACATTCTATTGCTGATCCACACTAGTTTATCCTCATCGGTAATTGCAACCTTCTAAACCAGATCATAAAAGGAATCCATTCCAGGCCCCAAAGTTGAGGAAAAACACACTGCTTGTCTTTAATAAGACTACTGATGTAGCTTGCATAGCCAACCTCAGAGGTGATCCATTACCAGCCCATCTATTAACCTACCCTGTGGGAGCCACCAATCAGTAAGATAGCCCCTTATCCCTACTGAGCACTGACTATAGTTATTTTTTATTCATATGAATATAAACAAAAATACTTGTCCTGTCAAAATAGGAATCACTATGTCGTGCATCTTTTTTCTTTTCTTTTCTTTTTTAAAAAAATCTCCGTGAAAAGATTAACATTGTTTTATAACTGGCTGTTAGTGTAAATTAAGACTGCTAGCATAACTATGCCCAATTGAATGATGAAACCAAACTCTGGTAAAAACTAAGATTCCATAAGCTTCTTCAAGCACAAATGAAAGACAACTCTCCAACAACTGATAATTCTACCCATTTAAGGGAAAAAAACGAAGGTTGATAAACAACATACTTTAATAAACTAACGAAATTAAGGTACGAAATGTTGATCAACAATATATTTGAATAAAACTAATGAAGATAAGGAGAGCTCCATGAATTTTGACCAAAAAACTGCCATAACATATCCCAGAAAACACACACAAGAGAATATCAGGCAAAAACCATGTTCTGCAGCCCAAAAATACCAGCTGACTGATTAGGTATAAGTTGTTGAATAAGTTGACTGTAAATCATTGCCAATATTTTAATATTGTAATGTTATTAAGGTAAAAAAATATTAAAAAAGGAAACTTTAAAGATAACAGAAAACAGGAAGTCTACTTCAAATGTATGGTTGTGAGGAAGAACTCATAATATAGCATGTTAATGGAAGAAAAGAAATGACAAAATCTCCAAAATTTTCTTCATGAGCAACACTGCATGATTATGGTACACTGACATTGGGTTCAAGGATCCCAATTATCCAAAATACACCCTAAATACTGGCTATACAGTAATATTTCTGAACTGAATATAATACTTCACTATGTCATATTATATGAAGAATTGTAGCATAGTAAGATAGGAAAGGTTTCATTCTTTATCTATACACAAAGGATAAAAAATACCAAGACATTCTATATCGGGCATACCATCTCTAGTCCATATTCTTGCCTGCCCATCATAAGAACCAGTTGCAAGCAATGTTCCCTCAGCCTACACATTTGAACAAAGTTCAGTAAAAAATCAAATACTGAATAAGGATTATGGAACTACAGTCAAAGATTTCAGCGAAGGCAGTTTGCTTGACTTATAACTGTTAATATACGTGCAGGATTAATCTAATAACATCACAGGGAACACACAAAAAAAAGAAGCAGATTAGGTATTGAGTACTGCAGGTCAATATTTCAATGAGGTATGTTTGCTTGCCTTAAATTGTAATATGCACACACAAGTTAAATTTGGAAAAACATCCTAAGAAAAAAAAAGATATTGATTTAAAAACCATTTCATCAAGAATTCCAGAAATAGTGGTGTCTAATAAACTCACATTCCATTGAAGAGTTAGTACGTCCTTGCATTTCTCATTTGTTTTACCCTTAAAATGTTTTAGAACTTTTGCATTTGCTGAGATATTTTTTCCATTCATAGACCCACAAGGCCCACCTGGAATTGGCCAAATCCGTGCTGTTGAGTCTCCAGATCTAGGATAAAGAAAGAATATTAATATGATACAAAGGAACTCTGTGATAACAAAATTGATGAGCAGATTGATATGTTCAGATGACCTTTCATCAAGCAAGAATAACATCCATGCGATAAATCTTTTTGAAAGATGTACATGGTAGATTCTTTAATTACAGTAATGGTCAATGAGCACTTAAAATCAAGAGCGTCTTCTAGGATCCACTACAAGTTCTAATCTTGCATTCTACCCCAACATTAATCGAAAAAAAAAAAATACAGCAACTGATATCCTCTCTTCTTTCAATTTGTGGGCACATGTGCATATATATTAATACATGAACCGAGTTAACATCATAATTAATCCTGCAAAAAAATATATGTTTTGGACAATGCATGCATTTTGCAGTACCAGAACATACACGCAAGTAAATCATCCAAATACAACCCCCCCCCCCCCCCACCCCACCACACACACACACACAAAAGAGGCAAACACAAGTTACCCACAAACACTCAAAAACATATGGATTAGTTTGGCCATGCTTGTCTATGTATCAATACATTAGGAAGTGTATCCTAAGAGCATCTCCAAAAGCCTCCTTACATCACGTTTTTCTTTATATAGGGAGTTAAATCTCTTAAAACCCAAGTCCAACAGTCTCCCTGAACCCCTCCCTCACTACATATTTCTTTAACACACTTCCTATGGGTGGAGAGCCACATTCATTCCCTACATAAAAAAAAGACTATATTACCCCATTCCCCTTCTTTCATTTTTTGTTTCTTTATATGGGCATAATGGGTATTTCCCTACATGAAATTTTTTATTCTTATTAATAATTAATTTTTACTCATCATAAATAATATTTATTTATTTTTCATGTTTTTTAAAAATTTTAATTTACTTTTAATTAATTTTTATTATCATTAATGAATTTTATTTAAATGATCTTTATTCCAAGTCAATATTTGATACATTTTAGAATGTGCTTTTATTCATTTGATATTTGAACATCTTGTAATTTATAGATATGACTTGGGATATTTGACAATTTTGAATGAAGATGGGATAAGAATGATGAGGCTTTTGAAATGATAAAAAGAGAATGACTCCTCCCTATATGTCATAGAGAAGCAATCTCTCCCAATAATGTAGAGAAATAAAAGAAAGGCTTTTAGAGATGCTCTAACAGTCTATGGATATAATTATCCAGAGCTAGTTGTACAATAATAATCAGTCTTCTATTTTGGTTTAACAGTAGAACAGCAAACACATGCAAAATATTTAACGAGATCAGAATAATTCCTGATAAGTTAGATTGCATGAAAGCCCCATAACAGGCTATATTTGGCATAGGATTAAGAATTTCAGAGCGCACAAACTGAATAAAACAAGTGATTTATAATTCATAATCTGCATTAGAAATAAGCATTTGACATGCTACAAATTGATACAATTTAATAATCTCACATGACATATAATTATTACAAATAAAAAAATTCAAAGGCTCTGAATATTTTTACTCACCAATTAGACTCTCAGGACATCCCTAGATTCCCAAGAAATTTTACATTTCATGGAGAAACTTTACGTTCCTCTCATTCTTTTAATAAAACAAGGTTCCATTCCCTGTCTGCTAATAATTTTGTAATTCGATCCAACAATGATACATTAAACCTGGGGTACCACATCGTTCCTTTGAAAACAATTCAAAATACTTTAGATTAGTTTACACTTTTGTGATTTTAAAACTAAAAAGGAAAATCATTGTTGACTAAAGTTAATAAATTAAGAAGCATATTTGCTCTATCTGAACAATCAACAAAATGGAGAACAATTTTGAACTCTATTGTAAGGACAATGAAATCTATCAATGAAGAACATCTTGCCAACGAATACCAAGCTGTGCACGAAATAATATAAAAAGAATACCCACACTGATGCTAGAAGGGAATCATCAGGGCTCCATGCACAAGCAAGTACCTGCTCAAAAAGTGGCAATCACCAAATGATTACCAGAAGTACAAAAAGAAATCTGAACAAAACAGAATTTGCAATACAAGTGATTAATGATCAGACCTCTCTAATGTGTCCTTCCAGGACAGTTACATCAGAAACGAGAACCTTATGAGAAATGGATGGAGTGCTAGGATCCATGTCTATTGGTTCAGACCCTATTAAGCATAAATAGATACAATTAATTAATTTATATGAGACAAGACATGGATAATCATGTGAGCAGTGAGAAAAAGAGTTAAGCAAAACAGGACTGCATTAGTTATCCAGGAATAAACATAAAACCACATTGGTAGATAAACTACAGAGGAATTGTGCCATGGAAGCTGGTAGAAGTTTCAAATGGATCGTACAGTTTCATAATGCCACTAATATATAATGATGTACACCATCCAGAAGAGGAAAGAACAAATTACTGGAATGGCTATCCTCTCCTTAACCTGAGAAAGAGAACGATTATTCCAGCGAAAATGAATGCCAGAACAATCGAACTGATATGTATATTATATCATTTATCCTCGTCCAAAACCATACCATCTGAAGATATTCAAATAGTTCTTTTGCAGCATGATTCAAAGTTTCAGTTTGATATAAATACCAAGCATTGAACAGGGGCATATATATCCTTCAAACGCAGATGATAAAATACATTTCGACATTGAATAAAATACACATATTTGAATAAACAAGGAAGAAAAATAGAAAAAAGATGTCTGGATTCCTATCATCTCTTTAGTTTAAGGCATGTGTTGCTATGGGACTTTTTTTGTGGAGGAATGAAATTTTTCTGAGCAGTAATATGAGACAGTTGATGAAGCCACAGTGAAAAAAATCAAAATTGAAGGTTGATAGCACTTGCACTTATGGTTCACTGGGAGATGGTGCAGTGTGGATACTCCTTTATGGACCCAAAGCACTTCGGGGACAACTGCCACTTCTCCAATCATCAGACATCACCCTCCTCAACTCTGTGGGATGGCTACCCTATTCCCAATCGTTAACTCCCCAAATCCCCAAAGCGAACTCCCCGACTTTGCAAATCAGTTCCCCAACTCAACTCAAAAATGGTTCCCCAACTCTCCAGCTCCTCGGGGTGGTTGCATGTGACGTAACACAATGTTATAAAAATCCCTTCTAGGCCCTGATTAATCCGCCACCTAGGCCTAGGAGGGCCAAACCCACAACAGTTAACTCCTAGCCGCCTTTCCAATTAATCCCTGGTTAACTAATAGGCTATTAAGTTGCCTTACATTAATATATGTTAATCAATTTTTCTATTGTATATCCTTTTATTATAAATTTTGTTTTGATGTTACTTTGAAATTATTTTTCAATCTAAATTTTAACTAATATATATATATATATATAAGTTAAAAAAGTGAGTGACTAACCCCTGCCTCACCAATAAATCACTAGTCCATCATCAACCACCCGACTAGCACCTAGCACTTTTAACATCACTGATGTAACTATTGGACACCGCTTGGGGATGGAACAATGGGACGGTTAACTGTCAAGACCGAGGTGCTCCACTCCGCCCTGGGACGGTTAGTTTTAATATAATCGTTGGGCAGGATCTAGGCCATCCCCTAGTGATGAAATCTAGTAAGAATTAAGAACATTTCTTCAAACTTCCAACTCAGAAGATTGTTTTATGTGCCAGTTGTCTGGTTGTATGTCTCCCAGTTGTCAGGTTGTAAGAATGTAGTACATTCATGAAAGATTCCTATGATATTTATTGGACATGACACCCTAGAGGTTAGATTTAAACTGATGACTTAAATTATGGATTGTAGATATCCCAGATTTAAATTGATGGCTTAAATTAAGTTATGGATTGTAGATATTCAAATATAGGTCCCATAATCTAATCTTACTCATAATAGAAAGTAAAGTCTACAAATTTTTGTCAAAAAGAACTAACCTTATGATATTGAAGCATTATGTTTTGTAACTCAAGCTGTGCAAAGTTAATCTTTCTCACTTAGTATATAATGAATGTCATAGAAAAAGTTGTACAAGACAGATTTTACATTTAGAACTGTCAATAGGAGCATCATATGATCATAGCTCTGCAATTTTAAACAATGAGTTAAGCATTATTTTTTTTTCTTTGATGAAGATCACCAAAACAGAATTAGTGTTTATTATATGTGTGGATGTATTGAAAGAAAAGGAAATTTTCAGAAAAAATCACCTCCAGAAATCCCACTGCCTTCAGGCTTTCTTTTCACCTTATGCTTTTCATGTTCATGGATAATATTTTTACCTTTTTCATTATTCTTCTTCCGCTCCTCGCGAAGTTTTGCTTTTCTCTCATTCACTATTTTCTGCAATTCATTGACACTCTTTGTGATAAGATCAAAAGGTTCTATGAAAGAGAAGTCATCCGCAACATCATCCTCATCCTGGCAATATGGAGAAAACACAGATGAGATAAATAGATAAATAACACTAAAAAAGGAAATGAGTTCGAAGATGTCAACACTGCCACATAAGGAAAAGTAACAGTATATATTATTAATGAAGCAAATATGCATACACTGCTCAGATTTGCTTCCATCTCTAGAAATTGTAGTCCTTTCTGTACAAACTTAACAAGAGCAAGCGGTGGAACTAAATCGCCATCAACAGGACTTTTGTTAATCCCAGCCTCATATCCAAAAGCAAATGCTGAATGCAGGAATCCTGGAAAAAAAATCATACACGATGAAATCCTTTTCAATCTAAATACAAAGGCTACATTGAAGTGAAGGGTATACAAAGAACGTTTTCACAAAGCATATAACTTCTCTATACAATGCAAGCTTATTTAAAAACTCCCGATTTTAATGGTACAGATAGGCAATTGGTTGATGAGAATAAATTATTCATACTGGTTCAATGTCGGTAGTTATAGTTTGACACCTATCAGTGTTAGACAATACTGGTATATAATTCAGTATGGGAGATACAAAAAATCTATGTAGTTCAAATTTTATAGGATGTGTTTCTACTTAAAGGAGAGCTCTACTAGAAATAAATGAACGATCTGAACTTGTCTATGCAACTCATAAAACCACATCCATGGAAATAATAGGACAAACTCAGCAATTCTTTTTTTATTAATTTATTTGAAGGGTGATACCATTCTCTTTTTCCTTTTTTTTGAAGAAAAAAAAGGGCTGAGATAATTCATTTATTCAACACCACAAGATATAAGTGATCATGGCAGTATAAACATACTTTTAAATGCAGACACATGAAAAATAAAAATAATAAACCCAGATATAATTCATTTATTCAACACCACACGATATAACTCATATAAGTGATCATGGCATGAAAAACATAGTTTGCAAATGCTGAAATTCCCTCCCAGTGCACATAATATGCCACATGCACTGCAAGTTCCATGCAAGCACGACAATATACTGCACACGCAGACAAGAGTTGTGCCTATACGCTGCACATTATTCTTTTTAGAAAATTTAAAATTTATTTAATGACAAAGATAACGAATCCAAGCATTCTTCATAGTTAGTTTGATTAAAATGTAAAAAATAAAAAAAAATTTAGTATCCTGAATCAAGGGAAGTTTGATGAATATATCTCAAATAAAGAATTTTATCATTATCCTGAAATCAAGGAATTAGATGTGTAACAGTTTGTTTTAAATACAATCATGTAATCTCAAATGTTGTTAATTTAATTTAAAATTATTGTTAAAATATCTTTTCATGGAAACCATATATGTTATTTTAAAAAATTGCACAAAACAAGAATATTTGATCTGAAAGTTGTTATGATATAAATATAATTCCACAATCGGTTGAAAGAAGAAGAGGCATTTACAAAAACAGGGGACCAACAGATGCAGAACCAAATAAATAAATAAATAAATGGGAGGTTTCACATGTGGAGATCCTGTTTCTTTGGATTCAAAAGTCTCCTCAGATAATTACAACCTGTCAATTATAATTCAACTTTTTTGTGCATCCACTGTTTCCATTCAAGAAGATACACCTAATGAATTGTATTTCTACAGTTCCCTCTCTCGAATGGTGATTTAACATTATGATAAATAAATTAATAAATCCAAACAAATTTCGGTTATTTAATACAACTTCTGACTCACCAAAAAAAAAAAAAAAAATCAAAGATTCCCAAGAAACAATATTTAGTTTTCAGGTTCTTGTGAATCTCTTTCGATTTCAAGAAACCAAAGAATCCAAACAAACTGACGAACAAGAACATATAAACCCTCAAGTGAACCAAAGATCGAAACGCCACCAACCACTTCAAAACCCTGCCCAAGCTAACTTAAAGTCTTAAACACGCCGAAACAGGGAGAAACCCCAATCTACGAAACCCTAGAAACCCCAATATCTCGAACACAGAGCGAATACAGTGAATTATGAGGCGCACCTGATTCTTGGAGGTAGCGGAAGACCATGTAGTTGAGCTCGACGGAGGTGAGGACCGCCATTGTTTGCCCAGAGAGAGGTCAGATGCGGTTCTCCGCCGGTGAAAGAACGATCATATATTCCAACAAACGCTCTTCCTCTGTTGTTGAAGGCGGAGGTCCTTCGTTTTTCATTTTATGATTGAAATTCGTTTGAATGGGGAGAGAGAGAGATGGAGGGAAAGGATGTTTTGGGTGATTTGCGAGCAAGGAAGGGTTAAAAGAGGAAATATATTGATGGGACCCTCTCCTTTGAATCCTTTCATAAATGATTTTTTTTACTATGTTTTAATCAATCCTCAAACACAACAACCCCCCCTAAAATAAATAAATAAATAAATAAATATTTAGATATGAACCTCTTAATTTATAAAAAATAATGACATGTGAGCCTATTTATACAAATAAATAGATCGAGTGAAATTATACAAGAAAACTTAAAATATCGAATTGGATTATTCTTTATATATTCTGGCATAATTATGTATAATAATTCTTTTAATCCAAACGTATTTTAAGGCTTATCCATCCCGCCCATACCATGTTTATAATTCAATACAAATAGGGACAAAGTGTTATTGAATTAAATTATAAAAGACATGTGTAAAATTATTTTTTTAATTAAGGTATGTTCCATTAAACCACAATAATTACGTTAACGATTATTTAGGTATTTTTTATGTGTACATTATATTAGATTACAATATGAGTACATAAATTTATTATGCTTCATTAAACCACAATAGGTATGTTATGTTAAAACATTAAATCCACATCATTCAAGCAACCACAACAAGAAAAAATCCACAAATACGTGGATTTTAAATATGTTCTATCTAGAAACAACGTTGCCCTACAATCTATTTAAAAATTAGAATTTCAAAAGACCAAAGTATAAAAAATAAAAAATACAATTATGTTGGTGACCTATTTATAAAAAATAAAAAAATTAAATTATAGTTGAGTTGGCCAACTGGGGACGTATTCCAACTTCCGAAGTTGAGTTTATGTTGGTTACCTATTTATGAAAAATAAAAAATTAAATTATAAAAAGTTTTATTTTTATTAATAACAAAAATGAGAACACAAGTCTGAGGGGGGGATAAAAGAAAATAAAGAACATGAAGACATAAAACAAAACAGAAAAGGGAGACACGAGGTGGGGCATAGTTCATATAGTAGATGGGGTATCTAGGAGCACCTGCACCCACGCAGAGGCCCCTGCATAAGCTAAACCGAAATGTCATTATTGAGGACCACTCTACTCGCCCCCATCAACCTGCACCCCAAGCTTTGACGAGCGCGGAGTTTAAATTATGGAAAGTTAACCACGATTTAAATCTTGTTAGACATTTATTCTAGTATTTAAGCTTAATAGAAAAGTATTACTTCTTTAAATAAAATTGTGTACAATTAAAATTTTCTTGTGATCCATATAAGAGAGAAGCTTGAATAACCTATGAAAAGCTGTCAATGCTATAAACCTCATCCACAGTGGCAGACCCATGGTAAATCTCCCCCACCACACCGAAATTTTTTTTAAAAATAAACATATCAACTATTAAAAGATAATAAAACTAAGGTAAAAAAACAAGAAAAATCTTATTTTTTAAAAAAAAAACTTATTCAAATACATATAAATTGCTTCTCTCCCCCAAATTAAAATCAAAAGTGTACAACAAATTATTCATTCAATTTTTTTATGCCCGATAAAATGATTTGTCAAAATTAATTTTATATTAATAATATAATGTATATTTATATAATTTTATTTTAAACTTTAAATAATTTTCTTTTGAGGGCATGTTTGGTTGTGCGATTACAAAACTGATTATACAGGAATCTGGATTTTAAAATTGATTATACAGAATATCACCCCCCCCCCCCAACTTTTGGAATTGCAGCTTTTGAACGTTATTTGTCTAAAATTTATTAATAGAAAGCTGTTACAGTCTGTTTAATTGTATGATTATAAATGTATAATTGTGGAATTAAATACTGTCTAAGCCATCTTAAATATGGGAGAGGATCTTCTACGAGTGAAATGAGCGTTAATGGAATGAATCCGGGCAGATAACTTATCTATCAGATATACCTCTTGTTCCGCTCATCGTTATTTTGGTTTTGCTTTTTTGTTCTTTCTATTTTTCTCATTTATATTTCAAGCATTGGCTATCTTATTACTTAATAAAATAGATATATTTATTGCTTATCTTTTTAAAAAATTCTTAGTTCTGTCATTGAATTTTTTCATTAATTAATGAATAAATAAACAAATAAAAAAAGCAACAGAGAATAAGGCAAATGTATTTCTACTCCACGTTAGCCTTGTCAACAGGTCGTGGGTCGACTCAGACTTAACCCAAAATAAAGTGTAAATACCCAATTCGAATAATCCAACAATCAAAATAGGTCGAGTCTATATTCACCCCAATTCGATCTTACGGACTCAATTGACTTAACACAAATACCAGGCCATGTGATTTTTTTTATTTATGATCCAACCCAATATTTATAACTAAAGACTAAATAATCATTTAAAATTTTAAGTATTTAAAATATTTTTATAATTTTTTTGACTTCACGTAAATGCAGAATAATCCAAATTGTAATATAAATATTTCTTTATAAAAACATAAAAAAATTAAAATAATAAAAACTATTTATAATACACTGAACTTTATATATTCAAACTCATCTATTAAAAATAAAAATAACAAAAAATGTGATTTCCACCGCCCAATGTGCAGAGCTCTCTCCCTAAACCAAATCTTTTATTTTTTTTCCCTAAAAAAAAGAGCAAGAGAAAAACAGAAAATGAAAAAATTTCTCAACCGTTTCATATCCGATCTCTCTTGATCTGACCTAAGTATGTTAGTAAGTGAACCTGATCGACTCAAAAGACCCGACAACCCGGACCGGGACTCCGGACCGGGACCGGACCGTTGACAGGCCCGTTCCACGTGTTCTTTGCACGGCATAGTCATGTTTAGCGAAAGAGATTTTTACAAAATAAAGGATACTGAAAGATATTGATAAGAAGGAAAAAAAATGTCAGTATTTGTACAATTGTACTTCGACGAACAAAGCTTTTTAATGACCTTCCCATATGAAGACGAACAGACCAAAACACAAAGACACGTCAAAGAATATCCCGTGTATCATCCTCCTCAGTCGTCCCCTCTATAAAGCCTCTGTCTATTAAAAAATGATCTTCTTTATTTTCACCGGCAGCTGACCAAAATCGCTGCCAGGGCAGGGTCCCCCGTTTTGGGGGCTAAAAGAAAGGCGTGTGACGTTACATTGATGGAAAAATATCGAGTGGTGACTGACCAGTGACCGCAAATGCCTGCTTTTTATGGAAATAAATAATTAAGTCCCACAATTTACAGAACATTCAGTACTATTGTCTGTTGAAAACCAGCTTTCCCACTTCAACACTCCACAAACACAGACAAAAACAGTGCAGACCCACCACTTCCACAGCATCACTAACAGTCGAAAACATATTATATTGGAGACACAACAAATCTCAAAGAACATGAGGTTCCAAAGGCTTCGAAGGATGGGATGGCTGAAGCTGCTGATGACTTGGCTTTTCTTTCTCCTCTTCTTCTTCTTCTTCTTTTTCATGTTGACAGTCTCTATAGAGGAGGAGAACAAGGCGTCGACGAGCCGTGAAAGGCAGGGCTTAAATTATCTGCCAATACAGGCACTTTTGTCCAGCAAACGAAGGGTCCCCAACACATCGGACCCTCTTCACAACCGCTAAGGCCCTCCTCCATCTCTCACAGTCTCTTCAACGCGTTTTCAAACCTTCTTGTACTTTTTTTGTGTGTGTGTGTGTGAATTAGTTTCTATAGTGAAAGAAACTCGAACATGTTTCGACTCTTTCTTATGTTTTAGTGCCTGAATATATGTTCCTTGGTTTTGTCCAATGTGTCTCTGTTTTTCAGGTTCTGCAGTGGTTCTTAACACGAATTTCAGTGTTTGATGTGTTCAGAGCCTCCATTGGCCTTCGTTGTGTGTTTTGTTTTTCGTGTGATTCAAGATTTCAACTTGTATAGAAAGTTCAGGCCCTGGGCATGTTAAACTATGTAACTATGTTAGAACTTTTGAGGCGTGACATTGTTTCTTTTTGGCTTCAATGTCACCGGCGAGGAGACAGTTAACAAGGTATCATTGATTCTTTTGAAAATGTCCCACCACCACTTAGATTTTGGAACCATTTAAAATTGAGGGAAAGGTAAAGGAAGCGTATCACGTGCAGAGAGACAAGGTGCCTGAGATCCTGGTTTTGCTTCGGCGTGTATTAATTAATATGATAATAAGTTACCCAAACCAATATCCAATTAATTATATGTTTTGTAGAGCTAATAAAAACTAGGTTTGCTCATCCTAATTTAGGCATTATGTATTTTTTTATAAAAATAATGTTTATTGTTATCGTGGTTTATGATTAGTATGAATGAACAATGTGAGTAGCAGCCCGGGATGGTCTCCTAATGAAAATAAATTCATATAATTTAATGTTTTAATAATACTTATGAGCCAAACTAAAATATTTATCAATTGAACTGAATAATGCATGAATCAAATGTTAAGTTAGTTTATGTAAAAGTGGCCCAAACAAATAAAAATATGAAGAGGTTTCTTTTTGAGAGACGTAACCCTTTATCATAATTGTTTGATCATTTGTGATGGACAAGTTGTAAAAGAAGAACAGATTAGAGGAAGAGATTAATTCCTAATCTCATCGAATGTTTCTGAGTGTTCTTATTAAACATCAAAATAAAAGAGATCCAGAGGTTGGAAGATTCATTTAAAGTATCATATTAAAGAAGGATCAGAAGATAAGAATACCTCAATGAATTTAAGAATGTTCTAAAATCTATATTAGTTCTAACATCAAATAACTTTTTAATTGAAGTGAACAATGCAGGTATAGAAGAGAACTATTGAATAAGAGTGAACAATGCATGTATTACACGTGGACAATAAAAGATGTGCGTTAAATGGTTTATTTTAGTAAAATTGGTTTTTGGAGACGAATGAAATTTGACAAGTCAAGAAAAACAAATAAATTTTAGAGAGAGATTGTTTCAGCTTGTTTTTTTAGATCGGATGGTTGAAGGTGAACAAGAGAAGTTCACATCTGTATCAAAATTATACAATATAAACCTGGGACTCCTGCAAAAACTGTGTCAAGTCTCTAAGGAGATCATGTATATATGGAGAAAGTATACGATGAATGTTATCGTCAGTCAAAAAATCTGTTAGTCGACTACATTGCACCCGTCGAGCATGGCGGGCTGGACCTTAGACTTGAGTGCACTCCACCTTAATTATTCGCAGGCGAGTACCTTTTTGTATTAATTTATCCACTTTTGTAAGTAGGCTGAGAAGGTGTGGAAGGGTGGATATTGTAGTTAAAGTTTAACCGTTAAAGGCTACAAATAAGATGTGTAATGACATTCATGTAATTTAATATTATGTGCATGTGGGGGGTATTGGAGCAATTTATTGGCCGGGATATATATATATATATATACACACTGATTTTTCGATTCAAATTTTTTTATATCACTGAGAAACATCCCTAATGTTATATATATATATATATATATATATAACCTATCACACAATGTCTGTAATTGAGAAAAATTATCTCTTCCCTCTCTATAGACATATGCAATCTGTCATATCAAATAAATCTCTCTTTTTGTTGTGTGATTGCATGATTATTTATGTTACTCTATATCAATTAAATATGATATTTTTCAACGGCATATTGATATATATTATTTTTTCCCGACTACTGTACACAAAAAAAAATTCAAAGCATATTGAGATTCCAACAGTACTTTATGTAATATTTTCCATAGTATTTACATGATCTTACACTTCACTTATCCCTAAAATCTACGGTATTACAACATCAGTTATACATATTCGGTAAGATGCAACATCAGTGATATTTACCATCCAAGCATATGCTCATATGCTATCCATGTACCTTGCAATAAAACTATGCTTCTAGCCATTCTCGATTACAACCCACGACACTCACGAGACACCCCCCCATTCACCGTTCCGCGCAGACCAACGGCAGATCGACCGTCTCGCACCAATCGACGCACCTCGTCTCGGAATACGAGCTCCTGACATGGTTAGGGAAGTAACTGACCCAAACGTTCCCACCGACCCTCCACCTCACCACCTTCCCTTCCATCTCCCTCCCCACTCTCCAGCTCACCCACTCCCCCAACTCGTCCCCCGCCACAACCAACCCCCCGGACTTGCTCAACGCCCTCCCCGGTCCGCTGCACCTCCCCCTCATGTCCACCCGTCCACCCCCCTCCCGCCACGTGGCCACCTCCTCCCCGCTTATCCTGTCCTGCATCACCCCCTCGAACACCGCCGTGTTCCCCTCCGCCTCCTGCTCCCAACTCCAACACGCCCTCCTCGCGCGCGACACGCTCCGCGATGCCGCTTTCATCCTCCCGGGATTCGTTTTCGCGTTCCCCAACACCCCCTTCAGGGAATGCCGGGTCTCCACCTCGTGGACCGGGTTCGCAGTGGACCGGCCCAGGCTCAGCCCGGTCGCGTAGCCCGACCCCGGTTCAGGACCGACCCGGACCCGCACCCTCGATGGGAAGTGCCGCTCCTCGGTTTCGGCGCCGCCACCACCTTTTCCGTACCCAAGCCGCACCACATGGAATCGGAGGTTGTCGACGCGCACGCTGACCTTGATGAATCTCTCATGCGCGGTGATAGAGTACTCCAGCTGGATGACTGCTTCAAGCTGTTGGTGCGCGAGCGCGTACCTCAACAAGGACTCGCTTGCCTTTAGATAAGTCTGTGAATGGATCTGATTCGTTAATCCATATCATATCCTATTATATTTATTTCAGATATAAATATTAATTTTTGAATTTGAATTTATTCGAATACAAACATGTTTGAAATACTTGATATGTTTGAATATAAACATTAATTTTAATAATTAAATGATATATTAAAAATATAAAATAAAAATTGAGATTTTAAAATTTATTATTTTTTTCAAATTTTATATATAATTAATATTATAATTAATTATACAAAATAACTATTAAAATTAATATATAATATAAACATATATAATTTTATAATATATATCATATACTTTTTTAGATAATTAACCGACTTACCTCTAGATTTGCTGCACGGGCCGGCCTTTGGTCTACACGGGGCATCGCCGTGACCGGGGCATACCCTCTGAGGGCCAAGAGACCGTGTGTTTCAGCTGCGTAAGCGAAGCCCAACTGATCAGGCCGAGGACAATTTTGCAGGTCCCTCAGCATGCACCACTTTGCGAGCATGTACCCGACCGCGCGCATGAACCCCGCCTCGACGTCCGCGCCCGCCGACACAAGAAAATCCCTCATCGCCGCCCCGCAGTGCGCCGTCGTCGCCTCGAGATTCGCGGACAACGCCTGGAAGAAGAGGGAGCCCACCTCGGATGGCGCGTCGCACGCGCAGAGCCAGAAGAGGTGGGAGAGGAGGACCAGGTCGAAGAACCCGGAGAAGCCGCGCGTGCTCTCCAGCGAGTCCACGTCGAGTTTGAGCGGGCCGAGGTCGGGCGAGGGAGCCCGGGTCAGGGTCTCTCCGATGAGCTGGAGGAGGAGTGGTTTGAAGGGGTGAGAGCAGGGGCTGGAGACCCAGAGAGTCTGGTTTTGGTTGTGGAACCCTTCAAGGCATACTGAGAAGGTCACCAAGGCTTCTGGGTTGGACCCGGCGGTTCGTTCGGCTTTCAAGAGAATGGCTTTGTGGTTGTGTTTGTCATCTTTGGAGCTCGCGAGCTCGAACACGAACGGTGAGTCGCACTCGTCGGAGATGGGGAGATTGGTTATCCATGACCAGATATCCATTTCTGTTGGGGAGTTAGCGAGACTGATTGGAGAGTTTGGTATGTATATAGAAGGAATGAGTGATGGGTGGGGAGACAGATTGGAGAATGGAATTGGTGGATGTGAGTGGGCCTCGTCTGTGGTGGGTTTTGTTTGGGTTTAATTTGTGATTGAGATTTGAGAAAAAAAAAAAATTGGGGGGTTAATTTTGATTTTGAGAGGTAGTTAGGGAGGGCAGTGTAGCTATCTGGTTGTTGTTTGTTTCTCCACGTTCGACCATAGAAGAGAGGAAACGTCGTCGCGACTTGGAGAGTGGTTTACTAACATACAAAATCTTGAGGACCCATTCAATGAGTATGGACAATTTTGATTCACCGGAGATTTAGATACTTATGTCTTTAACAATGAGACATGCAATTTGCTTCCACAAAAATAAATAAATAAATAAAAGAGAGATGCGATTTATGCAACCTTAATTCAATTAAATGGATTATAAAAAAAAAAATCATGGAATGATATGACGCAATCAGTAGGACCTATTTAACGCATCATTTTTATATAGATTCATGAAATGAATGCATGTCACTTGTTTTTATCACTGTTGTTTATCATATTTGTTTGTGAAATCATTCATTTCTAATCAAAGGTATTTCAATAGAAGAAAAATGATTTTGAGCATCAAACTGCTGGTAAATAAATAACTTTTCACCGTACACTTTGATTTTTGAACCAAAGAATAAATAATAGTTAATCTGGTTGACCATTTGTAATCCATGCAAGCAATATATTTATCTTTGGAATGGATAATTGGATACAGTTGATGTGCACATGCATAACGCAAGCCCTGATGGGAGTCCTATGTAATGGCATGCCCCCAGGCTGGGTCATGGCACAGGGGATTTGCAATTCCCATATCATGGCACAGGGGATTTGCAATTCCCATATTTCATTAGCGTTACTATATTCAATCTATTTTACAATTTTGTATATCTTAATAGTCCATTGTTTTACAATGAGGTACAAGTTTCATTGTAAATTTTTCTTTTACATATTCTATAATTAAGTTGGAATATACATTCATTTTCTACAAAAATATGTATGCCATTTAAAAAAAAAAAGAAAAAAAGATACATACTTTATTTGAGGGCAAGCAATGCGATTGAATCTAATATTTTTCTTTTTTTTTCATACTGCGTAAGGTTAAAGGACCTTGTGAAATGGGCCATTACATGGCTATATCCTGAACCCGTACTGCTCGCATGAGACTTAGATATCACCATTAAAGATATAAAACGGTTCAAGTCAACACGACACAGTGGAGGAATGGCACGTTCAAAAGTTGACATGGCACGACATATTACGTTATTGATACGCCACTACATAATACATCAAGGGGATATGGATCATGTCATGCTAGCTCTACAACACATTGAACCATTTTAGCACAACATGTTCGTGTGTACGACACCGCATGACAATCCACGGTAAACACGACATATGATATGTCAACTAAGTGTATTATCTTATCATAAAAAGAATGAAAATATATACTTTAACAAATTGAATGATATCTTTATAAAAAATATTAAAAAAAAATCAACGAAATATATATCTTAGTATAGTGAATAAAGAAAGCTAATGAGATATATAAGATAGTAAAAAATACTTTGGGCTCATTAGGTATCATTTAATTAAAATGATTCCGCTTTTAATTAAGCAGAAAACTAAAAAGTATTGTCAAACATATTTTAAAAACTCGCTTAATTAAAAAGTTACTTTCAACTTTTGATGAAAAATGTTAATTTTTAAAAAATAAAAAAAATCAGCTTTTGAGAAATCAAGTCTATTTAAGTCATTTTATTCGTAACCGTATTTTTCATTAGTTTTTCTAAACAAACCCGTAGCGTAATAAAGTTTAATTTAAATAGATTTTAGATTTCGAACAAAGAGGACGTGCAAACGGATACAAAGGTCCATATAGGCCCATTCCACGGGTTGCCAAGGAACACAGTCCGAGACATCCAAAGCAAAGTCCGTTGATTGACCCTCTTAAGCCTCCCCTGGCGTGGTCGTGTGAGTCTGACAGATGAAGAGGGCTTTGAAGGTGTACGGGGAGGTCCTGAGGCTGGTGAGGCTGCTCCCCGCGGACGCCAGGCCATACTACGCCAAGTACGCAAGGGAAAACTTCGTCAACTACAGAGACGTCGACGAAGACCCCTCCCATCTCGATGAGCTCTACCACAGGGCCTACGTTCACTCCACTTGGGTCCTCAACAAGGTCATCATCTATTCCCTCTGCATCTCTCCTTCTCGATCTTAACAACGCCGCTGATCTGTTTTTTTTTAAATCACGTCACACAGTACTCTGTGAACGAAGCAGCGGCTGATAAACTCAAACAGGTCTGCTGAAGCGATGGCATTTATATGCCGTTCAACTGTTTGTCGATATTCCCAACAGAGCTTGCTTTAGTTAGTGCTGTTTTTTTTTGCTAGTTGATTGTTCTAAATTATTAATAAAATGATGAGGCTTGCTTGTTTGGAATGTAAGGCTGCTTTTCGTTAAGACACTAACCGATACGTAGTTATCTCTGGTCCGTTTGGATATGTGTTTGAGTAAATTCTGCATTTGAAAAATAAAAAATTTTCAAACACAGATCCAAACATATTTCCCGCGTTTAGATTTTCAAACTACCATCTTCCTTTTTTAGGCCAAAAACTCTGGAGTTTGAAATGCAAGATTCTTAAAAATCTCAGTGTTTAAATTACACATCTAAACGCAGCCATATGCGTTTTACGTGTTGACGCATCTATCAATCTAAACATTGTTCATCATTCATCTAGCATAAATATAATTTTGAAAAATACAAATAGAATTGTGCACTGATTCTCCACATTCAGTCTCTTTTGTCGACATGTCATTAGAATATAACCAGGATCACAATCTCATCTCTTGTGGCCAGTACAATCAAATCTTTTCTCCTCTGATTCATTATTCATTGAACTGCTTGGAAGATATATGATCCTTGAATTGCTTACATACATATGCATATGATTTCAAAGTGGCACATGACATGACTGATATACACTACATTTGTTCAAAAGAGTGAAATTGATTACCTATGAATTGACAGCCTATTGGTGCAAGGGACATGAATCTATACACATATTCTTCAATGAGTGTGTGTGTGGCACTAGTGAAAAAAAGAAATCAAAATAGAGAAGATAAAGCAAGAAACAAATCTACCAGTGTCTTCTTCTTTTTTTATTCCAGTTTTAGGATTTTGCTAATCTTGTTTTCTTCTGACATGTTAAGGCCTGCAGTTCATGGAGGTATATTAATAATCCGTTAGGAAGTAGCAGTAAAGTTTGCAAAAATGCAACCCAACAGGGATTGTACCTTCCATACTTGTTTGGCTTGTATTTTGGAAAGAAAGCAATATGCCACAACGTTTTCTTCTTTTTCATTAGTTTTTTCTTTCTACCAGATTAGTCAAATGTCCTTGTTTCAAGACATCTGGTCTTCATAAACCAAGTAAACCTCGAATTGTCTTCCTCTGCTCAGTTTTTTTCTTCATAATTTCTTTGAGCATTTTGCATCTTCATTATCTGCCAGAAAAAAAATGACAAGAGTAACATTTTCCTAGAATGTACTTGGGCACATGCTAGTCTTGTTGCTGGACTCACTAATAGCATACATGCATACATGTGTGTGTGTTTGTGTGATATATTGCTTTATATTTTGTTGTTAGATATGTCTATAGTTATATGATGATTTATGATAAGAATGCATGGATGCATCTGAAATTGTATTTTTTTTTCCTTTCTTAATTATATGGAATTTTTCATTAGTCTGAATGAGTTAGAACATTGTTTTGGCGTTGGGAAACCGTAGCTATACGTGTAGAATCACAAAAACATAGCATGATGAAAATCAGAGGTTGTATGCTAATATAAATAAAGTTTTGTGCATGTCTCTAGTTTGTGAGATAATAACCAAAAATAAAATAGCTATCAATGTTCTGTACCCACATTTTTGGGTATATGTACATTGAAGATATATGTTGCCACCTATGTTCTTTCATTATTAGCCTTGTTTATGATTGTTCCAGTTAGTGAATAAAAAATGAAAAATCAATTTGATGTATTTTTCAACCCCTTATTTTTTTTAGATCCCTACATTTTTCAGCATATCACAGCACCATTAAAAGTCAACAGTGATAATTTTTAGGTACGTTTATCATTTTTCTGTTGGTTAATCTGTTATATATCCATTGTATGCACTCTGTGTGCATTATTAGATCATATTATATGTCCCCTGTACATTTGTTAGGCCATCTCCAGCTCTTACTTAAACTTATACTCAAATTTTACTTAAAATTTGAGTAAAAGCTTGATTTGATATGATGTGTCTCTAACCAGCACTTGTGTTTTACTCAAATCTTTTAAAAATTTCATATCTTCTTATAATTATTTCTTATAAACATTTTCAAAAGTCATTTCCTCAAATTATTACTCAATTTTTTTTTCCTTCAAAATATTTAAATTTAAAAACTATTATCATCCAATATTTTTTAAAAACGGTAAAGTAATATTTTTTTTTATTGAAGTAAAAATAAGAAGTTAATAAACAAAGATAAAAACTTAAGAAATAATAGTTTTTTTTTTTTGCATTTCAAGAGATGATGAAAATTTTAAGAGGTGAAAAAACATCTAATATAATTAAACTAAAGGCGGAATTGAAAGGAAAAAAATGTTATATTGGAAGAAAATGTGAAGATAAAGGAAAAAAAAAAAAAGATGTTGAAATTTGGGTAAAGAGTTGAGTCTTTCTTGATTTGGGTAAAGACTTGAATAAAAATTTGATTTGGTATAGATATGGGTAAATGGTTGGAGAGGGTTTTGGATGATTTTTACTCAAATTTAAATTTAATTAAATCTGTAAGTATAGGATTGGAGATGCTCTTATAACTTATATATCCTGCGTACTGTTAAGTGTAGGATTGGAGGTTATTCCTACCAATCTTTTTATTTGATCCACAACCTTATTTAAGTCACCACCTGCACTTTAATTTTTTGTCAATCCCACCACCCTATAAATATATCTTTACTGAGATACCAAAATCATTACCCACCGTATTTCTTATACAAATCTCTCTTTTCACCATTTGCTCTCGTCCTGGCTTCACCACCTCCATCTCCTCCTCTGAAACAGTCGCCCCCTTCTTCGTCAAATTCTCCACCTTCTCATCCTCCTTCTCCGCCTCCCATGGATTCGTCTCTTCCGCGGCTCCGTCTGATTGATTCCACCACCGGCACCTCCTACCATGTCCCTCTCATCTCTGTCGTCAACCCATCTCGCCTATGGCCCTCCACCGACTCTGCATCACCACCGCAGCATCTGCAACATTTGGTCCTCTCCGGCGGAAAAGAAGACCTGGGTCCTCTTGCTTGAAGATAGGGTGGTGGGAGTAATGCATTTGTAAAAAATAATATGAAATGGTTTTTTTTTGGTAATTTAAGGAGGTGGGCGGGTGGTATGAATAACCGCAGCCTACTGTTAAATCTCAACTTTTTAATCATTCCTATATTATTAACTGACCTGCGTACAATGGATGGATGAAAGGATACAGGAAAAATACGACCGGTAACATGAGGTTGTTTTGATACGCAGAAAAAGTCCAATAAACCTAAAGCCCCCGTTTGTTTTGTTTTGCGAATAAGCTCTCGGATAACCTCGGATGAGGGATAAAAGTGTGTTTGAAAACCCCGGATAACTCTTGATAAAATATGCAAGAATAAACTGGTATAAAATGGTATATGGATTTCAATCAACCCCTGGAATTACAGTTATCCTATGTTATTCTATTCAAAGAATATGTGGGTCCATTGTCAAATCAACTGTCATCACCTCTTATAAATCATTTGTAAAATTAATTATTATTATTTTTTTATCTTTTATAAATCATTATCCATATTTTATTCACATTTTATTTAAACAACAAAAACATTTATTCTTACGTTTACCGAAAAGAATAATTTAAAACACAACTAAACACAAAATAATTTTATCCTTATTTATACTAACTTATGTTTGGATAAATGTATATCCAAGAATAAATTTTATTCCTGTTTCAACAAGGGGGAAAATTTAGTGGTTAAAAAAACATGCGGTTGAAAAAATATACTTAAAATTTATTTCTAAAAATATATCATAAAACGACTTGGGACAACCACAGTCAAGAGTATGTGATAAATTGAGCTAACTTAAAAAGTGTTTGGGGGGTGAAGGGGGAATAGAGGGAAATAAGGAATAAAGGCTCTTGGTTTTGAGAGAATAAACTACGATAATCATGTTTGGATAAGTTAAGAATATGTCCGATCACTATTATAAGCGATGTTAGTATTGCTTATTAAGGTTTATTTATATTAAAACATAAAAATCTCCTTTCGCGTTATCTTTTAAAAAATATCTCACATAATACTTTCTTATACATCTAAAACATGTCATATTCATCATATCACACATACATTTCTCACATTTATTATCAAACACAACAAATTTATGCAAGAGTATAGTGGTAATTAAAAAATATCATAAAATATTATTCATCTCTTATTTATCATTTATTATCCCTTTAATTAAAAAAAATCAAACAATAAAACATTTTTTAATTAGGATAACAAAAAAAAATATAGTCCAACAAAAATTTGTTTATTTTATACAGATTATCATCTATCCTAATAGATATTAAAGATAAAGTAACTATATATGACACTCCGGACATGATAATTGAAGATCTTATTCACGAAGACCTTCTAGAAGATTTTACAATATTTCTTTTCAGTAGGCCGTCATCACATCGAAATCAACTTTTCCGGTTTTTTCAAACACAACCCAAAAGAAAAACCCCACTTACACGAGAAACTGAAAAATTGAATAAAAAGCCAACGGAGTAATCCCATCAACCATACAAATCTTCAGTGCTCCATAATAAAAACAAAAAAGAAAAAAAGAGGAGGAAAAACACAAGACCCGGTTACCAAGGCCAAAGGAGACGACCAAAAGGCAACAACAACAAAAAAATTATCACTAAAAAAAAATTATATATATATCCTTATTAAGTTTTTATGTTATTAAAATACCTTGTTAAAACTAACAGTTGTAAAAATATCCTTAAAAAACTTTAAATTAGTACAACCATGCTCCTCTAATAGACGTCGTGACGAACCTTGGATTAATAATGGTTAGTAAGACTAACTCAACATGTAAAATGCAATAAATGCCCTTACATCTTCAAAAAAAACCCTAACACGCTTGAAACCCTAAACCCCCTTCTTTCAAACCCTAGCCCCCTTCTTCATTCACTCTAATGCCCCCCTTCTTCATTCGAAAATTAGATTTGAATAGATTAGATGAGATGAGATAACAACATGTCAAACACTTAAAAAGTGAGTTTTAGAGAGATGAAATATCTAAGAAGAGATGGTTCAGAGAGAGAGAGAGAGGTGAGGTTGAGAGGTTAAAATCGTGTAAACTAAGGATATAAGGGTCATTTGGGTGCCTTTAACGGATTGAAGATAGAAAAAATTAATCATAGCATACAAAACTTGATCACAGGGATATGATTGTACTAACTTAAAGTTTTTAAGAAATATTTTTATACTATTGACTTTAACACAATAAAAATATAAGGGACATATACGCAAAAATCCCCGCAAAAAACGCCTTGAGAACTCGGAAATAAAAGGAGTCTCCTCCCAACCAAACAAACAGAACAAGTTCTTAGTGATGGAGACCTTCCACTACATAGCCCTCACCGTGGCCCTCCTCCTCATCGCCACCACCCGCCGCCTCCTCCTCCTCCTCCGACCACTCAAACCCACAAACCCATCCCCGCCAAGCCCCCTCGCCCTCCCCATAATCGGCCACCTCCACATCATCAAGAAACCCCTCCACCGAAACCTCGCCTCCCTCTCCAAAACCTACGGCCCGATCCTCTCCCTCCGCTTCGGCTCCCGCCGAGTCCTCGTCGTCTCCTCCCCTTCCGCCGCCGAGGAATGCCTCACCAAGAACGACGTCGTCTTCGGCAACCGCCCGCGCTTCCTCGCCGGGAAGCACCTCGGCTACAACTACACCACCATCGCCTGGGCCTCCTGCGGCCCCCTCTGGCGCAACCTCCGCCGCATCACCGCCGTCGAGATCTTCTCCGCGACCCGCCTCAACTCGTACTCTTACGTGCGCGACGAGGAGGTCCGATCGGTCGTCAGAGAGCTCGCGTCGTCGCGAAAAGGGGGAGGGGGGTTTGTGAAGGTGGAGCTGAAGTCGGTGTTGTTCGGGCTCTCGCTGAATGTTCTGTTGAGGATGGTCGCGGGGAAGAGATTCTACGGGGAGGGGGCGGTGAAGGATTCGGAGGAGGCGAGGAGGTTTAGGGAGATTGTGGAAGAGACGTTTTTGTTGAGTGGGTCGACGAATTTGGGGGATTTTTTGCCGGTTTTGAGGGTGGTTGATTTTCAGGGGATGGAGAAGAGGTTGGTTGGGTTGCAGAAGAAGAGGGACGCGTTCTTGCAGGGTCTGGTTGATGAGCACCGTCGGATGTTGTCATCGGATGGTGGTGATGGAGTAGCAGAGGAGATGAGGAGGAAGACTATTGTGGATGTTTTGCTTTCGCTTCGGGAGAAGGAGCCTGAGTATTACACGGATGAAATCATCAAAGGTGTTATTGTGGTAAGCATTACATCACTTATTAGCACCGCAGTTCAGTGACATTTCATAGATCTCCGTAGCCATTCATTCATTGATATATATGCTTATTTAATTTTTTTTGTATTTATTAAAATTAGATTTATTCAATTCATAATGTAAAATATATAACTTATCAGATAAGATTTACAATTTTTAATCCGTGGGATTGTAGGATCGTACCCATTTTATTAGCCTTACCCTGTTAACCATGCTGTGATAAATATTTAACAGGGAAATATTTGTACCAATAAGGCCATAATTTCGTCCTAATTTGTCGTTATCAAGAATCATATATTTTGATCTTTTGTCTGATTTCGGATATTATGGACCAAGCAGCCCAATAGGCTTCAACTGTGTATTAGAAGTCAAACATAGATAACTACATACCTTTTTCTAGAAGAAATTAGGAAACCATCCTTCAGAGGAAAGAAAACAATCGACCAACCATTACATTTCAAAGACAGATCTAATCCATTTGTTTATGATAATTATTAATTATTTGTGATACCCTCATCCAAAGTTTGAATTACACTGTTGAAAAGTATTAGAGGTATCAGGAAATACCTGTTCCAAAAATCATCCAAAAATGTGTGTAGAAAATTGTCTATATGTACATCCATGTAACGCAAATATTCAGTATCCAACGTATATACTTACACAACAATGTACGTACTACACTGTAGAACTTGTTATTAGAACAGTAACTCTGAACTTGTTTCCTGGATTATTAAAATACTATAACATATTTGAAGTGTTTTTGAGGAAAACTTGTGGATCAACTTGGGTTTATCTTATCTCCTTTTTAGCTTTCTAAAATTGTTCTGTACAAATAACTTATTGGACAAATGATTAATCGTCTACATTTTATCCAGATGTTGTTGACAGCAGGAAGTGATACATCGGCGCTGACCATGGAATGGGCTATGACACTTCTACTAAACAACCCAGCGGTGATGAAAAAGGCTCGAGCCGAACTAGAGGCAGTTGTAGGTCATGAACGCATTGTAGAGGAATCAGACCTCCCCAATCTCCCATACCTCAACAGCATCGTCACAGAGACACTCCGCATGTACCCTCCAGGGCCGATTGTCCCCGCTCACGAGTCCACTGAGGACTGCACTGTTGGGGGATATCACGTGCCGCGTGGGACAATACTACTCGTGAACATCTGGGCCATCCACATGGACCCCAAGCTGTGGGATGAGCCGACCAAGTTCAAGCCAGAGAGGTTCGAGAGAAAAGACGATGGGAAAGAAGCATTCGCGCTAATCCCATTTGGGGCGGGGAGGCGAAGGTGCCCAGGTGACGGTATGGCGATGCGGTTGGTGAGCTTGGCTTTGGGAGCACTTGTACAGTGCTTCGAGTGGGAGCGAGTGGGAGAGGAGGAGATTGATGTGACCGAGTTAACTGGCCTCACCATGTCGAAGGCCTTGCCCTTGGAAGCCATGTACAAGCCACTCCCATCCATGGTCGATGTCCTCTCAAGGATATGAATTGATGCTATATTTGAGTTTTGGAGTTCAGTAGGCTTATTTAGATTTCGGTCTTTAAGGTATATTTGTAATTGGGTGTTGATGTTTATTGCTGTATTTGGGTGAAGGGTTTTACTGTCATGTAATATATGTTTTGGAGAATATGATAAAAGATTGTTACTGCTTTTCATACTATTCATAAAATAAAGAGAGCATGATTAGAGGTTGTTACTCCGCTTCACAAACCTCAGAGAAAAACAAGGCCTCCCATCTTTTGACTTGTGAGGAACATAGGGAGAGTGTTGCATAAAGTTGTAGCAATGGAATTCGTCTACATCTGACTATGGGCAGTTTGGGAGTGCGGTGGGAACCCCCACATTCGGATAAAGGGGTTGATACCCCCACGTTTGAGAAGCAATTTTTTAAAAGCTTTTACAAGCCGGATGTTTTGCACATAAAATGCTTGAAAAGTATCCAAAACTCTCATTGCCCGATTGTGCTTGGATCAGTGGTGGACTTTTCCCAATGCCCACCCACCACATACATAGCTGTATATATAAAAACAGAGAATTCACATATATCAAGATCACTAAGGATGAATTCGTGCGTATTCTTGAAGGAAAAATAAAAAAAATTGAAAGAATTTGGGTTAAAGTTTAAAGTATTGGGAAATAAAACATTTTTCATTTAATCGATTTTCATAGTGTTTGTGTATATGATTAAAAGTGATAATATCAAATTTTCACCACTCCTTTAAATTCTTTTCACGGAGAAGGACAAATTTATCTATCGTTTCTAATAAAATATAATAGGGACAGAAAAGTGAATGATTTTTTTTTTTTTTTCACCTATTTAGCAGGTACACTAGAGTTTTAAACTATCAAAGAAAATTTTTAGTTCTTTCACACTTTCAATGCACTTTTCATTGTGCACAAACATACCCTAAGGGCTAAGGCACACCAATTATGTGCATGTGTGGAAGGTGTAATCTATACCACTCAAATCTGAGTTCGATTTCACTCCACACGAAAAGCCTCCTGCGCTGCCTCCCGCCACCGCCGTCCCCTCCGTCCCGCCGCCCGCAACATCCGCCCTTCCCCTCCCTTCCCCTCCCACCCCACTCTCCCTTTATCTCTTTATTTCCCCCTCTCCCTCCATTGCTTCCTCCCCCGTCGCCGTCACCTACTCCGCTCGCATCAGCCACCCCATGGCACCAATCCTCTCTCAAATCCCACCCTCATAAAAACAAAGAGGTGGGTGGGTTTGCATGTTAATGAGGTCTTTTTTAGCTCTCCCCTTTATGTCATAAAGGGGAAGGGGTGGGTTATTTGGATGTTCTTTTTACTGTTATAATTAAGTTGATGGAACATTTCATAATATATATTTCAACTCCATTGAATAATTCAAGATTTATACTTATCTTGAAGTTTTATTTTATTATTTTTTTTGTTTAATAAGCATCACTATATAATCAATTTTATTAATAAAAAATTATAAAATCGTATATATTTCAACATATCGCGTATACTCTACCCAAACGGCATACAATCAACATACTCCATATTCAAACATTTCAAACATTGAGATATACTACATATTCAAACATATCTTATTTTTAGTAGTCTTAATAATTGTGCCACTTATTTCAAAAGACTATATATATAATGGTGGCATATGATTCAATAAAATTATTCTCTATTTTTCTGTCCTTTGTGTTTTTATCATCGTGGATTCAAGGTTTGTTTACATACACACAATCCCCTCCCATAATCAGTGAGAGAGAGAGATACCATGAAGAAACTTCACACAGAGCCAAGCAATACAGAGGACATTATTAGTAAACTACCCAATGAAATCCTTGCTCACATCCTAACCAAGTTACCCATTCAAGACGCCGTCCGTACAAGCTCCCTCACCAAACGATGGAGGCACATCTATACCGAGATGCCGCGCCTCCAATTCATCATGAAGGACTCCGACCGAGCCGACTGGACGAAAGACAGTGACGGGAGCGCATCAAATGAATGGCTCTCCATCATTGATCGGTTGCTCGATCGCATCGGGCCTTCCATCGAAACGTTCGTCTTGTCCCACAATCTCTATCATCACGGTCCCCATGTCAATGGTTTCATCAATCGTCTCCAAAACAAGTCCATAAAAGCCCTTTTTTATATTTAATAACAGCGCTTTTAGTATCCCAGTCCAAGTTTTCAGACATTGCAGAACATTAGTCAATTTATGCTTGGTCAACTGTCGCGTTCAAATCCCCGACGGATTCCTCGGCTTCCCTTTGCTTGAGGTTCCTAATTAAGGGTTTGCTCTAACACTTCGGTTGAGACCTACCGACGGCTCATCTCGAGATGCCCACGTCTTGAGAGGTTGTGCATATTGGTTTACTGTGATTCCCCATGTACAACACTTCAAATTGGTGATCTACAGCATCTGAAGTTGTTGAAGCTGTGTGTACGTAGTGGTCTTCTCAAGGTGCAAGGGCTCGAGTTGATTCCTCCATTGCAGAAAGTGGAGCTCACCGCTGGCAAGGTGGACGTCCTGATCAGGAAGATGTTGTGGCCGAGTTTTTCAAACGCGGAGTCCGGCCGTCTTCTGTCCCTTGCCACACATCCAATGTTGGTACGTATGCACTTCACAAGCTCCACGTTTCATATCAAATTTTTTACATGTTGTAAAGGTTTTAGTAACATGTGTTATTTGGACTAGTTTAGCCAGAGATTAATATTTTAAGAATAAGTTATCCTAATTTTAAGGGATAAAAAATCCATCAATTTTATCTTTATTCAAATATTCAAATTTGACAAAATTAAAACAAAAATATAAAGATAAATGTTATTCTAACTTTTAAATAGAACAAAATAATTTTTTATTTTTAAAATCAGGATAACTATTCACATCCTATCATAATTATTTTATTTTTTATTCCAAAAGGGATAAGATATCCTAGGTGGGATAATATGGATATTTCCCAATGATTTGAAAGATCACACCCATTCACCCAACATGTACTCGTAACTTGTTTTGGCTGTTTGGATTAAAGCAAAGTATCAGGAGCTCATCTATACATATTAGAACGTTAACAAATGAAAGCTCTATTAAAAGGACAAAAATAACAAATGAAAGCTCTATTAAAGGACAAAAATAAATAAATATTTTTGTCATACAGGCCTACACAGCACAAGAACAAGCAGCAGAAGAAAAAGAGAACTGTTGTTCCCCAAGATCATCTGTCAATATGGTTTAATACATAAAAAACATGGCATCCCAATAAACACCCATCCCCGCATTTAGATGGTCTGCAGTTGAGAGAAAGAGATGCGGATGATAGAGCGGTCAATGGTGGTGGCATGCTTGCAGACAAGGGCCTCGGTCGCCTGCTCTTCATTCTCGAAGAGCACGAGGGCCTGTTTCTTCCCATTCACCTCAAAAAGCTTGGTGTTTACGATGGTTCCATGTTCCTCGAGGTGGGTGGCAATCTCTTCCTCGGTGATTTCCTGGGGAAGTGTTGACAGATGTACCATCTTTGTTGGGGAGCAGCAGTAGCGATAGTTCTTGGCAGCATTGCGGTTGAAGCGGTTGAGGCTTGAACCGGAGTACTCATGCGTGTCAGGCCCTGCTGTTATGTTCACATGCTTTGAATAGTTCACCTCCATTCGCTTTCCAAAGAGCATTGCCCCCTGTATTCAGTGTAAAATAGAATTTTAAAATTGTTGCAGTCTCATGTGTTAGTACTCATGTCCAACACCTGAAAAAAACCTAGCTGGGAAGCCATACATAGGGCATGCATAAATATCAAAGTTTGACCTAGGTCTGGATTGGGTTAAGATTTTAGTGATGAAGATCTGAAACCCATCGGAAACCGACCCCCAAGTAAAAACCTGGATCCAACTCAAGTAATAACCCATTTTCAACATAGGTTTAGGTAGTAGAAGGAATATTTGTATGCAGTTTACTAAACTTGAAGAACTCGACCCAACTCAAACCCGAAACGGATTATAGGTTTAAAAACCATGAGATATGGCAGGACAAAGGTTTTATCATATTATACAAAAACCCGAGGTTGGGCATGTTTTAATCAACCCACATTTTGCTACCTCTGTGTTGAGAACATGGAGAAGCTCACAATTATAAGATCGAGCGAATTGTTATGCAAGTTTATCCACATCTTCACTCAAAAAAGAAGGAAAAAAAAACTAATGTAAGGATGTCATGCATTAGAGAAGAATGATCTACTGCTCAACGGACAAACATTTCCAACAAGAATATGCAGGAAAGAGATATCAAACCTTTAAGAAATGTACGGCCAATTCAGCCTGAAAACCATCTCCCATTTGAATAAGTGCGTGATCTGGTTTATTGCGGAGTAATTTGACTCTTATTATGTTCCCGTATATAGAGAAGAGGTTGAAAAGCTTATCCTCATCGATTTTCTGAGATCAGGAAATTTTAGAAGAATCATTGACAGGTCATAGTGTGAAACAATCAGGAAATGTTGAACACCTTACATCAGGATTTAGATTTGAGACTAGGATGGTGCATCTGTCATTTGTTCCAGTTATTCCAGGAGGCAAACCACCACCAAAAGCAGCTGCAATGGCTGCAGGATTGCCCATCTAGCGAGAGACAATAACAGAAGCAATTACATATATTAAAAATAATTTGTAAAAACAACTTGCTTAGTTCGTGAGAACAAATACAAAACACAAAAGAAGCCATCCATGGCGACATATTATTATTAAGATCTAATAACAAGAAAGCTTTGCATATGATCAGCCCCACCTGGGGAAAGGCAACTGCCCTGCCACCCGGTTGAAGTGCGTACATACCCGAAGCATCACCATATCCAGGCTGTTGAACAATGAAATCAATGAATGAGAGACAAAAAGATGCGAGATGGCAGGTTGGAAAACACAAGCGCCCGCACCAACATTTATATTCAAAATGCCAGCAAGCATTATGAAAATTATGGAGCATTATAAAAGGGAAAATGACTTACTTGTGAGGATCTACCTTTTTGTTCAGAAGGTAAAGATGGGTTTGTAAAGTCCCTGTACAAAGTTCAGACACACAAATGACAAATCTCTGAGCAGGTTTGGATGATACAACTATGATGTATATCACAGGAATTTTAAAACAAACACTGAAGTAATATTATTTGCTTCATAGTCTGTCAGACATGTTTTGCAGATCCCATAAAGTACGACATTATAAACCAACATGTATGTATCTCCTCAAGCAATATTAGAAGGGCATATATCTAATCGCATGGAATATAATACATCAGATATTAACTTACCGAGATCGCTCGTTATTGTAGTTTACTTGCAGCTCGGTGAGGCTGGATTGAAAGAAAGCAACTTAGATAAGAAAATAATGAACTACCAACATGGAACTATAAGAAACAAAATGGAACACACTTGGAAAATTGAATGTCTAGCTGACAGCAGCCGTCATATATATTACGTCCCTACAAAAGAATGATCACAATGCATGACACATCAGTTCCTGTATATATAACCATTTGATAAAAAATCTTAACATATGTATAAAGTACAAACTTGCAGCGCATTTCTGGCTACAACAGCACTCTGACGTGACTGGTATTGGACAAGGGCTTGGAAGCCTACAACAAAAGGCTAGTAGTTAAATAATCCCATCCTTTCACATAAGAAAAAGATCAATCTGCAAGTATTCCACAGACAATATCAAATTGGACATGTATTTATCACACATGTAATAGGAAGAAATGAATCACATTAATGGGCATAACCAATGCACATTTCTACGAATTTACACAAAAGTCCACTCGATCACATTTAGAAAGTCCCAGAAGTGTTAAAAATTGAGAGAGAAAAAGAGAAGACTTTAAGATGCTGACCAGCTGACTTCTGAAATGTGACGATCTTTTCCACAATTCCATGAGGGGAAAAAACTTGATGCAGCACTTCCACTGTTATGGGATAGAGCAGGTGATGAATTGTAACTAAGAGAATTCGATTGGGTTGTGAATCCTGAGAGTGCCCAACAGCAGACCAGCATAGAGACAGGAGAAGAGAGAAGAATGAATAGAGAAGAATAAGAAGAGAAAAGAAGAAGAAGAATTATAGCTAGAGAAGAATCCATAAGATTATCAATTAAAATCATTGATTTAGCACAATGCCACCCGATATTAGTCATATAGGATAATAGGCAGAAATTTCAAAATTACTATGACTGCCTCCATATAATGGCAAAGCTTAGCTTAAACAAAGATAAATCAAATACTCCCTTACATCAAAAATCAACAGAAGCATAAACAATCATGTTAATGATCGTGCAAAAGAGCAGGGGTATTTTTCTCTAACCTCCTGAGAATTAATCACCTAATCTTAACACACACATTGAAAAAAGCAACTACAGTTTTATAAATCCTATGAATACATACACAATTCTCCACTATGCACTCATATTATAAGACCACAGGAGGGCACATCATATGCAATGCCCTGCACAAGCATTTGGCTTTACTACAATCACTAAACAGCCTCTCCTCAATTCATGATATGATGGTGAAGACTTATATGAACAGGCTAACAATATCAATGACTTTAAATCATGAATATGATTAAAAAAAAATTATGATCACTTATTCAGAAAATACAATGAAACGTTTTTTTTAAACTATGTATGTCATCAATTTTAAAGCACCGCAAGAGAAACTAGAATCAGTAAAGACAATATTAATTGAAAACTGTTTAAATCTGTAGGGCATTTCAGAACTTAAGTCACAATACTAGGAGAGTAAAGGAATCAAACCAAAGCAAATAAAGGGGTTATGCCAGATAATGTGGTTCGTCTATTATGTATTTTTATTTTGAAAATCAAGGCACCATCTCATTTTTTTTCATATATGGAACACATGAAAGACATCAAACCTCTCATTAGCTGCTAAAAATCACAATTTAAATCTGATCACCCACCTGGTCACCATTTTTGCGTGGTTGTGAGTTTTGATCCATAGTTGTGAGTTCCTGATGTGAAGAGAACTGAATGTAAACATTTCTTCCCCTGGACATTAGACCAAGAGAAAAAGTCAATGCAACACATTTTCTATTATAGAAGATAAATTTGAACCCAGTTATGCACACTTTTAAGTACTGTCTAAATAGTATCATACAGGATGACACGTTTTGAATTTCAGTAATTGCATTATAAAATACTGTTGTATCCGGAATAAAGTTCCAGCAAGATTTACAATCAGTCTTATTCTAAGCTGAAGGTAAAGGAAGAGCACCTTAAGGCATCAAAGAAACTTTATTCATAGATATACTATCTAGAAAGTAGTATGGGATCCATAAGGATGCCGCAATTCCCAAAAAGTATTTGCCATACCTGACGCTTGGCTGAACATTTGAGTAGTATTGTAATGCATTTACAGCAGAACCCACATCGTGCATCTGAAGAAGAGCCTGCAAAAGCACAAAATCTGGAATCAACCATGCAACGGATGTTGAAATAAAGGCCCAGTATCATCACATCATTCTAAGACACTTCAATTAATCTGGTCTGCAATATAGACTATTATGATCAGCTGAAAAATCACGTCCAATAAATAACATGTCCACACTAAAAGCGTGCTTTGTTGCCTAGAAACTGTTGGCCATTCATGAGATAGTTCAACTGAATGTCATAAAGGGCATTTGGCAACATAAATTTTAATTCCACTTGAAGAACTGGAAATAAAATCTTGTGTGTGCACGCCATGTAAAGTTCTATATAAATCTAAACATATGAGCAAGAGGCATTCAAAGCTCGCAATGACTATAAATTGAACTGCTCATGATGATCAAGATCATTACATTTATACAAACAAAGACTAACAAGAAAATGGCGCACCACTGCTTAGATGTATTATGTGTAATTGAACAAACAATGCAAAGGCCTCTGGAACATGACAACAATTTATTTTAGCAGTATGAATATGATGACATCTAGACCATGGGGAAGGACTTTTAGGTTCCCTTCAATTAATTATATGAAGAAATTCTTCAGAAAGGCTAATAAAATGGGATACAGTAACAGAGAAATTCATACTCAAGCTTCCACAAGCTGTTTGTTGGACTATTTGGTTAACAAGGAATGAGAAGATGTTAAGGAGTAGGGACTGTATCATAGAAAATGCTTGGGTTGTTTCGTAGTGAAAAAGGGGTGTAATCTCTGAAGGTCAGGGACTACAGATCTTTGCTGGAGTTAATCCTGGTGTTACCTTCAAAACATGTATCTTTTATTCTGTATTAACTTCTGCTGCATTATACATAATTCCGTTAGTATTTCATTAAGCGAGGATTTAAGTATACACATCAATAAGGAATAACAGACCATTTTATTGTGAAGTCAAAGTGCATCCACATCTGAGAGGTCTTGAGAAGGTTGCACAGCTCTTGGGGAGGAACATTGTATTCAAAACAGTTAAACAGAGGCGGGATCACTTTTGAATAAAACACACGCACGCACACACACACGTTTGTGTATATGCATGGGTGTGGTTTTAGGAAGACCTTTATGGTATTTGTAAAATCAATATTCTACGTAAAACTCCCATCTCCCCCCTCCCCCCACACACACACACACACACAAATGGTGGTAACAGACTGGGAGAACGAGCTACATATTTAATATACAGTTAGCATTTATTGAGAAATAGCAGACACTAGCCAATTTCTCAAAAGTTACTGCACTGACATGTAACAACTCTCCCAGAAGAAATAAAATGCAAAAGTGGCATAAATAATCCTTCCAAAATCTTGAAAGAAAAAATATAAATAAAAATAATTACCTGGTTTTTTGCACGGAGCATCACAAGTTTAGTGACAACACCAAAGGGCTGAACCAACTGAAGCAAATCATTCTGTGGGATAGCATGTGTTAAGCAAGGCACCATTTCAAACAGAAAACATACAATTTTTCAAACAGATATAAAATAACAATGTGGATTCACCTCAGATATTTCATGCCCCACATTACGTATGTGTATAACTTTAGAAGGTTCTGCCATCTTATAAAAACTCTCACAGAATCTGCAAAGAGAAACCTGTCAAATAAATAACTAAAAAGGTAGACACGCAACAAAAACACTTCCTCTAAGATTCCATTCTGTATCATTATAGAAAACAATACAGCTACCAGTATTAATGTAATTTCTGAAGCATCAGAATGGAATAAAATGGTTTTCCAAACAGTTGATAGTTAATATAAATAAGAGCTGGCTAAGTACTCCAAATTAATAAAATGGTGGTTGATAGCCTACCGATTTCATTTTTCAAAACATATGAGAGCTGTCCATTGCATGACCCTCTCTCCCTCAGAAATCAGGCAACCTCTCTTTACTGTCATTTCAAAGTCCACTCCATCTTTACCTCTATATCCATCTGTTCCAGTTCTGCCATTTCAAAACAGTGTAAAATTGGTTTTCCAGCTTCCAACAAGAATTGGTTCTCGGTTCAGAGATGCTGCAATTGGTGGAGGAGAAATAGGGCAAGATTTCAGGTTACAATACTTAAAGTTCAAGGAGGTTTGGGGCACCAAAATTCCTTCGAAGGTCAAAGATTTCATGCGGCTCATGTACCAGAACATACTCTTGACAAAGTCATATTGGGTGAAGTGGGCTCTTGTGGAAGAACTTTTATGTCCTAAGTGTGGACATTGAAACGATGGAGCACTGAATAGTCAGTTGTCAGGTGGCCAGATAAAACTGTAGCTTGCTCAGAAGGGAGACTGGGTTGGAGGATGATTTCTAGTCCTTCTAGTGCATGTGGGAGGCAGGTAAGAAACTCAAGAGAAAAGGCGACAGGAGTGCAAAAGCCAAGATCTCCCAATCCTTTGTCCCACTAATGGTTTGGGCATTATGGATTTCACGGAATCACCTACCGTTTCGGGGGGTGAAGCTTTATGTGGAAATGGTTAGGGAGATGGTGGTTCACCTTATCTTTGATTTGGAACGTTTTTGTGCCAGGGTAGTAAACTGTTGTATCTAAGGAATAAAATCTCATTGAGACATAGGGTGTTTTGTTTCTGGATCCGAGGGTGTTGTATTGGTAGATCTCTTCTCTACTAAAACAAACCACTAAGGGTCGATCCTACGTTTTCTTTTGTATGCTTTGAGCACTTCCTTTTCTAATGAATTAAGCTCTGTTGTCTACCATACCATTCCATCAGAAATCAAATATTGGTTCTCCGTAGTTCCCCCTGTAACTATTTTCCCCTTGCAGGATCTCTTACAATCCAATACTGAATGCTAAAACAAAACATAAAGAGACTGATTATCATTTCATCCGAGACAAGAATGCCGCTCCTTAAGTGACGCCATAGTTGATATGAATCCAGGATCAGGTTGTTCATACCTACACTAAAGAGCTGCTGGAATCATACACGGTCTTATATGCAAAAAGATTGAATGGCCTTCTGGACTTAGCTTGCGTGTCAGTGCTACGAATTTTATTGTATAAAGGGTATCTCACTAAGTACTTGTGTATTATAAAATAGGGGATGGAACAACCTCTTCCATGCAACAGAATTTTTTACATCTTCTGTTGCATTCATTATGTATAAAACACACCAAATAAAAGATCATAAAAACCGATCTTAAGAAAAGCAAAAAAGGTGGCCACATGCATATGAAGTTCTTAGCATAAAAAAGTAAATACATTCATGAAGGGAAAAAAAAAAAAAAGGACCGACAGGCCTTTAACAAATGAAGTAACACATGTTTTACAACCATCGTTTTCGGTGATAAACATAAAAAAGAAACCTTAGAGACCATGAATACCACGAAATCAGATCTCGAAAACTAGAAGGAGATCCGATTTGGAGGCGATGCATCAAGGACGTTTTTTTTTTTCTTTAAAATCTAACAAACCCAACAACTTTAAGTTGTCTGACAAAAAAACGTTCATAAAAGAGGGGAAAATAGAACCAATGTTACAAAAAAATCAGAACTTGAACGAAAGAAAGATAAGAGGACAAGAAAATGAAATTCAGGGCATGTATTTGTTTTAATAGAAGATAAATCAGGCGATATCGAGAGAGAGAGAGAGAGACCTGAAATGATTCTATAGGAGGGAGAGAAAGAGACCGCTCTGAAAAACCCTATCTATGCTTTCATATGTCCGCGGGGGAGAAGGGAAGTAATGATCGGGGTGGGAAACCAATGGGCCACAGTTCTACGGGCCCTCAGCCCATCCCAATTTTTTTCTTGTGCCGCTGATATACTCAGTCCGTTTTTATAGTCTCATACACTATAATAACATAATATATACTGTGTTATCGTAATATATGAGGTTCTATCATAATGTATGACACAAAAAAATTATTTATTCTATGCAAAAAATACACTAATATATCTCAGTATATACTTTATTTCATATAACTACATGTATTTCAATAAGAGCGTATGATTTAAAAAAAAAAAGAAAATCGGTGTGGGCTATAATTGAAATTGCACAAGAGGTGGACATCATTTTCTTTTTTTCTCATGCGCGTTGTTATATTGTACTTTTTACAGTCTAAAATAATATCCTATATGTGTTATTAGAAATGAGGTATACATATTGTTAAATTTCTTTCACATTTACTAAATATGAGTTCATTCAATTCGAAATGGAACAATATATATTTTCTATCAAAGTATGTACATCGCTAGATGATGTTTGCTATTAAAAAAAACATTTGTGGTCTATGTTTTAGATAGTATTGAGTCTAACATTTTTCTTTTCTCATTAGCAGTAGAGTATTGATACGTTCAATCCATTTTACAGCTTGTTTTATAATATCATATATTATAATAATGTAGTATATACTTAGTTATTATAGTATATGGAATTCAATAGTAGAGATCAACGAGGGCGATCAACGAACTCATTTTTTTCACACACACACACACACGGGTGGGGGGTTCAATGGGAGTGAAAATGGAGGGGGTGAGTGGTTATGATCACTGCCGCATGAGGACAGTGAGTGAGGTGGGGGGAGGGACTGTGACCGGCTATTTCCGATTGGAATTGGCCAATCAGGGGTTTAGGGAATTTGAGTTTTTTTGTGAGCTGTGATTGGGTATGGACCGTTGATTGCTTGAGGTATGATGGAAATTCAAGCGAGTGTTTTTTTTTATTTTTTTGGTGGTATGGAAATTCAAGTGAGTTGCGTTGTGTTAGGTATTTTCAGTATTTGCAAAGGAAATCATGGGCTTGGTCGTGGTTTGGGAGTCCAAGACCGTTGGATAAAAAAAAAAAGTGCTACTACACTCAGTTTTATTCTTAGTTTAAAACACAGATCTATATATCTCGTTATAGACTTAGTAAAATATATACTTCGTTAGATGATGTATATACCTTACTAAATTTTTTTTTACACTTACAAAAAATGGGTTCATTCAACTCGAAATGGAGCGACATGCACTTTTCATCCAAGCATTTACCTCATTAGATGATGTTTACTATTTTTTTAAAAATAAAAACACTTGAGGTCTGAGTTTTGGATGATAAATGTGACTGAGTGTATCATTTTCCTAAAAAAAAATAGATTTGTATTTTTTTCTTTTTTGGCAGGTGAGATGTATTTTACTATTTTTTAGGGGAGATTTATGGTATATAAATCATATTTTTAATAAGGAAAAAATGCATATAACTCCCACACAGACACAATTGTACAAACATATGAAAATCTATAACCCTCTAATTTTTCTCAAAATCCTCATCTAATCAAATCTAAACCTAAAATCCCCTTCTTCCTCTTCTTCATCTAAATAAATCTAAACCTAACATCCCCTTCTACCTCCTCATCTTACTCCTCATAGGTCTTCTTCACCTAAACAAACATAAACTTATTATTCCCTTCTTCTTCTTCTTTTTCTTCTTCACCTAAACAAACATAAACCTAAAATACCATGAGACTATATATTCAGGATGCATCGGAAATGTTTTTAGTGGAATCTCGGTTATAAGTCAGATTTTATTTTTCTAAAAAAGATTGTTTTTGGACTAGGTCCTATAGACTTTTTCCACATAAAAATTTATGCATCAACTTGGTTGATTTTGTTGTTCTTAGATTATGAATTAATATGTGCACGTTTATGAAATATTAAAAATGATTCAAATCTTAAAAGATCTAAATAAAATTCATTAAAATCTGGAATAAATACCAGTATATAGATCTATCAACCCCCATCTACGTCTTGTAATATGAAAAACGACCTTCCATACTACCGCAGGGTTTAACCAGCAGGAACACTAATTAAATTGCTGACCTGACTGTCCAACTAACTATAGCAAACTAAAGAATAATTATCATTCACAAATAAAGAACCAATGCATCACTTTCATCAGCTATTACAAATAAATAATCAAATAAACCAAAGATATACAAAAGAAATCTTTCACCAAAGAAGGAACCTAGTTCACAACCCTGCAGTTCAACCTGATCTCACCCTCACTTCCAGTATCAATTGAGCCCATGTGAACCATTGCCGCTGCAAACTTGGTCGCCCAGACCCCGCCAAGGTTGGCGTTCACTCTAACCATTTTAGATGTGGATGGGTCATTCCAAAGCGTCTGGTCTGAAGTAAGCAATCCTTTGTGGTTCCTGAGGTTCTTGTAGTACCGGTTGTCTAGGCGGTTGGGGCTGACAACATCCAGGGGCACAGTCGGATCGGAGTCTCCATTCGACGAAGGAGGTGGGCACCTCGTCTTCAAATAGGCAGCGAAAATGCGGTCCATGGATGGGTCTTGAGGGTGTGTCGCGTTGAATGAGTAGAGACGGTTCGAGAACGATGAGCAGTGTGAGACTCCGATGGAATGCGCACCCGATAGTGTCACCATCTCGTCCAAAGACAGGCCTTTCTTGGCGAAGTTGTCTTTCAATTGTTGGGTGTTGAAGAAGGGTGGTGGGAGGTTCTGTAATACCTCATCCTCGATGGAGACTTTCCCATCTCTGCGGCCTGATGGGACGGCGTAGTCGATGCCGCCGAGCCTGGCTGCGCTGTCACGGGCTGCGAAGGCGAGGACGTCAGCGCACGAAACTGTGTTTGGGCAGGTGGATTCGATCCTCGCTTTCGCTTGGTCGATCACCTCGAAGCCTCGGAGGCTCGGGTTGTTTGCTGGGCTATCTTTCTCCGCTTGGTTTTCAGGTGTGGAATCTAGCAATATAGATGCATCGCAACCCTAATAAAAGACATTTAATCAAAGCGTTAATTAGCTTGCTATCATTCTCTTTAAAACCCAATAACAGAATGTAAAAGATGATAGAGAAGCTCACCCTGACAAAGCAGTCATGGAAGTGCATCCTAATGAGTCCCGCACCTAAACCGGGATTCCGACCGATGGCTTCGTTGACAGTCGCTCTCACGATGGACTCTGCAGAAGGACAAGTTGCTTTGTAGAAACCCACATTTAGAGATGAAGCTGAGGCAGCCATTGTTAATGCCATGGCAAAGAACAACATAGAAACCCTGGTTGTGTTCGTCATTAAAAGATATAGGACTTCAAACTAGTGTGTGAGAGAGACGAGGGGGGGAGAGAGGGTCTGAGTGGTTGATGTATTGGACTGAATGATGAAGATGATGTCGACTTGGTTTGTTGCATGGTGGGTATTTATAAGCAGCAGTGGTTGACAAAAAGTAGAGTCTGTAAATACAAAACGTGTGTTTGTGAATGTTGGAACCAGTTCATGCCGGAGACATTGAACAGTGGGGGTGACATTGTCTACTTCTTCTTCTCTCCCTGCACGCGCATTCAAGACAGCTAATATTTTAGGTCTTGTACTTTATTGTCCCGCATGTAATCTTTGACTTTTCTTCATTTTAAAATGATTTTAGATGGCTGAAGATGATGGGAAATTGGGAATCGAAGTAATATTTTAACGGGGTTGAATAGATTATAGGTAAAGTAGAGCTGTAATAAACTTTTAAAATGAAAATCAACTTGGCATGGAGAATTGTTCAAGCTGTATTTTAAATGCTAAAACCGGGAATTCTACTCGTATTGCCAGTTTGAGAAAGAAGACGTTTAACTCTTTTTAATTTTATTTTATTTTACAAAATTGTATACCTTTTCATAATTATTAGAATAAGTTACAAAGAAGACTTTATCTTTGTAGGTGTTGTCACACAAACTCATTTGAGAACCTTATATGTCTCATTGGTCAACTATACTCAATATAATGAGATATATTTTTTAAAAAAATTTATACATTATAAATATGAATGGGCACGCACAATTCATTAAAGGAAAAATTTTAAATAACCCCCTATAAAATTTTCAAAATCTATATAACCCCAAAACTTTTCCTAAATTCATATGAAATTAAAATTGAGATTTTAAGACTTATTCACTCTTTCATATATTATATATAGAAAAATTAATAGTAATATAAAATATCATAACTGTAATTAATCATACAAGATATTTGTTATATGAACAATATATAATACACACACATATATATAATTTTATACTAGTTTATATGCACGCGGTAATTCACGTGTTAATTACTAATCACATATATGTAATGAATAACGAAATAAAAATACTTATTATCCAAAAAAGAAAGTTACTTCAAAATAAGCTCAAATTTTCAAAACCAACCATTATGTTATTTTATCATTTGTAATGAAAATAAATAGTATGATTATATCTTAATTGAATTATAACATGACTACATAAATAAAAGTATGCTCTGTGAGATGATAAAAACAAATTATATTTCAATAGAAAAGCAATTGAAAAGGTTTACAATTTACTTGTCAATAAAAAATAAAATTTGTATATGAGCATTCATCAAACCATTTTATATGAGTTGTATATCTATTACATATACATTAAAAGAATGGGAATTTCCTGGTTTCTTTTGTTTTAGTGAAGAAAAAAATGATTTTTTTAACACAAGATGAAGATATACCCTTCTTTTTTATGTATTGTTACATTTTGATCTCGTGTTAAAAAAATCATTTTTTTCTTCACTAAAACAAAAGAAACCAGGAAATTCCAAATAAAAATCAATATTTTGAATTAAAAAAGATCTGAAAAAAAATTCCAAATTAATCAAACCATCTCATCGTCCATTATGTGATCCTCTCAAACAACTCAAACAGATCAGCTACCCATCATGGTCATTCAATCAAAAACCCTTCCCAAAGTAACCCCCTGAAAAAACAAAATACATGACCATAGAAACTAGGCCTGTCAACGGGTCGGGTCCGGGTCGGGTCGGGGTGGACCCGGACCCGACCCGTGACAGGACCCGGCGGGTCCGGGTCCAACCCAAGACCCGGCGGGTCCGGAGAAATGTGGACCCGGACCCGGACCCGTCGGACCCGGGTCGGGTCCGGGTCCGACCCGACCCGGATGGTTGGGTAAAAAAAAAAAAAAAAAAGAAGAGAAGAGCTCATGTATTTGTTTGTCTTATCATTCTATTTGAAATTTTTTGTAATAAAACATTATTGTTAATGAGACTATGTTTGAATATAATTTTATACAATTCAAAAGAAGTAAATGAATTATTAAACAACATCCAAAACAATAATCACTAACATAAAAAACATATTAACCTAAATAATAAACATAACTAACCTAAACAATATTCAAAACAATAAACACTAACATATTAACATAAATAATAAACATAAATCATGCAACAAACTAATTAATCATACAAATTCAAATGCTAATAAATTAATTGTCCAAAACAAACCGATTTATAGGCTTGTTATGATTATGATTTATGAACTTGTAGATACAACAATAAGTTAAGTAAGAAATAAAATTATGTATCAACTAATACTAATGGTCTTATAATATATGAACATATATTAAAAAAAACAGTCGGGTCCAACGGGTCGGGGCGGGGTGGACCCGAACCCGACCCGTTTGTTTGTTCGGGTCCGCCGGGTCGGGTCCAACTCGGGTCGGGTCCAAATCGGGTCGAGTATATTACACGTGTAATCGGGTCCGGGTCGGGTCGGGTCCGGGTCTGGACCCGACCTGTTGACAGGCCTAATAGAAACATGTCATTAAACAAAGTTTTATGGCAAAATAGAAAAAAACATGTCATTACTCAAAAAACAATTGCATGGAATTTTACGGACGAGGCACATGTTTATTAACACAAATAGGGGTCTGGTTGTGAAATTGATAGAATCTGAGGATCGACATGCAAAAAACCCATAAAAGACGAAATTGGCCGGTTTTAGGAAGGGGCCTGATTATAAAACTGGTATAGATTGGGGGTCCATTTGCAAATAGCCTAGAGGAGAAAAAAAATCGGGTTTGTCTTAGTGAGGGACCTGATTGTTAAATTGGTATAAAGTGGGGGGCTTTCTGAAACTATCCCACAGGTTTTGTCCTTCAGTTGTTACACCGTTTTGTCATCGCATGCATCCCATTCTTTTAATGTATATGTAATAGAAATAGATTATATATTGGATTAGATACATTTTAGATTGGACACTCTAGATATTCTGAGTATCGGATATCTTTTATTTCTCGAATACAAATTTGGAGCGGATACATATTTTTTTTTGGATAATTGACAAGCAGTCCTTCATCCACTCTCCTCTCTCTCTTTCTCTAACGTGATGGCAGGGAAGAAAAAAATCGACGTTTTCCTCTCAAAAGAAGATCTCTGAATTCACAAAGGAGAAGAAGATCACATCTTCTTCTTCTAGATAATTTATTGAATTCACAAGGAAACATTAAATCCACAAGAATCAACCAATAATATAACTCATCTATTGAATTTTGTATTTTCATTTTAAAAAATAAAGTGTATATTTTAGTGAAGGGAAAAATCTATATAACCCCTTATAAACTACTCGAAATTCATACAACACCTTGAATTTTTCAGAAGTCCACATAACCCCCTGAAATACCTATGTAAATTCAAATAACCTCCTGAATTAAATTTCTGTTGACAGATAAGAAATATTATGTCTGATTAAAAACACAGTATACCAAACATCTCTTAAATGTGTTAAAAATGACAAAAAAATCTTCTGTAAATGATGATTTTACCCCCTCCGGATAGGGTTTTATAATCTATTTATATGGCTAAAATCATCATTTTTAGAAGGTTTTCTACGTCTTTAACACATTGTAGGATTTTTTTTGGTATACTATGTTTTCAACCAAGGTTAACTAAATGGAATATCCATAGAATATTCATCATATGTCAAGATAAGTTTAACTTAAGAGACTATTTGGATTTACATATGTATTTTCCGGGGGTTATATTCTCCCTATTATATCACTTGATTATCTAAATTAATGTTCATATTTAAACATGTTAATTATTTAAAAAATTTATGTATCCAAAGAGATCTGAATTTAAAATAATATCCATATTCGAATAATTAATTAGGAGATGATAGTGATATTAACGTATCCTATCGTGGATCTTGATATGTTAACAGGCTTAGAGGAGGGTGCTGGTTGGAGGGAACAACCAATGGAGGTGGACACCGCTGGAGAGAGGGTGAGGTAGAAAGAGAGAGAGAGAGAGAGAGAGAGGATAAGTTTGTGTGCACCACCACCCCGCCGCTCCACCATCGCCCCGCTCCACCTGGTTGTAAACCCAAAATACTTAAGGGATCGTTTTGTAATTTTTTTAAAACTGCCTTTAAATAGCACATTTGGGTTAGGGTTTGCATTCAATTTTCATAAGGGTGCCCTATCCCATCGAAGCCACAAGAGACGATGACGATGGGTGTTGCGACCAATCTAAGGTGAGATATCATTCTATATTGATTTTTGTTGTTTAGTGTTTCAATTTATTTTTTATTAGGAGATGATTGTGTCAATCGATTGTTTGGGGAAGAAGGTTGATGAATTAAGGTTAGGGTTGATTGATTTTTAATTAGACGATTATTTGATTAGATTTCAATGGATCTCAAAGGATTTCTTAAGATCAAATTAGATTTATTGGTTTTGGGATTAAAGGGTTAATTATTTTCAGGTTGATTATATTCCTGGACGTTAAATCATGTTTTTGAATAGAGTCGTTTCTGGGAAAATTATATTTCACAAACAGAAATAGATTTTGAAAATATATTTCCAATTCCGAGTTATGGGTAAAAAGTTATTATTTTTCAAAGATTTATGTGCAGTTTCATATATAGAATTCAAATATTTGGTTTCATGACCAAGTTTGATGAATTTTAGAGATTTAAAATGATCCCAAATGGATGTTTAATAGGTGTTAATGGATTTGTGAGTATATGAATTTTCAATATTTATTCAGAGTTGGGATTTTTGTTAGGCCTTTGAGTAGGTGAGTTGCGGATTGTGGGTCTATTAAGTATGGACTCTTGGGATTCATTGGGCCGAGTGTTGTTGTAAGTTGGTTGTTAGTTGTTTGGGTTATGATCGAATGGTTTCTGATTTATTATTGCATAGTTATTATGCTAGGTTATCCATGTGCGAGTGTGTGGCGTTCATGCACGTGCATTAGTTTGTATTGCATGGACTGGAGGTGAATGGATGTTTCTATATTATTTGCAAATCAAAATAAATGTATATATTTCAGCATCATGTTATTTTTGTGATTATGAAATCTATCTTGTATGAAGTATATAAGCATGTTATCATCATATATGTTGATATTTTGGATATGTCGTATGTATTGAAAATTATGAGATTTATGAAAATTGTCACATGCTGTATACTTGAAGGAATAAGTAGTTTTGATTGTGCATGCATGAAATCGTCTAGGTGGCTCAGTCTAGGCCACTGCAGTCTAAAATGGACCCAAGTCTAGGTGGTTATGTCTCCGTGGCCCGATTTCCAAGGTGAAATCTCTGCGGCTAGGTGTCATGAAAAGCGGGCATGTGTGTCCATTGCATTCATACTCATCATATAGTTTTGAGAAGAATGCTTTATGACATCATGTATTCCTTAAATGATAAGTTTTACACTTGGCATGTTTTGAATAACATTTTTATCATAAAATTTATGTATTATATAACTGTTTAGCGAAGCACTTTTATAAAGTCATTATTTTTTAAGCATATTATATTATTGGGATACTTGTGTCCATTCACTGAACGCGTGGTAGTTCATCCCTCTCTTTTCCCAACCTTTCAGATTAGCTTGTATTTTATTTCCAGAGCACTAAACTTGTGTAAAAGGTGTTGATCATGTAGAGTATGTATGATAATGTGGATATATAAATTCAGTTGTTCCTGATGTATATTGAATTTGTATTGAATTTTAGCATTGATAATATATGTATAATTATGGTGATGTATTCTTATATTCTCTGAATAAAAAATATATATAAAACTCTGATATTTAAAAAATTAAATTAACGCAACCAGATTTTACGTTTCAAAATGAAATCATAGTTGTGGGGCGTTACAATAGCCCCTCCCAATCCTAATGTGGCCAGTATCAAACAACGAGGAGGTGCACTTAAGGCTGGGTAATGTTTTGACGATAATAACAGTTATTATCACATTTTATTTCAATTTTATTTTATAGTAAATATGATAAATTGTCATTTCCTCACTTATTCACTATTATCTTAATCCCACTATCCCCCTTGCCAAAATAGCCCTCGAAGCGTGCATCCATTCTGCACAAAATCCACCCGTCGATCGAGCTTCTTTCCTTCCTCCTTTCCCCTCCCCCCTGTCCCTCCAACCAGAGAGTCTCCAGAGAAATGGCAGAAGAAGATGTCGAACAACAGCACTCGCAAGTCGAGCACCCCCATCAGGAGGAGGAGAAGGAGGCCTCGACGGACTCTCAGGACGCTCGGCTTTCGAGCGAAATGAAGAAGATCAACATCTCCCTCAGCCTCTGGCCCCCCACCCAACGCACCCGCGACGCCGTCGTCAACCGCCTCGTCGAGACACTCTCCGCCCCCTCCTCCGTGCTCTCCAAGCGCTACGGATCCCTCCCCCACGACGAGGCTTCCTCCGTCGCCTGCCTCATCGAGGAGGAGGCCTTCTCCGCCGCAATCGCCTCCAGCATGGGCGCCAGAGCAGGGGACGAGGACGACGGGATCGAGACCCTTCACGTCTACTCCAAGGATATCAGCCGGCGCATGCTTGAGACCGTGAAGGCTAAGGCGGCGGTTTCTTCTTCTTCTCCGACCGCCTCCGCTGATGCGCCAACGGACGCCGTTGGATCTTCCGTTTCGGGCTCTGGTGAGGAGGTCTCGTCCGTGGTGGATTCCGAATCATCCCAGGCTTGAATCTCTCTCTCTCTCTCTAAACCTTGTGTTTTGGATCGTTCTGTGAATCTTATGTTGGTTTGCTGGTTATGATTTTTGGTTGGGTTTATGTGTAATGAATGTGTTGCCATTGTTCAGTCTCGTTTGTGTTTGTTTGTTTGTTGGACCAGTAGTTTTAGGTTTATAATGTGTATCGGATTGAATGTTAGTTTGGTATGAACCGCATTGCATCTAATTTTCTTGTCTTCATGGAGTTCATACCATTAGAGTAAACTTTGGGACTCATACCTTGTGTTTGATGCATTGTTGGTTTTCTTCATCTTTTGGTTATTAACAGGATATATTGCACGAACGCTTCTTTAATTGGGGACTGTTGTGAGTTGTTCTAAAGCATTACCAAGGAGAAATTATTGCTCACTCTCAATTGTGCACGCGAAAATGGGAAAGTGGGAAACCTGTTAGCAAGGGTGCAATTTTCTCTTGGATATAAACAATGAGAAACATTTGAATTTTCAGAATGGAATAGTCATTGGCCTTGTACCAAAATATCGAACCAGTTTACATGTCTCACTGAGCATGAATATAACATTAAGAAAGCTATAACTCATAATATGATAGTTCAATAATAAATTACCTTAGTCTGCAAGAAAATAGCACAAGCCTGGAGGGAATGCATGCAGAATGCTGTTGATGCTAGGCATTGGGATCCTCTTGTCTCTGGTCCTAAAAATGCATTTAGTCACCTCGGCCACCTTAAGAGTTGTATTTTCTTTTTTTTCTTTTTTTTTATAATGGAGTCGACACATCCTCATTAACCAAATGAAGTGATGCCCCTCGAACACAAGGAGATGAGGGATCTCCACAAAATACGTATAGAACTAAAAAAGAACCAAAAGAATAGCACCCTGCCACTATAGAAATTCTGCCCTACATTCTGTAAAAGGAATCCAAGGCAAGGTTTGTGATCTTCACCTTTGCTATTGTATAACAAACTACTAAAGTGTTCTAAGTGCACCTAGAGGGAGCTTATCAAGAATGCTGGGAATATCAAGTTTGATGTCCTCTTGTTTCTTATCCTCTAAAATTCGTGAGAAATGGGGCCACCGTAGGATTTCCATGTTTAATTTCTCGGTAAATTGAACCAGAGGTCGGGTCCTTTGTTCATATTCTTGTTCTGTTTGTTGTGCTGGTATATTGGATGTTTTCTCATCTCTGTTGTTGTTGTATTATCTATCAAATCTGAACATTTGTGTATAATGTAGAGGAGAGAGCAGGATTTTTAATTCTCACAAATTATGTTTCTGTGATAGTGGAAAATATGTAGCTCATAAATTTAGTGACCAACTTTGGGATATAAGCAAAAGCGTTGGACAGTATTTGAAAAACATGGTAACTACAGCTCCAAAAGAATATATTTAACCAAACTTGTCTTTACCATATTTCAGATAACTGTTAAGAGGCTTGAAACAATCCCTTGGAATCATTTATTAGTTGTAAAATGCAATTAATGAGATGATGAAGTTAGTATATTCTGACCCGAGTTGTAGCAGTCAACCTATATTCTGTGTGTGAAATATTTCATTAGCATGTGTTTCTGTATGAAAGATTCTTGTCAGCCGAACTACTTACTTTGCTGGAACTTGGAAGAGATAAAAACTGAAAAACATGTGTATGTGCACCTATCATCCCTTCTCTCAATCATTCTATATGTGAAATATTTCATGAACGCATCCTTCTAGCTTAGTTCTTTTGGATTAAGTTCATACCTGTGAGAAGAACTATAGTGTCCTGTTGCCATATGAAATTTATTGTTTTTCACATTCCTTAAAATCACTGGTGGATGCCTACCATCTTAGTTGGATAATTTCCAGTGCTGAAGTTTTACAGTTAAAAGCTTTGGATTATTGGAGGAGATACAATAGTTGATCAGTAAAATGATCTCTTGTTGATCACTAGACAAATGATGATGACATGTAACATTAGTAATTTTGAAGTCCCCAAATTTCTCATCCATGATGAGAAAGAAAGTATTGCTGGTGTTTGAATAATCAGCAATATGATAATCATGCCAACTGCTCTCACAAAGTCAATGGGAAAAGGTAGATGTATCCATGTTTAAGCTATTAGCCTTAGGAGCTTGATAAACATCAATGAAACTTGTTTCTAAAAATTTACAGTGTCTATCAAGATACACAAATAACATAGAGTCCCTTCAAGATAGTAGGAGATCTGCTTTTTGGGGAAAGATTTGAATCTGATGTTGGACATCTCACTTTTATTCGAAGATAGAAGGTTTTGCTCATGACATGGAAGTGAATCACAATGTGTTAACTGTTCAGTAAAATATGCAGCACTTCTTTCCTAGAAAAAAAAAATGTGACTTTATTACTGTATTTTTTCGGATGCCTAGGATTTTACGCAATATGCAGGCTGCAAAATGCTAGGCAGCAGAATAAACTATAAAGCCCCCTTATACTTCAATCTGCTCTATGGTGCAAGCAGTTATTTTGTTTTGTTGGATGGGGCGTTTGTGTACCTTATTGGTAATCAGTATTAATTAAATACAGGTTTTTGTTTTTCATTGAATTTCTCTTCATAGAATAAAAAGTTCTATATCAATTTTCCTTGCTGAGGTCTTACTGGCTACAAGTAGGTTGGATTTTAATAAGCGATAGGTTTAATGTTTTCTACCTGTCTTAGTAGAAACTGATAGCTATTTTCTTGTCCATTGTCAAAGTTTGCATTTCTATATTTTGTAATTTGCAAAACATGTTGAGACACATAAAATCAGAAGATCAGTATAGGCTGGACTTGGATGTAGTAAATTGGGATTGACATCATAATTCTTTGGTTTTGTAAAACATGAAAAAAAAAAACTCATTCAAGTGGTTCCAGAGCATAAATTTCATTTTTGCATCACTGTATGTAGATTGGATATACTTTTAGAAACATGTGAAGTGTTCTTTTCACCTTGGTTATGATATAATATACCTATGAATTACGAACACTTCTCTGAGGTATTATTATTCGTTCTCTTGATTTCTACCTGTTTTGGTGGACTGTTGGCTATTATTATGCCTTTCTTTTGTGCTGTTGAAACCCATGTTAAGTGTGAGAGGCTGTTCTAGTATTTGGTAAAATTATTGAGTTTTTAAATAGATGAATACCCTACTGTATTCGCCAGATTTGGATGTAGCACTTTGGGATTGACACCATGTCATCATATTTCTTAATTTATAAACCAGGCTCAATAGTGCTACTGTTTTTGCAGATTAATGTATTAGTGAAATGTTTGAAAACAAGATCGAGTTTTAATTTGAAGGGAGAGTAAGAGATTCATCCCATACCCTTGTGCACCTAAAGTAGAGCTGGTGCACTGCTCGGTTTCAAAGAGTGAGAATCTGATATAATATTACAGTAGAGAATTCATCTACACCTGCCTATGGGTGAAGGGAATCAGCCATTAATGTCGTGTATATTTTTTTGAAAAAGTTAGACTATATATAACTTAAAGAATGTTACATATGTGTGAATCTTGCCACCTAAATGGCTAGAGCAAAGGAGGAGAGAAGATATAGAACTTCGTATATTAACTCGAGTAGAGGAAGTAAACTGGTTGGTAGATCAACTCATCATTTACGTCATCTCCATTGTCGCATGTAATCCATGACCGATCGATGGGGTGTCTGTGATGCGTCAAATACCAACCCTAGTGAAATTCAAAGACCCACCAAGTTTAATGACGAAACCTCTCTTACGCAAAGCCCTCATTTGGTTTGAGAATAGGGTTAGAATAAGTGAGAATTAGTTGGACTAATATGAAAATTAGTGTTTGGAAGACTGGAATAAATGTGAATTTGCATATCATGTATGAAATGATATATGAATACCAGTCAATCCTTAGAATTAAGTAATTCAAGGCTATTTAATTCAAAAGAATATATGGGTCTACTGACAAATCAAATATCATCACCTCTTATAAATCAATTGTCAAATCAATCGTCATCATTTTTATACATTTTAGAAATTCTTATCCATACCATATTCACATTTTTTCAAATTATAAGAACTTTATTATTACGTTTCCTAACAAGAATAATTCAAAACACAATCAAACAAAAAAATTATTTTATCGTTATTTATGCTATATTAATTATAAACCTTAAAATAACTCATTTTTCTATCCAAATGAGGAGGAAGGGAATGACAGGAGGATACGGGTCTACAACAAACGAACTCCATTAAAAGAGGTAGAAATTAAACAGATCTAACAAAACAGACAGCCAAGGACGCAATAAGATCCAACGACCCTCGAGTCAAATAACTAGACAAGTCGCCTCGTATTAAATTTGTTAGCAGTTATTACTTATTAGTAGTTTGTTAGATATTTTGTAACCAAATTAGTTAAGATCCCATGGCCCTCGATAAAAGTTAGATTTGGTTAGTTATAAAAGTCATTTAAGTTTTTAGAATTGTTTTGAGTTTGAAGGCGGTGTATGGGACTTTTTTTTAGGGTGTGTTTGGATGTGAGGTTGAAACACTCAGGTTCATAAAATCTTATGTTTCAAACTCAGCTTTTGAAAAGTTATGTTTTATTAGATTTTCAACCGCAAGATTTCTTGGCCTAAAAATAAAGATTGTGGTTTGAAAAGCTAAACGCTAAAGATATGTTTAGATCTGAATTTGAGAAATTTTAACTTTTCAAACACAGAATCTACCTAAACTCATATGCAAATGGACCCTTAGCTTGTTTTTGTGGTTTTTGTTTTTTTTATTTTTTATTTTATTTGACAATGGGTGCTTCTTGGAGTTTGATGCGCTGACCTCTTTGTGTTATTTAGTGTTAAGTCCCTGTAAATTATGTTATTTAGTGATCAGTTCCTATAAAATATGAAGAAGGGAGGGGAGGAACTGATCACTAAATAACATAGTTTACAGATACTTAAAAATAAATCACATTTTACAAATTAACAGTGCATGGATGAACATTTGAAGAAGGGACTAAAAACTAAATAGACGGTTGAATATGGAGACTTAAAAAGAAATATGAAGAATGGAGGGATCGATCCCTAAATAAACATGTTTACATGGATTTAAAAATAAAAATCCAAAAAAAAAATGCTAACCAACTAATCAAAGTTTAATCTGTAAATTTATTTATTTATTTCTTCTCTTATGTCCTATCCCTCTTTTTGGAAGCGTTTTTCTTCTTTTGGCATGTGGAAAAGAGAAATGATCATCTTTGCCGTTTAATCTACAAATAAAAATGTTACCCCATTACATATATACCAATATCTCCCTAAAATGTATTTTATCTATTCTATTTTATATGGTTACATTTAATAATAAAAAAATATTGCAAAACATCTCAGTTTGAATTTTTCCTTTTTGTTGCGAAAGGAACTCCAAACAAATCATTTCTCCATAACAACAGCCCAGAATAATGACATCAAATCCCTGGGCAAGCAATGGTACTCGATAGTTCATTAAGCCAACCTGCATTTACTCAATCCAACACAACAATCCAAAGAAACAAAAACTGGTGTCATTAATTACAAATTTTGAAACTTATTTTTATGGGACAAACAACACTTCATTTCCATTCGAGTTGGTGAGACAAAGATCTGCCCTTCTCAACATTATAACAGGAACAACTATAAAAAAAACTGCGCCTAACCGCTTTCACTCCGGTTAGGCTTAGATGAAATGTAGGCGACCTGTCATCCAAAAAAGGAGATAAGGGACCATCAATAATTGATAATAGCATACATATATAGAATCTATTATGTTGCTACAAGAATAACCAACAAGCCCGGGTGTTTGCGTATCCTAGATAAGATGTAGTTGCTAGACAAAAAAAGGGCATTGCTTTATGTTACAGTCATTTAGCAAGTGGATCAAATAAATGATTTACAGCGTAGATTAAATAGTGATTTCCTTTCAATACTAGTGGTAAACAGATTTACCTCATCACTATTTGCAACTACGATCTGTTACAATATCTGTAAATTTGTTGATCAGATCAAGTAAAGGGAAACAAATTCATATCAGTATGTTTCCCATCAATACATTCTTGGATGGAAGACGTGCCCATCAAGGGTTATAAAATCTTTCTTCAATAAAAAACTACAGATGAAAATCCCATAATTACTCTTTGATGGACACATGTCTTCCATAAAAATGTACTGATGGGATTCTCATATATGAAAATTTTCCAATTAAAAGGCACACTATAGAAGAATTTAATGTTAAGTCACATTTTCACATATACAAGTGTCAAAGGTATTTTTAAAAAACAAATATTACGAAGATTTTGATAATTTTCCCTTCAGAATGTCATGCAAGAGGTAAAATGAGGAGTCAAATAAAATTTCCAAGTGAAGCAGGTGAGGACGTGAGGTAAATAATCATGTAAGCACCTTAATAAAACTGCAAATCAATGAGATTTCACTATGAGAACTACCAACTTTCATGAACTATTGGAATACAATTCCAAAAAATTAAAACACAAAGTAAAACAAGAGGAAAATAAGGAATTCAACAGCCAAAAAGGACATTATATACCTTACAAGAAATAACCATTAGATAGTTGTGTAACATTTGCAAATATGTGAGGCCTTTTTGGTTGTATATATAGAGGTGGTGCTAGAACTTAAGAAATGTAAGTTCCAATCCTCGTAATTCTATGCATTTTTCACATTAATGGAGAATATCATGATTGCACGAAATCATGTCCTAACATTGAACGGGAGAGAGGTAATAAAACAGGTGAGAAAGTTCATTGACTTCAATGAAGAAAATCTTTTCCAATGATCAGTTTATTTCAGAAAAACTTTTCCAGAAGACCTCTTGTGCAGCGGTGGTGAAAGGATTGTCCATCCTCTTGTTATCCACCGTGTTCTTCCTTCATCAGAGACTTGTTCATCCTATTGTCATCCACCATTTATTGGAGATTTGGGCCATAGGGCCTTCTCGAGTGTGAAGAGTGTGTTCACACAGTTTGTACATGTTTTGGTAAACAATAATTTCTCCAAATATATTTTCCTATAAATTTTCTCAGGATAATCAATTTGCAACAAGTCTAGTCAAAGAAGGACCTCTTGATAAACACATGCTTGTTGAGGAAACAAAGGCTTATATTGTTATTTGTATTCACAAGTTTACATATATGTGAGGCTCAGGTTTTATTGTGTTATATAATGAACCCTATGAACCCCAAGCTCAGCTATGTTGTTAGTGTTATTGTATGTTTATGTTGACGATATCCATGACAAAAAAGTATGTGTTAATGAAACATCATGAGGAGAATCATTTAAAGAAGAAGAAGAAGAAGAAGAAGAAGCTGAACATCATGACAAAGAAGTGTGTGTTAATGAAAGCCTTTAGTTGATGAACTTTAATCTATGGTGGATTAAAGAAGAAACTGAACCACACTTGAGAAGAGATCGTGTGTAGAGTTAGGAACATCATGAGGAGAATCATTTGAAGGGCTCAGAGCCTCAGACATAAAAGTTGAGGGCTTCCAGAACACGAATTTGATGAGGTGGATCTGGTGGATCGGAGTGATTAATTTATAGCATTGGGGTTGCAAGTCCAGGCTAGAGTACTAAGAAAAGCTATTCAAACACCCTTCTATATCTTGCATAACATAAAGGGACTTTCATATACATTATGCTCCATTATAGTAGATAATTCAAATTCTTATGTCTTTTAACATTTTTGTGAATCGAAGCAATTTCCAGGCGGTATGCATTGCATGTATGGCCTCCTTATGCACATAACCCTGATACATACAACATAGACTCAAATGTGCATACTCAAATGATATTGTCCATTTTCTATGCAATTTGAATAAATCACTCAAGATCAAAATAAGGACTGTTCATTTCGTTAATATTAGTAATCCATTTAGAAATAAATAGCAAACAATTCAATAATGTATAAAATAAGAGCCTGCATACAACATGCAAGACCATCATGGCTGGTTCTATATTACAATTCAGGTGAGCAATGACCAATTACATTACCATCATGGGTGGTTAAATTTTACTACTGAGATGAGCAATGACCAATTTCACTAATATTGAATAAGTTTGAAAACATCGTGTGGTCACAGCCATGTTAGGTAACACACAAATAAAAAGAGGCAGAGAATTGTTACTCAGCCTAGTTTTAAGTCATTCTACTTTTTAGTTTGATTCGCACTAGTTGTATTCCAAGTGGAATAAGAAATAAGAAATATTTTTTTTCCTTCATGTTTCACCAGTTATCCAGTTTAAAAAAACTCTAGCCATTCTTGAGTTTTTTTTTTTGGTTGTTGAGTCCAAAATTGTATTCCTCAAAACCATATGGCAAATGTACAAAAGGTGCATGTAGTTACAATGAGATGCCATTTCTCTTTTCTTTTTGTATAATCAGGTGGTTTGAAAAGGGGTGGAGCGGAATAACCATCCTATTCTGAAACAAAGGGGCCAAATGCATTAATGCAACAAAGAAAACTAAAAGAGTGGCATACATATAAAATGTCCACTTCTAGGGACATATATATAATCTGAGCACTGAAATACTCAGTCTATTTTACAGCCCCATACACTATGATATGCATTATCATAGTGTATGAGCTCTATCATAGAGTATAGGGCTGTAATATTTTTTTCATTTTTCAAAGGTAAAAAAAATAAAAATATATTGTATCTCAGTGTATATGTCAATTTGTATAATAATATGTACTTCAACGGGCGAGTACATATATTTTTTTGAAAAAAAAGAAAACCGGTGAGGATCGCACACGGAGCAACACATATCATTTTCCATATATAATCTACCTAACACAAACTTATATGTAAAATAGATCTCCAAAGTGACATGTAAGATCTAAAGAATTTGTAAGAGACCATGAGAAATTATTTACCTCAGCCGATTCCGAGCTGGGAATCCAGTCATTGGTTGCTGGATTGCTCTTGAAAACCGTCGTCTTCTCTACTACTTTAATCCCTTCAACCTCCCCAATTTGAAACTTGGGCGAATCCGCCACTTCTTCTACCGCTATAAACCCCTTCCCTGTCTGCGCCCCCCCCCCCCCCCCCCAAAAAAAAAAAAAAAAAAATCACCACTAATAATCTCCTAATAACAGAACAAAAAAAAATTAAAATTAAAAAAAGGAAGAATAGACTGAATCCTGACCGTGTGATGTTGTTTGTCGATGGAGTTAAGCCTCTTGTAATACTCAGTCTCCACGAATTCTTCTTGCACATCCACAGCTGTACCAGCTATTATAGTCTGAAATTGATCAGAAATCGGATTGAGAGAGATTTGATGAGAACGATGTGAGAGTGTGAGTGTATATGTGAATGGATGAAAACAACAACAGACCTGGTTGGATTGAGACTGAAGGGACAGAAACTTGTCGAATTCGGGGATGTCGCGAACATCGAAAGAGAGGTTGGGATCGTCGGGTTCACTTCGGGTGGGTTTGATCGGACGGCGGGGAGCGATCGAGTCGAAGTGTGATCGGATCTGATCGGATAGTTTTTGCTGGAGATCGGCCTCCAACACCTCGTCGCTCCTGCTGGGCTTCACCGCGGTGCCTCGCCCTTCCATTTCTTGTATTTTTGTTAATAATTTTTTAATGTCTTCTCTTCCTTTGTGTTTTTTTTTTTTTGACTATCATTGAAACACGGCAACTTTTTAAAATGGAGGATTAAAAAATTGGAAACGATGGGCTGCACAGTACTGTTGCTGGAGAAACAGGGGTTTTCTTTTTGTCGGTTGGGTTTTAGCCTTTCTACATGCCATTTGAATAGATGCATGAGTTATTCTAATATTTTACACAGATGACTGTATCACTTGAATGAGTGATTTTTTTTTTTTTTTTTAATTGTGTTTTTTTAGGGTGCGTTTTAGTTGCACAAGAATATGAGTTTTAAAATTAATTATGTAAAAAATATACTCTTTAAGTTTTTAAAAACATGGGATTTTTATTTTTAAGTCCCTGTAAACATGCATATTTAGGGATCGGTCCCTCATTTCTTGATATTTCTTTTTTAGTTCCCCATATTCAACCGCCTATTTGATTTTTAGTCCCTCCGTCAACGTCCGTCCATACACCGTTAATTTGTGAAATATGATTTATTTTTAAGTCCCTGTAAACTATGTTATTTAGTGATTAGTCCCTCCCTTCTTCATATTTTACAGGGACTAATCACTAAATAACATAGTTTACAGGGACCGATCACTAAATAACATAGTTTATAGGGACTAAAAAATAAAATCACATTTCACAAATTAACGGTGTATGGACGGACGTTTGACGGAGGGACTAAAAACCAAATAGGCGGTTGAATATGAGGATTAAAAAAGAAATATCAAGAAGTGAGGGACCGATCTCTAAATAGGCATGTTTACAGGGACTTAAAACTAAAAATCCCTTTTAAAAATGGTAGTTTTTAAATATTATTTACATGAAAATTCTATATGCATGAAGCTGCTACAGTAAAATTGTTTAGTTGCACGATTATAGGAGCTTTTTGTAAACGTAAAATTATGCAATCACGCAACCAAATGCATATTTGGTTGACAAACATAATAATGAAAATTTTACATTTGGTTGACAATGGATAAGTTATAAGAAAATGTGAATAAGCTGTGGATAATGATTTATAAAATAAAATGATTTACAATATGGTCCCCTGGTTTAAAAGAAATTATAACAATTGATATAACATGTAGACCCCCCTTATATTGATATAGATTTGATAGAATAACATAATTCTAAAGGGACCTCGAATACAAATACCAGGATACTCTAACATATTCTGGCATCTCTATGTCCATTTATTCCTCCCACCAAACAGCCTTTTAGGTTTATTCTCCCCCTATTCTCATCTATTTTTCCACTATCCAAACGCCAAGACAATTGATGCCATGCAATAAATTTAGGAAATTGTTACAGTTCAAAATGTAGTCATACATTAATGTATCGAGGTATACATGTTGTTGAATGTTTTTTTACATTTTTTATAAATCATATAATTCAATTCATCGGAATGCATTTTAAAAATATACACACCCTTTATTAGATGAGATTTATGATTTAAAAAAAAATAAAAACATGTGACCTCTGTGTCTAAGACAGTTAAATGGACCAAGTGTGACATTTTCCAAACTTTAGCAATGTAAGTTTTTGTTCATTCTTTTGATTTTTGACTCCCTCTAATGGCCATCCCTACTAATGTTGAGCGTATAACGCTAATGAAGCATATGAGATTGGAAAATAAAATTATATATAACAAAAGTCTTTTAAGGTAAATATGAGTCCAAAACAAATGGTAGATCAAGGTCATTGAAATCAACCCTTTAAAGTTAGCAACATTTTTTCCTAGAAAATGATAATGTCTAGCCTTTTGTGCAGCAGCTTCATTTGCAGTCCACATCATTTTTTAATTTTTTTAAAAATTATATTATCTTATTAAAGTACATACTATTATACAAAATGAAGTATGTAAAAGACAAGTATTAAAAAAGGAACAAAACCCGGACGTGTCCACCACTTGGCCAAGCCCTAGTAAGGCCCCGACTTAGGTTACCAGCTTGAGTTATACCAATTGTACTGATTATTTCGATTAATCCGACTAAAGAGTAGACATATTCCGGTTAGAATTTTTAATCTAATAAAGAGTAGACAAATTCTTTGGGTAAAAACCATGTATTGGCTTCAAGTCCTTGAGGACTAAAAATGATTACAAGATATTACATGGGGCTGCTATACAAAGCCTCACCTAACAGATGCACTCATGCAGTGTGTTAAGACTACATTAAAAATGCCTGATAAATCATGCAATCCTGGCTTTATGTGTGAATGTGATGTCTCCCCCACTACATTTAACTTAGCATTTAATTACACCATTAGACAATTTTTTGTGTTCGTAAAAGGCTGCTTCCGCAAGCAATTGCACAACCAAACGACCCTAAAATCCTTCCAAAAAGATTCCAATCTTTTGAACAAGAAAAGTACAAACACAGACTGATAAACAGGCCGCCTTGTTTGACCGAATCTCAGAGCACAAAAGAGGCCTCCCTCGGTTGAGTTCAAACAATTCTCCACAAATGACGTCACAAGAGAACCCCTCGGCACCGCCGGAGATAACTCTCCGAAATTTCAACCTCTCCGACATCGACGACCTCATGGTCTGGGCGACCGACGACCTTGTGAGCCGCTTCTGCAGATGGGACACCTACACCCGCAAAGAAGACGCCGTCGACTACATGAACAACACCATACTCCCCCACCCTTGGTTCAAGGCGATATGCGTCGACGACCGTCCGATCGGCGCCATCTCCGTGACTCCCAACATGGGCAGCGACCGGTGTCGCGCGGAGCTCGGGTACGTGTTGGGTTCGGCGCACTGGGGCCGTGGGATCGCGACGCGGGCGGTGAAGATGGTGATGTCGGTGGTGTTTGAGGAGATGCCTGACCTGGAGAGGTTGGAGGCCCTGGTCGATGTGGAGAATCCGGGGTCGCAGAGGGTGCTGGAGAAGGCCGGGTTCGTCAGAGAGGGTGTTCTGAGGAAGTATTCTATTCAGAAGGGGAAGGCAAGAGACCTGGTCATGTTCAGCTTTCTTGACAGTGATTCTGTGATTTAGTTTGTGTGGCTTTTTATTTGGTTTTGATGATAAGCTGCTGCTGTTGTTTGGCTGTGGTTTTTTTTTATATATTTTTATAATGCCTTCAATGATCTGAATCATCCGTGTTTCGTCTCTGTTTTCTGAATTTGTATGTAAATATGTATAAAAAGTCAGATAACCCCCAAGCATTTCTGCAAGATCCAGATACCCAATAAACATATGCAAATTCCAAATCACCCCATAAGTTAAATTACCACGACGGAATTAAAATATTCTTCGAATATTTCGTTATCCTAACCAATGTAAAATTCAATAATACATTTAGGTCCCTATAAACCAGGCAAAATTCCAAATCATTGTTTTACCCCTCTCACTCAACAGACCTCCTCCTTCTTCCTTCAACCTCCACCCCCCAAACCGGCCGTTCCTTCTTCTCTTGTCTAACCGCCTCCAAAGGTGGCCGCGAGTCCCCGGAGACGGAGAGACCTCCACCACTGGTGAGATATCACAAACACATTGAGTTTGTAAGGTTTTCACCCCTTCCCTGTCACGGCCTCCTCCACCACTTAAGTTCCCATGTCCAGAAATTCCATATCATATCTTATGTGATTGCAATCTATTAATACAAAACTAGAGAAAGGAAAAATATTTTTTGAGTATATTTTTTTTGAATTGTGGGCTGCCAATGAATGTCTTTAAACATCAAATATGGATAGCACATATGGTCTTTCATCAAATTAATGATTTCCATAGGATTTGGACATTTGAACTGTTGTGAATTTCATGTCCTGCTTTTGAGGTCAATGCTTCATTCTGAAACAAAGGTTTTATTGGTGTAGGTTAAGACTTTCATGTTGTAAATTCAATCAGATGTCTTGCGTCGCATGCTTGTAGCAGATTGACAACGGAATAAGATTGACAACGGTTGCAGATTCACAATGACAACGGTATAAGCTGTCTTACTGAAATCATATATATTTTCTGACACACATGAAAACTCCTGAAAAATTCATTGGACAAGGTCACGAATAGTTGTTGTTCATCTATCAAATGAAGCGAATGAAGATGATGAAAGGTGTAATGCGATTCAAGGTTTATCTTTGGGTTAAATTGGGGGCGGATCGGATCCGCTGTTTCCTTAGGAACACGAAATAATGTCAGCTTTAATCTGACCATAGTAAAGCTAGAGGGTTTCGGGGTCTCGGGGAGGAGGCATCTCCCCAGTGTACTCCTCGATCACAAGGTCGTCAGAAAATCGAGCCATTTGAACATAGGATAAAAGCAGAAGGGTACTGGTGAGAATCTAAGAGAAGATAAATTCGAATGAGGTGGAAAAGAACTGAAGAGCAGAAAAACATATATAGAGAATCGAGACTGAAAACCTACCAGCCACTGTCGTTTACGAAAACGAGGCTGCAAAATTAAATTTCACAGTATTAAGCAAAGAATATAATATGAGAAAGTGACAAGTGTCTGACATACAGAGCCTCAGACCCAAAGGTCCAGCCCAATCGATCCCAGAAATCTTGATTAGACAAACCTATTAGACGGTCGGGTCTCCTGAGATTGGTTCTTTCAAAATCCCAAGAAACTAGGAAACCGAAAAAAATGGGCATTGTGGAAGACCAAATTTGTTAGAAGGATTAATAAGAAAATCGTATAAGTATGAGAATTAAGCAAGGATTAGGCTCATGATGATAAAAGAAGTCTTGGGGGTGAGAAAGCCCATGCGCAAAAACTATCTTGCGACTGTGTAAGGCCCACTTTCGCAGGTAGGCCAGACGAATGGACGAATGGTTATGCTCAACCAGACCTAGCCGTATACAAGGTTATGCCCGACCAAAGTATGTCGAGCATCCACTGAATGGTGGTTAACCAAAGCTTAACCGACTAGGAGTGAATACAGAACAGTGCCCGACTTAAAGAGTAGACCGACCAGGATGTGGTGCCCGACTTGAAATACAGGTCGGCCATACACCCATCCCTCTATAGACAAATTTTAATAGAGGAAATGTACCTTGACACTAAAAAATGACAAGATGTCAGAAAAACTGACTTAAGCGTCGGAGGGGAGTTAGCCGGCACCGCACTGGTGTGAGTTTCAGGTAACAACGACTGAAGTTGGAGGCCCATCACGAGATGTCAGGAAGAAGGAGAGATTCGTCATCAATAACATCTCGAACACACAGTAAACACTCGGATCTAAGAGGATCCGACCCAGGAGGGTGAAAACCTGATCTCATCTCCCACACATTATTATATGCATCATATCCTCATCATTTGGATACAGATTTTAATTTTTAGATTCGGATCTCTTCAAATACAAATCGGATATGAATATTTTTTAGATAATTGACTAGTTTAAATATTAAAATTAATTTGGATAATCAAATGATATTTTTGAGAAATGAAAATTAAAATTGATATTGTAAGGCTTATTCTTTCTTTCATATATTTAAAAATTCAATAATAATATAATATATTATGATTGTGATTAATCATACAAGACGACAAATATGAACAATATATAATACAAATATAATATATATATATATATATATATATTTATAATATATGCCGGATTTAGATATTTTTTAAATCGAATACACTGATATTCATATTCACAGTCCGGATATTTGAATATCGAATATTTTTTATTTTTCAAATGTGAATTTGGATCACATTCAGATTTTTTTAAAATAATTAACAGGCTTAGCCTCAATTAAATATTAGGTAAACTGATCTAATTGGGGCGCATGATAAGATCCGGATTCATCAAATTTAATTCTTGATAACAATTTTTCCCTTAAAAATAAAAAAAAAATTCCCAAACTTTTTTTCAATTGAACATATTTTTAATTTGGAACATTTTTTGAAAAAATTTACAAAAATCATGTTTTGTTTGCTAGCTATTTTAATTATTAAAACTATTGTTCATAGGGGATGCAACTGGGGTGTTTGAAAACTAATCCACTATTAAATATTATCACAACAAAAGCAGAATCTATGATAACTATTCAAACTCATGAAAATTCTCTTAAGCGGACATCCGCAAAATTTAGTTTTGCGGACGCGTAGCATATGCATTAATAAGAGACGCATATACGTCCTTAAAGAAGTATAAGCATTGATAACGTGGGCATATACATAAGTAAAAGTATTACATGATAACAAAAAGAAAACATAATACATTAGAAAATAAAAAACGTAGATACGGATTTACCCTTCTATGGACCTTTCTTCTAGCATTAATAACCCTTTCAAAAAATGAAGAACAAAAACAAACAGATGCAGTAATCTATATAGAACACGAACGGTCTCAAAAATCTTACCCTAAAAAAGGGGAGAAACACTTACAAGCCGATATTATCAATGCTTCAAGTTGGTGGTGGTGGACCGGTGGTGGTGGTGGTGGTGGTCGAATTGCTACAAATGGCAGAAGACCAGAAATCAGCACCGTTGCTTTCCACCACGTGTAGGGTGCAAGATACAGGTACCAGACACAGTCCCCTGCTTCTGAGATCGCGCCCCTCCTCCCCTCCTCCCTCCTATTATTTTTCATTAAAAAAAAATATAACCAAATTTAATATATATAAGAGCACCTCCAATCAAAGAAATGGAGCACGGTTAGGCTCCAACCGTCTACTAAAATGCCACAGCATTTTGGTGGACAGCATTTGAGCCTCCATATCTGGAGGCTCTTGATTTAATTTTTATTTATTTTTTTAAAAAGTGTGTAACTTTTTAATTTTTATAAAATTAGTATTATTGAATAGACATCCTCGATAAGATTCAAATGAGTTTAATATTAAATATATTTAACATATGTTTAAAAAAATAAAAGAATCCAAATAACCCCCCCCCCCCTTAAACTATCTAAAATCCATCTAACTCCTGACTTTTCTTAAAGTACATATTTGTTCACGAAAAATTAACTCAGAACTCAAAAAGCTATTTGGAATTACATATATGTTTTCAAGAGGTTATATGATCTTTAGGAAAAGTTAGAAGATTATATAGATTTCACGCAATTTACAAAGGGTTATATGGCTTTTTCTCTTAAAAAAAATATTTAAAAATATTTTTTTATTTTTCATAAACACCAATATTGATTTTATTCTTATTAATCATTATTTGTACTTATATACAAAAATATCATTTATTCTATATCCAAACACAATTTTTTTGGATATCGATTTCAATTTTTTGAATAACAGATAAGCTGATTACATTGTCCAGAACTGATAATATTAACTTAAATATATTTTTAATTTCTTAATATTTCTCAATTATGTTATACTATATAAAAAAATACTAGAGATATTACAAATTGAAGTTTTATGAAAAATAATATATAAAATAGAATAGAGATGAAAATAGAGATTGTGATTGGAGTTAATAAATGAATAGTGACACTCTAAACTCATTTTTTTTTAATTATTTTTTGAGCCTCGATTCTTCTATTGGAGATGCTCTAAACCCCCGTTTAGAACGGGAATAAGATTTATTCTTGGGTATACATTTATTCTGGCATAAGTGAGGATAAAGTGATTTTTTGTTTCGTTGTGTTTTGAATTATTCTTGTTGGTAAACGTAAGAATAAATGTTTCATTATTTTGGTAAAATGTGAATAAAGTATGGATAAGTATGTGTAAAAGGTGAAAAAATAATTATAGTTGATTTGAGAGTGGACTCATATATTCTTTGAATGGAATAACCTATGATAATTTTAATTACAGGAGTTGGTTGTAATCCATATGCCGCTTTATATTAGTTTATTCTGATATGCTTTATTCCTAGGTGTTTTATATTTTCAAACACCTTTTAGCATTTAATCTTTTTTATTCGAGGTTATCCAAGAGATTATTCTCGTTTTAAACCGGGCTAAGACAACATAACATTCTGCTTAAAAAAATTATACGATGACATGAATGGCAAAAACAAATTAATAGTTTTCTTTTACTTGGAGGTGAACGGTTGATGGCAGTTTCTGAAAGTACGGAGAACCCAACACCTGAAACACAGTACGAGTTCATATAAACAAATTAAGTAAATATTTCATTAAAAAAATTACAATGTGAGAACTAATGCACTGAATAAACACCTGAATTTGATCGTGCAAGAATCTGATGTATCCCATCGCTTCGTAAAGAACCGATGCAATATCTGACTGTCACGGTCAATACAAAACGAACAAAAATATTGTTCTCATTTTTTTTTCTCAATCACATATTTAAAACAAAATATGTAAACAACATACTTTTATCAAACCTTGCCAAAGGGAGATACAAGCTGTTGCAGAGCCGTAATTCTCGTCCCCATTTTCTCGTTCTTCGCCTTCACAATTCATCCCCCCCCCCAAAAAAAAAAAAATCATATACAATCATTATTACCCATAAAAAAAAAATATAGACAATCATAAAAATCTAACCTTTGATTTGCAACATGAAGCATTTGACGTTTGAGATTTGGATGTCTCTGTTTTGAGCTTCTTCTTCTTATTATTATTATTATTTTGACACCCCTTTCGCCTCTTCTCTTCAGAGCTCCTCTCCATTGACTTCACCAAAAACAAAAAAAATATCAAAATTTTAATACCCAAAAGTGAAACCATATCAAACCCATATGTTAGTTTTTCTAGGCACTCACAATGGATTTGTTATTAGCGAAGCTGCTGCTGTTGCTATTAGAGGAAGCCGAAGAGCAGTCACAGCTGCCACTAATGTTTGGTCTCTGTAAAACCTCCCTGGACTCCATGAAACCCATCTCATCCTCAAAGCCCATGGAGGAGCTAAAGCACAGCATCTTCGAAGATGGAGACCCTTCCATAGAAAAAGAACCTGAAGAGAAAAGCTCCATCTCACTGAACTCCAACAATTTCAGGAAATCGTCACAGTCGAACCCCTTTTTCGTCGCCATCAACACAAGCGACAGACGGACAGGGACAGATTTTTATATCTCTCAAAGCATTCAACGGACGCGTGGACTTGCTGTTCACTTTGTATGTGATTTCTTTTTTTCAGTTACAATTAAATGTTTTGTTTATTTGAATTTAATTTTTATGGGGAGACGATTCGCGGGGGGTTTCTTTGGTTTTTGGTTTTGCCCTTCTCGGGACTGAGACAAACCCGTCTTGACTCGCTTGGACCGATGTGCTCCTCCGGAAAGCCGAACCGGTCGCCATTTTGGAACCCCAATGTCGGTTTCCTTTAAAATGTTTCGCGGCTGAATGTAACTGCATGGATCTACACGTGTCGAAACACGTGGCAAAAGAAAAGACTGTGCGAGCTGACTTGTCGCACGCGCAGTTTTTTCTTGTGCTGGGACCCGCTTGCACTTCCCACTTTTCAGGCTGATGGTCTTTTTCATTTCGAATTATGTTCCTTGCATGCTATTTTTTAAACTTAAATCCAGTTTACAATTTTTTTTTAAATAATATATAAATACATGAAGATACGGAGAGATATATGTTTCTATGAAAATGAAACATATATTTAATTAATTACATAATATATATTAATGTTAAATGCAAAAAAATTTGTCGATGTATATACCTCATTTAATTTTTTTTATTGACGCGTGGTTAAAAACAATGTGTGTAACAACACTCTTTCATTTCACATGGTTATTTGGTTTGACCTGCCCAGCCCAAGCCTATTAATGGACTGGGCTGGACCAGTCCAACATTTTTTTTCTAGGGACCGGTATTAAGTCTGGGCTTGAATCTAAGGACCAAGTCCGACCCACAGGCAAGCAGGGGCGGAGTCAGGAATTAGAGAAGGAGGGGGGGGGGGGGGGGCTAGAGGGCCAATAGATGAGTAAGAAAATAATTGATCATAAAAATAAATAAAAATATTCTTTAGGTTTATATTTTGGAAAGATTTTTTCGAATCTAACTTTCAAAAAATCTAATAGACTCAATATAATAATAATGAAAAATCAAAATAAAAAATACTAAACCATCCAAATAAGTGATTTTTCAACACTTCAAACTCAAACACCGATATTCCCGTGAAAACAAAGTTTATCAAAAATTTTTTTCTAGAAAACACCCACGACTCCAATAATGGGCACTAATACACTCAGTCCATTTTGTAACTTATTTACATTTGCCATGTCTAATGCAGTATATAAATTTGGTCAACGCAATATATATTTCACTATCTTCGTATACAATATTACAAAAATGTAAATAAATTATATACATTTATTTCATATGAACATGTATATTATTTCTATAAAAGATTAATATACTTTATTATATGAGTATACACTTAAAAAAAATCAAATGTATGCATGCTAATTGAGATGCAAATGGGAGTGCATGTAACATTTTTCAATTTCAAACCCACTCATTTCAATTAATATTTTTTACATATACCGCGGAAAAAATAACATTTTGTCAAAATAATCATAGTGAATTATTATTTTCAGAAATACCCCTCTTCTAAATGGTATTGCTACAAAATTTAAATTTTTTTATATTGTGCAAAAATATCCCTTAAAAAAGCATTGATATAAAATTTAAATGGATGGGAATAGATTTTTAAAGGGGGCATTTGATAATATATGGTTTTTTGAGGGCTTATATGCAAAAAACCCTTTCAATTGCCCACTAATGACCTATGTTGATGGGGGGTATATGACAATATAAGGTTTTTTTAGGGTTTATATGCAAAAAAAAAACATTTCAATAACCCCTATGTTCACCTATGTTGATGCGCGGCTTGGGGGGACCCGGGCCCCAGCCCGCCCCCCCCTGGCTCCGCCCGTGGACTAGTTGAAGGTATTATACATTTGTATATGATGATGTCATTAAAGAATACTTGTACTATAATTTATCTATAAATAGAAATACATATTTTACTTTCTAGTCATTCTTTCTTTCCACGAGAAAAGTGAGATTTTTTTATATGACCATTTATAATTGATTTTTCTCAACTTCCTCCATTGACAACTCGTTCTCCGAATATGAAAAACAATAATTTTTTCTTTCTACAATAAAAGTGAGATTTCTCAAGGTGAGTTAAAATTTCATCCTCTCTTTCTTTATTTGAACATGTGACTCCACTTTGAAATATAAGTATTGGTAGCAATGTTAATTTTATTTAAAATTAAAAAAAATCCCATCCTTATTTAAAGTCCCAAACAATGAAAAAAATAAACACATCAAAATATTGAATAAAAACTTTTTTTAAAAAAAGAACCATGGGGAGGGACGCTTCAGAGTGGTGGAAGATGAAGAACAATCAACTTTTTAAAAATTGGAAACAAAGCCAAAATTCTTGTGCTCGAACTATGATTTTGCATATGTCATTCCTCACCCCAAAAACTCAAAACTCTTCATTTCAAAACAAAATGAAAGCAAAATCAAACATAAGATAACCCTTATCTTATAGGCTTGGATTGTTTTTTTTTGATAAAAAGACTTGTACTGATTCCAAGGGAAAAAAAAATCACAGGAGAGACGTGGTTAATAAATAATAGAGTTTTTCTTTTTTTAGTGTACAATTGTGTCAATCATCTAGATACATAATCCGATCAAAACGCCATCTGCAATAGTGTTTCTTTATGTTTGAGCAAACAAAAAAACACCATTCTTTTTTATCTTTTGTTCTTTTGTTGTGTATTCCTTTTTTTTGGTTGATGTATCGATAGCCTAGCAATGAAATTATTTTTTATCAAAAAAAAAAAAAAAAAAACATCATTCTAGTTGGCACAGTCAGTTATTGGGTACAGCGAGTTAGCATTTTTGCACAAATTACCATTCACAATGACATATTTCATACTTATTTTTTAAAAAATTTTATAATAGGTTAAAACGGTATCCCCCTTGGGATTTTTTAAAAAGGTAAAATGAAAAAAAAAAAATTATATAAATTAAAAATACTTGAATTAGGTACTTTTAAAATTATACTTAAAAAATCTCATTTTATAATTTTAGAAACATAAAAGATTAATATATCCTTATATAATTAGATCTTTAATATTCATCTAATCCTTGTTAGGTTATTTTACACCAAATACCTATTTTTTTTATACAAAACAATAATCTCACTCTATATAACTCAAATCAATCATCTTATGAGGTTTTGTTATTATATATCATATTTGTGTTTCTTATATATGTCTTACATGATGTTGTTTATTATTTTTTATTATGTATAGTCATAATATGTAATTTAAATATGTGTTATGCTCAATTGTAGCAGATGATATTTTAGTATTTTAAATCTTTATTCACATTTTTTTACTGAGCTATTCACATATTTTTATGGCGTCATTAATTATTATAAAAAAACTCAAATTAGTTTACGTATAGTATCCATTTTTTTAAATAAGCATTAACATTCAATAGAGTTTATTATAAAGAAAACTTAAGTTATATTGAAACATATCTCACAAAATCAACCTATCACAAAAAAATTTTAAGTAAAAAAATTCTCCATTAGAATGTCTGAAATACATTAACAAAATTAATAGGGTAAAATATTTTAACAAATTTAAGAAGTACATAATATGTTAAGGATTTAATTACATGCTGGTAGGTTAGTCTTTTGTGTTTCCAAAATTATTAAATGAGTGGCTGATTTTTTTTGTATAATTTTAAAAAATGGCTGATTTAATATTTCTAACTTTTATGAGTTTTCTTTTTTGGTCATTTTCACTTTTTAAAAATTGTTAAAATTATTTATTTTAATTTTTTCTACTGACTTGACCATAGAAAAACTATTTTATTAAATAATTTTTTTCAAAAATATATTTAAAACGTGTGTGCGTGCGGCGCGTGTGTGTATATATATATATATTAAAAAAAAAACCTAATAAGTGTCTCACCCCGCCTCTTTCTGTCGGTCGTTGCAAATAGAAAAGGGCAAAGCTATTCCCACCTCCCGTCTTGATTTTTTCATATCCCAAAATTATCAAAATGTTATTTTTTATTTAATTTTTTGGTCCATTATTCCCATTACCCACTTCAACAGCGTCCAGTTGAAGTCTTCTTCACTGGGACAATAGAGGTCCGTCGACTTGTCTGAACAAGTGTTGACAGGGACCTAGTCGAAGTTTGTTTCACTGGGACAGAGATCGGTTGATCTGTCTGAGCAAGTGCCGACATGGACGTGTCGAATCTTTCAAAACGCAACTCTCTTCTTAGAACCAATCACTTATACAATCATTTAAGTCCTTACAAAGAACAAACATGTCATTTAAGTCTTTCTAAAAATCATTCACTTATATAGTTATTTAAGTATAAGAAACAAAAATATCAAATAAAGAGTTATTTAAACCAAATAAATAGTAAACATTTCATATAGACAAGAAACATTATTTTCTTTTCTAAACAATTGGAGTCTCATGGCAGAAGTATATGGAATGTTTCTTGGAACTTTATTTGTGTGTATGGAATGCTTAATGTTTATTTCATTTGTATGATTTTTTATTTTTTCATTTAAACATTGTATTTAAATGACATGATTTTCAGAAGAACTTAAATGACTTTAATGGAATTTTTGTTTTTTGTAAGGACTTAAATGATTATACAAGTAATTGATTTTTAAAAGATAAATATTATTTTAATGGGTTCGACATGTCCCTGTCGATATTTACTTAGATCGACGAACATTTGTCGATCATGTGAAGTAGATTTTAATTGGGTCTCTGTCAACACTTGTTTAGATAGTTCGACGAACCTCTGTTGTCTTAATGAAAATGAAAAAGACTTCGATTAAACACCGTTGAACTGGGTAGTGAAAATAACGGGGTAAAAAATAAATAAATAATGGTATTCTGGGAGTTTAGGGATGTGGAAAAATTAAGTGAGGAGGTGGGACTAGGTTTGCCCAATAGAAAATCCTTTCTCCCCCTCCATTTTCCGAAACCCTCGATCAAAGATGAGCTTCGATTCCTCTCGTTCGAAGAGGAGCCGCGGCTCCAACCCTTCCTCCTCCGACCGGACCAATCCCTCCAAGCAGAAAAAACCCCGCAACAGAACCCTAGGTCCCGCTTGGGGTGCCAATTCCATCTCTTCCGTTTCTTCCAAATCCTCCTCCAAGCGATCCCCTTTCGCCAACTTCGGAAGGTTTTCCCTCTCGCTCACACACACTCAAGAGCATGCACACTAGCACGGACACTCACACATCACTTCATACATCAATTCAATCTTGAAATATTTCATTGCATCTCTCTTTTGATAGTTATATGGAAGAGAAGAACCGGAAACTCCGTGAACAGTTTGACACGGACGCCTCCACTTCATCGGTTGGAGGCGGTTCGAGTTCTGGAAAGGGCATATTTAGTGGGGTTTCGATCTTTGTTGATGGGTTTACCGTTCCTTCTAACCAGGTTCACTTGCATCTCTCTCTATATTTTGATTGTGATTTTGTTTTTGTTTTTATTTATTTATTATTTTTTTAGGAACTCCGGGGTTACATGTTGAAGCACGGAGGACGCTTTGAGAATTACTTTTCAAAGAGTCGTGTAACACATATCATTTGTAGCAATCTTCCTGACAGCAAAGTCAAGAACTTGAGGTTTGCTGTCCCTGTTTTTTTTTTTTTTCCCTTTCATGTTGATTTGGTATGAGTATGGGTTAATGGTTGGAGAGATTTTTGGTTGACTTTTACTCAAATTTAAATTTGGGTACACATTGGGTAGAGGATTGGAGATGCTCTTTGTAGGAGAGAATTTGAGTTCTTACCCTTTTTTGGCAATTTATTGGATTGGTTTTGGTCCAGGGCCTTTAGCAGAGGGCTCCCAGTTGTGAAGCCAACATGGGTTTTGGACTCTGTGGCTGCTGACAGGCTCCTGAGTTGTGAGTGCTTTGTTTTGTGGAAATCTGTTAAAGTTTTTTTTTAGGCTAAGTTTATAGTTCTGTGCTAATTTATACATACTAATCTATCTAGAATCAAGCTTTAGTTTACGGTTATTTTATAATGTTATCCTGGCCATTTGTTTTTATGTGGAAAATGTTAGACTTAGCCCCGTTTCTAGCTCCAATGTAGTCCACACCTTTTTTTTATAAATAGTATACCTCATCTATTGAGGCATGTATTTTTGTAAAAATGAAGTATATACTCTAATGAATTTTATATACTAATTTATAGAATGTGATAAAAAATTTCTAAAGAGGTATACCTTGTTAAAGTGAATGCAGGTGGCTAATGAGTTATTAAGGGCTGAAAAATGGGTTGCGTGTAACAATGCTCTTTTTATAAAGGATAATGATAGATACAACCCCAAATGTAATCCCACAGATAGTCCACACATGTTTTAATTTTTTAAAAATGGTAAACCTTGTCTAATGAGGCATATGTTTTGATGAAAAATGCATATCACTTTATTTCAAATTGAATGAACTCATTTTTACCAAGTGTAGAAAAAATTTGACGAGGTATATACCTTAGCTAAGGAGTTATGTATCTCTTTAGATGGCTAATGAGGTACATGGGACTCCATTTGGGATTGTAAAAAGGACTGTGTAACAACGCCCTTTATAAAGGGATATAAAGTTGATTTGAGCCTATTAGGTTCCCACCCAAACCCATACAATTCATCTAGGTGACCTAGGCAATGCCTTGTTGTGCTGGGCCTGTGAGCGCCTTCATAGTGGATAACTTTACAAAGGGGTCCTTCCCCCATCTTTGCAAAACAGCCTATATGCCTGGATGCCCCTAGACATTCATTCAAATTAAATTTAAGACATTCTTTCCCAAGTCAGCCCAGAAGAATCACGGGAAGGTTTTTTCTTGAATTCAATAATACAGTTGTTAATTGTTCTCTATTTTTTGTAATGAGATGATGAATCACTAGTTTTTTTCAAGTATATTGCAGCTGTACGTAATCTTGGAAAATATTGTGTTATTGATATTCTGTTACTTGTTATTAATGATACATAATGCAAAAGAACAACTTGATACCTGAATTTGTCTTCGACTTGTAGTGGCCATTGTTGACTTCTAATACAACCTTGATTACTAATATTGGGATACCTCACTCTTTATCAATTTTTTTGAAAGTTTGTGCTGAACGGCTGTCACCTGTCATTTTGATTTGGATCTAGGGATTCCATATCAACTAGAACAGTTAGTAAGTGAAACTCGTGCCCAACAAAAGCTATCTTCATTTTTTGCTCTGAAAAACATCTCAAGCATCGTGAACCCTGAACTTCCTATGAACATTCATGGAAAAATTGAAGAAGAGGGGCCATTGTCAAAGAATGATGGAACGGTGGTCAAATTCCTATCTGAAGTGGGTAACATTACAAAACATGGAGACCTATTGGGGGAAGATTCTTCATATCAAGGGCAAGAAAGTTCTACTGAAGTAAGAAACTCTGAATCAAGTCCCGGAGGTGAAAGTAGTGTGAAAGAGTCACATCAGTCCAGTCCAAATAAGGCTCCCACTCTAGATAGTAATTTTTGCACAGACAACAAAAATGCCAAAGAATCACTGGATACTACATGTTCAGGAGATTCTATTATGCGGCATTCAACACTTGGGGACCCTAACTTTATCGAGAACTATTTCAAGGTGTGAAATTAATGCATTATGTTTCTTATCTTACTGTCATTAAGCTTGTCCCTTTTGAGTTTTGTCACTTCTTAATTATACTCATTAATGGTGTTTGAGATTTAAGATTCCTTCTTCATATCACTTTTTAATTGATTAAGTTTGTTGTTAATGCAATTCAACAACTTTGGGAGGTTATAATGCCTAACAGTTATTTATTATCCAAAAGAAAGCATTTTAAGAAAAATGGATGTTTTATGATTTATATTTGCCGCATTAGTGTCTGTTATGATTAAAAATTTGTTACATATGAGAAATTTGTTAATTCATTACTATACTTTGCTTTTCCAATATGTTATTGAGTTTTATCTTCATTTGTATGTAAAATTTTAAATTTTAAAATTTTGTGAGTTATGAATCTTTTTGCTATTGTGAACTCTTTTGCCATGATAGTTAAATTTACTTTTGAATTTTTGTTCTTAAGATAATCTGGTTGTCCTTGAAAGCTCATGCATGTTGTATACTCGGACCATCGTACGTGATATCAATTTGAGCATACATTGAATACTTTTTTTTCATTTTCTTTGATACCCTCATCCTTTCACTGATGATTCTTTTCCAGATAAATGCATTACTGAATTGCTTGTTGTTTGCCTGAGTGTCCTTTCGTTTAATTTGCTTCCTTAATTTTTTTTTGTAATTCCATTGTTAGGTCCTTCAAGTAATATGTAAAGTATTAGAACTCTGAAACTGACATTACATGAATGTGTATGATCTTCTAAAATAATGCATGTAGTTATTTTCCGCATTTCCCGAAAATCATATTATTATATCATATTATATATTTATGCATAGGTGTGAAAGATATTTACTGGTACAAGCAGCAGAGTTAGACGCATTTAGCTACATGGTTTGTTCTTTCTTCTTCTTCTTCTTCTTCTTCTTCTTTTGTTGTTCTGGCTTACATACTGAAATGGGAAAGCACTATTAGATGCTCAGATTTACGTGTGTTGTTGAAAAAATTATGATGAAGGGATCATACGCGGGATGTGGTTCTCTACTCATGAGTTTATGGACATTCCTAGGCCATTGCCCATTTTTGGAAGGGTTTCATGCTTTACTAGCTCCCATTTGATATGCACATGGAATTTAGTAATGCCTAAAGACTACTTAGCTATAATGGTGTCTTTATTTTTCCTTTACCTATTAAGATTTTCTAACTTGTTGTTAAGAGTCTCAAAGCTGTTTATCCTTTACCTATTAAGCAATGTTTAATGTTTTCTGTGTGCTTTTGTTGTCTGCCATGTGTATTGAGTTGTCCTTGTTATGTAATAAAACAACTGAGCTGTGAATGGAATAAATTTTGATCTAAAAATACCTGCATCTAGATTGTTGTACATTAGAGTAATATCTTCATACCAGAAGATGAGTGATTCTTCCATTTGGCAGTTGAGGGATGCCTCTCTTAGTTGTCAGTGACCTATTTTTTGAGTTCCTGTTCTCTTCTTTTCTATTCTTCACCTCCCATGGCATAAGAAATTAGATATTATATAATGTTGCAAGTCGCGTTTAAATTGCACATTGAAATGTGCAGAACTGCACTAAGAATAAGGAAAGTCATTCATTTAGAGAGTTAAATTTCACAACAATTAAACATAAATAACTCGTGCATTGAGTTGCTCTTTTTTTGGTAAAAGTCTCCCCATTAAACACTTTTATTATATAAAATCAAGAGAGTTTTTCTCTTAAAAGAAGGCCTGAACAAAATCAGTTAGTTTGTACAATGTAGACAAAGTGGGACAAAGAAGGGTAGCAAAGACTAGGACTTGGGGGATTCTGTTGAACGGGCTGATTGTGTGGCGTGTTGTGCTAATATGTCCGCTCTCGAGGAATGTGTAGAAAATTAATCTGATGTTGACAATGTTGTCACGACTTAATAGGTGTGAGGCTATGTAGCACAGACACGGGACATGGGGACACGATGATTTTTGAAAATATAGAACACGGATACGGTTAGGACACGACAATAAAGAAATAGTATAACATATATATTATATTTCTACATGAAATAAAATAGAGATATTATAGCATGTGGGCATTCGTTTGTCTTTTCCGTGGCGGTTAGCATTAGAGTGTTGTGAGAGAAGATGTTGTTCTGTTGTTTGTCTTTTTTTTTGTTACAAAATGGGCTATTCAGTAAACAGGTCACAAACATCCCATGTCCTGGCGTATGAAATTGAGCCCATTTCTCAAGACACGTTTTAGGCATGTCCGACATGTGTTGGACGTAGGTTGGGCAAGTGTTGGGTCCATCACGTGTCCGACATGGGTACGGCAAGCAAAACGAAGTGTCCATGCTTTAGAGGTGTGAGGTGTGGTGGAGGACACATTGGACCGCAAGAACCAAAGTACTTCGACAACATCAGACCAATCATGCATCGTGGTAGTGTATTTAGAAAAGACAGACTGAAGTCTGAGTTTAGTTGCGGTTGCCTCTGTAATCATCGTGAATGAACACGACCACCCTCCCAGGTTGCACTAAGAATATGAAAAATGCTCTCGTGGAAGAGAACATAAGCTGCTCGTCGCCTTGGAGACCGTGTCATCGGTGATCAAGAAAATGTTAGCCAAACAATGTCGTGCATTCCCTGCAAAAATGAGGTCCGAATACGAGCGTGCAGGAATCTAATGGGAAACAAACAAATGATCAAACAGAAGTTCTTGTTCCGCTTCAAAAGTTTGGCTGACCACACCTGATGGGAAGCAGATGCATTGTGGAAGCGGACCTCATTGCAGAGCTTCTACATGGTCCACCATAATAAAACTGCGAACATGAATAAATAAGGGAAAAGTGGGTCCCCTTGACGGAGCCTGCATCCCATGGTGAGCCAGGAGGTCAGCATTCCATTACCAAATAAACAGCAATGCTAGCATTAGTGACACAGGCTTGTATCCAGGAGATCCAGCATTCAGGAAATTCCCTACGCCGCATGATTGCGAACAATGCGCCCCATCCATCATAAGCTTGGGCAAGATCCACCTTTGCCATCAACAGTGCCTGATGAGCCTTGCATGTGCGTAAGGAACTAAAGGCTTCCTGTGCAACCATCAGCATATCATTGTTTGAGTGGGAACAGGAACGCCACTTGTTTTGATCCAATAAGGCGGGAAGCATTGTTTTGAGTTGATTGGCTGGTATTTTGGTAATATTTTGAACCGGACTTTACAAAGTGTGGTTGGGCGGTAGTCGGAGAGCCGGGAAGTTTGAGTTTCTCTTACTACTACCATTCACCACACTGTCAGCTTGCTTCTGCCATCCTTTATCTACTCAATCTCTATTTTGATGAGTATTGAAATTTTTTAACAATGTTCATAACATGTTTGATGGATTTCTGATATAGTATATTTACTATGAGTTAACTTCACTTCATCTATTTCTTGTTTGGGATTTTCTACATGTGAGAGCTCCTACCTAACATAGACTTCCCTACTGATTTTGAGTTGCAATTCTTGAGTTGTGAGAATTGTGCTACTTGGCACTTGAATGATGAACAATTTATTTGTTTTCCTTGTCAGACTTGATCGATATGAATTTGTCCATCTTTAATTGAGGAGCCTTTTTTTTCATGCATTTATGGATAGAATGACAGTTATTTAAATGCTTCCCCACAAAATGTTAGGCAGAATCAGGAGTTCTACTCTGCACTAACATATTTTTGATTCATTTTTTATCTGTAGAGCTCGAGGTTGCATTTCATTGGGACGTGGAGGAATCGATATCGTAAACGTTTTTCCAGCAAGATGAATGGAGTTAAATATGGAAGCTGTAATGACAACATGCTTTTGAACTCCAGTGAATCTGTTATACTTCATGTAGACATGGTAATTGTTTTCAGCCATAAATGATTTCTCTTATGTTCTAATTCTGCGAGACTGTTTTCTTTAGATTGGTAGTTGATGCTACTTTTTTGTTTGGAGCGTGCTCCTTGTATGTAACTATACATAAATGAATTTATTTTCTTGTTTAAGTTGTTTTTGATGACTTCTGTTTATTTCTGTCATAAATGCTATTTTCTTTTTGCAGGACTGTTTTTTTGTGTCTGTGGTCATCAGAAATTCTCCGGAGTTATATGATAAACCTGTGGCCGTCTGCCATTCAGATAATCCCAAAGGAACAGCTGAAATATCCTCCGCAAATTATCCTGCCAGGGATTATGGTCTGGTGTTGTTATATAGCATTTTTATTTTATTTAATTTTACCACTTTATTGTTTTTCTTTTCTACAATTATTCACATGTGCATTCACACAGTCTCATGTTTTCATTTATTTTGTTTGCCTTCAGGAGTGAGGGCTGGAATGTTTGTACGAGATGCAAAGGCTCATTGTCCTCATCTTGTCATTGTTCCTTATAACTTTGAAGCATATGAAGTGGTACCACCTACATTTTGGTTGCCTCTTTTCCGATAGATATTGGGCACTGATATATCTTTCTTAGATCTTGTAGAAATTTCGGAATTCAGATGGTTTTTTATTCATTACTGCATGGTGATGCATTACTATTATATGCTTTGACATGATTTACAGGTTGCTGATCAGTTTTATGCCATATTGCATAAGCACTGCAACAAAGTACAGGTTTGTAATGCTAAATTTCATTAAAAAAGTGTAATAAATACTCTTCATTTGGTGTCGTCAGTATTAATGACTACAGAAACCTACAGGCTGTGAGCTGTGATGAAGCATTTCTAGATGTCACATTTTTGGAAGGCGGTGATCCTGAAAAATTAGCCTCAACAATTAGACAGGAGATAGCTGACACCACAGGGTGTACTGCAAGTGCTGGGATTGCTGGAAACTTACTGGTGGCTCGCTTGGCTACGAGAATTGCTAAACCAAATGGGCAATGTTTCATTCCATCTGAGAAGGTAATTTATGATGTCCTGGTATAATTATGAACCTTCATTTTATCTTGCATGATGTAACTTACATTTTAACTTGTGAGTAATTAACTGCATATGGAAACTCCTCTATGATTTGCCACCTGTGTGTTTCCCTGTTTTATGCATATGGTTTTTTTTTTCTTTGATACGGATTTGTTTCCACCGAGATTACCAGGTTATCACCCCTACATATCCTTCTCTTCATATTTTTATTGAATTTTATCAGAATCTAGGTTTGAAGTTGCATGTGTCAATATTGTATCGATTAGGTATATCATTTTTGACACTTTATGCATAAATACAATTTCTTGTAATACGTTGTTTCAAGTTATTTTCTGTGCCCACATGATTGATGGCATGATGGCATTGTTTTAGTAAAAAATGCCTAGCTCATAATTAGTTATTTCGAGAAAAAGAGATTTCATTGCTCAATGAGACAAACATCCCAAGACAGGAAAACAAGCGTTCTCCCCCTTACATTGTGAAAGAAATTGCTTCGCACCTTTTGTTCTTTCGACTCTCTTGTCCGTCAAGTCCAGGGTCAAATCAATGGTTGGTCCTAGTGCTCGCTCTACAATTCAACTTCGTGAAGCAAGATCTGATGGTGAAGATGAAGATCCACACCGGTTATAGATAATATGAAGGTGCGGAGCATCTATACCTTGAAACGGCATGTTTAGAAATGCCATTTGTTTGAAGCCATGGAACGACTTTTCCTGCAGCGTAAGTCAAGTGATCGTCTTGTTTAGTCAAAGGGTGCAGAGAAGAGGAAGGAGTGCTTCTCCCCCTTACATTGTGAAAAAAATAAATAAATAAAGAAGAAAAGGAAAAAATGATAAAATTAACGAGTTACTTTGACCCCTTGTCCAAGTTCCAGACTGTTATTGTGCCCAGTTGGGAGATGGTGGCGTATTCTATAAATGATTGGGGTGTCTCATGTGCTGGTGCGAGTAAGGTTTCTTTTTCTAGTGGAATATTGTCCATTGAGGAGTAGTTTTCTTGACTTGTGTTGTACTGGCTCCATGGTGGGTGACACTTGATGTTGTGGTTGGTTTGTAGTTTGTACTCTGCTTCATTTGGGCATTCCCTTTCTTTGAAATATAATTGAAGCCGAATGCCTATTGTTTTTTTCAAAATAAAATTACAGAAGCTTCCACCCACCACCCACTTCATCTAAAGCATCATCTACCCCAAATGTGGTTCCCCAATCACACAAAAGGTCTATGCTTTCTCAATAGACCCTCTGAAAAATTTCATTGTGTGTAAGCCACAATCACCAGCAATCTGCTTTCGGAATCTTATCTGTACACTTGGATCTTGGCCTTCTATCGTGTGTTGATTTTTGGGAGTTGTGGGTCACGGCATAACATCTAAATAGCTTTTTTTGCATTGGACTTATGCAATTAGAGGTTCCCCTGCTGATATTTATGATATGTAATTATCATTTGATGTTTATATTCTTTTATTGAACAATAACTAATAATTATCAATCCGTTAAGAACTAGAGGGAAGACATGAAACTTGGCAATACCAATATATATATAGGGGATGCATAGGCTTTTTCATTTGGGGTTTCTTTCATTTAGGGGATAGGTAGTTTAGGAATTTCAACTATCCGTTAGCCCCAAACACTTTTTGCACTGAGAGTAATAATGAAAAAGACGTTTCAAGCTGGGGACTTAAAATGCAATATGAAGAACGGAGGGATCGATCACTAAATAGGGACTTAAATTTTTTTCTTCTAAAGGGTAGTTTAGGAGTTTCAATTATCCGTTAACTTCAAATAGACAGACATTTTGCGTAAATATTAATAATGAAAAAAGGCGTATGAAGTTAGGGACTTAAAATGCAATATAAAGAAGGGAGGGATCGATCACTAAATAGCATAGTTTACAAGAACTTAAAAAATCCATATAGATGTATATAATTTTATGAAGTGTGTTTGTTGTATATTTTATTTTATTTTACCTTTGCCTTATGGATCCATCATTTAAGTTGTAGTTCAGCTCCTGTTGTCACTGTTAATGTATCCAGTGGTTTGTTAGTTCCACTATGTAGTGTTAGTAGCAGTTATGTCATTTTTCTTAAATTTTCTGTCAAATGACAAATATCCAGTGGTGTGTTAGGCACTTGTTGTTTATTGTTTTTTATTTTATTTTATTTTTATTTTAAGAGTCACTGGTCATTGAATTAATGATAATTGTCAGGTGGATGACTATTTAAAGGACCTCCTTATCAAGGCTCTTCCAGGGATTGGACCAGCAATTCAGGAGAAGCTGAAAAGCTTAGATGTACATAATTGTGGTCAGCTTCGCATGATTCCAAGGGTATGTGCATCTGATATACGAGTTTGAAACTGTACCATTGCCAAAAGTTTGTTCTTGTGCTGACTTATGCATTTGTATGATTGATGTCACAGAATTTAATTTTTGGATCATTCGCAAAGAGCTCATGCACTTTGCTATAAGTTGAATCTGCCATTTTGACATACTGCGCCTAGTTACCATTTCTTTCTTTGTATTTTTTTTTACTACAATGGCTGGAATTGGTTTTATGTTTCTTCCTGTGGGAGATTCATCTGATCTTAATTAATTTCTGGTGAGTGGGCTCCCACTTTTACACCAAATGCAATCAATATAACTGGATGATGCATTTGTCAAAATACTTGAATTGTATGGATAAAATAAGTATCTTTAATAATATTATGCTCAAATGTCACATCAAATTCTTTAGACGCAACACATAATCAGTTTATAATCTTTGTGTTGCCTCCTATATGTACCATTTCTTGTTCCTTTATGCCATATTTTAATTAGTGCTCTCACTTTTGTATGTTTTATATTTATTGTTAGTAATCTTTCTGTATCTTTGTTTGATTCCTTCCTAATTTTGAAGCATTAAGTCATTAGTGATGCATGCCTCCACCAGGAAGATCTTCAAAGGGATTTTGGTCCAAAATTGGGTAATATGCTGTGGAATAGCAGCAGAGGAATTGACAATCGGATGGTTTCGGTGGTTCAGGTATGGAAAGGATGTCAAGTGTACTATATTTTTCAGTGATCTACTTTTTAGTTGCTGTAATTTCCATTCTCTGCTTTTGGATGAGTTAATTACTAGCAGTTAATAAATTTCAATTTTTTTTGGGCTGATATGTAGTTTTACATGAACTGCTCTTCGATCTCATGTTCTTAGTTTCAATGTATAACACCACTTGAATATGGTTTATTTTTATTCATTTGTTAACTGATAAGGTATCACCATATAGTGTAATTTTCTCAAATAATGTTGGCATGTTGAAAAGTAAGTATGGAAGGTTGGTTCTCATTATCATACTTTGTGAAAATTCTGATAAAGGTGAAAACCATTATGGATGGATGTAGTAGAAAGGGAAATTAAGCTTATGCCCAATTGATTGTATGACCTAGAGGATCACTAGTATGTAAGTTCGTAAATTGTATTCTCTAATTCCATGATTGAAGTGTTTTTAGTTAGTTTTAAAGCCAAGTTTGGCAAAGTTTCAAGCAGAAGGGTGATAGAAGTAATTTGGCAAAGTTTCGATGGTTAGTGTGGTTGTGTGTGGTGAGGCTCGGGTAGATTCATCTTCTACCCATTCTCTTTACTGGTTTTTGGGGTGTTCCCTTGTGGCTGATTTTATGACTTTTCTGTACTCTGAATTGCTTGTATGCCTTGGGCATTCTCTTTGATTGAAATAATATCAAGGTGGGGGATGACTACCTTTTCTTCAAAAGAAATATTCTTGAATAATAAGAATAAGTTTAACAAATTCTGTTCAGTCACATCATATTTTTTTTGCTTTTCCTTTCTAGTTTAAGGGAGTTCTCCAGAATCTTATCCTATTATATTCTCTCCAAGATATCATTTTCTTATATCCTGGCATTAATTTACAGGAAACCAAATCTATCGGGGCAGAAGTTAATTGGGGTGTGAGATTTAACGATTCAAATGATGTGGGTTTTTTATTTTTGCCTTGCAACATTTATTTATCCCTCTACATTTGGCATCCTGAACAGTGGGACATAACATCAGTTTGTTCCTCTCTTTTCCTTCAGTGTGATCATTTCCTTGTAAATATCTGTAAGGAGGTTTCATTACGCCTACAAAGTTATGGAGTTCAAGGACGCACAATCACTCTGAAGGTGTTCTGTGCATATCTATCTGCAACATGATGTGAAGATTATTACTATTTTTCTTTCCTTTCAACATATGATATGAAAAGCTTTAATTTGAGCAAAGTATAGCTCCTTCATGGTGGCATCTGCTTGTTTGAGAGTTTCACATTTTAATGGTGCACATTTCAGGTAAAAAAAAGAAGAAAAGGTGCTGATGAACCTATGAAATATATGGGATGTGGAAATTGTGAAAATATTAGCCGCTCTATGACGGTATTCAACTGTGTCTTGTATACCAACACAGAATTTATAACTTTCAGAATTCGTAAATTTCTCTATAAATTACTGTTTTTCGCTGTAGATTCTCAAGGCAACGGATAATGCAAATATTCTTCAAAGGATCGTTAGACAACTATTTGGTTACCTGAACATCGGTGAGTGCATACTTGACTAATATATTACTTGAGTTCTCTCCTTGTCAGAAGGAAAGGGAAATATTAGTGGCTCTTTCAATATTATTGTGCATTATTTACTTGTGTTACTGGAAGATTTGGTATGACATGACATGTTAGTAATGTTACTTATATTTTTTTGCTATTGTTTCCTTGGTTTTAAGTATTGAAAATCTGTAGCAGAATGATAAAAGTTGTGAATGACCTGGAATCATCATCTATGATGTGGAGTAAAGTTTGCTTATGATTACTTGGACATGCAAATATATAGTAGTGGTCTAAGAATGCTTTAAAGACGCTTTAGAATATCGATCTTGTGTAATGACAGTTCTAAAATTCCTATATTATGTGTGGGGACATTGTGGTAATGTATTCGTGCTATATATGCTCCTTTGTGAGTTAAAAGTATTATTCAGTAGTTTTTATTATTCACTAGTTACATGAGCTTAAACTGGTACATCCGTATAATTAGGGTCAATTCTGACCTCCTAAAGATGGTTGACATTAGTATGACAGCCAATCATTAAACTAACAATCTTGGTGTGTGGCCTTTAAATTTCTTTGGGTTGTGCTCTATAAACAACCCCATTTTAATGACTGACTTCATTAATACAAAAATTCCATTCCTTTTATCCATAGCACAGTGCCCCTTCCATTTTATCCTTTATGAGGTCAATACTTCGTAACGCATGATGCAAAATTTGTATCATCTTAAACTATAACATGTAATTAATATTTCTTGCTTTTTCTGTGTCAGGACTTTTATTATGGTTATGCATGTGTCTCATTGATATTATATGTTTAACTGGCATATGCAGTATGTACTGCTTCTTTTATTATTGTTATTTGCGTGCCTTAATTTCTGGATTGTATATTAAATCAATCATTTTTATGTAGATGTCAAGGAGGTGCGTGGTATTGGCCTTCAAATTTCAAAGCTGGATGATACAGACATGTCCAAGCAAGGTGGTTCAAGAACTTGGATATTGTTTTCCATCCTGCGGCAATCAGTATTCATTGATATATCTGAAAAAATTATTATGTTGCCTGAATTGATGCTGAACTGTTGTTTTGAATTAAAGTCTGTTTTTAGCATCTGCATTCAGTGGTGGTAGGATATGCTGTTCAAACTTGTCTCTTTCGTTTCTTTGATTGCAAAGAAGTGTGTGATGGTGCATGTTCATCATGAGTTCTTGTTTTGGTCATCTATTATATCTTTGTATATCACTGTTAGGGGTGGTAAACGAGCCGAGCTTTGACCTGCTCAGGCTCGGCTCGTTTAGTATCAGGCTCGGCTCGGGCTCGGCTCGGCTCAGGAACGAGCTTCATTTTGTGTTCAAGCTCGGCTCGTTGGGCTTGTGAAAAGCTCGGTTAAAGCTCGGCTCGGCTCGTTTGTTAAACAAGCCAAGCTGAAGCTCGAATCAAGGCTCGGCTTGGGCTCGTTTAGCTAAAAAAAATCTTGTTTAGCATTTGAGAAGTCACATTTCATAAATCACAACACCTTATACATGTGAAAGTAACATAAGTTCGGGCTCGGGCTCGGCTCGGGCTCGGCTCGTTAACCTTTTTTCAGTTAAGTAAACGAGCTCGTCTAGGCTCGGGCTCGGCTCGGGCTCGGCTCGTTTACAAACCGAGCTTTAAAAATTGTTCAAGCTCGGCTCGTTTGTCTAATCGAACGAGCCTGAGCGAGCTTTAACTGAGCTGAGCCCGAGCCGAGCCCGAGCTGCTTGGCTCGGTTACCAGCCCTACTGTTATCTTTTCCCATCTTCTTTGAACATCTAAGAAACATATTTCTATTATTTGATTCTTGATGGTGTTTTTTTTTCTTTTTTTCTTTTTGTGTTTCTTAAGGACATGAAGATAACAAACTTGATTTATGGCTTGCGTCTGCATCTGACAACTCCAGGGAACAGTTTGGGACTGTTTCTTCATCACAAGGAAACACAAATGGAGGTAAATTGTAATCATTGTGTAATTGTTAATAATATCAGCATGAAGATCACGTTTATTCCTTGGAAGTACATCATGTGTATTGTCATAATCTACAATTTTATTTGTGACAGCTACATAAACAAATGTGTCCACATTTCTGATTTCCTTTACATTATTTATTTACTAAAAACTCTGTATTGCTCCAGATGTATCATTGTCAAATGCACGGTGCAAGTCAATCCTTGTGAACCAGGAGTTCCGAGATACTGTTCATAATTCTGGACGATGTGTTGATGCCCCTGGTTCTTCTTTTCAGCCACATATCAATCAACCCTCTGGTGCAAGAATTACTGAAGAGCCAACAATACTGCCACCAATTTGCAGTATTGATGTAGAGGTTTTAAAGAGTCTGCCTCCTGAAATTATCTCAGAAATAAATGACATGTACAGTGGAAGGTTAACTGAGTTTTTGGAAGTAAATAAAATGAAGGATGACAAAGGAAGCGTATCTGATTGCACAACATCATATTCAGAAGTGAAGAGTAATGGCTCAAAGGCGATACATGATCTTAAAGATTACTCTACTAGAAATTCTGTTACTAGAAATAAGGGAAAACTACCTTTTTCCTCCCCGGTGGTTTCTCAAAATGGTTCTCCCACTAAGGTTAGTTGTAGTCCATGGTCCATGCACAAATTTATTTAAGAAATTGGAAGTCCATGTGGCTAACATATGAAATTGAGATCACCATTTCAAAGTCATTCACCTTTCCTTTTTATGCAATTTTTGATTGATCAACATGTAGAGGATAAGTCATTTAGAGATTTGACGGTATTTTGTTTTCTTTGTTGTGAAATCCCATTTGCTTCAATATGGACTTGCATAAATAGAACTTCCTTTTAAGAAGGCCAGACAATTGCTACCTCGATTATATCAATAATGCAAAGTACAAAAGAGTCTGAATGAGGAGAGAGAGACAAAAAAGCACAAAATAAAACAAAACAAAGTGGGAAGAGAATCCCGGGCCCCTGTCTTTCCTGAGTAGCAGAGGTACTACCTGGGGAGGATGGGAGAGGACACATAGATAACTCTTTGATGAACAATGATCCTCTGCTAAACACAATCCTTTCCGCACTAGAAATATGACGACCTCATTTTGTTATGAAGCTGATTGTCGTATCCCAAAGGTTCTTGATATAAAATCGATCAATTTTTAACATAATTCCATTTTCTTGGCTTCTAAATGCATCGTATGATGGATTTTAGGATTTTGGTTGCAACACTTCTATACTCCTTCCTCGCTATGTGACTTCCAAATACACCCCCCTCCCTTCCCCCCCCCCCATATTGGTAAAATACATGTAGCAAATGTTAATTCTCTCTTGGAATCATTTGATACGGAGAGAATGCATCAGGTAAACCTCTGTGATTAATTTAGGTTCAGGATTGTCATAACTTTCATTTTTATTGAAATTGTAGTTATTTGGCAGGATAAGGGCAATTCACTCCAGGTACTTCAAACAGCATCGACCTCTTTCTTGAGATCTTCAGATTTCCCAGTCACCTCCATGGGGATGGTTAAATCTGATTTAATGCCTGTCTCCTTGAGCCAAGTTGATGCCTCAATTTTGCAGCAACTACCGGAAGAGTTAAAAGTTGATCTACTTGATTTACTGCCTCCACATAGACCAAAGGATACTGCTGCAGGTTCTTCAGGAATATCTGTTCATAATGGAAGTGAAAATATTAATCCTGAAACTTCTGTAGATCAGCTAGATGAATTGAGTTGCAATTTGTGGATGGGGGACCCTCCAAAATGGGTTGAGAAATTTGAAGTTAGCAATTGCACTGTACTCAAAAGTCTTGTGAAGTCATATTACCAGTCTGAGAGAAATGGCCCCTTCTCTACCATTCTCCAGTTTGCATTATCCTCCCTTCCTCATTTTACAGATCTAAAGGTTGAGGGCTTAGAAGAAGATCTCTTCAGCTTGTGTGAGCTTTTTAAGCAATATGTCCAGCTTAAGATTGATTCAGATATTGAAGAGATCTATATTTGTTTTCGTCTTCTGAAAAGGTAGAGACATGTTTCCCCCACATTTTTTTCTTGTGCTTTCTTTGTCAACATGATGTCTCTGGATCATAAGTATGGTTCTTTGATGCATTATATGTATGGTTCTTTTACTATTGAAGAAAGAGTAAGTCGTAATGATTAATGAAATGAAAGTCATATGTAGTGAATATTGTCCAAGTCCTATATTTATTAGGACTTAACTAATTTCTGTTCTTCTCCACTTTTGATTTTGGAGAATATTGAATCTGTTTCTATTTTGATCACATGAATTACATACCAAGAATCACGCTACTCTTAATGTTCTTCTCGATGAAAGTCGGTATGTAATTGCCTCATCAAACATTGAGTTTCTAATGAAGCGATAACTCTTAATTTTTCTGGACTCAAAATCTTTCCAGATCAGTCCATTCTTTTCATGCAATCCTTGATCCCATTCTCATTTGAATTGTACTGTAACACCCTGATCTCTGTCAATCCACTAATTAATTGTCAACTTGCTTCCCTCCCATGTGCTATCCAGTATCTATGCAGACACCTTTAATTTCCTAAAATAACAGTCAAGAAGTCTTTGGCTTTTTTCATAGAGAGCCTTTATGTATAACTTGGTCTATTATACATATCTAAACATATTGTCTTGTTAATATTACTTTTATTTGGCAGTAAAGGTTGCCTGCTTATTACAACTTATAACGAAAAGATGAAACATATATTTATAATGGCAGAATCCAAGGTGCATTTTCATGCAAATCTAATAATTACCAGTGGTAGTCCATTAACTGAATTATTTTGTGAAGTCCAACATTGGTTCTATAATCTATTCATACATGATGTTCAAATGAGAAATGGTTCTATTTAAACATTCATCATATTGTTGGGCATTGATGTTTAGTGTGTTTACTCCGCAATACCCTTCGTATAATATTGATCATATTGTTAGGCATTGATGCACATGATGGCTGTTCGGTGTATATACTCCATGATATCTCTGATGGAATAATGATCATCTGGTTAGCGCTGGAATGATATTTAGGTTTATTGTTTGTTGCTTAAATTTAGCACAAAATGGATTACACGTATTGATTAAAAAGGTGTTTCTGCAGGTCTACAATAAAGTCGGAGTTTCTTTTAGAAGTATATAATGTAGTTCACCCCTTTCTTCAGGCAAGTTCTCCCCTCATCTACTTTCTTTTCATTTATCCTACATCTATATATGGAATTGTATCTCAGATAATAAAAGTTTGTAGGATGACTACTTGAAGCATGCTTATCTTAATACTATTATGGAGAGCTCTCCTTTGTTTTTTGCATTTAAATAATGATATATGGAAAAGTTGAAAGTACATATTTTTATTCTAAGCATCTCCTGTCAATGAGCATCTTTCTAATCTTTTCTTTTAGGCTTCCATGAATGAGAACTATGGAGGAAACTTGCAGCTTTATGACGGCTTGTCTTAGGTGTCAAAAATGTTACATATTGAAGCAGGTCGTGCTCTAAGAATGTTATTGTTGTTTAAAAAGCTTGTAGATAAATATTTTAAACAAGCCTGATTCAAATGTTCGAAGGATCAATCTTCCTCGCCAAAGTTTGCCGGAAGATAGGGAAGAAATAGTAGTTGGGGTGAACAGTGGTAATCGACGAAGGCAGAGAAAACGAAAAGGATGAAGTTGAATAGCCTCAATTTCCATGGAGGAGATTGAATTTCCCACTATTGCAGCTGATAAGTTGAGAATGTATAACTGCTCTCCTCATTGCTTTGGTGGGGCAGTGTAGCCTGAAAATTGGTCTTCAAACTTGGAAGCAATCACGGAAATCAAAATTTTATCAGCGCTGAAAGCCTAAGTGGTGACGACCATAAGTGGGGCATGAAATGGAACTCAATGTTCATTATTAACTTATTAAACCTTCCTGTGGAAGCCATTTTACAGGCACCTCTGGTGGCAAGCTTATCGATGTTATTGTGGTTTGCAAAATTCAAAGTTGTTTGTCTGGGCCTGGGGGTGAGAAAGGACTTTCAGACCTTTCTTTTTGGGATGCCTGGCTGTTGCGAGTGTTTGTAATGTTGTGGCTCAGGCCACATTGGTGATTTACAGTGATAGCTTGTGAGCATGAGTAATGCATTCTGTTGGATGAACCCAGTGGAAACCAAGTAGTATTCACACTTCCACCCAACTCGAGGGGACCCAGTGGAAACCATCAAGTCTTCCACCCACAGTTGTATCTCAACTGAATGCTCTTGTCGGTGATCTGGCTTCATGTTCTGCTTCAATTCAGTTATACACCTTCACAACCATCGATTGACACTGAACCACATTAGTTCATCATTCGCTGATCAGGAAGCTGTGTTGAAGTGTGTTGGTTGACGTGGGGCAGTGGCTGCATTCCTGCAGGATTGATCAAATCAAACTTTTATGGTGTTGTGGAAGGAATACCAGCAATATGTGAGGTGATTATGTACACTGGATACAGAAAGGCTTACAGACATTTACATTTTTATTTATTATCACAGCCCAGAGCCATACAGATACGGTGAGGCAATAAATTCAGGGATTGAAAGACTGCCAGCAATCAACATTCAACTTGTTTTTGTAGTGAATATCTGTATACTGTACAGGCTTATAATTTCTTCAGAGCATTGAAGAGTACAGATGCTTACTTTTAGGGGCATCGTTGATTCTAGCGCAGTCACTTTTTCTGTTCCAACATGTTTTAAATTTTTTTTTAAGTATATACTTAGTGGAGTGTATGCTCCTCGTCATATATTGAGTTAGAACTGAAGTAATGAACATGTATTACTGCCCTTCTAGTAATCTGATCATGCTGCAATGGGCTCTATTCATTGTGTTGTACTGTTGGAAGGTGCGTATTTAATGCCAGGGAAATGTTAGGTATAGTTATTTATGCAATCCTTTTGCAGCTTCCAAGCATGTTTTTTATTTTTTCCCCAAAGGTATATTATATTTGTATAAGTGCAATAGTGCATGTACATTTACAAAAATGATGTATACTCGAATGAATTGAGAGAATACTTTTTTGGATCTTAAAATATAATATGTACTCAACCTAATATTTTGTTTAGAGAAAGTGAATAACAAAAAAAAAACATGCATAAATGACTCGGTGTATCAGCATCCTTAATGTCGTGATGTTATAAGTAGGCTAAGGGTGCGTTTGGTTGCGCTATTGCGCTACAATTGCGATTGTAGAAAGCTGTGTTTACAATCGTGTAATCAAACAGTTTTACTGTAGCAGCTTTCTGCACATAGATTTTAGGTAAATAATGCTTAAAAGTTACGATTTTAAAAAGTTGAGAAAGTAAGTTTTTTACAGAATCAGTTTTGTAATCGCGCAACCAAACACACCTTAAGTGCCTGTCTCTGTGTGGTGTGGATGTGGGGTCATGCTGCTAATAAAGGTTTCAACAATTTACATGATGTTCCCTGTTTGTCGCACGAATTTATAACATCTGTTTTATGGTCATCCAATGTGCCAATTTCACAAAAGAAGCGTTTCCATTCCAACCCCCCCCCCCCCAAATAAAATAAAAAAAGAACTTTTACAAAAGAAGGCGGTATAAGCAATCCAGGAATAAATGTTTCAACTGTATAAACAATAAAGTTGCTAGCTGTAACAACACCAAAAGAAAAAAAAAAAAGTTGCTAGCTGTAACAAATGTGGATTAGATGTTTGCCAGAATATTAGAGGTAATTGCATGAGTTGATTTAATTCTCACAACACATATTATATATATATATATATATATATATATACACACACTTAAAATAGAAATGCAAGTGAGACAAAAAAAAAAAAAAAACTAGAAGTCTCACAATAAAAGAGTCATCTACTAGAGAGGGCTCCCACCATCGCAACCGACGTAGCCCCGCGTAGAATATGTCCCAATCCTAAATAAATTGTAAGACTAGCTCTCAAATGTTGGGTTTTTTGGGTTTTTTTTTTTTTCATATCAGAGGATCCCTCGTGACTGATCTTACGGTCGAGCTGGGAAGACTACATCTGCCTGTTTGCTCCGGTCTCACTGAAAATTCTTTTGAATAATCGTCAACAAACAGGTAGGTAAGTCAACGTTAAGACTCGAACCCAGGCTCTATCGATAACACCGTTAAGCCCTTAACCGTTATACTATGACCATTAAGAACAAGCTCCCAAATGTTTTCTTTGAATGGGGTACAGTCTTTGAATACCGCTCTATTAATTTATTTCCAACCAGATACGCGCATCACACAATGGGATTCATTAAAAAATAAGTCGCGTGCATCCAAAAACAAAAAAAAAAAAGTAGGAAAATTGCATACTACAGTGAACAGATTTGGAGAAATTAATAACTAATGGCCTTGCCCTCCCTTGCTAGGTCCAGAAACCAACTTATATGCCAAGGTCTCTATTCTAAGACATGCTCGATCTCATCTGCCGACGAAGCAAGGAACTCACCAGCTCCCATCGTGCTGATGCAGGATTTCTCGACCTCATCAGCTGTTCGGATGAGCCTTGAATCCACTCGAACTGGGCGAGCTATAGCTATGAAGACCACCACCACCACCATAACTAAATAGAGGCACTTCACCATTAATGTGGCCATGTCTTTAATTATTTATATTTGCAAATTGAAGGTTGTTATTGATCTATACATTCATTAGCAACATAAAACCGGAGCTTATATATATACCTTACAAGGGGTAATTGTATTTGCATTTTCATTTGCTTAATTTGACTGCCACTTCCCTATTGCATGGTTTTGGTTTTAAAAGAGGCATATGCATGCATGCCATATCTATTGACGAGATGTGGGTGGCGGGAGGGTCTCTCACTTCCGCAGCATCCTCAAAGGCTGCCAACAACGATCTCCGCTTGATCATCGTAGCCGGGGCGTGGTCTATCTGACAGGTAAGAAACAATGCCATTTTCAAAAGTTCCCGAGTGTACGTAGAAAATTTGTAGGAGTCGACGGCGGCTCTAATCTCACAGTGGGGAAGGGGAATAGCAGGGTTCGGAGTGTTACCTTTAATGGAGGGAAGATGATCATTTCTGAGTAATAGTGAAGGGTTTTATTTTTGCTGGCTTATAATTGTTCTCGAGCCTAGTACATATCCCGTTTATTAGAGTCGAGAAACACGATTTTAGTTTTATGTTTTTATTTTATTTTTATATATATTTTCTTTTATCCCAATTCAAATTTGTAACTACTTTTTTAATATAAAAATATTGATAGCAATTTCTAATTCTTTTCTTTCTTTCTCTCTCTTTTTTAAGGGGCGTTTAGAGGTTTTTCAAAATGTATTTTCATGTGTCTTTTAAATTGGATTTTTGTTTGTAACTTTGTGTATTGGGTTTTTAGTCCCACATTGATTAAAGAGAAACTTGTTTGGTACTATATAAAGTGTAGTGTGTATAAAGTAATGTTTACTTTAGGAATGGTAAGGTGTTATGCACACGGTGCATGCATGCATGATTTGGTGGGAGTTGAAGAGGAGGGTGCGGGTGCATTAAATTCACACGTGTTCTGTGTGGCCCATTTCATTTGACGTACATGAATTCGTACAAGCGTGCCATTCCACGTGATTCAGCGTTGAAAACGAGACAAAACGACAATTTTTCAAGTCATCGTGAGGGATTGCATGTTTTTCATACGTGCTATAGTCGTAGGAGACCATGCAGGAATTATTGATTGCTAAGTTTTCCTTTTACATGAAATCTCTATTGGCAGTGGAGACAACAAGTTGATGAATTACGTCTTATATATAATATATGTGACTCACAAAAAATACTATTGAATCGATGTGGTGTGGAGGGATCAAGATTTGAAGAGAATTTCTAACTTGGAATAAATGTTGAACATGATGCTCTCCTATCCTACTAATAATTAATACCACTTTTTTAACCGTCGGTGGAATAAAGATATCCAGTCGTGCACGTACAGCCCAGTGTATGTAGGTGTGAAATTTTTTCAAATGGTTGAGGGTAGAGAATACCAGTGTCGGTTCAAATTTGTCATTGCTCGAGAATTAATGGGCTAATATTAAAGAAAGATTAATTAATGCCTTCAGAGGTTTGGTGTGGTCATTAAGAATAATGGACTTTGAATTAATCAAATATGCGACTTTGAATTAACAAATAAATCAATTTCTCCCACCTATATTTTCTCCCAAGGTAGCCGTGTACAAGCATATGTTAATATTGAAAATTATGTGAAATCATCGTTAGGTGATCTTTTGCGATAAACTTGTTACATGTTGAAAATTTATATCATGCATGTTTTTTTTTTTGACAATATTTTTTAGGTTTTTTTTTTAAGTTTTCTCTTATCTCATTTAAATAATATCACTTGTTAAATAGATAATTGATTATTGTTTAATGATATGCTTATAGTTATAGGGTCCATTTAGAGATGTTCGTAAGATTTCAAAACGTGTGATGGATCTTTATAATATGTATGTGAATTTATTAATTAATTGTCTTGGAAATTCAAAACATTTTTTTCTTATTAATTGGTTTTCTCGACGTATTGCCAGGTTTGGTTGCATGATTGCAAAACTGATTTTAGGCAAAAATTGTGTTTAAAACTGATTTTGTAGGAAGCTATCTCTTTACAGCTTCTGAAAAATTAAGGTTTTGAGCATTTTTTTACATAAATTTGTCTGTAGTTTATGGCCCCAGTTTTTTTGTTTGGAAATGGGTTCGAGAAAAACAGTTGTCTACAAACTCAAAAACTGCTTGAACCAGTTTCCAAATGAGGCCATACTGTCTTGTTTTGAAAGAGAAAAGAAAAGAATAAAGAAACATTTGAGTCTTTTTATCTCTATATAAAAAAAATATTTATGTTTTCTATAAACTCAAAAGTTATAAAAGATTTATGTTTTTTTCTTAAACTGAATCCCTCTCCACTGGGCCATTTAAATTCACGATAATGTTAGGAATAGTTCTTTGAATTTTTTTTGAAAATGCATATTTCATTTAACGAAGGATGAATCTTCATAAATAGTCTTTTAGTGAATTATTTATAAAACGTGAAAAAGTACTTGCTTAATATAATGAAGCATATATATTGTTGTGATATAGAACTATACCGAAGGCTACATACAAGGACTACATGTGATAGTAGCATTGAATCATTGTTCAAAACTTCAAGCTCTAAATCTCATGACTTCTCAAGCATAACTATTGACCACTCTAGTTTGGCTCAACCCATCATCCAAGGTGAGTGGCTTACGAAAACCATCCTAGATCTTCCAAATCTACCCATTTACCTCCGGGCATTATCGACTTCAAGATTGTCAATGTGTGCCAAATTTATAATTTCCCCACTGCCACCAAGAATACAGATCATATACCTTAACATTTGTATTTTATCCTAAATCATTCGGATACATATATTAATATTTAAAATCATGTATCTTTATATTTGAAACAAATATGGAATTTTTTAAATAAATTAACATGTCTAAATTAATGAATACAATTGAGGGGTAGGTGGACTTTGTAATTAGTTTAGTCGAGTAGACTCCTCATCTATCAATTTACTTGTTTTGGACATGCTCTCCTTAGCTAATACAATTGAAACTCATACCTACCTTTCCATAAAAAAAATATTTAAATTAAATATGACAATCAAGTGGTATGTTAGAGAGATATAAGTAAATTCAATATTTCAGGGTTTCTCATGATCAAGAGATCACACATAATTAATACAAATAATTATTTAAAATTTTAAGACTATTAAGGATAGTGAATATGAACAATCTTAATATAAACATATATATAATTATATCAGATTTAGATATTTTTCAATGTGTATGTATCGCATTCCATATCTCCAAATATCATATAATTTATGAATTTTTAGATACTAGTTTCAAGCATGGATATCTTTTGGATAATGAAAGGGTTTACCTTAACCTTCTTCTTTATGCTAGAAGGCTGGAGGTTATCTTTATGGGTCTTGGCTGAAAAAAGGGATATGATCATATGAATGCAAGCAGAAAAGAGAGAAACCTAGAGAGGGGAAGAAAGAGAAGAGGCAATGAAGAAAAAAGAAAGAGGATTTTGAGGAAAGAAAGCCAGAGAGATATTTTGAGGATTTAGAGTAGATCAATTTGTGAAAAAAATCCATTCCCACCATTGTTAAACCATATAGCATTCCCTCTTCTTGGTTTAGGTCTTTAAGATTTACACTCTCCAATACTAGTCAGCTCGATCCAAAGGAGGCCTCCCAAGCATTGTCTAGTATACTCTACATCACTCATTCATACAACTATACAAGCAATTAACTTGAAAAACCTCAGATCAGAAAAGAAACAGCCAAAAAAATACCCACATGAACAAATAGTCAAAGAGGGAAGAAGCACAGATCATTTGGAGAGCCAAAAAAAAGGAACGAGGTGGTCTTCAGGGATTCGTGTTTCTACTTCAAAAATCTTTGGAATATGACACCTCATTCAATCATTGATTGGGGGACGTATCTTGGAGGGGCATCACAGATTATTATGGAGAAGGCCATCTCCATATTGCGGGTTAATGCATTTTCTTTTGAGCTAGATAGGTGTGGTCGTAGAAACATTTTCTATGCCTACCTTTTCAGGTCTTGCGCAAGACCTCATCTCTTTTTTAGTTGGTCTTTCTAGTTTTATGTATTTTTATTTCTCGTCAACCTCATTCAGATTGTATTTGTTATGATTAATATTATAATAGATACATACTTATAGTTTTGCTCAAAAAAAGAAGAAGGAAGAAACACCTCCTGGTTCTGGACATACATGGCTGATGGATGGCTAAAGCATCTTCAATTTTCAATTCCTTAATTAACAAAGAAAAAAAATATACAAGAACTCAATTTATCAAACACAAAAATACATATGAAAACCTTGAACAACCTGGATACAAAAACTTAACCGAATCAAGAAGACTAAAAGAAAATAATTCCCACTGTGTTGTATTGGCAACTCATTTAATTACAATTAACAAGAACTTGAAATCCTAAACAAATCTAACTAATGCCCCTTCCCACCCTTGCTAGGTCCAGAGTACAACTGATACACCAAGCTCTCCAACATCTGACTCATCCGGTTCTCTGAAGAAGAAACGTAAGTCGTCGATCCGATCCACACTTGGTCTAATCCATCACACCCACTATCCCCATCCACCGGCGACCGGAGCACCCTTGACTGCACACAATGCGATTGGAGCAGCCCAACTAAGACGACAAGCGCAACCACGATCAACAGAGAACTTTGTGTCAGCTTCGCCATGGATGTAATCCTAAGCAATTCTCTCTCTCTTTCTTTCTTGATGTACTTTTGATGAGCTTTTGATGTCTAAAGTGTTGGTGTTCTCCTCTATTTATAATAGTCCACATGGGAGTTGTTCCAAGTCTCCATTTAAAACATTTGAATTTGATCCACACGTCGAACTCGGCTGATGGTGTATGTACGTCATGTTAAAGGATTGTTGGACCAAGACCCGGTATCATATATTCCGCGGTCCTTTTGATTAAATGATATATATATATATATATAGTGTACAAACGGGACTCTGGTTTCACATGGTCGGTGGCTGCTTTGATTGTGTGACTTTTTGGGCGGAAATAAAGTAATAAACACGGCGTATCTTTTGTTGAGTAGAAACGCGTGGAGACAACTTACACGCGGTCTTCTATTTCGACTTTAGGACATAAAATATAAGTCCATATCCAGTCAAAATTGACTTCGATCAGCCATGTTAATTTTAAACTGTACAATCTATTTATCAAATCATACAATTTATGAATTGAATTGCGTAATTAACAATACTTATGAATTCATATTTTATCCAATAGTTAACTGGATCTAATAAAAAATTGAAATATGTACTAGACAATTGGCTATACTAAACCCAACTCATTCACTTTTTAAGTCACCTGGGGATGCTGGTTTTTTTTATTGGATTCCTCCCTTGCTAACGAGGAAAAGGTAGTGTGTCTGGCTTAATTTTAAAATTAACCGCCAATAGCTATCGTTATATCTAGCTGTAAATATCAATGCAAAGTACCTACTTTAGTTGACATACAATATCATTAATTCATTGTAATTTTAATCAAATTATAATTTATTTATATATATATATATATATGTATATTTCGATAAATTCTGTATTAATGACTGAGGCATGGACAGAGCTTGAACTTTTATTTATTTGTTCATTGTTTCATGGAACAATTAATTACAATTTCAATATAAAAATGGTGTTGGCGTAGTCTCTGGTTCATATTACTTTTGATCTATGTGTCATCTTGTTTATGAGTTGCATCACATGGATGATCTCATTCTTGGGTTGGGAAAAACGGATTCTTGTCTAACAGAAGGCTTTTTGTTTGAGACAAATGAATTTTTTTTTTTTTTTGGTAATGAGTAATTCCAACATTAATTGAGAAGTTTCGAATGCATAAGATAATTCACAAATGCACATAATGTGTCACAAACAGTCTACATTATATAAATTTGGATTTTCAACTCGGAGACTTAGCTAGAGAGTAGACTCAAGGACCCAAACCTGTGATGTTTTTACATGAATATATATAAATATGTTCAAAAGCGGCTAAAATATCTGAGACTCACTTCATTATGCGTGGCTCTTTTAGTTTTACTAGTATAATATTGTTTAAATAACATATTTTGGATGGTGTTGGAGAGTGAACCGTCAATGCTCTGAGGATCGCTGGAGAAATCGCTATACTCGGAAGGATATATAGCTCGAAATGGAGAAGAATATTGTAATTTTGATATCGGTGTGGTGCCGGCAAAAAATCCCCTAATGTTTAAGTCAGAAATCTTACTTTTTTAGTGGAAGAAAAAAAGAACGACTAATAAGGAGAAAATGAGAGAAAAAAAATCTAATACCTTGATTTTTTTAATCTCTATTTATAGACTAATTCAGTGGTGCTAAATACACTTTGATGATATCATCATATGTACACATGTAACTTTATAGTGAAGTCAGAAGTTCAAAATCTAGAGGATTGAACACGTTGAAATGTCAATCATGTATTCATATGAGTAGTTAATTAAGTTCATTATGTAACACTTCGTGGACTTAAATGCATCTCCAAACTTAAATTTGAGTAAGGGCTCAAGATGACATAATATGAGAGACATTTCATTCTCATCTGCGTCCCTTATTTTCAATTTCTCATCTCCCATTCTCCCCGTGTCTCTCCCCAATGCTGCGAGCAAGATCTGGTCCCAGACTCTTATTTATATTGTACCCAAAATTCAAAGACAATCGATTAAGAGTAAGAAGGTTCGCAAGGGACTGATATAACAATAGGACTCAAGACCCACTAGGGAATAGCACCCCCATGAGAGAGTTATCTGAGTTAAAACCGGTGACCTTCCGAAATGGGAGGGTACATCTCAACCAACTCACCAACAAGTGAGTGGAGGTATTACAGCAAATGTATTTTAATTCAGTAGAAAAAATCTACCGTGAAAGTCTTTAACTCTGTTTGGGGCTATTTTTCATATTAATTATGAATTAATTAATAATATCCAACATAATCATGTTTGAAAAAAAAAATCTAAATTATTTGTTTTAATTAGTCAACTCTCTCACGTGGGTCATTTTGTTTATATTCTACTTGCCTCATTTTTTGGGACTTTACTTTCCTAAAAACACTGTCACGTGGGTATTTTTTTCCCTTGCGCCAAAGAAAATTATATTTATATTTTTGGACGGATAAAAATGTCAATTTCATTAACATTTTCAACTTTTACATATTTTAAAGACACTATCCGGAGTGGTGGACAATAATGTTTCAGCAGGGCCGGCCCGATATATTACGGGTCTAAGGGAATTAATTAATATTTATTTTAATTTTAAATTATTAATTTTTTAATTAAAAATCATTCTTTTAGTTTTTTCACTTTTTGGATTGCAAAATTATTAATAAAGTTTTTATATGTAAGTTTTTATTTGATTCAAATAAAAAAAACAAAAATTTCCTTGTTGTCTACACCACATAATTTTTTTAGTCTACAGCAAATAGAAAGTCAAGAGATTTTTTTATATAAATAAGAAATAGAGCGAAAAGAATTATTTTTTTTTTAAACAAAGAAGGAATATATTTAAAATGATAAAGAGTATGAAAAACAATAACAACACTTTTTTAGGCCTCACCATTTCATATTCCTATTTTTTTGGATTCAAAAAAGATTTTAAATCCTATTGGTTATATAAATTTTTTTGTTTTGCTATTTTTTAGGTATTATAAGATGTTGTCAATTTTTTATTGGTTACTTTTTTTTTTTGGTAGGTAATTTTTTTTTCTTGGTCAAATCTTCCCCTAATAGGCGGCAAGACTCGAACCCAATTCCCCTTACTAAAGAGGGGGTACCTCTCCTATCCTATCAAGAGGAAGTTTGGTTAGTTACTTTTTAACTATATCAAAATAACTATCAATTGTTTTGAAAAATAAATATTTTTTTGCTAGGTGTTAAGTTATTATTGGCTAACATGTGGATCTACTTATAAATAAAAAAAATTTAGGGGCCTTTGTGCATCTGCAGGCCTTAGGCAATTGCCTAAGTTGTCTAATAAAAGAGCCGGCCTTGTGTTTCAGAAAAGGCTTCATTGAGAATGGCATTAAAACCTGTGTAAAAAATTATGTTGTTTCGTAAATAAAATTTTAATGTTCGGATAGAAGAATAAATGTAAAAAATAATATATTAAAATTGATTAAGTTCATTTGTTTGTCAAGAATACGTGAGTATAGTATTGTCTAAGTAGATAAAAATAAGCTGGTCTTGATATTCTAAAATCCTTGCCCACTAGTAGATGAGGTCGTCATTTGTCAAACTATTTGTCATCACCTCTTATTAATCACGAAGATAGATATGTCTTATCTATTCATCTAATCATTATCGATTTCTTATTCACATTTTGCTTAAAATTTATATGTAGTCAATCAAACAACAAAAACTTCATAAAAAAAAAAAGACAATCAAATAAAAACCAATTTATTATAAGGGGTGCTCGTGGATAATTTCAAAGGAAAAATGAAAGAAAAGTTAAAAAATTTGGGTGAAAGGAAAAGTGATGAAAAGTAAAAAAAAATTTCTTTAACCAATTATCATGGTATTTGTGCATTTAATAAAAATTATTTTCATAACTTTCTCTCAAATTTTTACCTATAAGGAACAGAAAATTTTTTTTTCACATTTTCTAATAAGACAAAATAAAAGAGAGAAAGTGATGGAAATTTTTTTTTATTCTTTGTTTAACTTAAAAACCAGATTTTTCAATGGTTAAAATAAAAAAATTTAGTTTTTCCTTAGTTTTTTTTTATTTTCACAAACAAACTCTCACCGTTGTATATATGAGAAAAATTTACACCGCTGCCTAAACGTGGTCAAATCTACCCTCTCATTCCCCACCACCTCTCCTCCCCGACCTGTAAACCCACCGCCCCTACCCTCCCATGACCCCTGCTCCCCACCCCCCCTCCCCCACCAACGACCACCTCCCACCACACAACTACCCAACCTGTCTACCCTGTCCACCCCTTCTCCCCACAAGCTTCATCCCCTCTTTTCCTGTAAAGCTACCTGGTCCTCCCTCCTACACAGTTAACCCCACCCCACATCGCCCCTTCATAGCGATTGGAACAACTCAATAGCAAATTTGTACAAAAAATAAATAAAATAAAAAATCATACAATTTTTTTTACAGCCTTAAATACAATTGCATATGCATCATTCACTATCCAGAGATGTATATATCTTATTAGGTGAGGAATGTGCATCGATAAAAAAAAATTTTCATTTGTTAAAAATATGTTTATTCAATTTAAAATAAAACGATATATGCTTCATTAGATAATGTTGACAGTTTTAAAAAAAATTAAAACTTTTGTGGACTATCCCGAGGATTATCCACGGGACTGTTCCCAAATTTTTTATAAAAAAAATCTCACACTAACAAATGACTATTTCTTCTTTCTTTCTTTTTTAAATGCTAAAAAATATATGTTACTGGGAATGATATTTTGTGAGAGAAGTTCATAAAATCCCAATGGACATGACATTTTAATTCAACATGATTAGTTTAATAAATGATTTCAAAAACAATATCATTTTAGTAATTGTTAGATAATTCATAATTATTTGAAAAATGATATGTCCAGCTTTGATTATCATTTTGACACATTTTTTATTTTTTTGAAGTATGTACTTAGCTAATGAAATTCATTTTTTTATAAAAAAAAATGATTTACATATACGAGTTAAATACACGTATTTTTACATGTATTGAGATAGTGTAATATACTACATTAAGTGATTTCATACGGTGCATAAGTGACATGGGGACTACATATTAAGTTACCTATTGAGTGTATCAACACCCTATTATTATTATTTATTCAAAAAAAGCCTTCTGTTTGAACGTGATTGATCTTCATCAGTACTTCCTCTAATATTTTACGGTGATTTGTAAATTATATGTTGGAAAGTTTTGTATTATCCAAGCATACTTTGAAATAAATCAAGTTGGTTTCTACTAATTATTAGTAGTGAAAACTTGCATTCCTCTCATCAAGGAGATGAACGTAGTATATTTACATTCTCAAAACCATTTCCGGGTGAATGAGAAAATTGGATTTCAAGTTGTCCCAAAAAATGTTGAAAGTGGTTGGTGGTTGAGGGGAAAAGTTTTAGCCCCACCCGGTTTGGTTCGGTTTGGTTCGCGTGGAATAATTTTTTAGATAAAATTTATTTGATAATTTTTTTTATCCATGAAAATTTAATATTTTGAATAATTTTTGTTACGATGGGCTTCTACCTGGTTGAATAGTATGTGGGCCGTTCAGATCTGTCTCCAACTGGCCTCTATTCATAAAATATGACAGTTAACAGTTGTATGAAGGGGTGCTTGACACTCTGTTTCAATAGAACCTGACCAGTCCAAATGGTGTCTTGAACAACCCCATCAACTGACTTTTCCCTCTGTACATTCCATCCGAATTTGCATTGTTCAAAATTAGTTCATTCACTACCACAGGCATTCACAGGCTGCATTCAAGTTTCCAGTCCAGTTCATTGAGTGCATACATCCAGTCAGTAAACAGAGAGAGTGTGTAAACAGAATTGGTTTGTTGTCCATACGATTTGAAGTGCTGCTACCATAAGAAGCTCAACCGTTGTATCCTGGGAGACAGTCGCCAGATTCGTGAGCACCTGTGCGGAGCGATTATTGTCTTAAGAACATAGAGTCCAACTCTAGTCTCGGCCTTTATCAGAACAAAACAGATTCGTCAACCCCAGTACGCTTGGTTGTTCTTCTTCACCGTGTTTTTCTATACTTGATTTCTATTAGTTTATATATATTGTTTTGTAAACATAATCCATACTCGTTTAATTAACATTATAATGGTGTTGATAACGTAGCTTTTGTTGATAGGTTAATTATGACACTATTTTGGATGTGAGTTTGGAATGCGTTTGCGTTGTTTAATTAGTTCAAATTTAAACTCACTTTCAAATGGATATTGGCATTTATGAAGCACAAAAATGTGGTTGGTGTTTACAGCGTAAAAATGCAGCCTTTCAAAACGTATCAATATAACACTTCGTAGAAGCTGGAGATAAAACGCTGCCTATTACCATCTTGTCCCTCCACTTTTCATCGAATTCCAACATTTACTCTAAAACACAAATGTCATTAGGCGAATAATTGTAAGCATCCACTTTTCATAAGCCAAAATCAGAAAATGTAGCCAAACTTGTTTTTTTTTTTTTTTTATGTATTTGCAGTGGTGAAAAAGCGACACATTTCACTCCTTTGGCTTAAACGTTGCGTATGTGAAATTTGGTGGTATGAAACACACATCCAAATGGTACCTGTAACCGTTTGCATCATAATGATACACCCTACACACAAGTTTTCCTTTTAATTTAAATCGACATTCAATTTATTTAAACATAAGTTCACAATTAATCAATATACTTATGAACAATTTCCCTTATCTATTAAAATATGCTAATTACTGCTAATTACTTATCTACACAAATTCACATTTAAAATGCTTTATTTTATCCTTAATGGGGGCGTATCACATGTAGACCTGTCAATCGGACATATACGGATTGGATAAGTCCATATCCGCATCCGAATTGGATATCCGAAAAAATATCAATATCCGATATTCGACGGATATTCCAAAACACATATCCGTATTCGATTCAAAAATCCGAATACGGATTCGGATAATATCTGAAATATCCGAACCAGATTAAAATATAAAAAATTTATAAAATCTTAAGTCCTAACAGGATTAAATAAGTATCCACTAAAGACATAAAAACACAAATACTAAAATAGTTAAACAAGTATCTAATATCGTTAAATAGGTTTGTGTTTTGCCTTAAATCTTGAATCATTGGATTTTCATCTAAGGGTTAATTGAAACTAATTCTAACTTATATAAATAAAATAACAGTTCAGATACAGATATTGTTTGGATAGGATATAGGCTATATCCAATCTGATCAAAAAATTTTCAGATACGAATAATTTAGTTCAGATACGGATACGAATTTTCAGATATTAAATATTTTTTATATTTTTTTATACAGTTTCAGGTTAAATATAGATATATTTTTAAATAATTGGGAGATTTAATCACATTAATGAGTTACGTCATAGTCTGACACTTAAATTTTTTTATCCCGGTTTTCCATCAAGTTGGAATGAAATCTTTTTGACAGTGGAATCTGAATTGTTCACATATAAATAATCAGTGCACGAGAAAAAGAATGATGCGATGGAAAGAGTGATGCCAAAACGCACATGAATGAAGAGAGGCTGGTTTGGATCTCCGTTTGAATTGATTTTAGGATGAAAATGTTAAACGTGGATTCAAATATATTTTTTCACAAACACAATGTTTTTGTGTTTATTGCGTTTTATTTGTATTTTCACTGCTCGAAACACAGAAGGAGGGCCGCTTTTTGAAAAACAAAAATTTGACCCCTAGGATTAGAGCATGATCAATTAAAACAAAAGATTGTCTTTTTAATACTCAAATTGTGATGAAAATAACATTAGAGACCAGATACAGTTAGTGATAAATACTCCTCCATGTATTTGTTAGAGTCAAATTACAAGCTAACACGTATTTAAAATTAGCATAAAAAATCATATGTCAAATGTATCAGTTATTTATTGAATACTAATTAAAACTGATGGAATCCACACTAACCAGATTCTATCTCGAAATGTTAAAGAACTGGAACATTCATAACAAATTATCCAAACTTCTACCCTGGCGTAACCTCTGCTAGTGATATCAGCGTAAATAAATAATCCATTGAAGAAGTTTGGACTAGAGGTGCAACTAGGGCGGGTTGAACCCGACCCAACCAGGTTCATGGGCAGGTTTTGGTTGAGGTTTTTCTCTGCCTGGTTTAACCGGACCTGAACCCGAGCTAACCCAAACCCAATTTGGGTTGGGGGGTCGGGTTATACAAGCTCAACCCGAACCCGAATTGGTAAAGGTTTTTTTTGTATTTTTGTTGAAAAGCGATGAAACTATGTTTATCTTAATTAAAATTTAGAATATGTATTCATAAACTATTTGGATTTTGTAAGTTTTTTTTGTGGTAAATATACATTTAATTAATTAGAGTTTATTGTGTTTATTATTAAATAATTTTTATGATCTTTTAAGTATTAAACCTGAGCTCGACCTGAGCCTAACCCGAGCCCGACCAGAGCCCGAATTCAACTTGAACCCGCGGGTTGAGGCTGGGTTCGGGTTCAGGTTAGGCTCTGTGCAATATGGATTAAAATAGAACCTGACCCGAACTCGACTCAACCCGTCGAGTTGCACCCCTAGTTTGGACCCCAGCTCAATGGTTGACAACCGCGGAAGGCATATTATTAACTTCCTTATAATTGAATCACACAGCAGAATTGAAGTAACAAATTCTTACAATTTTTTTTTTTCTGCACAATCACTCAACAATATAATATTCGAACAATTAAACCTCGGGGTCCATTCAACTGAATTAAACCCACCTTACAATATCAAATAACCAAAAAAATATATATTGATCAAATAACCAAAAAAAACATGTCTAAAACTCTCTCCCATTTCAAACCAGATCCATTTATGCATTCCAAAGAAAGTAAAATCAAGTGTTTATCCACAATATAAACCACAAAAATATCAACCTAAAAAAAACTATGTTATATATATATATATATATAAAAAATGTGTGGATGCCTAATGACCTTTGCCTTTCCTGCTCGGTCCAGCAGCCAACTTTGCCAAGCTAGCAAAATCCGGACTCCCTCCATGATTGCCTAATGAAGCAGAAAATCTTTTCGGGTTCACCGAATTCGACGAGCTTGCTCCGCTTCGATCCCCACCATCCATTTTCGGATGTAGTGCTCTTGATTGCACCAACTGCACCCTTGAGAGAGCTAACAGTACTACAATGGATGCAATGATCATCAATTGCTTGGTAGTTGTTCTGACCTTCCGCAGTGCCATCTTTTCCTCACAAGTTCCTTTCAAAGAAGTCCTGAGTTTAAGCATGATGTTATGAAACGAAAGTCAGTATATATAACAGGTTTTGGGGGAGTTGGGTGAAGTGTATTGTGATTGGATTTTATTTTTTATTTAATTTTTCAGCAGTTCTGACTATGGTTTGTTTTGTCATTCTAATGTTGTGAAAGTCGTATTAGATAGTAAAGGCAGTGTTTAACATTTCACACCTGTGAAGCTGGGACAGGTGTTATTTAACTTGTGCTGTTTATTTGGTCGGTAACCACTTATAACACATGCCTGCCTCTTCATGTATATATGAATTGTTTGTCTATACAATTTGTTCGCGCCTGTATTCGTTGAATACTTGAAAATTTTCACATGGACCTTCATTTAATTTGTGGTATGGTTGGGAAAAGTTTTAGGGGACACAAAGTGAGATAATTTGGTACTCGAAATCAAGAGGATCTATGAAAAGATTGTCCTCAGCTACTCAAGATAATCTTTTGTGTGTTGTGGGGCAGTAATAATGGAAAAGTGTTTTGAGTCGGCAATGTATATAAGTTGGCCCACATACACTTGGCCGGATGACACAAAGGATCACTTTCTAATTCTTTAATTAATGAAATTAGTTCTGTCATTCTGGGTTGGTTGATTCTGTATTTTCTCTTTATTTTTTACTTTTATTATTTCTACATTCACTTGGTATATTAATTGAATGATTTTTTTTAAAAAAATTATAGACAATTTATTTAATACCTGCGAAAAAAAATACATGCCAAAAAATTGTCAAACAAGGAGACTCTATAAAGATATCATTACATTAAAGATTATGGTCAATCTAAATCATTTCAAGGATTTCTTTGAGTAGTGGCATATTGACTATTTTATTATATATATGGTGTAAAGCTAAAATTGTATTCCAATGTTATGTTGTAGAGAATATTTCGTGATCTTATCAATTTTTTATGCAGCATATATATTGATCATCTAATGTGAGCTAGCTAGGTACCACACAAAAATTTAAGTTCCATCATAAAATCCTCACAAAATTAAAATCCTAACATGCCGGCCAAATTACATAAAATAATTTAAAAAAAAAACTAACAAAAATATAAAAATCAGAAAAAAAAAAATCTAAAAAGTAACTTTCCGACGCTGAACATACCTAATTCATGATGATAGATTGACGACATCTACTTTGTGACAGCAACTTGGATTATTATTTATAGATACATATAGTGTCATGTTTTAATTGAGTAGCTGCTGTTGCACACATTTGTTTTATATTATTTATTGAATCAACCCCATGCATAGTAGGCAAACGCACCTACCCTTAAACAAACTCAAATCGTTATAAAACATTATTTTGGGCTTCTTAATTTTAAGCATTGAATATAATAATTTATGAGCATTGAATACTATTGTATCAAACCATGAAATATTTCATTGCAGCTCTCCTTGTTCATCTATAATTATTTATAAAACAAAGTAATTTCACAATTAAAAAAAGCTAATTAGCTCAAAAAGTCGCATGATTGAAAATTAGGAGTCGAAACTATAAAAAAGCAGGGCTGGTGAATGGTGCATGACTTAATTATTTGGCCGTACAAATGACACATAAAGAAACCACAACCTTTCATTCCTATAATGACGTTTTCATTTGTGGATCTCAATCTATAAAGAGGTAGGTAACCTTTATTTATATGAAATATTGGAGTCAAATGAACTGAAAGTCCTGTGAAAGTGAAAGTCCATGGTTATCAAGCGGTCAGTGCCAACTAATTCAGAAAATTAGGCCAGTAATCGCTTTTTCATAAGTCTTTGCGATGCTAATCATGTGAGGTTGAATTTTGAGTAGCTCGGTGAAACATACTTTTTCAAGATTTATGTGAGTTGCTGCTATTTATTAACAGTTATTTGATGTCAATTAAAATGATGATGAATTTAACAAGTTGGAGTGATATTTTCAATCATTGAAAAGACTTGCATATTTGCAAAAAGTCCATACTAGTTTATTTATAAAAGTAAGGATGACCAGGGATATATGCACATGTTGTCAAACATGTACAAATTAATAGAAAAATCATTTAGTAAATCTTGTGATATAAATAAAAGATTTTTTAAAAAATATTTTGTAAAAGGTGGATTGTAATTGTCCATTATTTAATTGGAATTCAATTATTTATTTTGAGTCTTTGATATTATTATCCCACATTTTAATTAATGTAGGAACTGGCGGTATGTCATATATGGACTTTGTGCCATGTCACATGTACACGTAGAATATCATTTCAAGAAAATAAAAATAAGGATATACATATATAGCATATGACAATCTAGGAAGAGAGAAAATGAGGAATGCCAGTTTGATAAAGAAGAAGATTTAGAGAGAAAAACTAAAGTTAATTCGTCCTTTATAGCTTAATAATGTTCTCTTGTAAGGAAAAAAAATTCAGATATATATGACATATTAACATCAGAATAATTTAGTCCAGCCATTGCAAACCTTACAGTCTACTACCAATATGTTGGTCCACAAGCCATTCCATCATTCATCAACCCAATCTTTCAATTCGTGACAGAATCCCAAGTACATTCAACCCAAAACCTATTCATTTGAATTCTCAAGGGCTGCTAAAACGCAGCCGAGGACTTATAATAACCAACACTCTTTCATTTTCTCAACCTATGAAACTAGTGTAAAATCTTCCTAAACATTGAATAGAGTTTTTATTTATTTATTTTCAAATCAAAACGAGGAACTCACGAGTATCACAAGAGAAGGTAAATAAACATCCCATGTGCCCTTAAATGCATTCCCTCATACGAACTTATGTTATTAGTCCCATGTTGCGGCACCAAAGAAACCCTTAGAAAACGTGACAACAGCCAAAGACTAATAATAACCAACCCTTCTTAACCTGTGGAACAAGTGTAAATCTTCCTGACACATTGGACATATTTTTTTATTTTTATTTTCATTCAAAACGAGGAACTAACAATTAAGAATACTGTATATAATTAAACACTTCACGTGCCCTTCAATGCATTCTCTTGTTCTGATATTATACCAGTCCCATGTTGTGGCACCAAAAATAATGGAAACCTTAAAACGTGTCCCCATCTTTATATGGCCCTCGATTTCGATTGTCGACCCACACATGTCACATGCTTCACAATACACTATCTTTTATAAAGACATTAAACCAAGGTATCGCTTTGACTGGGCCAAACAAAAAATAAAAAACACTTGTTTTCTGCAACAGACATCCGGTCCTTAATTCGCGTTGTTCGGATTTCCAACTACATTAATATTCGATTGTCTCATGCTTACGACACCCACAATAACATATGGAAAATTTCAATACATGATCAGGTCCCCCACTTAATTAAGATTGCTGTGACACGCAGTCGAACAGTTTCTCAGACAGTGTATGTATCTTCATAACCATCTAACAATAAGATACTTATCAAAAAATTATTTTTGTTAAACATACAATGACATACATTTTTTACTAAAACATATATACTTCATCAAATGATATCTGTTATTTTTATAAAATTAAAACATGTGTAGACTATTCGTAGAACTGCATGCATGTTCACATATCCTAATATTATTATTTAATTAATTGAAAAAAATAGGTGGGGATGGAGCATCTGATTTTGTGGGGGTCGTAGTCCTCATGTAGGAAGATATGGAGCGTGTTTTTGTGGTAGGTGCTGGTCTCATATAAAAAGTCTTTGATAGGTATCTACTCCCATCCATAGACCGGCACAACAAAATTTTAAACTTTATAATACAACACATCAACATGAGCTTTTATTAATAAGATTGGACAAATCAAGGAAATAAAATCTTTTACCAAACTCAGCTGAGTTACACGGATTGTTGACCCTTGAAACTTAGCCATTCACACCAAGTGACCTTGACTTCTTCCCGCCTAAATAAATTTAACTCAGTCAATCTATAACTCTTTATAAACCCCTCCCCACCCACATCAACAAACATCATTCACACAATTCATTTGTTCATTAAGCCTTGCATCTATCCTGCTCTCTCCAGAGGACAAGAAGGAAACACATTCACATCCAATACAAACAGAAAACAAAGAAGAAAGAAAAATGAGGTCTCTTCAGCTAAGCTTGGTGTTCAACTACATATGCATCATTGCCTTCCTTTTTATTATGTCTTCCTCTGTGGTTGTGGAGGGTGCTCGACCTCTTCGTGATGATAATTTATCATCTTTCATAGAACTGCTAATAAACAGAGCTTATGCTGGTCCAAATCATGGAGGACGCGGACATTGATAGGTGTTGGAGAAATTTTGTGTGTGTGTGTGTGTGTGTGTGTGATTCTTCTTTCATGTGAGGTTTTATTATTAGATACATGGGGGAAAAAAAAACTAGTTCTGTGGTGACCCCTTCTTCAACTTGTTTGGGGAAATAATACATGTATCTCTAGATACTTCATTCTTTTATATATATACAATCAAGGTTTGGTGTGTTTGTTTCAACTTTCAAGCATATGTATTCTACTATACTCATTTATGTTATACCCGAAATCTTTCTACAGTGTATATGGGTGGAAGATGTTGCTCTATTTGTTTGATACTTATATTTTTGACGATTCTTTCTTTATTTTATTGTTACTATAATTATTGTTTGATGAACAATCCAACACACGATTGAGTTGGGAAAAACCTGCAGGATACACATATTAAGGACACAAATCTGGCGCATTAGAAGAAGTATTTTAACTGAAAACCTACAAGAAGTAAATTAAACCTAACTATTGATCAAATAGCCGGCCGTGTAATGCAAGTTCTTTATTTTTTAGTTAAGCTTGTAAACAACAATATTTATTCTAAAAAACAGCATAATATTAGGACATTTGAAGTATGATGAACCGCTATATATATTTGATTAACAACAAGAGAATTTGGGTTCGAGTCTTGTCGAATATTTTTTTTTTTCTTAATCAAATATTCTTCTATTAACATGCGACAAGACTCGAACTCGAATTCTATTATTAATGAGGGAACACTTCTCTCATCCTACTAAGAGAAAGTTCGGTATTACTAAATAATTATATAATATTGTGAGAAGATAGAGTAGTTGGAGACTCTTAGCTTTGATTAAAATAAGTAGCACAATAAGTTATTTTCATTTATAATATTACCATGCACATACAAAAATCATGTAATTTATGGTGCAAGAATAACTTGTTCAATAAGCATCTATATATCTTTCATGATGTAAGGTTCGAGATCACGTCTTGGAGAGAGGATGTCCACGGTGGGGTCATGGCCCTCGTGTCACTGTGTGGGGGCCCAAAGTTGAGCAAAGCATGGGCAAAATTTAACTGTGAATTGAATCTTAATTGGGTTATTGTATAGATGATTGATATGTGCAACTCGTGTTATATATAGTGATTTTGAAGAATTAGTGGACTGAAATGGGCATTTGGACCCTCAGTGAATGATGGAGTTAATTCAATAATCCATTAGGTCTACATTATAATGTGATGTATAATGTAATGGGCTTATATAATTATCCATCCACAACCCTAAGTGATTTTCTTTTACTAATAAAAATATACAATCGTTCATTGAAGTACATACCGTTAAAAAATGATATAAATTGTGATACACTAGTGTATTTTGATTATATGAGAAAATAAATTCTTTTTTTTTTTAATTTTCATAACAAAAATGCTAAACTGTATTATAGTACAGTATATACTTCTATAATGCTTCGTATGTTGCACTATCACAATGTATAAAGGGCTAGTGGGTCACTTCTAGATAGATTATACATGGGGTTTCAAAATAGACTGAATGTATTGGCGCTCGAATAGGATCTTTTTAATATTACTATGTAATCCAATGGGCCTGCTAATGGATCTTACTGATGTAATGGATCATGAATGTATTTTAATGGGCTTTAGTGGGCTGTGTGCCTTGGTTTTCTTATTAGACTTGGTGATCCAATCAGATGTCAATATGTCATTACTGAGAGGTAAGTTTGGTTTGGTGGGCCTTCATGATTAATATGTACGAGTTGGATAGCATTTTTAAATAATTATACACTCCTCCCATAAAATAAATACTATTATATAATATAAAATATATATTGAGATACAATACTGTATTATTTTTTCTTTTAAAATATTAAATAAAAAATTTACTTCATAAACTATAATAGAACTCTATTATCTATGATAACACAATATTCACTACACTATCATAGTATGTAGGACAGCAAAACGAGCTACAAAATTGATTGACTATCTCAACGCTCTTGAATCAATCACAGAAGGCCCACAAACACAGTGGGCTGGACATTTCATTTTCCAACTTTTTACTTCAGAAACCTAATGAAATCTATGGCCAACGATATACAACCCTATCACCTTGGCCCATTAATTCAAGATCCACAAGTCCATTAAATCCAAAATCTAATATCACTATAAGTACATTTGATACCAAAGGAAAAAGTTACATCGAATCTATTTTATAGTTTAGAATACTGTCGGCCTATATTTTTCATGTCTTTAAAAAATCATATAACTTATTTAATAAGATATCTATTTATATATAATGTGAAGTATACAGTCACTAAATTAAATAATATCATTTATAGAAATGATATTAAAAAATTTTTAACAAGTTATATACATCATTAAAATAAGTGTAGGGGGCTAATAAGATAAATGCGTAATTCAATTTGAAATTGTAAAAAGCATTGAGTGTACCAAGGGTCTATGTTTGTTTATTGGGTTATGAGTTGTATGGGTTGTGAGTGGATCATCTCTTATTCCTTATTATACAAATTTTTATGTTAGGTGATCCACGTCCAGAGTGTGCGGTGTTCACATGTATGCATTTACAACATATATCAATATTTGTGGATCTTGTGTGTCTATGTTTTTTTTATTCTATATCAATAGTTTCATGGCCGACTCTGGGTATAGGCGAACAAGATGGTTGGTCGCCTAGGACCTAACCCAATGAGGGCCTCTGGATCCCCAAAAAAAATTCTTTATCCCCCATTATATTGAGATTTCTTTTTATTTTATTTTTATTTTTTAAAGATTATCCATTTCTTTTTTGTCTCCTTTTTTATTGGTTGGGTTATTTTCATATTTTGTAGGCTTGATTTTTTTAATTCCTTATTATTTTATTTTCTTTAATTTTCTATTTAACATATTTTGTCTGCCATTTTATCTAGGAAAATTGAATATTCAATCTCATTTCTAATTTTAAATGCAATCCACACTCTTTTATCACATACAACCAAAAGTATAGACTTTTATAAATAAAAAAATGAAGTAAATAGTACAATAAATTGTATGGATTTATTTATAGAATATGTAAAAAAAAAAATTTCTATCATTATATATACATTATTATGTAAAATGTAACAATAAAATGGACTTAGTGTAACAATGCTCTCAAAGAAAATCTATCGTCTTGGCAGCAAATGACTAGTCAATATTCTGATGTTGACCCGTCTTAGTGGTTGTTTGGTTGCACTTAAAATCAGTGCTTATTCAGCTTAAAGCTGATTTTCCGCCTTAATTCTGTTTGGTTGGACGTTCATTAAGCTCATATAACTTCCCTCAATCAGTGATTTTTGGCAAAACATTTTCAGCTCCCCAAAGTTTACTTTTTTTCCGGCTCTCGCATTCAGCTCGTTGGTTCAGCACATGAAAAGACGACACTGCCCCTGCCAAACTAAACAATTTACATAGGGTATTTAAACCCCTCTATCAAATTATCTCCTCTCTCTCCTCACCCCTCTCTGCGTCGAAATACATTTCGAGCTCTCTGCGATTTTGAAGAAATGAAACCCTAGCACCCGATCCACAACACCGCCGCGGCACACCTGATGAAAGCCAACCAAACCCCGTCGATTGGAGTTCTCTCGAAACCCTGGTTGAGTGAGAGTTGAATCATTCGCCGTCTGCTCATTCACGAGATCCCTGGTCCGTCTCACAGTCTCCGTCGCCTTCCGACACTCCGATCTGCTTCCTCCTCTTTGCATCTCCTCTCTGGTCAACGATCTAGGTAAAACCCTCCATATCTACTACTACCATCTGGTATACCTTCAGATCTGTTGAAGAACCACTGTTTAGGGTTTGGTCATATAATGGGTTATTTCTAACTAGATATGGTACCCATTGTGATGAATTGGTTTTGTTAAATATCTTCAATGGTTAATTCTTATATGTTCTATCACTTGTGAATTAATCTTCATAGTTTGAGCAATTTTTTTTAAGAAAACAAAACTGCTGGACTTTTTTGGGATGAAATATCATGAAGAAAATCACAGTGTATATGTATTACTATTGGGTCCACTTTAAAAGGGATAAAAACAGAGGTGCCCTGTGCTTCAAATCCCAGAATGCTTCACTGTCAACAATGAAAACTGATTAAATCTAGTTGAGCCCCCCATATAACTGCCTTGCTAGTTATGTTGTATCTCTCACAATGGAAATGGAGTTAATACATCTTCAAATTAGAGTCACATAGTTTATTGCTTGACCTGCTAATGATGTTTCACATTGGTTGAATTTATTTTGATTGAACCTGTAGATGACTTTGGTTTAAAAGATTTGAATATGAAAGGATAGTTTTAAAGATAGTTTTTTTTTCTTTCTTGGGGGGTCTTCTTTTGTGGTTGAAATTTGTGTGATTTAATAATATTGGCTCTTTTGTAGTTTGAAGATTGTTTTGTATAAGACCAGTATTGAAACTTGCTTTATTTGGTGGTTGGATTTGAGGAGGAATTTCTTTCTGTGGCTTGATTGTGGTATTAGTATTTTTCCCCCTTCACTTTAATATGAATCTTTCCTTTAATCTAGAATGGAAGATTATTGATACTTGGCTTACACTAATCCAATCTAATGATATGGGTAGTTCCATCATAAGTTGGTTCCATCAATTGTTTTGCATTTAAACTTTGATTAGAGAACATCACTGAACAGTCAGCCTTCACAAACACACACACACACACACACACACACGGATATACGAATTTCTTCCTAAGCAAAACAGCCCGAACTGTAGTAATGCAGTGGTTCTTGTATTTGTCAATGTATGTTAATTGCTTTTGCTTGGACATTCACTACTGTGTCTGTATATTTTGTTGTAATTTAAAATTAATTATTTTGAAAGAAAAATGGAAAATAGTATTAATAGCCAAAAAATTAGATGTTTAGTTTAGTTTTTGGATTCTTTAAGCTCTTGTACCAAATGGGAGAAGTTGGGAGAAGTCATGGCCTAGGGACAAGGGTAGACTAGGTGGTCCTAGTGACCTGGGTAGAAGGGCTTGACCAGCCACCTCACAAGGGTGGCTTGTCAAACCACATCTACATAATTTTCAAGTGCTTAATCATATGGGTTCATTATATTATTGTGTAGAATGAGAGCATGATATATCATTATAGTGATTGAATATAGTTGGGAGAAACATCATGTTAGTGACATTTTTAATATAACAAACAGATGTCCCAACTGCCACCATGAAAATTAAAATTATGCACACAATGGTTCAAATCAAATTAATATGTTTTCTTCACTTTTCAAATTAAAAGAATCTGATTTTAATACTAGCAAAAGTGCATGCATGCCTGCCCTTTCAAGTTTATATATAGTGTAAACCCTCTTGAATTGCTAATTGTGTCCCTTTAAACATATGTGTTATGTAATGTGTGATGTAATTTGTTGTCATTCATGTAATCAGGAACACCCACAATGCTTCGTGTAAGTTGATGAATTGCGTCGGGCATACGGACCCGAGTATTACCAGGTGCCAGCTCAGGAGAAGGTTGAGAAGGCCGCCGCAGTTCAACGCCCCATAGGGATACTCATCTTTGGATGTTGTTCATGCTTATGTATCATATTGATGGTGTTTGTGATCTTTTTTTTGCTTGTACTCCTGGCCATCAAATGACTGTAGAAGTTGAATTATGAAACCAGCACTGTAATATAAATATTCACTGTTCTGAAACTTTTTTTTTTATTTGAGAATGTTGTAACATTCTCATGTATTTATCTATTGTAGCATGAAAATATATGCAACATAAGTATTTATATTTGTGTGCTTGGATGAATTTGATGATCTACAGGTTTTTATTTTTGAATCATAAAGTATTGTAATATTATTCTCTTGTATTTATAATGTGTAGCATGACAGGATATGTCACTTTGTCATTATTAGGTGAGACTTGTAAAAAAAATTTGACAGGTATGTGATTACTATGATCTTTCAAATATGGTAAATATAGATTGCATATTTACCACATCATAAAAAGCATATATGTCCTGAGTTATTTTTTTTAAATCTATATAAGCTTGTATCAGGTTCTAACAAGTAATCAAAATGCAGTATCTAATAATTTATTAAATAGACATATATCAAAGTATCTTTTTTTAATAAATAGAAAAAATAAGCAAATAATCAAGTTTTCAACCAAACATCAAATTACATTCAGCACTTATTAAATGGACCAAAACACCCTTATCATAAGCTCTACTCTTTAGTACTGAACCAAACACACTTATTTGCAATAAGTGCTTATAATTTCCGCTGAACCAAACAGTTTTTCTTCTGAACTGATTAAAACTTATCAGAACTTATATAATCTGCACTTATAAATCAGGACTTAAAATCAGCTTTCCGCTGAACCAAACGGCCCCTTAGACTCAAGTAATTAGATTGAGAGACGGGCAGAATCAAATCCCACATCTATGTCCGTCCAAAAAGATCACCCAAAGATTATTCAAACTCCGTGATCTCATTAATTAGCAGTTGTTCGCTAGCACACATAACTACTGATCATTTATTTAATGGTCATGATAAACCATTATTCATAACCAAACTAGGAGTAACAACAATGCATACCCCTTACATTTCATTCACAAAACCACCCAAACCTCAATTCCCACTATATTTTGCCTTGTAATCCATCCAAAGCTGGTCGACAGTTTTCCCAAGCAAATCCACAAAGTAAGACTGGCTATAACTCTCCTTCATCATCCCATTAAGCCTCCCCACAAATCCAGCAAGGAGTCCATCACAGTAGTCCAAGAACCGCGCAGTCACATCATAACCCTGATCCCACCTATCCCCCTGCCCGGGCTGAACCCAGTGACCCGGGATGAACCCGGCCTTCAGTCTCACAAAGTCCGCGATCCCTTCGATCAGTCCCCCGGGCGTGTTCCCGCCTCCGTTCCACTGCCACACGTGCGTCATCTCGTGGTAGAGAACTCCCGTGATCTCCTTCCGCACGTCGCCCGTGTACCCCGCGACGTAATTCGCGCTCAGATGGATCTCGTTGCCGGATGTGTAGGCGACACCGTCAATGCTTTCTATGATCAGTGTCACTCGATTCACGTCCTTGCGGTTGCTGATGTCGCCCTCGGTTTGTTGGAATACCCGCCATATGAAGTCTGTGGCCTCCCGCATGACTTGCAGGCTGTATTGCACTCCGAACACGTCTTCGAAGCGCTGCCCGCCGGTCGTGTTAAGGGCTTTGTTTTCGGCGTCGAATTCCACGGCTTGGATTGTTTTGATTGAAGTTATGGTGAGGAGGAGGGCGACCATGAATGTAATAGAACGCGCCATTTGTGGGAGATTGAGAGTGGGTTCATGTGTGTTGCTGTGTCTGTCTATATATATATAGGGGAATGGAAATTGGAAGGTTCATTGACTAATTCAAATTTGATTGTTTATAACACACGGTTTTAATAATATTAAGCTGGTTTGGGTTTAAAATGCAAATTCAAAGAGTGATAGTTCATTCAGATTTAAAATGTTGGTCGTGGGTCGTGACAAATTCTATATTGATTTGGAAAATTAAATGCAGGTCGGCCATCACGAAGTTTCATTCTTTGACCGGGGGACTTTGTTTTGGTTTTTAGACGCCGGGTCAATTGTCTCAACAGTTTATACAAATAATGTAAGTTGAAAAATGATACGTCCAACACTTGTTAAGGTCAGTTTGATAAATAATTTAACAATTGGGCCCCACCTAGATCTTAAAATGAGCCCGTATTCACAAAAAAAAAAAAAATTGTGTCATAATTTTTTTTTATAATTCTATATTTTTTAGATAAGATAAAAATAGTTGGGTCAGGAAGTTGTCGTTCTTGACTAGGACTTAGGTTAATTTGGTTGGAAAATGCAGTCCGGCCAAGAAGTAGTCACCAAGTTTCATTCTTGACCAGGAGATTTTGATAATGGGAGACATGTTTTATTTTTTAAAATAATAAAATGTATATTTCAATGAATTGAGTGGTAGCATTTTTTGAAAATGTAAAATAAATTTCAACAAAGTATACATTTTGTTACAATGAGTAGAGAGAGCTAATTAAGTATATAAGACTGTATCTGAGATTATAAAAAGGACTGAGTGTAATAAAACTCATTTAAATGTGGTTGCATTAGTATAAAGTTGGGTGAATTGTCCAAATACCCCTGTAACTAACCCCCCATTATTCATATTCCCCTACCTTTTCAAAAAAAAAAATTATGTACTCTTACAGCAAACACTTTTTTTTTTATCCTCGTCCCTTTAATTCTCTCAGTCCCACAGAATCGCAGTTTTCTCTCTGTAAATACATATATTTTTTTTGTAACTTGCATAACACAAAATATAATTTTTATAAATATTATTTGTAAGTGCATTCTCTCACCTACCATTCAAATTTGTAACCTTATTTTATTAGTGGAACTAACAGTAGCAACATCTACCTTCTCTATAAAATAAAACCACTTAAAAAATAATTAATGAAAAAACCATCAATTCAATAAATTAGAAAACATGGCCATTCACCTTAGATGGCCGTCTCACTTTTTAATTTTTTAACTTCCCTATGAAGTCCCAACTACACATCTGATTTTATAAAATTGGGTCCAAATCTTTTACTATTCTTTTCTAGCTATGATCTTATTTTTCTTTTTTCCTTAGATTGCCACGTGTAATCTAATAAAATGAGTGGTTGAGATTTGTTTATAGAGTCAAATTTTTTTTTTCTCTTTGCATATATTATGGGCCCCACAATATTTTTTTTGCATTCATTAGATGGGTGGTTTTTTGTTTTATTTGATTTATGCGGTCCCAAAGAAAAGGAGAGTAATGAATCCCCATTTATTAAGCATTTTATTTTGGGGCTACTTTAGTAAATAGATAAGTGGTGGGATAAAAGATAATTATGAGAATAAATGAGTGGGAGGATAGTTTATTCTCGTTTGGTATAAAAAAAATAATCGAGATAAACTGTGGATAATTATCCCAATTTTAACATTAAAATAAAGATATTTTATTTCATCTAAATACCAGGATATCATTTATCTCCATTTGATATCCCAATTTTAACAAATATAAATATTTATAAAATTAATGAACTTTTTATCTCCTATAAAATTAGGAAAACTTATATTTAAAATATTACCCCCCGTATGGGGTGTGACATTAGGTTATTCGCTCCCGATAGCTATACTGGGATAGATAACAATCCAGGCTGAATAAGTAACTTTTTATTTGGTTGTTTTTTTTGTTATTCTCATCGGGAAACGTAAAAATGACTTTTTTGTTGTTTGGTTCACCTTGGATAAAGTGATGATAAATGGTTGATAAGTGATGAATAAGAGTTTATGATTTCTTAAATGACAATTATACCTCCTAGGAATAGTGTGAGAGATATATGATTGATTTGATAGATGTGACAGTTTTTGGAATATGTGTGAGTCTATTAGCTGAGATAAATTTTTTAAAATGACAGAGAATGATATTTTTATCCATTGGCATAGATAAGCCTTGATAAGCAATTCCACTATTTCCTTAGAATAGTTATCAGGCCTTATCCTAGCTTATCCAGACATAACTATCGTGGTTTATTCTATCAAAATAAATAACTTTTTTTTAGCTATTCTTGTCTTATATTCCACGCCATACGGTGGATTAATTATTTGTCAAACTAGACCCGAGGCCTTCCTAGCTGGCTCACAGATCCTGCATCGACAGATTAAAGTTGTGAAGAAAACTCCGACTCACTCCAGTACGGGCGGACCTAAACTCCTACGAATTCACCCTATTCTCGTTGTGGTTTTCTTGATGTCCCTCTCAACCCTCCTGGTTCTATCATCTATCCCTTCAGCTGCACGTCCTTCAGCGGCAACTCAGATGGATGAATTTTTTTCATAGTTCAAATGTGGAAAAATAGAAGCTCTTATCAAGAGGGGCTTAGGCTAGATCTAATGGATGCCAAGGGTTTATCAAATACTGCATCTCTCTTCTTTATTGAGGACACCCCTTCTCCAAACCATGCTGAGTGCAAGATGCAAGAGTTTGGCAAAAAAAACAGCCCCCGTGGCTCCGTGGGCTTGAGTTCTATGGACTTTGGTCCCATAATAGTCAATTAAGTGGGTGGATCTATAATGGTCCAAAGTAGTTCTCGTACTAATAAGTAATGTCATGTTTGTCCCAGTATATCAGGACATTATAGCTCCTTAAAAACTTTGTAACAAAAAAAAATACTTAATTTGTTCGACGAACAATGCACAAACCTGATCCGCAATCAGCAAGATATTCAATTATGTTAAATCGATAATAAAAAATTTAATGATGTTATTTTTATAACAATTATTCAAATGATGATCTATTGTTCACAAAAACAAATAATTTATTTTTCAAAAATCAATAGTTGGAACCAAAATACATACGTTGTCCGGACGGACATTCTTGATAGTCTAAACAGAAGACACTGGAAAAATATAATTCTTCAAAATATCTTTATGAAACACATTCAGGCTAAAATTTTAATCTAAATGCATTAAAAAAAATTGAATTGATTTGTATCGATCAGGTTCAACCCGTCCACGTTAACTTACACCATTCAGCAATCCCTGGATATAAGATCAGCAAACAGGATATCAAAAGATCAAAGAGATGAGACAGAGGGATACCAAACCCAATGGATAGGATGAGGCCAAATAGGCTGTCGTTAGGCGCGTCTCTCCATTTAGAATGGCCGACAAGTGAACGTGAATAAACACATTTTCTTCTTTCTTTCTTTTTTTCCTCCCTCCTTGTCCTCTGCTCCGAAAGTACTTACCTTTGTCCCTTTTTTTTTTCCTACCTTGCATACAGTGACAAATGCACAAGAGTCCAAGAAAATCTATAGAATATCACTCTTTATGTCTTCATTTGAAACGACCCAATATGCCATCTGCTATTTGAAAAGGACCATCATCTCCGAGTGAGCATTTGTTACCTTTCTTTATTTCACTTCTTCTCCCCCTCTCATTTGTTGCTTTGTTTAAAAAAACATGGACAAAGGAGTATTTGTCCGGTCTATGCTGATCCTTCTCAAAAACCGCATGGGGTGTCGCATGTAATTATGGTTATTGATGCAATTATCGAACTCATTCATAAGAACATCTTCAATTCTATACTTAAACCTTTACTCAAATTTAAATTTGAGTAGAAATCATCTAAAACCATCTCCAATCATTTACCCATATATATACCAAATCAAGCTTTTATTCAAATCTTTACCCAAATCAAAGGAGACTCAAATCTTTATCCAAATTTCAACATTTTTTTTTTCTTTTATCTCGACATTTTCTTCCAATGTAACATTTTTTTCCCTTCAACTCCACTTTTAGTTTAATTGTATTAGATGTTTTCCCACCCTCCAAAATTTTCACCATCTCTTGAAATCCAAAAAAAAAAAAGTAGTGTCATTTCTTATGTCTTCATCTTTGTTTTTAACTTCTTATTTTAACTCCCATAAAAAAAAATATTACTTTTATTTTTTTAAAAAAAATTGGATGATAATAATTTTTAAATTTAAATATTTTGAAGGAAAGAAAAATTGAGTAGTAAAAATGTTTGAGGAAAAGACTTTGAAAATGTTTATAGGAAATAGTTAGAAGAAGATGTGAAATTTTTAAAAGATTTGAGTAAAACACAAAGTGATGGTGGAGACACATCATATCAAATCAAACTTTTACTCAAATTTTAAATAAAATTTTGGTATAAGTTTGAATAAGGGCTGAAGATAGCCTTACGTGGCATAGGATTTTCAATTCAGACACAGATAGGATGCTTGGCCCTTCCAATGCTCAAGTCAATAAGAAATAGATCTAGGATTATTGTAAAATAAAATTTCACGTACCTTAGATGGGAGATATGCTCCCCTTTTTATAATACCATCGGTCTCATCCGTAAGATCCTTAACTGGATATTCAATCAACCCGTTGGATGGGAGAAAATCCAGTGATCCTCATGAGAGTACGAGGGATCGACGGGATATGCTTTGATCCTTTGATTTCTGTGAGATTTTATCCTAATTTGATTTGAACTGGACCTGGTCGTCAAATGCACGTGAGTAGATTAGGTCGGGTATCTAGATCTGCTCCCTCCACTAGTACTTCGGTTGTTGGGATGATCCTCCAATAAACGTTTCTTCAGGTGCAACTGACATGTGAGGAGGTGACTGGCAAAAGGTCCTCCAATGACCGTGTTATTCTAGTATTTGATGTCGGATTTCAGTAAAAAAAATGATTTCCTCCTACGTCATTCTCATAGACTATCACTCTTTTATATTGTCGCTAATCTTCACTCAACCATATGCTCTTTCGAGTCTTTCATCCGCAACTATGGCGGGAGGATTCCATAGGATCAGAGAGGATACGGTGGGATCTAGGAAGATACAACGGGATACGATAGAATCGTGCAGGTATGATGGGATGTAACCCTAGCTATTCAGTTAGTATTTGATGAGCCAAACCGAGGGTGACCCGTGTTGCAATGTCATTGATGCTCGACAGACATTTTTTAACTGTTGGTTGGTCCCAGTAGGCCGAGGTATAAGCCTTCTACAAGATACATTGCGAGCGGTGATTGGATCCAAGAAATATGGCCCCGATAGATATCCCTTTTTCCCATACCATTGCCTTTCCATGATCAGGGTCGTTCTCTCCATTTTTTCTCAATGGTCATGGGTACCCCTAATCATTTTCAATTGATGTACCGTTCAACATTAGAAAAATATTTCCAAAATTCATGTATCCTTTCATGGTTTTTGTTACATAGATAATTTCTTATATGACATATTTTCATTTATCTAATTTATCCTATTTATCACAAACAATATCTTTTGCTTTTAGATACAAGTACACATCACATGGGGAACAAATATTAGATCTAGTCTGTAGAGGTACAACTTAGACGGGTTAAATCCAAATCAACATGAATTTTGAACTGGTTTTGGTTGAGATTTTAATATTTAAGTTTAACCCGAACTTAGTTTGAATTGGGTTTGGGTAAGTGATCGAAAACTAGAACCCAACCCCAACTTGATTTGGTGGGTAATAAATTTATACATATGATAAAATTTGAACTATTTAATCTATAAGATGTAATTTGAATTAGTTTATTCTAATCTTCAAATATATTACATTTATAGTTTTATTTATTCTCTCTACCTTCACTATCATTTTTATTTTTATTATTTTTTTTAGCATGGAGAACCAATACCTACAGAGTTCAAATTGTCTAAAATGATATAATCTTATAAAAAAAAGAAGTCTAAACTCAACTTAAATCCAATTTAGACCCTAACTAATATGAATTAAATCCAAACCCATCTCAAATTGAATCCAAACTCCATGTGTTGGGTTCTGTTTCACCTCTTCAGGTTGGCGATTGGATTTAGATTGATCCAGTTGGATTCATATTGAATTCTAACTCCACACAGTCAAACTAGTTCAATATAAATGTTCAATGTCCGGTTTAAAAACTATTTTAAGTATTTGTCAATTTCTCATTATAAGTGCTAAAAATATAGTTGATGGATACTAATAAGTTAGTAACACATGATCTCACCCAACCCTCAGGCCAAAACAAGGCGTGCTCCATTGGAACAGCCAACCCAATTAAGAAAAACAAAAAAAAAAACCTTGGGCCCTCCCCCCCACCTGCCCTTGTCGGCATCGAAGACACCAAAGGCACATCCGCATACCCGTAATTCTTTCAATTCCCGGGCCTAAATTTCTCAACCGCCCCCCCCCCCACCTAAATAATTGCACTTCCGTCTCTCTTCCGATTGGGGAGCGTTGAAAGAAAAAAAAAGAGGGCACTCCGAGACTCCTCTATCAGATCCATCACCGATTATCCTTTCAATTCAATCCCGAATCAACCTCTTCAGTGTTGACAATGAAGCGACGCATCGAATCCCTCTCCGTCGATGGAGAGAAGAGGAGGAAAATCGACGAGGATGAGGAGGTGGAGGAGGTGGAGGAGGAGGTGGAGATGGAGAATCAAGTGGATCGTTTGGGGGAGGACCTTCTGTTCGAGGTGCTAAAGCACGCCGACGCCCAATCCCTCGCATCGGCGTCGTGTGTGAGCAAACTCTGGCATCGGACGGCCCAGGACGAGCGCCTCTGGGAGATCGTCTGCGGGACCCCAACCCCTAACAGTAACAAAAAACAGCTCCGATCTGTGGTCCTCGCCCTCGGTGGATTCCGCCGCCTCCACTCCCTCTACCTCTGGCCCCTCAACAAGCCGCCGCCATCGGTCGAGGCGGCGCCGCAGCCGCAGCCGTCCCTCCTATTCCCGGATTTCAGTGCTCCAGCTGCTTCGTCTTCGAAGACGACGCAACGGGCGACGCCGAAGCGTTGGGGGAAAGACGAGGTTAACCTTTCGCTCTCTCTCCTCTCTATTCGGTACTACGAGAAGATGAGTCTTCCGAACAGGGGTCTATGATGGAAAATCCTCATCTTTTTTTCCTTTTTTTTTTTTTTTTTTTAATTTGAGTTACTTTGGTGCTTTATTTGTGTTTTCGGTTTATGGTGATGATTACGAGTGATGTTACACAGTTTTTTTTTTTTTCCTATCCAATTTCAGTGTGACATGCCTGATCGAAAATCAGGCGGGCATATATTAATGAACTCACAGTTAATGAGATAATTCTTTAGTAGAATTTTTTATATTTTTTATAAACACATTTATACAATTATTTTATTTTTTTATTAAAACATATATCTTATTTATAATAATAATATATAATTTTTAAAAAATTCAAAATACATATGATTTAAAATTAAAATTGAAAAATAATTATATATAATATTATCCAACATTATTCAATGATTATACGGTTTGCCTCGTTGCCCCCGTAAATAAGCCCATAAATAAAATGGCCCGTGAATTTTTTGAGATGGAAAATGATGGGTTCATAGACTATGTGAAGGCTTATCTTTATTCTACAGATATTTTTTTAAAAAAAAATCATACACTCTCTTATTAAAATACATAATATTATATAAAATAAATAAAATTTTTTATTCTATATGCTATGATAGAAACTCATACAATATATAATTGGGTTAAATTAACTTAACATAGTAGAATAACCTTTCAAACAAATAATCCAATCAATTCCACCATTACCATTTCTTCTCTTCCATCCATCAGCCCCCCAGCCAAATCGTCCCCACTGCCGGTCGAATCGCCCCTCGTGTTTTTTCATCCATGACCTAAAATAAAACAATTTAAGAAAGAAATGAACAAGTGAAATGAAAAGAAAAAAAAAGTTCCGATAATATGATTAAATGAAAAAAAAAATTATAGTGAACTATGTGAAGAATATGAATGGGAGGGGAATTGAAAGGTCTAAGACCTCTCAAACGGATAAGAAATGTACCATTGGGAGGTTAAAGAAGAAATCTCCATCGTTTTGGCAAAAAAGGCAAATTTATCCTTTTTTTTTTCTTTTTGGATATTTGAGAAAAGGCAAGGGGTTATTTGAATATTCATATTTTGTTTCTGTTAAATGGGTGCAATATTCTATGTATATATATTCCTTACAATCTGATGGAGATTGGATCAGAGTGGTTATTTGTTTAGCCAACGCAAAAGTGAGGGTTTTTTTTATGAGTTTTTTTGTTTCCACCGCTGTAGGACTAATGAATTATTGAAAACTCTATGTAAAAAATGAATTTATTATTAACTCGTTATAAAGTGATTGCATCTTATAAAAAACCCAATATTTTGTTCGTACCCCTTCTAAATAAATAAACTATTAAAAAACCCTTTCAAATACACATTATTATTTTAAGACCCTTCAAATGCAAATTGTCTTCATAAGAATCACACATATTTAATCTATTGCGAAATCTGTTCATACTAATTTCGTATCAATCATACCATGTCATATTTATGTTCAACGAAATGCCCGTATGAGTTATACAATCTTGGCATATAATAGATGAATCATTTGTGTTAAGAAGCTATAATAGAATAGAATTCCCACAATTAATGAGATAGTTTTGTCAATCCATCATTTTTCAATGGTTTGTATAACATATGCTCTAAACTTTTTACAAAAGCAACAACAATTTGAAGGGTTCTTCAAATAATGTTTTTAAAGGTTTTTTTAATAATTTATCCGTTTAGTACTTGAAATAGTTAAGTTTTTTAATAATACCGTTTGTCTTACACGTGTTGAAAACTAAATATCATTTTGGAAGGATGTATTAAGATTTGAGGGTATTTTTGAATATCGGACACGATGCATTTTTCCCCCTTTTTTTTATAGGGTGAGTGGACAGAATGAGGAACGAAAGCATCGACTGAGGCGGGGGCCATAAATGATGTTCGTTTGTTTGTGGAATTTATTGTGGGTGGGATAGTTGGCAGAAGCCGACAAAAATATGGGTGGGAGTCGGATGGACAGCCCGTGGGGGACTGGCAGTCCCGGGCTTACACGGCGGGCAACCTGTGGCCCAGCAGTCGTTGATGATCAATATCAGGTTCGTAGATGCAGATGTAGACGTAAAACAAAGGGTATATGATAACTTCAATATTGGCAATGAAAGTCTTCCCTTTAAAATAGAAAAATATTGAACTCAATTCAATTTTCATCTCAAGTAAAAAATCTCCAACTTTTAAGTTCAGTATGTGTGTATTTACTTCTTTGTTATCTCTTTTTATAATAGTTGGTATTTATTAAAGAAAGATGGTTTCTCATTGATTTTGGGATCATTTTGTTGATGATGAGAATATGAATATCTTTGATTTTTGGATCTGTACTACGTCATTAATTTCTCTCGTATTCTTATCACGTGGTGCACTTGGAGATCATAATTTCTCATATTTTTTTCATGTTGCAGCATTAAATGGGGATTGAATTTTATAAAAAAATATAAAAAAAATAATTAATTAGTTTATTGAAAATAATTATTAAAAATTAGTATAGAATTATTGTTATGTTTTAACTATCATATTAAAGATCAAAAGTATTTCTCTTGTGCTGTTTCAGACTTTTTTTTATGATATAAATTGAAAAGTGTTACACTTAAATTTTGTGAAGAATAAGACAGTCTAAATGAATGAAATATAAATATCTCCCACTGTATATGTCGAATGTAATATTAAATTTAATATAAAAAATGGATTAGATTATCATGAATGTCCATGAACAGTTGAAACTTGTAACATCATCACCCTACAAATTTTTGAACCATATTTAACAAAAAAAAAATCTGGAGACTTAAACTGGAATATGAAGAAGTGAATGATCGATTATTAAATTATATAGTTTATGGGAACTTAAAAATAAAAAACCCATAAATTAAATATACTTATGTAAAGAACAAAATGATGACGATGATTGATGTTAATATATAATACTAAATTTTAACAATAGCTTCTAATAATAAAATCTAATATATTAATATATAAATTAATACTAATATTAATATTAACAATAATATCATTTAACAATAGTAAAGTAGTAGTGACATTGTTAATCATTATTATCATTATCATTAATACTTATTACTAATATTATATGTAATGTTACTGGTAATGAGTATTATAATATTATTAATAGGTATGAATATTATGAAAACATAGTAATAATAGTAATAATATTATACTATTAAATATTAATAATAGTTTTATACATAAGATTAAAGCATTAATAATATTATTAAATATATGTACATGTGCGCACCCCCCCCCCCCTGCCCGTTTTACAACGAGGTATATAAGTTTGCAAAATAAATGGGTTGGGTGTAACGACGCTCAAATTGTATACTAGGTTGAAGCCAGTAAAATGCACATAATAGTTGAAGCAAAGGATTTGAATTTTTCTTTTTTATTAATTTTGTTACTTGAGTGAAAATTTAAGTTTCCAAGACTGATGATTTGTTTTTACTTTAAACTTATGTTTGGTTGCACGATTGTAAAATTGATTTTAAACAAAAATTGAGTTTAAAATTGGTTTTGCAGAAAGCTGTCTCTCAACATCTTTTAAAAAACTCATATTTTAAATATTTTTTCACATAAATCTGTCTGTAATTTTTCGCCCTAGTTTTTCTATTTAGAAACAGGTTTTAAAAAATAGCTTTTTCAAATCCAAAAGTTATTCAAACCCGTTTCCAAATTTACCTTTAGTAATGAAAGCCTTCAATTACTCAATTTTATTCTTTCATTTACATATTTTTCCTTTTGTATTAGATCAACTTATTTAAAATGTTAGGTGGCTGATAGACCAGCATCAATGTAAGGTGGATTTGTGTGTGTACGATTCTTTGGTTACCAGCTCGAACACTTGTAACGTCTGCTCATTTTTTCAACCGCTGCTTCATACAAATATATCGAGAAGGCCCCACCAACTCAGCCCTCTGTTGAGAAACATTGTTGTCAGAATTTTTTTACTACGAATAATAATGACGGAATGACCTAAGAACATCATTCTTGATGTCCCAACGTGGATGTGAATTTTTTTTTTTTTCTAAATGGGGGGTGACATTTCATTGCATTTTCCAGTGTAGAATTTGCACTAAGACGGTCCCAAACAAGGCCTAAACCAATCTAGATGTTGGAGAGAGTGAGACAGGAGGGGGTGTCCCTATCAAAGAAATTCCGTCTATCAACTCAGTAGGAGAGAAGGATGTATGATGGAATTGAGTTAAGTTCAATAGGAGTTCAACGATTTGATTGTCCAACGTTTTCGTGATCATTCAATCTTTTTATTTTATTGTGATTGAGTTATTTTGTAAGATTTTAAAACTAAACCTAGAATGCAATTAAATTATAAACATTTTTTTTTAGGATTAAATTAATTTATGTATATTAAAATTATAAGATCCGGCGGTCACGAACACGTTGGACAATCAAATTATGCAGCGCCAGTTGGACCTAACCCGATTCTAGTTAAGGGTCAGGATATGGTATCAAATTACTTATCTTCTTCCGTTTGATGGATGATTTTTTATATCATCGTGTAATATCCGTCCTTTCAAACCGTGTTCGTTTCCTGTCTGTCGTGCGAAACAGTCTTGAAAATTTGCCGGCATTTTGCATTACAAATAGTGAAATGGGATTGCATTGGAATTGAATACCGGGGAGGGTTCGGAGTCATCCGCGTGATGTGATGGTGCGGCGTATCCATCCGATCGTGACGTATATATACCCAGTCGCCCATCGTTCTAGGCATAGACCGACACATCACATGTTCTAAATGGGCCTATATTTTGTCAATCTTTGAAAATGATATGTTGTTCCTTGTGCAATTTCATTTACAGTGTGTATGGCCTTTTTTTTTTCAAAAAAATTATATATTTTTTTATTTAAAATATTTATTGTTATATGAAATTAAGTATATACTGAAATACAATATTATATTTTTTTTTGCTTTTAAAAAATGAAAAAAAAACTACATCATATGATAAAACTCCATGCACTATGAAATAAAATAGGGTGAATTGTTTAAATACCCTTTAACTAACAACCCTATTTTTTTCTATCCCTGAACTTTTTTAAAATTTTTTTTTATCCCACAGGCTGGTCCCATTTGTTTTTTTACCCTTGATCAGTGATACATCATACTTTGATCCTAAATTATCCCTATCTTATTTTTTCAGTTTACAGTCACATTATGTGCAGTTATATATTTAACTAATTATATAAACTTTGTATATATTAACAAATATATCATTTTGTAAGTATGAAGTTGTCTTTTTAGCTCTTATCCAAGCAAGCTAAGGAGAATGCTCGACTGATTCTCATGACCCACTACATGTGTAAGTGCAAAAATGAAATTATTAGTGAAACGAAATGAATAACTTTTTTCTCGCCCTCAACAATTATTTGCATTGACACTTGGTGATTTTGACTTTCTGAAGGAGTGCTTCGTGTCGTGTAACTCGTTACATCATGTTTGTTATAAGAAACATATGTTTGACTATGTAAAATGGGTCAATAACAGTTGATATATCTATTTTAATGACATTTTGAGAATGTATCTAATCATTCATTTACATTAAATGCACTTACAGATGATAATTACGTAACTTACAATTCATCATGAATATGTTGTATCTATAACTATTTTATGTTTAACCATCTTTGCATACATTAAACGCTCTTTGTAGATAACTATTAAAAATCTGTAACCATCTGTATAATTTTTGTATGTATCATATTATATTTTTGTATTCTGCAACTCTGTCTATAAAGCGTATTTCAGGTATTATGAAAAACCATAGAAAAAAAAAAAATTGCAAGGATAAAGAAAAAATAAAAAAAAAATCAAGGGGCAGAAAAAACTAGTCAAGGGGCATTTGAGCAATTCATCACCCAATAAAGTATATATTATCATAGATCATAGTGTATAACTGCAAAAATGACTAAATATATTAACTCATCAATCTCATCAAGCATTGAATCAAATTTGGACAAACAAACGCATATCATCTCCATGATGTAAACTGAACTCGAATTTAACACCCATGATCTGTTCGTGCACGCAGTACGGAGAGTTTTCATTCAATGGAAGATGGTTAAATTAACTCATCAACAGTTGTTTCTAAGTGGGCCAGAAGAAATGGGCCATGATCTCTTCATGTTTAGAAAATGGATAATATTACGCTCAGCTCATTTTCAACTTCAATTTCAATTTACATGTATTTTAAATTTTTTTAAAATATTATATATCATCTAATAAGATACATACTTTTACATAAAAAATGAAGTATATATTCCAATGAATTGCATGTATGCTTTATAGAAAGTAAAAAAGCTCTTTCGAAACATATGCCTTGTTAACATTAGCATATGCATCGTTAATTTTTTATCGACGCATATAGGACTGGAATTGGAGCTGGAAACGGATCTTGGTGTAACAGTGCCCAAAATCTTAAAAAATTTATTTCATCAAACCTTGAATCAAATTTAGAAAGAAAATAAAACGCAGATCATCTCTATAATGTAAACTGAACTCGGATTTTAACACCCATGATCTCTTCATGTTTGCACAGAGAATTTTCATTCAATGGAAAATAGTTGAGTTAATTCATCAACAATGGAGATTACGTTCCATATTGGGTTCACGTTAAACATGCAAGCCACATCAGACTTCAATTGTTCGTACATTTAATTCTTGAAACCAAATAAAAAATAAAATCAATTTGCTTTCCATATCAAATATTATCATAATAAATCATGCACATATATATTGGATTTACATTTGTTAAAATTAAACTGTAACTATACATCAACCATGAGAAATTTAAAACAATCAAGGAATAAGCACATATATTACATTATATTGTTTAGCACATTTATGCTGGGATGAATCTCTACTGAGTACTAATGATTACAAAAACAAAAAATAAATATGCAAAGGAACTTGCTTCTTCAAGCAGTGCTGAAGGTGCACCACTCAAACCACAAATGAAATTAAAACAGTGAACCAATATATAAAAATTAATGGATGAAGATGATGGCCATGGCAGTGCATGTTTCACTTGTGAATTGTGGGAACCTGACCGTGGCCTTGTCCAGGACTTGGACCAGAGGTCTTGACACCTCCCACTGTATCCAAAGTTTTAGAGGCATGCCCCTTTCCACCGGGGCTCGGTCCCGATATCTTAACATCCCATAGATATAGACCATCAAAGAAATCTTTCACTTCACCCTTGGCCTCATCAACCACACTCAACGGTCGAGCTCGAGCGGAGAACGAAAAGGAGCATGTCAAGAGAAGAAGCACAAGGAAACCAAGAGACTTGGAGGATTTAGTAGCCATGCCTAAACAATGGTGTTTTAAGTATTCAGGACTAAGGGTTGTGTCTATATATATATATATATATAAGTAGTTTCTTGCAAGAAAAGAATAGATGAGAGATAAGTCCTGGGAAACCTTTCATTCCAAACTTAAAAATATTAGTTACTTTGACTAGGGAACCTAATTAATTGCATCCATTTTCAAACCTTGGAGTGTCTTTCATTCTTATTTGCCATTGGATCCATTGCTTTTGTATGAAAAAATGACCAAAATACATCTGGATCTGAATGAGCTCTCTTTTTTCCAGTCCAAACTTGGAGTATTTTACATAATGAATATTCAGAAAGAAAAAAACAAACTATGTTCAGATTTTGTTTTGAAAATAGTTACAAAGTAGATATTTTGGCTTTATTGTAGTATTTGATTTTGTCTGCCACGGCATTTACAATCTCCATGGTCCAAATGTCATGCAATATTGTTTGTTAAATATAGACTTTTGCATTCACTTTGACTTTGGTGCATTTGGATGAGTGTATATATGTCCCATGTAATTGTACCTTTTTTTTTTCTTTTAAAGGCAAGAGAATAGAAGTACTTAGCCCACTTGTCAATTTAGGTATATGTCGGATTCCAGGAAAAAAATGACAGTCAATTACCAACTAGTCAACAGTATATGGTAGGTGATAGAATTGCGTGGAACAGAATAAGAATTAGGTTCTTCATACAATTCGGAAACTTGTAGAGGAAAACAAGGATTGTCATAACCATGACTCCTAAAACTCAGGGAAGATGGGGAGATGGGAAACAACATGGAAACTTGAGAAGAGACGAATTCATGACCATGACTCTTGACACTGGGTGATGGGCAATGGGGTCCAGGGCTGGATCCTTTTCAAGTGTGTTTGGTCTCCAGTAGAATTGAAGACTGACAATCTCATATGTCAAGAAGGAAAGTGAGGTTGTAATAATTCAATATTCTATTGAAAGACTAACTAAACCTAATGAGACGTTGTGCATTAGATTCAGTTTTTTACCGATCAAATCTCAAACCAAACATTTTTTTTTAAATAGTAAACATCAACTAATGAAGTATATGCTTTAATAAAAAATGTACGTCTATCTATTTTGAATTGAATGAACCAATTTTTAGTAAATGTAAGAAAATATTTAATGAGGTGTATACAACTTTTAATGAGGCATATGCTTCATTGAATTTCTAACGAGGTATATAAGACTGTATTCTGAGACTGAGAAAAAAATTGAGTGTTACAACACTCTTGATTGTTTCATCTTTTGCTGTACCCCCAAAAAACAACACAATTGAAAGCCATTAGGCCCATCTAAGCACTCGTGCGACAAAACCCAAATCACATCCCCCACTAGTTTTTTTGCCCTTCTCTCATCTTAACTCTCTCGTCCTCCCTCATTTTCGTTCAACATAAACCCCCCTTAAACACATATTAGTTCAACACAACCCATGCTCCCATGCTCCTCTCCCCAATTCCTCCAACCCAGTTTTTTAACTTTTATGTTATGGACTTTTAAGTAGTTGGTACTGGGAAGTATAGATGAGCGCTGATACATTCAGTCTGTTTTGTAGCTCGTTTTACAGTCCCAATGCATTATCATAATGTATGGGTTTTTATCGTAGTGTATGACATAAATGGGTCTTCTTATTCTTCACCCAAACACATCCCCCACTAGTTTTTTTGCCCTTCTCTCATCTTAACTCTCTCGTCCTCCCTCATTTTCGTTCAACATAAACCCCCCTTAAACACATATTAGTTCAACACAACCCATGCTCCCATGCTCCTCTCCCCAATTCCTCCAACCCAGTTTTTTAACTTTTATGTTATGGACTTTTAAGTAGTTGGTACTGGGAAGTATAGATGAGCGCTGATACATTCAGTCTGTTTTGTAGCTCGTTTTACAGTCCCAATGCATTATCATAGTGTATGGGTTTTTATCGTAGTGTATGACATAATTTTTTTTTATCATTTTTTAATTTTGAAAAAAAATACACGAATGTATTTCAATATATATTTCATTTCATATAACTTGTACTTCAATCAAAAATATATTACACATTGGTGGTCTATCAGATTTATAGGAGTGGGTGGGGGTGAACCCGGATCCAATCCATTTTAATGATCAATTCATTTAATTCGATGGGATCTTTAAATAAGGTATTTTATATCTTAGTAGGATCAAGGTCAGATCCAGGTCTAAATCTAATTTTCTACCCTCATTTGGATAGAAAATAAAACTTATTCTCAGGTATACAATTATTTTAGCATAAATGAGTATAAACAAGGATAAAATGATTTTGTGTTTGATTGTATTTTGAATTATTCTTGTTGGGAAACGTAATAATAAAAATTTTGTTGTTTGAATAAAACGTGAATAAAGTGTGGATAAATATTTATAGAATGTAAAAAAATAATGATAGTTAATTTGAGAGTTGATTTATGAGAGATGATGACAATTGATATGACAGTGAGCTCACATATTCTTTGAGAGAAATAATATGAAATAACTTTAATTCTCGGGGTAGATTGAAATTCATAAACTAGTTTATTTTGATATTGTGCATCCCTCGGTATTCTTTACATTCAAACAACAAAAAAACACATATTCTATTTTATTCTCACTTATTCTCTAAACTGTTCCATATTCAAAAAGGGGCTAAATAAGAGTCTCTCCTTCTGGTCAAAGTTCCCCACAAAGAAGAGGCACCAGACACTGCTAGAAAGAACAAGCATGAGCTTCTTTTTCAGTTGAATGCAGGCCTCTGTGTTGAGACCTTATCAACCGCAACAAAAACAAAAAAAAGGGGCACTGAATAATAAATTTGTTGCCAAAAAATGAGATATCAAATCATCGTCCATTTTTAGAAGAAAAAAAAAGTAACCGTTGTCCATTCTCCTAGAAATCGAGGGTTAATATAGGACTGCAGATACTATTTCATTTTTTCAATTTTTTTTTTTAATATAAAAGTACCCAAACAATTTATTTTTTAAACATGTAAAGTACATTTTAAAGGAAAAAAATTAATATTTTAAAGATAAAAAATCGTTTAATTTTGTTTTTATTTAAAATTAGAACAAACAAAAGAATAAATTTATCATGACATTTAAAAAAAAAAATCTTTATTTTTAAATAGTTAAAACTATCCATATTTTATTCTAATTATTTTTTATATCAAATATAATAAATTGTTATTTTTTTTATTTATCTATATAATTATCCTTTTATCTTATTGTTTATCCATTATCAAATCAGTTCCGAGAGTTTGTTTCTCTCTCTCTCTCCGATGGATTTTCCCTGCGTCGCCAAACAAAAATAATAATAATAAAAAAAGATTTTTAGTTTTAAATCCCCACAAATCATCATATTTAGTGATCGATTCCTCCCTTCTTCGTATTTAGGTTTTAGTCCCCCGATTTAAATGATAATTCATGGATAGGTCCTCACAGGAACTAAACGATTTAAAGGATAATTCATGGATAAGTCTCTCGCAGAGACTAAACGATTTAAAGGATAATTCATGGATAGGTCTCTCACATAGACTAAACGATTTAAAGGATAATTCATGGATATGTCCTCACAGAGACTACAAAGTAAATTAAATAATTTATGGATAGGTTGTTCTCAAGGATTAAAAAAGAACTATCATTTAAATTTGAAAATTAAAACCTAAATACGAAAAGGGGGAATTAAAACTAAAAATCCCTAATAAAAAAGAACGAAAAAAGAAAAACAGAAGGGAAGAAACTCACTTGTTAAGGCGCCAACAGAGAATCCCTAGTCGATTTGAACGGGGCAGCTTAGTGAGTGAGAGAGAGAGAGAGAGAGAGAGAGATGGTGAGCTCGAACTCGGGAGGCAAGGATGACAGCCCCAGAGATGGCGGGGAAATGGAGGCTGACCCTTCACCGTCGGAATCCGGTCTTTTCTCTGAAGGCGAGAAGGTCTACGCTTACCACGGCCCTCTCATCTATGAAGCCAAGGCAAGTCTCTTCTCCTCCAAAACCCTCATATGTTTTCTTTTAAACTCAACAAATCCACAATCTTGCAACAATTGGGGAAACCCTAATCCTTTATACTGTAATACCATTCCACAAATGACAAACCCATCTGAAGGAAACATAATTATTAATTGGAATGCACTTGCTTTGCCCCCAATTCAAGGTGGCAAAGATCCTGAATGAAAGACCTGGAAAGCAGTGGAAATATTGTATGATGTGCATTTTTAAAAAATTATACACTTTGTTGTTCTGTTGATCTGAGTAACTGTTTTGGGTTTTTGTTTTCTTAAGGTTCAAAAAGTCGAGTTCCGAAAGGGGGAATGGAAATACTTCGTCCACTACCTTGTGAGTTTAATTGTTCTCCTTGATGGAAGTTTATTTACTGTTTAACATTTTTTTTTAATGTTTTACTTTCATTGTTCATGTATCTGTTCATACCTGATTTAATATTTAATGAAGTGAAACTTTAATTTTTCAGGGTTGGAATAAAAAGTGAGTACAAGCTGGATGCTAATGCCTGGATCAATGGAGATCTCCCTTGTATGCTGTTTAGAACATTCATTTCTCCTTTGTATTGTTAGTATTTTCTGCTTTCAACCATCAACAAAAGTTTTTTTTTTTTTTTTTTTGACATTGTTATTTTTAAATTTCAGCCCAATATTTTTTTATTTTTTTTCTTGAAGTGAAATGGTAGACTTAAGCCCTCCTATTAATATAGGAAAGAAATAGTCCAAAAGAAATTACAACGAAGCAAAAAGAAAAACAAAGTGCGGCTCAGGACACCATCTATTGAGAAGGTCTCAACAAAACGAGTAAGCCCGAGCCCCACCTACAAAATGAACCGACTACTATTGAATAACAAAAGACCCCACCCACGAGCGCGACCACACTCGCACCCACACAATACCTCCCCCAATCCGAGATACATCTGACCACCAAATTCCATAAATTATCCGAATACAGGGGCACTCCACGAAACACTACAAGGTTGCGAGACAACCAGATCAACCACACAACAGCAGGTATAAGGATATGGGAAATCTCCGCGCTGATGCTTCTGTCTCCACAACTCCGCCACCTCTGCCCAGCCACCCACAGCTCCTCCAAAGCTCCTCCACAACTCAATATTATTGTACATGGGAACGTGCTGTTATAACCATCTGTATAGCACGGAATCATAACATGCTTTCCAATGTTACTAGAGCCTTATAATGTAAAATGGCGAAGTACAGTGGGAGGGGGGCTGGGTGGTGCTGTTATAACCATCTGTATAGGTGTATAGCACGGAGTCATAACATGCTTTCCAATGTTACTAGAGCCTTATAATGTAAAATGGCGAAGTACAGTGGGAGGGGGGCTGGGTGGTTCTCAATCTTGATATAACAACATAAGATTTAAGGAAAACTAAATAATGCACTGTTTAATAAATTTCTCCGTATACTTGCTGAAGCAGGTTTGCATAAATATGTTTACTTGACTATTTAACACCCCTTTTGAGCAACACTATAAACATGACACGTGTCTGTTTACTCTTATAAACTATGATATAAAATTGTAGAATCATATGTTTTGCGAGATTCACGGCCTTATATGAATAATGGTGATGGTGGCATGGGATATATAATACATTTTCATTTTATTAAATTCATTTGGCAATTTCTTTCTACATCTAATGGCCAGAAAACTTGCAAACCATGGTTCGGTTCGTAAAATGACTGATCTTCTTCCCAGTTCGGTTTAAATGTGGCCTGAGTTTCAAATTACATTAGCTATTCTATCTGTAGAAAGATCTTTAAGCATGCAAGAATGAACTGTTAAGAAAATTCAGGTTCCTCATATGCAAAGTTGTTTTCATTGATATCACAATTAAGGTCAATGTATGCACATTTACTGATTTACATTTGTACTTGTGGATGTATGTAATAAGCAATTGAAAATTGATGATGTAAAGTTTCTTAATTTAGAAGCCTATTTTGATAATATGTATGAGTGCTTATACACTCAGTCCATTTTGTTGCCCCATACATTATGATAGCGCAATATATATATGAGGTTCTATCATAGTGTATGATGAAAAAAAAAAATTTCATTTTTTCAAGACAAAAAATATATACTATTGTATCTCATAACATACTTCATTTCATATAATAACATGTACTTGAATGGGAGATTGTATGATTTAACAAAGAAGAAGAAAAACGACGTGGATTGTGGTTGGAGCTGATAAAGGGGCTTGACATATCATTTTCCAATATCTATTTGGTAAACTAATGTATGCATATGGTTTCTGAGGCAATATGGATTCTCTTCTAATTGGCTTCAATGGATGAAGGATAGTGTGTTCTCTGTTTTGTCCCTATGTTGATCAATTTAAGGCAGTGTGATCTTTTTAGATCTAACAAAGGTATCAGCCAAGGAGATCCATTGACTCCTCTCCTTTTTAATATGGCTGCTAACATCCTCAGTGGGATGCGTGCAAAAGTAATTGAACATGGGTGGCTGAACGGCTATAAAGTTGGGAGTCAGGGAGCTACTATTTCTATCCTATAATACGCTGATGATACCAAGCTACTATTTCTATCCTATAAAATGTTGATGATAATTTGTGTTTGGGTAGGGATGCTCCTGTGGTCTTCCTTTTTCTCTTTTCACCTTTTCCCTTGCATATCCCATATGTGTGCCTATCTTTTTTAATTAATATAAGGGTGTACACCAACCTTATTTTAAAAAAGATGAAGGTATGAATCACTTCACAATACTTTTCTCATATGGTTTTCAAATGTCATAGATTAATTACCAGATAATTTTTTTTCATACATTCTTCAGCTAAATCCCATATTATACTGCTTTTTCATGCTATCCTCCATTTTCTACAGTTGGGATGAATGGGTCATAAAGGATCGCTTGCTGAAGTTCAATAAAGAGAATGCCCAGAAGAAGAAGGCACTTATGGATGACCAGAGCACAGAGAAGAATACCAAGTCAGGGCGTTCAACACAAAATAAGCCAAAAAGTTCCAATGGTTTTCTTCTGATACTTTATCTTGAACTTGATTACAAGTTTACAACTAACTGATAACTGTTCTTAGTGTTTATATTTTTTGTCTGGACACTGAATAGTTTTCAGTCACCCCATGGGTTTCTTGTCAAGATTAATGATCTTGTATAATGATATGTGTCATCAATAGATTCAAGGGGTCTTATGTCTTTAAGTGAAGCAACACTAATTTATCAAAATCAAGGTAATGGTTCTGGAAATAGAAGCAGGGAAGGGGAGTTATACTATTGTTATAACAAATTTTGCGATATAATTGGATTTAGTTCTTTTTGGGAGGAGTCTCTAAATTTTGCATTATGCTTTGGGGGTTAGGTGATGGATAGATCTTCTGGTGTATTGTTTCTTCTTTCTTTCATCTAAATTTCATTTTTTCTCCTTCTCTTTTTTTGGAGATCCCTCCTCTCCTGTTCGAGGGGCATCATACTATAAGTGAAGCTCCTACCTTCCGTTCAAAAAAAAAAGTGTCATCAAATATTGGCAGACGCTACCTTGTCTTAAGGTCTTTGAAGAAATAGTAACATGGAATGGAGATCATACTCTAATTTTATGTATTTTCATTTTCATTAAATTATATTGACATTAGCAGAATCATGAAAAATTTCTCTCTCAGTTGAACAATACTAATTTATTGGAATCAGGTATGTCATTTAAAAATAAGAAACATGAAATGGAAATTATAATTTTTTAGATTATTTTTGTGATCTTCAAAATAATGATGCGTTGAAATGCTAATTGGAACACTTGTGTAACTGAACACACATTCACACTGCGAAGATGGAACATTATATTGCCATTAACCACTTGTGAGTCCTTAATGAAGATCATACTTATCTGTCCTGTGTACCTGGTCTTATGTGAACTACGAACTTTAGCAACAAAAACCGTTGAACAATAGAACAATAGGTGATAAATGACATTCATTTCCCCTTCCCCCCTGTTCACTATATCTGAGCTGAAACTGATAATGTGTGTCTGATACATTGACTTTAATAATCAAATGTTTGGTGACCATGTAGTAAAGGGCAACCACTTGCACCTCCATCTGTATAGCATTTCCCCCCTGTTCTTAGTGTACATATAACATTCCAGTCGGTGTCAAAAGAAGGGGGGTAGAAAACGCGAGGGATAAAATCTCCCAGTCCTTCGTCCTGGCGGTGGTGTGACCCATTTGGCTTATGCACAACTAAGTGTTGTTCAAGGGGACTACGGTATATGTTTCGAACATCGAGTTGTGAATTAAACTAAGATTCAAGAAACATGTTTTCTGTTACAACACAGTTGTGATCCGTTTATCTGTAATATGTTTCATATATTTTGCTATATATTTGTAGTAATCAAGCAGTTTATAACTGGTGATATATGGTGTTTCTGGAAACTTGCAGATGCAAAAGCTGATAAAGAGGATACGAAGAACAATGGTAAGAATCTGCTTAGTTAAAAAATTTCCATTGTTCTTTCATTTACATTTTTATGTAATATGTACGATTTAACATAATACAAGCATAGCTATTTATTCTTCTTGATAATATTGTCACCATAATTTGACATTCTTCTTATCACTTTGGAGCTTATGCAAATTAAACCAGTTGCAGTTGTAGTTTTCCTATCACGCATATTATTAAGACAGATGAGAGGTTCCCTAATTTGTTTGATGCTGCTCATGAAAATAAATTTTTTAATTGAAAAAAAATCTCGTACAGTTACTAAACTTATTTATTACTGCAGCTACAAGAGGGAAGAAAAGAAAGGTTCAGTCTGGTGTTGAGGTTGGTGCTCTTTTTATCATTGATTTACATGCTTCTATATGTCAAGTAGATTGACCCTAATCTTTTATTTTTAAGTCTTTGGGTGACTGCAATTCTCGATTCCCTTTTTGACTATTGTGCATTTCTGAGCAGTTGCGCCGATTTAATCTCTATTGAATGACACTGCAAGGATGTTCTCATGAAATGTCCAATGCTTTTAATTTAGTTTACCATCTGTTGGTCAACTCTGGAAACACTCACTATTTCTGTAACCTAATCGGTTTTGTTGGAGGAGATGCTTTTATCCATTTTAGTATCTTTTTGGCATTGACGGCTCATTTTTGGAAATCATTTTATAATCTGGTATTATTTTCGGTATCTCTTTCTCTCGCATAAAAGATGCCAGGTTCAGGGATTATTTGTTGGACAAGGTACTATTACAGGTGGTCAGAAATCATTGTTAGTGAACTCTCATAGCTAACCCATGCTTAGATGCTCTCTCTATTCTGAGGTTGGAGATAGAGAAATTCAGTCACTGGATTTGTGAGACATCATGGCATGTGTCATTCATCAATTATATTTGATTAAATGAGTGGATAGCTATATGGTACGGATCAGTTAAAGAATTTCATATATATGCTATGGTGGACAATTCCTTTTTCTGCCTGGGAAGAAATGCATCTTGGGGTTTAACTTTCTTCTCTTAATGGCATTTCCTTTATGTTACACTGTAATGTAATAGTTTCATCTTAAAACCACATCATCATTTTTTGGCCATTTCTTTGCAACATAAGATTGATTTACCTTGTTGATGATTTGTCACTAGTAACTAACAAATCCACTCTAATTAATTGGCTGGGTTTATATCTTCTGTATCCCGCAACTTGTTTTTATATATATTTGCTACAGTTTCTCAGAAGTAGGTTGCTTGGGACGTAATTTGATCTTTATATATTATATTATAATGTAATTTACAAGGCCAACTTATCATCGTATCCTACTCAACCATCATTTTCTCAAAGGTTATTTTATTTTTAAAGAATCTTTGTTGTCTTGTCTTTTTTCCTTCTTATTTTGGGTATGTTAGGAGAAGGATAAAGGATCTTCAGAGAAGCTGATGAACATTGAAATTCCACTGACCCTGAAGAAGCAGTTGGTTGATGACTGGGAGTTTGTAACTGAGTTGGGTAAGGTAGTGACATGCTTTAATATCACTTGTCCTTGCCAGTGATACTGCTTGAAATTTATTGTTTCCTTTACTTTTGTGTCTTAGTTTCACTCGGAATTCTTTTTATCCACACATTGTATAATTTATTAGCAACTGACTTTAAAATCTCTTATTTTCTTCTGTTGCATCTTTAGTTTGAGTTCACATCACTTCTAATATTGCATCACAAACATTATAAAAGTTTCATATTGGGCTTATTTTCCATGCTGATTGATCTTAATCGAGTGTCAGCCTCTTTGTGTTTAGTAGTTAGTTAGGGCTAGAAAATTTTTAACACAAATATGGGATGATGACTTAATAGTAATAGATTTATTATTAATAGCGAAAAATATGTGTTTACAGGACAGTTAGTTTTATGTTATTGAAGAGCTGTCTATTGTATCCTGCCATTGTTATGAAATGTGTGTCCATGCTACTTAATATGAAATTATCAAAGGTTTCCTAGTTGATAGCACCCAGAAATGAGCCGATTTGCGACAAGACCAACCCAAACTCATATTAAACCAAATTTGAAACTGAACTCCCTGACCCTTTTTTTAATAAACGAAGAACTGTTTCATTATACTAAAATTACATGTGGAACGGGAAGGTATGGAGTGGAAAATAAAATCCAAGAATTATGAAAGATATAATTGTTGTTTTGTTCTGAAAAATATAATGATTAATCAATTTGTTTTGGCAAATCGTAATCAAATTAGTTTGATACACCAGAATTCAGAGCAATCTGTGCTGAAACTGTCAAAACTTCAACCCAAATCAAGCAGAAGTCAGTTTGGCATAATTGGTTTTTGGTTCCAACCGAACTTATTTGCAACCGTCTTATTAGAGATTTGTGGTTTATTAACTCCGAACACTTCATTAATGAAATATAAACTGAAATCAAATGAAGCATAGCATATCAAAAACATTTAGGGTTATTTGATTGATTTTTTTGTCTCCTGGAGAAGAATCATGTTGAGAAAAATTCTTGTTTTGGGAATTTTTTCATGGTTGCCCAGGAGATTAAAAGGCAGAGTGTTATTATGAAGCTAGAATTCTCCAGGGCTTACAAAGAACAAACTAATGGAATAATGTTATATTCAATAACGGATGCCAAAAGGTTTATTATATAGATACAAGATGTACAAAACCCTAGAAATATATTAAAAAAAAAAAAAAAACACGTGTGAATAATTCGGGGGCGTTGCCCCCGGGCCTCCATGGGTTATTCCACTATAATAACCCAATAAATGACAGTTTAGACTATTATTTTTTGGCTCATTGCGTGAGACTCCATGGTTTTGAGCCACCTTAGTAATGCTAAATGAATGCTACTGTACGGCAAAGACATCAATGGTGGTGAATGGGAAGCCGTGTGGTTACTTTCTGAGTAAGGCTTGAGGCAGGGCGATCCTGTGTCACCTCTTCTCCTCATCATGGTTGCGAATGCGCTCAGCTTCATGTTGAAATCGGCTCAGGTGAGGGTGTGGGTGTCCAATCTTACTTGAGAATTCAATGGCTCGAAGGAAACGACATGCAGTATTCAAATGACATAATTCTGATGTGTGAGACGATGGAGGAAGTGATCTTGGGGATGAAGTTTGTGCTCAAATATTTCAAGTTACTTAGATTAAAATGCTATGCTTGGCATCAATGTGGAGGATCAAGTTTGGCTGAGACTGGCATCGTCTTTTGGTTGTTGGTTGGAATCCTTCATGGACCAACACTTGGGTCTGCCTTGTCTCTTTTGTTCGGTGCCTTTTATTAACATATAAGTTCCTACCTCTTTTCAAAAAAAAAAAAAAACACCACACTTGGGTCTGCCGTTGATGAAACCCGCATGCTGAAGTTAGATTGGCTGATTCTCATTGGGAGATTTGAGAAAAGGCTCAATGGGTGGAAAGCAAATTGTTGAGCTTGGGGGCAGGTTGACATTGATTTAGATGATGCTTTCGAGCTTATCTCTCTTCTTTCTTTCTCTGTTTAAGTTCTGTGTCCTAGACAGGATTGATCTCATCCAGTTCTGATTTTTGAGGTGTGGAGCGACTACAAAAAAAAAATAAAAAAAAAATAGGGTGCATCCGGTATGTTGGGATAAGGTGTGCTCCAAGAAAAGATTTGGAGGAATGGGAGTCAAACCTGTCGGACATGAACCATGCTCTTTAACCAAATTGTTGTGTAAAATGGTGGCAAACATATTGGTGTTGTGCATTGGCCCGAGATAAAGTCTCCTTGAAGCTCACATGGAGCACTTTCCCCCTCCGTCCTCCCTGTACTCGTGGATTTTGAAGGGCGTGATGGCTCTACAGACTTGATTTGCATCTTCTATAGCTTGGGAGGTTGGGAGTGATACTTTGGTGTACTTTTTGAATGACGTTAGGTATGAAGATATGGCGTTGATGTCCAAATTTCCTGGGGTGTTTGAACTGGTCGTCCGGAAATCAGGATGGGTGTGTGATTTTTGGAGCAAAGAGGGTGGGTTCGGTGCATGGGAGGTGACATTGAGGCCCAATCTTGAAGATTGGAGGTGGATGAATACATGTTGTTCCCTGCGACACTATGGGGTGCGGATCAGTTGGGAGATCTGTTAAGAACAACCAAGAGATGTCAAGAGTGAAAGGGCAAGATTTCACAATCATTTGTTCTGGCAGCTGTGGATGATCTGATTGGCAAGGAATCAAGCGAATTTCAAGGGGGTGGCGCTGATTTTTATCAACGTTTAGGAAGCAAGTGAAAGGTTTATTTTGGAACGGGGTAGATACATTGTTAATGTGTCACAGGTGGAATTTGTAAATGTTTCTTTGAATATTGAGGAGTGAGAGTGGTTCCTGCAGCCGGGCTTGAGATGTATGTGGTTTTGTTTACTTTGACAGTGTTTCCCAGTTTTATCAATGAATACTTCAAAAAAATGTTCTAATAATTTTCAGCAGGCTCAACCAAGGCAGTCCATATGCACATGGACCACAACTCTTTTTGTGAAAACACCCCGAGGGAAAAAAATGGAACATAGTACAAACAATCTATTAAAGAAAATACAAAGTACAAACATAGAATCCAAATACTACAACTCAACAGCCATCTGGCTCACCTTAAACCTAGCTCACTGTTCATATCATGGACCCTGCAACCTCCATGCTTGAACCCTTCAAATGGATTCGTCATGGTACTCTCTGAGTTACACTTCAAACCGCACGGACCTGCTTGTCTTTGATTTCCTTTGGAACCAAAGATCCATCACAAAAATGATCAGCAAGTTTTTCAGTGGAAAGTGGGGATCCTAGATTTCCGATGAAGATGAGAATAAACCATAGGATGGGACTTAAAAGACCGTAGTCAAGTGTCCCAAAACACTAATTGAAAAACCATGCATTTTATGTCAAAATGCAACGCCTTTTTATAAGCAAGAAAAAAAATCTTCAGATTTGTGCTTATCCTCTGGACTGTTCAGACAAATTTGAGGTTGGATATTCTGTTGTGTACCCAAATTTTTAATAATTTGCTGAGGAAATTCTAGAAATTTAATTTTCTTCGAAAGCCTGAAGCATCCAGATGGTTTAAGAAAATCATGTTGTTGCTCAATTATTATGACAAAGTGATTAACAGCAGCACTTGGCGTCCTGCACCGTACAGAATGCATACAAATAATCCTGCCAAGTTGTACAATTTGGATGTTTTTTGGGTTAACTGAAGTACATGTTTGTGATCCTCATGTGTTTTGGTTTAGAACCAGAGGTTAAGAGCAAATTGAAATAAAGTTAGACCCACTTGGAAGTTGGATAAATATCCAGTGCAAGTCCATTCAGGAACTCATGTCTATTAAATAGATACTAACGCATTTAATTTAAGTTGGGACAGGATATCTTTCCCATCACTTGGCCCTGTTTATTTTGAATGTTTATGAGAGAGACTATCTTCTTTACATATGTTACGGCTCTCTCCACCATCAAGTATACCCACTCTCAGGAGATACCAATTGTAATTTCTGTAACATAGGATAGGCCTCTTTTACAAAATCTGAGAAACAAAGTTCTTCATTTTGCTTTGGCCTTTTCCTCTAAATACTTGGAAACTTTATAAACTCTGGATTCTGGATTGATGTCAATTTCTTTTTGCTGTTTTTTTTGTTATTTCTTTTGCAAAGGACCATGAAGCTATGGTAATTTTTTCCTATCCGTCTTTTCTTGTTACTTTCAAAGTGATTGAGAATTTTGACATGTTTTTATATGTATCTGTACATTTAAAAAAAAAAAAAACTGTTCTCTTCATTTATTGTCTAGAGAGAATTATATTGCCTGTCATATATACATTGATAAATTCTTTTTCCATTTGCAGCTTGTTAAACTCCCTCGCACTCCAAATGTTGATAATATACTTAAAAAGTATCTTGAATATCGGACCAAGAAGGATAACAAGTAAGTTTCACGAACCCTGATAACAATTTTCATCTATTCTCACTTGTAGGTTTGTTTACATTATTGTACTCTTAATTAATATAATGGAGATGGAATACTAAACACTTGACATTATCCTAGGTCAAAGCAATGTTTTCATCAATTTCAGTGAAAACTCTACTGGTGATCAATACAATTTGTGGTTCTTCCCGTGGAAGTCCTGAAGGCATTATGTTTCATAGTATTACGATGTATTTCCGTGGATTGATTTCCCATTGGCACATATTAATGGATGCACAAGCAATAGTATATGAGATACAAACAATAGTGGTAGTAATCAGTCTTGCAAGGCATTGCTTATGCTAATTTATAATTGTCTTTGCCAAATATAGTCCATGATTATTCTGTCGTCAAACCTCATAGATTGGCTACTTTTAACATCCATGGATCTTGTACAAAAAATGGTTTCTTCTTCAGTCATTACTCATTAGTTTTTTCAACAAATGTGATACAATTAAATTAACACTTGGCATGTGCAAAATGTTCTTGGAATTGGACACTGGGAAGAAAACTCCCAATTATCCATACTTCTAGCAATGCAATCAAGGCATTTAGGGTGGAGTCTACTCTGTACATTCCGCCCAAATTTGATAATGACTTTGTGAGAGAATATAGTAGGGTTGCGTAGTGACATAGGCATGTGCCTCTTAGTCAGTCTGTGAATATTGAATAGATCCACACACTAACTGAATGCTATCTGGTCAGATGACTGTCTGTTTGGAGTAGAATAGCATTCCCATAATTGCTAGATAATTGAATTGGAAGTGGGATATGTCCCATGTGCTCACATCTGATTCAACAAAATGCCTTAGTGTGTCTATATATAATCTTTATCATATGCTGTTTTCAAGTATATCTTGTGTACCCTTCTCCCCACACCTAAATGGATAAACGGAATTGTGTCTCCTCTCCCTTGGCCCATGTCCAAACACTAATAGGCTCTCACACTCTCTAGTGCCTCATTCAATTGGAATTTACCACACTGTTTTATCAGATTCATGGAGGACATGGTCCTGGATTGGGTCGATGACAAGGAGGAATTAGCAAGGACTGGGTCCAGGGGAATTGAACACTAATATGACTAGTTACATCCCAATCAATCAGCATAAGTGGTCAGTCACTCAAGGAATTTTGTAGTGTTTTTTGAGAAAACTGATTCGTGTTTTCATTTGATTTTGCCTAACTCCATAAATGAATTTCATGAAATGGATTATAATGATTACCAATTTAGCCACAAAAGTCTTTTGAATTAGATTCTAATAAATAATCAAAGGCTTTATTTCAAGTATTTTGTGGAAAGTTTAGGAGGAAAGTTGTTATCATCATCTCTTCTAGAAAGGAATGGTAGGCATCCTTCCCTAATTAAATTTTAAGAGATGTAAACAAGTACGAAAGCAAAAATAAAAAAAAAAGCCCCCCCGGAAGAGCTACGTAGAAGAGATATCTACAGTCGACATCACCCCAAGGGACCCCATAAAAATCTTAACAACTCTTGCATGACACCCCCCCCCCCCCCCCAAACATAACAGACAAGATGCACCCGCGCAATATCTACCCTAATCTTTTGTAAAACATAACAGCGATTCCCAAATATTTTCCACAAAAAAACTGGCACCCTTGAAGATGATCTCATTGTTTGCTAACAAAACGGCCATACCACTGGCATGAATGATTGAGAAATCTTTGCAGTTGCCTTCTGTCACCTATCTGTCTCAAGCGCCTCCACATAAACCACATTCCATCCAAAGTGTGAAAGTCCACCGCCATCCTCGTTGCCGTATTGAGGAGCAACCAAATCTAACGAGCCACTGAGCACGGAATAAAAAGATGCTCTCTAGACTCGTCTGTTGCTTTGCAAAAGCTGCATTGTCATTGGGTGGCTAACTTGATATAACTACAATGGAGCACATTGAGCATGAAATTATATATATGCATCATACTCTGGCATAATTTGGGATTTGCAATTTTCCAAGATAGGAGTTATATTTTTAATTTCAGACTTGCAAAATATCAGTGTGCAGCTGTCATGTATATTGCTCTTTTGGTGGTCTTAGGATAGCTGAATCAATTGGGGAAATTTTGAAAGGGCTGCGTTGCTACTTTGACAAAGCATTACCTGTGATGCTTCTCTACAAGGAAGAGCGCAAGCAATATCGTGAAATGGTAGTTGATAATGTTTCTCCTTCGACAGTGTATGGTGCTGAACACCTACTACGTCTATTTGGTGAGTCCTTTGTGCTTGGTGTTTTGAGTTGAAATTGACATTTTTTCGATTCCTTTTAAATGTCAAGATAATCCATCTTTCATATTTTTCTAAGTATATCTAATTAAACAATATAAAAATAAAAATATTATTTTATGTGGCACTTCTGTTGGTTGTTTATGGCTTTGTAATGTTTGTAAATATATCTATATTTCTTTAAATACATGTGTGAAAATAAATATTGATTTTTTAAGTTTATTTTGGTGTGATTAACATGGTGCTGAAAATGTTGATTAGCGGGGATTCATTCAATATTTATAATGTAGTTTGAAGATAGGAACTTTTATTCAATTAAGCCCCGAACAACGGAGACGAGGGAAAATGCAGTTTGATATTAAGATTAGCTCACATTCATATAAATATGAGATCACTATCAAAAACTATTTTAAGCGCACTATTATACATATGATGTTCATTGGTTATTAATAAGTTTTAGTGTAATATTGTACATTCATTTAGATATAATCGTAGTTAATAAACCTTGTATGTCTTTATGTATGTACCATGTAAACATTGTTTATCTTGTTGATCTTGTTGTCTGGTTGAATTTATGAACCATTTTCTTTTCCCTCTTGTATTTCCTGGAAACTTATTGTTTCATATGAATATGTTATTTGGTCACAAGTATCCATCTTATTGTGATTTAAAGATGCTGCATTCTTTTTCTTGACTTTCCCCTCTCTTTCAATGGCAGCTTGTAATTAACTTCTGTTTAACCATTCAATTAATTGCAGTGAAGTTGCCAGAGCTGTTGGCTTATGTGAATATGGAAGAAGAGGCTTCAGCGAAATTGCAAAAGAAGCTGTTCGACTTTCTAAAGTATGGTGAACTTTCTTTACTTTTTGCTATACGTTCCAGCTTGTCTTAATTACCTGGCAAAATGGTGTTTATATAATTAGATTATTTTTTTTCATGTATAAATATGATTCAATATTATGCTCCCCCACCCCACCACAAACACACACACAAATATATATATATATATATATATATATATATTTATGTTCCCAATGAAAGACTCTTTTCCCTTCTATTATAAATACTCAAAAGTCAACATATATGGATTGTATTTGAGGTGGTACTACTATGGATATGCATGATAATTTCCGTTATTGAATCCTCTCCTGTCAGCTTTCATATTTTATAGCTCTGAACAAGGGTGTTACATTCGTTTCAGATTGTATCTGGTTTCTGAGAATGTCCCTTGTTATTAAAAAAATATATATATATTACTTTGTGAAAATATGACCTTCCTGAGAACATTTCATGGGCACAATATGCAAGACATAGACAGTATGTCTCGTGTCATTTAATCCTGGAATGAGATAAGCCTTTGGCTTGGTATGAACCAGGCATTCATTAATTATGTTTCAAACTGATGCTTATAAGCACATTTTTTACTATATAATTAGTACTCCTGGTTTTTTTTTTCTAGAAACTGCTGTTAAGGACTTCTATTCATTAATTTACATTGATTTTGCCACAGTCCGAATGCAAAATTTTCTGTTGTTAGAAAGTTGAATTTTGAGTCATATGTTTCAAGAATTTTTTTCTGCAATGAGTGATACTTGTACGTGGTGCAGCACATCATCAGATCTGTATTCGAAGAATTTTGTAATTGGTATAACAAAATTGGCAGAACAGGTCAAAATTGATGTGAAGCAACGGTCACCTCTTATTTCGAGTGTTTTGCTTTATCTTGTAGGAAATTATCTCTAAAGCATTCTCCCTCACATGGAAAACAATTAGGTGATATGAGCATGGATGCTGGTATATATCACTGTATATATGCGCCACTGAATTCTGCATCATTAATTAGTAGCACACTTTTAGATTTCATTTGAATGCTTTTTTGAAGTCTGAAGCGAATGCTTTCCTGGTTGAATTTTAATTTTAACCTCAATTCCCCTGGCTTGCAGGTACCTGGAAAAAAACCAGAGTTCATTTTTTCTTTCTACCTATGATGGCCCCAAAAGCTATTCAGATACAGATGAGGAATAGGTTCAACTAGTCCATGTGCATGCCTGCTGCAATGATAGGTCCAGCCAGCTTCATTTTCAGTTTTTGCAATTGTTGTATGTTTAGAGGATTACTGTTGTTGATGTGTCAAATGCTTTTGTATGTGTATTTTGTGTCTCCATGAAATGCCTGCAACAGTGTACAAGCTACTTAGTGTACTGTGGCGATCAAATATCTGGCTGAGTGTATAATAATACACTTTCACCTGCAACATGTTTCAATCAACAGTCCACGGTCAACAGAATGAACAGGAGCACTGATGGGGGGGAAAAAATGGATGCTTGGAATATTTGCTTGAAAAGAAATCTGACTATATCTGGATTGTCTGTTTACTGGATGAGGATAAGATTTGGATGCTTGGAAAAATAATTGGATGCGAAGCTAGATCTACCTATATATGCACAGAAGTCCAAAATCATTAGATTTGTCTGATCTAATCACTATTGCAGTCACTGGATTTCCAGCATAAACGCGTAACATCAAATCAGGTCGGTCAAATTGAAGGTGAACCCAACCAAATCCATTGATGGATTCCCTCTGCATTTTCTCTCATGGAAATTCATTTTTTTAAGTCACGCCTTTGAAAAAGTGTCCCAAAGATTTTTTTATTTTTTTATTTTTATTTTTTTTCTCCCAAAATATTCAATCAACCTTTTTCTCTTCTTCCGTTCTCATTTTCTTCTCGCCTCCATTTTTAAAATGATGTCCAGCTAAGTGCATCTCTGCCCTTACTAGTTCTTTTTTAGAAAATATATATATATATATATATATATATATATTTGTTTATTAAAATACATATTGTTATAAAAGTGAAGTTTATGTTGAGATATAATTACATATGTTTATTTTTTTTATATTTACTTAAAATTTTTTATATATTACAATAATACAGTATACATTGTTATCCCAATATATAGGTGATTGGAAAATCATTTCTAAGATCCCGAGGAGCTGCAAAAACTGATTTTGAGTGTATCAATATTCTCTGTTTTTATTTCACCTCCAGTGAAAAAGTATGTCGACCCCCCTACCCGTCATCACAGGTGACAGAAAAGAGGCCAGTAAACCTATAGCTGCACTATTTGAAAACGAAGAACCATGTGGTATTTGTAAGTTCACATACATTGAGGATTGAAGTTATAACTTAAATTAACATGTTTACACTGACTGTGCTACATGCCTCCGAACATGGTTTGAATAGCATCATATTTACTGTACAATCAATAAAAGTGCATATTGCATTTAAGCTTTGTTAATAACTACACAAAAAGTTCTTTTTTTCTTTCCGCATACTTCAGCAGCGCATGTACCTTCTTAATCCTAGCATACATATTTTGATGATGTAAATACTTAACAAAGTTGCAAATCATTATGGATAATTTGGAACATGTGGTGCTTGTGGATTAGGAATATGTGGGACGTCGCTATCAAATTTAAACAGGTACTTAAAGGGCTAATTTAACATATGGTTAAGATTTTAATGATAAGTTATTATAATTTTTAGAGGATAAAAAATCTATTAATTTTGTTCTATTTACATTTGTTAAAATTGAGATAAAAAGTCAGAATAAATGTTATCTCAGCCTTTAAGTGGAACAAAATATCCTCATTTTTCATTTTAGAAGACAACTGTCCGCAGTTTATCCAAATTATTTTTTATACCAAACGGGGATAAAGTGAGGGGAATAAGTTGTCCTCCCACTCACTTTCCGTATAATTACCCTTCATCCCACCACTTATTCCCTTGTCAAACCAGCCCGAAGTGAATAACAAAGTCTAGGACAAAACTATTGCAAAAAAAACCTACTTGTAAATCAACTTTAAGGCAATGTTACAACTTAGAATATTCGGAGATGGAGATATTAGATGTCTTTATCCTTGAACACAGTAAAGATGTTGATCCAAAATTCTCTGTTTCACAGTGCATCACGCATTTCGTGAGACAATTCTGTGAAAAACATTAGATGCTCTAAAATAGGGAGGACTACAAGTCTACAACAATCTTCCATTTTACTCATCAAGATTATTATAATTTTTACTAAAAAGTATACTTCTCCAATAAGCGGAGGGAGGCGCAGAAATATTTCTTATATGCTTTCATCAATGAAATATATGCTCTACATAATGAAGCATATTCCCGATTTGAGATGAATTTATTTTTATATGTTCATGTTGTTTTCTTTGTTTTTGTGCTCCGAAAGAGAGGGAAAAAAGGATAATGTTATATTCAATCCATTTTTCAATTCTAAATCCAGTTTATAAGTACTTTGAATTTTTAAAAAATAGCACATGTTATTATAAAAAATGAAACATATATTCCAATGAGTTGTATGAATACATTTATAGAAAATATACAAAATTTATCAAAACATATACTTCGCTATTGCGAGTACAAGCTCTGATAATAATCTATCGATATATATAGGACTGAAAATGAGACTGGAATAAAACTGAGTAACAGCAAAAAAAAAAAAAAAAGTCTAGGGAGTAGCGGAAAGAAATGACTCCCAGACCACCTGAAACAAAGGAATTGAAAACGGGCAGTACTCAAAATTAAACAAAAACAATCATGATCAACTCTCACAAATACTTCCAAGTTGGGGGAAAAAGAGAGGTCCAAAGCATAAATATGCCGGGGAAATTACTTGTAAATCTTGCAATTTCTCATACATTTGAAAGAAGCTACAATTATCCATGCCAAGCCATAATCGTCCATTTGACATGATAAAAGAACTTTATACATAAGTGGCCTGTGGAACAAAACATGCGAGACTGCAAATTCTAGTAAGCTATAGCCCACAATCCCTTTTCTGGAAGATGAGCATCGAATAATTACAATCAGCCAAGAATACCTCAGGCACCTCCAGGGTGATGACCAATAGCCCAACCAAAACGTCCTTCCGCAACTGGTTTTTTCAATGCAACAAGACAGAAAGCTCACTGCCTGAGTTCTTCACCATCATCAGATTTTTCACTCTCTGAAGAATCCACATTATGTTGCCCTTCTTCAGCATTGCTCGTCTTACTCTTCTTTTCTTTCTTTCGCTGTTTCTTCTTCTGACGTTTCAATCGTTTCTTTGCAGTCCGCTCTTCTGCAGCAGTAAGTCTTTCTTCTCTTCTCATATTAAATTCTGCCAATTCTTTCCTTCTCTGGTAGTCAACATCCATCCTTGTAAGCCGATCTTGCTCTCTCCGTCTCATTTGTCGATACTGTTATAGATAAACCAAAATGTGAAAAAATTGGACACTGGAAATAGCACGCTGGATGGGATAAAGATATTCTGAATGCAGAATATGATGAAATATCCTTGGCCCATGTTATCGTTTTAGCTAAATTAATATGGACGTACAAGAGGTGAAGGTGAAAATTGAGGCTAAAATACCTAAAAGGGAAAATTAATACAACATTAGTTGACAATCGATTTAGATTGGTCAAGCATGCTGTAACAATTTCAACATTTGTAGAACTGAAACAAGTTTATACATTCATCAAAGTGGAACATCACTGACAGCTTTATATACATTTGTTCAAATGCTTGTGGAGGAAGAAAATACCAGTGCAATTTATGTAAATGATAAAATGCAAATTGCTTACAAGCTATAGTGAATAAACAACTCACGCAGTCAATCAGAATATACCCACCACGTAGAGAAGAGGAAGAGGGAGAGGGAGAGAGGCCTCTTACTACATTTGTTATGACTCGATGACACATTTATTACACCTAGGTAGATTGGGCAATGCCTAGGCACATATTCAGACCCTGGCCCCAGCCCAATATATGCCAGTTAGGAGGGTAGGCGCCAGAATCATATGGGTCACCTACACATCTAGGTGATGCCTAATTGTTACCCAAACAACTATGTGACAAACAATTTTATATAAATTCATCATATGTTCCATCATCTTCTATTGTAACTATCTCAAATCTAATAGTCATCATCTGCAACTTTGATATCTTAAGAGCAAAGGTTGTCTCATTTGTGCTGATTTCATCCCTCATTAGGAATCTCAAGTGTGGAATAAGATTTGACAAAATTTTCTGGGGTAAGGGCATTAAATAATGCATTCAACATTTGGCATTTAGATTACTCTTTTTTCTTCTTTTTTTTAGTTAAATTTAGATTACTCTTTTTAATTCATCATCTGTTCATTTAATCATATCTTTGATATTGGTTAATAAACCAAATTTTCTTTAGGTTCCTTCCATCCATCTTTAAAAATCATCCAGACTCTATTGTCTAGTGAACTCAGAATGGCTCACATCCTAACCTTCCAATAGTAAGGGTCCCCAAGAGACCCGAAAGCCCGTCCCGGGCCCATTCGCGGCCAGGCTGGCCCATTTTCAGGGCAGGCCAGGCTCAGGCCTAATTCTAGGGCCCAGGCCCGCCTGAAATGGGCCCATTCGGGATGGCCCGTGGGGGCAATACAATAAATGAGTCACATGCACTTTTATGTAATTTTTATTTGAATTGTGGTTGAATTATGCAAATTATTGACATTTATGTAGGAGCTAACCTAGTTAGATACATGTAGTTATTTAGTTTTTCAAGTAACCAATTCATTTAATATTTTTATTTTTGAAAATTCAATAGATGTAAATATTTTTTTCAACATTATACTTTCAATTTTGTGTTATTTTAACATTTATATACAAATGAACAATTAAAATTCAAAAGAAATAAGATATTTAAAATCAGGGCCCGCAGACCCGCCCGTGGGTCCGAAGCCCGGGCCCGGCCTGGGCCCATTTTTTGGCTGCGGGCTCGCAGGCCTGGACCTTGTTCAATGGGCTGGGCCGGCCCGTTGCCAATGCCTATCCAATAGCATAGTTGCTTCCATCAAACAACAGGTGTCATTCCCTCCTTTGATTTGCATTGTTGCACCAGAGGAAGTGAACTCGAATCTAGCCCAGATTTTAAAATATGAAGAGAGATGACATTCTGACACCAATTGAGAGTACTATAGTCAAAATTCCAACAGTCATTTAACATATACTGAAATGCAAAAGAAATCAATAGAAGAAAGAATTAAAGAAAAACAAAATTCATAATTTCATTCATAAACCTTCTAGACTCAACAAAGAGAAATATGTAAAATTAGTTCAACTAGAAACACAATGCCAAAGAAATTATATTAAAGCACGCATGCCATAAAATCACACACTTAAACGGCAGCACCATGCAAGAAAAACATATGCCAAAAACAAGAAATTTTTTGAAATATGAATCCCATGAAAAAATTTAAAGTCATAGCACCATCTTTGATGGCCTCTAGGAATCCTACCTATGTTTTGGACAATAAATAGGGAAGTACCCTCATCATAGCTAATTTGATCACCTCACCCACAAGTCAACACGGCCCTCACTACCAATCAAAAACATAGTGGCATGGTAAGGGAAAACATAGGCAACCTTACCTTTATTTTGAATGGTCCCCTTGAAAATTACAACACCTTTCCTTTAATCCCTTGAGCATATAATCTTCCCATTGACATATCCCATTGGAATAGCCCATATCAAACTCAATTTATTGCTAATCTCATATTTTTCTTCTCCATGCCATCAGAAATTGTTCCCCCTTCCTCTAGCAAGGGGTGAGCTAGGGAACCTGACTTATAGAGTTCATGATTTCCTGCACTTTGGAAAGTAAACACCGAACACGTTATCTAGACAATTGTTCATACAGCAGACAACAAAGTCCTACTACAACCTTAATTCGAGACGGGACAATAACAAGAAGACGTTGGTCCTTCCTTAATCATGGGACCAGTTCTTATGCACCTTCCTCTTTATTTATTCCAACTGATCTCCCAACACCACCTCAACTAATGGTTAACATATAACCTCTCCAACTGCAGTTTTCATTTCTTTATTATTAAAAAAAAAATGTATATCCTGGTCCCACCAAATTATGCTCAAATATCCACCAAAAATCTTCCTCGTGGTGTTCTCTCTCCGTGCTCCATTGTTTTACTTCTAGGCTCACTCCAATGCTCTTCTCAAGCTATCTAGATACCCAAAAGTCCTAATAGCAAGGTGGGAGCACTACCACTAAAGCCACAGCAATCTGGAGCCATAGAGAACCAATGTCTGGGTTGTTGCCCACACTTTCATTTCCATAGTCATTTTCTCAATCTGAGATTTTTCCATCAAATAACAACTTCAAGATTTGTTTCAAGGAAAAGGACTAAGAAAGAATTGTTGCACTAGATCCATACTCTCCAAATACCTTATAAGATCTCCAAACAGGGCTATCCAGCCATAGCGAGAAATGGTACAAAAACTTCACTTTGATACACCGACCCATACAAGGAAGAGACCAACAAGGGAGCATCAAAGAAGATGAATAAAAAGACTCTTACTCAAAACACAAACTCAGACTTCAATTTGTGGAGGCTATTTTCAAAGTTGCCCAGACAACTAAGATATTTTTTCTAAAAGAAAACCGGACAACCAAGATATTTTTTTCTAAAAGAAAACCAGACAACTAAGATATAATTCTCAAATTTGATGCTCTTTCCCATCAACAAAGGAGTCTTATTTATATGCCTCTAGGCTATATAAAAATGGTGAGATTGAATAAGATCTAATCAAAGTAAGAATGTTAAAGCCATTAGAGGATCAACGATCCATCATGACCATTTGCATCGTAATTGTGCGGATTAATGGTGACAATTAGGATGCTCTAACCGTCAAAAGATTGATGGTCAAGGATAGCGATTGTATGATGATTTCTAGCCACCATATATGTGTGCAACCTTCTCCAAGCGCACATTACACTAGGGTATCTCGGGTCTTCAATCCTATGTAAGATTAATCGAGTCATGGATTTGGACCCAATCTGCATCATTATCCCTTTGTGACTATTCTATCCTTTTCTCAACCATCACTTCAAAGATTGATATTTCTTACTTTAAAGTTTAAACTCCAGCCAAACAGGATCTCCACAATCCATAACAAATAAAATTTCTGATGATTTGCAAATAACCAGGTCTTCAGCTAATCTTCACTTAATGTCCATTGCCAACACCAAAAAATTTGATCAAATAGAATACAGACAGCTTTTTCCTCATCAACTCACCTGTCCCACATTGCGCTTCCATTATTCGCAGTCATATTAAGCTTGTTTTGGCTATCGTTTGTCAAAAGGATTTGTAAATCATTCCTATAGCCTAGATAACCAGAAAAATATTGAAAATTGCTATTCTAAGAATTCATGATGACTAGAAAATGTTAACCGTTGTCCATATGAGATGCAATTCCAGTGAAAAGATGAATAAAAAAACATACTTTTAAACTAACAAAATTTTCTGCAATGGAAAGGTTTCGAGATACTTAACTGAATAACAACGAGCAAACACATGACAGATCAAGTGGAATAGTGGTACTTCATTCAATGTTGGTTTTTAGTTGAAAACTTTGAGGCAAGATTCTTTTATTGATACAAAGGTGATCGATCGCCTATCGTTTCCATCACCAAAAAAAAAAAAAAAAACTTTGAGGCAAGATAAGTTTTCAAGACAAGAAGAAAGTCATGAAGCAGATAAAAGGCAATTATGCCATTCAAATTATTCATTAAAGACAGAAAGAATTCTAACATTTCAAAGAAGCTCACATAATTTTAACTCTTTTTTTTCTAATAAAACGAAAACATACTTGATATAACTTGAAAATAAATCAGATAGATACTTCCTTAGAACATAGTAATTTAGTCAGCCACCTTATCAGAGATTTTGATTGACAATAAATTGAAATCCTTTGAAGGATAGTTCAGAGAAAAAAAAAAAAAAAAAAACAGTATGGTAGGTAACCCTGCAGCGAGGGAAGATCAAGTTTCTGTAGCAACATTGACCAGATGTAATCAATGTCATAATCCTTTATAATGAAAAAATAATATGTTATCTTTTACACTACCGAGTGACCATGCAGCATGATCTCAAAATGCATGACAGAGGTTACATGAACACATTAATTTCGTCATACTCAAGACTGTAACATTAACAAGCAATCCAAAGGGGGCAATCGCAATCAAAGAGGCATCAATCGACGGATGGAAAAAAAAAATCCAATCTAGGGTTTTGCAGCTACAGAGAGGAAGGGGACCTGATGGAAATCGCCGGAGCCGGAGCCGGCGGAACTGCCGGAGGTGTTGCTGACGCGGACGGGGACGTGTTCGATGATCCTGCGGAGCTTGACCTCGAGGTCCTCCTCCTCCTCCTTCAGACCAAGCTTCCCCCCAGTGTACTCCACCACCGCGTTTGGAGCCATCGGTGGCACCGCATCCCTCCGTGACTCAAGTTGCAGAGGTGCGGCGGCGGCGGCGTCACATACCATCTGAAGATCCCTCTCATTTGGTTTCATGGAGCCACCAGACATAACTGCTAAATGAAAAAAAACCCTAGTTCATCGATCGTGAGGGGTGATTCCATTCTTATGTTATTATTTGAATTCCAGTCTCGCCTAGCGATTTTTTTTTTTTTTTTTTTTTGGCGAGTATACTGTTAAATAATATGTTATTTATTTTTATATATCGTAACATATTTATTTTTATATTATTATAATTTTTTTTAATAAAAAAATACATCTTTTTTTTATCTTTTTTAACCTAAATAAAATTTAACTATAAATAATTTTTAACCAAGAAATAAAAATGATATAAATAATCTAACATAATATTTATCATAATGTAAATAATTAAAAAATCATTACCTTAATTTCTTGTTTTTTTTCCGAATCAACCATGCGCCTTTTAACTTTATCTCTTCTTTCATTTTCTTCCAATCAAGATTTGTTTTTTTTTTTAATTTATCATTTTATAATATATATGATTAATTATTCTCAAAATCATTTTATTTCATTTGTACTAAATATTACTAAATACTATATCTTAGATAATAAATAGTTTGTATATTTAATTTTTATGTTTGGATGTTAGATGAAATTTATCATTTTCATGTTAAAATTAATATTTTTTATTTTTATAAAAATTGTATTTGGTAATGTAAAATATACAAAATAAAAAAATAAAGGGTAATTGATCATTTATCTATGAATTTAATGGTTTTAATAGGAATTTGGATGAAAGTTAACTAGGATGGGAAATATGCATGATTTTTACATATTCCAATGGTATAAAAATAAATAGTATGTTTTTGGATGGTATACACGTAAAAAAACCCTTTTTTTATATGTATCATAAAAAATTCGTTAATCATTTTTATATCATTATAAATAGCCTATTTGATTTTATATTTTTTAAATGTTTAAAATTATGCACGCGGGCATATATATATTGTTATTATGGTTAAATTTAACTATTTTTTTTAAAAAAAATCTATTAATATTATTAAAATAACATAGAAATGATCAAAAATATCTTTTTTTTTATTGGACTGATAAGCACTTGTCTTAATATATTAAGGGTTAAGAGCCCAATTAAATGATAAAAGCAACAAGGAAAAGGATCCATAAGAGCACGGTAAAAGAGATATTAACTCGCTCCCAAAGACCAAATGGTCCAAGTCCCCTAAGGTATTAGGTCATTTTCAGTCTTTACTCAAACCTATACTCAAATTTCACTTAAAATTTGAGTAAAAGCTTGATTTGGTATAATGTGTCTCCTACCATCACTTCGTGTTTTACTCAAATCTTTTAAAAAATTTACATCTTCTTTTAATTATTTTCTATAAACATTTTCATAGTCTTTTTCCCAAACTTTTTTACTATTCAATTTCTTTTCCCTTTAAGATATTTAATTTAAAAATTATTATCATCCAATTTTTTTTAAAAAAAAAGTAAAAATAAGAAGTTAAAAAAAAAAACTTAAGAAAGAAGATCATTTTTTTTTGTTTCAAGAAATAGTGAAAATTTTGGGGGTGGAAATGGCATCTAATATAATTCAACTAAAGATAGAGTTGAAGGAAAAATCATTGGAAGAAAATATGGAGATAAGGGATAAAAAAGATATGTTAAAAATTTAAGTAAATATTTGAGTCTCACTTGATTTGGGTAAATATTTGAGTAAAAGTTTGATTTGGTATGGGTATTGGTAAATGGTTGAATTTGAGTAAAGATTTAGGTATAGGATTGGAGATGCTCTTACAAATCTATCATATTGGAAAGAAATATCCCCATCTCCAACATAAAAAGTATGAAAGATCAAAAGTACCTTTATCTTATCATTTTATATATTTGCTCTCATGACATGCATTATTTATTTGATATTATTAAAAATTTATATTTGTATTTATACCATTAAAAATGGAGAATTTCAAATGTAACCAGAGAATGATCTAATTGATTTAAAATCCAAAACAACTATTGCGGGTATAGAATTGTTAGAAGAGCGGGATGAATAGTAATAATTATTAGCATAATAAGAATGCTATTTGATAATGTCCATATGTCTATTGAAAATGCCCCAACTTCAAACCGGGGTGGATCGGGATGATCCAGGAATGCATTTTGATGGTCAAAGCATCAGTATTTGTGAATGGAAAATCATGTGGTTTTCTTCCATTTTAACAAGGAGTCTGCAAAGGGGATCCGTTATCACTTCTTCTGTTCATTGTGGTGGCTAATGCTTTTTCAGCAGGATGATAAAAATGGTTGAGGAGGATGGTTGGATTAGCGGGCTCAAAGTGTCTCCTTGAGGCCCATCCATTTCTCATGTCCAGTACGCGAACGACACTGTGGTTCTTTGTGAAGCGGAGGCATCCATAATTAGGGGAGTTCGTTTTGTCTGCAAATGCTTTGAATTGTTGTCTGACCTTAAAATGAATTACTAGAAAAGTGTGATCATGAATATTAACTGGATCACCTAGCGATGATATGTGCAGCACTTTGTGCAGCTCTAACTGTAGTCCACACTGTTTTTTTGTTTTTAAATACATTCTCCTAATGAAGTATATGCTGTTATACGAAATGAAGTATATATATATTGAGATACAATAATATATTTTTTCTGTTTTGGAAAAAAATTACGTCATACACTACGATAGCACAGTAAATGGGACTACAACCGTGGTTGCAAAACAGGCTGAGTTTATCAGCACTCTTTTTTTTAAGAGTTCTTATACTCAGTTATTTTTATAGTACCAAATACAGTCTCATATACTCCGTTAGTTCCCTCCACTCACTGTAATGAGTTATATATCTCTTTCTATATATGGAAACACTTAATTTATTAAAGTATATATTTCATTTATAATACATGATTTTAAAAAAAATGAAAATATTGGTACACTGTATTTTATATTTTAGATTGTAAAATGGATTGGATGCATCGTTTTCCTTCTCTTCATTTAAATTGACTTTTTGGGGGCCGAAAGCCTACACCTTAAGCTCATGATACTGAAGGGGTAGTAGTTACAAGAAGCAGGTCATCCGCTTCTAACAAATGCAAAAAACCTGTTGGATCCCCATGAGTTTTGACATCCTCTGATCTGGTGCATCTCCTTATCATCTTTGAATCAATTTCATTTTGGTGATTTTTGAAATAAAAAAGTAAAACAAATGAAAAATCTAAAGAGAAGCAATATGTTGGATTCTTGTTTAGAAAATCCACTGTTTACCATGCCCTCTTGCCACAAATGAGTCTTCCAAGTAAAAATAATAAAAATAATAATAATAAATCATTATGCTGTCATCATTAGTAAGGCATCCAACTAACTCAGAATAGACCTAAACAACCAAAAAATCTAATAATGATGAACTTAATAACGGGTGATTGTTAACTGCTCTTCTCGAACATCTATATATTCCGTGTAAGAAGGGGAAACAATTACAGGTGAAATGGATGTAACTGACAAACAAAACTCAAGAGGAACTATCCCTTTCATTGATGAAGGATGACATGTCTATTCTTGTTTAAAATGTGGGTTATTAAAGTATTATCTTAGTTTTGCTTGTGTTGAAGTTAGGGGTGCTGTGACACAAAATCTCTTTTTCAGTCTCATATGCCTCAATAACGCTCACTTATTGTTAGTTTTTTTAAATGTTTTTTAAAAATTAAAGTTTTAAAATTTTATGTTTAATATGAAAAATATATTAAACATACTAAACTTGATCTCTCACGTGCTTTCAAATAATCACCAATTAGCTAAGTATAGGGCTTGGATATAATATGGACAAGGGCTATATATATGGATGTGTATTACATGGCATGTGGATATGGACTTGGCATGATTCATGTGTGTTGGCTAATGGAGTAGGTACATTGCACAACAACCAAGAGGGCGACCCGATGTGAATTGAGGGGGCAACACGAGGTGAACCAAGAGGGCGACCCGAGGTGAATTGAGGGAGTAACACGAGGTGAACCAAGAGGGCGACCCGAGATGAACCATATTTAATGCATTAAATATGTAGAATTCATGTATGTAGAATTTATATGATGAACCTAGGGTGGAATGAAGTATTGAATATGCAAGGTTCTCATTCCAATGAGGCACCTAGGTTGGATACATGAATTGGCCATAATTGAAAGTCCTTTGTTCCTAATTAATTGGGTGTTTTGAATTTGGAGGTGACTCTTGGGTAATCTAGAGGCCTATATAAAGGGACCCATGTATGCCATTTCAGATATCAAAGACACAAAGTGTGTATTCACTCAAAAAGAAAGAGTATCTTGTGAGAGTTGTGAGAGATAGCCCTGACGTCCTATTATTCTAGTAGCCCGAGTGCTTTTGTGGTGATAGAGTTCTAAGCCAGTTTCTGATTCTGCCTAAGCGTGCACTCTGTGTGGGCTTGCTGGATCCTAGGAGCGGTTCGGTTCATGACTTCTGCACCGGGAGGAGCCGAATAACGCTTTAATTGTCGCAGCGGGCTTTGTCGATCCATTCATCTCTCCCTCCTTTTCATTCTCTCTATTGTTTTAGTATTTTATTGTGCTGAATTTTTTGTAATTTCACTCTATTTTCATCTAATCCTGTAACACTTATCTCATTAGAAAATTTTTCATTATACAATTTATTAGTTTATGTTTCATTTTTTTATAAAAACAAAAACATGCGCATCATTAAATATATTATTTTATAAAAAATCAAAACATGAGTGGATTAGAGTGGGGCTGGAAATAAAACTATAGATAATATTTTCCTAAGTTATATATTTAAACATAATAAGAATCATCCGGACTATCCTCTTCCGATCCAATGATCAATCCTCCTCAGCTTTTCCCCAAATAATACAATGTTGACTTAATCAAATAACAGAGAAATCCAGCAAATGAATGTCATAATGTATATGCCAAACTTATTGAGTTTGGCCTCTTCAACCTGTAAACTAACAACACAAGTCCCTCCACCCAACATGAATTTTTATTGTCTATCAAAAGTGTGGAATTATTGATTCATTTTTGTATTTTTTCTACTCTTCCAACTTTTTGCTATTGTCTATTTTGATACGTCTAGTGAAATAGAAATGTACAGAGTTTTCCTTAAAAAAAAAAGTACAGAATTACTAGTAATTAAAGAGAAGGTATTATATTGGTTAAGACCCAACATGAATTTCTGTTATAAGTTTTTTTTTCCAATGCATTATCTAACATATCATAGCACCTATTTGATAGACTGCATGATATAATCAACCTAATCAAAAGAATTAATAGTTTTTGGGTAGGTGGATGTCAAATCAGAAGCGTGTCCCTCTCTTCTCTCTTTAAGAAAAGAGTTTGCCAGCTACAAGTCCATTAAAGAAATAAACAAAAACAGAGCTAATTATATAATATTATAATCCAAAGTCGGTCTCTTCTATTATTACTTGATTACATGGTTGATAACATACTACATGGATAAAACAAGAAAAACATGATGCTTGGAATTCCTGCCTCGTGGAGTAGAATATTTTACAAAGACAAAATAATATATATATATATAGGGACGGTTTCAAAATGTCTACACCATCCTTCAAAAACGTGACGAATGAGAGGTCAAAAAAGGGCCACTATAACTGCTGCTTTTCATAACAAATTGTTGCTGTCTGTGTGCGTCTCAATGTGAAGTTGGGGTCCCCCCTATTGCCTTTTCTATATTCCTTTATGTGTGTGTTTGTTTGTTTACTTGCTTTCAGTGACACAACAACAAAAAGAATTATCATAACTATAAGACTTAGTTTGACATGGAGATAAGAAATTAAGATAAGGAAAAAATTGAATTAAATCACTTGTTATTCCATATGACATAAAAAAATGGGGATAAAGTATGGATAATTATCCACATTTTGAGATAAAAAATGGGGATAGTTTGTTCTGGGTAAAAGGTGGAACAGACTTTGTCCCAATTTTTTATCCTAATTTTGTAAAATTGGGATAACATTTATTACTACCTTTTTCAAGAAAATAAATGAAAACCAAAAAAAGAAATAATGTGCTCAACTAAACAATATTAATGCTCCATTAATAGGAATGATAGATTTGATATTTTTTAAGAAAATTTGAAGTTATTCCATATTTGATCTAAATTCAAGATTGAGGATAAGAAAATAAAAAATGAGGATAATAAAAAACATTATCACATACAAATTTGGATAAAAATAATGATTTTTTTATTCTCATAAATTAGATTAATTTATCCTAAAAATTTATGTCTAAGGGTCCGTTTGGAAACACAGATTGAAAAGTGGCTTTTAGAATAAAGCTGTTTTTTAAGATGATTTTAGACCTTGACTTTTTTTATTTTTATTTTTAATTCAGGAATCAATATTTGAAAGGAGTTTAATGTTTGGCAGAGAAAGTTGTTTTTCAATTAAAAAAATTGATTCCGACCAAAAAGCATTGTTTTTAAACTTTTTAAAACACAGATTTCGAGGAAAAAATTAAAAGGAATCCGATTCTGCAAAAAACTGTCCCATTTGACTGCACGATTTTAGTTTTTCAGCTTTTCAAAAAATAAAAACGCGTCCAAACGCGCAATCAAACGGGGCTATCAAACTAGACCTAAGCGTTTGTGTTTGTCCACTTGCATCAACTAATTCGCATCGGGACTCATTCAAGTTAATAGCTTTGCTCAAACTCTTCTATTGATGCTTTCGCCTCTTGCATTCGTGTCTTGGACATATTTTTCCTTTTGTCTCTATTTTCCCTCCTCTCTCCTTTAAGAACTTCTTCAAACTCTTATAAACTTTGATTATCATTAAAATACTCGGGATAGTAATTGTATACCATTTTTCAAAAGTTAATAGCTTTGCATGTTTGAATTTTGATAACAGGGAGGTCACTTGGATACAGTATGATAAAATTTCAAACTGAAAAAAGATAACACGGTATGATCGAAAAAGTTATATATCAATAAGATTAAGGTCCCATTTAAATTTGCTGTGGGGCCGATTCTATTATGGAAAACTCCACGTAACACTACCACAAATCCAAATAGAAAAGCAGCGTCTGTGTTTCAACATTAAAACCAGCATTTAAATGCAAAAAAAATTAGCATTTGAAACTCCTAAAAAACAATGTTTTTCTACCGTCGCCTGCTTTCCCGAACGTGAAAATTTCCATTGCACAGCCAAACACATCCTCTAAATAGAAATTTTTTTTAAAACAAGTTACGCAAATCAGTATATAAGGACATGTTTGGCAACATTTTTCAAAAGCAGGTTTTAGCTTTTATGGTCACATCAATTCAAATACATCATCATTTAAAAGTTAAAAGCTGTTATTAAACAGGTCAACTTAAATACATCATCATTACTAGATTTTATCTCTAAACTATACCTTGAAATCTGTGTTTTATAAAGCAACCATCATCATTATACCCTCAAATCATCATCATTACACCCTCAAAAGGTGTGGATAAAGCTGCAAAAACTAAAAACTGTTTTTCAAACTATGTTTCCAAGCGCTACCTAAAACTATAAAAAAAATTACAAGTGTTGGACACTTGAAGAACTTCACCGGACATTAAAACTAAAGGAGATTCAATACGTCTTGAATCCCTCAACTTCAATGCAACGGAGCATTTTTAGACCCGGAGATGATTAAATAATTTTGGGCTTATGTCATGTATTCAGGTGTACCCATATCGAACTACCATGAATCCATAGTGAAATTATATTAGGATAACATTTAACTGACAAAATTATTTGAGATTTGATCTTAATTAATAATTAAAATAAATCTCCTAAAATATTGTAACAAACTTTCTTTGTTAGGAAACTACTTGGTGATGAAGTTAAAATTTATGTCTATAAATACCCCCATAAATAGGGAATTCCATGTCGTGGCAATGCATAGCAATAATATAGAGATCTTAGGAGCAGTAGAGAATGCTAGCTAGGAGAAGGAAATTCCATGAGACAGTTTTGTAAGTCTCTTGTCAGTTGTGTATCACAATTTTATTTATAATGAATGCTCTCTGACCCCTGGATGTAGGCTTAGATCAAACCACGTAAAATCTATTTTCCTCTCACTTGGTGATGGTATTTTGTTTTATTTTTAGTTTGTTGATGGCTTCCGCAAATATGTTTCCAACAAGTGATATCAGAGTATCAGGAAATCCAACAATGGTATCAAAACTCTAAATTTTAACACAGGAGAATGACATTTGATGAATGAGATTCATTGATAACACGAGTCGACAATGATATCATAGTTAGAATGTCCAACAACGGTGTCAAATTAGGTTCGACATGAACTCATGAAGGAAACAGGGGCGGACCTGGGGACGATGCCACCCACTGTAATTTGGGGAATAATGATAGGTTCCTTCTAACTAGCGATTAAAAAAATCATAGAAGTTAAATAGGTGCTTTCACAAAGGGTTAAAAGGGGCTCCACAAACGAGACACAAAGTAAAAAAAAAAAATTCAACTGTGCTTTCATATTTGGAGAAAATGTTACAAGAGCTCAACATTTCAATATTTTTAAGGTTTGTTACTTTATACCAAATAAGTGTTCTTGTGGTGTGTTTTTGAATTTTTTATTATTTTTTTATTCAATCTCTCTCTTTATTTTTCTAGGTCAACATCTTGACTTGAAGAAAATTGTGATTTCTCTTATTTAATCTACCAATATTTAGCAACCATAATCATTAGAACACTTATTTGGTTTTAAATTTTTTACTTTGACATAATTTTTTTCTTTTACTATTAAATGGCATCTTTAACAGTTATCAATTTTTTATATACTAATCATTTGTGTCTGTTTAATGTTTTGACCTATCCCCTAATTTTGTGAGACATTTAAATATATATATGGCTCTAAGCCCCAAGATTCATAATTTAGTCTATAATATAAAGACACCTATAACTAAAAAAAATTAGTTTGATTTTCCTGACCATGCATCTTGATAAATTTTTAAAATATGAAAATTCGCATGATTTTCCTGACCATGCATCTTGATAAATTTTTAAAATATGAAAATTCGCATGGGAATGCTTTGATGATAACATGTTGTTATAGACCTTTTAAAAATATCAATGTACTTATGAAGTTTTTTGTGATATTACAATCTTGAATGCAATGTATAGTATTTTTATTGTATTATTGACATTTTATTATATGAAGTATAAATTTAAATTTAATCATGTATTAGTGATGGCCCCCACTAGAAAAAAAATTTGGATTCGCCACTGGAAGGAAAGAAGCACAAAAAAAAAATATCTACACGTATGAGAGATATTATGTATGTATATATAATTATAGTAGGGTTCTTCTTAAGGATAATTTAGTTATTTACTCATTTCTCTTTGTTTTATATATTTGGGTTAAACCCCTAATAAAAGGTTTGATTCATTCCCACAAATTCTTATTTCGACGTGGTATCAGAACTTGAATCCCCTAAGGTCTCGTACTACTACACTCTTGGAAGTCTCACATCCACAAGAAAGGAAGCAGCCCTGCCAATCTATTCAATGCGCACTGCACCACCATTGGGGAATCACTTCCTCCTCCCTCCCATCTTTGGCCTGAACTGGAGGAAAGACTTTGCATGGATAGAGCTAGAACTTTATATTCCAGAAACTCATAATATTCCCTAACATGCATGGTTGACTTATAAATCAACCCCTAGATGTGTCAAACTGTTTATGCTTCATGGTCAATGGTTGGTTAATTGGCTTCTTCTGCTTTAGGTGCATTGGTTTCAGGTGTGGGATGCATCACCCTTCCCTCCACCTGCTATTGCTCTCCAAAACTCTTTTGTAAAAATCTAATCATGTCAATTTTGTATATTTTGTCTAGTTAATTATATCAACGGAAATTTAAATTACAAATAAAAAATTGTACGCCATTTTATAATATGCATAAGTTCTATGTTCCCAAAGATCTATATGATGATGAATTGAGGATCTCAAGTGATCCTAAAATTTGATCATAGTCAGGGGAGGTCCGGGAGGTACCTATATTTTGTGGGCGAAGCAAAAAATATGCATCTCAACCATGCATTAATTGTCAAAACTATTCTCCCCAAATCTCTCCACCAGATTAGAAGTCATCTTCCTAACAACCATCACAACTCAACTTTATAAATTTAAGAGAAAAAAATTCTCATCCATTAAAAGTTATCATGATATTAATTCTCTTGTAAAATAAAGCCAAAATCTCACTACTACTCTCTCCCAAAATCAATCAGGTCTCTAACTCGATGTTAATTTCTCAATCAGCCTATCAGCACATCAATCAGATTTATTCTTTAATTTTATCTTTTATCTTTTTTTATTATTATTTGCATACTTTTATTTGGAATTTAGGAGGGTGTGATGTGTGTTGCATTGGATAATAAGTAGATGTTAACTATAAGATTTAATTATTGAGTTTGATTTTAGGCTATTAAATTGTATGTTACATGGATCATCATGGTTCAAAGTTTATGTTGTTTATTAGACATTATTTGTATCTTGAAAAAACTACTGATCACGCCACTGATCATAGTAAAATAATTAACTACATCCGGCATTGAAAATGACCAATCCAGATTCACACACCCGGCATTAATAAGACATTATGGTTACATATACTCAGATAGTCTCATGTCATGGCATGCATACTACTTTAAAAAAAAATGTGAAACATTAAATATTTTTATATTTATATTTATAATAATGCAAGTGATGGAATGCTGTGATCACATGGAAGCAAACCCGACAACATGCAATTATTATAACCCAAAGCATTGGGCTTAGGGATATATGAAAATCTAATAGTGGGCAGTGGGGGGGAGGGCCCACCGATGGCTACGGAAAGGACGCATAGAATCCAAAGTGCAGTCCAATACGTGAACCACCAGATCATGAACTCTACCACCCATTCATTATTTATCCCTCCAAAGAAAAATAATAGCATAAAATTGTACCATAAAATGCGCCGTGTTGGCTGTCAAGCATACACCACCTTAAATTAAAAAAAACACATCAGATGTGAGTCAATTAAACAAATCAAGATTTTGAAATTATTGGTGAAAGGGCTGTTGCCCAGATTCCATCAAGCATTGCGGTGGTTCCCAGCTTTGTTAGTCCCATTTCCACACAAAGCAGTTGTTTAGGTTATAAAAAAAAACATAGCAAACAAAAAAGAGAACAACATTTGAAATTATTTCATAAACAAGGTTTGTTTGTTATGTAACTTTAAGGCTTTAATTGAGTTTATATATATATATATAGTGCACTAAAGCTCCTTCTCCAAACATCCCACCAAAAGCAAAGCAAAAAGCAAATGCTGAAAACAAAGCTAATTATTTCGGTTGTACTATTACATGTATATATATATCCTTTTGATTATTTTTACCTTTTGGAGTTTGACAAGTTTAAAATGACCATGAACAGAAGAGAACATGCATGACACATTCACACAAAAAGGGAGAGACTGATGAGAAGATTTAAATGGGACCCATGACGTATCCCTCCGTGCGGCGCCATCGACAAACCATTACCTGTAGCATATATGTCTTTTTATAATTCAAACATATATATATATATAGTATAGTATAAAGAAAGGGACCATGTACATGACGTATGAAAACGAAAGAGTGTGGAAGTTGGAGACCAACTTGCATGGGTTGGAGATTTGAATGAATCACTTGTTTGTGCAGATGATCTTTTTTTTCATTGGATACGTTATTTATTTAAATAAATAAATAAAATAGGAGAGGAAGGTGCGAGGTAGACAAGGACTGCTCCGTATTTGTTACACTGATGGGGTATTATTGTATAAAATAATATTATAAGAGAGAGAGAGAGAGGGGGGGGTGGGGGGGAGAGGAAGTAGTGGTTGGGAGGGGAGTATCAGGTAGCGTCCACCACTACCTTCCGTCAGTGGTCAGCTTTACCTTTCCGCGTACATCCACCAACGGCCTCTCTTGTCGTTTAGGGCTCGGTGGGAGTCAGTTGTAAAGATTTGGCTGTTTTTGATTACGCATCGCAACTTCGAGTATATAATATGATGAAAAATAGCACCTTTACTATATTTCCTTTTGATTCCATGGCACGACTTCCGAGGCACGGGGTGGCTTTCCTCGGGATTCGCGCGCTCCAGGGGTAGACAGGTAGCCCCGTATGATTTGAGAATCGTATTAGTCGGCATAATCTTCAACTTAGGTAGTTTTTGAAGAACAATTTTTAATTTTTATGGTTTTATACATATTTTTTAAGAATGTAATGATAATAATTTGATGGTGTAATAATGATGACTGTTTTATGAATCACAAATTTTGAGGTACAGATTTAAATATAAAATTTAGTAATGATGATTTATTTAAATTTACATGTTTGATAACAGCTTTTAACTTTTAAATGATTATGTATTTGAATTGATGTGACCTCAAAAATTAAAAGCTACTTCTAAGATTGATTGTCAAACATACCCTAAAAATTTATATGTCATACTTAATTGATATAAAATGATATATATATTCCATTCAATAAATGAAATTAAGTTATTTTGAATTATTTAATTAAAAAAAAGATTTAATGTCAAATCAAGAGTCATCATCTATACATGGCCGGCTCTGACTATAGGCCGGGTGGGCGAACTCCTAGGGCCCCTTCTTCAAGAGGGTCTCCAAATCCAATCTATTTTGTATCCCTAAATTCAATTTAAAAGTGTTTTGAATTTTTTTAAAATAATATATATCATCTAATAAGGTACATGTTTTTACAATAAGTAAAGCATATACTATAATAAATATCATATATGCATTATTAAGGTGAGTATACGCTCTGATAATTTTCTATCAACGCATATGAGACTGGGATTGAGGCTGGAATAAAAACTATGTGTAACAACACTCTAAAATTAATTTTTTTTTTAAATAACTTGAATATGTCTTCCTATTTATTTTAAATTTATAAGTTTTATTTGAAAATGTAATATTTGTTGATATCATTATGAAAAGTATTTTTTTGTGATTTTTAAAAAATCTCATCCGTATCTTTATATATTTAATATATTTTTAGTATATTCTATTTTATAGGGATTTGTTTATTTTCTATAAAATAAATGATCTTATTTTTGTGATTTTTTTTCCTTTTTAAAGAAGAACTCGATGAGTTTTTTTTTTGTTATATTTTATTTTTAATCATTATTATCATTTTTTTGCTTAATCTTGATTTTTTATTATTAACATGATTAAAACATTTACTTAAAAATTTCAATATACATATATAGGGCCCCATTTTATGAGCTGGCCTAGGGTCCCACCTAGATTTTCTTATCTTGCGTCTATATATATTATAAATCAGCTATCACCATTTTATTATCTTTTATAAATTCTTATTCACATTTTATTTAAACAATAATACGTTTCAAAAATAAATTAAAACACAATTAAACAAAAATCATTTTATCAATATTTATGTTGTAATAGTTAAAATCTCAAAATAATTTAATTTTATATTCAAACTAAGACGGGGTTAAAACATTGACTTTTTAGGTGTCATTTGAATAGAAAAATAAATTCTTTTGAATTTTATTGCAAAGGAATCACTGCATATATTTTCCTTCACTACAAATCCAATCAAATCTTTAGTTCTCCGGAAGTTCATCATCCCAAAATTATGCATGGATGGACCTCGTCTGATTCAATAAAACATGTTTAACACTTTCAGCAAAAGATGGCGCTAGAACTTGATAGAACGAGTGCAAGATATTTTTCCCAAAGCTTTAGCATAGCTACTCTCTGCACCCATCACCTATCTCAGGTAACTTTTCTTGGATTTTTCTCCAACAACTTTCATTATAAAATACACGTCATCAGAAGCTGAAGAAATAAATCACCTCCCTCAGTCCCCCCCTCGACATGAAGCAGATGGATTGTGAAAAGACAAAGGCTATCTTATAGATGGTTTAGATTGGAGATGTCTCTCATCAAAACTGTGATGAAACTGATCGCTCCCATCCAATTTGGACTCATCTAGTCACATATCAAGGAAATACCACGCAATAGAATTGTAATTCTACATTGTAACTCTCGACCATAGGTCACGCGAAGCCCTCGTCGATGATTTATTATTATTATTATTATTATCCCATAATAAATTTTTAAGAAAAATAATCTAGAAAATCTCAGTGCTTTTTAAGATTTTAATTAAAATCATAACTTCTATATTAGATTTAATATATAATTATTCACAATTTTTTTAAATAATAAATTAATCATTCCGTTCTAAAAAATAACTAATATAGGTAATGATAAGCTAAGAAATAGTAAAACTACAAAAATCAAAACAGTTTTTTTTTTTTTTTTTTTGCATATACATAAAAAAAAAATTCTATATTATTAAACTACCCTTTTAAAATGTCATTTTAAAAAGTAGTTTTTGTAAAATCTAAATATTTTGAGTATTATAATAATAAAAAAATAATGTTGAAAATGGTAATTCTAATCCACTGGTAACATAATATCTTAACAAAATAAAATATTTTCACAGGCAAACATGAAAAAAAAAAAAAAAAAAAAGCAGAGCAAAGCAAGGCCCTTTTTATTGCGGCGCACAATAGCGTAGCCTCGTGAGGCACGGTGTTTTCGGGGGGATGCATCTCATATATATTTATTAATCTGAAATTTTTGTTATTATAAAAATAATAATAATGTTGCCAGCCTAACGTTTTCAACGAATCCCGAAGAGATGCTGTCTTTTTCGGGAACCGTAACACAGAGAGACATTTTTGAGTGGGTTCTAGCTGGCATTTTTGACGACGTGTCATCAAATTCAAAAAAAGGAGTTAAAAAATGACGGTTACTACTCCCCCTCCCCTCCTCTCAACCGATGAATGAACCACTTGAACCTCTCCTTCAAATTCAATCTCTCTCTGTTGTTTTTTTTTTTTTTTTTTTTCAAAGTGTCAGAAGTGGACCCACATCTCAACTAACCAACCAACGCTGCCACCGCACGTGGTTAGACGGTGCGGTTTTTGTTTGGATGGTTTGAGAAGGAACCGTCACCGGTTCAACTCGGTAGCCGACACTTCTCACACTTCCTTCCTTTGGTCCCCATTTGATCTCCCTCGTGTTACACGTGCCATTCACGCTTTCAATTATTCAAACCGAGTGAAACCAAAGGATAAGATCTAACGTCACGTTTTTTGTTCTCCTCCCCTCCCTTTCTTTTTTGCTTTCCTTTTCACCTTATTATATACCCCCACATATTGATTTGGGATAATTACGCGGAGATTGTCGTCATATCCGGTAAAATTAAACTGCCGTTACCTGCTTTAGTGATAAGATTGAGTGGTGGAGTCGTTAGCGTGGGTCAATCAGGAGCGTAATGTCACCGGGGTTGACCTGACGTCCAGTCTTCGCCATGACGAGATTACTTGATATGTTTATGTTTGGGCTTTCAATATAATGCACGCTTAGTATTATTAGTATATTATTATTTTTTAATAGAAATTTCAAATAACCCACGTAAACCGTTTGAAATTAATTACAAGACTCTATCTAAAAAATTAAAATAATTATTTGCAAATGATTCTTAATATTTTTATCGTTTCCGATATAAAATGTTTTCATTTCTAACAATTTACTGGAGGTAACATGGATCGTTCTCTTTTTTTTTTTTTTTTAAGGATTTTTAGTTTTAAGTCCTCACAAACCATCATATTTAGTAATTGATCCCTCCCTTCTTCGTATTTAGGTTTTAGTCTCCAAATTTAAATGATAGTTCCTTTTTAGTCCCTGAGAGGGACCTATCCATAAATTATTTAATTTATTTTTTAGTCCCTGTGAGGGACCTATCCATGAATTCTTAATAGTTTTATATACATCTTTTAAAAGTGTAATGATAATAATTTGATGGTATAATAATGATGACTGTTTTATGAATCACAAATTTTGAGGTACAGATTTAAATATAAAATATAGTAATGATGATTTATTTAAATTTACATGTTTGATAACAGAATTTTTAAATTTTAAATGATTATGTATTTGAATTGATGTGACCTCAAAAATTAAAAGCTACTTCTAAGGTTGATTGTCAAACATACCCTAAAAATTTATATGTCATACTTAATTGATATAAATGATATATATATTCCATTCAATCAAAGAAATTAAGTTATTTTGAATTATTTAATTAAAAAAAGATTTAATGTCAAATCAAGAGTCATCATCTATACATGGCCGGCTCTGACTATAGACCGGATAGGCGACCGCTTAGGGCCCTTCTTCAAGAGGGTCCCCAAACATCCAATCTATTTTGTATTCCTAAATTCAATTTAAAAGTGTTTTGAATTTTTTTAAAATAATATATATCATCTAATAAGGTACATGTTTTTACAATAAGTAAAGCATATACTATAATAAATATCATATATGCATTATTAAGGTGAGTATACGCTCTGATAATTTTCTATCAACGCATATGAGACTGGGATTGAGGCTGGAATAAAAACTATGTGTAACAACACTCTAAAATTAATTTTTTTTTTAAATAACTTGAATATGTCTTCCTATTTATTTTAAATTTATAAGTTTTATTTGAAAATATAATATTTGTTGATATCATTATGAAAAGTATTTTTTTGTGATTTTTAAAAAATCTCATCTATATCTTTATATATTTAATATATTTTTAGTATATTCTATTTTATAGGGATTTGTTTATTTTCTATAAAAGAAATGATCTTATTTTTGTGATTTTTTTTCTTTTTAAAAAAGAACTCGATGAGTTTTTTTTTTGTTATATTTTATTTTTAATCATTATTATCATTTTTTTGCTTAATCTTGATTTTTTTATTATTAACATGATTAAAACATTTACTCAAAAATTTCAATATACATATATAGGGCCCCATTTTATGAGCTGGTTTAGGGTCCCACCTAGATTTTTTTATCTTGCGTCTATATATATCATAAATCAGCTGTCACCATTTTATTATCTTTTATAAATTCTTATTCATATTTTATTTAAACAACAATACGTTTCAAAAATAAATTAAAACACAATTAAATAAAAAATTATTTTATCAATATTTATGTTGTAATAGTTAAAACCTCAAAATAATTTAATTTTATATCCAAACTGAGAGGCGGGGGTTGAAACATTAACTCTTTTAGGTGTCATTTGAATAGAAAAATAAATTCTTTTAAATTTTATTGCTAAGGAATCACTGCATATATTTTCCTTCACTCCAAATCCAATCAAATCTTTAGTTCTCCGGAAGTTCATCATCCCAAAATTATGCATGGATGAACCTCGTCTGATTCAATAAAACATGTTTAACACTTTCAGCAAAAGATGGCGCTAGAACTTGATAGAACGAGTGCAAGATATTTTTCCCAAAGCTTTAGCATAGCTACTCTCTGCACCCATCACCTATCTCAGGTAACTTTTCTTGGATTTTTCTCCAACAACTTTCATTATAAAATACACGTCATCAGAAGCTGAAGAAATAAATCACCTCCCTCAGTCCCCCCCTCGACATGAAGCAGATGGATTGTGAAAAGACAAAGGCTATCTTATAGATGGTTTAGATTGGAGATGTCTTTCATCAAAACTGTGATGAAACTGATTTGGACTCATCTAGTCACATATCAAGGAAATACCACGCAATAGAATTGTAATTCTACATTGTAACTCTCGACCATAGGTCACGCGAAGCCCTCGTCGATGATTTTTTATAATTATTATTACCACATAATAAATTTTCAAGAAAAGTAATCTAGAAAATCTTAGTGCTTTTTAAGATTTTAATTAAAAGCATAACTTCTATATTAGATTTAATATATAATTATTCACAATTTTTTTAAATAATAAATTAATCATTCCGTTCTAAAAAATAACTAATATAGATAATGATAAGCTAAGAAATAGTAAAACTACAAAAATCAAAACAGTTTTTTTTTTTTTTTTTTTTTTTGCATATACATAAAAAAAAAATTCTATATTATTAAACTACCCTTTTAAAATGTCATTTTAAAAGGTAGTTTTGTAAAATCTAAATATTTTGAGTATTATAATAATAAAAAGATAATGTTGAAAATGGTAATTCTAATCCACTGGTAACATGACATCTTAACAAAATAAAATATTTTCACAGGCAAACATGAAAAAAAAAGAAAAGAAAAGCAGAGCAAAGCAAGGCCCTTTTTATTGCGGCGCACAATAGCGTAGCCTCGTGAGGCACGGTGTTTTTGGGGGGATGCATCTCATATATATTTATTGATCTGAAATTTTTGTTATTATAAAAATAATAATAATGTTGCCAGCCTAACGTTTTCAACGAATCCCGAAGAGGTGCTGTCTTTTTCGGGAACCGTAACACAGAGAGACATTTTTGAGTGGGTTCTAGCTGGCATTTTTGACGACGTGTCATCAAATTCAAAAAAAGGAGTTAAAAAATGACGGTTACTACTCCCCCTCCCCTCCTCTCAACCGATGAATGAACCACTTGAACCTCTCCTTCAAATTCAATCTCTCTCTGTTGTTTTTTTTTTTTTTTTTTTTTTTTTCAAAGTGTCAGAAGTGGACCCACATCTCAACTAACCAACCAACGCTGCCACCGCACGTGGTTAGACGGTGCGGTTTTTGTTTGGATGGTTTGAGAAGGAACCGTCACCGGTTCAACTCGGTAGCCGACACTTCTCACACTTCCTTCCTTTGGTCCCCATTTGATCTCCCTCGTGTTACACGTGCCATTCGCGCTTTCAATTATTCAAACCGAGTGAAACCAAAGGATAAGATCTAACGTCACGTTTTTTGTTCTCCTCCCCTCCTTTTCTTTTTTTTTTTTTGCTTTCCTTTTCACCTTATTATATACCACACATATTGATTTGGGATAATTACGCGGAGATTGTCGTCATATCCGGTAAAATTAAACTGCCGTTACCTGCTTTAGTGATAAGATTGAGTGGTGGAGTCGTTAGCGGGGGTCAATCAGGAGCGTAATGTCACCGGGGTTGACCTGACGTCCAGTCTTCGCCATGACGAGATTACTTGATATGTTTATGTTTGGGCTTTTCAATATAATGCACGCTTAGTATTATTAGTATATTATTATTTTTTAATAGAAATTTCAAATAACCCAGATAAACAGTTTGAAATCTATCTCTCTCTCTTCTCTAAAAACATGTGTAAATCCAAATAACAATTTTAATTAAAATAATTTTATCTTTTTAAATTAATGACAAGACTCTATCTAAAAAGTTAAAATAATTATTAGCAAATGTTCTTAGGCCTTGTTTGATTGTGTGTTTGGGTGCGTTTTTGTTTTTTGAAAAGCTGAAAAGCTAAAATCGTGCAGTCAAATGGGGTAGCTTTTTGCAGAATCAGAAGCTGGATTCCTTTTAATTTTTTTCTCGAAATCTGTGTTTTAAAAAACTCAAAAACAATGTTTTTTTGTCGGAATCGATTTTTTGAATTAAAAAGCAACTTTCTTTGCCAAACATTAAACTCCTTTCAAATATTGATTCCTGAATTAAAAAAAAACATCCTAAAAAAATCAAGGTTTAAAATCATTTTAAAAAATAGCTTTATTTAAAAAAACTGCTTTTCAATCTGTGTTTTTAAACTGACCCTTGATATTTTTCTCGTTTCCGATATAAAATGTTTTCATTTCTAACAATTTACTGGAGGTAACATGGATCGTTCTCTGTTTTTTTTTTTTATTAAAGTGAATAGAAAAAAATTGATTTTTATTTTGTTTTTGAGCGAGCGTCAGATGGAAGGGAATCATGTGGACCTTGGAAATATGGAATGCAACGAAACACCGTTGTTGCCGTGCTCCGTCTCGGGAAAGCAAAGTATTATTTTGTGCGTTCAAAGTTCCAACTACCATCAGAAGAGAAATAATGAAAAAAAAAAGAGTAGGCGAAGATTAGGCTTAACAAATCGACGGTGTGTATCCGTTGGGGGACAATCTAATCCAGGCCATGTGAAGCCCCTCCTTTAATTTATCGAATGTGATGTAAATGACGCTTCTGTCCTCGCATCCTCTTCTGTCCCGTCACGTACGGAAGACAGTTATTTTTGTTTGTCGTTTTTTAAAGTGTCGTGTGTCGGGAGAAAACCAGACGGACCAGCTGGCGATGCGTACACGTGTGGCCCCCGATGCGGTGAAGGCTGTAGCACGTGCGGATCCGCACGAGGCGTGAGCCATACGTGGTGGTGGACAGCTGTCCCACACAACGGAGAGTAACCGCTACTAGTGGTGGTGCATTGAAAGTACGATTCCCTAAATCCCGCCTCACTATTTTTTTTTTCTTTCTTTGTTCCCTTAACCTTATCTGGACTCTTCTATACTTTCTTTTTTTTTTTTTAAGTTAAATTATGTTTGCAGATTAATTTTTGCATGATTTTATTGGTTATTACATCAATTTTCAATTTGAACTGCATTAATAAGAGTTTTTTTTTTTTTTTTACTCACGAGAAACCTATTTTTTTTTAAAACATTGGATACACAGAATCAACCGTTTAAGGATACTGTGGATCAGATGAATTCTGTATATTTGTGTTCTAAAAATAGGAAAAAAAAAAACCGATACTGTGAAAATTAATAAATTGGGGTTTGTTTAACTATTTCGGTATAATATAAGAATGAGTCATTTTTTTTTGGTATCGTTGTGTTTTTTTAATTATTCTCTTTAAAAAATTGAATAATAAATTTTTGTTGTTTGTTGATAATAAATATATCGTGAATAATAAATAAATAATATATGAATAAAGATTTATAAAAATGAAAAATTGATTTATCAAGACTCTCTAAATTAATTGATTTAATAGATTATAGAAGTTATGAAATAAGATTTGGCGTAGATCTCTTTTATACCAGTTGAATAGATTTAGTGTGATAACTTCTGATATATTCTGGTATATTTATATTATTTGTAAACAGATAATTTTTATCTCTTTTATTCCTTTACCCCCGTATGAGGTGAGAAATAACTCAAGAATAAGGAAAAATACAGGAAAATATTAAAAAAAAGTTATTTGTTTTAGTTGTTTGTTTTGACAGAATAAACCCCGATAGTTATGTATGGGTAAGCTAGAATAAGTTTTGATAACTATTATAAGGAAATGTTAGAATTACTTATCAGGCCTTATCTATGCCAATGGATAAAAATACTCTTCTCTGTCATTTTGAAAAGTTTATCTTACCTAACAGTCGTCTCACACAGATTTCAAAAACTGTGACATCTATCAAATCAATCATACATTTCTCACACTATTCCCAGGGGTATAATTCTCATTTAAAAAGTCATAAACTCTTATTCATCCCTTATCAACCATTTATCATCACTTTATCCAAGATGAATCAAACAACAAAAAAATCATTTTTACGTTTTCCAATGAGAATAACAAAAAATACAACCAAACAAAAAATTACTTACTCAGTCTGAATTGTTATCTATCCTAGTATAGCTATCAAGAGCGAATAACTCAATCTCACACTCTATTCAGAGGGTTATACTCTTTTTTTATTCTGCATCCAAACCGGGGGATTGGGTTGCTGAATGGGGTGGTTGTTGTGTGAATGAAGAGATAAACACATGACTAGGTGAGTCAAAGGTGGAGGAAAAGGGACATATGAAAAACAGCAAACACACACAGAAAACGCCAACAACTGGAAATTAGGTGTGGTGGGTACGACGTACGAGTAACAGAAAGGAGATACGGATCGGTTAGGCCCCCTTATCTGCATTCATTCAGTACAACCATCACCTGTTTGTTTTTGTTTCTTCAATTATCACAGCTTTCAAAGGATTTATTATTTGAGATACCTGTCCATCTTCAAGGTGTCATTTACAACAAAGTCCCTGAAATACGTGAATTTCATGGTACTCCGAATTAATTTTTGTTTCAGGGTGAGTTAGGTTGTATGAATTAACAGTTTATGCGTTTACAAGAAAGTAGATTTTACAAAAGCTAGAGAAGCAGCTTCATACACATCTGTTTTAAAATTCAACATTTCGCATAAATCAGTTTTACAATTGTAAAACTAAACGCACCCATAGTTTGAATATGTTCTCATCATATTTTATTGATATGCTCAGAAAACTTGAGAATAAAATATTATAAGGTCTATTTTGCAATTTTATTTTTTTTCACGACAAACATAAAGTAAAAGAAAAATAATATGTTAAATTGCGTGTGTAATTCATGTTCTGTTAATGTGCGGCTTCACTAAATGATACATACTCATATACAAATTGAATTGTATATTAAAATATATTAGTGTATGTATATATTTATTGAAAAAATAAAAAAACTTACAGTATCATATATTATAAATTTATGATAGAGTCCATCCACTACAATAGTGGAAGACATTGCGTTATCATAATGTACCTACAGAAGAGGCTGTAAAATAGATTGAATGTATCAAGGCTCCAGAAATTATTACTCAAAATTTGACCCAATCCAATAAACCATAAAAATATGTTTTCATTTTTTCTAGACCCCACTCGAAAAATGATAGGATGATATGTACAATTTTGATTGGTTTTAAATTAATTGGATTAAATATTAGTTTTTTTTTGTCATGGTATCATAACTTTTTTTTTTGGCCTTGATTAAGGAAGAAGCAAAAAATCAAAAATACGAAACCTGCTTAGTAAATATTCAAAATAAATCCGGTTTTTATTATTGTTCTTTAATTCTGTTTATTTATGTTTTTTTCTCAAATTTTCTACCTTCTTTTATTCTAAGATTTAATGATCTCAAATTTGTGCTATGCACATCAATATTATATTCTATCTAATCTCTAACATATGATAACATTTAATGAGCTCGATTTTTTTGTTATCCTATATTATCTTGAATGATCCACTTCATATTTAACATTTTGTATTTTGGTAATTTTATTTTATATGACTGGTTGTTGTGCTCTCAATAAATATTTTGCTTAAGAATGTTATTGTGCGGCTCTCAGTGTATAATTTGCATTAATGAAACTAATTTGTACCCCTACTAATTAAAGATTATATTATTCTTTGTATTAATATAATGATGACAATCGAATTTTTTTTTAAATTACAGTAACGAGAACACAAGGTTACTCAAAAGTTAATAAATAAATCTAATATTATAATCCAACAGTTATGCCTAAAAAAAATCTCTAAAATAAATTTACTATAAAGTACCGTGGAGGTAAAAAATCTTCATCGCAACATGTGTCATGTTAGGGCTGATGTGTCACACTAAGATTGATATGTGCCGCCTGTGGGACTCACGAATCTGAATCCGGATCCTTAGTCATGATGGCGCTCCCGAATGTGTCGACACGACTAAATCCAGGGTTTAAGCGAACAATCTTGCAACTTACGAAAGGATACCATCGCGAGTAGTCTAAGGCACGACCAGATAAGAGGTCTGGTCGGACGACCTTACTCATCGGGGATGGGCAATCTAAGGCACGGGTTTGGATCATCTGTTTGTTTTTTTTGTACTTGTTTTGTGCTTTGATCAATTAGACGGTCATAAATTCATCATATAAAATGGATCCATTTATCCATTCATGATTTGATATATTTATAATCGTTTGATTTTAATTATGATGATGTGGCAATCCCACAATAAAAATCAAGTAAGATACAAGCAAGAAAAAACAAGCAGAGGATCCAAACCCCTTAGGCACAACCAGACACGAGGTCAGATCGGTCGACTTACTCCTCGCAGACATACTATGAAACGTACGGGCCAGCATATCAAGAGACCCCGAGCAGAATGGAGAAACGGTCAGAAGACCACTAACGCTTGTAACTGCCAAGTGGTTATTTAAGGCTAACTACCAGCAAAACGTGAGTAATCAAGGGCCGACGTGTAGCATAAATACTATGGATGTTTTCGTGAAAAAACCCCACTAAACACTTAGTGGCAAGACCGTTACAAGGATAATAAAGTAACTACGTGTGACTTGATTCTCAAGGAATACGTAGGCAGCCTATAAAGAGGTCGCGCGATAGCACTTTAAAGACAATCGTTCATTGAGTCGAGCACAATCAGTCATTGAGTCATTTCTACATACCTAGTCAAATAATCCTAGTCAAATACAGTAAAAAAATTCATATATTCCAAGTTCATTTCCCAAAAGATTCACAAATTTAATTAAAGGGAGAAAATATACACTTCAAGTACTATAAAATAAGGCGTGAAGGATAATGTTACCTTGAGTCCAAGATTAAATAAATATTTCAATTAATAGAATAATATCAATATATCATTTATAAAAAATATAAAAAAATTTCAAACAGATGTAAGCCTGCATTAAAAACTATAAAAATGAATAAGTATAAAAAGTTGCTAAGCTCTCATTTGATTAAGTATAAATTTTTATCCACACATTATTTAAATTTTATTCAAATAATAAAAACTATATTATTAAAGTTTTTTAATAAAAATAATTAAAAACACAAAAAAATAACTTTTTTTTAAACTTCATAGCAATTTAATTTTCTATCCAACGTTAAATTTGAAAAGTATATATATCATTATTATATTTATACTCTTCAGGGGCCGTTGCAAATAGACGTATCAGAGCAATTTTGTGCAAATATTTGAAAAAATAAGCATTAAAAAAAAAAAAAAAAAGACATCTAATGGGCAATCAATCACACATGCGTTTTTATTTAAATTTTATAATAATTAAAAGAAAGATAGAGGGGAAGGGAGTGGGAAGGTCGGTCAAGGGTATACAGAGAGAGAGAGAGAGAGAGAGAGAGATGAGAGGGGGACGGTTTTGGCAGTTCAAAAGTATGACTGGCGCGTGTCGGTGGTGTGAATGGCCGTTAGATGGCAGGTTTGACAGCCTGGCCTGACAGTATGGCAGTAATGAATCCCCTTCCGATTCGGCGACCTCTCTTGTCCTCTTTCGCCAGCTCATCACTCACTCCCTGCCATCTCTCTCTCTCTCTCTCTTTTAATTAAATAATTCAAATCGAAAGAAAAATTGCCCACGTAAATGCCATACAGCCTGGCTCAGTCAAACTTCATCCCTCCCTTCACATTTTTCGTATTTGTTTTCTTCTCTTTGTCAGCTTTAATGTGAAAACCATATAATATACAATAATATAATATAATATTGATTGTGTCCCCTTCAATAAAACCGTTTCCGTTTAATAGAATCTAATCTAAATATATTATCTATCAAAGTTTTTGCAAAACATAGATATCTTCCCATTCAAAGGCGGCCGGGGTGATGACATTTTTATACAGCTGTGGTGAGTACGACTTTCCAACTGCAATCCGAGGATGGACCCTACACCTCTCAAAAACAGACGGCTCTGATTGCAAATAAAAGTCCGTGTGCGCGACACAACTGGATTTAACTTTTTTTTTTTTTTTTCTTCTCTCTCCGTCTTATAATCGTTAGATATTAAACTGACGGTGACGTTAAAAAATAAATAAATAAATCATTAAACATTCCGCTCAACCTTATCTCTAATCGCAACAACAGCTGTTACAAAAAAACAACAACTGATGAGATGGTTTTCACGAATCAGACGGTTTACTCATGAAACAAAACACCAGGGAGAAAAAAACAAAAAAACACCAAACTTTCATAATCAACTAAAAATCTTCCACATGAAGCCTGTTATTCTCACACCAATGGTGTATAATATTAGATGGGGGTGTGTATAAATTTATGAAAATATATAATAATATATTTTGAGCGAACAATAAATAAAGAAAGAAGAAGAGATTAACACGTGTAGTTGTGACAGCTGTATGCAAGCAACTGCCTTCCTGGAAGAAGCGGTAGTACGTGTTTACGCTCTATGACCGGTTATCCTAACCGGTTCATCCGTTCACCTCCCCCTCCCAGTGCTTATCCCCTTATATAACAGATTGTTCTCATCTAAAAGCACACTCGGGTTCATCCTCAACGGATTCTCATTTTTTCCGTTAATATTATTATTATATCATCCCTTCTTAAGAAAAACAAACATGGCGTCCCCGTCAACACCATCATCTACTTCATCTCGGAAGGATCTCGACCGAATCAAAGGTCCATGGAGTCCCGAAGAGGACGACATGCTCCGAAACCTAGTCAAGAAACACGGGGCGAGGAACTGGTCCCTCATAAGCAAATCGATCCCCGGTCGGTCCGGCAAGTCTTGCAGACTCAGATGGTGCAACCAACTCTCGCCCCAGGTCGAGCACCGCCCCTTCACGACCGAGGAAGACGAGACCATCATCAACGCCCACGCCAAGCACGGCAACAAGTGGGCGACCATCGCGAGGTTGCTCGCGGGAAGAACGGACAATGCGATCAAGAACCACTGGAATTCGACGCTCAAGCGCAAGTGTTCCCCGACATCCGCTTCCGATGTCGACGCCGGCGGCGCTGATGGGATCCATCAGCAGCCGCCGCCGAAGAGGTCGTCGAGCGTCGGACCGGCGGTTTCGGCCGGGCTTTGTTTGAGCCCCGGAAGTCCTTCCGGATCGGACGTCTCGGATTCGAGTCTGCCGTCGTCGCACGTGTTTCGCCCAATTCCGAGAACGGGAGGGGTTCAGATCGGTGACTCGACGACCTCTCTCGATCGAAACGACGATCCTCCGACTCTGCTCTCTCTCTCGCTCCCCGGATCAAGCCCATGTGAAGGGGGGGTTTGTAAATCGGTGAATCCGGACCGTCCGCTGACGTTCCAGATCGAACCACCACCACCGCCACCGCCGGCGGCGGCATACGCCGCAACTGTAGCGGCGGCGGTGGAAGAGGCGGTGGTGGAGAAGATGAGTGTGCCTTTGTCGGCCCAGCCCGTTCAGAGGGCTGGGTTCTCTTTCGGGCCGGAGTTCATGGAGGTGATGCAGGAGATGATTAAAAAGGAGGTGAGAGCGTATATGTTAGGATTGGAACAGTATCAGCCACAGCAGATACAATCCCCAAATAGCATAGTTGGAGGTGGTGGAAGTTTGTGTTTTCAAGCTGTTCCTGATATGAATGGAGTTATCAGGAACGCTGCAGTCAAGAGGATCGCCATAAGCAAGATCGATTGAGGTTTATTAGATGTTCTTTTTAGTTTTTTTTTTTTTTTTTTTTGAAGTTTAGATGTCTGGGCAAAAAAATCGTTTCTTTTTTAGATACAAATAATTCGGTTGTATAGGTGGGGTTGGGAGAAGATGTAGATGAGGACAAATGATGGCTCTTTTTTTTTTTTTTTTTTTGTGGATGATGAATAAAAATGTCGTCCATTATGGTTATTTTTGTTGCTTGCTTCACTGCAGAATCTTGAAAATGATTTTTTTGCAATTTTTAGTTGGAGAATTAATTTGGATCAGCAGTTATGGTAAGTTACAGCTGAATCGGATTTGTTTGCAACGGTTTCAGATTCAGATTTTCTTTGATTTTTTTTCTGTTTTTTTGGCTAATTTAATGCGCGAGATTTACTCGTGGAAGTTGGAAATTTTAAAATTGAACACGTAAGTGTATTGACTCGAATATATATGGTGGTTGTTACGAATTTGATTTTGTACAGCTGTTTTTATTGTTTGTGTTTGCGTTTGTTTTAAATACCATTAACTAACTAACAAATTTATTATTTTTGAAAAATCATACGCCGAATAAACAGGACTGATATAGGATTGATATTTGTGCTATCCTCATCAAAGGAGGCACAAACCCCTTCTATAGAACTATTTTGTTATTGATTTTAATTCAATATTAAGCAAGTACAAATTAATTGAATACTTGTGTGAGACGATTATGAGTTAGACTGAAAATGGGCTAAAAAAAAAACAAGGGTGGATGTATCAAAATTCCATACAGTTGTTGGGTCATTTTCATCTGGTATTGGGTGGGAGTTAGGCACGGCATCCAGATTATCACTTCCATCTTGTTTGGTGTAATGACAGAAACATCATTTTTAAATCCACCTCTTAAAAGGGCTTTCTGAGGTACGAAATTTGTTCAACACTGAACATGTGTTTGCCTAAATTATATTTTCATATTAAAATGGAGATTATCTCCACTTCATTCAAATTCAAATGGGATAAATTGTCCTATAATTGATTACAATGATAACACCTTAAAATGTGTTTTGGTGTATAAGTGTTGTGTTTACATGTAAGCATAAACTATCTCATCCCATTAGACGATGTAGGACTACTAGGGGCGGAACCAGGGGGGGGGGCGGCTAGGTCCCAAGGCCTACTCATCTCAAATATATGTGGTTACATGGTATAACAGAGGCATTTGTCCCTCTTAAACATCTTATATGTAGGACTACTAGGGGCGGAACCAAAGAGGGGCTAGGTCCCAAGGCCTAAGCATCTCTAATATATGTGGCTACAAGGTATAATAGAGGCATACGTACCTCACAAAAAATCTTATATTGTCGAATACTTCATGGTAATATTGGTATCTGATTTTGAGGAGTTGAAAAGTAAGTGATTTGGATGTTTTGCTATTTTTTTGTTTATTTTGATTTTTCATCATTATTATATTGAGTCCCTCAAAATATTTACAAGTAAGGTTTTAAAATCTCTTTCTAAAATATGAGTGTGAAGGATATCTTTGTATATTTTTTGTGATCAATTATTTTCTTCACATTCATTTTGTAATTTTTGGAGCTTCATTTTTTTTTCTTTTTTGTGATGGGAATAATGAGATTTCACGATTTTTTTTTCAAGATCTTCTATAAAGTATTAAAGATATTTAAATATAGAAAAATAAGTAAAAAAAAAAAATCTTTCCAACTGTTTTAATTTGGTATTAACTTATTATTACTATTATTATATATATATATATTCTTTTTATCTTATTTATTCTCATGGCCGTCTAGCCCCCCTCTTGCTCTAATTTCTAGCTCCTCCCCTCACCGTCACCTAATTCATGATCCTCTCTAAACTGTTGGGGGTTTTGGCTATCCTCACCCACCACCCCCTCAATGGGCTAGGTGTCACAACAAGGAAAATAAAAAAAACAACTCACAAGACTGACAAAAACTTTGAAATGTCAATATCAATTACCAAGAGAAGGGTGTCAAGCCAACAATCACTTAGTCAATCCATAAATACCATTGCGATGAGTTGGGTGGATCCATGGCTAATGGAAATAGATGCTCTTGCATCACAAACCTGCACCCGGGATTTGTACAAGGATGTAGGAGGAACAGTGCTTAGAGCACTCTCATTGTGTGTATGGATGGAAACAGGGGAGGGAGGTTGAAATTGCAAGTGGACCTTTCATTCAATCTACTTTTGATGACCTGATGGGGTCTTATATCTCACACAATAGGTGGATGATGAATCAATAACAAAGAAAAATGTATATTATTACCAATGGTAGTATGCACTCATCTACCAAACAGTCTTCGTTTCAGCCATTGGGGGTTGTCATTCAGGGGTGGATAGAATTCTATTTTGCAAGGTTGACAGGAGGTCAGGTTCGAGCTATGGAGGCCTTAGCCAAAGCATGTGTGATGGACCTAACAAAATGGTTTGCTAGTTGTTTTGTGAAAGGAAATGATAATGTAAGACAGATTTTGAAGCCTTTTATACAAATATAAGAAATTATATAGTAGAGGTAGCTTCCAAATTAACTACCAATATGGATATAAGTACTAGTTGATTCACAAGTAAATTAAACTCATCCAGAGGGGCCTCCCCCCCCCCCCAAAAAAATAAAAAATAAAAAAAATAAATAAATTTAGGCGTTAATCTGACAGTTGAAGAGAAATTAAGAATTAATCGACTAGATGATGATTAATCAATTACTTTTTAAAATAATAATATAATTCATATATACATATTATATATATATATATATATATATAAAATAATTTTAGATTATAAAATAATAATAAAAGGACATTAAAATAAAATTAATAATATAAACATAACAGGTATATCAAAATAAAATAAAATAAATATATTATATATTTAATAATATGATAGTTTATTAGTCAACTAAAAATTAGTCAAATAACTAGACACCACAGCATTGTAGGGTTGAGGTTTATAAATGACTTTTAAAACGCTGGTTAAACGAATGGGCAAGTCTAGACCCACTACCCTAATAGCTGATCCCACCATCTAACTTAACTCACCAACTCAATTTTTTTGTTACTTCTTAACCCACAATCATATATATTCATCACACATCTAACCCTAAACCCACCACAATCATTTTCACAAATCTCTCTCTTTCCTCATGTCCATTCAAAATCACACTCGCTGTCGTCTCAGTTGTCGACCTTCCTTCGACAAGCTGTGGTGAACGTCTCCACTCTCCGTTGCTAACCCTCTCTTTACGACATGCCCGATGAGCGCCTCCACAGTCCACACTCTCGCTGACTTCCCTTCTCTCCCTCTTTTTCATAGTTGTTCAGTGTGTGTGTGTGTTTTGGTGAGATGGCCTTATTCAAGCATGGGAGGTGAGGGGAGGTTAGCTATTTGACGGTCTCGGAGGAGTTCAATGTGTTGAATAATCTTATTGTGAATGTATTATTTGTTGTGTTCAAAGCAAGTTCTTTAAAAAAAAAAATAAGAGGCCGACTGAAGATCTAAAGTTCCAATTCGACAACCTTTGTGTGGTAAATATTTGTCCAATTCAACAGAAAGTTCATCGATTGGATTAGAATCAAGATCATTTTTTGACTTACTAATTCGAGAGGGTTAATGTTGACATCGCACTTACCAGTTTGACAAGACGTCTGTGGAGAGTCTCTGTACCGTTCGACGACAGAGCTTTGGTCGACCTGGGAGTTCCTTCTCGACACAGTGTCTGCCGAATTAGATAGGATAGGATGACTCTGTCTCTGTCGATCTGTGATTTCCACTACAAGATAAAAGAGATCAGTACACATTTACTCAACCACAAAAAATATCATTTGTTGAACCATTAAGTACAAAATCATTATAAATAGCATTCCATTTACACAATCATTCCATCAAATTAATAATATAACATTTACACTGTGTTTACACATTGACGAGGTGACGAGGAAGCTACTTGACCAGAGCATCAATTATTGTCGCGGAGGGTCATCGTGAGGCGGCTGTAATGTTGCCGAGGGGGGTCGCCGGAAGGTGTACTGGAGTTTGGTTAGGCTGCCGAGGGTGGCCGTCGTGGGTGACGACTGACGAGGGAGGAAGTTCGCGTGGAGAGGGACAGTGTATGTGTGTGTTTTTTTTTATTGTGTGGTGGGGTTAATGTTTCTAAAACAAAATAGGATTTAGGTTTTTTTTCTTTTTGGGTTGGGGAGGGGGGGGGGGGGATGTTCAGCATATTAATGGGTGGGGATAGACTTACCCTAAACGAATTGAACATGATGGGAGATGCTTTAATTTTTTGCATCCATGTAAAATTTTTAATACTACTCGTGTAACGAAGGTGATTCAATACAACTCCGACCCAAAAAAAATTCCATACCGTCGATCCCGAAAATGGACGGATGACATCGTTCGTGAAATTCAGAAAAACGAGCGACAAAAATTGAGGAACAAAAAAAAGGGGGAAAAAAGAAAACGAGTCTCGTCTTCTCTTGTGCGAAAGAAATAGTCCGACTGGTTGTTGGAGATCGATCGATCGATCGATACTTGGTAGTGCGAAGAGAGAGAGGGGAGGGAAGGAAATGCTGCCGACGGTTTCGAAAGGGCGCACGCCCTCTCACGTGCGCTCCTCTCCTTTGCTCCCCCAGTACCTCCGCAGAATCGTTAAGGTCATCCTTCTTTCCAATTGATTCTCTCTCTATATCCATGCTTTTCAGTGGATCTGTTAAAATTCAATGTCTTCTTCTTCTGTTCCCACCGTGATTTGTGTAGAATTGTATGAATGTTTCTTTTTTTTTTAACAGTTTGGATCAGATGCTCTTTTGTTTCCTTTTTCATTTTTCTTTAAATTGGGGTTTTGTTGCAATCCTGTTGGTTAGAAGATCCGGGATGGAATGGGATGCCAACTGATGTTTATTGATGGACTGAATTGTGCCAATATATGGTCCAAAGTATGCATTTGTTTTAATATGAAATTCATTTCAATCATATATGCAAAGTTCCTGTGCTTGCATAGTCGAGTAATGACAGTGCCCCTCATGGAACCAGGCAAGGTTCCCATGAGTCAAGAGCACTCGATGGGGTGAGAATTTTTTGGGTGAAACAAGTGTTTCAAAAAATATCAGGGACTATGAATTATTGCCGGCTCTGAGATGCTAGATGGTTCAGTGCTGTGATTGTAGCTCTAATTGTTTTGGTTATGTCAATTTCAAGTTCATGTAGAAGGCTTTCAACTTTCTGGGTCATCGTTGTATTGTCTGGTTCATGACTATCCAGCTTTAACGATTTTGGTTTGAGTTCTGCATACACATAATTTTGAATGAGGTGGTTTAAAGGTGAGCCACAAACTGCTGCAGTAAATGTAGTGAGCATTTACTTTCAGCGGCAGGCCTGGGAATGCAATGAAATGTAGGTTTTATTGTCATTGAAGATCCAAAATTTGCGTTCATGCTAGGCTCATTGTAAACTCGACTTGCCTATTTGCATTATTGATTCTCAAGCTCTTGTTTTAACCAGGGTGGCCAAAAATACTTTTTTTTTTTTTTTTGAGAAAAGGTTGGAAAATATTATTAATATAAGAGATGAGGGATCTTTGTACAAGATGCAATGAAGAGATGAGGGATCTTTGTACAAGATGCAAGGAGAAAACAACTTAACAAAACCCCTCCTGGATCTGGACAACCCCCACCATAGTTAACCCCTGGCCCTCACACGCTGAGCCATGATGTTATTATCACCACTCGTGAAAGAGTCACAAATAAGGTCATTCTCATCCAAAGCCATCTGGGAAAGGTTAGGGAAGAGAAGCTGGAGAAGCGCCTAGAAGCCATTTGCTCTCCAAAAACAAATTTCCACTCCATTCCTATGGAGGATTTGGACCTTTTCTTTAAGTTTTGAGATCTAATCAATTATATCCTTCCACGCCTTCAACGGGGTGACTCTAGGATGAAGATCCAATGAAAATCTATTGGGCCCATGCATTATTTCTTTCAGATGAGTTTAGACCAAAGGGATTTTAGATCCATTCCACCCTCTGTTTTTGACCAACAAATAAGATCTCATTTGGCTAGATGGGGCCTATTGTAACAATCCTTGTTGCCGAACCATAGGAACCATCTTCTAATTTTCTCTATTTTGTGGAGAATGCTGCATCAAACTTTGAAGATGGGAAAGAAGTATAAGGGAAAACTTGTCAGTACCACCTACAAGACGTCCATTCAAGCTAAGGAAACTTCTTTTTTCCCTTTCAAGCTTCTTATCAAATCTAAGGAGCAGTGGGTTTTGATCTAGCTTCCGAAGTCTACTAGTGTGAAGTGGAAGCCCGAGATACTTGATGGGAATCCCATGGCATTGCATCTCATCCTTAAAATTTGGGCGGAAACCTTTTTGAAGGGAATGGTGATGCCCACCAAGTTGCTTTTGGAGAAATTAACATCTAAAACTGAGACAATGTCAAAACATTTGATAATGAATTCTAAGCCCTCCAAGTTTTCTTCCCAATCATCGCTAAGAAGGCTAGTGTTGTCTGTGTATTTGATGCACGAGACCCAGGAATCACCTCTAGACTAGATACCTCTAATCCGTCTATCCATCTGCGTGCCATGCCCTTGTGGATCATTATACTTAGCACATTGGAAACAACAGTGAATATGATGGGAGAAAGCGGTCACCTTGATGAAGACCCCTCCCCATGTTGAACAAGCCAACTACCATTTCGTTTGACTAGAATTGAGAGCCATAAAGTACTTATACATTTTTTTACTTACCAAATCCACCTTTCCGACAAGCCATAGTCTTTCAACAACTTTCAAAGGAAATCCCAATGTACTGATCTTAGGCTTTCTTGAAGTCAAGTTTGCATAAGAAGTCATTCCTTTTGCCTTTGTGTGCCTCGACCACTCACTCTTGGGCGACCCCTTCAAGAGGAGACCTTCCATGGATGAAAGCTGATTGGATATTGTCCACCAAGTCTTTGATGAATTTTGAGTGGCCAAAATTTTTGTGATGATCTTATAAAAACAATTAATGAGGCCAATAGGACGATAGTCTCCAATGCCTTGTCGTTCTTTGAAATGAAAGTTATAAAAGTGGCATTGAGGCATGTGTATCCTTGGCGACAATCATAGAAGTTAAACATCATCTCCATGATATCCTCCTTCACTATGTTCCAAAATTATTGAAAGAATTTCAATGTGAAACCGTCGGGCTCGGTCGGGGAAAAACTATTTAAGAAATATGCTCTTCGCCATTGATTTGTTACCTAACAATAAATGCAAAAACATATTTCTTGCAATCTTCTTGAAAAGGAAGACAAGCTGTTTGTTGGGCAATTTGTTGGAGAGGAATGTCAATATCTTCCAGAGGAAGGTGGTGTATGAATTATCAGTGGCTTGCTCCCATATTTATATCAAAATAAAATTATCTTTATAAGGTAGGACCAACAAACATCTTTTCATCTGCGTCTTTATACTTTTTCCATGAAATAAATCGAATATCAATCGACACCCATTATTCGTTTCATTAACATACGTAACATTATAATATATCTTTAATCATGCCTTTTCCTTTCTGAGAATGTGAATGATTTTATATAAATATATGTTGGTAAAGACATATAAATTGTCATTTTGTTAGAGAGGTCCAGAAAGAATTATGTTGTTTGTGACACACACACACACACACACAAATACATATGTATGTACATGTATACGTACATACCTTGTATATATGTTTACCTATATATGTATATGTATACATATACTGATATACTGATATACATATACATATATATGTATACATACATACATACATACATATGTGTGTGTGTGTGTGTGTGAAGCGTAGTTTCCAACTATTTTTTGGAAGTACCCCAATTTTGATTAATGGAAGCTTGGTTGTAGGATACCTACCTGTTGTTAAAAAGTTTCCAAGTATATGTATATATTTTCTTTTATAAATACATAATTCTTTTTCATGTTCACTTTCTTTCACAATGTTTGCGTTTAAATTTTTTTCCTTTAATATAAATATAAATATATAATCTTGTATGTTCAACTTATCGATCTCATTGGTAGGAAGCAGCTGCATTCGCTTGTGTACATTTTCCTTTGTGTTTCAAAGGTCACACTTGTTTGGATTTGGACTTAGATTTTTGTTATTTCCGCTCATGCTTTGCTATGCATGATGTCGAGTGCATTTTTTTTTTGTGACATCCTGAAATATCTCAACGTCTTGAAATGTATGTTACAGTTTGTTCTTGTATGCGTATGCGACTAGAAACATTTGTATGTCCAACTTACCGATCCTATTGTTAGGACACTACCAATGTTTCAAAGTAACATGCTGTCTGCATGTGCTGTCAGGGTTCAAACTGCTCGTGCGGCCGCATATGTAGTATATGTGGTCGCACATTGACTGTCTGTTTGAATGGTTGTTATTTTATTTTTTAAAACTATCATTCGAACCCCATTCTAACATAATAGGAACATTCGAATGCCGTTCGAACGGAATTCATTCCCACAGCGTTCACTTTTTGGACGTTTAAACTACCGTTCAAACGAAATTGGGCCATTTGAACGGTCCACCGCAAAACTGCACGTGTGGCCACAAATGCAAGATCATATGCTAGACTGACACTTCACCAATGTTCTAAAAAGCTCTAAGTGTTAGTCGGGTGGTTCTTTGCCGGTTTGCCGCCTAGGGATCAATCGGATAGGTGGAGATTAAGCGGGGATTAATCAGTACTTTTTTCATAAAAAAAAAATTAATGTGTTTGTAATATACCCTCTGGCACCTGGAAAGCCTTGCCTCACTCTATCATTCTGATCAGCAGCCACTCTGAACAAACATGGACATACACCTGCTACCTTGTTGAAGCCATCTATCATTCCAGAGTTGAATGTGATTGCCTTTCCCTGCCAGGCTGCCACAAAGCCAATTTATTGTACAGAATGGCTGCTATCTTGGAGATTTCTTTCAATACCTGGAAACCTTGTACAGCACAGGTGGAGAGAGCACAAGAAAACCACAACCCCTGTAGTATTTCTCCTTGATAAACCTTGCCCACTTAGCCTCTGGTTCTTGAGTAAGTCTCCACATTGATTTGCTAATGATTTGCCAAGGAGTGCACTGTTCATCTAACATACCCATTCCCCAAGCCACCTTTCATTGATAATTGGTTCACGTTTGACCAGATGGATTCTTTTTCTGCCATTTTACTTTCGCCTCTTTAATAACCTCTTTCTAATTTCTATGACCTCTTCTTGTCCAGGATGGTTTTTAAAATAGAGAAGAAAAGGAAAAAAAAAACCGAAGGTTGTTTGATAATAATTTTAACACAATTCTTGCCTTATGCTAAGAACCCTCCCTTTCTTTTCTGAGAGCATCTTCACAAATCCGTCACTTTGTGGTGTCCAATCTTGGCATCCAAGGCTCCCACATTGTAATGGATGTCTCAAGTATCAAACTATAGTGCAATGCTGCATGATCTAAGCCTTCTTCAAATTGACCCCAACATCAGAACCCTTATTAGTTCATCCTTGAGCCAGGACCTATTTCAAAACATGCTAAAACAACTTTGAATACCTATACATTCTGAATGCTCTCATCACATCGTGGGAGGAATAATCTGCATGTTGCAACAAAGAGATAATTAGTTCATCATTCACTACAGAATAGCCAACAAACCGACCAACATCCATGGGCTTCTGACACATTCTATTAAGAGCATTTGCTGCAAGGATGAAGAGAAAGGTGGATAGGATGTCTCCCTTTCTAAGCCCGTCCGAGCAGAGAAGAAATGAGCAGATTTTGAGTTTATCAGGACAGAAAAATTAGCTCTACGCACACGATCTTCTAACAACCTCAACCACTTAGTTGAGAAGCCATACTACCCTGATATTCAAACACTTTGTTTTGCAAATTTGCATTAACTTATATTTTGTTCATGAACAACCTGAAATTGATACTTATCTTCCTGTCATCTCTTCTTATTATATCTTACATTTTTGGTTTCACGTGAAATTCAACGGGGGCATCAAGTTACCAGCATACAAAATACCACAAACGTGAGTTTATAATTCTATCTTTATAATGTTATTTGGTATACATGCAAATGATATATTGTGAGGTATTTTCAGAGTATCAAGTCTTTCTTCTTATTCTTCCATAGGAAACTTTAAACTGAACCTTTCAAGCGCAAATATTAGAATGCTTAATTACCTTGTATCATATTTGGACTATATTGTATATTCAAACAAATACAGTTTAACTAAATTGAAAATGCGGTATCAGCTAGAATTAATTCTTTGTATGCATTAATGTTCTAAAAAGCACTAGGCGCCTGTTGGGCGGTCAATCCGCCTATGGATCAATGGGCTAGGTGAGTATTATGCTGGGATTAATCGACGACTTTTTTTATATTGGAGATTTGGTAGATGACACTTGTTTTGGAGTGGGGGAGACATATAGCCACGGCATTGGGGGTTTAGTTTGTAAAGACATTTTGTTAATTGAGGAGTGATTGGCGCATGGTTTGTGTAGCCTCAGTTCAGGTGGTAGTACCCTCTACTACCACTCAGACGGGATGTGGTTCATTTTTTTAATTTTTTTCTTTTGTAATAATTGACTCGTTTTGTGATTTAATCCAATTATTTAGATGAAATTCTGATTTATCTTCGTTTAGCCACTTAATCCCCATTTAATTCCACTTAATCACAAGGCGCCTGCTTAATCCCCACTTAGTCCGCTTTTTTAGAACACTAGCGTGCATCAACAATCTATTCATTGTTAGTTCTGAGCTAACAAATACAGTGGTAGTTCCTTTGTTTTGAATATACACAAAGTGGATGCCTACCATTAAAAAAAAAATACAAATACAGTGGTATTTGTTTTTGCCTCCACTGTTTCATCTGAGAGCATTGATATTTAGATGGTCCATGGTAAGTGTTGAAGAATTAAAAAACTCATTAATCCATCCCGATATGTGACATAAGATCAAAATCATCCCTATGTAAGATCAAAATTGCGGGTGCATTTTATTAGGCTCATTAATGCATATGCACATGTACATGTGTAAGCAACATCAAATATCCATTGTGACTTGAGGGTGTCTGGAGTCATATATGCCTTTGCTTTCATATTTTCAATGTGCGAATAATTCCACTCTTCGTGAATCACAGAACCAAAAAGGTTTAAAGCAAATTATAGTGTCAGTTTGCTTATCTATGACAAATTTGGATTCAATGAACTCTGCTTGTCATGCAATGACCACCACTGGTTTCAGTATCAATAAATCATAATGCTGTAATAACTTACTCGTAATTAATGAATGCAAATGATGATCTTTGGCCATAGATTCCCTATATTACATTAGGTAAATTAACAAATGCTATACTACCCAAACTCTTATATAAGAGATACATCCACTTTACAGCTCGTAGGCAGAAGTATCAATCTTCCAGTTGGTACCAGATTTAAGCTATTATTGCTAGATAATATAGCATTCTCCAAGTTGAACCAACAAACATAAAATCAACCATGTCCACATGCATCCAATTTTTTCCTCTTCGCTGCACTATTTTGCACTGGACAGTGAGGGGCTGTTAATTATGAATTTGTCTATAAATCGCACAGTAGCCAACAAATTCAGTATAGGCCTATTCAGCTCTATAATTGCTTCTATAGGCTTTAATATGACAACAAAGTTTGCATGACATGTGTCATGATTTGGAGATTTTATCTCCAGCTCATCAACTCAAGGACCCGTCATATCTACCTTTTCAATTAAGGAAAAATTGCCATGTTAATAAATGAAGCTTAGAAGACTTTATATATACAAGTTATTTGGAACTTTGAATTGTATGTGGTTTGGCATTCCTAATTCAAATAATGGCTTGGACCACCATGTATTTTTTACATTGGTTGATCTTCCACTGAGGTATATTCCTCCATCATGCTCATTGATGCCACCGCTGTCTTGATTGGTTCCTTAACCTTCTATTATCTCTTGCATCACCTCTTTAATCTCCTCAGAGTGTTTTATGAACAACACTATATATGCGCCTATGCGGTGTCATTGGTAATTAGCTTCTTTACCTTTCTTTTGTATAATCTAGTTCTTCTCATGCTAGTGCAGTGATTTTCATGATATACTACTTGTAATCTCATCTACTCACTTGAATCCTATGTGAATTTAGTTAAAATTAATTTTGTTGTTCTGTTCAGTTTCTTTTGCAACATGAAAAAGTAGTTAGTAACAAGTGTTTCAGGTCAATAATCATTGAAGTGGATTAGTTGTCATTTATATGTTGTCATTTTTTCACAGAAACAAAGAATCAATGGGCACGTGATGATCCAGCTTTCATTGTAATATGCTGCCTCCTTTTGATTGTTGCAACTTCAGCTTATTGTGCGGCGTAAGTTGGTAGAACTTGTTCCTTACCACTTGCCTTAATCATACAAAAAAAGGTTGTCATTTTTCTCTATTATGTAATAACTTCTCTAGTTCTGAGTGTATTACTAGCCTATGACATCTGGGTGCTTATACCACCAAAGAATTTGTATAGGATTTTGATGTCAGACATGACAATGTGGGTATAGGATTCTTGGACACTTTAATGACTGTCCTCAGCAGTAGGTTTAAAGTTTGTATAACTAAGAAACTAAAACATGTAAATTTATAATACATAATTGAAAACTTGAAAATGTGAAAATGCCTATAAATCTTTTTTGTGCAGGGAATTTCCTTTTTTATTTCATTTTTTCTATATGGCAGATCTTTTACAGAAAAATAATTGCTTCAATTGATGTTTTATCTGTATGTGAATCTGTGTCCTGCGATGTGAGGACGTATCCAATATTTATTAGTTTCCGTTCATTATCATGTAACCAGTGTCCCCACCTATCCTTGTGCTGAACAACTAGGAATCTTGAACCATTTTTGTGCCGAACTATTGTTTAAGAAACAAAGTTGGAAGTTGGAACTCGAAGATATAAAATCCGCTGTTAATTTTGCGCATTGTGACTTGATCATGTGAGCTATTAAATAGATTAAATATAGAATATAAATGATTAATGCATATGATGAACATATTTAACTGAATGGAAGAAAAATAAATGTTAAAGGGAATCAAGAAAATGTCTTTTATTATTAATTGAATAAATCAAATTTTAGTAGCGTGAGAAAAAAATTAATGATAAACATATATTTTATTAAATTTTTAACGAAATATGTAGAATTGTATCTTGGATTAACAGCGCCTGTGTGGAATACGATCTGAGACTAATAAAAATGCAAAAATATGTACACGAGCAGTCGCATACGTGTAGCCTGGCGACGTGTAGAATACGATCTGAAACCCGAGCTATTTTGTATGACCGATTAAATATCAAACTAGTTGTGACGTGTTTGAAAATGTGCGGCTAATAAACGATTATGTCGGTATGGTGAGTCACGCATGGACACCTATCATGCAAGGTGTCCTTACACCTTCTCTTCTTCCAAAGCAAACCCAATCCCTTCTTATTGGCATATTTACAACCAATTCGATCACACACACACTACTTTTCCTGGACTGGAGAAACAAAAACAACAAAAGAACCAAATCAAAGAATGGCAGATGCAAAGGCTAGTAATCAATATCTTCCATTACCCTTTCATGTTTCTCTCTCTCTCTCTGTTTGGGTCCTTATGTTTAATTGGATACATTTGTATGCAGGGTGTCGTGGGAGGCAACGAAGGAGTTAAAGAAGTGAAAGTGGACACTGTGGATCACCGTACGTCGGCTGGGCAAGAACAAGTAGACAAGAAGGTCCAAGTGATCCATGAAATCCCATCCGTCGATACCGTAGATTCTCGCAGTGTTAACGAAGGAGTTAAAGAAGTGAAAGTGGACACTGTGGATCACCGTACGTCGGCTGGGCAAGAACAAGTAGACAAGAAGGTCCAAGTGATCCATGAAATCCCATCCGTCGATACCGTAGATTCTCGCAGTGTTTCCACCGTCGATGCAAACACGGGTACTGCTAAAAAGGACGGCAAGTGAGCTTCTTTGTTATACACTCAAGAAGGATATATAATCGAGAGCTGTTATGTTGTAATAATGACATTCGAGGTGTTTCTTTTATAATCTCTTATCTCATAAATATGTTTGTTTTTTTTTTGTTGCAATCATTGGGAAGGGGGTGTGTGTTCTTCTGATAACAGAATAAATTGAATGTTGTTATGTTGTTATCAGAAAATCTAATTTACTTTATTAGATCTCAGAATGGAAAGGACGTACGGTTATAGTTTTGCAGATGCATTATATTATATATCAACGCTTGTTATTTTGGTAATCTGTGACAATAGGGTAAAGGGAAGAATAGAGAGAGAAAGAAAGGGGAGAGGGGAAAGATGCAAGGAATGGGGTCGGCATCCTTCGCCCGCCGCCTCTGCTTCCCTCTCTGGCTCTCCTTCTGCCCCTCTTTTTTTTACAAGACGTAGAACAAGCTTATCGGCTCTAGGAAAAGGACTCCTTTCTGTGAAAGTGCTACGTCACATGACACCTTGAAAATTCACTCCATGTTTCATTTGCCAGTGTTCTTTAGAGCATCTCAAGGGGCCTGTTTTTTTAGGCTCCTTCGGTTAATTGGATGACACTATTGCGATGAAGTGAGTCGATGCAGTGTTAGGGGTGGTAAATGAGTCGAGCTTTGATCTGTTCAGACTCAGCTCATTTAGTATTCGGTTCAGTTCGGGACTGAGCTTCATTTTGTATTCAAGCTTGGCTCGTTGGGCTCGTGAAAAACTCGGTTGAAGCTCGACTCGGCTCGGCTCGTTTGTTAAACAAGTCAAGCTGAAGCTCAAATCAAGGTTTGCCTCATACTCGTTTAGCTAAAAAAAAACTTTGTTTAGCATTTGAGAATCCACATTTCACAAAACACAATACCTTATACATGTGAAAATAACATAAGTTCGTGCTCGGTTCATTTACAAACCGAGCTTTAAAAATTGTTCAAGCTCGGCTTGTTTGTCTAATCGAACGAGTCTGAATGAGCTTTAACCGAGCCGAGCCCGAGCCGAGTCTGAGCTGCTCGACTCGTTTACCAGCTCTATGCAGTGTATGCGTGTATTATAAATTGTGTGTAACAATGTCCTAATGTGTTGGATGACACTATTGCAATGAAGTGAGTGGATGAGTCAGATCGACTTATTTAGTATGTCACCAGGTTGATCAATCTTGTGAACCTGGAGCGTTGATACACGAAATTTTGTTTTACAACTTCGTCTGAAGCCTAGAAATTGTTCTTTAGCTGCCTATACAATGTAGAAGTGTTCCACGATACATTACATTATCACATTGTATATTGTAGTATCGCAGTTTTGAAAAATTAATTAATTATTTATTTTTTTAAATAAAAATATATTAGTGTATCTTAATGCATACTTCACTTTTTATAATAATTTTTTACTTCAATGGGTGAGGGTTGCATGCAGGGTTGCACACATAATTCGATGTATCATTTTTCTTGTAAAATAAAAGTAGGCAAGTGGATCCTTTTCCCTTCAACTGGAATGCAACTAGTGAGATGCAATAAGGAATCAACTTTCTCCCCCTTCCTCTTTAAACCAGTCATGCTAGATGGCCATTTAGGAAGAACAATCCATGCCAATCCTTTGAATAATGTCAGGACAGTTTGCGGCCATTCAAAAAATGTTCTAATTTTAAAAAATAGTAAACAATTTTAAATAATATATATATTTTTATATATAAAAAAAAAGAAATAACTTGCCTCCAGATGACACCTCTCAAGGCCTGAGACTGAATTTTTTCCGTGGTACACTTCACTAGGTGCACTTTTACTATCTTTAAAAACAATACTGTGAATTATATTGATGCAACAAAATCATTTTAATTAATGAATAGTTGATGAATATATATTTGTTTTCCATTGCAAAAAAATTATAGACGCAATTTGGGGAGCCAAATCTATATATTACCCGGATATTTTAAACAAATTACAAGGCGAAAAACTGCTCATATTTAATAATGGGTGTTGATACACTCATATACTTAGGGGCCGTTTGGTACAGCAGAATGTCGATTTTAAATGTTGATTCATAAATGCAGATTGTATAAGTTCTGTTAAATTTTAATCAGTTTAAAAAAAAAAAATTGTTGGGTTCAGTGAAAATTATAAGCACTTATGAAGATAAGTGTGTTTGGTTCACACTTGATAGTAGAGCTTATTTGAAATGTATTTTGGTCCATTTAATAAGTGTTAGATTTTATTTGATGTTTGATTAAAAACTTAAAAATTTGCTTATTTTTCCCATTAATTAAAAAAAATGGATTTGATTGGGTCAGTTAAAATTACTACACCACCTAAGATTTGAACCATATGAGAACGAGATGGAAACCTATACAGAACCGGCCGGAAGGAGGAGGGAGATTCTAAGACGTCGACGGCTTAAGATCTTCTGTTTTGAGATATTCTGACTTGTGCGGCAAGGTCAATGGTATCTCCATGCATACTTCCATCACGAATCCATATCAACCACAATCTGTATATAAATGATTCATTATAACATAAGACACCATTTTATTTTTTGTCAACAAAGTATTGTCTCCATTGCCATCCAATTGGCTTGGCCAACTCAAGTAAAATAACCAGCTATACATTGGAATCACCAACCAGAAGGGGATGGCGTCGAAAACCCCCAAATTGGGTCTGAAGAGGGTATAATTTAGGGTTTTGGAGAATCTGAAGTAGGGGTAGGGGTTCACGAGGAAAGGGGTTTTGGTCTATCGATGGTAGTCGAGCATTGGCCGGAAGATCACCCGGTCGTACCCCCGTCAGAACTGGCCAGCGGGGGGGTTCGAAGGCGGCGAGGATGCCAAGGGAGTGGGGTGTGGAGATCTGGACGGAGAGGCGGCGGAGATGGCGGCAGAGAGGGACCGCATCGCCGGGAGGAGGAGGGAGATGAGGAGCTTATCGCCAGTGGCGAGGACTTCTTTACCGACGGTGACGCAAGTGATATTGGTGGCGGGGATGAAGGGGAGGAGGCTGGAGGAGACCCAGATGGAGGCGGCGAAAGGGGAGCGGGCAAGGGAGGGGATGTTGGAGTTGGAGGCGGTGACGGTGACAGCGAGGGAGGGGTTGTCGCAGACAGATCGGGATGTATTCGACACAGAGAGGGGTGAGGAGAGAGAGAACTTGAAAGAGGGGTTTAAATACCCTATGTAAATTGTTTAGTTTGACAAGGATAGTGTTGTCTTTTCACGTGTTGAACCAAAGAGCTGAACGCGAGAGCAAAAAAAAAAGTCATTTTATCCCTGCTGAATGCGATACCTATTTTTTAACTGAACAAGGAAGTTTATCAGTGCTTATAAGCCAGCCAACCAAACGATCAAGAATGAAATAAGTATTGAATTTCAGTTTTAAGCTGAATAAGTACTCAATTTAAGCTGAACCAAACGTCCCCTAACTTTGATAGCTCATGGGTGGGTTATCTCTAGCTGACTATACACTCCATAGTAAGATGTACATTTTGATAGTACAATACATATTTAAGAAAAATTAAAATATTTTTATTTCTTTAAAGAAAAAATGTACTAATTTATCTAGACATGTATTTCACTTTTATAAAAGAATGTACTTCATTTAATAAATATATATTTAAAAAAAAATTCAAAACATCAGGGGACTAAAGAAGAGGCTATACATCAGCCTGGACATTATCATTTTCCTTTAATAACATCATTTGATCATTATTCAGTTGACACTTTCCATGCATCTTTATGAAAATTATACTAAATTCTAGTGTCATAAATGCTTAAATTGCAAATTATGTAAGGCTCTGATTGGAAGCTCTTCTTGGGTCACCGCATCCACCAAAGCAGGGGTATACTGCCGAAATGTTTTTTCTGAGCGTTGGTGAAGAGACCAACAAATACACACTAACCACACAAAATAGAATCAAACACAGAAGCTGTAAATTTTGTTTGTTTGAGCGTCTGCAACTGCGAGTCTTGGTGTTCGCCGACGCAAACTTGGGGCAAACTCCTTGCCAAACGGAGCCTAAATTCTAGTGACATAACTCTGATGCTTTGAAGGAATTTAGAGCTGATCAACCTTCCGTCCCCTTTTTCTCTGATCCCTTAATTAAAGTACACCTTTTTCTCTGATCCCTTAATTAAAGTACACCGTATATATAATACTCACACTTAAAAATATATTGCCCTAGAAACATCAATACAATAAGCAAAACTTATACAAAGCAACATGTTCATGCCTTGGAATAAACATTGTAAATAATTGAGAAAGATGAAAAACATAATAATGTGTGCAAATTGTCAAGATATTCAGTCTCTGGATGCAGACTGGAAGATGAAGAATGCAGTCAGCACTCCAACCAACCCAGTCACTGCTAATGCTAGTGTTGGTAATGGAGTAACAAGCCCAATATTCTACAAAACCATGCAAAAACATCATGATCAGAAATCTTAAAAACAGCTTCAAAATATGACAATTATATTGCATATATCCCATTCATCAAATCACATATAAAGATAAAAGGAAAAAGTTCAATGAGATGTAGCAGAATGAAATGGGTGGCTTCGAGAAAGTGATGACTGAGATTAAAAAAGGAAATCTGCCTTTTACATGCCTAGTTGCTTAATGGAAGAACTGGTTTCTTACACTAATGTAGCACACCTTTAATTGCATAAAGCAATGATGGAGTTCGTAGTTGGCAGCAGATATACAATGTAACTAGTAAAGCATTCTAGAGTTTGCTAATACACAAGGAAACAAGAGCTCAAATAACATATAATAAATAAAGAACTGTTTATTTCCAATTGATATGGTCATTTACTATATTTAGATGTCATATTGAAGTCCTTTAGCCAAAAAGACCAATAATGGCATCTTCTTAAATTCATGATATATCATCATAAAGAAAATGATTCTCAAACTTCAAAATTATATAATTTCTATCTCAAGGTTGTCTCAACAGTCTTATAGATGGGACATCCTGACAAAATTATCTTCATTCCAGAGAACCACTTATAACAAGTACGGTCAGAAACTATCATTTAATCACTTCTCCGCTTTAGCACTATGGTTAGAAAAATGGCAATACACATCAAATAGTTCCATCAAATTCTCACTAAAACCGTCAAACATGTTGAAGCCCATTTCTTCTTCTCACTAAAGCATCAGTAAGTGAAAACATTAATCATTCCCGTGTCGGGCACAGACACTGAACCAACATGCCTTGGAAACATGTCAGAGGTGAGTAATATGTTCCTGCATTCCAAATTCCTTTTATTCCAACGGGATCACATCGCCTTACATGGCAATGACAAATCCCAAAATCATCACAATCCAATCCACCTAGTGTGTAACCAGGATAAATAAAACAGTGGAATTAAACCAATGCGTTCAGACGTTTTCCTCTAAAACAACCTCAAAAGAATACCAGCCTCTTGGAAACAAAAAACAAAAAAATGAGGGAGGGGGATGAATGGGTGATTCACTGGAGATTATGACAATTTGAAAGAGATCCACACTTCCCAACCATCATTGACAATCACCAAGCAGACCCCACTCACTCCCATATCAGCCATCCTTAACCCTGCATCACCTCAGAATTTGTGCACCAAAAAGAGGGCACTCGTCGGCTCTTGATGAAGATGGTAAAGCTAGAAAACAGTGGTGGATGGTTGGGAACGAATGCAAAAATCCAACAAAAACTGTGTATTGATAAAAGAAATTTCACTGAAGGGACCATCATCAAATTTGACAGAGATGGCATATCAAATAAGTTGTCTGGCTGACCATTTAAATTTGTGTGTTTTAGGAAATCATTATCTAATAACCGTCTTGGTTTTTTCACTTGATTTCTTTGTTGTCCTTATGGCCCCCTACTGGAACAAGATACCCAGGTGAATTCAGTTGTTTACAGAGAATGGATCACAAAACTTAAGGTCCTTTTTTTACTAAATTGGAAATGAAACTTCCCATGGAAATACCAGTTTGCAAATTGTGTACATCAGCACATATATCTAATGTTAAATTGAAAGATCACTTGGGATAGTTTGGAGGATACAACAGTTACAACTCAAAACTTGTGATATATAACTCCTCATATCTTCCACCAAACATGTCTAATAGCCTAGTGCAGATTGTTACATTATCCTGTGATGTAATTTGTCAAAAATCAACGCCGTGATCACTTTTTCAGGCAGTAAGGAAAGCATAAAGAAAAATTGTGGAGAATGTTTGATGGCCATTATTAGATAAAACTATCCATCCGGAGCATCCCATTTTATCATTTCTGGTTTGGGAGTGCCAGGCAGCAAGTGGCAGAACCCAGAATTGGAGTAAAAAACCACATCAGTTTGCAAATTGTGTTCTTACCAAAGTTAGTAAATGGATAATCGTCCATTTCTCTGATTTAAAAGATTTAAAAAGTCAAGAAAACATGTTTATCTCCTTATTAACTGTAGGAAAGAACAGAGGGGGTCAGGTATAGTCAATACCTCCAAAAGTCCCCTTCCTGTTGCCACTTCAATGGTAATGGCTATTGCAAATCCAACCATTGCAAACCGACCAAGCCATACATCTAATCCACCGCCCTCTTTTGTACTTTGCTCACATCTTATGGAAATTGATGATGATTTATGCTCATGTTTCCTTTGATTATAAGTTCTTTTAGTCACTGCACACATAAAAAAAACATCAATATCATCGTCAAAATAAAGATAGAATGAATGTGACAATGTAATAGAAGAAGTGACATATAATTATCAAAATCAACATTTAATTTGAGATAAATTAAATTATATCTTGTGAACTGAAATTGAGACATGGAATTTTACATATATGTGAATATAACATAGAGAAAATGCATAGAGAAAATGCAACAACAGAAATAAAATATTCATGAACAGAAAACGAGAAAAGAATATGTGAGATTTCTTGCATCATCTTCAAGGGGTCAGTATTTAATTCTTTGAAGGGGAGTAGACCCGATGGGTTCTGAGGTTCATGCATCCACTCAACTTTGTAACCCATACATGAAGCCCTTTTTAGAAAAACTGGATTATGCGGAATGCATAGTTCTATGTTTCATGGCAATAGGATGGAATAGAAGAAAAAAAAAAAAGCTGTGGATGTCACTGGCAATGCAAGTAAAAACACCTTCAAACTGCCAAAAAAGGCTTCACAACTTTTTTTTAAAATGTACCCCTCCGCTTGCTTCATGTGGACATTGGAAATGAGACGAATCCCAACTTGTTATGATCTTCCGGATCAGCAAACCTCCAGTGACAACCAGAATCATTTAAGCAGTTACTTGAAATCACTCTTCTATCCACCCTTCGGGCTGACCCATGATGCCAGCTGGCCAAAGTCCCCAAGGATCACCACAATCAAAGTTCAAAAATTGACTGGAGGAAACTTTTAATCTGTGCAGCATCTTAAGTTCATCGTCATTCTTAAGAGTTAAATCCAGCCGCTTCTTAAAAATTCATTATTAAGAAACTCTCCGGAGTTCCTCTACATTTTTCAAGCCCATACACCCAGTTATAATCAAAGAATTTCCAGTAATATCTATTAGTCACTAACACATCCGAATAAAACCACTCTATTCATTTCCTTTCAGATCATTCAAAGATTTGTAGTTGGATAATACTTCAACCTTTGAGGGCCAAGATAACCCGTGTTCGTGCCTGATGAAGCTAACATGATTAAATCAACCTATTTTTTGAAGTGATCCCAATAGAAAGAAAAAAATGATAAATACTGCATCAATATAAACTCAATCAAGCTGTTCTTTCATATTCCACTGAAGATGGACACTGTAATTTCCTTGATTTCTCTTCTGCGGAGATCTTTGGCACTGCAAGAGGCAGTTATGGACCCATTAATATTTGTAGGTGGAAGAGTGACCATTTCTTTCTGTCTCTACATGTTGTCTGTGCAACGATTACATTCACTGCCCAGTTTTGTGGAGTCATGTCACTCTTCACTCCTATCCGACACTAACACATGGACACATGTTCCTTTCTCATTACAATGCAAAAGGAAATTCTTTTTGAAGATGTGGTGTCAAACGTTCTGTGTCTATGTCTAACACTTACACTTCTTCCCTTCTCCTCATCACATGGTTTCTTGCATTTATATCAACAAATTTTGTTGTGGATTGAAGAGCTTGAAACTTTTTCCTCACTCTAGAGAAAAGAGATGGAAAGCCCACTGCGCTAAGAGTAATTTCAAGGACAACAAAGCTTCTCAGTACTTTCGCTTGCTCTTAACATGTAGAATATTCTTATAAAAAATGTTTGGACGTGTTATCAAAATTCTACTCAAAGGTATATAACTGAAGCATCATTAGATCTAAATTTGGTGAACTAAAACCTGCACCAAGACAGGAGTTTCTAGACAGCTGTTTCACCGTTATCAAATGTTTGCATCATAGTAGTGCATTGCACAAATGAACTCCATTGACTGAAGCATTGTTAAATCTAAATTTGGTGCAATTAAAGTCTGCAGCAGCTAGACAGGAATTTATAGCAGATGTTTCAAGATAATCAAATGGCCACATACCAAATATACCAATTTCATATAGTGCATCAAAGTAGTGCATTGTACAAAATGAACAACTCCATCAGGGTAGAGACAGAGAGACTGACAGGTTCAATTTTCCCATTTTTTTTTCATAAATGAAAAGAGTCAGAACAATGACATCTTGTCTTAAATACCATGTTCAAGTTCAACCAAAAAGCAAACGGTCTAAACCCATGGATGAGGCTCTTCAAGCCGTAGGCACAAAGTTCACATACGGCAAACATTCAGTAGGGATTCCAGGCAGTACTGTATGTGCATATTTGAAAATTATACGAGATAAGTATGGTAAAAATAGAGAGATAATTAAACTATTTTCAACATGTATAATGATCATTAGTATGAGAAAGACATGTCAAAAACTTCAATATTGAATGTAGAAGCACCAACTCCATTACAATTAGCTTTTTTAAATTATGAAGAATGTGATAAATCATTTAAACTAAATGGATACCCAGATTATGAATGTATTAATACACAGTTCGATGAATGAAAATATGTTTGGGTGATAGGTACGGGAGGTATCCAATCGGAGTATTTTTCAAACATTCAAAAACTTTTGAGTACTTTGTGGCTATGCTTCTAGCCAGCAAGAAAAGCGCTACATATCCGATGCAAATAATTAAATGTGAATGAGCATAAATCTATCATAGACATTCAGTCATTTTAATGAGGGGCATCCTTACACTAATCTGTTAAGAACATGACCATCTATCTATATAGATGACCACAGTTAGAATTTGGCATGAAGGACAACTCCTTCAAGCAAAACAGTTGTGTGTTTTTTTTTTGTTGAAAATCAGTGTCCCCAGGATTTGATCCCTTGATCTTCTTATTGGATGGGGGGGTGCTAGTTTTATTCGCATTAAAAATAACTTTGTTCGGTTCCTTGTTTTCTATCAATTCTTTTTCTTTTCATTATACTTTAGTAGGATGGGAGAGTGCAATTCAGACAAAGCTCAATATGTATCATATTGTTAAGATTTATCCTTTTGTCTGACATATATCAACAGTCCACACAGACATTTAAAATAATACATAGTCTGTGAGCTCTTTATCAGACTGAAATGAAAGGTTTTTCCTGAGTGTTCTCAACAACATAATCATAATCTGAATATCAAATACAGCAGAATCCTTACAAAGCGGAGAGCCACGAACAAACGGAGAAGCGATTCGAGAAATTCTGGACAGAGAAGAACTCGGAACAAGAAAAGGGCGATGCGCCACAGCGGTCAAATCTGCAAACAAAAAGGATGAAAAACCTCCATTCAGAAATGTGACTGAAAGAACTGGAATAATTTCGTGTGAAGTGTGTGAAATTAAGAAGATAAGAAGAGCAATAAAAAAAAAAGGGAGTGAAAGTTGAGAGGGGCGAAAGAGAGAGAGAGACGTGAGATCGGACTGCAGAGAGAAGTTGAGAATTGAGTGTGCGTCATTTCGTATAACACTGCTGCTGCTGTTGTTCCTCCTCTCTTTCTATCTCAAATCCTATCCGTTTGTGTCTCTAAAATAGAGGAGCTGGTCACTGAAACGTCAGCCACTAATAAAAACTGGATTTTTATGTCCCTGCTTGCGTATAAATCTTCTATATGAGCCCATCCACTTTTCAATTTTTTTTTTTTTTTTTGTAAATAATAAATCTTCTCCAGGGACTGCGAGCGACTGCGACGGCCAGTGTCAGTTCTGCTCTGTCGAGTTCCACCTCTGGGCCAGCTCATCACTCACTCACTCCCTTCCATCTCTCTCTCTCTCTCTCTTTTAATTAAATAATTTAAATCGAAAGAAAAATTACCCACGTAAATTCCATACCTCCCTTCCCTTCACATTTTTCGTATTTGTTTTCTTCTCTTTGTCAGCTTTAATGTGAAAACCATGTAATATACAATAATGATTTTTAGACCCTAATTTTTTCAAGCCCCGTCACATGTTCCATGATGTGACAAGTGTATATTGTCTATTATATTTTTTATTTGATAATTATCTTAACATGTATCTTTATGATTGTGGAGTATCATTTAATTCTGAAAATTCTGTATTTATTCACCATTAATAGATTCTTAAAATCTTACAACAATATTTGAGAGGGACTGGAGAAATCATTGGTGTTGAAACAATTGAAAATCTATCTTGTATGCGAAATGAGGAGGTTTTGCATTACCGAATTGATTTTGTTTATGAAGAATACGTGAGAGCAAATCAGAAATTCTATTTTTGAGGAGAAGGCAGGAAATCGTTTTTTTTTTCGATTTGGATCTCACATCAATGTCTCTCGGATCAGGTTTGACATTATTAGATTTGTAAAAAAATTGTGTTTTGCTTTTTGTTTTAAATATTTAAACACAATTTTTTTTCATGTATTGAATGTCATTTATCACATTTTGATTTGTTTTTGTTTCAATATCTAAATGTAACACTTGATACCGTTACATTTTATACATGAGTAGTTTGTTTGATGTTACTGCTACATTGTTGACAATGTAATTTTTCAAATCTGTATTATTTTTGTTACATTCATAAATGTAATAGTCAACCGCATGCATGTATTGATTTATATTTGTTACATTTATGAATGTAACATTCATTCGTGTATTGCATTTATTTCAATGTAAATAGTAATTTATATTTGTTACATTTATTACTGTAACAATCAAATATATATGTTTGTTAAATGTATCACACAATAAAAAAAATGTTTGACATTTTCTATAAAATGTAACTGACTATTGAAAATATTACTGTTACATTTATTACTATTGACATTTTCATCCAAAAGGGCCTCCCCCACCCCCCAAAAAAAAAATAAAAAATAAAATAAATGTAGGTGCTAATTTGACAATTGAGGAGAAATTAAAAATTAATCGACTAAATGATGATTAATCAATTACTTTTTAAAATAATAATATAATTCATATATACATTATATATATATATAATAATTTTAGATTATAAAATAATAATAAAAGAATATTAAAATAAAATTAATAATATAAACGTAACAGGTATATCAAAAAAAAATATATATATACTATATATAATATAACATGATAGCTTATTAATCAACTAAAAATTAATCAGAAAAATAACAAGAAGCTAAGCATTGTAGGGCTGAGGTTTATAAATGACTTTTAAAACACTGATTACACGAATTGAACATGATGGGAGATGCTTTAATTTTTTGCATCCATGTAAAAATTTGGATACTACTCGTGTAACGAAGGTGATCCAGTACAACTCCGACCCAAAAAAATTTCCATACCGTCGATCCCGAAAATGGACGGATGACATCGTTCGTGAAATTCAGAAAAACGAGCGACAAAAATTGAGGTAACAAAAAAAAAAAGGGGAAAAAAGAAAACAAGTATCGTCTTCTCTTGTGCGAAAGAAATAGTCCGACTGGTTGTTGGAGATCGATCGATCGATCGATACTTGGTAGTGAGAAGAGAGAGAGGGGAGGGAAGGAAATGCTGCCGACGGTTTCGAAAGGGCGCACGCCCTCTCACGTGCGCTCCTCTCCTTTGCTCCCCCAGTACCTCCGCAGAATCGTTAAGGTCATCCTTCTTTCCAATTGATTCTCTCTCTATACAATACTTTTCAGTGGATCTGTTAAAATTCAATGTCTTCTTCTTCTGTTCCCACCGTGATTTGTGTAGAATTGTATGAATGTTTCTTTTTTTAACAGTTTGGATCAGATGCTCTTTTGTTTCCTTATTCATTTTTCTTTAAATTGGGGTTTTGTTGCAATCCTGTTGGTTAGAAGATCCGGGATGGAATGGGATGCCAACTGATGTTTATTGATGGACTGAATTGTGCCAATATATGGTCCAAAGTATGCATTTGTTTTAATATGAAATTCATTTCAATCATATATGCAAAGTTCCTGTGCTTGCATAGTCGAGTAATGACAGTGCCTCTCATGGAACCAGGCAAGGTTCCCATGAGTCAAGAGCACTCGATGGGGTGAGAATTTTTTGGGTGAAACAAGTGTTTCAAAAAATATCAGGGACTATGAATTATTGCCGGCTCTGAGATGCTAGATGGTTCAGTGCTGTGATTGTAGCTCTAATTGTTTTGGTTATGTCAATTTCAAGTTCATGTAGAAGGCTTTCAACTTTCTGGGTCATCGTTGTATTGTCTGGTTCATGACTATCCAGCTTTAACGATTTTGGTTTGAGTTCTGCATACACATCAGCGGCAGGCCTGGGAATGCAATGAAATATAGGTTTTATTGTCATTGAAGATCCAAAATTTGCGTTCATGCTAGGCTCATTGTAAACTCGACTTGCCTATTTGCATTATTGATTCTCAAGCTCTTGTTTTAACCAGGGTGGCCAAAAATACTTTTTTTTTTTTTTGAGAAAAGGTTGGAGAATATTATTAATATAATGCCCCTGAACAATGAAGAGATGAGGGATCTTTGTACAAGATGCAAGGAGAAAACAACTTAGCAAAACCTCTCCTGGATCTGGACAACCCCCACCATAGTTAACCCCAGACCCTCACATGCTGAGCCATGATGTTATTATCATCACTCGTGAAAGAGTCACAAATAAGGTCATTCTCATCCAAAGCCACCTGGGAAAGGTTAGGGAAGAGAAGCTGGAGAAGCGCCTAGAAGCCATTTGCTCTCCAAAAACAAATTTCCACTCCATTCCTATGGAGGAGTTGGACCTCCTCTTTAAGTTTTGAGATCTAATCAATTATATCCTTCCACGCCTTCAACGGGGTGACTCTAGGATGAAGATCCAATGAAAATCTATTGGGCCCATGCATTATTTCTTTCAGATGAGTTTAGACCAAAGGGATTTTAGATCCTTTCCACCCTCTGTTTTTGACCAACAAATAAGATCTCATTTGGCTAGATGAGGCCTATTGTAAGAATCCTTGTTGCCGAACCATAGGAACCATCTTCTAATTTTCTCTATTTTGTGGAGAATGCTGCATCAAACTTTGAAGATGGGAAAGAAGTATAAGGGAAGACTTGTCAATACCACCTACAAGACGTCCATTCAAGCTAAGGAAACTTCTTTTTTCCCTTTCAAGCTTCTTATCAAATCTAAGGAGCAGTGGGTTTTGATCTAGCTTCCGAAGTCTACTAGTGTGAAGTGGAAGCCCGAGATACTTGATGGGAATCCCATGGCATTGCATCTCATCCTTAAAATTTGGGCGGAAACCTTTTTGAAGGGAATGGTGATGCCCACCAAGTTGCTTTTGGAGAAATTAACATCTAAAACTGAGACAATGTCAAAACATTTGATAATGAATTCTAAGCCCTCCAAGTTTTCTTCCCAATCATCGCTAAGAAGGCTAGTGTTGTCTGTGTATTTGATGCACGAGACCCAGGAATCACCTCTAGACTAGATACCTCTAATCCGTCTATCCATCTGCGTGCCATGCCCTTGTGGATCATTATACTTAGCACATTGGAAACAACAATGAATATGATGGGAGAAAGCGGTCACCTTGATGAAGACCCTTCCCCATGTTGAACAAGCCAACCACCGTTTCGTTTGACTAGAATTGAGAGCCATAAAGTACTTATACATTTTTTTAATTACCAAATCCACCTTTCCGACAAGCCATAGTCTTTCAACAACTTTCAAAGGAAATCCCAATGTACTGATCTTAGGCTTTCTTGAAGTCAAGTTTGCATAAGAAGTCATTCCTTTTGCCTTTGTGTGCCTCGACCACTCACTCTTGGGCGACCCCTTCAAGAGGAGACCTTCCATGGATGAAAGCTGATTGGATATTGTCCACCAAGTCTTTGATGAATTTTGAGTGGCCAAATTTTTTGTGATGATCTTATAAAAACAATTAATGAGGCCAATAGGACGATAGTCTCCAATGCCTTGTCGTTCTTTGAAATGAAAGTTATAAAAGTGGCATTGAGGCATGTGTATCCTTGGCGACAATCATAGAAGTTAAACATCATCTCCATGATATCCTCCTTCACTATGTTCCAAAATTATTGAAAGAATTTCAATGTGAAACCGTCGGGCTCGGTTGGGGAAAAACTATTTAAGAAATATGCTCTTCGCCATTGATTTGTTACCTAACAATAAATGCAAAAACATATTTCTTGCAATCTTCTTGAAAAGGAAGACAAGCTGTTTGTTGGGCAATTTGTTGGAGAGGAATGTCAATATCTTCCAGAGGAAGGTGGTGTATGAATTATCAGTGGCTTGCTCCCATATTTATATCAAAATAAAATTATCTTTATAAGGTAGGAACAACAAACATCTTTTCATCTGCGTCTTTATACTTTTTCCATGAAATAAATCGAATATCAATCGACACCCATTATTCGTTTCATTAACATGCGTAACATTATACTATATCTTTAATCATGCCTTTTCCTTTATGAGAATGTGAATGATTTTACATAAATATGTGTTGGTAAAGACATATGAATTGTCATTTTGTTAGAGAGGTCCAGAAAGAATTATGTTGTTTGTGACACACACACACACACACAAATACATATGTATGTACATGTATACATACATACCTTGTATATATGTATATGTATACATATATGTATATGTTCATATATGTATATATGTATATGTATATGTTCATATATGTATATATGTATACATACATACATACATACATACATATATATGAATGTGTGTGTGTGTGTATGAAGCGTAGTTTCCAACTATTTTTTGGAAGTACCCCAATTTTGATTAATGGAAGCTTGGTTGTAGGATACCTACCTGTTGTTAAAAAGTTTCCAAGTATATGTATATATTTTCTTTTATAAATACATAATTCTTTTTCATGTTCACTTTCTTTCTCAATGTTTGCGTTTAAAATTTTTTCCTTTAATATAAATATAAATATATAATCTTGTATGTCCAACTTATCGATCTCATTGGTAGGAAGCAGCTGCATTCGCTTGTGTACATTTTCCTTTGTGTTTCAAAGGTCACACTTGTTTGGATTTGGACTTAGATTTTTGTTATTTCCGCTCATGCTTTGCTATGCATGATGTCGAGTGCATTTTTTTTTTGTGAAATCTTGAAATATCTCAACGTCTTGAAATGTATGTTACAGTGTTGTTCTTGTATGCGTATGCGACTAGAAACATTTGTATGTCCAACTTACCGATCCTATTGTTAGGACACTACCAATGTTTCAAAGTAACATGCTGTCCGCATGTGCTGTCAGGGTTCAAACTGCTCGTGCGGCCGCATATGTAGTATATGTGGTCGCACATTGACTGTCTGTTTGAATGGTTGTTATTTTTTTTTTAAAACTATCATTCGAACCCCATTCTAACAGAATAGGAACATTCGAATGCCGTTCGAACGGAATTCATTCCCACAGTGTTCACTTTTTGGACGTTTAAACTACCGTTCAAACGAAATTGGGCCATTCAAACGGTCCACCACAAAACTGCACGTGTGGCCACAAATGCAAGATCATATGCCCCGGGCCTCTAAAACCGGCATGTGTGGCCGCACTTAAATCTAATCTATGAACGCAGCTACATTCGCTTGTGTACCTTTTCCTTTGTGTTTCAAAGATCTCACTTGTTTGGACTCAGTTTTTGGTTATTTCCGCTCATGCTTTGCTATGCATGGTGTCGAGTGCATTTTCTGATAGCGTATTTTGAAGTGTACATTTCATTGTTGCACTTTTATGCATGTGTGACTAGAAACATTTGGTTTCTACTTGGTTACTTATTCTACCATACATGATTTTTTTATTATTAGTTGCTTCTATTGTTGTCTCATGTGAAACCTAATTTTGATCCATTGCAGTGGCAACAAATGGATATCGAGTATACATTCTGGCAAATGCTTCATCTCTGCACCTCTCCAAAAGTTGTGTATGAATCTACACCTGAACCTGTGTTTCAATAGAACCAATTATTGCTGAGTATTCAACTTTGCTTTGATATATTTGATGTATTGTAGTAGATTATACTCTCCACAGCAATATTCTAATTTAATAAGTAAGTCTCTCTTAATTTGTTGTTTGGTACATTGAGTTATAGAAATATTATATTTAAAGTTATTTTTTTTCCCAGTTATATAGATTAGCTGATGCAAATTAATTCTTCCACCACCATGCGTTTGCATCATTTTAGATTATTCATACATGTTTCTTGATTTTCAGCATGGCACAATTGCATATAATGGAATATAATTACATTGTAATTGGGAAAAAAAGATATTTTTATGAAGAACCACTTCACACAATCATACTCAATTATATTCTGCCTGAAGTTCAAGTTCGATGTTTGTCATTCGTACAACATCTGCCACTCTTGTATGTGATTTATTGTATGTTCACTTGATATGTATAAATCATTATAATTTTAAAATCCTTATTTATGCTTTAGCAATCTTATTTTTTCCTCGCAACTTATGTTTTTTCACCTATCTTCAAAGTGTCATTTTGGTATCTTTCAGCCACCCGTTTTTCTCTTGCTTCCTTATGTTGTTAGGAGATAGCATGAAGCCATGAACCATATGTTCATTACTTCTTTTACTGAATCTACTTTAAGTTTAGAAAAGAAAAAACACCACCGCCGATACACACACACAAAATTTTCCCACATATCTCATATTATGTTCATATTAGCCCCAGTTGAATCCCCAACTCCTCAAAACCCTTTGCCTGTTAGAAAGGAAATACATGATCTTGAACCATTTTTCTAAATTGGGTAGCAGGGGTATCCTTTATTAATATATATTTGGTTGGGTGGGGGGGGTCTGTCTTTATTAAAATCAAGGATACATGTAAATGTTGTTTTTATTTTAGACTTCTCACACAATTTTACCTTCTTGTCGGAGCTTTTCTCTATTATCAATGAAATTACAGGAAAGAGGTCACATTTGAATAAGGCATTGCTGTTGAAGATTTAAAAATAGATGAAAAGTGGAATTTTTTCCCCAGAGAGGGTAGAGTTACCATGTTCTTATTAACTGGATAGAAATTGAGAAAATACAAAGAATCAAAAAGAAAGAAAAGGATAATCAGAAAACAAGAGGCAGAATAGGGGGAGAACATAAGTAATGTCCTCACGGCCCCCCAGAAACCAAACCGGGCTCTCTCAGGTTATAGACAATCTCCTCCCATTGTATCCAGAGATTCAGCTGGCCAGTATTGCATCCTCACGTGTTCTCACAATAGTCTGTCTATCATTATAAAGTGTATCATTCCTTGATGACCACATGGAATGACAAACTGCCTGAGGTATTAAAAAGATGGACTTTGCTGCCTTGCTTTTGTCCCCCCTTCTTTTTCAGATTCTTGAACTATAGCATCAGTCCATTGATGGAACTAGATGTAATATTTCCCTTGTGGCTGTAGCTATTAGTCTAGATGACCGTGCTAGACTGACACTTCACCAATGTTCTAAAAAGCTCTAAGTGTTAGTCGGGTGGTTAGTTGCCGGTTTGCCGCCTAGGGATCAATCGGATAGGTGGAGATTAAGCGGGGATTAATCGGTACTTTTTTCATAAAAAAAAAAATTAATGTGTTTGTAATATACCCTCTGGCACCTGGAAAGCCTTGCCTCACTCTATCATTCTGATCAGCAGCCACTCTGAACAAACATGGACATACACCTGCTACCTTGTTGAAGCCATCTATCATTCCAGAGTTGAATGTGATTGCCTTTCCCTGCCAGGCTGCCACAAAGCCAATTTATTGTACAGAATGGCTGCCATCTTGGAGATTTCTTTCAATACCTGGAAACCTTGTACAGCACAGGTGGAGAGAGCACAAGAAAACCACAACCCCTGTAGTATTTCTCCTTGATAAACCTTGCCCACTTAGCCTCTGGTTCTTGAGTAAGTCTCCACATTGATTTGCTAATGATTTGCCAAGGAGTGCACTGTTCATCTAACACACCCATTCCCCAAGCCACCTTTCATTGATAATTGGTTCACATTTGACCAGATGGATTCCTTTTCTGCCATTTTACTTTCGCCTCTTTAATAACCTCTTTCTAATTTCTATGACCTCTTCTTGTTCAGGATGGTTTTTAAAATAGAGAAGAAAAGGAAAAAAAAAAAACGAAGGTTGTTTGATAATAATTTTAACACAATTCTTGCCATATGCTAAGAACCCTCCCTTTCTTTTCTGAGAGCATCTTCACAAATCTGTCACTTTGTGGTGTCCAATCTTGGCATCCAAGGCTCCCACATTGTAATGGATGTCTCAAGTATCAAACTATAGTGCAATGCTGCATGATCTAAGCCTTCTTCAAATTGACCCCAACATCAGAACCCTTATTAGTTCATCCTTGAGCCAGAACCTATTTCAAAACATGCTAAAACAACTTTGAATACCTATACATTCTGAATGCTCTCATCACATCGTGGGAGGAATAATCCGCATGTTGCAACAAAGAGATAATTAGTCCATCATTCACTACAGAATAGCCAACAAACCGACCAACATCCACGGGCTTCTGACACATTCTATTAAGAGCATTTGCTGCAAGGATGAAGAGAAAAATGGATAGGTGGTCTCCCTTTCTAAGCCCGTCCGAGCAGGAGAAGAAATGAGCAGATTTTGAGTTTTTCAGGACAGAAAAATTAGCTCTACGCACACAATCTTCTAACAACCTCAACCACTTAGTTGAGAAGCCATACTACCCTGATATTCAAACACTTTGTTTTGCAAATTTGCATTAACTTATATTTTGTTCATGAACAACCTGAAATTGATCCATCTTTTTTTTTATCTCTTCCTGTCATCTCTTCTTACTATATCTTACATTTTTGGTTTCATGTGAAATTCAACGGGGGCATGAAGTTACCAGCATACAAAATACCACAAACGTGAGTTTATAATTCTATCTTTATAATGTTATTTGGTGTACATGCAAATGATATATTGTGAAGTATTTTCAGAGTATCAAGTCTTTCTTATTCTTTCATAGGAAACTTTAAACTGAACCTTTCAAGCGCAAATATTAGAATACTTAATTACCTTGTATCATATTTGGACTATATTGTATATTGAAACAAATACAGTTTAACTAAATTGAAAATGCAGTATCAGCTAGAATTAATTCTTTGTATGCATTAATGTTCTAAAAAGCACTAGGCGCCTGTTGGGCGGTCAATCCGCCTATGGATCAATGGGCTAGGTGAGTATTATGCTGGGATTAATCGACGACTTTTTTTATATTGGAGATTTGGGAGATGACACTTATTTTGGAGTGGGGGAGACATATAGCCACGGCATTGGGGGTTTAGTTTGTAAAGACATTTTGTTAATTGAGGAGTGATTGACGCATGGTTTGTGTAGCCTCAGTTCAGGTGGTAGTACCCTCTACTACCACTCAGACGGGGTGTGGTTCCTTTTTTTTTAATTTTTTTTCTTTTGTAATAATTGACTCGTTTCCTGATTTAATCAAATTATTTAGATGAAATTCTGATTTATCTTTGTTTAGCCACTTAATCCCCATTTAATTCCACTTAATCACAAGGCGCCTGCTTAATCCCCACTTAGTCTGCTTTTTTAGAACACTAGCGTGCATCAACAATCTATTCATTGTTAGTTCTGAGCTAACAAATACAGTGGTAGTTCCTTTGTTTTGAATATACACAAAGTGGATGCCTACCATTAAAAAAAAATACAAATACAGTGGTATTTGTTTTTGCCTCCACTGTTTCATCTGAGAGCATTGATATTTAGATGGTCCATGGTAAGTGTTGAAGAATTAAAAAACTCATTAATCCATCCCGATATGTGACATAAGATCAAAATCATCCCTATGTAAGATCAAAATTGCGAGTGCATTTTATTAGGCTCATTCATGCATATGCACATGTACATGTGTAAGCAACATCAAATATCCATTGTGACTTGAGGGTGTCTGGAGTCATATATGCCTTTGCTTTCATATTTTCAATGTGCGAATAATTCCACTCTTCGTGAATCACAGAACGAAAAAGGTTTAAAGCAAATTATAGTGTCAGTTTGCTTATCTATGACAAATTTGGATTCAATGAACTCTGCTTGTCATGCAATGACCACCACTGGTTTCAGTATCAAGAAATCATAATGCTGTAATAACTTACTCGTAATTAATGAATGCAAATGATGATCTTTGGCCATAGATTCCCTATATTACATTAGGTAAATTAACAAATGCTATACTACCCAAACTCTTATATAAGAGATACATCCACTTTACAGCTCGTAGGCAGAAGTATCAATCTTCCAGTTGGTACCAGATTTAAGCTATTATTGCTAGATAATATAGCATTCTCCAAGTTGAACCAACAAACATAAAATCAACCATGTCCACATGCATCCAATTTTTTCCTCTTCGCTGCACCATTTTGCACTGGACAGTGAGGGGCTGTTAATTATGAATTTGTCTATAAATCGCACAGTAGCCAACAAATTCAGTATAGGCATATTCAGCTCTATAATTGCTTCTATAGGCTTTAATATGACAACAAAGTTTGCATGACATGTGTCATGATTTGGAGATTTTATCTCCAGCTCATCAACTCAAGGACCCGTCATATCTACCTTTTCAATTAAGGAAGAATTGCCATGTTAATAAATGAAGCTTAGAAGACTTTATATATACAAGTTATTCGGAACTTTGAATTGTATGTGGTTTGGCATTCCTAATTCAAATAATGGCTTGGACCACCATGTATTTTTTTATATTGGTTGATCTTCCACTGAGGTATATTCCTCCATCATGCTCATTGATGCCACCGCTGTCTTGATTGGTTCCTTAACCTTCTATTATCTCTTGCATCACCTCTTTAATCTCCTCAAGAGTGTTTTATGAACAACACTATATATGCACCTCCTTTTGATTAACTCTTTAATCACCTCTTTAATTAGCTTCTTTGCCTTTCTTTTGTATAATCTGGTTCTGCTCATGCTAGTGCAGTGATTTTCATGATATACTACTTGTAATCTCATCTACTCACTTGAATCCTATGTGAATTTAGTTAAAATTAATTTTGTTGTTCTGTTCAGTTTCTTTTGCGACATGAAAAAGTAGTTAGTAACAAATGTTTCAAGTCAATAATCATTGAAGTGGATTAGTTGTCATTTATATGTTGTCATTTTTTCACAGAAACAAAGAATCAATGGGCACGTGATGATCCAGCTTTCATTGTAATATGCTGCCTCCTTTTGATTGTTGCAACTTCAGCTTATTGTGCGGCGTAAGTTGTTAGAACTTGTTGCTTACCACTTGCCTTATTCATACAAAAAAAGGTTGTCATTTTTCTCTATTGTAATAACTTCTCTAGTTCTGAGTGTATTACCAGCCTATGACATCTGGGTGCTTATACCACCAAAGAATTTGTATAGAATTTTGATGTCAGACATGACAATGTGGGTATAGGACACTTCTTGGACACTTTAATGACTGTCCTCAGCAGTAGGTTTAAAGTTTGTATAACTAAGAAACAAAAACATGTAAATTTATAATACATAATTGAAAACTTGGAAATGTGAAAATGCCTATAAATCTTTTTGGTGCAGGGAATTTCCTTTTTTATTTCATTTTTTCTATATGGCAGATCTTTTACAGAAAAATAATTGCTTCAATTGATGTTTTATCTGTATGTGAATCTGTGTCCTGCGATGTGAGGACCGAGCTGTATCCAATATTTATTAGTTTCCGTTCATTATCATGTAACTAGTGTCCCCACCTATCCTTGTGCTGAACAATTAGGAATCTTGAACCATTTTTGTGCCGAACTATTGTTTAAGAAACAAAGTTGGAAGTTGGAACTCGAAGATAAAAATCCGCTGTTAATTTTGCGCATTGTGACTTGATCATGTGAGCTATTAAATAGATTAAATATAGAATATAAATGATTAATGCATATAATGAACATATTTAACTGAATAGAAGAAAAATAAATGTTAAAGGGAATCAAGAAAATGTCTTTTATTATTAATTGAATGTTAAAGGAAAAAATCTCTTATCATAGTTAGATATCTGAGGTATTACTGTTGTACAATTACTATTACACGCTTGCCATAAGCATGTCAATCACTCTGTAATATAAGATGGTACCAATTACTTTTTTTTGTTAAATGTTTGATTTGTCAATAAAAAGTGTGGTTATTTCTCATTTGGGCAATGATTGCCCGTGGTCCAAACATTTACCTTGAAATGGGATTTGTTAGTGATCATATGATAGATACACTTTTCTAAAAAAAAAATGAAAAAATATCCTTACTTTTTCTGATCCATTATGTTTATGTGGAAATACAAGTGATTCATCTGCTGGTATATGAAATATTTTGAAATCACTATAGGCAGGAAGCCAAAGAGTTTGATGGATAGGTTTACTGCATCATTTGACACCAATATATTTTTTTTTCACTAAATGGAAACTTCCCGTTAGCTGTTAATGAAAATACTCTACTTATTATGGTTTGATGGGGTCAACGGTTGACCTGGATGGGTTGGAATATTTTTGAAAATTACATTTCAAATCAGTCTGGATCTAGTAAATACTTCAGTTGTCAATATGTCCTTGTTGATTGCTATTACAAATTTGACCCTTTTATTACAGGTATTCCGAGAGCGTGGCACATGCTGTTTTCACGATCTTTTCCGTTCTGGTATTCCACTTCCTATTATTTGGAGTAATTTTAGCTACATGCTGCTGGTAAGTTTCAGGATATTTTATTAAAAATCAATTGTTACTCATGATTTAGTTGTCATAATAATATTTATCTTTTTTTTTTTCAATTGAAATGCTGGTTCCTTTTCATAATTCCTTCCATATGCATGGTTGAAAACTTATGTCAATGTTGTTTTTTTTAGTTCTATTTTTTTTCTCTTCAAATTGATGGAGTAACTTCAATTATGTAAAATGCAATTTATGCCGATAAATGCCAAATTGAGGGTGTAACTTGATTTTTCTTCTGCCTTTTAATGGTGGTGTAAGTTCTGTTTACGTATTTAATGGTTGCATAAGTTCAAGTTACATTACCATTTGGAAAACAACACGCATTCTTAAACACAATAGTTTTAAATAATTTACCCTGATAAGCATATATTGACATTTAATCATTTACCATTCGAACCATTTTAATCTGTGAAACATACATATAACATTCAAATATTGAAATGTTTAAACATATAAATATTCAAAAATTCATATTCAGACATTTAAAGGTTTTATTTTTTCTGCAATTTTCAAAAAGGCAAAAAATCTCCTCTTCATCTTAATCCTTCTTCTGCACAACCTAATGAACTACAGAAAATATTATGCACCACCCAAGTTACTTCATTGGTGGTCAAACGCATCTTTGGTAAGCTATAACAGGTTGAGATTGTGATGCTGGTGGGCATTGCTCCACGCTATCAGCATCATCTCCAAGAGGGATCACATCCTTGTTGGCATATTCATAGTCTGGGAATTTGGTTGATTGTTGCCCTCATGGTTTCAAGATTGACTGGGATGCGGAAGGGGATAGGGGGTTAAAGTCTGAGTTAGGGGAAGCTCTCAGAAGCGGACATCCATGCAAATATGTGCTAGGCCAATTGCGGAAGTCCAGTCTTCATCTTCAGGGTGGAGGGTTAGGCTTTTGTAAAGATGCTATCTATCTCCTATAAGGATATGAATTTCCAAAAAAAAGAAGAAAAGAATGTGTTATTTTATCTGCTTATATATACTAGTTAATTATAGGAAATCCAACTTCTTACCATGGATTCCTTAGGCCTTGTTTGGCAACACCCTAAAAAGCAGCTTTTAGCTTTTTTATAAGCTAAAGCTAAAAGCTGTTATCAAACAGGTCAACTTAAATACATCATCATTACTAGATTTTATCTCTGAACTGTGTCTTGAAATCTGTGTTTCATAAAGCAGCCATCATCATTATACCCTCAAAAGATGTGCATGAAGCATTAAAAGCTAAAAACTGCTTTTTAAACCGTGTTACCAAACGAGGCCTTAATCAAGTTGCAGGGGTGGAACCATATGGAAGATGTTTGGGAAAACAGAGGTAGGGTGAGATACCTAATTATCTGCTTCATTTACCATGTGGAGTTGCAAACAGGTCCATCCTAGTTAAAATAATCTTTGTAGGCATCCCAATACTTGATGAACTTTTGAGGATATTCACCATATTCACTCTGTGTCAGACCCGCCGAGTTTTGTGCTATATCTATTCTATTTGATAGGTCCATTTGCTCATAGCCAATCCTATTTGGGATGTGCATCTCTATAGTGTCATAGCATATGAGGACGACCATCTTCATCGATAGTTTCCACACATCATATGGGGGGAGCTGGCCACACAACATGTTCTTATGTGTTTACCAATTAATTTGTGATAGATCACAAAGACAAATATGATGTTTTAAGTTTTTGCCAAGAGTGCATGCTTGGTTAATATGGATGACAGTATTGATAATACATTAAGTTTTGTTACCTAAAGAACATGAACACATGGTGATGGTCTAAGCGTCTAACTATGTCCTATAGTAATGTGACACTAGGCTTGGAGAATTATTGAATGTGACCAATACATTTACTTGAATTTTCTTGTAAGCCGGTTCTAAATGTTAAAAAAAAGAATAAAAAAGGACGCTGCATACCTGCATCCTTATGCATCATATAAGTCTGGTAAGCGAACATGAAATTGTTTTCACGAACATAGTTGTTGCAAAATAAATGATGAGAGACATTTGATACAAGTAAAACAATAGATAGGATGCTCATGACTTGGTTGTTTCTGACCTGAACTGAAGTAAATAATCCTATCACCTTCGTATTAAATGCCAGGCTATCCTTGTATAATGCGTTGTACAGATGAGATAATGCCACTGGACCCAACAAGGATAATTAACAAGCATGTATCTTGCGTCACATGCAAAAACAATAATATCATTTTACACGTAGATTACTATGGATAATCCTCATTACAGTTATGGTATGAATGTGAGGATATGAGATCATTGTTATGATTTCTGTTCTCAGTAACATGCTGAAGATGCAATTGAGAGACACATGTAACTGTTGGTATTCTTTGACTTGGCAATTGCAGTTATTAGTGGGAGAAGACTTCCTTCAACATCTGTGGCTGTGACAATTAATAGGAATCCATTAGACTTCTTGTGCAAGTGTGTAAGGTCAATTCACAAAAGGAAATGACAATAATGAAGACCTGTACATCTGATTTGGGGATAAAAAAGCTTGCTAGAATTGGTGAATTGATCTCCCTCCTCAATCAGAACGGTCTTGTAAATCATTTTTGATATTGAGTTTGATCTCATCACGGCATCTATGTACCTAGGCCATCCTCATATGACCTTTGCTACTCCTCATTTTATCTCCCTAACTGTCAACTATCTTCTCCATCACCTTCTATTTTACATGTTGTGCCTTGGGATACCAAATATTGTAGTGATAAACACCACTTATCTTATCAACAATCTGGATGAGGTTGATCCTCTAGTTGCGGAAGATGTAGGCATGATGAACTCATAGACATCATCCAAGTTGAACTCTCTGTGGTCCCAAGGCATGTGTGACATTTAGCATCTATTTGGGTAGAAGAATGTGTTGAATAGGGTTGAATAAGCCCAAAAAGCATGTTTATTTACAAAAAATAGGTGGGCATAGCGGACTGAATAGGTGAGAGAATAAGATGGTATTGATCTTCCAGGTCTCCATTGGAATTGTGTTATTTCATTCTATTATATTAGTATAAGAGGGGTCCAAATACTAGAAATCATTGGGCCCGCATGTCTGATCATTCTATCACATTTTATAAATGTTTATCCACATTTATTCACCTTTTATATACAACTTATCCGTGGTCAAGCAAGCAATAAAAACTTCATTATTATGTTTTCCAATGAGAAAAATAAAAAACACAACCAAATAGAATATGACTTATTCCACGTACAATTGTTTATAGTGGAATAGTTATTTATCCCAGAATAACTTGTAGCTACCCAAATGGGGGATCAAGTAGTTGCTTCTATTCCCGTTAGTTCAGTATAGCACTTTATACTCATCCACCTCATCCAATGTAAGTCTGGCCCCTGTACCTCCCTATCTCTATGTGTTCACATTGGCTGCCTGAATGGCTTATATCACTTTGTTTTGCAGCAGGCTATTGTTCAATTTGATTTCCTATTGTTTTTTTTTATTATTATTGAAAATTTATTTGTTTGTTTGTTTGTTTGGGTATTGTTGTACTGAATGTGTCTTGCTAATTTGTGCTGGGTGTGTGACTGAGTTCAGTTTGTCTGTTTTCCCTCCCAAGTGCAAATTGGTTGCCCTTGTATGTTTCTCCAAATTTGTAAGCACCATTTCATTAGCAAAAATATATTCATTTACCAAAAAAATGTTGTTTACTTCTTGAATTATACTAATGGTCATATGAAATGCTCTGTATATTTAACTATTCTTCAGAAAATTAGAGATTGTCCTCAATTACAAAGTTCACTGTATTAGATTGCTGGACATCTTTTGCACATCTGTTTCTCCAATTTGGTGTATGGAAAGACATCTAATTTATTTATTCTGAATGTTAAACACACGCTCTATGCTTTTGCACTCATTGGACCATAAAGCTTTATCAAATGCTACTGTTATACAACTCTTATGCATAAATTTTATCCCCAGACTGCGGATTTTAGGTGTTTTATTTCTCTTGATTTTCTGGTTTTAATGTAGGTTCCTGACAAACAATTATCTTCGTGAGGAGGCAACAAACAGCCACGTAGTTGAGCAACATGTTGAATGGTAGGTAATGGAATTGTTTCTTTTTCTATAAAATAATTTGTTGATGCAACTTATGTAAAGCTGATAATTATGTAAACGTTTGATCAATTTCATTCAAATTATGACTTGCACAAATGTTCAAAAGTACCAAATGATTCACTCTTATTTCCAAATCATCTCAGGTGGGGAATGAATTCCTTTTTCCGGGTTATCTATCGTGTATATATTATCTAGTTATGCCTTCTTGAACTTCAATTCATGTTCTTTTATCCTATCTATTTGTTCGTCTCACTACACCATTTTATCCCATTCAACATGCTAATTTTTTTATAAGAATACAATTATCAGACATCAATTTACTTGATCAAAAGTATGCATCTAATCCTCATTTCAAGAGTTGATGAAGTAGATGTTGTTTTATCAGCTTGAATGTGTTATTTGTGCTCATAAAAGAAATAGGGTTAAAGTTTCTTTGTTAAAGAAATCTTCAAATAAATATTTTGTGTTTATGGTTCTGTGGCTTGTGTTTAATATTTTGTCCAAGTATCTTGTTAAATTTATCTCAAATTGCTGGAAGGCTTCAACTCATCTGTTGTCATGGGTAGGTAGGGAATGATGGCATAAATTCTTTGGGGGAACAATTGTATTCAGAAGTTGGTTGTTATCCATTGTCATTTTATATTTTTATAATTAACTCTGGAAATCCACACCGTGTACTCTGATGGCAAATGGACCCTCAGAATGCTAATCGTAGTCCCAAATTGTGCATAATGAATATTTGGTTTCAACAAAATTCTGAAATTGAAGGAAATGTTATTAACCACTCCTTTATTATCATCATTTTCTTCTTTTGCAGGTCGTATGCTTTTGATGTGCACTGCAACTCTTTTTTTCCTGTATTCATGGTGCTTTACGGTAAATACTATTATAAATCCTGAACCCTTCCAAAATTTGACCTCTATTATTTGTGTTCATGGAATTTAATTGGTTGTTTCTGCGTGTGCCAGTGATTCAATACTTTGTGTCACCACTCTTACTTGCGCATGGTTTTATCCCTGTCCTACTATCAAATCTGTTTTTTATGGTGGCGATATCTTATTATCACTATCTCAACTTCCTAGGATATGATGGTATGTTTACTTTTTCACCATGTTGATTCTTTTCATAGTTATGTTCTGGGGCACCAGATGAGTACTTTGGTTAACTATAATATCTAACTTTGGGTTGTTCTTTTGCATGGATTGTTGCAGTACTTCCTTTCTTGGATAAAACCACATTTTTCTTATACCCGATCGGTCTTGTCATCATCTTTTCCCCACTTTGTAAGTACAGACTTTTTTCTCTAACAGAAAGACCAGTTTTATATACTTACGATTTTGCCATTTTTGTTTATTCCTCATTCATTGATAACGATAAATATTTTACATGTTTCATTTTTTTATATGATTGTAGCGATTCTGGGAGGCTTCAATCCCACACGATATTTCATGAACTTGTACTTCAGATAGTCGTTCAGATTTACTTGTTTAGCACCTGACATCACCGCAGACTGTTAGAACACGATGAATTGAAGACTGGAAATGATGCGGCGTGATGATTTATTCTTTTAAGATGCAATCAAATGGCAGGGGCAGTCGCATAGGTATCTTTACATCCTCCATCAGCACCTGATTTATTTGGGTGAGGGTGAGAAAAATCTGGTATAAATGTATCCTGAGCAGGAATAGCAAGGATTTATGAATGGAAAACGCTTTTCTACTTTGACGTTCATTTTTCATATGGATCCCAAATGAAAAAGTTTCACCTTTGTTTTTCTTGTGACATTGTTCAAATATATGCATACCCTTATTTTTTACTCTTCTACGAAACAGAGTCAGTGGCTTATTTTTCCCCTGTTCGCTTTCATAAAAATAATATAAAAAAATGATAAAAATCTCATGTTTATATTAAAACTTTGGTCACTTGTTTTTTTTTATATATATATATTTTTTGTATTGTTTTTGTGGTATAACCTCACCTAGAGGAAATTGTAATTGATAACTATACATCAGAGGCCTGTGCTGAACGGAAGCAATGCTCCACAAAGTCTTGGCAAAAAGGTTTTATGACCTTCGATCCGTAGGAAAATGTTACATGCAGTACATTTTAGAGTCCAAAACACAGGCTATTTGTATTTCAATTTTTGAATCCCGCCTGTGAGTGATGGAAATGTTAAGACTCAAGTCATTTTTACAATGTAAAACTTATATCATACATGTTTTCGTATTTTAAAAATGATAAACATTATCTAATGAAATATATGTTTTCGATAAAAAGTGCATTTCGCTTTATTTCAAATTAAATGAATCAAATTTTAGTAGCGTGAGAGAAAAATTAATGACGTAAATGCATATATTTTATCTCAAAAATATGTTTTTTTTTTTTGTTGCAATCATGGGGGGGGGGGGGGGGTTCTAATAACAGAATAAATTGAATGTTGTTATATTGTTATCAGAAAATCTAATTTACTTTATTAGATCTCAGAATGGAAAGGACGTACGGTTATAGTTTTGCAGATACATTATATATCCGACCAACGCCTTATTTTGGTAATCTAGGACAATAGAGTAAAGGGAAGAATATATATCCGACCAACGCCTTATTTTGGTAATCTAGGACAATAGAGTAAAGGGAAGAATAGAGAGAGGAAGAGGGAGAGAGAGAAAAAAAAAGGGGAGGGGGGAAAGATGCAAGATTGCAAGGAATGGGGCTCCTTCGCCTCTAGTAAAGGGACTATTGCGATGGATGCAGTCGTATGGGTGTATTATGAATTGTGTGTAACAATGTCTTAATGTGTTGGATGACATTATTGCAATGAAGTGAGTGGATGAGTTGATCGACTTATTTAGTATATCATCAGAGGTTGATCAAGCTTGTGAACCTAGAGTGTTGATACACTAAGTTTGTTTTACAACTTTGTCTGAAGCCTAGAAATTGTCCCCTAACTGCCTATATAATATAAAAGTGTTCCAGAATGCACTACATTATCACATTGTATATTGTAGTATCGCAGTGTTGGAAAATTATTTATTTATTTATTTTTTTAAAGAAAAATATATTAGTGTATCTTAATGTATACTTCACTTTTTATAATAATTTTTTACTTCAATGAGTGAGTGTATATTTAAAAAAAAAATGGTGAGACGGTGAGGGTTGCAGGCAGGGTTGCACACAGAATTCGATGTATCATTTTTCTTGTAAAATAAAAGTAGGCAAGTGGAATCCTTTTCCCTTCAACTGGAATGCAACTAGTGAAATGCAATAAGGAATCAACTTTCTCCCCCTTCCTCTTTAAACCAGTCATGCTAGATGGCCATTTAGGAAGAACAATCCATGCCAATCCTTTGAATAATGTCAGGGACAGTTTGCGGGCGTTCAAAAAATGTTTTAATTTTAAAAAATAGTAAATAATTTTAAATAATATATATATTTTTATAAAAAAATGCATGTAACTTGCCTCTAGTTGGCACGTCTCAAGGCCTGAGACTGAATTTTTTCTGTGGTACACTTCCCTAGCTGCACTTTTACTATCTTTAAGAACAATACTGTGAATTATATTGATGCAACAAAATCATTTTAATTAATGAATAGTTGATGAATATATATTTGTTTTCCATTGCAAAAAAATTATAGAAGCAAATATGGGGAGCCAAATCTATGTATTACCCGGATATTTTAAACAAATTACAAGGCGAAAAAATGCTCATATTTAATAATGGGTGTTGATACACTCGCATACTTAGTCTGTTTTATAGCTCATAGGTTATCTCTAGCTAACTATACACTCCATAGTGAAATGTACACTTTGATAGTACAATACATATTTATGAAAAATTAAAATATTTTCATTTCTTTAAAGAAAAAATGTACTAATTTATCTAGACACGTATTTCACTTTTACAAAAGAATGTACTTTATTTAACAAATATATATATTAAAAAAAATTCAAAACATCAGGGGGCTACAGATGAGGCTATACATCAGGCTGGACATTATCATTTTCCTTTAATAACATCATTTGGTCATTATTCAGTTGGCACTTACCATGCATCTTTATGAAAATTATACTAAATTCTAGTGTCATAAATCCTTAAATTGCAAATTATGTAAGGCTCCATTTGGGAGCTCTTCTTGGGCCACCGCGTCCACCAAAGCAGGGCTATACTGCCGAAACGATTTTTCTGAGCGTTGGTGAAGAGACCAGAGACCAACAAATACACACTAACCGTACAAAATAGAATCAAACGCAAAAGTTGCAAATTTTGTTTGTTTGAGTGTCTGCGAGTCTTGGTGTTCGCCGACGCAAACTCAAGGCAAACTCCTAGCCAAACGGATCCTAAATTCTAGTGACATAACAACATCATTTGTAATTATTCTAGTGACATAACTCTGATGCTTTGAAGGAATTCAGAGCTGATCAGGCGTACCTTCCGTCCCCTTTTTCTCAGATCCCTTAATTAAAGTACACCGTATATATAATACGCACACTTAAAAATATATTGTCATAGAAACATCAATACAATAAGCAAAACTTATACAAAGCAACGTGTTCATGCCATGGAATAAACATTGTAAATAATTGAGAAAGATGAAAAACATAGTAATGTTTGCAAATTGTCAAGATATTCAGTCTCTGGATGCAGACTGGAAGATGAAGAATGCAACCAACCCAGTCACTGCTAATGCCAGTGTTGGTAATGGAGTAACAAGCCCAATATTCTACAAAACCATGCAAAACATCATGATCAGAAATCTTAAAAACAGCTTCAAAACATGATAATTATATTGCTTATATCACATTCATCAAATCACATATAAAGATCAAAGGGAAAAGTTCAATGAGATGTTGCGGAATGAAATGGGTGGCTTCGAGAAAGTGATGACAGAGAATAAAAAAGGAAATCTGCCTTTTACATGCCTAGTTGCTTAATGGAAGAACCGGTTTCTTACAAAAATCAAAACTCAAATCACATGTATTTTTTTAAAAATAGTAATATCATTAAATAAATATATGTTATAATAAAAAGTATATATCACTCTATTCCAAGTTTAATGAATTTATATTTAAAAAGTGTAAGAAAAAATTTAACGAGATATATACACCATCTAACAAGATATATACTTAATTATATTTGTAATGAAGTATATAAGACTGTAAACAAAAAAACGCCCAATCTTTTAACTTTTTCTAAAATTCATTTTAAAAATACTTATATAAATTCAAATAATCTTTAAAATTAAATTTGATAGAAAAAAAATATTATGCATATTTCATTATAATTATAACGGATCAAAAATATAATATATCCAACCTCTCTTTCAATATATTAAAAATATAAAGAAAAAATATATACATGGAAAAATCTCCTACTCTCTAAACAAAGAGCGAGAGAGAAGAACAGGGCGACTGTGTTTTGAGGAGTCAAGGGTTTAGAGGGGTTTCGTGAGGCAAAAAAAAAAAAAAAAAAATGGAGGGAGGGGGGAGTTACCACAGGATGCCGAAGGTCCGCATCAGGGAGATGAAGGACGACTACCTCAAGTTCGAGCTCCGGGAGACGGACGCCAGCATGGCCAACGCCCTCCGCCGCGTCATGCTCGCCGAGGTCCCCACCATTGCCATAGACCTCGTCGAGATCGAGATCAACTCGTCCGTCCTCAACGACGAGTTCATCGCCCACCGCCTCGGCCTCATCCCCCTCGTCTCCGACCGGGCCATGGAGATGCGCTTCTCCAGGGACTGCGACGCCTGCGACGGCGACGGCCAGTGTCAGTTCTGCTCTGTCGAGTTCCACCTCTGGGCCCGCTGCGAGTCCGATCAGACCCTGGATGTCACCTCCGCGGATCTCAAGTCCAACGACCCGCTCGTGCAACCCGTCGATGTTGCGCGTGCTATCGATGCTGCTGCTGCTGGAGGGACCCTTTCTTCGGCTGTCGATTCCTCTGACAACAGGTAATCGCAGCAAATGCTCTTTAACTTGCTGTCTATTGGTTTTTATTGATGTGCAAATAAACTTCTAGGGTTTTTTTTTAATGGGTTTTCTTCTACATTGGGTTCATAAGACCAACATCATGCAATACAGACATGGACATGGGATGCGGTCATGGTATAATGCGACAAGGATGCTATGATAAAACAATTTTTTTTTAAAAAAATGGACATGGACATGGCAAGAACTCAAAAAATAGGTTACCTTTTGCTGGACACCACCCTCTCTGAAAAGAAAAAGATATATTATATGTTATGATTAGTGTACTATGTTCATATGTAAAAAGAGAATTGATGACTCCATAAATGATTTCTTCTATTAGTTTTCAGTTTTTTCTTCTTTAAGAGAGTCATCTGAGTGGTAAACTGTGTAGGAGCTAGCTCAGTTGTATTCTCCTGACTGGCCAAGGTCCATGTGGATTGACACATTGATTCTTGGCTTTTGTGTTTCACCTTTTTTCTTTTCTCTGATCTATAGAACTTTCATGTACTGATCTTTCTTGGAGTTTATCCCAATAACCAGTAAACTTCTGGTGGTAAACTCCATCTTTCGTTAAAAAATAAGTGGAGGAGGAGGGGTGGGAGAGGAGAGAACACAAGGTGAGTTTTTTCTTTTAATTAGGATCATGTGGTCAGATGGGCCAGTTGGGCACTTAATATAAAGCACAAACTTAGGAAAGGTACAGAACCAAGCTGTGTTCTCCATTCATAGTTAATTTTGAACTTTTGAATCACATGGCATGTGTCCAATGTGTCTAACATGCGTTTGTGTTGCATCATATTTGTGTTTGGCATGGAAACAACATATATTGCAGTGTTCGTGATGCATGGCTGATCAATTTCTTTTGGATAGAGGGTATGTTAGTGAACGTGAGTAGTAATTGAAACCGCCATCAGTTCGGAGCTTGATGGCCTTTGGGTAGTTCTCTGTATATATGTCATATGGAAGTTCTCTTCTTACCTCTGTAAATTATGTAAGAATATCAATGTCATCTCTAAACACATTTAGAGCTTTGTACATCTTTATCCCTTTTAGATATTGTATAGGGGCATGTTTCACTTTGCTCCTCTAGTTTCTATGATTTGTTTGTGTAGCATGCCTTGGTGCTTTGCATGATTAATATGATTGTACCAGCGATAATTTTTTTTAATCTATTTTAATTTGTCTCCTATGTTGCCAGTCTTCAAGATTTTTCTATTACATTCAGCATGGGATGTGTTTCACTTTATTATATCACATTCCTTCTGCTCTAAATATGACCTGCTTAGGAGCTTGACATTATTATGAATTTTCAAAATATGTCATCATCCACATTTCAGTCATCCTACCATTTGATTGATCCACTATTATTATCATCACAAGACAACATGAGACCTCAGATGCATATTTTGACTGTTCAGGATACACCTGAAATGTCAGCACAACTGTTTTTGTTCATTTAATTAACCTGGTTTCGGGTATGATGCTGATAATTGTGTTCATGAATGTAAAGGAATGTTCTAAATTTCATGGCTAAACTTGCAGTACATGATTGATCAACCTAGTCTTGCAGTCCATGATTTATTATTCTAAACATGCGGATACAAAGTTTCTGCTTATGAATGCTTTGGTCTTGAAATCATTTGATGTTTCGAGGGTTCTATTTCTTTTAGAAAAAAAAATCCTTTCTGTTACTATACAATTAAGAATTAAGATACTCTTCACTAGTGTTTGGTAGGAGGGGAGATTTGTCATTGGGTGGGTGGTTATTGACTGTGGCCTTTTCCTGTATTTCCTTTTTTTTTTTTTGGAGGGGGCATTCTCTTCATTCTTTTTCTTGGATGTGAACCAAATTTTTATAAATTATGTGACATTCCACCTTCTTTCTCAAAAAGAGTTCCTTTCCCTTCCCTGTCGTTTATCTGTTTCTTCTTTGTTGTTCTCATTCAATAAATTGCATATTATTCTTTCGTTCTGTGCTATCTTTTTATTTATTTATTTATTATTATCATTTAATATTTTTTTCAATGATTGAATTTAGGCTGCATGTTTTAGGGATTTATTCATTTCCACACACTGTTAATTTCCTTGCATAATGCATCCTTCATATTTTCAGGTACCTCCTCTTTGAGAGTTTTCAATGCTCAGTATCATAGTTTATGTTTCTTTCAGGGGCATTATAATTGTTAAATTACGTCGCGGGCAAGAGTTAAGGCTTAGAGCAATAGCAAGAAAGGGGATTGGGAAGGACCACGCCAAATGGTCTCCTGGTGCAACTGTTACTTTTATGTATGAACCAGACATTCACATCAATGAAGAAATGATGGAATCATTGACTCTCGATGAGAAAAGACAATGGATTGATAGTAGCCCTACAAAAGTTTTTGACATAGATCCAAATACTCAACAGGTTAGTTGGATCTTTCATTACTCATTCGCATAGTTTTTTTTATAATTATTTTGTTCTTTGAATACCAAGATCCAGCATGGATGCCAAAATCTCTGCAATTATGTTGACAGTATTCGGAGGGATCTGGCTTTTTTTTTTTTGCTTGTCGGTTTAGTCTTGTTCTGATGTATATAAACATTTCTTTTGTTTCTGTGAAAGAATCTTTCCAAATGTAGAACATGAATTAATTGAGAAAAGCTACTGAATTAATTGAGCAAGAAGAAAGAAAAGGAATTCAAATCTACAACAGTAATTGCCCCAGATTATGCATCTTTTTCCAATATGCTGAAATTAAAAGTTAGGTACAATAATACAAATGTTCCAATAAGAACCCTCTCCCCAATCATATTACTTCACGTTTCGGAGGTCTTATTTGGGGTCCCCTAGCCCCTTTGAAGAATCGAGGCTTCATGTGGTTGCTCTCCATAGACAAAATCCTCACTAAGCATAATAGAGTTAAATTGATGAACAATGGCAACATCATTTGCGATCTTTGTGGTTTGGAAGAGGAGGCGAGAACTATGGGATAGATTTGGAAAGAAATCATTGCAGGATATTTGATTTCAAATCAATCCTTAAAATAAAGTTTTATGAGAATTTGTCATTTATAGACAAATCTCATTATTTAAAATCATATAATCACTTTTATTGGTGTATTATGATTTTAGGATTTTTAAGATTTAAAACTTTATTTTGAGGACTGATTTGAAATCAAATATTCTCTGCCCTACATCACTAACGCAGCAGAAGAATGGTAGAAGATCTGATTTATGTCAAGATCCCATGAAATCCTTGAATCCACAAGGAAATAGTAAAATAGAATAACCTTTTTATTGATTGAAAATGTTGTTCTTTTACAAAAGATGGTGGCACAATTTATATAGGCCACAAACATTAAATATATACTCATAATGTCAATTATGACTCTACTAAAAATAGTAAAGACACAATTACAATGACATTATTATAATCTAATAAAATTAAAAATTAGATCCTAAAAATTCTAAAATCATAATTCACCAATAAAAGTGATTATTATAATTTTAAGTAATGAGACTTGTCATAAATGACAAAATCTCATAAAACTTTATTTTGAGGATTGGTTTGAAATTTAATATTCTGCGATGATTTCTTTTCGAACCTGTCCTACATCAAGTACCCGTCCTCACCTATTCTTTTGAGTGTTCTGTTAATTGAACGATTTGGGAGAAGGTGGAAGAGGCCCTTGGGGCCTATTGTTTGTTCAATGAAATGGAGAGTATGTGGAGGTGGTTCCGGGAAAAAAATGTAAAAGAGGTAATCGTAGTAATTATGCCAAGTTCCAATGGCTTATCCTGCATGCAGTGTGTTGGAGAATTTTGCTCACTCGTAATGATTTCGTCTTCTCAAAAGCGTGTATATTTGGAAAACACTTGGCAGATGATCTATTCTCTACTTAAAGACTGGGTCACCATCATTGAGAAGGATCTTGTACTATTATGGGTTCTCTTTGGTTTTGGGGGGTGATGTTAGAGTGGTTTTGTGGGGGTTCACCCCCCTTTTTTTCAGTTATTTCTTTCTTGCTTCATCTTCTCCCTTCTCTTGTAAGGAGATCCCGCGTCTCATTCTATCTGGGGGTTTCTTTTAATATGAGTCTCCTATCCTTTCCTCAAAAAAACAAAAAATGTTCAATTGTGTTTAAAATTTATGTGCTTTTCTGACCATCCGGAGTAAATCTTACGTCTGATAATTTGTTTTTGAATCATTTTTTAGACATCTGAAGCTAGAATCATATTCCATAGTCATCCTTAACCAATTGAGCTTCCTGACTGTTCTACTAAAACTCAATGCTTTTATTGACATCATGCACAATGTACTTTCAGTGCGTGATGCGGCAAAAGAATCTCTTCTATGGGAATGCCCTTTTCTGCCAGAACATGTACTGGTGATGTCTGTTTTCTGACCATCCGGAGTAAATCTTATGTCTGATAATTTGTTTTTGAATCATTTTTTAGACATCTGAAGCTAGAATTATATTCCATAGTCATCCTTAACCAATTGAGCTTCCTGACTGTTCTACTAAAACTCAATACTTTTATTGACATCATGCACAATGTACTTTCAGTGCGTGATGCGGCAAAAGAATCTCTTCTTTGGGAATGCCCTTTTCTGCCAGAACATGCACTGGTGATGTCTGTTTATTTCTTCTTCTTTTTTTCTTTTAAAATAACCCATCAGGTGCCATGTCAAAGGTAAGAAAAGGAGCCATTGCCTGGAGCAATGATAAAATGTTTGGGCTGATCAAGTAAAGTCCTGTATTTGAGTTCTAAGAGCGTCCCTTCCATCATCCTACCATTTGCAGTGACCACCCTGGGTGATTAGACTTCATCGAGAGTAAGAAAACTGGCAATTTGGGGTAAAACATAACAGTACTCTACTTGCAGTAAGCATCAGATACCTCTCCAGATAATGGACAGAGCATGAAGAGTGTTTTTACCTTTTGATATAAAATATATTTGGTATACTTGGTTGCAAATACATGGCAACAAATACTGGCTATGAACATGCATTGGCAACTTCAATCTTGCCATTGATTTCTGGATCCTTCATAGTCTCTCAAACATGATCAAATGAATATCGGGGTAGTCAGTCTACCTTTTCAGGAGAAAAAAAAAAAGATCAAATGAATCCATGAGTGGAATGGTGTTCGATGTAAGATTGGGGCACTAAATATCTGCGTGTTCAATAACATGAGTAACTTTAACATAGATGATGCTTTATTTATTTCCATAACCTGAGGAAATGTTTGTTGTTACCGCGGCTTACAATTGTATGGTTACCACAGATTTGTGATTCAATACAATTGTGCAGCTTGCTTATTTCAGCTTGCACATTTGACCGATGAGCTTCTAATCCCATACTGATCTTGAATGCATCATAATGCGCTGATACCTTTTTTTTTTAACACACTTGGACTGAATGCCAATGCATATACAAGCAATGTCATGGAGTCATTCACATCCTAACTGCATCTTCATTTGATTAGTTTTTTAACGATGCTCTGTAATCTGCATTTTCAGGTGGTTATAGTTGACCCAGAGGCATACACCTATGATGAAGAAGTGATCAAGAAAGCAGAAGCTATGGGAAAATCAGGACTTGTCGAGATCTATGCAAAAGAAGATAGTTTTATCTTTACAGTAGAGTCAACGGGTGCTGTCAAGGCCTATCAAATGTTGGTGAATGCGATAGATGTTCTCAGGCAGAAGCTTGATGCTGTTCGCTACACAGAGGATGCTGACTTTCACTTGCTTGATGAGCACATGGGAGGTGCAGCATTGTAATTCAATGCAAGATCCTAAACTTTGTTGTTCACTGATCATCACTCTGTATGGTTCATGAATTGGATCAAACTATAGCATGCAATCTAGTTTTTGCCTTAAGTCTGCTGCATATAAATTTTTATGTACGTCGAGCAGTGAATGATGTTTATGTTCAGGTGTTACTTCATGACCAGTTTGTTTAAATGATTGGCAGCTCAGGAAAAGCAGTTGTGGTTGGTTTTCATGTTTCTGATTTTCTTCTCATTATCTCATATGGCCTTGCTTATGCTATAGCCTCATGCAACAACTCCATAATTGCATGTGGATGCATATCATATATTTGTTGAAATCTGATGGTAATGATGTCTCGTATACTTAGTAATGTAGGATCGGCGGAGCAGATATAGTGATTTGGAACAGGAGTTTAAAGATTTTAAAAATACATTTTATTTGAGTATTGTTACACATGGGTTTTTTTTTTTAACCCTAATTTCAATCTCATATGTAACGATGAAAAATCATCAAAGTTATATAAATATATCTTAGGTTTTTTATAAATGTATTCATACAATTTACTAGAACATTATTATTTATAAAAATATATATCTTAGGGATATACTGTTTTTAAAAATTAAAATACGTGCACACCGGAAGTGGAGGTAAAAACATGGTTTCACATTGCGTTATCCATTTTATTTTGAAGTATCTTTTGCATTGTAGCACTGTTTGGCATACCCACATCATCATCAACCCATGATTAGATATTAGAAGATTCATAATCTTACTTTATATAAAATGTATTAAATAAAATAAGACTGCGAACATGAAAGTTATAATAACGACGTAAATATAGAATTGTTAATAATAAAAAATTCTCCTTTGATGTCAAAGGTCTTAGCGTCCGTTCACTTCATCATCAAATAGATATTAATTATTTACTATTCACTTCATCACCACGTAGATAACAATCATTTGCCTTGTATTTTTGGGGATTTATTTTGCTCTCTAGGTGACCGACGCGTTCATAGAGCGATGAACCCAAAAATTTTTATTTTGAGATTTTTAAGTATTTACAGAAAAACCGGTTACTAAAAATAAAAAGCGTCTTAAATTTGAAATTGATTGAAATTTTTATTGAAGCTGGATATTTGGATGTTGAGGAAATCTTCAAAAGTTGATATAAGCATGTGTTGCTACACCAAAACACATGCTTATTTTTACATTTTTTTTTCTATTTTTAGGTCTTTAAAATGACATTTTTATTATTTTTAGTAACTTTTTAGATATTAAATATCTTTGTCGTAACAAGGATTTGATTTTTATCAATTCCTATGATCTTTTAGGATTCCTTATATTTAGTTACAACAAGCTTCAGTTTTTACTATTTTTTATAATTTTTAATTAGTATAAAATGGAGACTTGTAATATGGGGTTTTTAGCTTTTGATTAATATATTTTTAAGTTTTATTTTTTTAAAAAAAATTATGAGTTTGTTGAAGGGTTTCGATTGTTACGTCAACCATGATATTGACCATATGACTAAAAATTACATTTATTTTTTACCCACAAAAAAAAAAAAAAAACATTTGTTTTTGGCAACGATAACGATGTTAAACCAATGGATTGGAATACATGATTTTTCATCAAAACTCGTTGTTCAGACAAGAAAGTGATAATGAATTTTTAAATTATTACTTTCGTACTACTACTGCTACTAGTGCACATTAGAGGCAAAAGTGCCAGTGGATCTTTAACATGAGATATTTACTTTTCAAATCCCCTCGAGCATGATTGTGAAAAAAAACCCATTAATTTGCATGGTCCTACACATGATTTTCTTTATTTTATGGTTAATGAAATATATGTGAAAACTAATTATTGCTCAAAATGTTAAGATAAAATAAATTCGAGTTTCATGAGTTCGCCATTTCAAATATCAAATAACTGTATAAAAAGGATGTTAATACATGTAATATTAACTTAGAAATATCAAAACAAAATAAATCAACGAGTGAAACAAGAAAGTATAAATATTACTCCATGATGAAATATATAGATTTATTAAAGGGATTTTAGTTTTAAATCATGTAAACATGTCTATTTATTTAAGAATTGGTTCCTCATTTTTTCATATTTCTTTTTTAGTCTCTATATTCAACCGCCTATTTGGTTTTTAGTCCATCCGTCAAGCATCCTTTCATACACAGTTAATTAGTGAAATATGATTTTATTTTTAAGTCCCTATAAACTATGTTATTTAGTGTTCAGTCCTTGTAAACTATGTTATTTAGTAATACATGAACTTAAAAATAAATCATATTTCATAAATTAACGGTGCATATAGATGGAAGAACATCATTCACATCATCACAAATGTTAAACATACTATACTGCTGTAAGAATGTAATTACCATTTTTTTTTCTTTTATGTAGTGCTGAGCTGAAATCTTAAAAAAAATAAATATATATATACAATTTAAAAAAATTCGGGACTATTATGTATCGGCTGGCTTTGTTAATTAAAGAGGCGTTTGGTAGAGGAATAGGTGGGAACGGAGGCGACTAAGCCAAAAAAAAAAAAAAAAAAGGTGTTTGAGTAGAGAGAATAAGTACGTACATCAATGTAGAATTAGATGAGAATAAATTAGTATTTGTATTTTAGATCTCTTCTGAAATTGAGTTATTCTTCGACTGATATAAAGAGACTCACCTGTCAAATTACATGTCATCACATCAGATCACTTGTCATCACCTCTTATACATCAATTGGTCCACATGTCAAATCAATTTTTTACATTTTATTCAAATTTTATTCTTCATCAACCAAACAACTTCACATTTGTTATTATATTTTTCAATAAGAATAACAAAAAAAACACAACCAAATAAAAAATCACTTCTTTCATTAATAAAGTTATTTATTTTTGAAATAGTTATATACCTTAGAATAACTTATGATGTCCTACTATTATTTCAAAAAAAAAAAAAAAAAAACAAACAAAACTTATTAGACAAAGGGCATCTACATAATTGTGAATTCATTGCATCAAGAGATATCTTGACATAAGTTAATCCAATTAATAATAATATCGGGGATGTCTGATTTCATAATAAATTATTGCAATAAAGGTCCATCCATTACACATGAGGATACTCTAGTTATATAATAAATAAATATAAAAAAAAACAAATACATCAACCATAAAGGACCATCCATTACACTTGTTATATGTACAACAAGTGTTGGTCATTACTAGGGCCGGTAAACAAGCTGCTCGACTCAGTTTGGCTCGATTAAAGCTCGTTCATGCTCGTTCGATTAGACAAATGAGTCGAGCTTAAACAATTTTTAAAACTCGATTTGTAAACTAGTCAAGCTGAGCCCGAGCCTAGACGAGCTCGTTTACTTAACAGAAAAAAGAGAACAAGCCAAGTCCGAGCCGAGCCCGAGCTTATGTTTCTTTCAGATGTATAAGGTGTCGTGATTTGTGAAATGTGACTTCTCAAATGTTAAACAAAGTTTTTTTTTATAGCTAAATGAGCCCGTGCAGAGCCTTGATTCGAGCTTCAGCTTGACTTATTTAACAAACGAGCCGAGCCGAGCTTCAACCGAGCTTTTCACGAGCCCAACGAGCCAAGCTTGAACACAAAATAAAATTCTGTCCTTAGCTGAGCCAAGCCTGATATTAAACAAATCAAGTTTGAACAGGTTAAAGATCAACTCGGTCACCACTCTAGTCTTTACAAAAAAAAAAAATTAAATACATACATGAGAAGCTTGTGAGCATCTAGAGACTTTGGTTTTTATGCTTTCAACATCAGACCAGGAGTCATTCATTTATCTATTGTATCAAATGCTAGACATGAAGTTATTGCTCTTCTCTGATATGCCACAGTAAAATGCAGACAAAAAGTACTGCATTCTTAAAATAATGAAAACATCATAAGTTAACTATAATATAAAATATGAAAAATAATAATAAAATCTAATAAAAATTAAAAATACTCAAACCAATCACTTTTTAAAATTATACAAAAAAAATAATCTCATTTCACAATTTTAAAAACACAATAGATTAATATATCCTTATATAATTAGATCATTAACATCCCTCCAACCATTGTTAGGTTATTTCACATAAAAAAATCTATTTTTCCTACAAAACAACAATATCTCTATATGACCCAAATCAATCCCCTTAGAAGTTTTGTTATTATATATCATATTATGTGTTTCTTATATATATCTTACATGAATGCTGTTTATCATTTTTCATTGTGTATAATCATAATATGTTATTTAAATCTATGTTGTGTCCCAATACAACAGATGATATTTTAGTATTCTAAATCCTTATTCATATTTTTTTGCTTGGCTATTCACATATTTTTATGACGTCATTAGTACATATCCATTTTTTTAAAGAAACACAACATTTAATAGAGTTAATCATAAAAAATTCAAATTATTAACGCAAACTCACAAAATCTACCTGATCACAAAAAAATTAGAGTAAAAAAAAGTTCTACATGAAAATATATGAAGTACATTTATCAAATTTAGATGATGAAATATTTTAACAAAATTAAGAGATATGTAATATATTAATCAAGGATCTAACTACACAAGGTAGGTTAATCTTTTGTATTTCTAAAATTGTGAAATGAGATTGTTTTATTATAATTTTACAAAGTGACTGATTTTGGTATTTCTAACTTTTAAAAGACTTTTCTGATCATTTTTCATGTAAAAATATCGTCTACACCTTCAACAATATAATAAACAAAAATAAAATCTTGATAATTTAAAGTTTTAAACATTGTGAACTCATTAAAATACAAATCTACAAAATGATCTCTTTAATGAAGTAGACGAGGGCTTCCAAGTGCTGATAATGTGTTGTGAAATAAAATAAGAATTGCACAAATTTAAGCATAAAGAAACATAATAAACAAAATAAATAGATAACAGAAATAAACATTTTCTTATTCTCAATGATTGGACACTTCTATTTTATAGGCTCCATGAAAAAATCTCCAAAAGTAGGAAGTTTCAAAGGTTTCATGTCTTGAAAGGGGAGGGGGAGGCTAACGAGTTGGAGAAATGGACATCCACCACATTTACAACAATTTCTTTTTATTTATTTATTTTCTCATCTAGAAGACACAATAGCAAACATCCATTTATAAGATGAATAATGTTAGTGATAATATGAAAGACAATCATACGTCTTTATGATATATTTATTATATTAGTTCATTGGATAAAATACATAAAAAAAAAATTACTCACGAAATATAAATATTGTCTAAAAAGATATATAACTCACTGGATTAACATGTAACTATGTTATAAGATTGGCATTGGTTCAGTTCTCTGCCTGACGCGTGACCTGCCCAGATGGTTAGACCCACCATCTTTTATAACGGGCCCAACCATTTAAGCCTCTGTGCATTTGTGGCCAAATCGTAGGCCCACATTAGAACATCCATCAATTGGGCTGGGCCACTTTAGATGGAATAAGACACTATCTTATTCCCTCAGGCTCACTGATCGAATGGTCCATAATTTTCCCTGCTTCATCTGGGAACAACATAGTGACGCCTGCGGGTAGAGAAGTGTTGTTTCTGGAGTTTTTTTCTAATGCGGACGGCAATGACCTATTAATGTCATTTCATAGCCCCACCGTGAACGCAAAAAAAAAATGTATAGATTCACGGTGACATTATGCGGTGTTTTCAGCTACGGAATTTGTCCTACCTGAATTCAAATGTTGTTTGTCTTTTTTATACCCCTACTTACAATATATAAAGTCACATATCAGAGTATGTACTCTCTTATATAATAATGATGATAATGATGATGTTTTAATTTTTTTGAAAAAAAATAATTTATCTCATTTAATGAGGTATATACTTTATATAAAAGTTAAAGTATATACTTTAATAAATTGTATGGATTCATTTATTAAAAAAAATATTTTTTAAAAGATGTATGTCTCTTGAATGTGAGTATAAACAATTAACGAGATCTTTAACCCTCGAAATGGAGTTGAAAAAAAGACTGTATAACAGCTCTAAAAAAATGTCCTAGAATTCATGTGATGCTTTATTTTTTATAAAATAATATATAAAGGAAAATGATATGTTCAACCCTTATGTAGCCCTATTTACAATACAGACTTTTTTTTTATATACATCCTTCCATCGAAATACATATTGTTATACGAAGTAAAGTACATACTCAGATACAATAAAAAAAAATTCCCTTAAAAAAAAAAACTTTTATCACTCCATACACTATCATAGTGCAGTGCACACTACGCTATTATAATATATAAGATTGTAAAATGAACTGAGTGTATCAACGCCCAACAATATATATACCTACAACACTTCAAATAAAGTAAAAAAAAATAAAATCACGTGTGCATAACATTTTCCTTTTAATTAATGGATGGCAAACAAAAAATATAAAAAAATAAATAAAAATGCAGTGTTGACAGGAACTAAAACGGCAGGGCTTTAATTCCATGTGTATCCGTCCTGACAACATATCACGCTCCCCTTGTGAACAAATAATAAGTAGATCTCTCTGCTTCTTTCTTCATGTGGGTGCCCAGAAGCCCGAGCTTCAATAACTGAACGTAAGCCCATTAAATGTAACGTATCGTTAAACTGGAATAATAATAATGTGAATAAAAGTATGTTCCTAGCTAGCTCCCCCTTCTCCTCTATCAACATATATTTTTTTTATGGATAAATAGCTAGCCATCAATTTGGTTATTGAATTCCACCCCTCAACCATTAAATGATATCTTACCAAACTTCTGAGACAGAGATTTTCATGTTCAAGGTTTTCAATGAGTATGTTTATTTTTTTACACACGGTCAGTTTTTTAACCCAATCTTAGTCTCATTTATCTCGTTGCTGTCTTGCACTAACATGAACGAGGTACATACATAATTAGAATTTTTTCATATTTTATATAAATGAATTCATATAATTCGTTTGAGTATATATTTCATTTCTTATAAAACGTATACCTCATCATATGAGATATAGAGAAACGAAATTGGAGTTAAAAAGGGGACTGTAAGTAACATTATTTTTAATGCTAACAAAATGTGGTGTTTAATGGGATTGGATATAGATTATTCATACCTCAAATAAGTGAATAATTTTGCTCTGTTTTCTTCAAAAACTCATGCTATTTAATTATTATTGAGATCATGTTTTAGGTTAAGTATACCTCAAATAAGTGAATTGGATAGATTGTTCATACCTCATTATTGAGATCATATACATTTTACAAAAAGAACATCCAAAAACTCATGCTAAATGGAGAATTGACAATTTTCTGACTATGACAATTAGTGACACATTGTAAAAGTATATGATTAATTACCTTGTTTTGTTATAAGTTATATTAATATTTTTCGATGTTGTATGGAAAAAAAAAAACTTCATGTCACATTGTCAATTTATTGATTTTATGTGAGTTTGTCAGTCTTCAATTACTTAGCATGTAATGCTAATGGTCATTTTTGTCTATGCAGAATATGTTTGTTTCTCGCTGGACGACAAAAAAATTATAAAAAAGAATGTGCGGATTAATAATTTGAAGTATAGGTGTATGCAAAAAGGTGCTAGTGCTCCAACTAAAACACTTGCAAAAAAATGATACGTGGAACCCTAACGTTACTTATTGGGGGGTATGCGTGAGTAATGACAGGTTTATAAATAGCCGTACACAATGAATATTGATAGTCGCCGGAAACTAATAAGAATATGACATAAGCCAAATAACATGTGTATATTTTTTAAAAATGATACATCCAATCTTATAAATCGAGCCCTAAAATTATTTTATATTTTATGTTTAAGATCATATCAATTTTGTTTTTATAGATTTTAATTTTCTTTTATATTGTATAAGTAAATATGAAGTTGTGAATAAGTGCACATGACACGGAAGTGATTTTTCAAAGCTCATTATTATTTTTGGCAAGTTGGTATTGTATTATATGTTAGAATATTTTGTATCAAAATGAGTATAGTTTCCAGTAATTTTTGAAGTAGAAAATCATTGTGTTTAGATCTCCTAGTTGAGAATAATACCATAATATATTTACTTTCTCAAAACTATTCCTGGGTGAATGAGAAATTGGATTCAAAGTATGCCCGTAATCATGATGAATATGTTTGATGGTTGAGGGGTGAAGTTGTGGTTGCACATTGGAAAATTGAAAAAGTTGTAGCGTGTATTCGTTGATCCTGTGATTTGAAGTGTTGCTATCACACGACGACCGACCATTGTATCCTGGGAGGCTATCGTCGACAACCGTGAGCACTAGTGCATGCAAGACGATTAAAGTCTTAAAGACATAGAGTCTAACTCTAGCATCAGTCTTCTTCATTAATAAGAACATAACATATTCGTTAAATCCATACGCTTTGGTTCTTCTTCTTCTCTTCACTAGTACTCTCACTGTGTATTCTATATATATACATATATACTGTGTTGTATAACTTAAACCCCTTACTACTTTGCCAACATTATATCCAAATTAAAGAATGAATGTACAAAGTCTACAGTACTCTATATTAAAAGTTTTGATACACACAATCTCATTTTTAATCTTCCTATGAAATTATATATTTTGAACAATAAAAATAAGACACAAAACGAGTGAGGATGTAACTTTTATTATTAATATCATATATCATAATAGATGGACTTGTCATATTTTATAAAAGCACAAAAAGAAGAACCATGCATGCTGAACGATACATCAATAGCACCTATGTCTCTAGTGGGGTCTGTACCCCGCCCTCTTAAGCCACTCTCACAGATGCAACAGTTGCATTGCAGGGTCCTTCCTGCAGTGAGAACCCAAGACAGGGAGAGAGAGAGAGAGAGATGCGTGTCTTTTGGCCTCTTTTACAGCTGTGTGTACTGCAAGTGCAAAAGAGTTTCGTTGTGGAGAGAGAAGAAAGAGCGGTAAAACTTCAAAGTTGTGAGACGTGTTAACGTGGCACTTTTTTATTATTATTATTTTCTATTTCATTCCATGCATGTATGCATGTGGATGCATGGGTTCAATATAAACCTTTGTCGTTTGAAGAGGGGCATGGGTCAAAAAGAAGGGTAACTCGCCATCATATTATTCCACAATTATTGGCTTCGGTCCCCTGTCATTTTTTTTTTCAATGGACATAATAAAAGGCAAGAAATAGGAGGGAGAGAGGGAATGAAAGTGAGGGAAAAAGAAAAAAGAAAAAGAAAAGATCCAAATGAAATGAAATATCTCCTAAAGCTGACCTTACAAATTTTCAAACTTCATTTTTGGCAAGTAGGGTTGGGTTTATGCACTCTCTCTTCTCATGACCCCCCTCAAAGTAGAATAGCAATTATAAGTGAAACTGTCAAAGTGTTTATATAATGAACTATCAAGCAAAAAAAAAAAAAGAAAAAAAAGTGACAAATATGTTGTATTATCGTTATTACAACCCTTTTGCTTTTGCTTAGGTCGTGTACTTTACAGAGAGGCACACAAAAATTCAACTTGAGTGGGTCCCGCTTAGAGAGACTTCCAAGTATAAACGAGCTTATTATATATATTTATATTATATAAATATAGTGATTACGGGGATGGGCTCAGTGAGCGAGGTCAAAATCGTCCGACAAAAGTCCAAAAAACCAAACTAAAGTCCAAAAGATTTGAAAAACAGAGCCCCGAGTGTGTCTGTGCAATTGATATTTTTTTTCTCCCATTGTTCAAAAGTAAACGGTGGGGCCTGAACCAAGACTTATGGTTGGGTGGACGAGCGTTGAACATAGTGTAATATATATATTAATGTATAACTTTTATTACAGAATTCATATAATGTGTCAAAATGCACAATTTTTTTTTTAAAAAAAATGAAAAACAGTGTAGACTGTGTACAGGGTTACACGCCTTACACGCCCTTCTGAGTGTATCTTTTGCTTATGTGGATTCAAGCCACAGCAATATTTAAGGGTGGCACGGCGGGAACCTCGCCTGTTCTAGTACTGTTTCTCAAAGAAAATGGCCGACAAGTTTTTGCTCCCTACATATGCAAACAAAATCCTTGATCCTCTTCCCCACCTCCCTGTCTTTCCAAAGAAGAAAAAAAAAAAGAAACACCCCACTTAATAATACATGGTTACAAATGGTTTTATTGTGCAAATGATGAGATGATCTCAAAATATAAAGATATATTGACAAATTCAAAAGTACTCTAGGTACAACTAATCAAATTTTGGAAATGCAATGCCACCCATCTCTGCATCTTTCATCCTCTCAATTCTTATATACTCTCTTTGTATTTATTATACTCATCTAAAGCTCACGAAGATATAGGAAGTGCAGAGATGGATGGCATAGATCTTGCATAGAGACATACAAAGAGACTCCAACCTATCTGTATCTCTCTCTCTAGGGATTGCTTAAGAGGATCTCCACATTCCCCTGCAATGGTGACAGCCTCATCTTTTTAAAGATAGGCTCGGGAGATGATGAGACCGAAGAGGCTTGTGAGCTGTTCAAGCTGTCACTGCTGAATGTCAGGTCCCCGACCCCCTTTGGACTCTCCAGCGCTGATGATACATGCTTGCGTTTGTACCCAACATAATCACCACCACCACCACCACCATAGGAAAAGTTCATTGTTTCCAAAATGAGCTGGTAACAAGCTTCCATTTTACCCTGTTCAAATCATAAACAGATGATAAGAGTTGTGATTAATTTATAACATTCTATAACACAAAAAGAACACATCACAGGAATTGAAACATGGTATATTCACCTTATCAATGTTAAGGATGCACGAGAGCTCACTATCAAATTCATCGATGGGTTTAAGGAAATCCGTCTGACCAATAACATATCGCATCGTCGCGGCTGCCATCTCCGATGGGAGGTATTGAGTGGATCTTGGATCTGTAATAACAGAGAAAGCATAAGAAACAATGGTTACCCTTCATAAAGCAAGAACTTTAAATGCATTTAATCTAGGCAATCAGGGAACAAAGAAAAAGCGTATTAATGATATGGGTTTTCAATATTGGATCGCTTCCAATGATGGGAGCAACCAAAAATTAAATATGCATATGATGAGTGGATCATATTAATGACTGGATTAGTTAATGATATGTGGGTTAGTCAGACTCACCGGCGGCGACAGTGAGGAGGACCCGCTCGCACCTCCGACGGAACTCGCGGTGGCGCAATCGAAGGCGATGGAACAAGTGATCGATGAATGTTAAAGCGGTGGCCGGATTCATCTTCCATCCAAGCGTGGAAAGCAACAAAAGCTCCATCCTCTGCACAGTCCTCACCTCAAACACATACTTTGTGTCCTCCACCTATCAAAACAACAACAAAATCAAACACTGTCTTCTACATTTTGATGATCTTTAAAAGGGTGGGTGTGCATTTTCTGATGGGGGTAAAAACTTACTTGGAGGTCTAATAAGAGGGGAACCTGGGTCTCCTCAACCTTTGCAGCGACAGAAAGACAAGCGACGGCGACCAACTGAGACATCCAAGGCTTGTCGCTCTGGAGCCGAATGGGACCCGAAGAGGAAATGAAGCGGTCGAGGTAGTTGATGGAGAGGATGGACGTGAGAGCGTTGAAGCCGTGCCTGGCAGAGGAAGTGAGGATCCAGTCCACGGCATGGCGACGGAAGGAGACCATGTCAGGGTCGGATTTGATCACTAGAACATTCTCTCTTTCTTTGATGGAGAGTGTGATCAGCTCCTCTTCCATGGATGCCTCGTCTGGGGTTTCATGTGTTTCAGAGGGTGAGAAGGGTTGGTGATGATGGTGGGGGTGGATTGAAGGGGTAGTGTTGTTATTGCTGTCCTCACTCCCCACTTCTCCTTCTTGTTCTTCTTCCACATCCCAATGATGCTCTTCGCAACAGAGGAGGTCGAAGTGGAGGAAGAGATGCGCCATCTCCTTCTTTTAAGAAGATGTGACCATGGGGGGCCGAGCTCATCGTCCGGCGGAGGAGGTTGTGGTGGTTGTGGGGGCCAAGAAGAGTGAGCTAAAGCTCATCTCTCTATTTCTTTTCTTTCTCTATCTCTCGCTCTCTGTCTCTCTCTTTAATTTCTCTCTCTGTCAAATATGTATTTCCCTCTTCCCTCGACTTGTCGGTCCTGCTTTACGTCTTGGACCTTTGAACGATGCAAGTTTTTTATTTTAAAACCCTTATATTTTACAATATGTTACAGGTCAGGATCCGGTTACTGTGATGAAGACTCAATTAAACTCATTCATACTCATGACAAATGAATCGAGTTTGAACACTTTTTAAAGTTCAATTTGTAAACTAGCTAAACCCAAGTCGAGCTCGAGCTCGTTACTTAACATAAAAATGAAAAATAAAAAAAATCTGAGTCGAGTCTGAACCCGAGCTTATGTCATTTTCACATGTATAAGGTGTTGTAATTTGTGAAATATAACTTCTCAAATGTTAAACAATTTTGTTTTAACTACACGAGCCTTGATTGAGCTTCGGCTCAGCTCATTTAACAAATGAGACGAGCCAAGCTTCAACCCAACTTTTTACGAGTCCAACAAGCCGAGCTTGAACACAAATTAAGCTTGGTCCCAAACGAGCTCGAGCCGAGCCTGATACTAAATGAGTCGAGCCTTGATAGATCAAAACTCGACTCGTTCGGCTCCCTTAGTTGCTGATACACTCGATGAGTCTTGGAGTAGTCACTCCTGATATTACAATGGTTCAATATTTTGCAAACATATTGAATCAAATTATATTCTTATGCAACTCAAAAATCGAATCGAATCTAACGAAAGTCTAAAACTAAACCGAATCAATTTTTGTTTTGTCTAAACTAAATCAAACCAAACCATTAAAAATTGATGTGTTGGGTAGAGTTTTTTAGGAGTTAGTTTACAACTTTTTGTAAATATCAAAATTGTATAAATTAGTAAATTTATTTTTTATGAATATTAATGGTATAACAAAAATATAGTTTTTAATATAAAAATAATGATCTAAATGAATATTGAATATGAATAATTATGAGTTTAAATTTAATTTGATTCAGTTTGATTCGTTTAATTCAATTTTTTTAAAGTAAAACTGAATCCAAATCAATGTAGATTGATTTATTAATTCTTTAATTCATACCCAAACCAAACCATAAAACTATTGATCCAGAGGTTCGGTTCGGATTCGGATTAACCGACCAAAGTTACACCCTTTCACTCCCTCTTTATTACTATATTATAAAATGAAAACATTACAAATAGTCTATTTTATAGTTCAAAACATAGACAGTACATATTTTTTATTTTTTAAAAAAATCATATATCTCATCTATAAAAGGTGATCTATATACTCCTAGATATAGAGACACAATAAAATTTTGTGGTGGGCTAAATTATATTTTTAATAAAACTTCTATTCTCATTTGACAAGGCATAGGTTTGTTTTTGTTAAAAAAAAATTTATTCTTTTCAACAAGAAGTCCTTTTTCCAACTCTAATTTGACCCCATATGCCTCTTTAACATAAATTTTTTTATTTTTTATAAATGAATCCATGCAAATTTAGAGTATGCTTCATATTACCTTAAAGCATATACTTTATCTATTTCTAAAAAAATCAAAACATATAGAATTGGATCTGGGACTGAAAAAGATATTGTATGTAACATTTTCATAACGATATATTAACACAAGATATTAAATTCAAAAAATTTATGTTTAAAATAATTTTAAACTAAGATTTTTTTATATCATAACATAAAAACAATACAATATAAAATATAAATATTATTATATGAAATTTTTTTTGTAAAAACTGAAGTATATACTCTAAAATTAGAAGAAGACGAAGAAGTTGAAGAAGAAGATGTGGATTATGAGTTGGAGGTGGAAAAATAATAAGAGGAGAGAGAAGCGGATGTTGCCCCAGCCTCCTTGGTTCTGATCCCATTCATCACATCCCACGCAGTCCTGTTTTGAGGTGGAGGCTGAAGGGAAAAAGGATGGGTTGAAATGGAGGGAGGGGTACAACAGAAATTGTCAGGGGTTATTTGGATGTTTGCTAGTTTATAGGGACCTAATTGCATTTTTTTTTATTTTGCCTGGGTTAAGTTGACGGAGTATTCAAGGAATGTATCATCAATCCTGTTAGTGGTTAATTAAGTGGGGGGAAAGGGGGGTGTTTAAAATATATATTTCATTTGTTTGTGAGGGAGTGGGGTTATTTGGATTATGCAAAATGCAAGGGGTTATATGGATTTTCATACGTTAGCAGAGAGTTATATGGATATGCCCGCTCAATAATAGGTAAGTGGGAATAGAGTTGCAAATCTTCTTATTGATTTATGCATTCTTTAAGATATAATAAACGAGTAAGATATATGTTTGTATGAAAAATGTATATAATTTTATGATTAATCATATAAATCCACTGGATTGGAAAATAAAAAAAATTGCTAATGAGATATATATCTCATGTTGGAATATATATATTTTGATAGATGTTTTATCACATGACTATCTCTAAAAACTACATCTAAGGGTGTTTTTGTGCACAAACACGAATGGAATCTGAAGGAAAATGAATGAATTTGAGTCAAATGAAAACTGAAGAAAAAGAAATCATTTTCCCTTTGACTAGTTTATATGTTATTTGGTTCTGTTTTGGAAAACGATGAAAAATAAAAACAATTGTTTCTGCCCGTGATGGAAAATATTAGAAAAATAATTGTGCTTGTGATTGAAAATGACAGAAAATAAAATACATACTTATCATGGAAATTGATAAAAAATAAAATAAAATATGTAGTTTGTATGCAAACTATTATAGTATAAAAGCAATCTAATTTGTTAAATATTTTTAAATAAATAAAGTTTTAAAAGACGAATAACAAGGGTATGTCACAAAGTAAATAATTTTTTACATAAATGTTTTTCTTATTTTATTATAAAATAAAATGAACAAACAAAATTACGTGTAATGTTAAAAAAAAAAAAAAAAACTAATTTTCCCCGCTTTCCTTCACTTGTTTTTCTATTTAGACAAAAAAGCAAAGGGAAGTGATAATTTTTTTTTAGGTGGTATTTTAGGTGGTAAAAAAGAAATTTTATTTTTTCTCATTTTCTTTTGCATGCTTTTCATGTGATACAAACACCAGTTAAATGGCTAAAATCAATCTTAGATTCATGACAGTTACAAGTGCGTGACAATGGGACCAATGGGAGGGATACATTTTCTATTATTATTATTATTATTATTTTATTTAAATTTTTTTTTGTGAAACATCTTCTATTAGGTTTAATGTTACATGCAACCCTGTTTTTAGCTCTAATTTCAGTCTACACATATTTTGAATATTTTAATAATAGTATGTCTAATCTAATAAGGTACATGTTTTTATAAAAAATAAAACATTTGTTTCAATAAATTACATAGATGTATTTATAGAAAATGTTAAAAAATTTTATTGATACATATACCCCATTAATATAAGTAAGTGCTTTGTTAATTTTCTATTGATGAATGTATGATGGGAATCGAAGCTGAAAAAAAAACTGATTGTAATAGCACTCAATTCTATTAGTTTTTTTTCGGAATAAGCACTCATTCTATTAGTTAATGACCATGTAGAGCTAGTGGAGGGGAGTCGACCATTTGCTTCTTTAATTACCCAACAAAAGAATTGCAGTCAGTGCATCATACTGATGCATTGTTCTTTTTCACATGTAAACATGATATTTTAACTTTGATAACAGACTTTGTTGCAACTATTTGATACCAACCCAAGGGATATATTAATACAGGAAAAATGTTAGATTTAGTTATTTTTTTGATCTAAAACTCAAATCATTCATGTTTTTAATTTATTTTAAAATAGTAAACATCATTTAATAAGATATATATTTTAATTAAAATATATATTATTTTATTTCGGGTTGAATGAACATATTTTTAGTAAGTGTAAGAAAAAAATTTAACGAGATATATACATCGTCTAATGACATATATGCTTTATTGGATTTCTAACGATATATATAGAACTGTATTTTGAATTGTAAAAAAAAATTGAATGTAACATCACCTATAAACATATGAGATTTTTATTTTTAAGTCCTTATAAACTAGAGATTGATCATTCCTTTCTTCATATTTTTTTTTAAGGCCCCGACTTCAAACACTATTTCGTTATAAGTCCATCTGTCAAATGTCCGACTATTTGGTTGATAGATAATTGAAATTCCTAAACTGTCATTTGAATTTTTATTTTTAAGTTCTTGTAAACCATGTTATTTAGTGATAGATTCATCCTTTCTTCATATTGTATTTTGAGCCCTAACTTCAAATGACTTTTTCACCGTTAATCCCTACGCAAAACATCGGCCCATTTAGGACTATAAATATTAATAAAATAATAGTAGCTTAAATGTAAAAATTAAATAAATAATAGAAATGCGTTAGATTCTCATAAAATTACTAAATATCTAATTAAATAAAATTTAGAACCATGCAAAATAGATTTTTCAATAACTGCATATAAATTTTTAAATTGAAAATTCTAAAGATACTCAAAATATCTAATTTGATGTTTCACAATTTACAACTAAGAAAAAATCATTTAAATCAAAATTCAATAATGAAAAATTCTTCAAATTTGCTTATGTAATCATTCTTCTTCTTAAGTAATCAATCATAATTATAGTCAAGACTATAAGAAAATGCAATATCGAATTGGGTGGGCATATGTAGTTTTGAATAGCTTAACACTGAAATTGTTAATGAATACCTAATAATGCAAATGTAATTTTTTTAAAAAATATTTTATCAAACATTTTGTATATAAAGTTACAAATATATATAAACAAAATCAAAGGTATTAGAAGTTAAAGACTTTTAAAAAAATATAAAGAAGGAGAGACTAATATCTAAATAACATAGTTTAGTGGGACTAAAAGATAAAAATCTTATTTCACACACTAACGATATTTGGCATAGGGACTCATAATGAAATTGGTAGTTGAAGTTAGGAACTTAAAAATATAAATATGAAGAAGAAAGAGATTGATCACTAAATAATATAGTTTACATGGATATAAAATTAAAAATCCCTAAAAAAATATTTATATAGAATACTGTTACACTCAGTTTTTTTTATAGTCTAAAATACAGTTTTATATAATTTTTTAGAAATCCAGTAAAGCATATATCTCGTTAGTATAACTCGTTAAATATTTTCTTATACTTATTAAAAATAAATTCATTCAATTTAAAATAAAGCGATATACACTTCTTATTAAAATATATATACATAATTAAATGATATTTATTATTTAAAAATGAAATAAAATCCCAAGTGTGGTATGAGAGTCTTGATCAGTATAAGTGGCTGAGTCCAACATATGGCTCATGAAGCAAGCCCACCCAATGGAGTATTTGATTTAAAAAAGCAAATGCAGTGATTGGCTGACTGCACGAACATCGCGGAAAAGATTGATAGTGAAATGACACTTTTTCTTGCTTGTACCCTCATCATAGCTACGTAAGTTATTTTGGGTCGATAACTATTCCAAGGTATTAAAAATTATATTAATAAAATAACTCATTTTATTTTTTGTTTAATTATATATTTTAAGTTATTTTTTTGTTATAAAAATTTATTAATCAGTTTTATTTTTTGTTTGATCATATATATATATATAAATCATAGATAAATTATGAATAAGATGAGTTTAAAAATTTTAAAAAATGAAAAATAATTTAGCATATAATAAATAAACTTCTAATGGTATTGGCATTCGAGAAAAAAATGGGAAGAATTATAGCTACCCTATGAGTTATTCTACTCACCCTGTTTATTTAAATAAAAAATTGTATCTCCCTCATCCCAGGAATTCGACATTAACGATGTCTTTTATATTTAAGATGGTTCGACATGTATTATGTCGATCAGAAACCGAAAACATAACCTTAGTCTCATTTTGATTCCAGTTCGACATAGATTATATCTTCTGTGTTTAACGTTCATGGTTTGACATGAATCATGTCGATTGTGAATAAAAAACTTTAGTCAATTCCCATTCAACATCGACGTAGATCATGTTGAACTGGGACAAAAAAGATTATGTCTCAATTTTTGATATAAGATCGATGTATTTAGTGTCGATAAATTTATACTACGTCGACTCTTACATTGACGATGTAGACTTACTTTTATGAAAAAATAATAAAGCTTTTATGTAATAAAATCTGATTGAATTGTGTTGTTTGTGATCTAATCACCAACATGTTTATCTCGTGAATATCGAAAATAAAAGTGAGACACATTGTTGATATATTATAATTAATGACCACAAACTACTTTTCTTGAATTTGTTTATGAAAGTCAGTGATTCGTTTCACACATTCTAACCTTCCAATAAGTTTAGCGACACTGTAAAGAACGATCACCCTACACCCAAATGAATATAGGTTATCATACACGTAACATATCAAAGTAGAGCAAAAAATTTGTTATATCATATGTATGTTGCCATTCCATACGCGATATGCGATGTGATGTCAATAATCAACCAAGTTTTTATTTGTCTCTGGTCTACTAGATTCCTGATCGTCATGATCCATGACGAATTAGAAATAAAGTTTCTGATTTTTAATCGATATGATCCATGTTAAATTATCTTAAACACAGAAGACATCATCTATGTTGAACTCATGAGGAATGTTAGATACAATTTATTTATTTAAATAAATAAAACGGGTATGATAACTCATGAGTAGGCTATAACCACTCCAAAAAACAAATATTGACATAATCACCGATCAGATCGCTTCCATTCCCACCATTCATGGGATGATTATCGCCGTCACGGGTGGTAATTCAGTGTGGTGTGATTTTATTTTATTTTTTTCTTTTTAATTTTACAGGCAAACGTTTAGATATGAACTTTGATTACAAATTTTGTTAGCCGAGATCCAACTAAAGTGATGGCACTGCTTTATGGATAATATTATATAAGAACAGCCTCAATTGTAGTTTCATAAACATTTTTGTACGAGTTTAAATTTTAAAAAATAGCAAACCTTACGTTTTAATGAAAAATGTATATCTTTCTATTTCGAATTGAATAGACTTAATTTTATTAAAAATAAACAATTTAACAAGGTAAATAATCTCACCTAATAAAATATATACTTCACTAGATGACTAACGAAATATATAATATTATATTTGAAGCTATAAGAATGATTGTGCACAACAACGCACCTTTGTTTTACATATAAACTGTAGTAAAAATTATAAAACACACTTAGGATCGATTCACTATTTCTAAACAAAAAAAAAAAAAAAAAAAGAAGAGAGACTACAAGCTGTAGATAGATTTATGTAAAAAAGTGTTCAAAATTTAAGTTTTAAGAGATAACTTATTACAAAAATTATATTTAAATGCTAACTTTAATCTAAAATCAATTTTGCAATAGATCAAAGACAGCCTAAGTGGAGTGTTTGATTCCAGAAAGAAATTGCAGTGAGTGCCTGAGTAGCAGAATGCACGAACACGCAGAAAAGATTGACATGATATAAACAATAAAACAGTTGTAAACACTGTATCAGAGAGACAAGTGTCTTGCAATGCAATAGTGCACGAAAAGTCACTGAATTGGACTCAAAGGCCTCTGTTTATTTATTTTTTTCTTTTTCAGCGAGGGTGGGGGCGCACGAAGACAAAAGCACAATAATAAAGAGACCATACCATGCACTGATGCACCCCAAACCATTCTTCTTCTTCTTCAAATCTCTATGGATGATACATACAGAAGTAGTAATTTGAAATAGTGCTTGTAATTTACAATCAATTGATTCTCCCAAACATCACTTATTATACCTTCCACGGTCTTGTTTTACCAGAAAAATAGGTGATGGGATATGAAAATGAGAATAGATAGTCTCCACCATCCTATTGATCCCACTAACCACATTTCATGATTTTTTTCAGTCAATCAATCACTCATGTATACAAATTATCTGAACTTTTAATCCCACCACCACTCACACCACCACCTCCACTCTCCCTCCTCCATCACCGCACACCCTTGCTGCCACCACCTCCTTCACCTCTCCCTCCTCCAGCGTCACGCCATCATTGCACACCTTTACCATCATTATATTCCCCCTCCAACTTCCCTCCTCTTCCCATTGCCAAACACCCGCACTGGCACCACCACCACCACCTCCTCTGGCGTTGTTGCACACCACTCCACCTCTCCCTCCTCCACCTGTCCCCACCACCACCCTCCAGCACCACCATCTCTTTGTTTTGGTTGGGCGGTGGGGATGAGTTTTTACATGGATATAGTTGGTGGGGAAGGGGTGGTTAGTGGGTTCAATGAATTTCAAACCATACCACTTTTTTTTTTAGTGTGCTTAAAAAATGAGTTGGTGGAGTAGCGAAGTGGTTATGATTTTCAAACCGAAACATAATTTTTTTTTTTTTTTTTGGCTTGGTGGGCTCAAAGAATGGGTTGTTGGGGATGGTTACACCCTATGAAATTGGTGTTTCTGTACGAAAAACTGTTTATATTTTGAAATGAAAATCAAAACATTCTGTTCCATTTAAATTCCACAACATTTTATCTCTTCTTTTTATCATGACCTTGATAGGTATAAGTCAAATCAAATTTGATTTATTGTTTATCTTAGAAACTGAAGATAATTTATACTAAATTTTTTTATTCATTTACCAAACTAGTTTGAAGAATACATATATTATATAGTGTATATATGAAATTTTGATCTGTTTCTATGCTGGTATTTCTTAATGTAAAATATGAAACTAAGCTATGGGATATGTTGAATTGCTCAACAATAAACTTTTACCTTCATTCTTGACGTTTACTTACCTATTTGTTTATTGACAAAGATAACAAAGATTTATTTGCGGGAGTGAAACAAACAGGCTTAGGTAACCTTCTCAGCTTGACTGTAAGGTCAGCCACAAGAGGTCCCTTCAGTAAAAAAATAAAAAATAAAACTTTTTTACCTTCCTATTTTTTAGTCAAGTTTGTTTTTTCTAGGAAAAATTAATTTCAATTATTTTTATCGATCCCTTATTTTTTAGGTCTCTTAACTTTTTTAGTATATCAATACATCCACAAATTAACAATTATATCCAAAAAATTACTACATTGAAGGTATAATTAGTATTTTGTGTCCAAATTTTACCAATAAATTAAATACCTCACCCAATTCTATCCATCTACTCATCAATTCATACTCAACTCTACCACTACAACTCTCCTATGTACAAGTGTTCCTACGTTCACAAGAATTCTAGTGTTCTCAAGTGTTCAATAGCTACATTTGCTCTACAAATTTTTAATTATGTTCAATTTTAGAATTCTCAAGAAAATTTACAGTGGAAGCGCTCTCTCTCTCTCTTACACATGTACACACACACACACAACTCACAAGTAGAAGCTCTCTCTATCTCAGGTTAGTTTGACACTAATCTAGTTTATATATTCAAATTAAAAGTCAACTTCGAATTTGAAATTCAAATTAATATTTCAAATTTTATTCTCGAAATGAAATGCAATATGTATAGCACGGTACTTCCTGATTTATTCCACACATTTCAATAGGCGTCCAACATCAATTAAGGTTTTCTTCTGAGGAGGGTCACGATCTGCTCCTTCCTCTCAGGATAGAGGGATGTAATCAAGAATTTTTATGATTTGTCTGGACTACGAAGACATTTTCAAGATTTTCAAAAACTCTCTAGTGGAGTCGGTTCAAATTTTCTCTATTCACAATATGTCTAGCACTATATGTACAGCAATTTTCAATCTTCATCATATTTTTAAAATATATACCCATCCACTTAAGTTAAGTGTATACTATTATAAAAAAAAGTGAAGCATATATTGAGATGTATTATTATATTTTTTTAAACATTGAGATAAAACAATATACACTGTGCTAGCATAGTGTACTACGGATGAGATTGTAAAATGGACTGAATGTATCATTGATTCATTGCTCCATATTTTATATATACTTCACCATTTTTGAAACATTAACATATAAAGTGCCAATGTGTTCAAATATGGCTCATATATATCCACGACAGCAAAGGACAAATGAAGACTTATCGCGCTACAACTTATTCTTCTATTAATATATGGCTCATATATATAGTTCGCACTGATTTTGCAACAGAAAAAAAATCCTTCTATCATGGAATTACTGCCCAACGAGAAAACTATAGAGTCCTAGTTTCACGTTTATATATTATTGTTCTACATAACAAAGTTGTGTGTAAATAAACTTTCCAGATACACATTTTATCTAGTGCATTTACACGTCTATGCACAATTTATGTGGCGAATTTCTGTGAACAAACTATATATATATATATATACTTTTGATTAGATTTTTATCCTTTGGACTACGGAGCGTTTAAAGGTTTATCGCTCAAAGTGGACGACTCAAGAGGATGCCACTTGCCTGACATGCTTTAATGGGGACCAATCTATGGTGCCTTGCCCAATCGCGTGACAAGTTTGGCATCACTTGGGGTGGGCGGCTGATTTTGCTGGCCGCGCTGTGTCCACTGGAACTTGTGGGATGTTGGGAGGAAGCTGGTCCGGAGAAGTGATAGGAGTGTGAAGGCCAAGGTCTTGAAGTCCCTAGTCCCAACGGCCATATGGGTTATGGTTATCGAGGAACCATCTCATCTTTTGGGACGAAGTTGTATGTTAAAAATGTATGGGAGATGATCATGGACTTTATCAAAGCTTGGGGAGTGCATGCATTGGGAGGAGGTTAGTTATTGGGAGACTAGCGGTGCGGGGCTTAAGATTCAGGCATTCATTGTAGATCTTCTCTTGTACTTCTCCCCAAATCCTGGGTGTACTGAATTTTTCTTTGTTTTGTTGTATGTTTTCCACACTCCATTATTTTATATAATATGAGGCGTTTGCTTGCCCTTAATTTCTTTTTAAAATAACTCTAAAATCTAGTTTGATAAAGAAATAAATTTTTAAGATAAGTTAATCTAATTTATAGAGATAAAAAAATCACTATTTTTATCTAGATTTACATATGGTAATGTTTTTTATTATCCTCATTTTTTGTATTCTTATCCTCGATCTTGTATTTGGATCAAATATGGGATACTTTTAAATTTTTTTAAAAAATACCAGATCTATCATTTCTATTAACGGGTCATTAATATTGTTCCATGGAACACATTCTTTTTTTTTTTTTTTTGTCGGGAATGGTAGTCGTAAATGTTATCCTAATTTTATAAAATTGGAATAAAGTCTGTTCCATCTTTTATCTAGAACAAACTATCCCCATTTTTTATCTTAAAATATGGACAATTGTCTATGTTTTATCCCTTATTTTTTAATGTTATATAGAATAATAAATAATTTAATCCAATTTTTTTTTTATCAAAATCTTTTATTCCCATATCAAACTAAACCTAAAAAGCCGAATACTTGGGTTCTCATTTCCTCCCCCCAGCCCTTCTGTTTTACCCAAAAAGGAAAATGAAGAAGTGGAATTAAGTTATTGCAATAGGTGTATAAGATAGGCGTATTTTTGTTCTGTCAAATCTTTCCTTTCGTATTGCTTTATTTTTTTTCACCTACTGAATTTCTTTTGAGATTTCATCCGACGCAGACAATAATTATGTGTTGTGTGGTGAAGATTCAAAGAGAGTAAGAGTCAAAGGAAGCTTTTGTCGTTGCTGTCGGTGGGATTTATATAATAGAAACAACTCACCTAAAAATTGGTATACATGATTTGAGTGAGTTACGCTGCAAGACAACAATGATTTTTACAATTCAATTAATTGTTTCCTTTATTTCGGAAGGCGACAACGGCTGCAGCGCCACCATTTGGGTCAAACACCCATTATATGAGACCGAATCCAGTTTTGACTGAATCTGATCAGTTTGATCAGTATTGAATTAGACACCTTTTTAATCGAACTGTACAACATATAAATTAAACTGCATAATTAATTATTAGGTATATATTTCACTCTTCTATGATGATACTTAAAAATTCATATTTTCTTAAATAGCTGATTGGATCTAATAAGAGAGTGAAATATATACCCAACAATTGATTGTACAACTTGATTAAAGGGATGTCCAATTCGATATGGACCGAACTAACCGGGATCCAGTCCTGACTGGATCCGGCCTCCCATTCTATGGGATAGGATCCTTTATAATCCGCTACAAGAATTGCGTCATGTAAGTCAAATGCACTATAAATTTTAACGAAAAACTTTTACTGTTTAAAGTAATCAAATATATTTGTTGATTTTTTTCCCTGTACGACTGATTCTCATTCGATGCTACAAACTTCTCCTTGTAGTTAACCACAAATGATCCTATCCCACCAAAATAATATATACAGACATTATATATGTTTTCATGTTGAGCATTCTTATTTCTTGTCCTCGGAAATCGTTTACAGTTCGAAATTTTAATGGTGTATGTATTCATTTTTTTTTAATTAACAAACTGTAGTCAGATGACATTACGTGAAGCTTCTTTCATCATAATAGCTGGCATGCTTTCACTAAAATAATAATTAAAAAAACATAACGAAAATCTTTGAAGATTTCAAAGAGTTTGTATTCAGATTAAACACAAACTTAGGTGTGACCATATATTCAGACAAAATGCAATGCGATACTCTAGTGAATTGAATGAGTTTATATCACTGAACACATTCCCTGTGCAGTCATTCCTCCAATTCTTTTTTTGCCGTTTTCAAATTGTTTGGATTTTTTTCATATTATAACTATTTAATGAAATATAAAGATTAATTTAAAAAATAATAAATGAATTATACTCATACTCAAATAAATTTAATATATTTTTTATTTTAAAATTTTCTAACTTCAACAACCCCCGCCCCCCCCCAAAAAAAAAAAAAAAAAAAAAAAATCTACAAACACTACGTTCCTAATAAAAACAAGGTTTCATGCAAAACTAAATGTACATGCAGACTAATCAACTGAAGTGTCATGAGACTCAACTATTCTGTCAGAGCCGCCCAAAATTTCAATTGCTTTTTTAGTACAATTCAGAGAAATAAGGAAATTCTAACTTTTTGACAATGCTGACATTTATCTCCACATCAAGCATGCACTCTCAACAGTCTGCACACTGCACTTCCTCTTAAGAACTTTGACTGAAATGATGAGTGCCACAAGTGTTTTGTTGGAGTTTTGACTCCACCCTCTGATTGGGGCGAGTCAAATCATCACTGAGAGTACAAAACAATCTCCAAGATTCTATACATATTCAATTTTTCCCCACTCTCCTGATTTATTCCATATACTGGGGCTTTTGCTTTCTAATTAAAGAAAAGAAAAATTACAAAATAATAAAAACATTGTGGTTGCTGCGCTTCAAAAATGTCTGGGGTAATTAAAGTTATCCCATAGAATTGAAATCGGATTCTTTATCTGTTTTTTTTTTTTTTTTTTGGGGTGGGGTTAAATTAAAAAAAAAAAAAAAGAATAAAAGAGGGAAGGAGAGAGAGAAAGAGAGTGGGGGCTGGGAGGGAGGTGGAGGGCAGCGGCGGGGAAGGCAACGGGTGGTGGGCGATGGCAGGCCACCTCTCTTTCTTTCTCTTTTTGTCTCTCTTTTTCTCTCTCTCTCTCCCTACTCCTTCGCCCACCCCTTTTCGCCACCACCCACCATTGCCACCTCCACCCTTATCCTTCCTCTTTCCCTCTCTTTCTCTCTCCTATCCACTGCCACCTCCTCCGCCCTCCTTCACTGCTTTTGCCACCCTCCATCCGCCTCGGTCGCCATCCCCTCCAATCCTAGCCTCCTCTCTCTGCCCCTCTCTTTCTTTTTTTTGTTTTTATTAAAGATGAAACCCCATCACAGAAAATACAGAGGTGGGAGTGAGGTTCCAATTTTAAGGGGTATATCTAGCCCTCCCTAAAATGTTCTTTTTTCTAGATAGATCCAACTCCCAGCACGCCAAACCTCAATATAGCCCTCAGGGTGCAAGTCCCCCTGCATACAACGGTGCCATGCAATAAATAAATAAATAACACGATGACCTAAAGGGGGCATCGAACACCGCTTACAGAGGACCCCAAATCCCACGGTATCCTCTTCGATCCCAGAGTACCCTCCCACCCTAAATGCGGATAACAAATCCAGAGGAGGATCCCATAAGTGAGAACATGCAGTATAAAGAGAATGGGATTATAAAAACTGTAAACTGAATGCAACACTAACTTTGATGTCGCAAGACTTTTTGCATGTCAGTCCCCTTCATTGATCATATTTCATAGGATGATCACCGGAGGATCGTGTCTGTGGATCCCAAAACCTGACCCGATCTGGATCCTGGTCGTCAAGTTTTACCCCAATAATGTTGAATATAAAATTGTAATATCAATTACACAATATCATGGCTCATGATACATTTTCTATTTGCATAATACATATGTACTCCAAAATTGGCATATTAGTAGTAACTAAAGAGGCAGTCACAGCATTAAAATTAACAGCATTGTGCAGATAACAAATCACAGGCACTATATATGGGGGGATTATTCAACTGCGTTTAAAGTGTGCTCTAATGAACCTCTCGGCGTACGATGGATACTTGTTCCGAATGTAAGCTAGAAGACACTTCTGGTATGAGAAATCTATCCATCCTCCATCGCAGCGCACGACAAAGAGGCACCTTGAAGTTTTAAATTGTGGATGGCGATCAACCTGCCAGAGAAGAATATCCAATCAGACCAAAAGAACAGAATCCAAACATAATAATTAGAGGAGCGTTGATACATGCAGTCCTTTTTGCAACCCGTTTTGCAGTCCTATACGCTATGATAACATAGGATATACTGCACTATCATAGTATACAGGTCCTATCATAGTATATGACCCCTTTTTTTTTTCATTGTTTCACCATGAAAAAAAAATACACTAATGTATCTCAATATATACTTCATTTTATATAATAGCATACATTTCAAAAGATAAGTGTATGATTTAAAAGAAAAAAGAAAAACGAGATGGATTGCAATTGAGGCCGCAATGGGTGGGTTCTGTGTATCTTTTTCCTAATTAGAGACATGATTGGTTTAGTCTGGCCACATATGAGTTAGCACAACCATTCCATCGTTCTCCATGTTCCAAGATGAAGACAAGTACAAGTATATATTGAGCAGAACATACTTCTTGGGAGTACAGTAGTACAGTAGGATAGAAAAATTATGTACAGTACATTCAAACTAAGTACATAAGAAATCTCCAGCAATTATCCAATCAATTGTAGAATCAGAAAGAGAGACTATTAGAGCAGAATAAATGGAAAAAAAAAATTTGATACGGATGGTTGAAGATGGGTTCAAGAAAAACAGAACACGAACCCCCCGCTTGGGGTGGAACATAAGCAAGGAACAGGGAAGAATAAATGAGAATAGCAAAAAAAATTGTTTGTTTTGCTAGAATAAACCTTAATAATTATGTCTGGATAAGCTAGGATAATGTCTGATAACTATTCTTAGAAAAAGCTGGAATTGTTTATCAGGGTTTATCTATGTCAGTGGATAAAAATGACCTTCTATGACATTTTAAAATTTTTATCTCACCTAACACTCTCTATACACATCTTAAAAACCTTTAAATCTATTATATCACACACACATCTTTCATACTTATTTCCAAACATAAATAATTTATGAAGAGGTATAATTGTCATTTAAAAAGTCATAAATTATTATCCATTTCTTATTTACCACTTATCCTTTACCCAAGGTGAACTAACAACAAAAAAGATCACTTTTACATTTTCCAATGAGAATAACAGAAAAAACAACCAAACAAAAATTTACCTATTCAACAAGGATTGTTATCTATCTCAGTATAACTATTAAGGGCGAATAACCCTATGTCACACCCCAAACAGGAGGGGGAATGGTTTAGGCTTAGGCATATGAAACACATTCTTGTAAAGTCAAGTCTTATATCATGTAGTCAAATGTAAGATTTCCTAATAAACCAGTTTCCCCGGTTGGGATCCCTCCATAGGATGACTATTAGGACAAATAATACTTCCCATAGTACAACTTTGACATACCATGTAATACAGCTCTAACTTAACCCAAAAAAAAAATGAAAAAAAATGTGCCGCAGAAACAGAAATAAGGATGTGTATCACAAGTCAATCATGAATTACTAACAACTGATGAGTTTCAGATCAAGTTTTGCATTCTTGAACATATTAAAGTTTTAATATTTATTATCAAACTCCAATACTTCAAAATAACAGAAGATTACATCAAGTGTGATCTTAAAGCCAATCCAAACATGATAACATTATTTTTCAATGGCTGACACTAATAAAGCTCATTGGCATCATATATTAAAAGGTGAAAGTTACCGAAAAAAAGCCTACAGTAAGAACAATTATAATAATAATAAATTGATTGATTGGCTCTTAATAGGCATGATTACTAATACTATAATCTAATATATGCAGTGTTTAGTCTGTTCTCTCAAGGTCAAATAGCACTTGCCATGACTATTTTATCAAGAAGCACCGTTTATGTTTGTTTTTTCTTTCAACCTTTTAGCATAGAATGATCTCAAGTTGATTTCTGCAATGAGAACAAAATCATGGTACAATTGAATAGTGACGATTTATTTAAAAAAAAAAAAAGATGACAACTCAATGAAAGATAAGGATGACTAAACTTTATTCAATTAGTCACCTCTAACCTTTTTACCCATCCTTCAGTGACATCTATCAATTTTACAATTAAAATCTCTGTGAGCATATTTTTCACATGATCATTCTGATAAAAATAAATAAAAATTTATGTGGTTGCATCGTCTTAAAAAACATAATACACATCATACCAAATAACATGCATTGGATTTGATGCAGCAAGAGCTCAGTCAGTTCAGCCATCCCACAAGAAAGGATAAGAAATTGAAAAAAGAAAATCCACTAACAATATATGTTCAAAAAAAAAAAAATAGGAGTGTCAGTTTTATAAAACAATCAGGATCAAATACAAATTGAAAAAGAAAACAGTTTAAATATCCCAAGAAATTTTTTAAATTGATGGTGGGAATGGGTGGTGCCTTTGTGGGAGAACTGAATATGCCAGCGGCAGCCAAGAAACAGCTGGATCGGGAACAATCAATGGAGCGGCCACCACTTGCCCAAAAGAGCTGCTCCTGCGCCAATTTCTTTCCAAAGCAATCTAATCAAAATGACATTGGACTCAATTGAACCAGTGATTAAACAAGAGTGATTAGTGATGGGAAATATGTTTACCGAAGGACAATAGGTTCACCAAAAGAATGCGGTCAAACCAAATTGGGTTTCTTGATTTCCTATCTCAGGAGGATGAAACAAACCAAAGGAATGCAGAAAGACTTGTAACAGCTTCTCTAAAACAAATGTTAGAAGAACAAATACACTCATGCTGCAGAGCAAGAAATGATGATAAGAATCTTAAAAACTGTCTCAGTACATTTGGGAGACAAGTGAGCTTGAAGCAGAAAAGCAGAGAGCCACTTAATGTAGAAGGGATAAACAATAGAAGAAGGCCAAAACAATGTTCAAAGGACAGGCAGGACGGTATGACTTACTTCTCAGCAGATGCAGAATTCCAAGATTACCACAAGATGCCAAGTATAATCCTTCTAAAACTAAAGATATCAGAGATCATATCTCGTACAAAACAGGAAAAGGATATCCAAGCCTGCCAAACATGAATAGTGAGAAACGTGGGTACAAGTTGAGAAAAAAAAAAGCTCCCTGTAATCCTCATACCAGTTTACTTTATAAGAAAGAAAAAAAGATATTGTAAAGTAGCCCTCACATGATAACTAGAGATAGTCAATTAATATTTTGACAACAATTAATGATCAACTCCTTTATCAAAAGTCACAGGAAGTGACGATCTTGTAAATGTGACCCATTCAGAGAGATTTGGCATTCATGTGACTCCATTCACTCCCATCAAAATACTGTGATTGCTATATTTATAGGAAAACCAAGTATTAGATATATACAAAATTATCAACCATAATAAGTTCCTCTAACAAGTTACTAGGCAGAATGACCCATAGGAGGCTCCTAACCATATCGAGTAATAACTTATGCAACATGGACATGGACACAGGACACAGGACACAGCGACATAGTGATACGACAAGTTTTGAAAAAAGAAGACACAGACACATTAAGATAAATCGATAATGTGTATTATAAATTCATATATTATGATCCAACACATTCCACAATAAATTGAATGACATTTGGTGAATACACAAAAAAAAAAATCCACATTATAGATGGCATTGGGAATTTGGGATTGTTATGAAGGTGGAACAAAAGGATAACAGCAAGGTAATCAATGAAATGAATGTGGTTTTTTTGAGTGTGTTGAGCAAGATATGTGTAATCAAACAGACAAAATCAACAAAAAACTAAATGAAAGGCTTGAAGTAAAAAATTTTAGAACAGCCAGCTCAAATGTACATGTTCATGATGAATTTCTCATAATCTCAGTTTTTGAAAGAAAAATAATGAAGGTATTCTTATCAATCAAAAGGTATGAAGAGACATCAAGTTAACCTTTAGCAATCAGAAACTTTCAATCAACGATAAACACCACATTCAGGTTAATTATTCACAAAGTTTTGAAATAGGGACAATTGTCCGCACTTTATCCTGATTATTATTTATACCAAACGGGATAAGTTGTCCTTCCCCACTTATCCCCTTTCCAAACCAGCCCTTAATAAATACCCTAAATAGAGAAGACACCATATAAAAATAAATTGCTACAACAAAACTAAAAAAATTCAATATGATCCCATTTTCATCAATCAGATAAATAGAGAAAACATCATTTCTCTGTCCCCCAAAAAGAGATGATTGAAGAAGGGGTGGAACAAAAAACAAGAGATTGAAAAAACGAACTGGGAAAAAAAAAAGAAAAAGAATTATTTTGGATCGTGTCCACACCATGTTTGGGTCATGTTGAGGGCAAGAAAATGGGCAAAGTAAGTTGTACATATGCAAAACGTGTCCAACACGGGCACATGTCGGGCGTGTGTCTGTGCAAAACATATCAAACACGGGTATGGGCATGGTTCTGATGTGTCTATGCGTTAGGTGAACACTATATCAAACTAAACCTACCATTATGGAAGAATCTTAGATTGCAATGTTAGATTTGAATTATTTACATGAGATGCAGTCTTTCTTGAAATCCAATTACATTCTCAATGAGAGTGAACAAAAAGTGACACTTATTGACAGATTTGCATTTGAAGCTACGGATACACTTTTTTTGAGATAAATGATAGGAGCCATGTTATTAATAAAATAAGCTACAGATACACAATTTAATATTTTATGACACAATACGCATATTTACATTAAACAAAAACTAGGACAATTGTGAGAATCCAACTTAATATGCAAGTGACATGCAATGTTTCAAGGCAAAGAAAACTGTGGTATAGCATAACAATAGTTTTAGGGAAGGCATGGATAATCCAACAAAAACATGTATAATTTGCAATTTACCATAATTGAGTCAAGCCCGCAACCAATTTTGTCATTTGAATGAGGATGATGGTTAAGAAGTTTCTCTACAACTTGCATCTCATCTTCAGATGTTAAGCGCCCACCATCCAAATATCTGTTAGCATGTGAATCAATCAAATAGTCAGGGAAATATCTAAATGGATTAATGTATTTCCACGTTTGAAGCATAAAAATGTAGTATAATAAATGTAGTCCAATTAATCTATTGCCCAGTAACCAATACCACCTTATTCCCCCATATTGTAGAATACCAATAATGGGATATTCCAGCTATCCAAATAGTTTTTTTCCCCTAATTCCACCTTATCCACTGTTATTCCACCTTGACTTTGCTATCCAAATTGGGGGAGTTTGCTATGATTTTTCATACTCAATATACTCCCTCTCTCTCTCTTTACTCCGCCTCAGCCTCTCTTTTTTTAATTTTTGTTTTCTATGTTGACATTACTAGACTTGCAGGACTACCAAAGGTGCTTATAGCCTTTTGTTTATATAAGTCTAATAAATTCTCACATGTAGTTCACGAAAACGAACAGGGAGGAATTGTTTTATCTTTTACAATCTATCCCGAGAAACAAGACAGGTCTGTTAAGCCTTCAACGAGCAGAACCCTTGTTCATGTACAAATAAATGGAATTTTTTTTTGTTAATCTCACAAGAACCATATTAAAATTCTATTGTTCAGAGAAACAACAAACAATCAAGCCAAACATGTGTTCCGATTATGCCGCATTATCACGATAAGGAACAAAACAAATGAATACCTTTCGGAGTGGAGAATATCCTTAACGAAGAGGATAATTGGCTTGACGTCTTCAAGGATCTCCGCCTCCGCCTCCTTCCACCGCCGGTAGTTTGGGCCGTGCGACAACGATTGAGAAGGCAGGGGTGATGGAGGGGGCGGAGACGGAAGCGACGGAGGAGCTCTAGGGATTACCTCGGAAGGGGATGAGGTTGTGGAGGTCTCTTGCAGGTGAGGTGGGCCGGTGATGGCGGCCGTACAGAGGCGGCGGCCTAAGGAGGAGGAGGAGGAGCGATAGGGGGCAATGGAATGTTGGATTCGGATGCGGAGGAGCGAGACTCCTCCTCTTAGAATGTAGAGACCTGCCATGCCAAAACTGAACGCTAGCTGATTGGGTTTTGAAGGGGGTTGTGTTGGTTTGAGTTTTCACAGTGTTCTGTAGATTTTTTTTTTCTCCCTCGAAAATGAGAAGGGTTATATGTTGCCCCCTCCCACTCAGTTATTTTTATAATCATGTACCGTGGTATATATTTTATTAAATTCTTTTATATTTTTATAATTAATATCATTCAATTTTATTGAGTCATATTTTATATTTTATAAAAGTACATATTTTGATAGAGAAATTATCTGATTTTAAAAAAATAAAAAACATGTGTAATATGTGTCTTGAAAAGTAAAATGCATGTAACATTTCTAAATGTAAGATATGTAACTCGTTAAATTTTTTATATTTGTTGATAACGGATCTATTCAATTTAAAACAGGGCAATGTACATTTTTCATTAAAATATAATGCTACACATTGGAGCAGATCAAAAGATTCTTCTAAATATTCATACTGAATAAACACAATCATATGGGAACACAATCACATGAGATAACAAATCAAAGTATAAACTCCACTCTTATATTTTTATAAAAAAAATGAATACAGCATCTAAAAAGACGTAATTTTATTAAGAAAATGAAGTGCATATATCAATGAATTGTATAGACTCATAAAATATGTAAAAAAATTATAAAGAGTATATTTTTCACTCCATGGAGTGCAGATGGCTAATGATGCATATAGGACTATAAACGGGGTTGTAAAATGGACTCAATGCAACAATGCTCATGAGTTTTAGTAAGGAATGTCTTAATTTGCACCGTCTATTTGAATTTGCACACCCCTCTATTAAAGATGAGGGGTGTGAATAAAGCATCCTTTGATAATGTTGCATACTTTTTGATCAGATCATGCTCTATGTTCCCCTTGACCCTTACTAGAAATACATGAGCGTTGTTCCCTCAGTACTTTTACGGTCCTGTTCACTCAATCCTTTTTACAGTCACAAAAATAATATCATATACTTCATTAACCCCCTCCATTCACTATAACAATGTATATACAATACCTCATTAAAAAAATTTATATTTTCTATAAACGATACTATCGAATTCATTTAATCATATATTTCACTTTTTTATAAAAATACATAATCATTAGATGAGGTATATAATTGTTAAAAAAATGAATACATGATGAATGAAACCACAAAAAAATAATATGAACATTTTCCTTAACTATATGGATATGTTTTCATTGTGATTTTTTATTTATGGTTAAAAAACATTGGCTCACTAGCAATCTGAACATGTCACCTGGAAAATGGCAAGTCACCTACGAAGAATGGTAAGTCCTCAAAAACCAAACCTTCACTGCTCCCAATGCCCAGTAAGGGCTACCCACATGCATTGATTTTTACTCAATTGCATATATATTATTATTTGATACTTGATATATACCCAAAAACACAAATTTATAACACGAAACAACTTGGGAAAGAAGTCACTACAAACTCGGTGCGTGAAGCTACGGGTGTAAAGTCATGGACACACAAAAGACGCATAGACCTGATAGACGTTCACTGATGTGCGCGTGAGAGACGTACCTAAACACATGTTATAGCACACGAGAACAATGTTAAGTGCAAGTGTTCAAGCAGATGCGTGCATTAAAATACATGAGCACACAATGACTTGTGGAACAAATGAACAACCAGACCTCTTACAAGAAATGAAGAACCTCAGACATGTGATTGTGGATGACGCAGGCGCATGACGCAAACATCAATAAGGTCATAGATTCAAGACACATATTGGGCAAGATCATGAAAGCAACACGCAGACATTGGACAAGTTCACACACGCATGATGCAGACATAGACAACATCACAGTTAATGTGCAATGGACTATGATATGGAGAATGTGATATAGTCAGTGAGACATGAGCTATAGATATCAACCTAGTGGAACCTATATGAGAAAATCTGAGGCAGAAATTCAACCCCTGATACTTGCCATATGAGGGCACCCCTCAAAAAATAACTCAGTTGTAGGACTCCTGGTCTTCCCTTCTTTTGAAGGTCAGTGATGATAGATGGAGCAATTTATTAAAAAGAGCAGATTCCAAGTTTAAAAAAAATTAAAGGAATGTAGAATTACATGCTTCATTTTGGTACATCTAATCAAACCAGAACACAAACATGGCCCTACTTAAAATCTACAGTGTGCTTGCATGGACCTAAACATCTGAGAAATATAGGCATTTTGAATATGTTGATATTGTGCGACCAAACTGATTGAATAATACAAATAGAAAATGTAGAAGGAAATAAGAAGATGTAGAAACTGGGCATTCAGGAAAAAGAAATTCTGCCGTCAAGAAATTTGGAAAAATCCTGCAGAAGCCATTTTCGTCTCTCTTTATTTGGGGTCAATAAAAAGCAGTCCAAAATTTTTTCATGTGACATAAAAAGAAAGCTCGTTATCTCCTTATCTTCTTTGGCTTTAACCTCTTCATAGCCATGTAAGTTACAGCAGCCGAAAGAGAGTACCTGAAATGAATTCCACAAACAGAAAAGAAGACTATGAGGTGAGAAAAAGAGTGTTGTTTTAATAAGACTTGGTAATAAATCATTGCAGTATAATAGTTTTTTCTGTTTTTGTATCACTTGATCCTATTAATTATGTGAGGCAATCTTGTTGCACAAAATGGTTGGCAAATAATTATGGCAAATAAGCACCATCGAAGTGCATATAGACACCATTACATGATTAGCAATTAGCAATTCCTTGATCAATCATAAAAAAATCTAGTAATTCCTTTTCAACACCCTGAAGATAGTGTCTTTAATGCTAAATCTCATATATATGTTTCCTAGAAACAGGGGAAAGCAAAACTAATTCCAATCCGGTTCTTTTAAGCTCTCTCGAAAAGCTTTAACATGCAGAACAATTAACTAAGATCATAGGGGTCAGATATTCCCAACCAACACCAAACCCCTCCAAATCAAAAGACTTCATGAATACATCTAATGTGCATCAATAATATGAAACTTAGCATGTGTTTCATAGAGTACACAGAAACCAAGTGTGTACAACACCTTAATATGATGTTTTTTTGGTTGCACTAGAGACATTATGGTTTTTCCTTCACAATTTATGGCAACCATTTCTACATGCTACCTAACCTTTAGCTGTGTCCTTTTTTACTATCAATGTGATTTCCAAAAACAGTCAATCTACCTTATAAAACAACCCACCTAGAAACAAGATGATTCCTGAATAACCCTGAGTAGCTTTATAAGAGAAGGTACCATTCTTACAAAACAACCATCTAGAAGATATATAATTAAGTGCTTGGGAAAAAATATATATTGCTCAAAGATTCTCAAGTAAAATCATCAGCATAAGCATCTATAACAGAACCGATAATATTCAGCCTGTCAGCTGAGAATTCAAGAGCCTGCTAGAATTGGTACACAATAATCAAAAACAGATTTCATAGTCGAGTAAATATCCTTGGCAGCCTGCCCCCCAGAGGTTAGCAACTTGTAGCCCAGTAAACATTAGTGGCCTTTACCCAACACGCCAAACATACATCACGTCTGCTCATGGAATTGCCAATCCAAGTCCCACACTACTCTAAAATTGTCCATATTATCCATTGTATGTCAAATATAATCATGATTCTACCCTTCAAAATGGGGAAAACTTACAAGTCCCAGAACAAAAGAAATGTGTAAAAGGACGAATTGAACAACAAGAACAGCAGATAAAATATATGCTAAGCACTGTTAACGTACCAAGTCATGGTGTAGTTTAGATGGTCCTGAGGCATGACTGAGAAACGGATCAAAGTATTGACATCCTTGGAAACTGGATAAGGATTGCTTGCACTGGCACTGTCATTGATGTCTTCAACATAGATAGTGTTCTCAGGAAGACCACATGCACGAGCCATTGCAGAGATATCAACATAAAACCATTGGCCACTGCTGGGATCATTTGCTGGAACAAAGATGCTCGGTTTTTCATTTCCACGAACCACCCCAACAACTTTTATTGGAGTACTCGGAGGCTCTTCAGGCTGTAAAAGTAAAAATACTTCAACCAAAGTGGGAGCGAAATCTTTCTCTCCAACAAATATTAGATATGAACACTATATTGGAATACTTTCTATCCCCTCTCACCTCCATTAGGACTATGTACTTTGATGTGTTTGAATGAAATTGGGGTAGCATTTGTCTCCCTTAAAAAAAAAAAAAATCAACGAAAAATAAAAAGATACCTTAATGGATTCAGATTTCTTAGACCAGAACTTCCACCAAGGGTTCCATTCCTCCACCTCCTCGATGTGTGGTGGAGTTATACTTGAAGACTTTTCACCATCATGGAGATGAAAAGATTCATCACGCCATCTGCGTGGAACCCATCCTCTGTTAACCAAGACAGCCATCTGCACACTGACGGAAATATTTTTAATAAATCGATAGCTGGAGTATTATAAATTTGTAGTTAAGAAACTCTATAATTTAGGAACATCCAAGAAGACTTTAGTATAAAAACTTTAGTATATTTATATGATGAGTTTGCATTACAAAATCAATAACATAAGGTGAAACAGAAGTGGCAGAGATTTAAACTGTCAATCAGTTCAACACATCAGCTTTCTATACAGAACCAAATAGTTCCTCTTGACTTGAAAATAGCCCATAGTTGAGAGTTGAGGATTTCAAATAATTTTGCTAGTTATAACAGCTTTCTGCTATTTCCATCTTTAACCTGAGCTTGTTTTCTCACATTATACATCCCAATGAAAAGGCTTTGTAAGAGATGGCATCTCTAAATGGTCACTGATAACAATTCAAAACTATGAGCATGGTTGGACTCATTTTTGACATACTTGATATATGAATATCGCATAAAAAATGTATAGAGCTTTTTTAGGCTGTTCAGCCAACATCATGCCTCACACATATATTATACATCGAAAGGCAAAATCTTTATTGGAAATGATATGTCTAAATGGTTATCAGAAACAATTCAAAACTAAGAACACGGTTGGGCTCATATTTGACATATTTGATTAGAGTCGCAAATCGGGTGGGTTGGGTTGGATTGGAGTTCCCAAACCACCGAAGTTGGAAGAAGCCAACCCAAACTCAACCCAACCCGACCCTCAAACCCAAGAGGTCAACCCCGAACTCAATCTGTCAGGTTTGGTGGAGGTCTGGGTTGGGTTCAGGTTTGATTTGAGACTGGGTCTGGTCAGGTTCAAGTTTAATTTGGGCACAAGCTGGGTTGGGGTTTAGCTTTAAAACAGTGTCATTTTAAATAATTTGAACTTCATAACAATCAATGACCCAAGCACAGAGATAAATAGACAGTAGTAGAGAGAAAATAGAAAAAATGAAATTATAAAAGTGATAGATTTTACGATAAAAATAAATTAGACAATTCAAATTTCATCTCAATCATTAAACAGTTTAAATTTCACATGAACATTCAAATTTCACTCATCACATTGGGTACGGGGTGGGTTTGGGTCACCCGACCCCTCAACCCAACCCAACCCAACCTGAATTGGGTTCAAATTCGGTTTGAACTCAAACACTAAAACTCCAACCTTAACCCATCCAAAAATTGGGTTAGATTGGGTCAACATGCCCAAGTTGCAGCCATATACTTGATATATGAATATTATATTTCAAATGCATAACTTTTTTAGGTTGTTCAACCAACATCATGCCTTACACGTGTATTACACATCCAAAGGCAAAATCTTTGCTAGAGATGATCTCTAAATGGTCACTGATAACAATTCAAACTAAGAGCATGGTTTTTTTTTTACATACTTGGAAAACAAATTTGTGGCTTTTCAAGTGATAAATTTGAACTTGGAAAAAAGAGGGCACAGTGTTGTAGAAGATGTCTCCCCAAAATGGCTTCTTCCTGATATCCTCGAAGTTTATATACTCAAATTTTTGATATATCAATCTCGGTGCCAATTGATATCTCAAACGATATATCAAAAAATCGGTGTAGCAATTTTGGGGAAAATTACATGCCAGTACTGACATGTAACTGGTGTAATAACTAATATGCTTCTTTGAGTTACACATGCTTCTTTTTCGATCCGGCAAGTTTGGGAAAAATAAAGACATGTCAGTATTGATATGTGAGTGCCAAGTTAACCCACCTCTCTCCAAACCCTGACAAAAGAGCGAAGAGAGGATGTGGTGGTGCAAGGGAAGCCGCGTAGAGAGGGAAGTGAGAGAGAGCACAATGACACAAGCAGAGGATTGCTGAAGCGACAGATAAGATGAGGTGGAGCAATGGAGACCGCCAAGCCAAATTTTTCTCATCATCTTCTTCTTCTTTTTGGATTATTTGTTGGTATGTTCTTCAAAAGGGAACTATCGATATTTCTTTCGATAACCACCCGATTTTCCAAATTTCACCCTCAATATATCAAATTGACATATTGACATGTCAATCGCTATGTAAACCACGGATATCCTTCTATGAAAAGCTCAATTCAAATATTGTTCCCTTGGGATCCCTATCATGAGGTATGGCCATCTAAATTTGGGGGGTCATCTCTCCTTGGGAAAATTTGGTGCCTCATGTGTATTGTTCACTTAAATCTCACTAAATCAAAACGGTTTAAAATGGGCGAATGATGGCAATAGCGCTTATGAACAATGTGGTGGGTGGGAAAGAGGAAACAAGAGAACACCTTTTCTATGGTTGCCCCATTAGTGCTTGGATTTGGAGGAAAGTTGGCTTGTCTCTTGGAATTGGTGTGCCTTCAATGATCTTGAGGCATGTGAAAATGGTTTCGTTGCAAAAAAATGAAATTCCAAGGGAGAGGTTTTCCTGTTTATCTTGTTTCTCCTTCTTTTCTTTTTTCAGGGATCCCTTTTCTCCTTTCTTTTGTTCAAGGGACATCATTTTATAACAAAGAATATTCCAAGGGAGAGTACCCTGGCATGTTTGGTATATCTCACAGCTCTCCCATTCTTTCTCTGATTCATCATAGAATGTTCATGATTCGGTAGATATAACCTCAACATCTATTCTGTCACCTAGCTAGTATGAATATGATGCATCACTAACAACATCACTAAGAAACATATATATTTTGTATGAAATAATTCAATTACAAAATATCAAAAATTCCAGGTTCAGTATCATATCACAACATTTGAAGCCAAATTGGTTCAGGATCCCAAGTACACAACCCGCATCAGAAACAGGCAAAGTTCCAAAATCAAAATTAAAAGATAGCTATCCATTTTTTGCTTTTATCTTTTCATTTGCTTTGTATGCTTTGGGCATTCCCCGTTTTTCAGGGATAAAATTTGGCCGAATGCCTACTTCTTCAAAAAAAAAAAAAAAAGAAGAGAGAGATAGCTATCCATTAAAGCAAGACCAAAGAGCATACCAAACTAAAATAAGGAGAACACACTGATAAACAAGAGTAAATCTATCACATGATACCTCTCAGGGTGATTGGTCACTGGAATCAGAGGTGTTACTATGTAGTATCCATTCTCAGTCACACCAGAAATGCTCCTAGAGCGTGGGCCAACATAGATTGACTTGCTCTCGTCAAAAAAACCCTCGCATATTACCTTCTTGAATTCCAAAGAATCTAAATCTACATCAGAGGAGGTTATTTTATTCCACAGGATGGGCTCCATCTCCAATCTTTTCCTCCTATATTCCAACATCTCTATCTGCAAAAAAAGAAAAAAAAAGAACGGCTTCAACAAACAGAATCCATACCCTCCAAAACCAATCTAAGCAACAATGAACAGATAAACACTAGCATGAAGAGGCAATGCACACAACTGAATACTGTTCATATCAAGCAAACCCATCAACCAGGGAAATCCAGACTATTAAAATCAAACTAAAACCCAATTTTGTTTAAACACATCAAGACAATCTACACAGCGGAAACATATCAAGAGAGAGGAAGAGTGAATTACTTTTTCTTGTCTTCTGAAGATCTGCCAAGTGCCGAGGCCGAAAGTGATGGCCCCGGGGAGAAAAAGAAGCCATCTTGATAACCGTCCTCTTCCATTCTCTGCAAACCCATTGACCCAAAAAAAATATCAAATTTAAGAGAACTTCCGTCTCAATTAGATGTATTAACACTGATCGCCATTGCCGAGAGAGAGAGAGAGAGAGAGAGAGAACAGACCGAGAGTTTCAGAGACGGGCGGCAGCGGCGTATGAGGAGGAGGAGGAAGAGAAGTTCCGGTAGTAGAGAAGGTAAAGGCAGAGCTTCTTAATGTTGATGTCGTTGAAGTTATTCCTGTAGTCGCAGCGAGGGTTCTCTGGCTTTTTAGGGTTTTCGAAACTATGCAAGCTGCCATTCGCAGCTCCGGCGACTAACCACACAGGTTTAAGCTACTGAATAATAAGCTATTTATATTTTTGTTACGCAAAAGTAAATACATTTTTTTTTGGTAAGATAAGTAAGTATGTACGTTTTTGCCCTCTTTGGCTAAAGTATAAAGGGAGAATTACGGGGAACATGGTGGTATAGGCGTTTATAGCCCATTTTTTACTGTTTGGTTGGATGGTATAACATGAAACCGGATACCAAATTAAGCGAGAATAATTGAGTATAGGTACACACCCCTGGAATAGGCAAATTCGATCAAGAGGTATAATCGGTCCCCACCTGTTCCATTAGAAATTATTGTTGCTCGTGTTACAGTGAGAAGGCCTCATTGGCCAGGTCTCTTGCATATCTGATTGCGAAAAAAAAAAAAAACTACAAATACCTCTCGATAGAATTTGCCTATATCATGGGGGGTGGTATATCCAATGTTCTAAAAAACTTCAGATGCTAGTCGGTGGTTGAGGCGAAACAAGGATTAATCTGTCATTATTTTAATAATACAAAATAATGAACGAGGTGGAGATTAAACGGTCAGTAGTCCATGTCCCGATTCCATCACCCCTGTAGGCGTCAATCAGTCCCAATCCCAACTCCGTCACCTCTCCTAGCACCTCTTGAACAAAGCAACAGCAGCAACAACACCCTGCGATTGGGTCGACTAGGCTTGCCTAGGCAGCCAATTAGGCCCAAGCCACCTAGGCAAGCTGCTTGGGGCTTGGGCGATGCGAGCAATACCCGTCTCTACCTCAAGCGCTACCTAGGTGCCACTTTTTGGCGCTTTTTAGAACACTAGATATACCTATACCTAGTTATTCTCACTTAATTTGACATCCGGATTTCATCTTATACCACCCAACCAAATAGCCATAAATGGGTTATACCACCCTATTCCCCATTACTCTTATTCACTCTTTATACTTGTAGCCACACAGGGCAAGTGTTTTGAATTTTTAAAAAATAGTATACCTCATCTAATGAGGTATATGCTGTTATGAAAAATGAAACATTGCAATGATGCATTTATACAAAATGTAAATTTTTTTTAATAGAAGTATATGCATACCTCGTTAATGTTAGTATATACTCTAATGATTATTGATCGATGCTTATGGACTGAAATAAGGTTGGAAAAAAAATTGTGTAGTAGCACTCTTAAAAAAATTATATTGTGTTTGTGACTTTGAGACTAAAATTCGGGTTGGTTGTAACATTTTTGCTTGGATAAAAAAATTGTACAACCCTAAATATAGTCCTTACGTGTTTTAATTTTTTTTAAAATAGTAAATCTTATCTAATAAGTACATGTGTTGGTGAAAAGAACATATAACTCTATTTTGAAATTGAATAAACTGATTTTTAATAAATATAAAAAAATAATAAGATATATATCTCAGTTTAAAAAGTTATTTACATTGGTGGATGACTAAGAGCATCTCCAATCCTATACCAAAACCTTTACCCAAATTAAAATTTGAGTAAAAATCACCCAAAACCCTCTACAACCATTTACCCATACCCATACCAAATCAAGCTTTTACTCAAATCTTTATCCAAATTTTGAACATATTTTTTTCCTTTTATCTCTACATTTTCTTCCAATATGATATTTTTTTTTCTTCAACTCCACCTTTAGTCGAATTATATTAAATGTCTTCCTACCCCCCCCCTCCCAAATTTTTACTATCTCTTGAAACAAAAAATAAAAATAAAAAATAATAATATGTCTTTTTTCTTAAATTTTCATCTTTTATTTTTTAACTTTTTATTTTTACTCTATTAAAAAAAAAAAAATTTACCTTTTTTTTCAGAAAATTAAATGATTATAATTTTTATATTTAAATATCTTTTTTTTAAAGAAACGGTAGGAATACGTCCTTAATTTTATTGAAAAGAAAGGGGTTGTCCAAAGCATAAACACTTACAAAAACACCCACCGGAGATAGAGGTAGAAGATGTATCTATTCTATCTCCTGGTAAAACAACAGAAGACAAAAACAACTACTCCTTCATAAATTATTTTTGGGGAAATCTTTAAAGGAAATCTACTTTATATTTAAATATCTTTAAAGGAAGAAAGATCAAATAGTAAAAATGTTTTGAAAAATGACTTTGAAAATGCTTAAAAATGTGACTTTGAGACTAAAATCAGAAGAAGATGTGAAGCTTTTAAAAGATTTAAATAAAATATAAAATGATAATTAAAAACAGAACATGTCATATTAAACTTTTATTTAAATTTTAAGTAAAACTTCGAATTTGAGTAAAAAATCACCTGCAAGCCCTTGGGGGAGCTAACCGTTTGTTTCCATCGTTACAGAAAGTCAGCCGACGAGACCTGCCTTTTCCCACCAGTCACCATGGCTTCAACCAAAAAAGAGATTTTTTTTAAAACACAACAATGAAATGACAATAAATTCTCATCCATGAACACACTCTCCATTTTGATTCATCAGATAAACGGATATTTTATTTCTTTTGGTTTCATTTTTGATGTCATCAGAAATTCAGAATACTCCAAACCATCCAAATTAGGGTTTTCGATAAGAGTCCTGTCTCTTCTTGCCCTCCGAAGCAGGGCTTATTCACAAAATCAGTCACAAGTGATTCACTCCCTCCCTCAGACCCTCCTCTCCTGTCCTTGCCGCCTTCAACAATGAAGCAAAAACGGGCAATCTTGGATTTCCCATTTTAAAGAACTTCGAATTACTCCAGGTACAACAAGTGAGGACTATGGATTTAGCATCCGATTCTGTACCTTATGGTGCTATTGTCTTGGGAGGCACTTTCGATCGCCTACACGACGGCCATCGCCGTCTCTTAGAGGTTCCTCTTCATATCTCTCTTTTGCATTTCTTAAGTTTTTCTTTCGTTTGGTTGTTTATTGGAATGATTGATCAATCAGGCGTCGGCCGATCTCGTCAGGGATCGGATTGTTGTGGGCGTGTGCGCGGGACCGATGCTGGTCAAGAAAGAAGTACTTTTTCTCCTATCTAACTAGATTTCTCTTTGGTAATTTCAAGTTTTGGTGGATTTGATTTTGGTCTGATTTTGTAGCTCGCGCACCTTATCGAACCACTGGAGATTAGAATGAAGGCGGTTCAGGACTACATCAAGGTGCAATTCGGTTGCGCTGTTCTTTTTACTTGTAGTTTGTGAATGGGGTTTTTGAGATTTTTTGTAATTGTGGATTAGTACTATTTATGGGGCTGGAAGGAATTGAATGTAGTTTAGTGGCTCCCATTTTATTATTAGTGACTTCAAATATGTTACGCATGAATTCGTGTGTTTCAAATAAGAACTTGGTCATTAATAATAAACAATCTTCAATATTTTTGTCTTACTTTTCTTTTATGCAACCATTAACCTATTCAACCTTCACATCAATGCGGTGCTACTTTATTTTTTGCTCACTGTGTTTTCTTATTGCTTCATTTATGGTTTGTCTTTTTCATGATTGTAGTCCATTAAACCAGACTTAACAGTGGAAGTGGAGCCTATTGTCGATCCTTATGGCCCGGCCATTGTTGATGATATGCTGGATGCCATTATTGTGAGGTACAGTCCAAACTTATGTATCATCATCATGGTGTTGCTTTCCTTTGCATGTTATCATAAGGAGTTCAGGTTGTGATGTATTTTGCTCATTGTGATCTTATGGTTGATTTGATTCATTTACTGATGAAGTTTATATACCTACCCTGTTTTTGTATGATTTCCTAGGAACCTCTTCTCAATTGTATTTCATTTCATTATGAAATTAGTCCACACACATTGTCTCTGTTGTCATCTATTGCAGTATTCCTCTAGAATGCATGATGTTGGAATTATTGTGGGTCTATGTAACTTTTTCTAGTTAAATTCGAGGAATTATGTTCATAAAATATTCTAGTAATTCTAAAGGTGAGGGTGTGAAATGTGAGCCATTTGAATTTTCTTTCCAAGTATGCTATAAATTTAGGAAAACTGATGAATTTTGTCGAGGTAGAGAAGTCCTTATAGAACTTCATCTTCAGTTTTAATAAATTTAATAGTCTTAATTGTTTAAATGAACATTAGGAACATTAGTTTGATCATGAAGATGGCTTTTAACAGAGTGATCCTAGTAATTATAGATTCCCTCCCATCATTTATTAAGAAGAAAATAAGCTATTGATGCTCAATTTTTCATTTAAGATATATAAACTGGTTGCAATTTAAAAACAGCTTGAAAAATTCAATTTCACTATGGAAAAGCCGAACAAATCTTTAATGTTGTTGACTGTCAGACCTCTTCTCATTCTCTATGCTCTTATCTCCTCACTTAGGAATGTTGATTGAGAGAGAAGTTCAGATACTTTCAAATGAAGTGAACAAGAAGAGGCATTGAATCATCACCACTAATCTCAAATGAATTATGCTTTGGAATTTTAGCCAACATATTTTTGAGCAACATCGGTAGAAGTGTAGACTTTCATGTTGTATGGTTGGGATTCATTAGCCAGGATTGAATCTCCACCCCATTAAGAGGATGGAATTGCATCTCCTCTTGTAATTCATTAACCACCTCAAGGATATTCTTCCACATCATCAAAGAGAAACTCTAGGATGAGGGAATGAACAAAGTCTAGTGACTTGAGTAGTACGTCTCTTGAATTACTCTCGCCCAACGAGAGTTTAGGTCTTCAATAAGTCTCCATAACCATTTCCCCAACAAGACATCGTTCACATTGCGGAGGTTTAAAAGTCCCCATACTTCTTAGTTCTGCATATAAGATTACATTTCACCACATGAGGATCATTTGTGCTTTCCTTGTCTCCAGACCATAGGAAGTAGGAACAACCTTCTTATTTTCTCCATTTTCTCGAGAACTTCACAAGTTACCCTGAAAACGGAAAAGAAATAGAGGGGTAAACTTGTGAGGATTGAGGACCACCTTAAGAAGCACAAGGCATCCTCCTAAGCTAAGAATTTACCTCTCCAATCGTCTAGTTTCTTGTCAAATCTAAGAAGTAAAGGGTCTGCTGAAGAGAACTGGTATGTAATGGAAGCCCGAGGTACTTGATAGGGAAGGACGCGGTGTTGCAACTCATGCTAGAAGCATGAACGTTAATCACTTAATCTCCTCAAGTGATATATTTTAAAAAAAAAATTTAAAAAACTTTTAGAAAAATTTACCTAGAGACTCGAGACCAAATTAAAACATTTGAAGTTGAATTTGAAGCTTCCAGATTCTCTTCTCTCATCACAATGAAGAATGGTATCGTCGGCATATTGAATATGAGTAATGCGAGATCGTCCTATAGAAACTCCAAACCTCGTATAAGATCATGCTCTAAACCTGTTTTTACCATCCTACTAAGCACATTTGACATGAGGATGAGGATGAAAAATGAAAGCGGGTTGGCTTGGTGAAGTCCCTTCCCCATCTTAAAGAAACCAACTGCCATTGACTAAGATGAAGAGTAAAAAATTTGATATATACTCCTTGAGCCACGATATCCACCTTGTAGAGAAACCATATGCATTCAACAGCTCCAAGGGAAGTCCCAAGTCCCAACAAACCGAATCATACGTTTTCACAAAATTGGGCTTGCATAGAAAACCCTTTCTTTTGCGTTTATGAGCCCCCATCACACATTCTTGAACAATCAAGAACTCATCAGGAAGCAATTTTCCTTGGATAAAGGCCGATTGATTATCATCCACCGAGTACTTGATAACTCACCCAAAACCTTTGCAATGATCTTGAAGGAACCACTTAGGAGACTGATGGGGTGATAGTCTCCAATTTTTTCTGCTTCAGTCTTTTTAGGGATCAATGCCATGAAGATGTGATTAAGACTAGCACACCCTTGGCTTCCATCATTGATTTGAGACATCATCTCCATTATGTCCTTCTTCCCCATGTTCCAAAAGACATAAAATCAAGGTGAAACCGTCGGGAACCGGAGCTTTGTCACTATCCATCTCAAGAACAATCTCATTGACCTTGTCTTTCTCAAAAGGACCATTTAAAATCTCCCGTTGGGACGAATGAATTTGAGGAAGCCACTCATCATGTGAAGAAGGGAACCAAGACCTATCTTTCCCGAAGGTCTTAAAATGGTTCAAAAATATGATTTTGAATGCCGCCTTCTTCAACATGAACGTCATCTCTCTTAATAGATATGATAGAGTTTTCTTAATAGCCAACCGCCTTTCAATAATGAAAATAGAAGTCATTTCAACATACCTGTGCCTAGACTCTTTTTAATAACCTCATCCATATCATTGTGAAGCCATGTGCCTAATGGATCTTCCACAAGAAAACCCACTTCACACTGTTATATGCCTTCTAAAATCAAGTCTGTAGAGTACTCCTTGCCTCTCTTGTCTTTAAATGCTACTCTTATATTTTCTTGGGCTACAATAAAACCATGTTGGAGTGATTGTCCATTGATGAAAGCCATTTGATTATTTTCCAGAGGCATACCCATCACCTCATTTTGGAGTGATCATCCATTCATGAAAGCCATTTGATTATCCTTCAGAAGCATCCCCATCACCTTTAATAGTCGATTTGTCAAGACTTTGAAGATTGATCTTATATGCTCCTTGTGGAAGACTAGTATCAATGGTCTTCTGCCCCTTTTGCTCCTGTCTTGGAATAAGCACCAAGGATGTAGAATAAATTTTTGCACATTCTTGTACTCCTTGGTGGAAACATTCCATCATTTCCATTATATTCTCTTTCATCACCCTTCAAAATTGTCGGAAGAATTCTAATTGGAAAACCATCCAGTTCAGACCCTTGTCACCATTCATGTCAAAGAGAGCGCCTCTCTCACCTCCTTACCTAGAAAATGTTCCTCCATTCTTCTATGCATCTCTTTTGGAATGATTTAATTCTTCATTCACCCAAGACGACAACCAAGTTTTTTCGGTAGTGAAGTGAAAGTTGAAGTTTTAAATTTGTATCTTCAATCTCTTTTTCTTCCAACTAGTCATCCCTATTCTTGATTTTATTGGTTTGATTTGTTCTCCATCTCTGATTCGTAAATTTGATGGAAACATTTGGTGTTGCCAACCCTCTCTTTAAGTATGCGGCATATGCGGTTTGAGGGAGTTTATGCGGTTTTGTATTTTTATTAATAAAAAAATATATGATACCCATGGAATAGTTTATTAGCTATTATGTTAACATTCCAAGGACTAAAATTTTATGAACATATGAGGCCATTATCATAAAATAAAAAATTAGAAACCTGAAGTCATTTCAAAAGAATGGATACCCAAACCATGTAGCCATTATTGAGAGGTGATCTATGTTTATGTTGACCAACTAATTTACACTGTGTACTTAACATTAAAATACCATTACATTAGTCTCATTCTTGTTGACTCAAACCAACTAATAATGGATAAAAGAAAAAAAAACAAACTTTTTTTGTTTAATCCTTGTGCTCCCGCATAAAAGGGTGCATACGCAGATGCAAACCACATATGCGGGCCTGGACTGCATATCGGGCTGCCTGCCCATATGTGGTTTGATCTCTGGACCGAATTACTGGCTGCATATAAGCCTGTCAATTATCCGAAAAAATATCCGTATCCGATCCAAATCCGTATTCGAAAATGCAGAAAATATCCGATATCCGAAAATCCGTATCCGTATCCGAACCAAATAATCCGTATCCGAAAATTTTCGGATCGGATCGGATATAGCCTATATCCGATCCGAAAAATATCCGTATCCGAACTGTTATTTTATTTATATATGTTAGAATTAGTTTCAACCTTAGATGAAAATCCAATGACTCATGATCTAGAACAAAACACAAACCTATTTAACCATGTTGAATACTTATTTAACTATATTAAAATTTGTGTTTTTATGTCTTTAGTGGATACCTATTTAACCATGTTAGGACTTAAGATTTTATAAAAATTTTATATTTTAATCTGGTTCAAATATTTCGGATTTTATCCGAATCCGTATCCGGATTTTCGGATCGGATACGGATATGGGTTTTGGAATATCCGTCGGATATCGGATACGGATATTTTTTCGGATATTCAATTCGGATACGGATACAGATATGGGCCTATCCGATCCGTATCCGTCCGATTGACAGGCTTAGCTGCATATACCGCATTTCTAAACACTGGTCACAAGCTTTCAACCTTTGATGCAATTCAACTACTTCCATTCTTAATTTACCCATCAACTCTTCTTTTGCCCCCTTTTCTCCTCCACCTCTTCAATACTAAGCAATCTATCTTCTCACACATTATCTTGGTTATCGTTAGAATAAGTGGAAATAAGCTGGTATTAGCGTTGCAGGTTCCCCTTGGAGGAATTGTGTTTTCCACCTAATCTATTCCATTGATATAAGGGAGCCCACATGTCAAATTCCATGTCCTCATCTCTTATAAATCAGGCCCTACATGTCAAATTATTTTTTATCCTTTATAATTCTTTATCCACATCTTGTTCACCTATTATCCACAACTTACCATGGTCACCCAAATAACAAAAACTTGATTATTACGTTTCCCAATGAGAACAGCTAAAAACACAACTAAACTGAAAATGACTTATTCCTTATCTATACTGGAATAGTTATCTATACTGGAATAGCTTATGACGTTACCCAAACGGGTCTAGAAGTCATGGAGCCATGATAGATAACAAAAGAACCATTCCTTTATGAATTAACAAAAATGACATGGATGACTTTAGCTGCACTTATATGGGTTTTTATTCAGTAACTCTAATCAGATTTGCCAACCCTCTGGTTCAGGAACTAACAATTCAAAAATGTTATTGACGTACTCCTCCTCCTTTGGGGTATTATCTTGATTCTCTCGCATGATTGAGTTAGTGTACTTGCTACCATATGTTGTTGCCTCTCTTTTTGGAACTACAATTTTTGAAATTTTCTGGTATGGACATGCAGTAAGGAGACATTGGCTGGTGGACTTGCAGTGAACAAAAGAAGAGCTGAGAAGGGCCTGAAACCGCTAAAGGTTTGGTTTCAATGCTGATCAATCTTCCCTGTATTTGTTCTTCTTCTTATCTGTTGAAATTGGGCTTTTTCTCATATTTGATTGAGTTGAATTGTCTGTCCTAAACCTTGTCATGTGCATTATTTTTAAAATTCATGACAAAATTAGACATCTGCAATTCAGTATTTCCATAAATTATTCTACCCTTTATTTTTAAAAGGTATGGTGTTCAGCAGTAGAGATTGTTGCATGCCAAGCATTGGATGGATGCTTTACAATTTGTTGGGAAGTTGATAGCATGACCAACTGTAATGGAAAATTAATTTGAAGTCTCCTGACCAATAATCAGAATCAATAAAGCCTTGCTACTATTATTTTTTTGGGAATATCAAGCATGACCAACTCTAATGGAAAATTAATTTGAAGTATCCTGACCATTTAATCAGAATCAATAAAGGCTTGTTGCTATTATTTTGTGGGAACTATCACTATGGTCAGTCACAACACCTTGTTTAGCTATATTTGTTCCTTAGTTTTTTTTCCCATTTTGTTTTCCTCTTACACTGAAGTATGTTGATTCATAAGTTTTCATACAAGAGAGAGTATCATAAGGAAGAATGTCGTATAATGGTAATTTGGAACATTTTTTCTTTGATCTATATTCCTCATCCGGAGCAAAAGGCTTTGCTATTTCATGGATTCTTCCTGTTCAGGTTGAGGTTGTTGACCTCTTGGCTGGTGGAACAGATGGAGAGAAACTAAGTTCCACAATGTTGAGAAGGAATGATGCCGAGAAATTCAAGAAGCAGCAGCACGATATTGAACAATCCCATAAAAATGCAGAGCAGCAATTTGGGGGCAATTCAGACTTGGTCCAGCAGGGAGGCAATGGGGAATCAGAATAAATGTAGTAGACATAGATAAGTAGACCATCCTCAAGCAGTTCAGCAATCTCTCACGAGCAGAAGATGTCATGAAGAACCAATGATCGTTCTCATAACACATTTATGTAGTTAGCATGGTTAATAAAAATCATCTTGATTTTGCATTTGATTTTTCATGGTGAAAACTAGCATGTTTACAGTAACCCCTAGGTGAATTCTAAAAGGCAAATGGCGAAAAATGATGGCTTGTAAATGCATGTAAATGCGGGGCAGTGTGTGGCCGGATTTGGGATGGACTCATTCATAATGAAAGTTTGATTTGCCAATAATTGTGAATTTGCGCAACTTGAAATTCTAGCTGTTCTCCTATTTTTTAGAATAGGCAACCTTACAAAGTGCCATTCCTAACCCTGCATTCACGGTATAGTAATCCAGGCACTGGAACAATGACTTGTGGTTGTGGGTGGAGTGGGAAAATATTTGAAAACAAGAAATATCCAAGCTGAAATGTTGCACATAATTGTTTTGTGGTGGATAGCAATTGCAAAGAAAGGTGTTTCATGTGTAGAATTCAAGGATTATCTTTCCTGGTAAGATATTAAGATTTTGCACTGCTGTACAATATGTGATTAACTAATTTTTTTTAATTATATAGAGAATTGACAGCTGATGTGAGTACAATGTTGCATCAAAATTACAATAATCTTGCAATCAATATTTCAAGATTCATGTACATTTTCCAGGTGAAATGTTAAATGCTCTGTCAAGTGTAATTTTCTCCCTCATGACCTATCATGATCAGATGCTACTGGATTTTTTTTTTTTTTTTGCATCACTGGATATTGGAGTCAAGGTAGCATGGATCCCCCACTAAGAGGGTAAGAAACTTGATTAGAATTTTTTAAAGTTGAAGTGAAAAGTGGTTATGAACATGAATAAAATTTTATATAGTTGTAGATCAGTGTCAATTATGCTTTGGCATATAATGGATTGCATGTGTCATTATGTTTGTCAGGTATGGTTCATGCATCATACTTGGGTGATTTTATATCTAAATGGTATACTGGGCAACCACAAAATGGAATGCTGGATATATGGTAGATTACATCATAGTTTAGTTGAAGAAGTTGAGTCATCTAAATGAGAGGTCATTTTTAAAAGTGATAAGCTCTTAACGATGCTGATTTATTGGTAGGGAATTTTATTTATGATCAGACTAGAGTAGTCTTGAGTTGCTTCACGTTCTACCAACATAAATGGCTGGCTAATGGCAGCTTGAACAGAATGTTCGCAGTTGTGGTGGTTTTGTATCCACTGTTTGGGGAAGGAAACACGGTGACATTGGAAATAGTTTCTCCAAATTATTCATATATATAAAAAAAACTCAGTAGGTTTTAAAGTGCCATGTGAAGTTTCATGTTCAAGCTTGAAGTGACATAGTTGTAGATGATGAAATGGCATTTACAGAACATATGACAATAGTTGCATTTTTGTCAAATGTTAGAGCTTGTGGACAATTCTGCATTGAATTCTTCATGTCACAGAATCTGCTAGAGCCAACAGAGGACTTCTCATTCAAGGATCTTTGCAGAAAGACAAAGCTCCTTTCAAGATAACTTTTTTCATCTACGTCATGTTTCCTTAAAAATTTTACATTTCAATGATGAAGTTTAACTATTTCAAATGCCCTTAGAGTATATCTTCTTCTTGTCTCATGCTACAAGAACTACTAGAAATATGTATGATTTCAAAAAACATCTCATCAGAATATCAGAAAGCTTGTGACAGGAGCAGTTAAGACTGTAAACTTTTGTGTTTGTGTTTAATCTTAAGTGTCAGCAGACAGAAAGAAGACCTCCGGTAAGGCTTAATTATATGAGAAAAGAGTACATAATGTCCTGCACCACTGTGTAAACATAGAACTCATCGTATTATTGTCGAACAGTACAAATGTTTGTCATGTAAGGCATGAAGTGTGTGGTATGTCGAGCTTTATGAAATCCAGAGATGACACAATAAAAACTTAGTAGAAGATCCACATGTCCCTGAAAATTTAATTCGAAGTTTGAATGAGTAAACACATTTTGATTCGTTGGCACTTGTTCCATGAGAACTGTTTGCCCCTTTCATTCACACCATCTCCTGTAAATGACCCATAAACAATGCCTTATGTTTTGTTGATTGTCAGCTGAAGGGCTGACAGGTACTGTGTGTTCATTCAATCTCAAAGCCTTCCTCTTTGAATTCTATTCCAAGGCTGACTCCATGGTTGAGTTATGGATATAGATTACTGACTCCATGGTTGAGTTATGGATATAGATTATCTTATTCTGGATGGATGAGTTTTTGGAGGTGTGATGCAAGGTTATTCACCCCCTATGACAATATCGAGATAGATAATAATCTATAATTATTCTTATTGAAAAATATAAAAGTGATATTTTTGTTGTTTAGTTCACTTTAGATAAATTGATGGTACGTGATAAATAAGAGATGGATAATAGTGTATGACTTTTTTAAATGACAACTATATCTCTATAAAAATTGTTTGTATTTGAGAATAAGGGTGAGTCGGCATTCATTCTCATTCACCTGCTTTTGTAATACCCAAGAAAATTGCATTGGAATCTTTCATTCCATAGTTCATTCCTAGATTTCTTAATTAGGTAAAATTTATTTTTTCATGGAGTTTACCATAACTGGATTCTTAGGAATGAGGATTTCTCCTTATGGGTCAAAGTTACCAAACTGGTTCTAAGCCCCTGTTTGGAATGATAGGATTTATGACAGGGTATACATTTATCCAAGCATAAGTGAGTATAAATAAGGATAAAGTGATTTTGTGTTTGGTTGTGTTTTGAATTATTCTCATTGGTAAACGTAAGAATAAATGTTTTGTTGTTTGGGTAAAATGTGAATAAAGTATGGATAAAAATTTAAAAAGGTAAAAAAATAATGATAATTGATTTGACAGGTGATTTATAAGAGGTGATGACAGTTGATTTGACAGTGGGCCCACATATTCTTTGGGTGGAATAATCTAGGATAACTTTAATTTCAGGGGTTGACTGGAATCCATATACCAGTTTATTCTGATATGCTTTATCAGGGGTTATCCAGGGCAAACAAACACACCAAAATTCTTATCCGGCGTTATCCAGGGGCTTATACCGAAAACAAACGGGGACTAAGTGTGAGAGGTGCATGTGATATGATAGAGATGACATATTTTTGGAATGTGTAAGAGTGTTAAGTAAAACAATTTTTTAAAATAACACAAAATATTTTTATCAATTGATATTGATAATCTATTATAACAATTTCACCACCCTCTAGAATAGTTATTGGGTCTATTATGAACTTATCTAGACATAACTATTAGGGTGTATTCTTCCAAAATGATTTTTTTTCCCCCTTATTTCCCTCTATTCCCTTTTATTCCCCAATTATGCTTCATCCCAAACGGTGGGCATAGGCATAAGGATAATGATCAGATTGTGATAGGGCGACCTTAGATGGGATGCATGACTTAATAGGGAAAGTGTGGGTGGGAAGAGGAATGAACATGTCTAGTTGTGTATTTTTATTTGTTTTACAAATTTTCTTTTCCTTTTCAAAATGTTCAATTTTAAATTTAATCAAATTGAATATTCAAAATGGATTACGATAGATCAAGCAAATCAATAACTGTTACCGACCAAAAAAAAAAAAAAAATTATGTATAAGTTATTGCAAAACCATGAGAATGTAAAACAAACAATAACTTCCAAAAGACAGTATTATTGTGTTAAAAACCCAAACGGAAAAAGTTACGAGACTTTAGTTCAAAAAAGAAAAAACATTAAAAAAAAGTCTTTTAAAGACACGAGATACATAAATTCTATAGAAACTGTCTTTTTTAATAATCTCATAACTTAAAATGACACAAATAACATTGCCTCGTATAATTTTTAAAATGTCTCTCACCATATTTAAAACTTTTTACACTATCATCTAATTGAAAAATAATATTAATATAAAAAACGATTTTTATTTGAGAGTGATTATATATGTTTTTAAATCTTCTAAATATTGTCAAACTTGTCATTCTTAAATTTACAAGATTTTTTTTAATTTTTTTAACGATTTTTATTTTTTTCAATTTTTTTGTTATTTGTATATCATATAAATGTCTTGAATAAAGATTTTTTTTTTGTACATTATTAAACATGTAAGTGCCCCAAATTTTTTTATAAAGTTTAAAAATATATAAAAAATTATTTTATAACAAAATTTTTAAATTTTTACAATTTAACTTTTAATTGTGTATTTAGATATACAAAAAACAATAATAAACTTCGTGCACAAATAAATTTTTTTATTTATTAATTTTATTGAATTGGGGTGTTAAACAATTAAATATGTGTAATGCTATTTAAATAATAAATAACATAAGGATAATCAAGTCATTTTATTTTCTAAAAATTCTGAAAGAAGACTTTTTTTAAATAGAATTTTTTAAAAATGGTTGATATTAGTATTTTCAATATTTAGGTGATTTTTTTTTTGGGTATTTTCACTAACGTAAAATATTTTTATTTTTTGTTTTATACTATTCTACATTATGAGAAATTGTAATCCCCTTAACCCTACCTGGATCAAATCTTGCTTCTTACTTGGATGGGCTGTTGTATATGTCTTCACTCTTCACTAGGCTGAAGATCCTTCAATTATATATGTATAAAGTATACATTCATTGCATGGTACAACACCAAGAACAAAAGAAAATTGGTCTACCCCCATTGCAGGGTCCAACACCACTACCAAAAGAAAATTGTTCTACACCAACACCACTAACAAAAGAAAATTGGCAATGAACACTCGAAAAGTGGCCACAATTTCACAAAATGGGGGCAAAATAAAGAACTTCATGAATGAGATTTAAAAAAAAGAAAAAGAAAAAGAAAAGAAGAGGTTAGAAAATTGAAACAATAGTAATTTAAATGTGAAAAAGAAATATCATATAAATATATTTGATTTTTATAAAATCACTAAATATCTAAATAAATAAAAGTCTAAAATCAATATAAAATAAAATTGTCACTGACTGCCTAAAACTTTAATGGCATATTAAATTTCAAAATATAAATTTTAAATATACTTAAAATATCTAATTTGATATTGCATAGTTTTCAATTAAGAAAAAAATCAATTAAATCAAAATTCAAAAGTTCATCCTTATTAGTTACCTATCAAGATGAAAAAACATCCCCCAACCTATTGTATAGTTTTAAATACAATCAGAGAGGAGATTGGGAAAATATTTGCGCGCGCGCTATGGTTCTCAAATTGGAGGTTCTTGAGTTAAAAATAATCTCAACAAGCTTGAATTTATGCGGCTTAAAAATTTAAATCCACAGTGCTTGAGAACCAATCAACTTGGTTTAGACCTACAAATCTTTTATATATTGTTTGGATAGGAACATAAACAATTATATTGTTTATGACTATTCTAGGAATAAAGAACTATATCAATATAATAAATGATTTTCTATTTGGCTAATTTTTTGTTATCTTGTTGGGAAATATAATATTGAAGTATTTATTGTTTGATTGATCATGAATAAATTGTGAATAAAATGTAAATAAGATGTTGATAGAGATTTCTAAAATGCAAAAAAATGATATAACCTATGAGTCTCTTGATTTATAAAAGGTGACAATTGTTGATTTGATATGTGAACTTTCTTATACAAATGGAATAAGTTGTGAGAAATACCACAATTCCAGAGGATATAGATTACAACTAATAATTTATTTTTATTTATTCTGAGATAGCTATATCTATCTACTCCTTCCACCTAAACAACTTTTTAGGTTTATTGTCCCCCTATTCTCTCATATTCTCTCCCTATTCCACTAACCAAATGTCACCTTAAACATCAATTTAGAAAAAGTGACTAACTCCGCTTTGTTAGATCATATTTTTTTATTGTCTGGACCACGAGAAACAGTTTGCTCAAGAACTGAAGAACTCCTTTGAGATATTTGAGATTGAAAATCTTTTTAATCATTTTCATAGAATTTCATTTTTCAAATTCGTAACTTTTTCTGGTCTCTATAAAAATATTGAATAAAAAAAAATACCCACAACTGGATCAAGGATTGTTTAAATCAAATAAAAATAAGTCAATGATTGGACATGAGAGTTTATTAATTCTTCACATGACACAATATACTTCATTATATTTATGGACTCTTATTTAGTTTGTCCTATTATTAGTGATACAAACATCATTTTATATCCAATAGGATGCTTCTATTAGATGTGGTGATTGAAAATAGGTTTGAACAATTGTTAGAGATTCTACCTTAGTAGTAATCACATATAATTCTTTTTTTTTTTTTTCAAATCCGCTCAACAGTCTTAATATTTGGAGATTAATTTTTCACAAACTTCACAAAAATATGCTTTTCAAAAGACTCTTTGTGAATGAAAAGTTGTTTTCAAATTGGTTTTTCAATCACTGTAATAGTTCCCAAGACATCAACTTTGAACATTGATAACCTCTTGTGTTTCAGACTATGAAAGCCTGGCATATTACTACACCAATTGGCATTGTAAGTGATTTTTCTTGGTGTGCTTTTTTTTTCTTCTTCTCTCACTTTTTTTTTTTTCAAAAAAAGAGAGACTGTTGGACTTGTTCCATAATTATTTGTTTCTCACTCTTATTATAGCTTTGATAAGCCGCGTGGGGTCGGTCTCACAGTCACTGTTATTGTTCAGTCAATAGTACTGGGAACAGTCGCAGTATGACTTGGCATCCTTTCTTAACATTGCTATTCTGCTCTGTATTCCACTGAAGATGCCTTCATTAACAAGTTCAGGTTACATTTTTTCTTTCCATGTAATCAGTACTCATACGAAGATCATTGAAATGTAATAAATATGTGTTAGTTGAACAGATCCTTTCATGCCTGAATATTTTTTAAAGTTTTAAGCTGGATGGTCATGTCATAAGTCATAACACTTGAATCTGGGGTCTTTTTAACATATGTTACATGGGAATTTAAAACTATATCTGGCTTAGTCATGATCACTAGTGTTTTGATCAAGGATTTTCTATGTTTCAATTTCGTATTATTAATGTATTATTTATTTATATTATATTATAGCTTGCTTAATTTACAATACAAGAGCCAACTTGTCATCCAGGAATGATTCCACAAAAGAGCACTCCTGTCTGAATTTTAAACCCCTCCAAATAGATGATCATTTCATGTGAATTTCTTTTAAGAAAAAAGATGAAGCGGATATACTTTATAGAAAGGTAAAATAAAATATTGCAACTAGTTGCAATGACCATGCTAATCCAATGACAATTATTCTATATTTCCCATGGCAATGACGTTTCATCTATAATTCCAAATTTTAAAAACCTTATTTATCATAGAACAAAAAACAAAAAAAACCCCATCAAACCCCACCACCCAAAAATAATTAAATTAACTTCTTGAGAGAGGCTGAGATCATACTAAAGGAATATATGTTCAAAAATTCCTCCCTTGGAAGTCACTCATTTTAGGTGTCGAGAGGGCCAGGCCAAAGACAAAACCGTCCTCATATTTTAAGTTCTCTTCATTACCATTGACCAGGACAAGACCATGTAGTACTTCCGGCTTTGCTATGCTTCTTGAATTTATTTTCTCATTAAAAAAAATATTAGCATACAAGAAATATCAATATATTAGCCATAAGACCGTGAATCAGACAAATACGAATATGATACGTTAATATCAATATCCTAATTTTTGGATTCGAATATGGATATTATTAATTTTCTGATTCGCATCTTTTTAGATATGGATGATACCTTTTGACTAATTGACATGTTTAAATATTAACATTAAATTAGATAATCAAATGATATACTGTAGAGATATGAAATTTAAAAATGAGATTTTAAGCTTATTAAAATTTAATTTAATAGTAATATAATATATTATGAATGTGATTAATCATATAAGATAAAATATATGAATTATATATATATATAATTATGTGTCAGATATGGATATTTTTTCAGATCGAATATACTGATATCCATATTTGCACTTTAAATATTTAAATATCGTATATTTCTGATTTTTCAGATACGGATTCAGATTTTTTTTGGATAATTGACAGGTTTAATTAATAGCATTAAAATGTGTGGTTGTGTAAGATGCACTATATAGCTATCAACATAACTACATAATGCAAGTCCACTAATAAGGAAAATGTTTGAATAGTTTGATGGTGTGAACCACCACTCCCACTAAGGATGGTGGACCAGGAGAACCACTCGGAGCAACCTAGCTAGCTGGTGTTCCTGTATTCGGTCCCCTACCACCGAACACCACCTAATCAACATCAGATGTTGATCTACACATTGACCTTCACAGAGGGTCCACATCCATACATTTAGCTGTTTCAAGAAACATGGAACAGCTTTTCCAACAAAAAAAAGAAAAGAAACATGGAACAGAAAATAATTAAGTTGGCAATTAACAGGGCCACAACATCACCACTTCATAGGGTTTGAAAGTTAAAATCCACTTGAGAAAACAAATTTTCTGTTAAAAGTACTGTTTCGGAAATTATGTTCTTAGATTACTAAAAGTTGTTTTTCTCTCTCCTAAACCTTGCTATCATTTGAAAACATGTTTACATAAAGTTGATTCTTGCAAAAAAGAAAAAAACACATTTTAAGATTTGATTACAAGATTTGCATACTACGATGGTCATTTAATTTTTCTATTTTTGTTTCTCATGGTACAATACAAGTGATGCGAGGGGAGAAGTTTATGCATGCACACATATAGAAACAATATTGTCAAATCGTACCCAGAGAGAGACATTGCATATTCATTCCATATCTTTCGCGCATCGATCAGATGAACCCGATTCGTACAAGGGTAGTGATTGATGCCGATTGTTTTTGAAATTAATGGGTGGTCTCTTTTTTTATGTTTTTTTTTTTTTTTTTAAAAAAAAAAGTTACAGAATTCAAGGTGTGTGTTGGGGTTAGAATGGGCATGCATGATTGTATGGTTGAATATAATATAGCTAATGAAGAATAAAAAAGGAGGAAAAACATTCTTGGGCAGAGGTTAGAGAGGGGGACAATGGAATGTATTGGGAAGAAATGGTGGTGGGCTTGATGATGATCGCCATGCACGCTTCTCTGCAGCTTTTCTGACGTTTTCATCTTTCTATTCTCTCTTCCCTCTGCAAACCATCTCTTCCTTTGGGGGCACGCCTTAATATTCTCCACTCTCCAACAATATATCATATATATGTATCATATCATGCACCACCACCTCATATGCTCCTGTCAGGAGGAGTAGTAGTAGTAGTATAAGAGAAAATTAAATACTAACCATTAATCAATGCAAGAAAAAAATTAGAACACCAAAAGAAAAAATTAGAAGAAAATTTAGTTCTAATTATAAAGGCAAGTCCCCAGACACAAAGACAACACCCATCAGTCAATCTTCCGAGATGGAAAGTGAGAGAAAGATAAAGGTAAGAGTAGAAAAGAAAAGCAATAATAACAAAAGCACACCTCTCTCCATTGGCATAGCAAAAGAAAGAAGGGGGCACAATTCACTCATCGATTTACCCAAAAAAGAAAAGAAAAGAAAAGAAATATATATCCCAAATTCATAATAAATAAATAAATAATCACCCAACAAAAAAAGATTCCCCCACTCACCTGACTCTCCCCATGATCTAACACACACAAAAATCTTAAAACCCCAGATACAATCCAACCTGAAGATCCTCCTTCCTCAATCCTTCCTTTCACACACACCTCCCATTCTCCCTCCACAGCAACAACTGCTTGTTTTAAAAACCAACCCATAATAAGAGAAAGACAAACATCAAACTCAGGCCCATCCCTCCCCAAAACAAATCATCTCTTTTAATGGTCCCTTAAATGGACACCCTATTTAGGCTAGTGAGTCTCCATCAATCCGACCAGTCCTTCAACTCCACCAGCCGCACCTCCAGCAGCTCCCGCTCAACCACCACCACGACCACCCACAACCACAACAACAGCAAACACTCTCATCACTATCCCCACCAGCACCACAGCCCAAACGAAGACGACGACTTCGAAGAAGAACAACACCACCACCACCACCACCACCACCACCACCCCCAAGCATGCTATCTTTTCATGGATGAAGACAACTTCTCCTCCTCCTCCTCCAAACACCACCTCTTCCCTTTCTCCACTAACCCCACCACCCCAACAACCTCCAACACTCCCACACCTCCTCCTCCTCCAGAATTCTCCTACGCACCCAACATCAACCTCGACTTCACCACCTCCCCCAACTGGTCTTCCACCCTCCTCATCGAGTGCGGCCGCGCCTTCTCCACGCGCGACCTCCCCCGCTCCCAACACCTCCTCTGGGCCCTCAACGAGCTCTCCTCCCCCTATGGAGACTCTGATCAAAAACTCTCCCACTACTTCCTTCAGGCCCTGTTCTCCCGCTTGTCGGGCTCCGGTCACCACTCCTTCCGAACCCTCCACTCCGCCTCCGAACGCACCTCCTCCTTCGACTCCACTCGAAAGATGGTCCTCAAATTCCAGGAGGTCTCCCCTTACATGACCTTCGGCCACGTCGCCTCCAACGGCGCCATCTTGGAAGCCTTCGAGGGGGAACCCAAGCTCCACATCATCGACTTCAGCAACACCTACTGCACCCAGTGGCCCACCCTTCTAGAAGCCCTCGCCACCCGCAACGACGACACGCCGCACCTCCGCATCACCACCGTCGTCTGCACGATGGACGGTGGGGGAGGGGGCGTGCAGAAGGTGATGAAGGAGATCGGGGCGCGCATGGAGAAGTTCGCGCGGCTGATGGGCGTGCCTTTCAAGTTCCGCGTGGTGTACCATTCGGGGGACTTGTCGGATCTCAATTTCGATGAATTGGGGTTGATTGACGATGAAGCGCTGGCGATCAACTGCGTCGGCGCGCTACATACGGTGTCGGCGGTTGGCGGGAGGCGGGACGCGTTGGTGGAGGCGTTTCGGAGGGTGAATCCGAAGGTAGTGACCGTGGTCGAAGACGAGGCGGACTTCGACGTGGGGGGTGACGGGGAGGGGTTCATGAGGGGTTACGGGGAGTGCCTGAGGTGGTTCAAGGCCTATTTTGAGTGCCTCGATGAGTGCTTCCAGAAGACCAGCAACGAGAGGCTCGTGCTCGAGAGGCGCGCGGGGCGCGCGCTGGTTGATCTGCTGGCGTGCCCCGCGGACGAGTGTAAGGAGAGGAGGGAGACGTCGATGATGTGGTCCAGGCGGATGCACGCGGCGGGGTTCGCGCCCGCGGTTTACAGTGATGACGTCTCCGACGACGTTAAGGCGCTACTGAGACGGTATCGTGAGGGTTGGACCATGTCGGCCGCGGAGGATGGGTGTGGGGTTTTGCTTGCGTGGAAGGAGCAGCCAATGGTGTGGGCGTGCGCGTGGAAGCCGTGAATGAAGTGTGTGTGTGCGCGTGCACGTGCGTGGTTTCGGGTACGTACGTTTTCGTTTGAGAGAGGGGGGGGACGGAGAGAACGCGAGGGAAGGAACAGTCGAATGGTCGGAAATTTTGAACGACCTTCTTGTTTTTTTTCTTTTTCTTTTTCTTTTTGGATTTTTTTTTATTCAGCTTTTCAATGTGTTGGTCTGATGTTATGGCACGGCATCTTAACCTGTTATATTTCTCCGATTGTTGCTTTTTTTTTTTTTTCTTTCTTTTAAACGAGAGACAAACATCTTATATTATATCACATAAAAAGCACTCAAAACATACAAGAAAGAAAAAGAGAGAAAACGGAGAAAGTAGAAGAGGATCTACAAGAAACACCATATTCTCATTCCTCCGGTCCTAGTCTGCTATGACTAACCTCTCCCAACGCACATCCCGGATTTTAATAAAACCTATGACAATATCTCCTCAAGAGTTTTCAACAAACACTTTTCTTCCCTTCGAAAGATGAGATGGTTCCTTGATAACCATGACATCTGCATCATTGCACCACGTCAATACTCACTAGTAGGTACCTTATAAACTTGATTAATAAAAGAATTGCACAATATCATTAGAATTAAGTGCTCATGGTGAGATCATCAACTAAGAAAAAATAATATGTGTTTGTTTGTGAGTATTAATCAATCTAATTTGATTATATTAATATTACAAAGTAATCATCGTCAAAAATAATATTGTATGTAGTACGTGTGTATATGTTATTGTAAAAGGTCGTTGTCTAAGGTGGGTTGGGAATCTTAGGAGTGGAGTGTGAGGTGGAATCTGATCTCTTTTTTATAACCAGAGAGAAAAAGTGTTGGGTGAGTGGTGGATGATTTGGGCACCATGATGGCCTCTCACATTTCTTTATTTTTTCTTCTTCTATTGCCTTTTTATTTTTTCCTTCCCCTGCTTTATGTGTGTGTTACAAAGTGTTTCTTGGCCCACAAGATAGAAAAATCAGTGTTTAGTGCTTTTAGGGCTTCTATCACTTTCTTTTACTTTTTATTTTATTTTATTTTATGAGACTCTACTTTTGAAACTGTATTTTGATTCTTCTTTTTTTCTTTTTACAGCACATGCAATGCATGGAACAACTGAGGACAGAGAGATTGAGTTTTAAAATTTTAATTTGTCTTTCATTTTGTTCTTTGTACAACAACGTATTGAATAACTGATAAAAAGATCTAATCAGAGTTGAGATCTCATAAGCTCATTGAATCCACGAGAAATCCTTGAATCTACAAGGAAGAAAAACAAAAAAGGAGATAATTGTATTAATTAATCAAAAGACGTTTCTTACAAAAATGGTGGCAGACATTATATAGGCCACAATCATTAAATACATATTCATAATGTCATACACAATTACAATGACAATTATTAAAATCTAATAAAATAATATATAAAATCCTAAATTCCTAATTCATCAATAAAAGGTGATTAATATGACTTTAAATAATGAGATTTGTCAATAAATGACAAAATCTCAAAAAATTTATTTTGATGATAGATTTGAAATCAAATATTCTGCAACGATTTCTTTTCAAATCTGTTCTACATTATTGTATTTTAAATAGGATTTGATTGAAAAAGGAAGGGTGATGCAGATAGTAATTTTAATACTCGAAATCATTGAGAAATGAAAATGTTAGATACATCATTCACACGAAATTTATTGAATTTTCAAATTATATATCTCATCTTGTAACAGTTATGAAGTATATGTTTGAATAATTTGAAAAATAAAGTTTATATACTTTGATAAATTAGTATCTAGTAAATCAAATAAATTATGAGCTGTCAATGAGGCTTTATCACAAAAAAAAGGAACAAGAGAAAAAATTAAGGAATTTTATCATTTATATACTTACACAATAAAAAGAACTTTTTTATTTTTATTATTTATTTAAAAAATTAATTTAATTAGAGTTTTTTTGCCATGTAAACTTTTATTTTATCTATAAATTTTGAAAAATAACTTTGTTAGAGTTAGTTAGGATTAGGTTGTTAGAAATGTATTGAGTTGCGAGAGCATCTCGAACACAGCTCACTGCTTTTTCTTTAAATTAGAGTGAAAGAAGAACCACTTTTGTTTTATGGAGTCACTTTCATTTGTTATCTCCAACAAGCTTCTCAAATTTTTGGCTATTCAAACCAACTATTAGACTTTGAAATTTAAAATATAAAAGTAAAATCTATGTAGACTTATTTTCAATTTTAAAACATTATCAACGATCATATTTTCAAACGGTCTTAATTTTACAGGTCGTATATTTTAACTTTCATATCTTCAGTGGTAATATTTTAAACATGAAGTCTTTCATTCTCACCCATCTCGACTTCATTTTCTCTCAACTTTATTCTTCTTTTATCATTTAAGGCTCACAATTTTTTATTTGAGAAAAATTAATGGCCCACAATTGTGTAGTCAAAATTGTTCTTAATGACACTGATGATGAGTTGACAATATTAACAGTAGTTGTTATGGAAGATGAAAACTCCATAGCAGAAGTCGCCCAAGATCACATAATTATTTATCGTCGTTCCATCCAAGGCCACAAAATTATTTATCGTGGTCATGTTTAATGTCATCTACGACTTTATCGTGATTATTTTGTCGAAATTTTAGTATATCCTCTCAATCTATTTCAAAGAAGGTTCCAGGCGACTCGTTCTCTTTTCTCCGTATTTAATATGCGGTGGAATCCTATGATTTATATTTTATTAAAAAAAGAAACGGTGGTAGAATTTTTATTTGTCTCCTTTTAGAAAATCACATTTATAATGAGGATACTTAGTTACGGAGTGACAATAGATTGTGTAGATGATTACGTGAGAATTAATGAAAGCTCTATAATTCAGAGTCTAAAATAATTTGTCAAGGTGATTGTTGTAATTTTTTCAAATGAATACTTGATGTCGCCAAACATACGACTATTGAATTGTTAGATTACATGTTGGTAAAAATCATGGGTTTCTAGGGATGTTGGGGAGCATTTACTGCATGCATTAGAGGTTATAAAGGAGAATTGGATGCCATGAAAGAAGTGAAAGGAAAGTAGAAAGAAGTGAACTTAAAACTCCAACCTCTTCTCGAGACACGATAAAACTAGTTCAAATCATGATTGAACTTCCAATCCTCAGAATGGATGATCTCCATCTCACACCATTTACCAATATTTGAAGGGAGATCAAAAACAAAAGGCATAGAGTTATTACTTAGTTTGAGGGTAAAATGATTTAATTGATAGGCTAGGGTGTAGCACCAAAGGATGTCATTGGGACCACATTCGAACTCTCATTCTCTCTCTCTCCCATCTCAACAAAAATGAGAATGATCCTAAGCAAAATTGAGATTACATTGAACATGTTTCAAATAAAAAAAAGTGAAGCATACAACAGAGAAAATGGTGAAAGGAAATCCAAACACTGGCATCACTAGACTATATGCATGAGTCCAGATTTCATTATCAACTAATTAGGTCTTCCCAAATGAGCCATGAGGATAAGCTAATAGCATTTGGACATTGGGGGGAGCTTAATTAGAAGCTTTCCTATTAAGATACTATCTCACACCATTAACTACAAGAAAATGGCCTTTTAGTGATGGCCAAACTCGACTAACAGTCGCTAACACCTTTACCAATCCGCGATATCCGTCGATAAAAATGCAACTAAGAGAACATTTAGCTATGACTAGTCTAGTTTGGTTATTTTATAGCGACAAATGGTTCATAAATGTTGGCAATACCTATATATACGACAGTCAACCCTGTTGCTAGAGGAACAATTAGTGACCACCACAGCTAATATGGTTGTCCTGGAAGACCTTTAGCGATGGCCGTATTGTGGTCGTCGCTAGCACTAATCATCAGTCATGAAAGTCCATTTATGAATTATTATTAGCGACGGCTTTCACTGTGTCCATCGGTAAATCCCATCGCTAAAAAGCCATTTGTTTGTGATTCAAAGAAGCAACAAAAATTGCAGAGGAAGATGAAGACAAAAATCTTGCAGCCAACACTTTCCTTTAGAATTAAAATACATCCAACTCACTTTTAACACCAATTTTAACCTTATCGACTGCAAACCTTTATATGAAAAGCATACAATAATAAATATACGTGTACATACATTTATATAAAGATGTGATGTTATAAATAGTGCTAAAAAGGAGTTGGGTGTATCACAGACCCTTCCCCTTATCCTAGTTCTAGTATAAATTAGGTTGGGTAAATATAGTAATTTAGAAATTATAAAAATATGCATTGAATTTATTCAAATTTACATTTTATTTTATAATGACATGCAATTTCATTTGATATTTATAAATTTTAACCCCCATATGTGGTGTGACATATGGTTATTCACCCTGATAGCTATACCGGGATATATAACAATCCACGTTAAATAAATAATTTTTTGTTTGGTTGTTTTTTTTTTGTTATTCTCATTAAAAATATAAAAGTGACATTTTTGTTGTTTGATTCACCTTGGATAAAGTGATGATAAGTGGTGAATAAGAGATGAATAAGACTTTATAACTTTTTAAATAACAACTATACTCTTACATAAATTATTTGTGTTCGGGAATAAGTATGAGATATATGACTGATTTGATATATATGATAATTTTTTAAATGTGTGTAAGACTGTGTTAGATGAGATAAATTTTTTAAAATGACAGAGTTCGACATTTTTATCAATTGGCATGCATAAGCTTTGATAAACAATTCAATTTTTTTAGAATAATTATTAAACTTTTTTATAACTTATCCAAACATAATCATCAAAGTTATTTTAACAAAATAAACAATTTTCTTAAAGATTATTCTAATGTATTCTTCACTTATTTTATATCCAACGCGGGGGAAAGAAATCGAATGTATTATTCAAGAAAGTCCACATGGCTCCAACAATGCTGCCTCGCCATCATTATCATTATTTATGACAAATTAAACAACCTTTTGATTTAATAATCTTTGTAAAAAAACCATTTTTTTAATAATCTTTGTTGGTTCGGAAATGGACTTGTCAAACAGATTATTGTTTTGGACTTTTGATCATTCACCAACTCTTGGTCTATTACCCACCCAAAAAACAACTCTTGGTCTATAAAACTACAAAAACCAATCATTTTCTGCCACCTTACACACACATATATATAGTACGTGCCTAGCGGCTATGCACGTATAAACTGATATAAAATATATATATTAAATATGTAGATATAAATTTATATTGACATTGTTCTATTAAAGAACATTTAAAATAAACAAATCAATTTATTTGTAAATTAAGTTAAACATGTAAAGTATTTTGTTCTCACAAATCATCTGTCTTAACATATATTAAAATTAACATTACAACAGTAACAATTAAATAGAAATTTGTGAAAGCATCAAATTCTTTGAAAACAAAAAATATAATCATGCATTTGATTACATTTAAGTACATGCTTCACTTTTCATAAAAGTACATACATTATTAGATGTATTATATGACTTTTAAAACATGAATACATGTATAATTTGCGTTTTCAACGGTAAAATGAATTGAATGTAACATTTTTTTTTTTTTTTGTCTTTAAGTGCACCCAATCTTATGTCACACCCTTAATTCCCATTTGGGTAGGTTTAGTAAGAAGTTAAGGTTTTCATGATAAATTATCCTAATTTTAAGGGATAAAAAATTCATCAATTTTGTTCAAATTCACATTTGTCAAAATTGAGACAAAAGTGGAGATAAATGCTATCACAGTCTTTAAGTGGAATAAAATATTTTCATTTTTATTTTAAAATTAGGACAACTATCCGCAGTTTATCCTGATTATTTTTATATCAAACGGAGATAAATTGTTCTCCTACTCTTTATCCCCATAATAATTTTTATTCCATCACTTATCCCCTTACCAAATCAGCCTTTTAAATTTTCAGTGTTGTCCTTAGCCCACACATGTTGTGGAGATAAAACCATGTTTGGCAGCCTGACTTTCCATTAACACCCCTGATTTAAAATGGACCAAAAAAAAAAAAGTCAAATTGTTTGGCTGCCAGGCTTTCCATTAACACCCCTATTTTCAAATGGACCAGAAAGAGAGAGTCATTTGGTTAGATGTAAAGGATAAAATCGGAATTGAATTGTTTGGCCCGCTCTTTTGTCTCGTTCTAAAAGAATAGTAATAGATATGCTTCTTCCAAATTAATTATTAGGGTCTCTTTTTAACTTGGAAAAAATATTAGAGATAATTAATTATTAGGTGTCCCTATTTATTTTGAAATTTTTAAAAGTTATATATTAATCTAATAAAATATATATTTTTAATAAAAATAAAATATATATTTAAATGAATTGAATAAATATAAAATTGAATGACATTTTTCTGAATGAGGTAAAAATTTGTTATCCGATTTCATTTCTATTTCAAAAGAAGAAAAGATACACAAAATACAAAAACAAATAACCAAGAGTCAGTTGACACTTACCGTCCCCCGGGTAGAAAAAGCATCTACTCATATGAGACCAAAATCTGTCGAGAGCGATTACAAAATCTGTCGAGAGCAATTACGCCGCGGTGCCTAGACGCTAATGTAAGAAGTAAATGTACATTTACCCCCAATCTCTCGTGTATGCAAGAAACATCTCTCACATGTATTTTTTGATAAGCCCAAACTTCTCTAAAGATCACCTCATTAGCCGTTCGTTATATCATATAAGCCCCTGCCGGTACAATCGATTATGATATCGTGACCGTCAACGCAAATTGAATGACATAAAAAGACTGAATGTATTCAACTCCCTTTAACTTGACTAAATGAACACTACTCAAAAGCATACATGACAAAAACTGTTGCCGGCCGAAAACATGAGGTGTGAACCAAGGGGCTTATTTAGGATCTCTCACTCTTATTGAATTAAATATATGCAATTCTGTAACACCCACACTCAATCATTACATTACAAAAGTTATCAACATCACTATGTTGTATGTACATACACAAATATATAATGTGACTAGAAACTAAAATTTTGTAATGAACAACTACGACGACAACAAGAGAAGAATCAATCAAGTTCAACGAATTCTCCACCCATCAGGGAGCTTCCATTTTCTGTGCCAGAAAACAGACACCCTGGACCACACTGGAAACCCGAAATTGTACTCCAAAGGCTCATCAACTAGCCCTCCAACTGTCAATGGCAACCAAACATACCTCGAGTCCCTAAGCTCGGCTGGATTCCATCGGTCCGCCATGAAAATGAAAGAATCAGGCAACCCTGGCAATGGGACTACAAACGTGCTCTGAGAGAAGAATGTTGTCATACGAAAGATCCTATTCCCCCCCACGCAAGGGTTCCCCATTGTCTCCCATGGACCCATGATGGACTCGGATGCGTGAGCCAATGCCCGGTTTGGGGCCCAACCTGTGCACCCAGACGTTATCATATAGTACACCCCTTGGTGCTTAAAGAGTGCAGGGGCTTCTCTGTGTTGTCCTATTAGGATCCTCCGCATTGGTTGTGAGACGTCGAGGTAGTCCTCAGTGAGTGGGCTGACATGGAGCTCGCTGTTGTCCTCGGAAGAATAGAATAGATAGGCCTTCCCATCATCGTCCTTGAAGATGGTCATGTCCCTGCTCTCAAATCCATGTGGACGCTTGCTATAGAGGTACTCAAAAGGCCCCGACGGAGAGTCACTCACGGCCACACCTACTGAGGCTTTTGTGTAGTTGATGTCATCAATGTGCATCCACATCACATACTGCCCTGTTTTATCATTGAGGATGACTTTGGGTCTCTCGAGCACATTGAGTTTGTAAAGGTCGTGGGTGGCATTCATTTCTTCTCCAGGAAGCACGACACCCTCATTCTTCCACGTCCACAAGTCACTGGAAGAGTAACAACTGACGCCAATTATGTCCACCTGAAAAAGATGTTTAATTAAGTTCACTTATTTGGGATCATAACTTTTTCCTTGTCGGGAAAATTAGAGTATTATTTTAACAATAAACAGCCTAATATCCCATTGATAATGTCATTTGAACAATGTGACTTCCTCAGATAAATGAGGTGCAGAGCAGCGCACAGCTTTGAAGGATTACCACACAACCTTTCTTGTGATTTTAATCATGTATTACTTTGTCCTACCAACGGAAATTCACATGAATAACTCAAGCTGAACAGTGTGACACAATCACAGGAGATTTGGCAGAAGAAACGCATATAATGAATTATAGAATAACTAGAGCTTCAAAATAGTAGTTGATAGTCATTGCATATGCATGTCTAATATTGGCAATGAATCACTATAATTTATGCAAATACAACAATCATGAGAGAAATTAAATAATCCTTTTGAGACACACAGAACTTTAGAGCTGATTATGACATATTGAGGGGCAAAAAAATATGGTTTATCTCATAGCATTTAAAGTTGATTCAGCCACATAAAAATGGGGTGTCACGTTAATGGGAGTTCAAGTTGCAAATAGGAGACGATGCTTTTTTAAGAGATTGCTCAATTGCACTTTCGAGGAGAATAGAGGAGCCTGCCTTATTTATTTATTTTTCTTTCCTTTTCTTCTGTTGAGGGAACTGAACTGTGTTTTATATTCTTATAATAGTTTGCAAGTGTTGAAAAATAGATCTAAGAATTGAATCAGTAAAAAAAAAAAACTCAAACCACATGACAATATTTACGTGGTTTGCAAAAAGATTCTTATGTCCATGGAGAGGAAAGTAAGAAATTTTTTTTCTTCCATCTTTCTGGATTACAAACTCGGTGAGCTACAGATTTGAGTCTCCATCTCACAGCCCTAGAATTAGCCATACATCATTGAGAACTCTCAATGGTACGAGAAATCCTTACTCATAAAAAGAGTATATAAACATCCCATATTACATTACCACAATGTCCCCACATAGCAAAGAATTTATAGAACTCATATTACACGTGTCCCCAATTGAATAAGAGTATATTATCCTCTTTTCATGCGGTTTTTCCTTGGTGTTGAGTCACCGAAATGCAAAACATCAATCAACAAACTCCACCTTTGCTTGAATTCTACATAGCAGCTATGAAGCTGAGAAACTAAATACTTTCCATGATGTATACCCTTTCCCGAGGTACCCTTCAAATCCTCTAATTGAGTATACCTTGGTTATAGTTCAAAATGATCAACATGTAGAATCAGAAAAGTGATTGCGAGATGCGCGCCGGAAAGTAGAAAGCATATATGAAAAACTAGGGCTATTGAGAGTAGATTAGCTGACTTAACTATAGATGGCACGTACCAAGCAAAAAAAACTATAGATGTCACACCTGCATGGCTGCACTGCCACTTGAATTTTGATGAAGTCCAAGCTTGACTTGAACATCTCTATGAGGATAGGCATAGTAAACATATCTCTAAGTTCTTCATTGTGCCGATCTTCTGAAGATGTATCTTTCATCAATCCAGTCTCAAATCTTGTGAAATTTCTTCTCAATGTACTTGGTCCATTTTTGGAACACTAAATTCTTTCTCAAATGAATAATTATCATAATGCAAATTGATCACATTCTACACTTGACTAAGACTTCCAACCAACCATCAGCCAAATAGTCTCTTTTGATGCTTCAAGTCTTAGCATGTATATTGATCAGTGGTGGAAAGCGAGATTGTTGCTTACATCGTAGATTCCCAACTGATGCGACTTCCTGACAGTGTAATAATATCCTATAGCAAACCATCTTTTGCCAAGAATCTCCCACATGATTCGAATTGACATAATTCACTAACTTTCTTGTACCAACATCTTTGCCATACATGATTCCAACATCCACTGTACCTCTATGATATCTAAAAATCCGTTTTGACATCATTTCAATTTTCTCTTCTTGGATTTGACATATACATGCAAATTAAGCTGACAGCGTGTGAAATATCTGATCTAGTACGAACCATGATGTACATCAATACCCCACCACTAGCATAAGGCACCCACAAAATCTTCTCTATTTCACGATACCAGTACATAATTGTACAGAATCTAAAACATGCACCGATATGAGAAATACATGTTTTACATTCTACCTTTTGAATCTTTCGAATACATTGTCAACAGATCCTCCTTGATAGAACCATAACTTGTCTGCCTTCCTATCCCGATGAATATCCAATTAATACTATTTTTTTGCAACTCTTAGATCTTTCATACCAAATTTCTCACTCAATTGACCTTTCAGTCGAGTTATACCATACATCTATTGGAAACGATCAGCATATATTCCACACATAAAAGCAAGAAAATATATGAAGATTATCAACAATCTTGAGGTAAACACAATTATCATACTCATATTAAGCGAATTTGCTCATCATGAATGGCACAAAGCACGTGTATCAGTGTATCATTGTCCTGGAGATTGCTTCAACATAAAGAAACTTTATCAATCTGCATGCTATATTCTTTTAATTTTGTTCTTTGAATTCTTCAGTTGTTGCCTATAGATCTCTTCTCTAAGCTTCCATGAAGAAATATATTCATATAAAGTTGCTTCACTCTGTATCATTCATCTCAACTATGGACAAATAGTATTCGGATAGATGTATGCTATACCACATGTTATAATATTTAATTATAATCTATACTGCACTTTTGCATTCCCTTTGACAATAAATGAGTGTTAATTTTTTATCATCATTCTATGTCAATGATTGCACAACCATGGAAAATAGTATTTGGATAGTTGCCTTGTCCAAGTTGAAGATTTTTGGTTGCACAACATGCTCTCTCATTGGCAGCAAAAAAAATGAAAATATATATGAAGTCAAAGAAATGCATTATAACTGGATATCAAAAGAGTGAAAGACAACAAGTTTTGGGATATAAAAGCGATAGTGAGCACCATAGTCATATTTGATGAAAGTGAGCTACTAAAATCATTTAACAAAAAAAATTGTAGATTACATATGATGGGAGTAAAAGGGATAGATTGAGGTGGAGGTGTCAAATTCAAGTCAACAAGATAAAGAAGATCATCATATGCAAAATAATAAAAATGAAGATGAGATTGATGAACACGAAGATCTGACAAGGAGCAAAGTATGCATACAGCATTATCATGGGTAGACAGAAATAACAATTAAACCATCAGTCAGGTATGGTTATGACGATGAAGACCTAGTTGTTTCTGCATGGGTAATGATAGTGGATATTCTTCTAGCTTTCAAAAAACAGTTTAACAAGGGGAAAAACAAATGGATGCTTGCAAGGAGTTTTTGTTTTTACTCAAGAACCAAACAATAGAATATATATAATTCAGAATGCCTTTGCTTTCGTGAACGTGTTTTAAATTTTATCTTGTATTGTTTTCATAATCACTGAACTTGTAAAAATCCTTCTTGCAAGTCTTTGCACCTTGCAGTAGTGTGAAACTCCATCAACACCTTTACACTCATGAGTTTGTGTTGCTTGTGCCACAACTTAGTGCGATTATTGTTGCTGTATGATGGTGTTTCTACTATAACTTTGCCTATTCCCACCACTCTCTACGCATTTCCCATTATTTAACCTCAACACTACCATTGCCAATTTGACAACCTTCATGAATTTTCCACCAGTTGTATATCTGCATCATACTGAGTCCAAAGCACTTAAAGAGATCAAATTCTTCATTAGGTCTAGTACATGCCTAACAGATGTCAGGGTTCTAATAGTAAACAAAAAACTTAACATTTGTTATTTTAAATGGCCATGCACACTGCATCATTTCTCTTAGAACAAAACTACCACTATATGGCTCATAGGTGTTGAACAATTATTAGTTATGAGTGTATGTCACATACCCCTCGTTTGGATAGAGGAATTGAGTTATTCTGGATAGATAATTATACCAGTATAGATAACAATTCTACAGGAATAAGAGATTTTCTGTTTGGTTGTGTTTTTTATTATTCTCATTGGAAAACCTAAGAATAAAGGTTGAGTTATTTGGTTGATAAAGAATAAAACATAAATAAAGTGTAAAAAAATTGATTTGACATGTGGGTCCTTTGATGTATAAGAGGTGTTGATAGATGATTTGATGTGATAAGGTGTAAAAAGTTGATTTGACATGTGAGCCCATGGGAAAGATAAACTGAGTATAGCTTATCCTAGGGGTTACTTAGAATTGTTATACTCTCTTATACTCGTTTAAACTGGCTTAGTAATACTAAGTTATACTCTGCAAACAAACAGCCATTTTCCTTATTCATTCTTATACCACCCTTATACCACCTTTATCCGAGCTTAACCCGTTACCCAAACGGGGTAATAAGGTATGAACATCTGAAATCCATAGCCAAGTATGATAATATGGATCACTATCCGTCTCTGAACTAAATATGGTGGGAACATCACCATCTTGTTCAGAGTCAGGACACAAGTCTTCATCCATTAGGCTCGCATTACATCCATGCCCAAGAGTTGCCTTCTCCAAGGTGTGGATGGACATACTCGAAGTCATGGATAAATTCGAGAGGGAAATCAATCTCGTCCTCGGGAAAGGGAGGAGATTCGGTTTTGGAAAGACAAGTGGTTTCATGGTTCTTCTCCGGCTTCTCTATTTCCCAACATTTTTAGTATTACCCTATATGCGGAGGATCTAATTTGTGACTCTTTCACTTGTGGCGATAATTCTATCATTTGGACACTTGGCTTCGTCGCAATGTTAACGCTATTGAGGAAGAGAAGCTTACGTCTCTATTAGAGGCTCTCAATGAGATCGTGTTAAACTTGTTGGATGAGGATCATGTGGTGTGGAAGGATGCTACACACTCCGGTTTCTCCGTGTGCTCCTTCTATAGGATCCTCAACAAGAAGCCCCCTCTAAAGCCTCTCACTTCTCGGTTTGGCAGCCTTATTATGGGATCCCTTGCACCCTTGAAGATTCGGGGATTTATGTGGTTGCTGTCCCTCGATAAATCTTCACCAAACAAAACCATGCCAAATGGATGAACCATGACAATACTTGTTGCAAGTTGTGTAGTTCGGAGAAGGAGACTAGAGACCACCTATATTATACTTGTGAATTTAGAGGAAAGATTTTGGAGAAGGCATGACTCTTGGATCACATTGCTCTTTGGTACATAGAGCATGTGGAGGGGGTTTCGGAGAAGACTTAAATGTGGTGACCGTAGTAACTTGGCTAAGTTCCAATGGCTCATTCCACACGTGATATGTTGGAGAACTTGCAACGAAAGTGCCCTCCAGCATATGAGAGTCTATTTGGAAAATACATGGGTTGTGGTTTTCTCCCTTCTTCGTGGATGGGTGGTTATTATTTTGGGAGAAAGTTCTCCTTCATCTATAACGGGTCCTTTGTAGTTAGGGAGGTAATGTAGCCGGTGCATTGTATAGGGTCCCCCCCCCCCCCCCCTCTTCCTTTTTTTCTTATCTTTCTTCCTCCCTCCCTCCCTCTTTCTAATGTACAGAGATCCCTCGTCTCCTATCCGAGGATTTCTTATCGAATAGAAGCTCCTAACTTTACGTACAAAAAAATGCCTTGACCTTCTCCTTAGTTTTCTCTTTTTTTGCCCCTAAAATATGCTCTTGTATGAGCTGCGATCCCTTTTGAGGTGTCCCATTTTCTTAAGTAACATTAAGTATTGATCTTTTCACAGAGTTTTGGTTAGCCAGTTAACACCGCTTGACTCCAAGAAGAAGGTCAAAAGATCAAACCACAACATGTCAAATATGCACTAGGGGGCACCAATTTTCAAAAAGTATCTATCTTCAACATATTGGCTATCAAGCCTGCACATGGGTTTTCTCGGTTTGAGGGTCTCATTTTGATCTCATTAGAAAAGAAACATCCTTTGTATCTATGGTATCTTTTTCATGTATAATGATAGTCACCGAATGTTCATAATGAAGTTATAGTGGGGTAAGGAGAAGAGTCTCATCTTCATTATCTAATTTTACACCCAAGCATAAAAGATCAATTATTAATTTTAATTTTTAAATCTACTGAAATAGTAAAAAATAGTGGTACATTTCTTCATCCAAAGTTCATATAGTTGTCTTCTTCTATTAAAATTCGTTGAAAGGTTTTTAGTCAAGTAGACTCTCTAGCTTCAGCCACATACCTATAGCATCAGTCTACTCAACTGAAAGTTGCACGTCACCTCATCGAACTAGATACAATTCAACTGTGTCTGCTACCCTAAGATTTAGGGCCCCCAGATCAAGGGTAAAAAGTTCTAAAAAGAAAACTAATTTTTAAATTAACATTTAATTTATTTATTTACAAAATTGGTCATATCTGTGTTTTAATAATTTTCTTTAAAAATATTTTTATTTCATTAATATGCATCCCACATCATCAACTTAAATTTAATTGAAAGTTAATTTTATTTTCTTAATGACTCATCACTTTTGTATTAGGTTTTTTTTAAAAACTTATACATTGCTTTATTTTGATTTCCCTTTATATTTAATATTTATTTATTTTGTTCCTATTTTATAGGATTTTGTTTTGTTAATATTATATGAATTTTTTTTTAACAAATCAATAAAATGAATCCCAAGATGTAAGGAATTTTTGGTGTTTATCTATACTTTTTTAAAACAAAAAATTCGATTTCGTATTATTCTTTTCAGTGAGCTTTTATTTTTGTTTTTGTTTTTGATTTTTTTTTCTTTCTTCTGATTTTTTATTTTTACGAAACCGGTTTCTTCTTTGTATTTTTTTGTTTTTGGCCTTTGTGACTATTGTAGGAAACAAGCTTTTCATTCTAAAAATACAAAAGATTGAGCATTAAAACATCATGTGACTCAAAATTGACCATGTTCGGGACATGTTTGAAAAAAAAAGAATATATGATTAGTTGTCAAAAATTTTGAAATTTATTTGAAATATTTTTCTAAATTATTTAATACTCACTAATAGTTTTTATGTAAATATACTAGGGCCCCAAATCAGAAATTTGCCTAGAGCCTAAAATCATCAATTTGAGGGCCGACTTTGACCCGGCTAGTTATTTCCTAATTTAACAATCTATAAGAGGTTGAAGGAATGATACAAGCAGGAGCAAGATTGCTACAATACCTAGAATTAATAACCCTGCACCACATGAGATTTCCTAAAAAAATCTTATCCAATTTTTTCTGATTATCAATAAAAAAATATTTTTATTCTTGCAAGCATAGTGATACATTACAATTTACAATCAATACAATAATATGATGTAAAGCATGTTACTAATCTCATAAACTGCGTGGACAGGGAAAGTAAATTAAAGAAAATGGGGGGAGGGACATAAGGAATGTCCACATCCCCTTTTACATTTTAATCCCCTTCTTCTATTTTAATAAGAATCTCCACACCCTCCTCTCAATTATGACTTTGTCAACTTCCAATGAGGAATGATCATTTAAAGTTTGCCATGTATGTGTCAGAAAGATACATGAACTTATCTGACTAGCCTGACTGAATAATATAGAAAAATGATGAATCCACTGAATAGGGAAACAGAGATGATAGAAATTCTTCTTTTTGTTACTAAATAGACCAGGATTGATTGATCTTGCTATCATTCATAAGCAAACCTTTGAATAACAGAAGTCCTGCTATGGAAGTGCTTCAATTATTTTATGATGTTGCAATCAGATCTACTAGTGTCTATCAACTTGGAATCTACTGACTAAGGATTTTCAAACATCACGATGTGAACGAAAAAAACTTAATCTATATGTGTCACCGATGCCCAGTGAAGTAACTCGAAGAGAAAAGTAAAGCATGCAAAGAATAGCTGAGTTCTATGATGATACTTATAAAATGTAAAAGACAACTGAAAAAAACCAGATAAACAGAGGAACTTACAAGAGTGCACATAGAAATGGATAAGCATAATCTTAGGAACTGTAATTCAATGAAGGAAATTGAATCAATACTGGGGCACTAGGATAAAAGCCCCACACAGGCTCAAACTGATGCCTAAAAACTCACTACATATAATTCCTTTGGTTGATATACACAGGATCAATAAATGATTGTTTCTCCATGTTAAATTTCATATTATCACAAAGAGTACCAGCCTCCTATGGCTTCCTCAGATTTCTTATAAATCCAGTACTATTTGCTTGCCTCCTCAAAAATGAAAAATATACACGTATTAGTAAGCATTCCTGATCTTCAATCCTAGAAAGATGCATTAGTAAGCATTCCTGATTTTCAATTAATTCTTATGTAAAATAAGAAAAAGGTTTGTTTCATTACTTATGGGAAAAATGACAATGATTACATGATCTTATCAAATAGAGGCTTATTGTACCTCATGCAACAGAGTGAAGCACTCTTCGACACATGAAATTATAGGGCAGTTGATGAAATCCCCAAACAGCATTAGAAGATGAGAACTTTTGAAGTAATATAAACTAAGAGAGAATTTTCATTCCTCTAATTATGTATCTGAAAGAAAAGACGGTAAGCATCTACCTGACAAGGATGGGATTGGCCTTTGGGTTTACCTGTTACATCTATTTCCATTTCATACCTGTTTTGGTGCGATATACTCGATTTGTTTTTTTTTTAAAACAAAAATGATGACGATGCTCTGATAATTACGAATAAATTCTTAAAAATAAGAAAAATGGTTTCTCAAATCTTTGCACTTGGATTGCAATTAATAATGGTGCATAACTTATGTATGGGGGGATTTTTATGAGCTAAGAGAGAATTTTCTTTCTAATTATTTGGAAAGAACTATTGTTTGTTCACTTGGAAAAGTGGCAAGGATTTATGCATGTGTTATATATATCCCAAAGTAACAAGTACCATTGAAATGGATAAACAGGGCATCAATAAAGTTCACACAATAGTTCTCCATTTTTTATTTGTTCTTAAATGACAGAGTACTTTTCAACATTTTAAAGTATATACTGATTTTGTACATGGTTTCTTAATGTGGCTATCCATTAACTGTATCAACATGTATGCCCACATAACTAAAGGTGTAAGTGAAACTTGGGTTAATCAGATCCCACCCAATATATCATACATTATATTTGATATTCACCACTCAATAACCAGATAGGATACTCTTTCATATCAATATAAAGCTACCAGCCTACCACCCTAGAAAGACATGGAATTATGGCAGTCTTTTTTATTTTACATCAATCAAGATCAAATCATGTCCTAATATTTTATTTTTAACATTTCTGGCACTTTTTATATAGCTATTCAACAAGTGTTTTAAGTCAACACAATCTGAAATAAAACCAGTTATCAAACTTAAAATTGCATAAAAGGCTTATGTGAAGTCATCCAAAAAGGATGCATGTCGGGTGTTCTTGAAGAAGATTTACCATACACCACATGAATGCTTCTAAATTACACATGGAATAAACCTCGTGAATTCTAACATACCCGTGCAGCTCCTCCACTATGTGCTTGGTAAGTCGGTCCATCCTTGTTTTCTCCGTACCAGTAGTATGTCTCAGAATTCTCATCATACAAGAGCCCTCCTCCATGAGCCTGAATTGGATTCCCATCCATGTCTAACCACTGCTGACCCGGATAAAAATACATGCTATCGTTCCCTTCCTTAAAAGGATCAATTGCTGTTCTCCTATCTGGAAAGAAGAAATTCCTGAGCTCGGAAGACTCATCTAAAAATTCATCAATTGCCGAAGGAGGTCGTCTTGGTCCTCTCCTTTTTATTGCACGAGGCGATCTCTTTCCTCTCGGTGGTGGCATCTGAAAATTTTCCTCCTCGACCTCCTCAAGTTCTCTGGTAAGAGGGCGATGTTTTAGACGGATTGGATGTTCCACCTTGTCATCATGTCGAATGTAGCAGTAAAATTGGACCATGAGGGTACATGCCACCAGACTCCAAACCACGGCAAGCAGTGCGCATGGGCTCCCTGCATTGCAATGGAAAGCAGATGATTTCCGATATTTGTGTCTCATCCTCATCTCCCCCTTATCACCAAGACAATGCTGCACCGAAAAGAAAATTCAACTACATAAAATCTTTGAATAAATTTCCACATCTTCCACAATCTCATGCAAACTCCAACTAATACGGTTATTAAACAGAAGTGAACAACAAATAAGAACGAAGAGTATATTATGATAAACAGATGAATGATATTCATAGCAATTTGCCACCTAAAAGCCAAATTGTGGGTCTAAATAAGCCAAAAATTTGCCCTCTAGCATGATGAAAAACACAATTTCCTTTTGTAGGATAATATATTAAAGTGGAATGAGCTGCATTTTGGTAAATATGTGTCTGACAATAAATTCGGTCCATTCATAGTTTTATCCAAAAAAAAAATATCATGTTATGTAAGCTTTCTCCATAATAACAAACTAAATAGGTAAACTGACAACAATTAATAACTCATTCAAGTTCACTCCAAAAGGACTAATATTTCAAAGAAATAGCAAAAAAAAGCAAATCAAGGGAAAATTCAAACCAGCACCATTAAAACGAAGAATTTTCGGATGCTTGCTAAAAAAGAAGCAGAGAGTAGTACAATAATAATAATAAATAAATAAATAAATAAATAACAGATTTGCGCAGGTCAAGAGAATAAAAAATATCCAACCAATCATAAGACTGATAACACCATATGAACAAGCAAGCATAGAAACCCATTCTCTTCACCCCAAATCACAATCCAACAATCAAAACTCCTCCAAAACAACAAACCCATGTCTCAGATCCACAAAATAACAAAATCCCACCATACCCATCTATTAAAAAAAAAAAGAACAAATCGAGAGATGGAAGGGTCCAGCAAGCCGACCTGTTAGTGTACTAATCCAGTGAGAATTTTCAGACATGGGCCTACTTGTCAACCGCACAACCATCTTTGTCCTTCCCCAAAAAAATCAAGATCTGCCAACCTTCAACAAACACATAATTTCCATAATCACCACCTCAAATGGAAAATCTTGCTTAGCTGATATAAAGAGTGGCTTTTGTTGGATTGTGTGGACTACAAAATGGCTTCCCTTAAAAGGGTCTCAGACCATCTGATTAACAACTTAAATCTGTAAATCTGTCTTTCAAAGTATACATTATCACAGATGTTTGATTGCCCGAAGGGGTGGATGTCATCTGAATTTGCTAGAAGTGAAAGCATGACATAAATGTACCATTTTGCCCTTTATTATATTATATTATATAGTTTTTCATTGGATTTTGTCAGCTGTCCCCTTGATGTCGTCATTATAAACTTAATATTATATTTGGCTTTATTAATTTGTTTGTGCGGGAAAGGAGGACATAAATATACCACCTTGTTGTTATTATTTTTAAACACGGTATAAATGTTATTAAAATGTTTTATTTTTCATCTTAATAGTATATTTAATAAAAATATATATATTTTATTAGATGAGTGATATTATGTTTTCAAAACAAATGTGAATTGCACGCGAGATATTGTTTTATTAATTTATTACAGTTTACCGTTTACTTAATGTTATACTCAATTTTTTTCTGTCAGTAAAAAATACAATCATATATATCACATTACCACATTAGAAATCCAGTGAAGCATATGTCTCGTTAAATATTGCATATACTTCATTAAATATTTTTTTATACTTATTAAAAATGGGTTCATTCAACTCGAAATAGAGCGATGTGCACTTTTTATCAAAACATATATACATCGTTAAATGATGTTTACTATTTAAAAAAAAAAATGAAAGCATGTTAGGTTTGAGTTTTTGTTGGTGAATGTGACTTATGTCTAACATTTTCCTTGGAACGGGAGAAAGCTCCCAGATAACCTGGTATTAACTGGAAAAGGGGTTTTAACTCGTTTGCTTGCCTGGTATAACTTGGAATATCTTATACAGAATAAACTGGTATAAAGTGTTATATGGATTCCAACCAACCTTTAGAATTAAAGTTATCCTAGGTTATTCCACCCAAAAATATGTGGGTCCACTGTCAAATCAACTGTTATCACCTCTTATAAATCACATGTCAAATCAACTATCATTAATTTTTCACCTTTTATAAATCCTTATTCATATTTTATTCACATTTTACTCAAACAACAAAACGTTTATTCTTACGTTTACCAACAAGAATAATTCAAAACATAATCAAACATAAAATCACTTTATCCTTATTTATACTCACTTATACCTAAATAAATGTATATCCAAGATAAATCCTATCCCCGTTCCAACCGAGGGCTTATAGTTCTAATGGATGAGATTAGATGGCCCATGGGCCTACTGAATAATGTAATGGAACACATGAGGGACTCCACTTCTGAGAAAATTGGCATTTGTGTAGAAGGAAAAAGATATACACAGCCTCTTTTGCAGTCCCAATTGCAGTCCATCTCATTTTTCTTTTTTTTTTTAAATCATGCACTCACCTTTTAAAGTGCATGCTGTTATATAAAATGAAGTATATACTAGATACATTAATGCATTTTTTTTCATAATGAAAAAATGGAAAAAAAAATTGGGTCATATACTGTGATATGACTCATATACTATGATAATACAGTATATACTATGTTATCATGGCGTATGGAACTGCAAAACAGGTTACAAAAAAGACTGCGTGTAGCAACACTTAGTGGGCTATATTTCTAGCTCATTGGGCTGCTTAGTAGGCTATATTTCTAAAGTTTGTTTTAGGTCCATGATGATCCAAATCGTTTTAATTTTCAGTTCTAATTTTAGTCTCACATGTTTTATTAGTATTATATACTCACATTAACGAGGTATATATTTTAATATAATTTTTTTATTTTCTATAAATGTCTTTATACAATTTATTGGAGTATAAATTTTATTTTATTTTATAAAAATATGTACTTTATTAGATTTATATATTATATTTAAAAAAAATCAAAACATAAGTGGATTGGAATTGGGGCTGAAAAAAATTTGTATGTAACATTATCCTTATATAAAACCTTCTCGGTGGTCTCCAAGATTTTGTTTTCTAAAGAAAAAACAAATATTGAACCAGGTGAGTTAAATGTACAATGGAAAAAAATGTTATTTATTTTTATACTATCAGAAATAACATATTAGTGTCTATACCAATAGAATTTTTTATAATGAAAAAATGTACCCCTTTGTTATCTTTTTTAACTAAAATTAAACCTTAAGTGTAGTTAGTTCTTAACCAAGAAATAAAAAAAATGACCTAAAAATAATATTTATCATAATGTAAATAATTAAACATAATAACCTCATTAATCTTCTATTCTTTTCAAATCAACTGTGAGCCATTTAATCTTACCCTTTTTTTTCCAATCAAGATCTAGATTTTTTTTAAATCTTTCATTTTGTAATATATATATGATTAGTTTATCTCAAAATAATTTTTATTTTATTTCTACTAATGCAAGTATTAATAATTATTATATCTTTATTAATAAATAGTTTTTATGCTTAATTTTCATGTTTATAGATTTTAGATGAAATATATCATTTTCAAGTTAAAATTAATATTTTTATTTTTATAAATATTGTATTTGGTAAGGTAAAAATATGTAAAATAAATAAATAAGAGTGCTTTGGTAATTTCTCTAACACTGTAATGGTTCTAATAAAACTTTTGATAGAAGTTAACTAAAATGGTAAATATGCATAATTTATATATATATATATACACTAATGGTATAAAAATAAATATGTTATTTGGGATAGTATAACAATAAAATATATGTTTTTGGATGGTATATATGTAAAAACAAACCCTAAAAAAACATGGTGGAAAGTTTCACAATTATGATTATTTAAGACCTTCTGGTGGTCTCCAAGATTTTCTTTTAATGATTATTTAAGACCTCATGGTGGTCTTCAAGATTCTGAAGATGAGTTAAAAAATTACGGTAGACTTTAAAAAAAAAGAAGAAAGGATAATGTTAGGTAAAGTCTCAAATACAGTTCACACATGTTTTATTTTTTAAAAAATATTAGAAAAATTAATTAGGGGTCTTTCTAATCACCCTCCTATTATTTTTATGGCCCCGGTTTGTTCGGATATATCTTTAGGCCCCAATTTTTGAATCTTGTTATTTCTAGGTCTTTGGGTTAGCACGTGGTAGAGAGGGTGTTTCTTGTATTGAAAATACCCTCCACTCTGTTCCTCTCTCTCTTAAACACCTTTTTCAATATCTTAAAACATTGATCTTCACTCTCTCTTTTTCTCTCAAAATCCGATAAGGTGGAACCCCCCACCCATTTGTTGTCCTCTTCTTTTGTGTGTACTGGATTCTCAATCCTTTTTGGGTTTTGAAAGGGTCACGTTGTTAAAAATATGAATTTTTTGGAGGTTAAAGTGGTGAAGAAGAAGATTAAGGAGGCGGACGATAAGAAATTGGTGGTAAAACACCAAAGAAGGAGGGAAGAAGAAGAAGGTGACGAATCTACAAATAGGAATTAACAATATATATATAACCCAACAATGTACCAAGATGCCTAACAATGTACCCAATAAACCTAATAGTATACTCAAACTGTATAGATGGAAAACCTAACAAGAATTTGGATTATTCGAGTATACTTAAATGTTGAAAGAGTATTTTGGGTATACGAACAGATGGTATAGACAAAAACTGTTAGTTTGGACCTAGAAATAGTAGGATTAAAAAATAGGGATATAAAGATATTTCCAAATAAATCAGGGGCTTAAAAATAATAGAAGAGTAACTATAATTAAGAACCCCTAATTAATTTTTTCAAAAATAGTAAACATCGTATAATATGGCGTATATGTTTTGATAAAAAAATATGATTTTTGTACCCTGTTAGAATATGATTATGTGGAATTACCTCTGCCTATATCGGTTCTGACAAAAATACCCCTAAAATTTTTAAAAATAGTACAACAATGCCCCTCCATTAATCGCCGTTTGTAATCCATGTTGAACCATGGTTAATTTGTTAACCAAACCTGAAATGACTTCTTTGCCCCTCAATATGAGGTAGCCACCCAATACTCCCTCTCTGGTTTTCTCTCTCTCTCACTATCCGTTCTCTCTCACTACCTGTCTCACTATAGCTTTCATTACTTGTCCTCTCTCTTTCACTACCCGTATCTTTCTCTCATTACTCGTCCCCTCTCTCTCACTACCTGTTTCTTTCCCTGACTCGTCACCTCTCTCTCTCACTACTCATCCTCTCTAACTGCCTGAATTCTTCTTTTCTTTTTCTTTTCTTTTTTTTTCTTTGAAAATACAGATCCATTTGTAAACCATAAAAAAAAAGGGAAATCCAAGAAGAAGGTGAGATATTGGTGGAGAAGGTGTTCAACCTCTATCACAACAACTCAAACCTCACAAAGACATCATTGCATGACTTATGAAAATTTCAGGGATATTTTTGTCATAGCGGATTTAAACGGGGTAATTCTATAAAATCAAATTCTCACAAGTGTATATATACAAAAAAACTCAAAAATATAAATTGTTCAATTTCAAATTGAATTAATATATTTTTATCAAGTGTAAAACAATTTAACGAGATATATATATTATATAAGGATTATATATAACATCATTGAATTACTAACGAAGTATATAAAACTGCATTTAGGACGATAAAAAGAACTATTACAAATATTAAATCAGAATGTGAGTTAAAACATAGCGAAAGGTTCACATCGATGATTATTCACAACCTATCATGATCTGCATATTTTTGAATGGAAGTCAACTAAAATGGTAGATAGTGGTGGGTCCACCAACTTCATTTTTTAAAAAGCAACTAGAATGATAGATATGCATAATTTTTATATATTCTATTGGTAGGAAAATAATATATTATTTGAAATGGTAATAAAATAAATTATATGTTTTTTGGATGGTATACGTGCAAAAAAAAAAAAAAAAAAAAATGGTGGAAGGTTTCACAATTATAATGATTTAAGACCTTCCGGTGGTCTCCAAGATTTGCTTTTAATGATTATTTAATACATTATGGTGGTCCGTGGTCCCCAAGATTTCCAATCAGAAGGTGAGTTAAAAAAATACGGTGGACTTAAAAAAATTAAATAGGATAATCTTATATACATCTCAAATACAGTTTATATATGTTTTAATTTTTAAAAAATAATAAACATCATATAATAAAGTATATATGTTCTAATAAAAAAAAATGTAATTTTTGCATATGTGTATACCCTTGATAAAATCTGATTTTGTTGAATTGCTCCGCCTATATTGGTTTTGACAAAAATACCTCTAAAATTTAAAAAATTCGTGCAACGATGGCCCTATATAAGTCGGTGTTTGTAACCCACATTGAACCATGATTAATTTGTTAACCAGACCCATGAAATGATTTCTTTGCTCCTCATTTAATATGAGGTAGCCACCCAATACTCCCAGTTTAGTCAGTATCGAACTGGACGACATGATTGAACTGTACTATTTATAAATCAAACTGCACAATCAATTGTTGGATATATATTTCACTCTCTTATTGGATCCAATCAATTATTGGAGAAAATATAAATTCTTAAGTATCATTAATATCCAATAAGAAAGTGAAATATATATCCAACAATTAGTTGTGCAGTTTAATTTATAGATGATGCAGTTCGATTTTCACTTCGTTCAGTTCAGTACTGACTACCGAACTCCTCCCTGGTTCTCTCTCACTACCTATCTCTTTCCCTCACTCATTCAGTCTCTCTCACTATCCGAATTATTATTATTATTATTATTATTTGAAAAAACTGCTCCATTCGTAAAATGTAAAAAAACATGGGTAATTCAAAAGGAAGATGAGATATTGGTGCAGAAGGTAGTCAACCTCTTCCACAGCATGCAACTCAAACTCACAAGGACATCATTGCAGACTTATGAAACTTTTAGGGACATTTTTGTCCGAACAGTTAAAATCAAATTATATATGTACAAATAACTTTAAAATCTATATCACTTTATTTCAAATTAAATGTAACTATTTTTATCAAGTTTAAAAATTTAATGAGATATATATATTATTTAAGGATTATATATAACTTCGTCGAATGACTAACGAATATATAAAACTGCATTATGAATTAAAAAAAAAAAAAAAAAAGACTGTTACAATTATTCAATAAGAAAGTGAGTTAAATCATAGTGGAAAGTTCGCATTGATGATTATTTATGACCTGCCATTATCCACATGCACATCTTTCCATGAGTGGCTTGTCCAACTTGAATCCAATTGTGAATACAATAAAAAAAATAAACAAGTGGATTCCATGTCATTAAGGTGAAATGGAAGTGGCTTATCACGTTTCACATTGATCCAATCAGGGAAAGAAACCTCCATTAAAAGCTGCTGATTCACTATACTTTGATGGACTGCTCCCACCCTTATTGAAGTCCATATATGACCAGTATAAATCATGGCGGATATCTCTCTCTCCCTACTCATTATTTGAAAGAAAGAAAAAAAAATAAATGGCCGCCTCGTTCACGCCTGGAGCGCGTATCCCTCTACGTAGAGAGGGATTTCCGTCTGTCTTGGAGACTGTGCACGGCCGGAAGGATGGGTGCCTCGAGATTCGAGCGAGGTCGAGGCTCCAGGTCTTGATCAAGGCTGCCGGGAAAGAACCACCGGAATTGGAAACCCCCACCATTAATGGTATTGCTTCATCGATTTCACAGAACAATTTCATATCATAGAATTTTACTAGTATATATTTGATTGGATAACACATGTCTATTAAAATATATTAATGAAAATCTTATCAATGATTTTTTTTTTATATAGATGAATTTTTTTTAAACTTTTTTTATGAATACGTGTCATCGATCCAAATATGTATTTATAAGATTCTTGTATGTACTAAACTAATATGTAAATTCTCTCTCTCACTCAAGCCATGCATTGAATTGCTATTGATGTTTTGAATATTATATTACTATAAACATTGGTATTGAATGGGTTGTTGCACCAATATAACACGTTGATGTTGTTTTTTTGCTTGCTTGGTAATACTCACACTTAGTTGTTTTTCTTAATTTAAATTTCCTTTGTTTGGTTTTTTTTGACACGTTGACATTAATCTACACTAGAGGCTAATTCAGGACTATGGTAGATTCTGTGTTGTTGCGAGTACAACCGCCTTCACGAGGAATTTGCTTATCATTGAGGAGTGGTGTTTTCTTTGTTTAATTTGGGGTGGGTTCTACTAGTCATCTCTCCTACCATCCCCAACAGGAGTTTGGTGGGTTTTTTGTTTTTCTAATCGCTTGTAATCTTTGGAAAGCTTCCATTTTCTTGAAGAAACTGTGGTAGGTTGCCTATCTTTTTCTTCAATTTTTTTATTTATCATATATGCAATTTTAATAAGTAATTATATTCATACCATGATATATAGAAGTATGAAGTCCAAAGATAAGGTGTAAAATTGCTTAATATCATTATTTTATATTCTTGCGTTTCTCTGAGTATGTTCATATTCATATATACATGTATATTAGTTTTATATTCATGCCAAATGCATGTTTACCTTAATGTAGAAGATGAACTATAATATTGATATGAATAGTATGATATAGACAAAATATTTAATTAAATATGAACCATCCAAAAATCTTATCTCATTTAACATAAAGTGAGTAAATTCGTATATCATGTAATATATTATGTATAATAAAAAAAATTACATAAAAAATCTTTTTATAATTCAATTTAGATAGGTTTATTGGATATCTTTAATTTTTAATTATTAAATTTTGAATATATTGATATGATTTGTTTAAATATGATTTTGAATTCTTAAAATATAATTATGATTTACAATTTATTATTTGAAATATTAAATTTTGAATAAATAAATGAGTAATTCCTATTTTCATGGGAGGGTAATAAATATTTAGTTATGTCTGTAAGAATTTTCAATCATATGTATTTACTTTATTAGGGCGATATGATATGATATAATGATGGTTTGTGATGTATGAGAAAATGAGTGTATTGTGATGTGACTTTTATATATATATACATATATATAAAAGATTTACACAATGTTTTTAAATTATTTTATATCATAATTATATTAGCATATGAATAATGTTATCGATTAAATAAGCGACAATTTTTTTTTCACTATATTCTATGATGACATGAATAACAAATATTATTTGTCATTTTCAATCACAGACAAAAATACATTTTTTATTTTCTGTTACTTTTCATCACATGCACAAACATCGTAAAAATAATCAAAAGAAAAAAATATTTTTTTTCTATTAATTTTTCTTTGTCACAAATTCCTTCACTTAATTTTATTTTCCCTGCAATGTTACGTACAAATTATAAGCTTTTTGTTGAATTAGTGATGCTAACAAATAATGATTATAGTGCAATCTCATAATTACTTCAATGATTTTTCATTTTATCAACACCCATACATTTATAAGCCTTTTTGTTGTTTTCTATTAAAATTTTGTTTTCCTAATGTTAAGTTTATATGTCATCTTCAGTTCGTCACGTCTTCTCCAGTCTCACTCTACTAGCAACAAAGTTATATAAATTGTTCCACCGGGGCTGGACCAGCTTTATTTTAACTCTACCATCATGTCAATGTCAGTCTTGTTAAGAAAAATAGATTGTTGTTGAATAAAATTAATGCACGAGAATCTACACCTCCAACCAATTCCATGGTCTATTCAAATCAAATTTTAAGCGACAACGAAAATGAGCTGAAAATGAGGGCATCAAAGGTAAGCTAAAATTTTCCAACCACAAATTGATTAGTTAGATCTATCCATCCCCATGAAATCAGGAGAAAATCATTGGTTCCAAAAATAAATATATTAATAACATAAAATAACACGTTTCTTGCGCCTCCCCCAATTCGCTCACCCCCATCTTTTTCCGTCGCATTCGACGATTAAAAAAACCCTAAAAAAATCCCACTCGGAGAGATCATGTTTCGAGATTCTCCTCTCCGGATCTTGAGATGACGTCAATCGGTGCCGGATCTAGCCTCCGTTTCCCTCTCTGTGCCCGATCGCCTCTCAAGGCGGCCGCCCTCCCCATTCCCTCCTCCGTACGGTTGACTTTCATGGCGGCGGCAGGTGGAGGCCCCGCCGGCTTGGAGTCTACGGATATTGGTAGGGGTTTGTTTTATGGGGCCTTCTGTGGATGGAAAATTGTGATCGCTGTTGTTGTTGTTGGTTTGTAATTTATTGGACAATGTTGTTACGAATTCGATTGTTGAATTGGGCGGGCATCTTGATCTTCAGGGACGAATCAGCTGGCGATGTCGACTATTGGGAAATCGACGAACATTGTTTGGCATGAGTGCCCGGTCGGGAAACCTGAGAGGCAGAAGTTGCTCCGTCAGAAGGGATGTGTCATTTGGATTACGGGTCTTAGTGGTTCAGGTGTGTTTGTGTTTGTTCTGTTCTTGTTCGATCCATTTTATATAACATTTCGGCAAATGTTTTTTTTTTTTTTTTTTTCCAAATTAGCTCTTCTGCAATTTATGCCGAACAATTCTCACTGCCACAGTGGTTCAATTTCCCATCAAAGCTTGTTCTTAATCTTCTCTGTGCATATCTTAGACATAAGTGGATCATCGTCTTCCTTGATATATCGGTGTTTGAACAAAAATTTCTCGCTATATTTTTGAAAATGTTCATTAGAGTTTTTTGTACATGCAAGACCCGTCTGATATTCAGCACAATCAGTGTGCATTTGCAATTTTCTTACACCTTGGGTTAAAATTAGTACCAATGAGTAGTTGAGAAGTGATGGTGAGTTTGTAGGGTGGTAAGTAGAAATTGTTCAAGTAAACTGAAATTTGTGATTTCACGTCTATTGTGTCAAATAGCAAGCTTTGACATTCTGTATAAAGTCTAAAGTGGACCTGAGATTACCGAGTTTAGAATTGAGGAATTGAGAAGTAATTATTATAGGTATCTACTTGATCTAAATCTAGCATTGCATTATAATTTAAATGCAATAGCAATTCGTTTTGGCTGGAATGGTAACACCAATTTACCTGATCAGATATGGGGTGATAAGGATGCATATGTATAATTAAGATTGGAGTACCTGACACAAATATGCAAGCCAGTAGAAAATCACAGGATACAACATGTCATAGCATGCAAATCGAGCTGATAACCTTTCCCTACTCTGATCTAGGCTGGATTGCTGCTTTGCTCACCAATCCTAGATGCTTGCCCCAATTTATTTTACATATAAAAGATATGCAGCTGATTTGAACAACAGATAGGCATATAAATTTGACAGAGCAACTGAGCAACTAGATCAAACATTGGTATAGGTTTTCATTATACGAGGAGCATGCTTCTGGTTTCGTTTTTTTAATTATTGGATCACATTGGAGGTTCATGTCATTTTGCAATGGCCCTTGGTTATGATTCTGAAATTGTTCATTCTTAACCATTGCTATTTTTCCTGTATTTGTAATTGGGAAAGCGGTTGGGAGCAGAATGAAATTTCCAGAGCCAGTTGCATTACTCATACACCTAATTATATTTCTTTTTGTCTTTCCACTGTAATTGTGAAAATATTTACCTTTTAGATAATTTATGGCTAATTTCATTTTAAGGGAATTTTGGAAACCTCATTTCAGGTAAAAGCACATTGGCATGTGCATTGAGTCGGGAACTGCATTGCAGAGGAAAGCTCACTTATGTCCTTGATGGTGATAACATTAGGCATGGCCTCAATCGAGATCTTAGTTTCAAAGCAGAAGATCGTGTAGAAAATATACGTCGGATTGGTAAACATTTCTTGCAGTTGTATTTCAATGGGAAACCATATTGTTCACCCCAGCTATATATTTGTATAACAATTTTAAGCTAATTATGCTTGGTGGAATAACTTTGATCTGTGATTATTTCTTATGAGTCTTTCATTTCATTGCTGCTTTTTTTTGCAAGTAGATGCACTATACACGCTACAAATATACTTTTTATTTTCTTTCAAACCAAGTTCGCATTTATTCAGGGGAGGTAGCGAAGCTCTTTGCTGATGCTGGTGTCATCTGCATTGCTAGCCTGATTTCACCATACAGAGAAGATCGTGATGCTTGTCGTGCGCTGTTGCCAGAGAATAATTTTATTGAAGTGGGTATTTCTCCTTGTGGCATATTTTTTTTGGTTCTCATGGGATGTTTTACTCATACAATTAGACCATTTTTAGGTTTTTATGAACATACCACTTGAAATATGCGAGGCAAGGGACCCAAAGGGTCTGTATAAGCTTGCTCGTTCGGGGAAGATTAAAGGTATGTCTTAATGAGTTCAATTAAATGAATTCTGTTTAAATCTGTCTATAATAATCGCATGCGTCACCAAGATTAGCAACCACTTATGCTTGCATCATCAGGTTCCAGATGTGTATATGATGCGCACATGTTGAAAAATTTCCATAACAAAACTTGATTCTTATTGGACTGTGATGGAGATATGTTTACTAGGATAAACCATAAGACAAAATATTTTATTTCCAGATATTGGTCTTCTCAAACATACTGTGTCAGATTGTTGTCAAAACATTCTCTCTCTCTCTCTCTCTATATATATATATATATATATATATCAAAAGCCGGATATCATGGACAAGTTCACTATGGTGATGATGATGGATTGAAAATGGGGATACTGAACAAGAAATTTAGTTCCTAAATTCATCACCTTTACATTGGCAATATAGTGTTTGGTTTAAATTATTACTGTGAATGGCTTCTAGATAGAGGATACGCACAAAGTGCCATACATATCAAATCATGATGATAGAAATCCCATTAGAGATTCAACAAATGTGTGATTGTTATGGTGAGTATTAAGATATTAGTTGTGTTATTTAGGATCCTGCACACTTTATTCGTCTGGGCATCTACTGTTGGCCTGTTACTATAATATCTTTGTTATATATGCTTTTGAATTGGATTACTTTAGTCTAAAAAATATTCTGTTTTATGCAGGTTTTACTGGTATAGATGATCCCTATGAACCTCCTATAAACTGTGAGGTATGTCTTTTCATGACATGTTTGATTGGAAAAGAAAGGCATTTGGCTGGCATGCTTGATTATGCATCTGTTTATTCGAAAAACTTGCTACTGAGCCCAAGCATAGCAGACAAGCAGTTTTATAATTGCTTTTAAATCGATAGATTTTAAAAACCTGGTGCATCTCTATATATCCCAACTAATCAATCATGTTATGAATGACAAGATAATGGCTACCATTTCCATCATAAAAAAAATGACAAGATAATGGAAAAACATGCTGATGTATTTTTACTATCTAGACATGACATTTATAGCATAGTTCACATTTTTTTTTATAAAAACGGTAGGGGATCACCCTTGTATTAATAAAAGGCAAAGGCCGAAAGAGAAATTACAAACAAAGAAGCAAAGAAATTAAAACGAAGCAAACAAAGAAACCCTTGGGAGAGAGGAGGACCCATTGCCCCATTAGTAGAAGAGATGTCTACGCATGGACCGCAAAGGACTCCCTCCCCATACCCTCCTAAGATAGAGACCACCTAAGAGACCACCACTCCTCCCGCCAACACCCTCACCCACCCCGCCCCACCGCAAAATCTTCCCCACTCCTGAATGAAGCTAACCAATATCTCCCAAATGTTTTTGGCATATAGCGTATGCGCTCTAAGGATGGTCGAGTTCTGGTACAGCCACACAGCCCACACCACTACCGGAATATGAGATTGCGAGATCTTGGCCTTCAAAGACCGATCCCCTGCCGACCACAACCTTCTGCCTGCCTCCCACATCCAATTCACGTCATCAAAAACATCCCCCAAGCCTGTAACCATTCTCAGCCACCTCCACACCTGCTGAACCATGGGGCATGTCACAAAGAGGTGATCAACAGTCTCCTCCTCCAAGTGGCACAACACACACATTGTGTCCAGCCCCGGTGAGGTGGGTGACCAACCAACTAAGTCATTTTTTCCATGATCTTTTTTTATATGTTTTGGATGGCTGTGATGTTCGCAACCCTGTGCCAACAAAAAAATACAAACACCTGTTGATGGGATTTGGTGGGTTATTTGGTCATGGGAATGCTGATCATATCTACAACTGTATGAATACTGGACCTGTGGCATTTGTTGATGGGGTTTGGTGGGTTGTTTGGTCATGGGAATGCTGGGCTACACTCAGAAATAGGATCATATCTACAGCTGTAAGAATACTGGACCTGGGGCATTTGTAAATATAAAGTAACAATAGCTGCCAAGTCTATCTATCTATTTTTGCCATAGCCACCAACTAATTTTTTTCTGCTGTCTGATAACAATGGGTTGCACCTCCATCTTGAACCTTTTAGTTAAGGCTACACTTAGAAATAGGGTCATATCTACAACTGTGAGAATATTGGACCTGGGGCATTTGTAAATATAAAATAACAATAGCTGCCAAGTCTATCTATCTTTTCCAAAGCCAGCAACTAATAATTTTCTGCTGTCTGATAACAATGGGTTGCACCTCCATATTGAACCTTTAAGTTAAAGTACGCTGTCTTGGTGTCTAGAGGATTCATGAATAGAAAATTTAACTGCTGAGTACCATTTTTTCAAATGTTATGTTTTTTAACGGTACATGTTGTAGATGAGAAAATCAATTTGGAAAAGTTGATGCTTGTTTTGTACAAGCACTTTTACTATCAAGTTCAAGACAGCTCTCCTTTTACATGCCAGTTGTGTCCAGCGGCGTCCTCATTGAAGATTCTTACTTCATTGAGTGGGTTTTGATTAAATTTACTGGCTTACATATATTAGGTTCCAGGCATGATTTTTTGCTCATTTACTTGATACCTTTGTTTCTATGAGATTTCCAATCCAAACCCCCTTGATGTCCCGGTGCTAACTGAAAATTGAAGCTTGCTCTTCTCAGATAGAGATTCAGCTGAGAGATGGATTGTGTGCTTCCCCTAATGCCATGGCTGAGAAAGTGGTGACGTACTTGGTAGAGAAGGGCTTCCTTGAGGCATAGAGATTCACTTTATGCCCCTTCGCATCTCGCGAACTCTCCTGAACGCTACCAGAGCAGACCTTGAAGCCTGTAATCACAATAAACGAGGGAACTGCTTCAGCCGGTCGATGATGGTCTACATCATTCAAGATGTACTGTGTTTCTCAGAAGAGAAACCAAATTATCAGTTGGACAAATTTGTTCTCTGCTCATAGGGAATCTATTCTTGTGTTCTAGTGGATTCAATTGTTTGATTTATGTGGGAAGTGTTTGCATTCATGTTGTTATTTCCCGCAACTTTTTTTTTTTACCCATTGTATGTAGTGAAGCTATTGTTGCTTTGTAAGCGCTTTGGACTGTCTTGATTATGATTCTGATGTACTTAATTCATGGATATAAAGATTCAATAAAATTGATTTGGTGTAGGACTGTGATTTGTCCAAAGCAGAGCAAAAGGGAAAAGAAACAGACTGACGCTTAAGTATTTGAAGAATCATAAATCACTGGGAAATCGTTTGAGACATAGGGCATGTTTGAATATGGTGTAAATGGGGGTGGGTTTTCATTTGTAACAGATCAAATACAATATCTTGTTTGGTTATGATAATTAAGTGTAATAAATAAAATTCCAGTGTTCCCATTTACCTCATTTAATGGGGCAATCAAAATTCCAATTATCCCATGTGTTATTTTTTGAAATAGCTTTTATTTTCTCATCTCTCTTCTATCTATCTCTTATACTAATAAAAAAGGGTTTTCAAGTGTACGTAACATAATTTTATATCTTTATCCACAAATTTATTAAAGTCCATTATTATTCAAAACAAACCTTTCTTCTCCTAATCTTATCTTATAAATTTATATAACTTAAAATAATATAATTGTGTGGATTATAAATATTAATATGATATGAAAAATTATAAATGTTTTTATATTAAAATATGCCAAGATATCTTACCTAACAATACTAGATATTATCCACCAAAATTGCTATAAAAAACTTTGCAGGTTAATTGAAATCAAATTTATTTTATATTATAACCATTTTTTGTTACCACATTGGCTTATATATAGATTAAAAAAAGTAATATATGCAATATTTAAATATTTATTTTTTATATAAAATATACTATTTATGTAGTTTTTCGGTTTTAAGAAAATAACATATTTGACAATTATTTGAAAAAAAATATTTAAATATTATATATAAAAACAGACGAGCATGCGTAAAAAGTGAACAAAAGTTTTCTTGCACGTGCAATGTAAAATTTGCATGTATAGGAAAACATGTATAAATAATTAGTACATCCAAATGTGTCCTTAGGGTGCTATATTTGGTTGCACGATTGAAAAACTTTTGTGTTTGCAGGAAGCTTGCAACCAAATAGAAAAACTGGGTCAGCATCCTACATACAGATTTGAAGCAAATAGTATCTAAAATCTCCGTTTTCCAAAAGCTGTGGGGGGAGGGGGGTGAGCGTCTTGCCAAATCAGTTTTAAACCCATCATTTAAAGAAAATCAATTTTTCAATCACGCAACCAAACGCACCATTAAGATTATACATTGTGGCCATGAATATCCCTAAAAATGTTGCTTAAACTAAACTTATCAATTATTTGAAATATATAATCCACAATTGACAAATTGTAGATTATATTTATGCCATGCAAAACTGGGCGCGTCTATCCCCACCAAGCATTTGTCTTAACCCATCAATAAAAAAAAAAAGGTGTTTTTTCTATTCCCACCGATTCGACCAGTTCGACCAAACTTGGTCATCACATTAAGTTTTGAGCGACTGAACTTAATCGTCATTTCATATTTTGGGTGACCTAACTTGATCGTCATTTCAGGTTTCGGGCAACCGAACTTGGTCGAACAGGGTTTGTGATAAAGTTTATAAATTTTTTTTTTGAAAACCTAATCCCATGACATGTATTCTCATAGGATCCTTCATGCCACTTCAAGTCTGAGTTGTAATGTAAGGAGAATCAATCATTATTCTTAAATGTAGAAAAGAAGAACATTTTTTTTTACATAAGTGACAGACAAATTTTCAAAAGCCAAATATAAAATGTGTTTGGATCACTGGTATGTTTTTTTTTTGTTTTCAAACAAAGAATATGCTTAACTGCGAATTCAAACGAAGCTAAAAAATGATATATATTTGTCTAATAAGATATTTTTCTATAAAAATTTAAATTAATTAAAAGTATACCTACTTACATTTTTTTCAGTCCCTTAGCTGTTATTTGGATAAAAGAATAAATGTAGAATATGATGGATAAACTCAAAAATTTATTTGTTTACAAAAAATATGTGGATATAATTTTGAATCATGTTCGACCAATTTCGATATCCCAAAACCTGAAATGGCGACTAAGTTCGGTCGCCCGAAACCTGAAATGGCGACTAAGTTCGGTCACCCAAAACCTAAAATGATGATCAAGTCCAGTCGCCCAAAACCTGAAATGACGACCAAGTTCGATCGATCTAGATTGGTGGGAACAACTAAACACCGATTTTTTTTTATACTGGGTTAAGAGAAATGCTTGGTGGGGATAGACACGCCCAAAAATCATTTTAAAACTCTCAAGATATAAAATTTCCTGTAGAGTAGTTGCTCGGTTCTTTTATTTGGCTGTTTAGAAACACATTTGGTTAGCTTTTGGTTTTTATAGAAATCTAAAAAATTAAAAAAATTAAACATGTTACCTAACGGCTCTAGAAAGTATGTTTAATTTAAAAAATTGCAGTTTTGAAGTACAAAAAATATGTTTTTTTAAAAGCAAAGACAATGAATTTTCTAAGAATTGAGTTTTCTTAAGCTAGTTTATATAAAATTACACTTTTTAAATGAGTTTTCAAACTCCCCTTCTTATTTATGTACAATGTAGATCATATAATCTTACAAATTTATGAAATTTGTTCCAATAGTATATTTTTGAAAAAACATAAATCTGATTTACGGTTAAGAAGTTATCCCGCTTTGAAGAGAGCTGAATGGTTAATAATTGATATGATTATTAACTTATTTGAAAGTGCAATTAGGATTGTTTGATGAATCGCATAAGATTTGACACGGTTAAATACATATAATAATATTAAAGAGCTTTAAACAAATTCGATAAGGGTAATCCACCAACTTGGCCATTTCATACGTAGGCAGCTAGCATATTTATTATGATTTTTTTTAAAAAAAATTAGTGTGCCTGAGATTTGATACCCTGAGGACTTTTTTCACGGAGACAAGAAATGTTAGTCAATTAATCAAAGTTGGTGGTTTCGCAATCAAAGTTTAGGAAAGCTAGGAAAGCAATGAAGCGAGCAAACGATAACCATGACCGCGGTGATTTCGCAATCCATAGTACCGGAGGGGGCGTGGACGATTTTGAAGACGCGCAACGAAGCCGTCTTCAAAAGAACGAGAGTGTATCAAGAAAATATGTGGGATATATTTTGATGTTGTATGTGAGATTGGGGCCGACACATTGTGAGAGCAGGGGAGGTCCAGTTTAGTGAAGGGGCCATGCGCATCACAGGGTGACAGGGTGGGCTTTTGATCTCGTTTAGGTCGGTTAGATGCCTCTTCTAACCTAGGCCACGATAACTCTCTTGTTGTGAATATTTTTTTCTTCTTGTTTTATTTTACTCTCTTCTCCCTCTATTCAGAATTTATAATTCAAGTTCAGAAATGAAATCGGGTAGCAAACATCTACCTTTCTTCAAAAAATAAATAAATTAGAGTTGTTTAGTAGTGCTTGCATACATGCCAGACAATAGAAATGCTAACATTTTATGTTGAGAAATCAACTTTGATTTTATTAAATATAATTTAATATGATATTTTTTTTTTTTAGAAGGTCACATTTATTCTATATCTGAAAAATAAAAGATTGAAAGAAGGGTTAATAGCTCGTGTATCACTCACGTGCCTCAAAGCCATAAATTCTATTTGGATGCCGATGAGAACAAAAATTCTATTCAAGCAATAAAAATTGTTTTTTGAATGAAAAATGTTAGACTTTGTTACATTTATCAATCAAAACTTAGACTTCACATATATATATACATTTTTTAAATAGTAAATATCATCTAAATAAGGTATATGCTATGATAAAAAATGTATATCGCTCTATTTTGAGTTGAATAAACCTATTTTTAGTAAATGTAAGAAAATATTTAATGAGGTATATATAACATCTTATGAGATATTGTTTCACTTGATTTTTAACGTGGTATATAAGACTGTGTTTTGAACTGAGAAAAACTAAATATAATAGCACTCTTCTTGAATATATTGAATAATTACTTTAGAATCTTGGGGGGCACGCTTGTTGTCCACCGCGGCACAGCTCGTAGTGCAGCGGGGAGATGGCTTAGTGCTTCGCCCGATTTGAGTTTCCTGGTGCTCGGGTCCTCAAGCAGCTTTGTGTTTCTCTTTCTTTTAGCACTTCCTTTCTATTCCCTTCATTTAGGTTTATTTGTAACTGGATTTTTAGTACATGAATGAACTATCACTTTTAAAAAACTATCTCAAAATCAATAAATAGGAAACATAATTATTGACAAAATACATGAACCTACTGAACTGAAACATATGACTTCTTAGATAGTATTTTTCAATGCAGCGCAGCGACGGTTCATATTTGAGTCGAAGATAAAAGGGAGGATTTTTTTTTTTTTTGAAAATCCGAACTTATGTTGGAAATGTGTACGTACGTATATGTAGAGTGGAACTCCATGCACTTCTTTTTTTCTTGTATGTTTGATTCATATACATTGTATTATTAATCAATTAATCTAACTATTGTGTGGATATAGTGAATGTTTTTTAATAAGCTAATTAACAATTAATATATAACCATTGTCTTCTGTTTTCTTTTTACAAGACTGATCATATCGACTATGTTTCTCGGCTAATAATTGTATTATGGGTATAATACTCTAAATGTTTTTCTTAATATTTTTTTATGGGTATAATATTCTAAATATCGTATGAGGGTTTTAACTTGTAAGAGCATTGTAAAATTTAAAATGGTTGTACGACATTTATTACATGAGGATATGAATTTTGTTATTTTTATTTAATCTAGTCATGTGTGTATCTCAGGTTAAAAATTCAATAATTCAATAGAAAAAAAATGTAGAAAAATGTTAAAGGGAATTAGCGACAACTACAGCCGTCACTATAGCTTATTGAAAAACACACCCAACCACAATAGTGACGGCCATGGTTGTGGCTAATATAAATAATAGCTTCCTTATAAGCAGCTTAACCATGGGTTGGTGGTTGGGTTTGTAAGGTGATTTAGCAATGGCCAAGGCTGTCACTGTATCCTTCAGTGAAAGTTTTTTAACGACGCTCAGCAACAGGTGACAACAGCAATTGCTCGAGGAACTAGCAACGGCGTTTTTAATTTTTAGCTACGATATTAGTTGTCGCTAAAAGTCCATATTCAAATGAATTATGCTACACAGGCCCCATTATATAAGCCTCACTCATAGGCCCCATGATAAGTCAAATTTTTAATGGCCATCTAGTTGACCTTTACTAAAATGGCAAAAAAGCAAAGTACGGAACTATCCCTACTTAAATCACATTATCATGCTGGTTTCTTCTCCCGAAACAAATCCCAAATATTTCTAATCGTTTTTTTAAAAAATTCAACAACTTAAAAAAATCATTATGGCCAACCTGCTCATCTTCGGCAAAAGGTGTCACCACCCTTGGATTCTTTTCGTCGCTCTCTATCATATGAGAGGTGGTTCGACTACCTTTTCAGTCATCCTCTGGATTCTACCTTTTTTGCATTCATATTGACTTTTTGATGAATGTAACTGACTTTTAACAAAACACTAAGATCAGATAAAAAAGTCAGTTACATTTTGTAAATATAACTTAGTTTCAAAATATATTGCACAAATAATTCAGTTAACTGAATTTTATTATTTAAGGCATGTAAATATCAGTTGTATTTTTAAAAAATGTAACAGATTTACAAAATATAATGCTTAAATGTTCATATTAGTTTTAAAATGTAACACAACCATATGTCAATATAACATCAAAACTCTATAAAATCCTCCAAAATATATATTTAACATCAAACACCAGATTCAAAGAAAACATTGTAAACAAAAGCTAGATCAAAGGCTGCCATATTTAATATCAAAAAATAAATTTTAGAAAAAAATTGTAATAAATGCAAAAACAAACAATAACAAATGTCATACCTGAATCGACAAACATAAAAAAACGATAGCCAAATTGATCAATTGCACAAAATATTAGTTACATTTGTGAATGTAACTAATTTTTACAATATATTCATACAACAAATCAGTTACTTTCACAAATGTAACTAACTTATTAAAAAGTGTATAAATATACAGATTAGTTTGGAATATAACTATCTTTTAAAAAATAATGCATATAAGTCGAAATCATTACCTAAATTGTAATTCAATTTCTATTTCAGTTATACCAAAACTTATCCAAAATACACCACTACTTACCTAAATTGTTTTCGTCAAAATCCTTCAAATGGCCTAGATTTTTCTTTCAAAGTTACATTCTTATTATACACATTACTATTTTTTTAGAATGTTATTAACTGAACATTAAAATAGTCGGGTATTTATTGTATTCAAATTTAAATAAAAAAACACATATAGTTACCATATAAAGCAATTACATTTATACTGGTAGTTACATTTAACAATTAATTATTGATTCTAAATTCATCATGGCATACACACATAAACAATGGAAACATCTCATTTCATTAGAAACATATTCATTCTTTAAAAGCATCTCACAAATATGTTTTTCGTATAGTTTACAATGAATAATGTAATAGATTTATCTTTTCATTTCCTAAATGTAACGGTTTGTAAAATATAACACACAATTGAAGAGATGATCTGTTTTTAAATTGTGCATGAAATGTAAGAAATTTAGTCAAATATTACTGTTATGTTACATTTATATAAATGTAACAGTGCTATATAAATATAACAAACAGTATAAAATATTAGAATTTAGGTAAATGTTACTGTTATATTAAATTTATATAAATGTAACAAACAGTATAAAATGTAAAAAATTTAAGTAAATGTTACTGTTATATTACATTTACGTAAATATAACAGTGTTATGTAAATGTAATAGTAATTTGCTCACAATATAACATACATAAACATAATAAAACTGACATTCAAATATAAAACAAGATTGATCATTAAACGGTTAATTTCAAATTTAGATATAACTGGAATTCTAACAGGATTAAAACATGAAAAAAACTTTTAAATATCAAACGAAAACCAATAAGCAAATAAAACTCGATTGCAAATCCAAAAATATAATAAATGTTAAATCTTATCCGATAGACATTGAGACGAAATCCAAATATATAAAAAAAACAAATTTGTGACTTTAAATTCCCTTGAAGTAGAAATTCAAATAGGCTAGGTGTTCTTCATGAAAAATTGGGTTCCCAAAAATAAAACAATTAATAATGATGAAAGAATAAGAATTCAATTCAACATTAAAAAAAAAAAAAAAACGTTAATTAATGTTTCACATTTTGGAGGATTGGTTATCAATTAATACCAAAAAGAGTATAATAAGATTAATCATCCTCCCCCGTATTCAAATCCGAATGTCTTCCCGCCCACTAATGGATCATAATGTGTAACTCGACGGCTTCATGTGGGGATCAGAGGAAACAGATCTGATTGAACAGAGGGAATATGGTGAGACAACCACATCGAAAACGGTATGTAAAAAGCGATGCATGGAATGAAAATAGGGAAAAATCCATAAAACCTTCCTTGAATCTGAATGAAATTCATATAACCCTTTGACTTTTCTTAAAATCCTTATAATCCCCTGAAAACACCTAATAAATCCAAATAATTTCATGAATAAATTTTTTATTAATAGATATGAATATTTTGCGCATATATCATTTAGTTAACCCTGATTGAAAACATGATATATTAAAAAACCACTATAATAGATTAAAAATGTGAAAAATCTTATGAAAATGATGATTTTACCATATGTGAATATATTATAAAACTCTATTCAGATGGGTAAAATCATCATTTATAAAAGATTTTTCATATTTTTAACGCATTATAGATTTTTTTTGTATATTGTGTTTTCTACCAGGATTAATCAAACATAATATTCACAAAATATTCATCATCTGTAAACTTAAATTTTTTCAGATTTATTTGGATTTACCAGATGTTTTTAGGGGGTTTTAAGGATTTTAGTCAGTTTCCAGGGGGTTATATGGATTTTTCCATGAAAATAAGTATTCTAATATCAGTTCCAGTCTACAGAGGATTCCCACTGACTTGTTGTCCGAGTATATTTGGTAGGGACAACCCCTCCGCTTTCCTTCACGGCAAGACCGGTCCTAGGAATTAATTTTTTTTTAAAAGACCCTAGCTAACTTAGGGATCTAAAAAAAAAAAAAAAAAATTAAGGGACCTATTGTTATTATAGAGGTGTATCTAGAGACCTCTAATTAATTTCTCCTAGATTAAAAAATGAATATGTATAAAATGAAATAAAAATATTCATATGAAACATATCACTAAATAATTCTAAAAGATAATTGTCATATTTTAAAACAATATGTCAAATTTCATATTGAATGTTTTAAACTATAATAATATTATAAAATAGATACATATTATTTTATAATGATTTACAAACCTAAAAAAACAACAAAATAAATTAAATTTTAGTGAAAAGAAAAAGTAATGCCTGATACTATTTAGTTTAAACATGGATTAGGGAGGGAGAGATATATAGAGAGGGACATATTGTTAGTGTCATAGTGTGGTTGTATAGATTTAAGAAAGGGAGAAATTTTAGACTTTATTTTAGAAAAGATTATGTAATGAAAGAAAACTAATTAATAAGGAAAAGTAACAATAGACAGCACTTTCCAGCTATGGTTATTTTATTTTATTTTTGAAAAAAACATTTGGTTTTTAAATGTAATTAAAAACGTCTCAAAATAACGTAATTCCCAAAATAACGTAATTTCCACCTATGTTTATTAAATGTATTTCCCAAAATAACGTCTTAAACAATTCAATCATGTGTCATAAAGTCCCTACAAATACAAATTTTAATGACTGATTAACTCATTTTCAAAAATATAAACAATCCCTCCATCCATAACTCCCAAAACTCTATATAAGACTTGGTTTTTGCTTATAAGTCAGAAAAAACCTGCAAGTTAAATATTAACATATTTCAATTCAATCCGTTCACATCATGTATGGGTTCACAAACTTTATCTCTCTTCTATTATCTTTTCATTTTTTTCTTTCATCCGTTATATATATATATGTTATTAACCATGCATGATTTGTATCTTTTGATGGGTTTTTCAGCTGAGTCAAAATCTCTGAAGTTCGAGGATGAAAATCTATGTGGCCAAGCTCATAGTCTTATTTTTCTCTCTGGTTAATATTCTAGGTTTGTCTCTCCTAACAAAATTGATTTGTTGCAAATATTTATATTTTTATATCATGATGTGTGCGTTAATATTTTACGTTTCTTTAATGTTTTAAATTTACGTCAGTTATTTTTTCAATTCAAATTTTTTTTCTTTACATGAAATATGACGTTTTGACCATGCATGCATGTATCTTCATGAATAAGATTATTATCGATTCAGTCATGTCATTGTTATTCATCCAAATATATTGATACATAAGTCTTATCTTTTTTTTTTTTCTTTACGTGAAATAGTGGAGTTCGTTTTTATAGAAATCAAACCAATGTTGAGCTCATTCTACATATAACCACAAAAGGCTAGGGTTCCTTTTAAGTTTTTGCTTGGCTCCATAAAAATGGAGTCGACCTAGATAGAGTTTAGTTTATATAATTCAATTCAAATAGAAGTTTATTTTTAAAGTTACCGTTACATTTTTTTTTTCAGCTCCAATTAATTTTACTATGTATTCTTCCATGATATGTGGGAGAGGTTTTGGCAACGTAGTCACTCGCCGTCGTAGAGAGGGGTTGATGAAGGAGGAGAAAAGTCTAAGAGGAGGAGATAGAAGGGTTTGGGAGGAGCAGAAGGAGAAGGGGGAAGGAATAGAGATGTTTCTAAAATAGAAAAAATTGTAATCTAATTAAATGCTAAATTTGATTTAAAAGTTTTAATTATAAAATATGTTAAACATAATTGTTTTTTTTGTACCAATTTTAATGTATTTAGATTAAATAGTCCGCTTTGAACAATCAAATTGTCTAACTTATACACCATTATTACGTGATTTATATTAACTGCTATAAAACGTATATGTGTGCATGTGTGTGTGTATATATTTAATACAATATGAATTATATACATTGTTTAATCTGTAGTAGGATCAGATGAGCTACATTATTGGGGTGATAGACTAAACGATTTCATCAAAGCTCATGACCTAAACTTAGCTTGTTCTTCTCCTATGATTGAATTACATAAATATGTGATTTTCTTTCTGTTCTTTTAATTTGTGTTTTTAGGTGAGGAATCCGAGGCTTTATCATATGATTATACGGCAAGCATAGAGGCAAGTTCTATTATTTTGAACCGTTGAACTAGTTATAAAGATTTTGCTCAATTATTGGTCTGATCAGAAGGCACCACATTTTTTTGTTCCCCCAGTTAATGTGTTGGTGACAATTCTTAGCTTGGACCAGTGAAATTTTTTCCTTTTCAAAAAAAAAAAAAAAAAAAAGAAAAATGATCTTCACATTTTATCTGCCTGTCCTTTATTTCTTGCTTGTCCAATGTGAAATATAAAATTTTCAAAAGTATAAAATAAAAAATAATTTAGACTAACGACATTTGGACCATTTAATGTTTTTTTTCTTTTCAAATATTAGTTTTACCCTGGATTATGAGATTCTTTTTATTGTTAATGTAATAGTTAGATATTTTATTTTATTTTCTGATTAATTTTTTATCAACGAACATAAGACTAACATTAACCTTTACGTAAAAGTCCTTCCGTTAATTTGCCAAAAGGTGATTGGTCGGTCTTAAGAGTTGATTTTGGTGTTTGGAACCTATTAAATCTAAGTTTTAAAATTGCCTCTGAATCATATACACTTATTATAGAGTAGTATACATTTTAAAAAAATAGAAGAAAAAAAATTATGACATTTTTTATCTCAAACAAAAAGTACATGACATTTTTGGATGATTTTTAGGACCATATGTATCAATTTTCATTAAGGCTTTGTTTGGTTGTATAATTGTGTAGTTTTTGCGTTTGTAGAAAGTTGTTTTTGTAATCGTGCAATCAAATAGTTTTTTTTAATAGATAGATATCAAATAAATAATGTCCAAAAAATTGTGAAAATCAGTTTTGTAATCGCACAATCAAATGCACGGGGAAAAACCGAGTTTCACGATAACCAGCCTTGTACCTGCTCTTATAAGAACAGGAAGATCTAAAGTGGATATTTTTGTTTTCTTCCTTGAAGTGCTTGCGTGATCCTCACAAACCCCAATATAGAGGTGGGATTGTTCTAAACCCGGAGTTCAACCGTGGTTTGAAAGGATGGATGGTGTTTGGAAGCGCAAAGATTGAACACAGAATATCAGAGACGGGCAATCGATTCATCGTCGCCCACAGCAGGAAGCGAGCCCATGATAGTTTCTCACAGAAGTTCTACTTGAAGAGAGGCAACCACTACACCTTTTCAGGTAATTAAACTCCATATTCTATTGAATACATAACATTTTGTGCATATATATAGTACAACTACACTCTTGATTGACATAGAAACTTGAGCTCTGTAACTGAGAGAATGTTGCAATTTTTCAGCTTGGGTGCAGGTGAATGAAGGAAATGCTGCTGTAAAAGCCATATTCAAAACCAAGAATGGTTACACGCATGTGGGTGCGGTTGTTGCCGAGTCCGGATGTTGGTCCATGATCAAAGGAGGCCTTACTGCCTATTCGTCCAGTCCAGGAGAACTATATTTTGAGGTTTTTTCCCTTAACTTTTCTGGTTTTCCTTCAATGTTGTTTTGTAAATGCTAAGAGATCATTGATATGATCATCTTTTCCATGCAGAGCAAGAACACATCCGTGGACATTTGGGTAGACAGCATCTCACTACAACCATTCACTAAGGATCAATGGAGAGCTCACCAGATGGAAAGCACGGATGAGGCACGCAAGAGAACAACGAGACTCCATGCAGTGGACAAGCAAGGAAACCCACTAGCTAACGCAACCGTGTCCGTAAAGCAGACACGCCAAGGTTTCCCGTTTGGATGTGCGATTGGGAAATCCATAATCGACAACAGGGCGTACCAGAGCTGGTTCGCCTCGAGATTCAAAGTGACAGTATTTGAGAACGAGATGAAGTGGTACAGTACGGAGAATGTCCCCGGCAAGGAAGACTACTCGCTCGCGGACGCGATGGTAGCATTTGCGAAGCAGCATGGGATCTCCATCCGCGGCCACAACATCCTGTGGGACGACCCCAAGTATCAGCTCGGCTGGGTGAGAGCGCTTCCCGCCGATCAGCTGCGACAGGCCGTGGAGAGGAGAATAACCTCGGTCGTCTCGAGATACGCTGGTCAGGTGATCGGTTGGGACGTCATGAACGAGAACCTGCATTTCTCCTTCTTTGAAGACCATCTTGGTTGGAACGCGTCGGCTTCGAGTTTCCAAAGAGCCCACCAACTGGACCCAAAGACACCCTTGTTCATGAATGACTACAACACCATTGAGGAGACTAGAGATGGGGACTCGGTGCCGGCTAAGTACCTTAAGAAGCTGAGGGAGATACAGAGCTTAAACAGAGGTGTGCCGATTTCCATTGGATTGGAAGGGCATTTCAACGTGCCCAACATTCCCTACATGAGGGCTTCCATTGATACTCTTGCAGCAACTCGGCTTCCCATCTGGCTTACTGAAGTGGACATTGCAAAGATCCCGAATCAGGCACAGTATCTGGAAGAAGTACTAAGAGAAGGTTATGCGCACTCATCGGTTCAAGGGATTGTGATGTGGGCTGGTTGGCATGCTGAAGGATGTGATAGGATATGCTTGACAGACAACAACTTCAAGAACCTGCCTACTGGAGATGTGGTGGACAAGCTGATCAATGAATGGAAGATCCATCCAATTAGAGGGGTTACAGACGTGGATGGATTTTTTGAGGCTACTCTCTTCCACGGGGACTACGATGTGTTGATTGAGCACCCATCCTTGAATTCGTCGTTCGCTCAAAGCTTTGAAGTGACTAAAGAAGAAACTCAACCAGAATCAACCTTCCATGTTAAATTATATGCATGAGAGTGTGACTTTTGTTTCAAGATACAGATAAAAAAGTAGGGGATTGATAATTGATGTATCAGTGTTGTTGCTGAAATTCAATTGAAGGTGATGTAAATGTCGATAAAAATAAGTAATTCCTTGCTCACGTTAGTCTTGTTTAAATTTGAGAACTATCATGCGTGAATAAATGTTTGTATGCGATTATGTATGCATGTACACTACTGCACATGAAACTAGTAAAAACATGTATATATAGAAAGAGGTGAATGTACACATGAGATTTTCTGATGATCGTAATAAACAAGAAGAGAAAAAACCAAGGAAAATAAAGCACTCAATTTATCTGACTACCTCAAATTGAAGATCTATGTTTCAAAAATGGAAATCAAGCAATATTTAAGAAACAAATAACACTCAATTTTAAATTGTGAGAACAAAGGTTCATAAGTTAACTAGGGCCCCATCTCGTTATGGTACTTTCAAGGTCTGTCCTGTTTATCATGATGTACTATCACACCATCTAATACATGTGTGATTAGTACAAATCTAATATTTATGTGTGATTTATTTTGAAGATGGCATTCAGTTAGTGTTTGATATCATCATTACTTATCAGTCTCTAATGAAACTGACAAATATTCACTCACATATTTGTCATGTGAGAGATTTAATTCGATGATGATTTAGACATTTATTTATCATTTAAGATTGACAAATATTGATGAAATTCATTATTTTACTGAATCTTATTTTTATCTAGTATAAATTTAATATTTCTACTATCTTTTGTGATTCAAGGAATATGCATTGTATGCGCGGAAATTTATAAACCGTCACATCATACCATTAATGGATATACAATGTTTGGATTTTTTTTTTTTTTTTTTTTTATAAAAGTGTCGGAGGAGTTTAAGTCCACGTGGGATTGACAACGTTTAGTTGCACGATTGAACAGCTTTTACGTTTATAGAAAGTTGCTTTCATAATCGTGCAATCAAACAAAAAAATTGGAGCTATTTCATGCAGACAGATTTCAGACAAATAGTATTCAAAAATTGCGTTTTTCAAAAGCTGGGGAGATTCAACTTTTTGTAAAATCAGTTTTAAATCTAGCGTTTACAGAAAATCAATTTTGTAATCCCGCTATCAACGCTGCCTAACAAAATGACTAATCCTAAATATTTGGAGTTTTGTTTTTTTTCGGTAAGAGTACCCCTTGGGCATGATTTATACAATCATCAAAAGCACTTACAAATTGGGGTGCATCTAAGTAGAGGACCGCAAAACAAAAGTAAGACGTTCATGTATAGTATGTATGACCTGTTCAAGTATAATTTACACCTAATTTCGTGATTAACTCAAAACACCTACTATTTGGAGCTTTGTTAATTGAATAAGAGGTACGTGCACATACTCGTACACTTATTTTATTTTATTTTATTTTATTTTGTGTCAGGGCCCTTGTAACCAAGGCAATTAACCATTACTCAAAAGAGTCTGTCTGTATATGCAGGAGGTCCCAACATGGTCTGCACCTGATCTATACAAAGATTTACACTCAGACCAAACAGGGCGGAACTTAAAGATTTGTGAAATCCCTTAGTAAATTAAGCACTTGTCCTGAAGTCATGTACATATTGGTCGTGTTTAATGATTCAAAAATGTTACACTTAGTCAATTTTATATTTCAAAAGACATATCGCAAATGTCTTTATTTTATTTTTAAATTATATAATTTATCTAATATAATAATGTATTTGCTTTTATAAAAAACGAAATATATATATACTACAATAAATTGAATGATATAATTTTTAAAGTATTTAAAAAAATTATAATAAGATATATACCTCGTTACAGTAAGTAGATAGCGCTAATAAGATATGTATGATTGTATTTGATACTAGAAAAGTGACTTATTGTTTCTTAATGATTTGGTCATCTTGTGTTATATATATAATAGTTAAATGGATTTCCTCAAGCACCTACGTTTGATTATTTGTCACATAATTAGGGAGAAAAAGACAGTTTAATGTTTAGGGACTGTGTAATGATTGGCTAATAATGATTAATTCTGTATATATTACTTCATGATAGTTTTTCTCAAAACCAGACCCCTCCATTTCTCTTGTCATCCAAATTAGAGAAATAGGCAATCATATAAAACAATTAATTTTGTTAAGAAAATTAAGTGTTACATACCCCCACAAAAATCACATTCCAGTGTAGCTAGCATGGCCTCTCCACAACAAGAACAATAACAGATGAACAATAATTGCACATATATGCATATTATTAATTAGAAAACTAAGCAACGCACAAGCACCGAGGTATTTTTTTAGAATGGACATTTACTTGTTTCTATTATTTGTTTCCATTATTTCCACTCATTTTAAAGGAAGAAAAGTAACCACCTTTTTAATTGACATTCTTAATTAAATATAATAGTCCAAGCATCATTTATAAAACCGTTTTCAAAAGGAAATTTAATTTAAGATCTTCGAATTGCAATATTATGATATTTATGATTCATGGATTTATTAAAATCCAATATTATTTAATAAAAAACACAGTCTTTTCTTACATATCCAACCTCGCACGCATGTGTTCTCCAACTTTCTCTCTCTCTTCTATCTTCGTTTTCTTTCATCCCTATATGTTCCTTGTTTTGATTTTCAGTCTCAAGAAATCTTTGAAGTTATGAGGATGAAAATTTACGTGGCCAAGCTTGTAGTCTTGTTTTTCTGTGTTAATATACTAGGTTTGTCTCTCTTAACCAACTTTGTGGAATATTTTACGCCAAAAGAAAACTGTGTGGAATATTTCATTTTTTTGTATTATGAAAAGGTAGCATTCCTTTATGTTTTAAAAACAATGTCATGTTATGTTTTTAGTTTTCGAATCTTTATTTTGTATGAAATGTCATTGCTTTGACCTTGTATAATCATGAATAGATTATTGTCGATTCAGGGTCTTGTCAGTTGTATACATCCAAATATGCATCCAAATAATGGGGTGTACACACCATTATAAAAAGTAATCCAATCTATGCATGCTGAGCCTTCTAATATTTCACACACACACACACACATACTCTCCAAAGTTCATGCTCGGTTCAGAGCATCTTCAATTGGAGTCTTCAAGACGGGGGTCTTCATTTTGAAGATTCTCATTGAAGATTTTGGACTTTCTAAGACTCTTGAATTTCAATGGGGTCTTCAATTTAAAGATTTTAATATTTTGAAGATCCATCAACTTTTATGATGGATCTTCAAATTTTATTGTATAGATCTTCAAGTCTAGATTGTAAAATACATATTCTACCATTTGCTTCTTTCATCTTTATTATTTATTGAAATTTATATCTCAAATATCCAACAATAATGGCATGATTTAGATCCGATTAACCCAACAATTCAACTAATAACTCTCAAATCATTCATTTTTTTTGTTCAATGAATGAATCGATTCTATAACATTGCTTTTAAACTTTAACTAAATTTTTTTTTGCAAAAATTAGCATATATTTGAATATAATACGAACTTTTTATTAAATACAAAAGTTAATTGAAGATTTATAATAATATAAGAGTTAAATGTCATTTATACAAAAGATATTGAAGAGTATTTAAAACATTTTACTGGGTGATATGACATTGGAGACCTAAAAATGGGTCTTCAAATATAGAGGCCCTTTTCATTTTCAAGACTTGGAGCGTTCAATTGGTTTTCAAATTTTCATTTTGAAGTCGCATTGGAGTTGCTCTTAAAAATTGAGTCGATGCAGAGCTTCAAATGGAATATGGCCCATATATGTGTGTTTGTATAATGTTTTGCTTTTGGACATTCCGCACACGTTTTGCTTTTTTAAAATATATGTTTTTATAAGAATGTATATACCTTTACATGTACGGTACCCGTTGAATGAAAAACGCAAAAATTTCTAATTGTTTGCGGGATTGTCCACATGGATTATTTGTAACAATGCTCATATTTTCAAAGAAAAATACATAATAAAAACTTCTTTAACAATCTTCCAATCTAAAATGACTTAGTTACCCTTGTATCATTTAACATTTAAACTCCATCTAAACCATAATAAAATGTTTCACACCCGCTCAATTAATATACATCGACAATGCAAAAAATGATTTTTTATTTATGAATGAGTTTATTTTATTTTTACATTTTTCAGTACTTTATAAAAAATCGTACTTAGAAAATTAGCATCACCATATTTTAGAAGAGTTTTGGAATTTCTAGATTCTAGCTATAGTAGATTTTTTGGAATTTTTCTCAATAAATAGATTGCATGCCGTGTTTATAAAACCAATTAGCATGTATTTTTATGGTATATATAAGAAAAAAAATCTTATATTGGGATTTGTCCCGTAGCTAATTAATATTTGATTAAAAAATTTACAATCATAAGGTTATGAGTTGGAGTATCAGTGTTCACTTACAATAAAAAAGAACCTTATATTTTTCCATGTTTAATTCAAAAGAAGAAAATTGTTGGAAGTCAGCTAAATCGTAGCAGTGACATTATACACCATGATGTGATGTATATTATCAGCTAGAAAGCGTATACTCCTAGAATAATGGAAAATTAGGATTTTTTTTTTTTTGGGGGGGTAAACAATGGAAAAATAGGACTTGGTATACATGGGTTTCCTGAGTTAGGTTCTTTAAGTTTTTCCTTTTTCTTTTTCTTTGTTTTGTATTGGACATCTTTTTATAATTATTAAAATTTTCGAGACTGTGTGTTTACCTTTTTTTTTAAAAAAAATATTGTATATAACATCAAATTAACGACAATGGGGTGATAAAGTAAACTATATTCGTCAAAGCTTATGGTCTAAACATTTATTATTGTTTTAATTTTATGATTGATTTACATAAATATGCACTTGATTTTTTATGTTTATTTGTGTTTTTAGGTGAGGATGTTGAGGCTTTATCTTATGATTATACGGCAAGCATAGAGGTAAGTCCTATATATTATCTTGAACCGTTGATCTGGTTATAAACTAGATTTTATTTATCTATTGGTCTGATCAGAAGAGATTAAAAGATGTCCCTTTGCCATTAAATATTTTGTTCCACCTGGTTAATATGTTGGTGAATGGTGGTACAATTCTTCCATTCCCTTCTAGTCAATTAAATTAATTTTTTAACATTGATCCATTGAGTTCTTTCTTTTCACAAAAAAGAAAGAAAAAAAAAAGACTTGGTGTTTTTTTTTTTTTGGTTGTATGTCCACTTTGAAGAGGGCAATCCCGAGCATAGGCAACAGGCAACCAAGGTCATCTAGGGCCTCTATTTATGGAGGTCCCAAATCATAAAAATATTTTTTTTATTTTCTATCCTATTGGGATTTTTTATTTCATTTTCAGATTTTTTTATTTCCTTTCTAAAAGTGTATCCATTTCTTTGTTATTTATTTTTTATTTCATTCATATTTTTTTATAGTTTTGCTTTAATCAAAATCTAAATAATTTTTATGGACATTTTAAAAATTGTTCTGAAATTTATGCGATGATAATTCCTAAAAATATGTGAATAAGTCTCGCATGCATTTGACGCAGTAGTACAGGGACACCCTTTTTTCTGGGGATGTGAGATGGTTTCCTATGACTGGAAAAGAAACAATTGGCATACAACCTTTTGGTTGAGTATTGTGGTCTCTTGCCCTACCTAAGATTCTTGTTGACTCATGTCCATCTAATACGATGATGTAAAACATGTGGTCGACGAGTTTCAGGAATGATGAACCGAAAAGGTCCACTTTGAGATTTTCAAGTATTTACAGAAAAATCGATTGTACAAATAAAAGGTGCTTCGAACTCAGAATCGTCTGAAATTTTTACTGGAGGTATATATCGAGGAGATCTTCAAAAATTATTGCTATGCTACAACGCGCGTTTATTTTTTTTCATTTTTCCTATTTTAGGTTCTCAGAATGGTAATTTTGCTATTTTTTATAACTTTTTAGATTTTGAATATCTCTATGATAACATCTCGGATTTGACTTATATCAATTCCGAGGATCTAAGATTCCCTAGATTGAATTATAATAAACTTTCGTTTTTTACTATTTTTAGTAATTTTTATTAGTATAAAAATGAGACTTGTAATCTAGGGTTTTTTAATTTTTTATTAATATAATTTTAAGTTTTATTTTTCTTTTCTTTTGAGGATCATGAGTTTGTTGAAAGATTTCAGCAGCACGTGTTGGATCTTTATTTAGTTTTTTCGCTACGTTATAAGATTAATAGCTTGCTACTCTTCTACCAAAAGAATTATGTGAACAAGGGCCCCATATTTTGAAATTTGCTTAGAGCTCTACCTAGCTGACTACTTTTCATAGTCAGCCTTGACTTTGAAATTCAACTTTTTCGGCATGTCTTATTCCTTCTAGGAAATGGTCTTATAACCAGAACCCTAACCTATTTGATAAACCATGATGTTCAATCTCTTTTTCTTTTTCCCACGTGTCAAAGGGGGCAGTTTTTTCAACCCCATCAACTCCTCCACCCACCCCTTATATATATATATATATATATATATATATATATATATATATATATATTATCCTAACCCACCCCTCTCTCGCCTCCTCCGCCCGCCTCCGCGAAGCCCTCATCATCCTCGACCGCATGTCCCGCGACAACCTCCCCGCCTCCCCCTCCTCCTACTCCGCCCTCCTCCGCCAATGCATCCGCCACCGCGACCTCCTCCACGGCCGCGCCCTCCACCGCCACCTCTCCAACCTCCCCCCCTTCCCCCATCTCTCCAACTCCCTCATCTCCCTCTACTCCAAGTGCGGCGACCTCCCCCCTGCCCTCTCTGTCTTTGATTCCCTCCCCCTCTTCCGCCGCAACCTCGTCTTGTGGTCCGCGCTCGTCTCGGCATTCGCGCGCAACATCCTCCCCGAGGAGACGGTCTCCGCCTTCGTTTCCATGCTCGGTTCCGACTTTCGCCCGAATGAGTATTGTTTCTCCGCCCTCATCTAGGCGTGCGCGTCGGACCCTATTGGTAGAAAGAGGGGGGGGGGAGGTTGGAGAGGTGCTGGTGGAGAGCGCGGCCGTGGAGGAGGTCGCGGTGAAGGATGCATTGGAGGAGGAGGGTGGAGTAGGAGGAGAGGGAGGCGGGGAGGTTGTCACGGGACATGCGGTCGAGGACGATGAGGGCTTCGCGGAGGTGAGAGAGGGGTGGGTTAGGATCACACACAAAAAAAAAAATATTAGGCGTGGGTGGAGGAGTTGATGGGGTTGAAATAACCGCCTCTATGTCGAAATTCGAATTTCAACTTTTTTCAATTTATAATAATGAAAAATATTTTAGAACAATGGAATTCGAACCTCTGTATTTTTTTTCCATTTCAAATATTATTTCCACATTGAATTTTGAGGTATTGGATTGCTAAATATGCTTTTATTGTAGTTAAATATTTATTGTATTTTATTTTCTATTTTAATTTTTCTTTTCATCAAGAATAACACTTGAATATATGACCTTTAAGCCCCGGCGGGTCCGGGGAAATGTGGACCCGGGTCGGGTCCGACCCGACCCGAATGGTTGGGTAAAAAAAAAGAAAAAAGAGAGAAGAGCTCATGTATTTGTTTGCCTTATCATTTTATTTGAAATTTTTTGTAATAAAACATTATTGTTAATGAGCCTATGTTTGAATATAATTTTATATAATTCAAAAGAAGTAAATGAATTATTAAACAACATCTAAAACAATAATCACTAACATAAAAAACATATTAACCTAAATAATAAACATAACTAACCTAAACAACATTCAAAACAATATTAACCTAAACAATATTCAAAACAATAAACACTAACATATTAACCTAAATAATAAACATAAATCATACAACAAACTAATTAATCATACAAATTCAAAAGCTAATAAGTTAATTGTCAAAAACTTTATAGGCTTGTTATGATTATGATTTATGAACTTGTAGATACAAAAATAAGTTAAGTAAGAAATAAAATTATGTATCAACTAATACTAATGGTCTTATAATATATGAACATATATTAAAAAAAATAGTCGGGTCCAACGGGTTGGGGCGGGGTGGACTCGGACCCGACCCGTTTGTTTGTTCGGGTCCGTCTGGTCGGGTCTAACTCGGGTCGGGTTCAAATCGGGTCGGGTATATTACACGTGTAATCGGGTCCGGACCGGGTCAGGTTCGGGTTCGGACCCGACCCGTTGACAGGTCCTTTTAAGTGAATAATATACGAGGTGCCTCAATCGATGTGTCAAATTAGTCTATATATTGATTATGGTGTGGAATGTAGGAGCACCAGCCTTGTGCATGCTCTTGTAAGAAGGGAAGGATTGTAATTTGTAAATCGTCGTGGACCAAGGAAAATATAATAGTTTTAAATGATCATTCAAAAGAGTGTACATACATACTTTCGAATAAATTAAACTTAAGAGCATGGTTACAGGCAATCTGCAAGGACAACGGTACACATACTCAATAGTCATCTACCGACATACATTTCCCATTAATAATTTTTTTATTGTTTTAATCCAATAGATCCATGTGGTATCATGGAATTATATATATTTTTCATAAATGCATATGCTTTATTAGTGGTCATTTATTGAAAATCAAAACACGTGCGGTCTGTTTGTTTGAGAGACTATCCCCACGAACTGTCCTAATGTTATCCTAAATTTAACAAGAAGATAAAGTGCTTGCTTTTGTTTTTCTTCCTTGAAGTGCTTGCATGATCCTCACAAACCTCAATATGGAGGTGGGATCCTTTTCAATCCTGCGTTCAACCGCGGTTTGAAAGGATGGACGGTGTTCGGAGGCGCAAAGATTGAACACAGAATATCAGAGATGGGCAATCGATTCATCGTCGCCTACAACAGAAAGCAAGCACATGATAGTTTCTCACAGAAGTTCTACTTGAAGAGAGGCAACCACTACACCTTTTCAGGTAATTAAACTCCAGATTCTAGTTAATGCATCATCATTGTTTGCACATTCTTGTCTAGGTTGCTAAAATAGTAGCATGGAACTACACTCTTGATTGACATATAAACATGAGCTCCATAAATGAGAGAATGTTGCATTTTTACAGCTTGGGTACAGGTCAATCAAGGAAATGCTGCTGTAAAAGCCATTGTCAAGACCACAGATGGTTACACACATATCGGTGCAGTTGTTGCCGAGTCCGGATGTTGGTCCATGATCAAAGGAGGCCTTACTGCCTATTCATCCAGTCCAGCAGAACTATATTTTGAGGTTGTTCTTACTTTCCTGGTTTTATTCACTGTCATTCTGTAAATGCTAACATACAATCAATCGAGCATCTTTTCCATGCAGAGCAAGAACACATCTGTGGACATTTGGGTAGACAGCGTCTCACTACAACCATTCACTAAGGATCAATGGAGAGCTCATCAGATGGAAAGCACGGAGAAGGTACCAATATTCATGTTCCACTCAATCTATTATATGATTACAATTAAACGGACATTGAAACAACGCATATACAAACTGATCAGGCACGCAAGAGAACAATGAGACTCCAAGCGGTGGACGCCCAAGGATCCCCACTGACAAATGCAACCGTGCTCTTCGAGCAGACACGCCCAGGTTTCCCATTCGGCTGCGCGATCCGAAAAGCCATAATTGACAACACAGCATACCAAAGCTGGTTTGCCTCGAGATTCAAGGTGACAGTCTTTGAGGACGACATGAAGTGGTACAGTACAGAGAAAGTACAGGGAAAGGAGGACTACTCAGACGCAGACGCGATGGTTGCATTTGCGAAGCAGCATGGGATCTCCATCCGTGGCCACAACATCCTATGGGACGACCCCAAGTATCAGCTCAGCTGGGTGAGGGCGCTTTCTAACGATCAGTTGCGACAGGCCGTGGAGAGAAGGATCACCTCGGTCGTCTCAAGATATGCTGGTCAGGTGATCGGTTGGGACGTCATGAACGAGAACCTGCATTTCTCATTCTTTGAGGACCATCTAGGTTGGAATGCGTCGGCTGCGGCTTTCCAAAGAACTCATCAACTGGACCCAAAGACACCTTTGTTCATGAATGACTACAACACCATTGAGGAGCCTAGAGATGGGAACTCGGTGCCAGCTAAGTACCTCAAGAAGCTGAGGGAGATACAGAGCTTAGACAGCGGTGTGCCGATTTCCATTGGATTGGAAGGGCATTTCAATGTGCCCAACATTCCCTACATGAGGTCTTCTATTGACATGATTGCAGCCGCTCGGCTCCCTATCTGGCTTACTGAAGTGGATGTCTCGAAGATCCCGAATCAGGTAATTCCCAGCCTGAAAAAAAAATACAACCTTTGATTAAGATGACTGGACATTTTATGCGTGTATAATCTACACGATTGCATATATTTCTATTGATAGGCACAGTACCTGGAAGAAGTATTGAGAGAAGGTTATGCTCATCCATCGATTCAAGGGATCGTAATGTGGGCTGGCTGGCGTGCCGAGGGATGTCAAAGGATGTGCTTGACAGACAACAACTTCAAGAACCTGCCAACAGGAGACGTTGTGGACAAGCTGATCAGTGAATGGAAAACCCATCCAATTACAGGGGTGACAGACATGGATGGTGTTTTTGAGGCCACTCTCTTCCATGGGGACTATGATGTGTTGATTGAGCATCCATCTTTGAATTCCTCGTTGGCTCAAAGCTTGCAAATGTCTCAAGATGAAACTCAACAAGAATCAACCTTCCACGTTAAATTATATGCCTGAGAAAGTGGCTTCTGTTTCAAGAAATAGATTAGATGGACTCATAATTTCATTTATTGATGTTGTTGATGAAATTCATTTGAAGGGGATTCAAATATCAATAAAAGTATCCATTCCTTTCTTTAAAAGTTAATCTTGTATAAATATGAACCTTAATTAGCATGAAATAAATGTTTAAGACACATTCAAAGAAGTGGATTTCCCACAGGAAAAAAAATATGAGGGCGAATTTTGAGCATTCTACACTTCATTCGGCCAACGAACATCCAAAGGAATCCAATGGTCAAACTTTTTATTTAGTAATGGTGGGAGCTCCACCAGAAATCATTAGCAGGTGAAAATGTTCCAAGGAGACTAGAAGATAAGGCATCTCCACAGGATATAAAATATTGAAAAAAAGGGAAAGCCAAAACTCAATGTAAGGAACTCACAGAACCAGCAACACAAGGCCATCCATCACAAAAAGTCAGACCCTGTTTATTCCTAGAAAACAACACCCAGATGATAATTCCTCATGCCAGCAGATGCCCAGGAATCCAACCCTAAGCATTCTCCATGTAGCGCTGCCACTCTTGGAAAATATGCTGATTTCCTGTTAGCCATATATTTCAAAATACAGCATGAGGAAACAACTGCGTGAAATTCACTTTAAGACTCCTAATTTTTTCCATGTTGATTTTGTGGAAGAACTTTCACACATCTTTGATGAAATAAAGCAACCATAGTCCATTTGATATGCCTAGCTGATTGAAGCAAACATGTTTCATCTACTCCAAACAAATAGTGAAAAGATTCTACTAGATGGACAATATTGCCCCTCCTTTTAACAGTCAGCCACATCTTCAGAAGATGCAAAGAGCCTAACACGAAGTAACGCTCAGCCCAAAGAGACTGGCCCTGATACTGATCTGGCAGCGTATCAAGCTGCGGTTCTTGATAAAGCTGCTGCTCTGTGGAAAGCTTCCTATTCTCAAAAAACTGGGAGTCCAGTGATCTTTTTCCATGATCCACCTGGGCCTGCATGGTAGGAATTTGTTTTCCAGGAAAAGGAAAGCTGATCATGCCTGCCATGTTATTGCTCTTGGCAGGAATTTGTGGGTCCAATTCTGGCATATGAACTAGGGATTTTTCAGTCCCCATGCCTGTTGTAGATGAGAACTGATACCCATTGAGCCAACAATATTCATCCTCGAGAGGCTGATCATCCGTCAATGCCTTACCGTTGATGGGCTCCTCCTGTTGTTTGGAAGAAATTGTGCTGAAACCAGGGGGAGGACCAAAGTGTCTCACAGGGCGACTTACCGGATTTTTACTGGGGCATGTTGGCAAAGGAGACACAGTTGTAGATAAAGCCACTGACGGAACCACCGAATTAAGCCTGGAGGGCACAAAAGGTTCTGCACCCATCAAGTTATGTGATATGCTGACATTAATTGGATAGGCAGATGGTGGAAGCAAATGTGATATTGTACTGGGCGGCTGTACGGAAGCCATGTCCACTGCAAAACCTGACTTGGAATCATATCCATTTTCAACAACTCTCATATGTTTCAGTGCATCAGCTAAATGGATGTCCTGCTTCATAAACCACTTTGAAGTAAACAGAGTTATCTGTTGTGGGGGATGGAGCCCAATATCGACAGAAGTTAATTGTGGGCTTCCACTCAAAGTATTCTGAAAATGGCCATTATTTAGGGGGGCAGAAAAAGCAGTGACATAGCTTGAAAAATCAGATGTAGCAGGCATGTTGGGCTTGAAGACTTCGCTGGAAATTGACTTTGCCATGGTAACATCAGGATGATGATCTACTACAGCAGACATGGGAAGAACAGGCTGGAGAATTTCACTAGCAGTTGACTTTGACATGGTAAAACCAGGATGTTGTGGAAGTGCAAAAGGCTTGAAAACAATCTCTTCACCTTCAGACATGAGGTTTACTTGAAATGATATCCAACAGATCTTATAAACAATAGAGATGGATGACAGATGAGAATTCACTATAATGCATACCACAGGAAGGAATAGAAGCAATAATGTCCAATAGATGCATAATGGTCAAGGAAAAGTGGTCCTACAAATGCCATGATCCATGGTCCATTTCCCCATTAGTTGTCAGATATTTGGTATATGCACAGATTTCAGTATTAGTACGTTAAGATGAAAAAACCTTTTTGGGTACATTTTAGTTGTAAGGCACTACATGAAGCAGGTGGAGTCTTGATACAATGTTAGAATGATATTAGGTGTGGGAAACAGCATACATACCATTTCTACATGATTTATAATCTGTGTTTTAAATGGAAGAACTGCATGTGTGTGCGCGCACGCGTTTTGTGATTGTCCGTGTTTGTGTTTGCTTTTCGTTTTTTTTTTCTTCTGTGCCATACCTATCAGTAAGAAAATATTCAGATGTTATTTCAAGACTTAACGCATGATTGAGGACACAATTGCAATTGTAATAGCAACAGATTCAAGACGGAATGCATGCGCATGCACATGCTGCCAACTATTTGAGAGACGGAATGCATGAATGTTTAAGCAAAAACAATTTATAGGGCATTCCAAAGATAAGAGAGACCTTAATTTTTCTTCTGTGTTCCCTTCTTGGAAACTACACTCTACAGCAACAGAAGAGAATTTTGTAATATAGATTATAAAATATCTAATAGAGAAACCGATGCGATATCCTAAGAGAACTTAGTTCTTCTACACTAAATTATAATATCATTTTTTTGCATAACATATTTAAGAGAATCACTGAAATTATGTTATTGTGAGTTCTACTTCCCTCTATGTGACACATTAGCTTATAAAATCCAAATTAGAAAAATAATTATCTATATAAAACCACAAAAAGAGGAATAAGTATAACATTAAGAATTTTCACGTAAATCTGTCGATATTAAGGAGTAAATCTGTACCTCAACTTCTTGGAGGGGCGTGAATTTTTGCCCATTGATATTGATAGATGGAAATAGTCCACTCCCAAATCCAATGCTTCAAACCAAACAGAGACAAGTCTTTTCCCTATTTTTGCTGAATTGGGGAAACAGCACATCTCCTGCTTGCATTTTTAGGCATATCCCCAAAGGAGCCAGTCCTATCCTGCTCCTTTTAACATCCTCTTCTGCCTCTTTATAAAATTATCCATCATGGTAATGTAAGTAGACCTGTTTATGTCGACTCCCTTCTTCATCATCTCATCGAAGACGCGCCTGGCACTCTTAAACCTCCCCACATCACAAAGCTCACGTATGTGCTTTGAATAATCCACAGAATCACCTTCAATATCACTGCTCTTATTCTCATCGGATGCTGCCTTATCATTCTCATCTCCAACTTCAGGAAGTGTTTTATGTAACAGGGGGAATGCCATGTTCTCAGGTAGCATCCCTAAACTAACCATCTTATCTAACAACTCCTGTGCCTCCTCTGCCCTGCCTGCATCAGAGAGCATGCATAGAATGGCATTGCATGTAAAGCAGCTAAGACCAAACCCTTTCTCCTCCATCTCCTTAACCAGCTCCAATGCGGCCTCAAGTTTTCCTTCCTTGCACAACCCACCAATCAGTGTATTGTAAGTAACAGCATTCACCACCTTTCCATGTGTGACCCGCATTTCGAAAAGCTTCATTGCTTTGTCCACCATCCCCTCACTGCAAAGCCCCTTCATTAGTATATTACATGTGACGACATTTGGCTTGAACGAATTCTCAACCATCTGGTTATGAAATCGAAAAGCCTTCTCTAGGTTCCCTTCTATACAATAAGCATGGATGAGTGTGTTGTACGTCATACCATCCGCAACCAACCCACTCTCGTGCAACTCATTGAGCTTCACTATCCCTGCCTCAATATTCCCTGCCTTACATAGCCCATCGATGATGGAATTATAGGTCACAATGCTCGGTAAAATTCTGCGACTCTTCATCTCCTCCCAAAGCTCCAACGCTCGGTCTACATTTCCGTTCCTAAGGTAGCCCATAATTACTGTGCCATAGCTGACCTCATTCGGCACAATCCCCCTTTTGGGTGGTCCCCGGATCAACTCATAAGCCTCATCTATTCGGTTGTCCTTACAAAGGCTGTGCAAAACAGTATTGAATGTGAAAGTGTCCAACTTGATGCCCCCCGACAACATCTCATCCATAATTTCAAATGCCGCCTTCACATCCCCCGTTTTACAATAGCAATCAATCAGTGTATTATAAGTCACATGGTCCGGCGCAAAACCCTCCTCCACCATCACTCTCAAAGCATCCCTTGCCGCGTCCATTCTCCCTTCCCTGCAAAGCCCCTTCACCACAATATTCCTCGTCACCATATTCTGCCTGACTCCTCTCTCACCCATACTCTCCAACAATTCGAGTGCATCCGCAATCCTCCGACACTCGAAACACCCATTGATCAGTGCATTATAAGTGACCACATCAGGAGAAACCCCCAATCCCTCCATCTCATCCTTCAATTCAAAAGCCTCATCTATCCTCCCAGCTTTACAAAGCCCGTGAATCAACACATTATAAGTCCAAACATCAGGTTGTATACCGTCCCTTACCATGAGCCTTACCGTCTCTACCGCTTCCTTGAGCCGTCTGAGCCTGCAATAACCACTGACCACAGTATTGTACGTGCTCAAATTCGGCGACAGCCCGTTCCTCCGCATATCCTCCAACAGCCCCTTCACTTCATCAAGCATCCCCCTCCTGCAGTATCCATTGATAATGGTGTTATAGCTGATGTTGTCCGCGGCGCACCCATACCGGTCCCTCATCGTGCGGAGGAGCTCCATCGCTTTCTCAAAATCCGACCTTGAGCAGTACCCACAGATAAGTATATTGAAGGTGCGGGTGTCGGGGCGCACGCGGAGGGCGACCATGTGGGAGAAGACCACGGCGGGGGCGGTGGGGGATGCGGTGGGCGGTGACTGGCGCACGAAAGCGTTAAGGAGGGCGTTGCACGTGGCGAGGTTCGGGCGGAGGCGGAGGCGTCTCATGGCCTTAAGGACTCGTGTGGCCAATATCGGTTCGCGGGCCTCGACGTACGCGCTGACGGAGGTGTTGAGGAGGAGGCGGGAGAAGTTGGGGTGGTGGTTGTGGAGGAGGGCGCGGAGGAGGTGGTTGTGGGGGTGGTCGCGGCGGATGAAGGAGACGAGGAGGGACTTGGCTTCGGAGTAGTGGCGGTGATGGAGGAGGAGGGGGAGAAGGGTGAGGAGAGAGGGGACGTGGGAGGAGAATAGCGGGATTTTGGAGTTGCAGAGGTGGTAGAAGGTGAGGAGGTTGGAGGGGTTTGGGGTGGGGTTGCAGCGGGTGAGGATGTCGGGGATTTGGGTTGGGGTGAGGCGGGGGATGTAGGGGTTGAGGGAGTCCTGGAGGGATGTTTTGGTGTGGTTGGATGTGAGGATATCGGAGACTTTCTTGATTAGGTCCTCCTCTTCAGCCATTGTTGTGGCTGATGGCGGCGGTGGAAAAAGGCCGTTTGAATTCGACACCACCTCTGGAAAAGGCCAAGTCTTTACATTCTTAAAATGCGGTCCGCCAGTGTTTCCTCCCATAGGACTCATTTCCTTCTAAAAATCACGCATATGCCTTCCATTAATTGAATTTTATCATTTATAAAAATATAAATTTTTTATTTTTTATAATTGAAAATAGATATTTATTATTTGATTTTATTTTAAAAATTTAAATTTTAAACTCTGAATGGATGGAGAATAGACACTGCCGTGCTCAGTTTTCTGTTGTAAAAGCGAACGTCACGTGTCGACGTGATATATTTCTTCTAGTATAAGGAACATCTTCCACATATTCTCTTGGTATATCCGTGTGCATCTAAAGATATTCTCATTGCGGGTGTGCCAAATTGTCCATGTCCCTCGCTGAGACAATGGATTGTGAGATCATCATTATCACTGTGTTGTCCTCCGCTCATTTCAAAGCTTTCCCCGCCTCCCACAACTCCTCCAAGGTTAGGAATGAAAGTAGTCATGCCCGTGGGCACACCTATCACAACCCAAAATTGCTTCACCATCTCGCTCTCACATAATAAGTGCTAGACGGTCTCCGGTGCCCTCTCACAAAGCGCGCATGTCATCGAATCATCGTTTCACCCATTTGGCTCTAAAGACCTTTGTGAGGAGACATTTTTTGTTTAGCAACCTCTAAAACTTTGATTTTGAGTGTAATCTTCGTCCACCAGATTTGGTAAAACTTTGAACAAGGCTATTTGAGAACCCACAGTGACCAAGTACCACCACCTGTGAGCCAATTTCACCTTGAACTCTTGTGCTCGACGTTGCCTCCATGGAATTGTCTATCGTGCCTTTCGGCTAAGTTCCCCGTGCTCTTTGACGCGCTCCATGAGGACTGAGAACTGCTGCATCTATTCTTCATTGATAGTAAGTGAATAATTTTTAACATGATATATATCATTATAGTAAGTGAAGGAACATTTAGTACTATAAAAAAGACTGAATGTAATAGAGCTCATTTAGTTTTGATGCACAGCCACCTGCAGCCCTAACCATTTTAGTTTGTTTAATTGTATACGCATCTCTAACTATGAGAAAAAATTTGTTAAGCAGTCTTTTATATTACCTCAATTTGAATTTGCACATGTTTTAATTTTTTTAAAAATAATGTACATCATCTAATGAGATAATTGATTTGTATGAATTCATTATATACAATGTATGACACTAACTAGTCATATGAAGTTGGAATTGAGACTAAAAACAGGTACACCGCTCATTATGAAAAGTGAAGTATATACTTACATTAATCAATATATATTTTTACTTTTAAGAAATAAAAAAGAACTAAACAAGCAATACACTACACCCGTACTTGGATGGGAGAATAGGGGGATTAGAGAGGAATAGAGGATAATAAGATAAAAAAATCTGTTCATCAATTTTAATTTTTTATTCAATGAAGAAAAGGTCATCAATTTGAATTTTTTAATTGGGATGATTTTTTTTTTTTATCATTTCTCATATTTGAAACCTAACGAAATATTCGCATTTTTCACATTTTAATATATCCAGAATGGTAAAATTATCATTTACTGATAATTTTTCATATTTTTAACACATTGTATGAGTTTTTTTGAGATATTGTGTTTTCAGCCAAGGTTTAACCTAACGAAATATTCACATGATATTCTTCATCTGTCACGAAAGTTTAATATATGGGAATATTTATATTTATATAGATCTTTTATAGACTCCAAAAAAAAAAAAAAAAAAGGCAATGGGTTATATAGACTTCGAGAAAAGCCAATGGGTTACAAAAATATTAGACAGCTGAAGCGGGGTACATGGATTTTTCCCTTGTAAAATTTGTGTTTGCATTGTGGGAAATCTATATAACAAAAACAATTAAAAATTTAACATCAATATTATAACTAGGTGAAGTTGTGTCAAGAAAATGAATTGTTCTGATTTTATTGGGCGTTTAGTCGTTCGCCCCAGCGTCTACGTAGCATCATTCACTTTTTTTTTTAAATGATACATTAGCCTCCTATTTGTTTTATTTATTTTTCTTATAAAATATATGTTGCTCTAATAAAATATATATTATTATAAAAAATTAATTATATATCTCCACTACATTATTTTTAAAAAAAAAATGATTATCATACATTTTACTAATAAAAAATGCATTGTACTCAAACAATATACACCACCTCTGGGCTGCAAAATAGACTTAGGCTGCGTCTGGAAACTCATATTTAAAAGTAGCTTTGTAACATATATTTTGATGATGTAATCATTTGAACTCCAATAAAAAAAAGATTATTTTTACCTTTAAAAAAAAATGGATGATTATAATTTTTAAATTTAGATGTATTGAAAGAAAGAAAAATTAAATAGTAAAAATGTTTAAGGAAAGACTTTGAATATGTTTATAGAAAATAATGAGAAGAATATATTAATTTTTAAATTAAGTTTTTATTTAAATTTTAAATAAAATTTATATATATATTTAAGTAAGACATGAAGATTGTCTTAGTATTAGCGTAAGATAACATGAGCCTATCACTTGCCAAAAAAAAAAATTGAGCTTATCGGAATAATTAGGACTACTAAATGCAAGCGATGAGAGCCGTACGATAACTAAAACAGGGAACCAACGGTTGATTCGATACGATCAAAGTTTCCTAGAATTTACCCCTCCATAGAGGATAACAAACAACAAAACCCCAAATGGGGCGACTTCAATTATAACTATTGACCGGACGAGACAAAAATCATCTTCTAAATCAGTGAAGGAATTACTGATCGCACATACCAAAGAAATTTTTTTTTAAAAAAAAATACAAAACAGACGGTGTGGGCTATGACCTTCCCCTGGCGACAAACAAGCAGAAAATCAGGGCGTTGGTAGCCGATCGGACGGCGGAGGTGGCCGCATCGAAAACCATAGAGAACCTCCTCTCCTGCAACGCCCAGATCGTCGATGCGCAGACCCCCATCCCTTCCAATACCTTCACCATGACCCTCATCATCAATGATTCACTTTATCAAGAGAGAAAGAGAGAGACAGAGATTCTCCAAAAAAAAAAAAAAAAAAAAGTTCTATTTTATATGACTCACTTTATCAAGAGAGAGAGAGAGACAATTAGATGCAATGGGAAGCAAAGAAAACAAGGAACAAATTGCATACCCGTCCTGAGACGGTTTTTTTTTTTTTTTTCGCACAACAACCCAAAAGCAAGAATGAGAGAGGGGTGTGACTTTAGATGACGTCAGCGCAGATCCGATTTAGCAGTTTGAAAATGCACGCAGCACTCACCACCCAACCCAAACCTAAAGAGGCCCACATCTTAATTCCAACCAACCAATGACCATTAGTTTACTCAATGACTCACTTCATCCTGTTTTCATGTGATGGTGAGCTCAACACATCTGGGAAGTACAGTATGTTGACATGTGATATTTAACAAAGAAGAAACAAACATGGTGCCGGGAAGGTGGCGGCGGAGAGGGTTCCCATATTATCCAAGCATGATTAGCATTGAGAAGGTCAGGAGGGCATTAATATACTTTTGAGTGTTGTTACATTCATTCCATTTTACAAATCCATTCCTTTAATATGCGGTGGAGAAATTGGAAAAATATCACAGCGTATCGATACACCTTTTCTGTTTCTGAATCCACACCGTCCCACTACATTATGGGACATTTCTTCTTCGCTTAAATTCCCACAAAAGAATGCTTCTCCACCTCGGGGTTTGATCCGTTGGAACGCGGGTTTTTCCATCGTGGATCCAAATGAGTCCTTAGCCTTGTTACCTTTATATCAGCTTATGACATTGATTTCAGCTATCTCACTCATACACTATATTTACACATATCAAAATACCAAAAAAAAAAAAAAAAAGGGACACCGCTCATCATGAAAATCATACTAATAGGACTCGAGAGGCTCCAAGAAAATATAGGCAAAAAAAAAAAAACTATCAACATTAAGAAATGCTACAGATCTGATGATACACACAAAAATATGCAATCTCTTGAGCAGCATTCAACATCAAGTGAGTCCACAATATGGATTAACTCAACAAACAAGTCCACGTATGCTTGCAAAAGGAGCATTATAAAATGTCACGCAATGGCACCCTTCAACTCGGATCAACTCGGATCGGATGAGAACTGTTCTTCTGTTGATATAAAAAGAAATTTGAATTTATAGCTCCAAAAATAGAAACCCAAAGATATCACTATTCTAAACGTATGGGTAAACTATGAAGGCATCACCTGCATGGCTGGACCATTCCAACCCTGACATCAAAGGTGATTCAAGCATTTCATCCTCGGAAATTTCACTTCCTTTGAACTACATCATCCTGCAGTTTTGCAGTCTGTAGAAAAGGCCATAAAGAAAAATAAGATTTAGATTTTGAGAGCTCTTTGATTCTATGAAGGAAGAAGTTTCAGTTTATAGCATTTACCTTCATTTCTCTCGCAATTGAAGGTAGCCACTTCTCTCCCCTGAGCTTTTTCAGTTTTGCAACTCGTTCTTCTTCCCTCTTGGCTGCAGCTTCTGCCGCAGCATTCTTAGCTTCGAATTTAGCAAATGACCGTTCACATGCATGTTTTGCAGCAGCCATGATATCATAGCCATCCACAGCTACACATATTATTTGCCGTTTAAACTGCAATCCCAAGGAACGGTACAAGGGATGATAAGGATGATTAGAAGAAGGATACTTGTGGAGACGAGCCAACAGTAGTACTAATAATCTAAACCTTTTTTGATTTCTCATCAACTTCTTCTCCTGGAAGAATTCTTGGTCTCCTCCTTATTGGTTGAGTCTCATCTGTCATCATCATTAGAGACCTTCAACAAACTCGATATACAACACAGTTTACACTGAGAGGATAAAAAATTATGCATACCAATTGGATCAAATATTATTCCAGAAGGTGCGTTTTGGAATAATCTGATCCCAACTTCATTTTCTTGTGGATTCTCATCTGAGCATGGAATGGGATCTTTCACCATGACCAAACTTTTGTCCAAGATGCCTTCTAAAAGCTTCTGTGCCTGCAAATAACAAAAGTATCAGATTTATATGAAATAAAAATACAACAAAAGCCTAGAATTTTGAATATATGCACGTCACTTACAGGAAGATGTTTCTGTTAATGCCTCATCTCATTAGTGTTAGGAGGCTCCTAATTATATGCAAGCAAGCTGATGTTCTTTGGCAAACTTGTGATGCTTTCTTGTATTGCATAGTCCCACTCCCTTGTAATGCATCAATTTGTTAAATTACAATAATGTTCCCATTAATCTGGTGTCCCGTATTTTGTTTCCACGGGTACAATTTCTCTCTGAATGAGACTCGTAGCTCCCATTTTAGAATTTCCATAGATCTATTCACTCTTGATAGCGATAGCAGGATATATAGCAATTTATGCAAATTCTTTTAGTTTCTTGTAATGGCTTTCTCCATGTTAATACATTTGGTGGCACATTCCCTAAAAACCATTTTTTTAAAAAAAGAAAAAAAATCTATGCAAAATAAGTGATTTTTGATTAGTAACCTCTTTTGTTATTCTAATTGGAAAATGTGTCATTTTTTGTTGTTTGATACACATTGGATAAATCAAAGATAAGTGGCGGATAAAATGTTGATAAGGGATTAGAACTTTTTAATTGATAAATCTACCTTACATTAGTTATTTGTGCTTGGGAATGAAGGTGAGAATTTTGAGAGAGATCACATGTTTTGAGATGTGTGTGTGTGTGTTAGCTAAGATAATTTTCAAAAATGACCTAGAAAGGTATTTTAATTCATTGACATAGCTAATCCCCCCCCCCCCACCACCGTGTGGAATAATTATAATTATTAGGGCTTATTTAAGTGTGGCTATCACTGTATTTTTAGGTTATCAGGACTTATGGAAGATATACGGTGCTACACAAATGGGGATAGAGTATCTAGAACATATGATCAATTTAAACACATTCCGGAATAGCAAACACCCATCATACTTACAATCTTCTGAGTAACTCTTTCTCTCAAGTGGTGCCTCAAATATGAACCATTCAAGTAATAATTAAAGATTGATAATATCAACCTTTCGTTTTTTTTCACACAAAATCTCAATGATCTCCATTGGAAACCAAATAAGTTTAGGTCAAATGCTAAAAATCTTAATCAAACATCACAACCACTAGATTATCTAAAATGGAATAGAAAATTGAAGCTTCAATTGCTCAAACTGACTTTGAACATTTTTTGAAACCCATCCAGTAACCCATGATGAGGCCACATTGAAGAATCTTGTTATCAAGATCCTAATGTGACCTCAAGGATGACTTTGCTCTAAATGATTTGAACTGATATAGCTGACAGGGTGGGACTATTGCTTGGAGCAATGGCGAAGTGATCCAACAGATGGACAAAGCTTGGGTTCAAGTCATGAGAGCGGTCACCTTGTGTTTAAAAAGTTCAAACCTTTACCTTCTAGGTGTTTTTGTCATCCTTGTGACTCATGATCCCTACAGGTTAACAAACTGCATTCCTTCACTCTGTTAGAGAAAGAACTAGTATCATATGGACAATGATCCAATATGGCTAAAAACATGTTGTAATATGAAGAATTTTATATTTTTTGTTGGGTCAGCACTGGCCTCAAACTCATGATTTCATGGTTGCAAATTTTATTGTCAACTATTGAGCTATGGGTCTTAGCCCCTAATATCAAGAATGTTTTCTGCCAAAAATCCAACAACATGCTATTAGTTCAAACCTTTACCTTCTAGGTGTTTTTGTCATCCTTGTGACTCATGATCCCTACAGGTTAACAAACTGCATTCCTTCACTCTGTTAGAGAAAGAACTAGTATCATATGGACAATGATCCAATATGGCTAAAAACATGTTGTAATATGAAGAATTTTATATTTTTTGTTGGGTCAGCACTGGACTCAAACTCATGATTTCATGGTTGCAAATTTTATTGTCAACTATTGAGCTATGGGTCTTAGCCCCTAATATCAAGAATGTTTTCTGCCAAAAATCCAACAACATGCTATTACACCTCAAATAATTCTCCATTTCATTCATTGCTGCTGTCATACCATTATTTCTTTTTTATATTGGCTATATGAAAATGGTTTTATTAAAATCTTGTCCTTTTATGAAAGATGGTGCACAATATTATTAATTGAAAAAACTATAAAAGTTACAAGGGAAAGAACAAGAAAAATAAAGGAAGTGAGGGGCATGAGGAATGCCCCACACTCCCTACATAACAAAATGTCTCACTATACAAGAAAGCATCCTCTCAAGTAATAGGAAGATGTCGCCTAGAGACTATCTACACCAGTCCCTTAGGAAACACACCACTGAGGTCAAGGTATTCTCCACACAGTTCATTGAAGACCTTATCATTCTTGGAGAGCCAAATGAACCGGGATCATTTATATGAATTTACTTTTTTTCTACTAGCGTACCACCTTTTTCTTTGAGATTTAATTAAGTACCATGGCCTTGATAAACCTTTAAGTTTTCCCCAAGCCACCTTCACCCTTTCCCAAATTACTGGCTGAATAAGCATTACACAGACAAGTTCTCTGCAATTCATAGGAGGAATCAAACATCACAGAGAGGAGAATCTGGGATTAACACTGCTTTGTTTAATAAAATATTGATTATACATTGGATTTGGAAATAGAGCTTCATGCATGTGCTAATGTGGTGAAATGTCAAATCAGGATTTTGAACCTTGGCATATGGACTCATCTAGTAGCATCAGAACCCTACCGATAAAAGTTCCAGTAAGAAACATAGTTCTGCTAACTGTTGAATTTCTTGGAATTGTCTTTGGTGTTTTGGTGCTCAGTAAATACACTGAACTAACACATTTACAAAAACATGAGATGAAAAAAAAAAAACACTACTACAAATCCCTGCTGCAAATGTCAATGGAGCAGCTCTTTTTTTCCATCAAAGTAACCTATTGGGAAAGTATGCACAAGAAATAGACGAACAAACCAATTGGCATGTTCTCTTGTACCAATCAGATGTTGAAGTCATGGTTACCAGTTAATGACTGATTTCATAAGTCTTGATCCAATCATTTTAGGGGCGGAGGGAGATGGGGTCAAGTAGGGTTACCCCCACACTGATTCTCTTTTATGTTTTTGTTTTTTTTTTTATGTTTTTTTTTCTCAATAGCATTTACATCAATTGATTTTCAATAATAACATCCAAATGATATCTAAAAATTCTTAACCGCATAAGTGAGAATTGTTTCCATATCACGCATCACATTGAGTAATATTTAGTTTCATAAATATGTGAGATTCATTATGTGGTGATGTGTGAAAGAACCCTTTTGTAGAGATCCAAAGACCTAGAGAGGAAGTGAATAGGTCTTAATTTATTTGTTCCCTAATCTTTTTGGTCTAACCAAATTTTAAACCTTTTAATTTAGATTGCTTAAAATAATTAATCAATCATGCATAGATATTTAAAATATAAGCAATCAAAGCACACAGACATTCAATACCACACACAAGAAACAAGATATGGATTAATGTGGAAAAGCTCAATAGCATAAAACCATGGGATGTAATCTAGAAATAATTCACTATGAGGTAAAAGGTAGACTTACAACCCTCATTACAATGACTCCCTCCTGGAGCTGTCCTATACACCCCAACGACTATTGTATCTGCGACACCAAGCTGCAAACTCCTCATTGACGATACATCCAAACGACCTCTTCCTTAGTGATGGATCTAGATGCAAAACATATGCCTCCTTTGCTAATCATCCTTCTCACTTCTTTTGTGTTTCCTCAGGAAACAATAAGATCCAAGGCTGGATCAACTTTTTAACTCAGTTTTGAAGTAGTATGTAAACACTGACTTAGATATGGAGTTTTCAAAAAGTCTCTAAAGGTGTTAAAGGAGCTAGGTTTTACTCTCAAAAAGCTATCTTTGAGTTTTTTTTTTGTTTAGACACCTTAATTGCAAATGGGATGCAGGATGCCTATTTATAGTGTTTGAGGGAAAAGAATATTTCCTGAATATTTTCTCAAAAACGTCCAGATGGTCATTCTAACACCCGAAGGTTTGAGATTCGAATTCAGGATAGAACTTCAACCCAAAAAACCATCTAACCAAATATTCATGCTGACCAGATAATTTGAATTTTCATGTCTGGACTTAAATCACACATTTCTGACCATTTTTGAATTTGTGACCAATTTATTCCAAATAAGGAAACTTTCCAGTGATTGTGCATAAATATCAAAATGTCTGAAACGACATAAGAGTGTTCGGACAATGTGCTCTAGAAATGTAATTTAAAACTACTTTGAGTACGGTTCAAATGAACCATTTGAATAGAGCACTGAATAATCAATTTAAAATCTTTCTACGGTTAATTTTCATTTAAAAACATTTTAAAATCATTTTTCAAATTATGTTTTTGGTTCACTCAAAAATATTTTTCAAAATCAATTTCACTCACATTTAAAAACACTTAGGTTTGGGATATTTTCAAAACTATAGGACCAAGTATGATTTACCAGAAAGTCATTAAGAGAATGACCAAGCATTCTTGAAGGGCTTTCAATGTGTAGTTTTTCATATTCATCTTCAATCACACCTAAGAACTACTCGACCGTCACATTATGATGACTCTTATAGGAATTGACTTTTACATGACTTGTTTTTCACTCATATTGTCAACAACATAAACACTTTGTTTCAACAGAGTGAATCCTCAATCCCCTAGTATTGATGAAGAGTTCCTCCTTATGAAATCGATTTAGCTGGCGAAGTGGTGGACAGCACTACCGTGAAGCCTACCAAAGAACCTTCAATGCTCAAGCCAAGATCATTTCAATAAAGAGTAAAATGAAAAATGGAATCTCACAAAAAGTGGATCTCATATATTGCTCATTTATAACATCAATCCTTTTATAGGTATTTAGGGAGTCCTCCAACTATTGCCAATTGTATGTCCATATGACTGCTGGCAGGCTAACAATATCAAAGGTATCAGTGGTTGTTGACCGTGTCATGAGCACAATTGTTGTTGGCCGAATCAAAGCACAGTTGGCCCCTATCTAGGCTAGACATTTGCACAGTGAGAAGAGCTTATGAGCTACAATATTCTGGAAGTTACTTGTTGTGGGGCTTGGGAAAGAACTGTCGAGTAGATGAGAGCTACTACACCCTTTAGATGCCAAAGTTACCAACCATACTGGGTTATAGCTGTCATTGCTCGTATAAGTTCTTGAGTTCGAAGTTCGAACAACTCTGTGATTCATCTGACCTCTTTATGTGATCAAGCATTCCTATTGAACTTATCTAACTTATCTAACCGTTGCAAGGTAATATGTTATCACAAATGAATGGTTGAGAATCTTGTTTAAATTGGACACTTTAGTGTGCTAAGTGTTGGCAGTGTAGTGATGAGGTGGTTTTCAAGGGCATATCTCCATATTCTGAAAACGATTGAGAGGAGTGTGTGAGGCTCATCAAGGACTGGGATACACAATGTGCTGGGGTATCTAGCACGAGATTTGAGGGCAGTCTATCCATCGGGTTGATATGTTGTAATTTGACTTGGGGAATGGAAATAGTACATGTCTCATCTACTGTTGTTTTTGGTTTTGTACATCTATATATTTTTTATTGGTTTGTACATTTATTTGGCTTTTATCTTCTCATTTTCTTTTTTTCCCTTAAATCCTTTCCTGGACTTTTACCCCAAATCTTTAATTATATTTGGTGGTAATTTCCTATCGATTGCTCAAAAAAATTGGGACACTTTTAGCGTTTGTAAAGAAAGAGAGAAATCTAAAAAAATAATAAATAAAAACAAATAGAAAAAAAATTAACATAATTACCTATACCATAATTGGAAAAACCCAGCTTCTTTAACTTCACCCAACCCCCATAACCAACGAGACTTAGAATTAATTGTTTTATGTGATTTTGTATGCAGTAATTAGATTTTCTTTGCATCACATCCAAAATATTCGTGTTAACATAATGAATATAGCCATGACAATCGTTGGAACATCTAAGTAGCATTTTAACTCTTCTTTTTTACATGGGACAAATATGTTTGTTATTTTATCATTGAATATTAATTTCCCTAACAGAAGTCATTCTTTTAAATAATATATGTATATATATATATATATATATATATATATATATATATATATATGAAGTAATTAAACTTCATGTGCATCACTTCCTATATTAATAAGATGTATTCCTTTTTTAAAGTACATCTCCACGGCAACCATTTTCTAAATGTGCAACTGATTACATTTCACATCCATGAGCACTGCATCCAGCCTATACTTTTGGGCCTCTAACTCAAACTTTCATTCAATATTCATCTAGTTTACCACTTCATCCCCATTTCCAACCATTGTGTGGCTTCTTGAATGCATGCACTCTATCCTTCTAATAATCCTCGCGAACATATACCATTAATCATTGGCAGAGTGCCCAACCTTCAAACCATGTTTTTCTAGTAGTTCATTCACACCTCACAGCCGAGTCCAGATCAAGCCAAGCTTGATACCATCAGTACTAGTAGTATCAAAATGCACAGCTTATGAATCAAACTACACAGCCTATGAATCGAACTACACAGAGAGTGACGTTGACATTGCACCCAATAATCAGCTCTGCAGTTTGATTTATAGGCTGTGTAATTCGATTAATAATGTTGGTACCCAAGCCTGGCTGGGATCCAAAGCCCTCACAGTCACAGCCAGGCTTTTGTCCTTCAAACTACATTCCTTTCCATTGCTGTACTATTTAACTTCACTGCTTTTTCTAACTTCAAAACCAAACCTAAAATGATGTTTCCCTTCGTCAAAGGAAAAGAAAGAGACGAATAACAAATAAATGATGAAGCAATTGGTGTCATATTTTTTCTTATAAAAAAAAAACCTTGAGTTGGTACAGGTTGGGACCACGGGAGGTCCCCATCGGACGATCCCCGTCTCCTCTGTGTTCTGATACAGATTTGGTCGGAAAAACTACGGCGGAGGATGCTATGGAATCGATCGCAGCCCTCCATTCGGCGTCTCCGTCGCTGCTGCTGCTGCTCGAACTATCCATCCTACCTGTTGAACGAGCCAAATAGGGCCTGAAACCAGGGTAAACCTCTTGTGAATGTGCCCCCCCCCCCCCCCCCCCCCCCCCCCTTATGCACACCCCTTCTTACATTATGTTCGTCAAACAATCATAGAAAAATTGACATTTCTTGTGTTGAATTGGACATATAACTCATCTCATAGCATTGACACTACTACTGTTGATAATTTGTATCACTGTCGATGGCCTTTGTGTCAAAGGGGTCACAGAACTTAACTCGTAATCTGAAATCTGTTTAATATTAGTAACATGGAGAAATTGTACAATTATCGACATCTCTTGTGTTAAAGGTAATATAGAATTAACCTCACTCTATAAATTTCATCGACACCATATTTGTTGTATATTGTTATTACTGTTGACGATGGTGTTGTCGAAGAGACAATTAGTGAACTCGAACGATCTCAACATGTTGTGTGTCAACATGTTAGCTATATGATGACAATGTAAGTGTCAGTATTACCAAACTAATCTCATTTTTTATTTTTTTCAGCGATTCAAATGGATTTTTTTAACACAACTAGAGTAATAGAGGCATGCTCCTGAAAACGAGGGGTACAATTAGTGACACCCTTTGTGAATTGTGAAAGGGTTAGGACTCTGTTGCACCGATTAATCGACCTTTATAGTGTCATCCTTCCTGCTTTTAACCCACTCCATTGCATCGATTAACCGCTCGCAACTTAGCCATTGGTGTTATGAACGAAGGGCGTTGTTACACTCAGTTTTTTTACAATAAAAAATACAGTTCTATATTATTTCGTTGAAAATTCAATGAAACATATACATCGTTAGATGATGTGTATAGCTCATTAGAAAAAAATTACATTTATTAAAAATGATTTCATTCAATTCGAAACAAAACGATATACACTTTTTATAAAAACACATAGTTAATTAAATAATGTTTACTATTAAAAAAAAAAACCGTGCGGGAATTGAGTTTTGAACTTAAAAATCACTGAGCCCCATATTTTCCTATCAACAGATCATGCCTGAGCCAGCCAGTCGGAATTAGTAGGCGAGCTTTCCTTTCTTAATTAAAAAGGCTAAAAGACCACTAACAAAAATATAAATAAAAATTTTTATTTTTAATCCTGATATTTTTAAAAATTTTAATCTTTAACCTCTCATTTGGGGTAAAACATAAGCATGGAATAGAGAAAAATACAAGAGAATAACAAAAAAAAGTTGTTTATTTTGTTAGAATAAACCTTGATAGCTATGTCTGGATAACATAAGATAAGGCTTGATAACTATTATCAGAAAATGTTAGAATTGTTTATCACGACTTATCTATACCAATTGATAAAAATACCCTTATTTATTATTTTAAAAAATTTATCTAACCTAACACTCTCTGCATACACTCCAAAAACCGTCACATCTATCATATCACACACACATCTCCCATACTTATTCCCAAACACAAATAATTTATGCAGTGGTATAATTGTCATTTAAAAAGTTATAAACTTTTATCCATCTCTTATTTACCATTTATCCTTATTTTATCTAAAGTGAATCAAACAACAAAAAGATCAATTTTATGATTTCCAATGAGAATAACAGAAAAGATAACCAAATAAAAATTTATCTATTCAACATAGATTATCATCTATCCTAATATATCTATCAAGGATGAATAACCATGAAAATTAGAGTTAACCATGAAAATTGCCCAGAAACTAAACCCCATTGACGTGATAACATTCCACACCATATTTCCATCTCTTTTCCAAACATTGGATATCACTGATTCCAAAACAAAAAAAACAAAACCCCAACAAAAATGACTTCCATCTACTTCCCATGCTCCAAATTCCCAAATTCCAAACCACAGTCCTCCACCACAACACAAGCAAATCCTCCCAACAATGACAGAAACATCATCAAGAAGAGAGACCCATCCATTCCAACCATGTCAGACATCATGGAGTCCTCAAAATCCCAGAGTCTCCACCTTGAGCTCCACACAATTGGACCCTTCTTCAGGGTCCGGGCCAGGAGCTTGGGAGGACCTGGATCAATGGAGCTGGGGAGAGCAGAAGGGGTCATAAGGTCCTGGGCTGGTACAAGAATCCTGCACCTTGACTCGATCAGACTGCGGCGGGAGACTTTAGGGATGAAGAGATCAATCTTCGGTCTTGGGCTCTTCATTGGTGCCGTCGCTGTCCGCCATGGCTTTGATTGCGGCTGCACTCGTTCGGAGCTCCTCGCTATCTACGATTCCAGTCTCTACCACTCCAAGGTACTGTAATGTTTCGTATTTTTTTCAGGGCCTCTTTCGTATAACTTAAAAAAAGAAAAGAAAAAAGAATAATAATAATAATAAATTCTACTATTTTCTACTATTAATTAAATAAAAAATTCAAAAATGTTGTCAAAGCACATTAGGCATAGTTAATTAAAAAATTACTTGTATTTTTTAAATAAAAAAAATTGCTTCTCATTTTATAAGAATTAAATTTATTTAATCTATTTTATTTAAAATCTTATTTTTTAAACATGTTTTCAAACGTGCCCTTTACCCTAATTTTTTTATAATAATATAAATATGTTTTTATAAAAAAATAAAATAAAATGTATATTTTGATGAATTATATGATCTATTTAAAATAAACGTGAGTATATGATGCCTCTAAGGTTAGTTTGACAAGGAGATAACTGGATAAGTGGTGATAATGAGTAATTATAATAATGATAAGTGAGGGGGACAACTTATTATGTCTGTATACAAAATAATCAAGATAAAACGCAGACAGTTGTCCCTATTTTAAAATAAAAATAGAGAATTTTTTTTTCACTTAAAGACTAGGATAACATTAACAAATGTGAATATGGACAAAATTAATAAATTTTTTATCTTTTAAAATTAAGACAATTTATTCTCAAAACTTTAACATTTATCAAAGTAGCCCAATAAGTACACATAGGCTGGAAAACAGTGTACAATAGGGCTCAATTTTTTATTGGAAAGGGCAGATGATGTCAATTACACGAGTAATGACTTTATTTTATTTTTTACAGCTAGTTAGATTTTATAAGAGAATGGGTTTCGAAGTTGTTCGTGAGATTGATGGATCATCAATGGAGGACCTCGCACATATGTTGGTCTGGGGAGGCAAAGGGACTCGAATGGACGCCGACATTCAACAGCTTCTGCTCAGGTGGGGCAGCAGATTCAAATATCAAAATTAGCAGTTGCTTAGCTTGACATTGAAATTGTTGAAATGAAAATCACACATTTTTACAGCATTTTCAGAACTCAAATGTTTATCAAATTTTCAATTAGTTTCGCAAGTTTCAGAGAGAAACAACAGACTTCAGTTACATGACAATAAGATAATCATCTTGGATTTGTCTACCCGATCCAAGCAAAAAGAGATCTTCAGATTGAAAATGAAAACACATGCATTACAAAACCATTCCTATCAACAGATAGAGATAGTACAGGACTAGATCTTCCAAACCAATCAATCATCCTGTAGTAATGCGAAGCCTATAAGTAGAAAGAATTGTTTGTGGTTATATTTTATTTCCTCTACCTTTTCTGATTGCCCAGCGTCCAACAAAAAGGGGCAAAGAATTGATTTTTTTGCATCACATCTCAAGAAATATAGGAGGACTATCATGGTTTGATGACAAGTGACAATCCAAACTTAGGATATTTTTTTCCAAGGGCTTTGTATGGAGCTTGCCAGAGATGGTCAGCAGTGATTTTGGCTTCCGCTCATGCTACAGAAGGGTGCCGAGCTTCCCATGGTTGTTGAGCTTTGCTTTAAATGTGGTTTGAGGATCAATTGCATGAGATCCTCCAGCAGTAAATGTGTTCTCGTTGGTAGAGAATCTTCTCATGATCTCACCGACCAAAGCACTCATGTGCTTCTCCCCGAGATAATGCAAGTAGATATCTTAAGAACATCTCCCTTGTCCGCCCTACAAATGCAATCTTGTTAAAGGACTGGAAAAAAAAATTCAATTTCCCTCCATATAGAATCTGGATCACATAAGCAGCAGAGGATAGGGTGGATCAACTCCAGAATTATGGCAGAACTGGAGTTTGCCTTTGTCATGTTAATTTTAGCTGTGTATTTTGTGAGGCTGTTCGATGAAGTATCGAATGATGCCTCAGCACCAAAAGCAATGCCTTGGGCCTCCATAGTTGCAGAAGCATCTACAGTGGGGGACTTGTTCATGACGGCTGTAGTAAAACTTGCATGTTCATGGAAATACTGCACTTCTGCCTAAACAAAATAATATAAAACCAGATAAATTAAGATGCATTCCACTCTTATGTTGTGCTGCCTATATAAAGGACCATAAGGTTTGGAATTAGCAAGGACAAAATATTAGAAGGCTTGGGTATTTCTGACATCCAAGTTCACATGCATTGAGATAATGAAATGTTTTGACAATTAAATACTTGACTACATTAACCTCCAAACTCTTCGAGAATTTTTGGGGCAAGTACAGTTTAGAAGTTCCCCACGGGTTACTTGGTGTTTCAGGTGATTGGGTCTTCCTGTAGACTTGCTTGATCAAAGTTAAAGACTAGCTGCAGGCAAAAATGGAAAACTGTAGAAGATTTTATGGGCATGGAAGTTACTTTTGATGCTGCATCAACTCTTACATCGACATTTGTGTTCTTGTATTTGTAGATAAACCCAACTTCACCAGTATAAAGTCCCCCCTTCTTTACTGTAGTTGAAGTAAGGCCCTGAAAATCATGGGAGGTTAATTAATGCAGTTATATGTATGGTCAATCATAGATATTTAATGATTTTAGTTCTTGCATAAGCTCTAAAATCACTGTGAAGTGCTGTCAATCATGTTTCAAAATTACATCCATTGCCTTAGCTGTTAGTAGGATGAGGCCCTGTTGATGAGGGTGATGATGATGACTGATTGAACTAAACCACTGAAAATCTTTGTTTATTATGAAGTTTGTGTTTGCTGAAAAGAAGAGACAGTTGGCTGCTCCCCTGACAGGGTTGGGACTCACACATGGTTAGGGCTACACAGTGAATCTCACCCAAATTTTCTGTAACCACTGAAATCTTATGTTCAGGGGAAACAAGAAGCAGCAAACAGAGGCAAGAAAGGTACACAAAAAGCATAGAACACAAAATGATTTACGTGGTTCGCCATGTAGCCTACGTCCACGGAAGAAGAGAGGGAGGATTATTTTTATTCATTGTAATACAATAGAGGTTACATAAGCCCAATATAAACAAATACAACAATTAAGCATCAATGGCACCAATTAAGGAGATAGAAACAAATCTCTTACTCCAATTAAAGAGCACAAAATAGAAATAAATCTCTACAAATCTCTTACCATATCAACCCTTGAATAGAAACAAATATCCATTACTCTCTCTTCTCCACCAACACTAAGCTTCAGCGGGTGATATCATACAAACATCTTGGCATCAAACAGAGTTAAATTCTCATTTTTACCCTTTTTTTTTGAGAAAATTTTTCCTTTTTGACAGTAATGAACCAAAGTTGATAGGTGTTATGTTCCTGAGATATCATCTAAGCAACTGAATGCCAAGCAACAACATGGTGGATGGCAAGGCAAGACTATTTTTGGAAACAATCGCAACCTCTCTCTTAATTTGTTTGATTTCATTTATATAATACTCGACAAGAAGTTCACGAGCACTTGGGAAAATATGAAATATAAAAGAAAGAAATAAAAAAAAATGCAGCACACACACACACATATAGTGATACCTAAGCCCTAAAAAAATAAGCCCCATTCAAAAAAAAATAAAACGTAATTGTTTTCTCACTTTGTGGGTTCAGTTATTAAAAAACAAAATAATCACACAAGGTATAACATGTATTAGACATATGTCACCTCATAGAATCTGTGATGGAGCCTAGAAAATATTATTATATATATGTATATATATAATATGTCAAATGTATCCGACTTTTAAAGAATTTTAAAAAATAATAATGTATGAGTGTTAATATGCATTTATATATGAACTTAAATTTCAAGCAAAAAAAAAAAAATGTTTAGTGATTTATTTTAGATCATCTAAAAAGAAATAACATGTTAATAAAATATACTTTAATATCAAACCCCAAATTTAATAAATATAAATATGTAAATCAGATAATTAGAACACAATTGTATAAACATAAAAATAACATAGGCTAAATCTGAATAGACAGACATTGAAAAAAGATAACCAAATCGTTCAAAATCAAAATAGTAATAAAAAACTCCTCAAAAAAAAATTACTGATCTACTACTACGTGTTTTTCAAAATAATAATTGTGTTTTAAAAAATAGATTAAACAATGGATTATGAAGGTATAAACAATTCAATAGAAAGAATCCCAAAAAACAAAATGTGCATTATAAATTGTCCGCACGGTGCTAGTGGTGGAAAGAAGGAATTGTAATCATCTCCTTAATTATGAGGAGCACTTAAAAAAAAATAAAAAAAAAATAAACACAAAAGAGTAAATCATGTATTAATCATTTTCCTTTTAAATCGTGAAACTTCTCATTTCGATGTTTAAAAATCATTATTGTTTTTTATTATACAAAACCAGCGTTTGTCCTCGGTCCATCTCCAGACTCGGGCGAGGGAAGAAGGAACAATGGCGGTTCGCTCTGTCTTTGACGTCGGGGCGATGACGAGGGAGTTCGAAAACGCAGGAATTGATACCCACTTCATCGCCTCTATTTGGAAGTAAAACTCTCTCTCTCTCTCTCTCTCTCTCTCTCTCTCTGGAATTTTCGAAAAATTTGATTGATGGATCTTCTTTTCCCATTTTGTACAGGCACGTTATCCAAAACCCTACCAATCCATCGCTCGATGGGGTCCCTTCGCTTCCTTCGAAGGTTTACGAGCTCCTCCGGTCCAAGTTCACGCCATTGACGTCATCCCTCACGTCGGTCGCTGAGTCCATGGACCTGTCCACCACCAAGCTCCTCATTCGCTTGCAGGTGAATCAAGCTAGGGCTTTGTTCTTCCTTCCTTTCTCTTCAATTTATGTATTCCTGAAATGACGGTTCTTTCGCTGATGGTACTATTTGTGATGGCTTTAGGAGCTTCCGCGTGTTTGTAAATGATAACATTTGGGAACCCCATTGATATATCAAAAAAATCATTATTCTATAATATGCTCCGAACCTCATTTAAGATATTTCAAACTCTTTTCCTCTGTCCTTCTCCCACCCCCACTGCCCCAACAACCCTACTACCCATCTGATACCTGAATACTGTTCAGTTTTCTATTCGCTTCTATTTATTACTATATTATAGTTTTGTGTATCTGAGTTTGCAAATTTTATTGTGAATATTTGTCTTGTGGATTTTTTTTTATATGTTTTTTCTCTACTCGTATCCGAGTGTTTTTTATTTCTAATTAAGCTTTGGAGGTTTTTAATTGAATTTTCATTTGTTTATGCTCTTCTTTGCATTGCAAGTTTTTTCCCCTCTTTTGGTAGTAGCATAAGGGGCACTAGTGCTAATTTTAGTAAAGAGTGGAGCTCCAAACCTCTAGCTTTCTTTTAAAAACCAGATGAAACTCCTACAAGGAAGGTAGTGATGCCTCTCCAAAACTATGGCGACAAGGTATTTCCTGAAGATTAATAAAAAGGAAATATAGGATCAGAAAATAAAATCAGAATCTGTTCTTATTTTTTTTGTATAACTGCATCCTTTAACAATAGGAGTCAGTTAGCAAGGTCTGATTGATGTTCAAGACTGTGTGATCTGAGCGTGATTAACATTTGTGATCTACTCCTTCGCTTGAGACTCTCTGTACTCCACCATTTGAGACCGATCAACAAGCCATATAGGATCACTTGCATCTGGGGCTTTAACCCTGGTTGGTGGGGTCACATGGTTGTCTGGCAGACCCCAACAAATTTTACTTATCAAAAAAAGAAAAGCAAAAAAAAGCATAGAAAAGGAACCAGGTACTTGCTTGATAACAATATCTCCATGTCTGTTCAAATTTAGGATTTTCACCTCAACATTGATTTCCTCTAGCACTTAAGGCAGCCCAAGATCCCATTTGTGTATTTCTTCATATATAAACACAGAGTTGGGAAGAAGTGTGGTTGATTGCCTATTTCTGTTTGCATTCTCTTAATTAGTTTACAAAAATGTTATGAAAACGGAATAGAAATTACATGAACAAAATGGGGTCCCTCCAAAGTCCACTATAGTCCCCCTCAGCAATACCATTATATTCATGATGGTATACATGAGTTCAACTTATGATGTTTTACATATGTAAGGGCTGCAACTTGGGCGGGTTGGGTTCAGGTTTGGAGTCAACCTGAACCCAACCCGAGGTTTAAAATGTTCAACTCCAACTTGAACTCAACCCAAGGTTTAAAATGATCAATCCTAATCCGACCCAATCTGATTTTCAACCCGATGATCTTAATTCGAACCCAACCCATAGTAAAATCGAATAACCCTGACCCAACCCGAGGAGCTCAAATTTTTGGTTAGGGTACACAATACATACACCAATCAAAATCAAAATCAGCCACCCACAACAATCAAAACACAGACGGGGGCGGATGTCCTCGATGCCACCAAGCTAGTTGGAGGCACGATGATCCCTTTATAAAAGCCGGAGTGTCGAGGACTTGAGGTGGGGCCAGGGGGGGGGGGGTTTGGGTTCTACAGAGAGGGCAAAGGGTGGCGGCAACGCACCGTGGGTTCTATGAGAATGGAGGATGGCAGAGAGACATTATTTGGCGGTGTTTTTGTTGAGAGGGTTCAAAGGGAAGTCAATGTCGGCCAAGGTTGTGAGAGATAGGTTTGGGCTTTTGTCAAGTTAAGGAACGGTCCACATTTAAAAAAAGATTATCATCAACGGTTCAAATTATATGTTATCATATTCAGTTTGGGTTCGGATTGGGTCGGGTTGTCGGTGGTGTCAACCCGAACCCAACCCAATTTCTTAAGCAACTCGAACTCAAACCCGATTTTTACAACCGAACTCGCATAAAAATCCGGTTCAACCCGTCGGGTTCAGGTTGGACCCGACACAAGTTGCAACCCTACGTCTGGTCATATAAATTTTATGTCATTGCTTTTAATTGTTCATATACTTTTTATGACTTTTTTTTACTGAATTTATCCATATAATTTATCCTGTACTTGATACACAACCAATAATCACTAAATGATGGGGTTAGCATGTCATTTCCTTTAATATTTGCATTCAGCTAGGTTTCTTGTATAAAGTTAATTCTTTTTATACCAGTCTGTAATACATAAACTATATAATCTATAGATTTTTACCATCTTAATATCTATGGATTCCTTAACATCTTATGTGATCTATAGATTCTCTAATGTCAGCTCTGCGTTCCAATTTTCTGTGTTTTATTGTTTATAATCTAATGTCATTTCCTTTAATATTTGCATTCAACTAGGCTTCTTGTATAAGCTTTATTCTTCTTTTTTTTACCATTTAATAATAGATAGATTATATAATCAATAGATTTTTACCATCTCGAATGATCTATTAATTCCTAACATTTTATGTATCTATAGATTCTCTATTGTCAGCTGTGCATTCCAATTTTCTGTATTCTACATTCTTAACAGATAGATAATGATTTATATACTTTGTTGGCCAGAATGGGGCCTCTGTAGAAACTGTGATTATGAGATATGATACAAGACTTGGGAAGTATGATGGACAACCTCGCCCTGGAGGCCAAAGGTCAACTTTGTGTGTGTCATCCCAGGTATTTTTTTTTGTTCTTTATTTTTCTGATAACTCCTAAGATATTCATGTGAAGCATCTCACATGTTTACTCATACACATGCAAACTGTGGTCTTATTTTATTCCTGTTTGATCTTTTTCTTAGGTTGGTTGCAAAATGGGTTGTAAATTCTGTGCAACCGGGAGCATGGGTTTTAAAAGCAATCTTTCTTCAGGAGAAATTGTGGAACAGTTGGTTCATGCTTCTCGCTTTTCTAGAATACGCAATGTTGTTTTCATGGTAAATATCTTTTCTTTTAGTTTTTTTCTAGAAACAGAACATGCTATTGATTTCATTTCTCCACACTTTTTTTTTGGTAGCTCCTTTTACTTGTGAATTTACTTCAGAGTTTTATGTCTGAGGTATTCCTCACAAGGATTTTGAAGGAATGCCCATCATTGCGGGCTCTAAAACAGACACTCCAAAATGGATGCCATGTCTGTGCCCGAAACATGACCCGTCCAGGTCATGTCCAATTAAAAGAACTCATAAAATTGCTGTCGGGCATGGCCTGGACACTGCTTTACCTTTTTTGTTTCATGCTGGACTTGATTTAGAATTTAATTTGAAAATATTCCCGCTGTTTATCAAAATTGTTTTAAAATGTTCTCCCTCAAAACCTGTGTGTGTGTGTCTTTTTTATTGTTTGTGGATTCCTTGTTTGTCCCTTTTAATAATATATGTATAATATATTATCTATTTCTTGCAGTGTTCTTGCAGTGTGCTTGTCCTATTTTCAAAATTTGTTGTCTATGTTGTGTTCATGTCTGTGTCCATGTCTATGCTGCATGAGCATGGTTATTGAGCCTTTGACAAAGGACTTGGACTTTAGAAGTGTCACATTTGGCTACTGCTTTTTTGAAAAAGATATATGAGCTATTTTAATAATAAAAGAAGCCCCTAAACAAAGGAGATGAGGGATCTCAATAAAAAGAAATGGAAAAGCAAGAAAGGAGGTGGGACTCCATAAAAAGGAGACCACCTAATGAAAGCCCCAAAAATTCACCTCCCAAACAGCAATGTTCAGATAATGGTAGAAGGTGGATCAACACTTAAAATCAGAGACCCAATCTCTAAGAAGTGAGGAGATAGCTATCCCAGTGTTTTCCAAATAAAACCTCTCGTGTTGGAAGATGCATTTATTGTGCAAGCGTAATGCACCGTATTTAGCTACTGGTTGTTATTTAAAATTGTCTATCATTGTTGCCACGATGTCAAAATATTTATATGTAGGGTAACTTTATCCCTTCCTCTATGCGAATGATGTTGTTGTACTGTAGCGGCACATCTTTTGGTTCACCTTTGGATGGTTTATTGAATGTGCATATAACTGGTACTCATATTCAGTTTAAGATAGACAGAGGGTATTCCTATATTGACCTGTACTTGTGAGCATTCAACACTACTTGTGAACATACAGTGTTTGATAAAGTTGTGTGGTCAGAATCATTCAGTGATGTTTCAGGAACATGCTATATCTCCTATTTGAAGCCATGTTGGACATAGGCAATAGATCTCTGCTTGATTACAACATTTTCACTTGTTTGTACACTTATCATGTTTTGTCTGCATCTTTTGGAGGTGCGGGCTGACAGTTGTTCAAATGTCCGACATCCATAGATGTTTATGTAAATTTGATATATCTTAAGACTTGCTGATCTTATTGGGGTTTGAGTTCATTACGCATGGCATAGATATTGTATTGCTGTCATTGAAAGTTCTTCAGACTGCATTATTGCATTATCTCTCTTGCAATTGCACTGTATTCTCTCTTTCATTTAGGTAATTGAGTTGAAAGCTTCAAATAACTTTATCAATGATTTGGCGTGTTGTTTCTAAACCCTATGTAGGAAAGGATCCCATGATCCGGAACCGATCTTACATGGGATCGCAAATCCCAAGTTTGTCTATGAAGAGCTAATCTAATTGTATTAGTTTCTAGAATTGATTTCTTATGTAAGTTTTCTTAGATCTTCTCAATATTGAAATATTCTGACATTTTTGGTATGTTGGAAATGCAGGGAATGGGGGAACCTTTGAACAATTATTCTGCTGTAGTAAAAGCTATACAGGTCATGACAGGTTACCCCTTTCAGCTCTCACCAAAGAGAATCACAGTGTCAACAGTAGGTACTAAGAACTGAAGTTATATTTATAATATTATTTTGAATTAGTAACTTACATCATCCAAAGTCCACAAATCTGTTGGTGTCTATTTCAGGATACACATCATATTTTTGCCTTGGTTTACTGAATCTTTTTATCATCCATCTCAATTACAGCCAAACCGATTTGATTTACTTTAAATTTGTAACCATATAATTTGTTTGGATTTAGACATATTTTCCCTAATATTGAGGTGTAAATTCAGGCCAACCAAGTTGACTGTGTCAAGCTATTTATATGTGTGTTTGTCTGCACAATTTAAATGGAAGAAAGAAGAGTGTATTAGCATAGCTGTTAAGGCATCCCCTAGGCCTGCTAGAGTGTCCTCTGGATATCCGCCTCGACATTACCCAAACTAAGCAGGCCCCTTGTCTAGTTAGCATGCCTAGGCACGGCCTAGAATGCCTAAGTGTACCTAGGATCCAATTGAGGTTTTTTATGCTTGGGATTTTTGAGGCATGTATACATCATAAGTGCCTTTAGGTTGTACAGTATTTTATTGGTTTCAATGATAATTTTCAGACAATCTTATTGTGTTTCGTTGTGCTTGATTATTGACTCGTCTTGCCAGCATGTTGGAGATGTTGGTCATTATGAAGTTTGACATTGAATGAAAGTTTGTTTTGCTTTATTTTTCTTGTGAATGGATGTTTTATTTTGGTTGATTATATTTCTATGCAAGTGTTGTGCTATTTTTTTTACTATAATTTATGATTATATTATAATGACCATGAATCATGAAGGGATTTATTTATGATTATATTAATACATGAAAATGTCATGACATTTTGGATTTCTGTGACAACCCATACCATATGTAGAAAATGATGGTTGAGCCAAGCGTAGCGAATGTGGCGTGGGAGGGAAAAAGTGCCAAAAGGAGATCCTCATTATCCTAAATCTGATCCCTCCTTCCCCTTGCTGAAGGGAAGGGTGGGGCTCTCCAACATTCAACCCAGTCAATGTTTCGCTGTTTGCGTCATGGACGGTGGAAACATGACTGCCCCATCGTTGCACTTCAAATGGTTAAAAATCCCAAAATCCCCTTAGCAGCTGAGATAAGGATGTTGACTGGATAGATGAATGGTTTGATGTAGTCGTCACCACCAGCAGATATTTTTCTCTAGCTATCTCTAGTTTGTGGCCTGAATCTCTTTAGGATCTTCTTGTAGTCTTGGTGGACAATTACTTGAGTTCATCCATCTTGAACTAGTGGATTGTCTTCTTTAACGATCATGCGATCTCGTCCGCGTAAATACCTTGCCAATTTGAATTCTGGTTTTTTGAAACAACCTCTGCAATTGACAAATTCTTTCGTAATCTGTCATAGGTGACAGATGGTTTTGTTGTCCGTCTAGAGCACCCGGTGAATCCTCTCATTGTCCGTCACAACTCACAACTGATGAATGGTGTCTTTATCCGTCTACAATACACATTCCCCTTGTTCTGACTTTATATCTTCCATGTTTAATCAAATCATCGGGTTAGAGCTTCACCAATTTTCTCCTCTCTGATACATGCATTTCATATGATTGTGGTGGATTTGCATCACACATCATTTCGCCATTCGTATTGTTAGAGACCACTCCTTGGTCTCACCTAGCACATCACGGATGTTGAACTCTAATACTAGATGATGCACCATTGTTGTCAACAGAATCCAGAAGGGAAGAGAGGATCTTTAGAGTTAATAGTAAAGAGAAAAAGACTTTTATTGCTTCAACTTACCCATAAATCATAAGTTAAAAGAGCTCTATAAACTTCTTTATAATTATAGAGATGTAAATTCTAAACTTGACTGTCTCTAAAACGACTGGGATTAATTATAGGCCTCCTGGACATAGAACGTTTGTTGAGATTATATAAGATCTAATCTAAATATTAAATTACTCTCAATAACCTAATATCATCCCAACAGCCTAATAACTCAATATGAACTATACAGCCTAACTACTACTCTTAATAAATTCCTAACAAACTATTATCTAATATGTAGATAAAATCAATGGTTGCAAATGGATAAATCACTAACTAATTATTTAAATCAATTACCTATATAAAAAAAATATATCAAAACAACCCTTGATTCAATCTGCATCATACCACTTATACCATGTCTCCCTAGTTGAAGATAAGGAATCATTGATGTCAGTTGGCATCCTTCCTATCCCTCAGTTGTTTGTCCAAGTTCCCCTTCATAGTTTCATAGTTTTGCTATGGATATTCCACAAGTTCTTTCACTTTTGCATGAGTGAGGACTGTTAGGTATCGTCGTGAGAAGCATCTCCGTTATGTGGGATGTGGTTTGCAATAGATAACATGATGGATGAGCAGGAATTCTGAATCTCGAGGACATGAATAAAGCGCTTCCGAGCAATGGATGTGGAGGTGGCTATCGTTTAGGCCTTTGTTGTGGCGCAGAGTGGTTGCACGTTCATGACACGTGCGGGCACATGCTCTACCTATGTCATACCCGCGAGTTTGCACTGCCACAATTAGAACTGTGGATTATTTCTATTATTTTCTCATTTAACTTTTATCTCTTCTACTCCTGCAGGTGGGGATTATTCATGCCATCAATAAGCTCCAAGATGACCTACCAAATGTGAATTTGGCAGTATCTTTGCATGCACCAAGTCAAGAGATCCGCACTCAAATAATGCCTGCGGGGAGAGCTTTTCCCATAGAAAAACTCATGGATGCGTTGCTGGCATATCAAAAGAAGAGGTAGAGTCTGTGCAATGTATTGTTTTTTGTGTTACATTTCAAGAGTCATGGAAGTCTCTCATGCATTGATTTGGATTTCAGTGAACAAAGCATCTTTATTGAGTACATAATGCTTGATGGGGTGAACGATCAAGAGCAACATGCTCATCAGCTTGGCAAATTGCTGCAGGTGCTTAAAGTGGTGAGTCTCATTCCTTTAATGTGAACAGTTACTGGTATCATCAGCATGCCAAAACATATTGGAGAATTAACACATTAGTTTGCAACTGCCTAATGAGCTATATATGAATGAAAAAGAAAGAATTCAGACAAAAGTTTAAGCAACTAGAAAAATTTGTGTGAGGAATGAGAAATATTTATCATGTGAGTGATTGACTTCCATGCTGTCATAGCACAAAGCTGCACATCATTTTATCTAGTTCATAAATGTCCTTTTATATCCTGTGCTTATGTTCGATTTGGTTTTTCGTTTGTCACTCTGCATTTGGTATTCCTCTCCTAGTTCCTCTACTCAGAAAGTGTGTTGTTCAGATTTATATGCAAAAAGATGTCCCTTTCATCAATTGAGAAAGGTTATGAATATGTTAGCTACTGGGTATTCATTCTGTAATCTCGCATAAACAGGTCATAAACTTTGTTCAGATTTATATGCAAAAAGATGTCCCTTTCATCAATTGAGAAAGTTTATGAATATGTTGTCAGCTACAGGATATTCATTCTGTAATCTCTCATGAACAGGTTATAAACTTGATTCCTTTCAATCCAATTGGTGGTTTGAGCAGCTACAAAAGCAGCACTGAGGAGAACGTGATTAGTTTTCAGAAAATTCTGAGAGGTATGTATAACATTCGGACAACCATCCGGCAACAGATGGGTCAAGATATAAGTGGTGCTTGCGGTCAGTTGGTGGTGAACCTCTCAGAGCAGAGATCAGTAGGCAGTGCTAGCCTATTGAGTGACATTGAAGATATTTGCATCTGACGTAAGCCGAACCCAATCATGTGAATGGCAAAAGCTGGACCATTTTTCTTCGTAAGTAGGCACAGTTCTCTCCATTTTTTTTGTAGGAAATAGGTAATGGTGAAAGTTGTGCCGGAGGGTGCTTTACAAAATTTCATAGGTGAACTGAGAGCAAAGTATGAAGGTTTTGGTAAATACTTCTTGCCCATATATAAAGCCTGTCAAATGTACAAATGTTCATGTATTGGGTAATGTTGGAAGAGCCTTTTTTCCTTCCTTTTTTCTTGTTTGGGATTGTCGTAATAGTTGCTTGGATGTCTTGGCTTTATGGCCAAGTTCTCTCATATAAAGATTTGTGATTATTTACATTGCATTCATCAAAATTTCATATTTTACAGTTAGTATGGGAAAATGAATTTACTTGATTTTGTTGTGTGTACCCCTCATCATAGTTTTGAAGTGGGCGTTGGTGGAGGGAGTGGTGGGAGGAGAGAGGCCGAGGAGGGGGAGGGCAGCGGTGGGCGCTTGGGGAGAGAAGTGATGGCTGGGGGGAGGGGGGGGGGGGGGAAAGTAGAATGGTGGGCGGAGGAGGGTGACAACAGGAGGGAGGCAACCGCCCACTGTCACCTTCCCACATGGCATTTCTTTTTTCCTCTCCCTATCTTTCGCTGAGTGCTTCCCTCCTCTGTCGAGTCGCCTCCTTAGTCCATTGTCATCTTTCTTGTTTTTTTTTAATTATTATTATGAAGGATAAAAAATCATCAAAAGAAATTGCACAATTTGATAATTTTGTGTAATTCTCAAGAAAAAAAAGAAAATAGATGTCGTTACTGTGATTTAATTTCTGAATGTGTAGTAAATTCTCAACTATGTGAGAACAATAGAAAAAGAAATCAAAAGATACAATGCCAGGTAAAATTCTGAATGTGTAGTCAGATAAAACATGGAATCGGGGTAGATCAACAGATGCAGCCTGAATGACTCACCACTCCTCATAATTACCCTTCCCTAATTATTTTCACCTCTCGCTCCCATAATACTGTGTCCCCAATCCTGAAAGCACGTCTAGAAGAGCTCTCATATGGTTTTTTTCTCTGAAGATGGCTTCTTATGAGTCAGCCATATCGTCCATATGCTTGCAGGGACTACTGATTGAAAAATCCTTGTCGTTTTGCTTATGTCACCGTGACTAGATAAATTTCTCTTTGCGTCCCAAAAGTCCTTGATCGACTGGAAAGAGGTCTCTAATCTGGTGTAGCCACCTATTGCAGCCCACAAGAGCCTCGCGGTCCGGCAAGTGCACAATTCACAGTCTCCAGTTCCTCCATGCATAGGAGCACATTGTCGACTCGTCCAATGCCCTTTTTGCCCTATACACTTTGGTAAGGAGGTATTCTTGAATTAGGAGCCAAAGAAATAGTACATTGTCGTCATGCCCAACACCCTTTTTGCCCTATACACTTTGGTAAGGAGGTGTTTTTGAATTAGGAGCCAAAGATAAAACTTGATCTTCTTTGGTATCCTTGTTTTCCAAATCTGGGCAAAATTAACTCTAAATATTGGCGGTGTGATTGTGCTCCTCCTCCACCATTAGTAGCCATTTTTAATTGTTAAAGCCCCTGATTAGGCCTATCAACGGGTCGGGTCCAGGTTGGGTCGGGGTGGATCCGGACCTGACTCGTTTGATTGTCGGGTCTTTCGGGTCGGGTCCATATCGGGTCTCGGGTCGGATGGGGTCGTGTCGACCCATTAACAAGTTCAGGTCAGACAAAGAGAAGTTCAAAAACTTTTCAAGGGCATACAATGACTTCATTTTTTTTTTCTTTTTAATAGAGTCTAATGTATCATGAATAGTTTTTCACTATTTTAATTTTTAAATGTTTTATGAGAGAACATTTAGAATACAGTTTTATGTGAAGTCAAAATATTGTAAAAATATTTCAAATGTTTAAAATTTTAAATGATTATGTAATATTTAGTTATAAATGTTTAGTTGAATCATGAGTGTTAGGTTGGATCATAAATAAAAAAAATTACATAATATTTGGGTTGGGTCAATCGGGTCCAACGGGTCCATAGGATCGGGTCGGGGTGAACCTAGACCTGACCCGTTTTTATTGTCGGGTCCTTCAGATCGGATATTTACGCCTTTTATTGGATCGGATCCGGATCGACCTGCGACCTGTTGACAAGCCTACCCCGGATGTGTTAGGCCTCCAAACCAACTTGTCTTCGACCCCTTAGCTTATGTGGTGTGAGCCCAACCTATCCACAGCGTGAACTGTCAGGTTTCCTCGTTAGTGAGACATCCGCTCACTAGTTCTATATTCCAATTTCCAAGTACCCCTCACTAGCACTATATAACATATCGGAGCGACCAACTGTGATGTTCTGGTAAGCTATCAGGGGACTACCAGTGCTCTGCATATTTGATGGCTGAATCTTAATGTGATGATTGGCCGAGGTTCAACACCACCTGTGATGTTCTGGTAAGCTATCAGGGGACTACCAGTGCTCTGCATATTTGATGGCTGAATCTTAATGTGATGATTGGCCGAGGTTCAACACCACAGACAAGGCATAGAACATCTGGTTTGCTAGTTAGTCAAGAATGAGATCCTCTTTATGAGCCACAATGAAAACTCTTATGTGACATGTCTGGTAGTGTGCTAACTAGGTGAAAACCTAAGCGGAGGGCACATCATAATTGCAATACAATCACTATTTATGATTAGTTTGGCCATTAAGGTCTTGAGACTAAGTTATTCTAATTTTATGATATAAAAAAATCCATTAAGTTTTTCCATGTTCACATTTGTCAAAAGTGAAACAAAAAATGAAATAAATGTTATTTCAGCATCTAGATGGAATAAAAAAATTTCATTTTTATTTGAGAATCAGGACAATTGTCCACACTTTAACCCAATTATTTTTTATACCAAACGGGATAAGTTGTCATCCCTTTCACTTATCTCTATAGTTATCCCTTATCCTAAACTAGCTTAGTGGTTACATTTCTGTTTATATGGTTCCATGAGACCTCCCATAGGTGGAATCCCTTAGCAATGAATATGTAGACCATAAACTTTATTTAATTTGATAAAATGGTAGGCTACTTGCTTAATTAAATCAAGAGGCCCAAAACTTATGTAGACCATAAATTTTTTTTTTTTTTTTTTTTTTAAGAAGGTAGACTTACGCCACCAATCACTTTCATTTAAGAAAAGATTAGTACAGGTTTGAATGGGGATGAGAAGAAATAGATAAAACGTAAATGAAGACATAATAAACCTAAAACATCCTCCCGTGGGGCATCGTGGTAGACAGGAGATCGACCCGCCGTCCGCAAGGGAAGAGGAGAGACGTAGACATCTAAGGGACAACCGCTAACACACCTCCGTGGATGCGCACCCCCCGCATGCCTGCCGGTTCGCGTGCCCAATTGGCTATAAGGGCTAGAACCTCCATCTTCATGTTTTCCACGTAGATCCGCACCCCCTTGAACACAGCGGCGTTTCTAGTGCGTCAGTAGACCATAAACTGTTTTGAACTTTCAAATCGGCCGTCGCAACATTAAATCCAAACGTGATATTGTGATTCGTGGTCTTAATTTTGGAAAGAGGAATAATAATATAATACTTTACTCAACTCATATAAGCAAGCACATGGGAACTGGCGTTAGTGGATATGGCTCCTAATCAATAGCAAGTCAAAATGTAAACAACACAAAAGAAGAAAAACCTTATTCTCTTCAATAGTGCCCCGAAAAACATTATTTTATGCGGCGAATGGCTGTCCCACGTTATCCGCAGTCCACAATAAGCAAAAAATCCCTCCAGGGACAAGAACAAATTCACACAAAGAGGAGCCAACCAACAAGGGAAAAAAAAAAAAAAGGACCCGTGGCTGATCTTATGATAAAAGAAAGACTATCTCTGTCTGTTTGTCTTGATCCTATGAAATTTTTTTTGAATAATCACCAACAAATAGGTGAGTAAGTCAGCACTAAGACTCAAACTCAAGATCTAACATTAACACAGGTAAATCCTGAACTGTTGTACTATTGCCATTGAGGACAAAAAAATGAAGATAATGTTGCTCATTCATTGAATGAGGTACTCGTTTTTATAAAAAAAATAAAGTATATACCTTAATAAAGTACATAAATGTATTTATAAAAATAAAATGTTAGATTCAATTATTTTTACAATCCAAAATTCGGTTCATACATATTTTCATTTTTTTAAACAGTTACATTTAATGAGATATAAGCTTTGATAAAATTTGTATATCGCTTTATTTTCAAGTTGAATGAATCCATTTTTAATAAATAAAAAAAAATAACATGGTATATACATCATCTAACGATATATATATATATTGTATTGAATTTCTAACGAGATATATAGAACTGTATTTTAGATTGTAAAAATTTTAAATATAACAATGTTTTTTAAAAATATATATATAATTTTTTTATTAAAATATATATTTCATTAATATGAATATATTATCCAAACGAAACACATGAGGCTGAAATTAAATTAAAAAATAAAATGTGAGCTGAAATAAGATGAGAGGAGTCGGCATGCTTCATCCTTATCAAAAACATACGTGTATATTATAATAACAAAACAAAAATCCCCTATCCCCACAACGCGACAACGACCTTCATTTCCACGATTTATTGGACACGCGTCTGAGTGTTTTATTCGTCTCCAAACACCTGGTCCCCAGTCCCCACCCCCACCACAAAAACACCCCCCGAATCACCGGAGCGCGCGCCGGAGCACCGGCACCAGAACCATCGGCGCGGAGAGGTGGGGGAGGTGTCCCTCCGTGTGGAGATTCTCCACACGTGTGGGCCCGCCTAGGTGAGTCTTGAGGTACGCCGCGACGGACCCTGGCACGGACACGTCGCGCGCGGTCTGCACGACCCAGCAAGGGACGCGCACGAGCCCGAGCACCGGACGGAGGTCGCTGTTGAACACCGTCCTCGACACGAAGAGCGATATGTCGGGCCTCATGTTGAAGAGGGTCCGACTGAACTCCCTAACCGCCGCGGGCACGTCCGCGCCAACCGCCAGCGGCGCGAACCCCCTCACCCACGACTCGTAGTTCGACTCCATCGCCGCGAACACCTTGTCGATCTCCGCCCTCTCGAACCCACCGTGGTAGTCCCCGTCATTCAAGAATCTGTGAATCATTTCTCAATTTCAAGCCATTCAAAATATACATAAATCGAACTATACAATTTATGAATCCAACTGCATTATCAATTATTGGATACATGTTCTCCTGTTCAATTAGATAATGATGGTTTTTAAGATGCGTTTGATTGCACGATTACAAAATTAATTTTAATTTTGAATTTTAAAATTGATTATGCATGAAGTTTTTAGAATATATATATATGTAAGAAGCTATCTTAATTTTTCTATTTGATTGCACATTGTAGAACGCAGCTTAACCAAACGCACTCTCAGGAGACTGTGAAGTTTGGTGAGACTAATCAAGCCAGTTCTGACCGGATTCGGACCCAAATATACAATAATCAATGACTGGCTTACCTGGGGGAGGCGCCGATGAGGATGAGCTTGGAGAATAGGTCTGGGTATCTGATTGAGGCGAGGATGCCGATCATGGCGGAGACGGAGTGGCCGACGAAGGCGCAGCGCTTGACGCCGAGGGCGTCGAGGATGTTGAGGAGGTCATCGACGTAGGCGTCGAGGTTGACATAGCGGCGGAAGTCGAAGTGGTCGGGATTGACGCTCCCGGCGCAGACGAGGTCGTAGAGGACGACGCGGTAGTCGCGGAGGAAGTAGGGGAGGATCTTCTGCCACGCGGACTGGTCCGTGCCGAAGCCGTGGGAGAGGACCAGAACCTTCTCTCCGGAGCCGACTACGCGGACGTTCAGGATCTCCAGGAGTGAATTTCCCATCCGTCGCAGTTGGAGAGGCCAATTTGGTGTTGAATTGGATTTTTGTTTGTATTTTTATGTGGGTTTGTTCATTGAGAAGGATGGGTGGAGGACATGGGAATTGGATGGGTGTGTTTTTTAATTGTGGAGGGGAGGTGGTTCCATTGGTTGTTGTGGCTTTGATGTGTGTCTTTAGCTTCTCATGTGGGGTTATTTATATAGGGTGATTTTACTTTTCTCTGCTTTGTTTTTTCTGGACGGATCGGTACGCGCCCTTAATTATATTTTAAAAGAAAAAGATATTTAAAATAAGAGCAGAAATAAAATATGACAACCCACAAGAAAATAGAGGTAAAAAAATATATTTAATCTATCTCCTGGTCATACAAGAAATCACACTGTTGTACTCTTCAACTGATAATCTATCCCTCAATCCCTACTTTGTTATCCAGAATTGGCTCTCTCTCTCTCTCTCTCTTTCCCTCAATCCCTCCTCTTTATGAGTTTCCTTTTTTCTTTTCTTTTTTTTTGGTGGTATGCCATTTCCATATTTATTTTGTTCTACTTATTTAGTGGAATCCATATACGGTTGCTACAGAAGAATAAAATGTTGGGTGGATTTTCCCATATGTGGCTCATAATATGCAATTGAAATCTCATGACAACGAAATATGAATTGATACTTTATCCAAGGGGGATTATCTTGTTTTTATTGGACCCATTGAGTAGTTATACCTTGATAAATTAACCCCACTTTTAACCCTTTGATATTGTATCTTTAGATAAGTTATAACTAGGACTTTTTAGTTGCTTGTTGATTGCTAGATAAACTCAGATTGCCCATTGTGCACCTAGTGCCTAGAATAAACATCTCAATTATCTGAAAGTGGCACATCGTTAACCCATCTTGGCAACCTCCCAATTGAGGTTCCCCATCAGACAGGCGATGAGGCAAATTTTATATTTTAGAGCGCTAGTACACTCAGTTTATTTTTGTAGTCCTGTCTACATCCTTATACACTATGATAACCCTATCAATGAGAAGTATGCCTGAGATCCCATATTTACAATCAGTTTTCAAAGAATTATTCATGCGTATTCATGATCCTTCATGGAGTGTGCTGAATTCTCCTCAATCCTACCATCAGATGCCACAGCTAACAATCTACTCCGGCAGCGAGAGTTGGTCTAGTATTACTTCTGGTTTAAGCTTGTTAACGGGTTGCGGGTCGACCAGGACCCGACACGGATCCGATAAAAGACGTAAATACCCTACCCGAAGGATCTGACAATCAAAACGGGTCGGGTCTAGGTCCACCCCGACCCGATCCTATAGACCCGTTGGTCCCGATTGACCCAACCTAAATATTATATAATTTTTTTATTTATGATCCAACCTAACACTCATGATTCAACTAAAAATATTGAATAATCATTTAAAATTTTAAACATTTGAAATATTTTTACAACCTTTTGACTTCACGTAAAAACATAATAATCCAAACTATATTCCAAATATTCCCTCATAAAACATTTAAAAATCAAAATAGTGAAGAACGATTTTAATACATTAGACTATTAAAAAAAAAATGAAGTCATTGTAGCACATTGAAAAGTTTCTGAACTTCTTTTTGTCTGGTCTGAACTTGTTAATGGATCGATCCGACTCGACCCGAGACTCGATATAGATCCGATCCAAAGAACCCAACAATTAAAAGGGTCGGGTCCGGGTCCACCCCGACCCGACCCGTTGACAGGCCTACTTCCGGCGAGCCCATTTACAATTGTAGCCTATAGTAGGAGATTGGATAGGTTGGCTGCAGCGGCATAGACAGGGTCAACATTAAGAACAGATTTTTTTACTGGACCCTAGACTAATTTTTAAAAGGGCCCCATGCATTTTCACAAAAAAAACTCTAAATTGTTAAAGCTATAAATAACATAAAATAGATACACAATAATTTATAGGAAAAAATTGATGTAGCTCCCCGAAAACTTGTAAAAATTAGAAAAAGTCCCCATAAAATTGATAAGTCCCTTTAGGTCCCTATCCTATTAAAAATATTTATTTTAATCCCTATCGAAACCAAAACTAATAAGATGTGTGGTTAACCCTAACCATACATGAAAATCGAAAAAAATTCCCGTAAAATTTAAAAATCATCTTAATCTCCTGAAATCTTCTTAAAATCACAAAAAATATCTATGATTATCTAAAAGTATATACTAATTTATTTAAATTTTCTTAAACAAATTATAGTTTCTCATAAAGGTTTTATGTTTTTTGTTGCTAGTAATTTTAAGTTGAAAATGTATTATAGAATTTTGATTTGGTTTTTAAATTGTTCTCTCATTTTATAATGAAGTTGATGAAGCTGTAATTTTTTTTGTTTAGTCTTTGGGATGAGATTGAGGAGGTGAAAATGTTGAAAAATGACTTGATTTGTAGATTAAATGAGGTTCAATGGTTTTTTTTTTTTTTTTTACAGTTGAAGACGATAACATTTGAGGAGATGGGAATGTTAAAAAGTGACAGGGGTATTTTTGTCTTGCAAAATGACTAAATTTGATTCTATAAAGTTTGTAGGGATTGGATCCGATTTTAGTAAGTTTCTGGAGACTTATTTTAATATACTTTTGACTAGGGGCATAAATTTGTTAACCAACTTTATGCAAACCTAATACGATTTTTTAATTTTACAGGGACTTTTTCTGAATTTAAAAAGATTTCAGAGAGTTAAGAAGATTTTTTTTCTATTTTATAATAATTTAAAATCTAAAAGCAATAAAACAGTTAAATTTTAATGGAGTGAAAATGTTATAAAAATCATAAAATACTTAAAGGGGTTAGAACACTAATTTAACCAATCAAGGAACGATATACATGGAGTAAGAGAGGTTCGAGAGAAATTTTTTAAATTTGAAATCCCTCCGGAAAGGGAGATATTGTCATTATGGTTAGATAGTTCGGGAGAGGAGAAATTTTTTGTTTGATTTTGAAAGAAAAAGTGTGTTGGGAGAAATTAACTCACCAGAAGAAAAGTAACACATCTCAATGTTTATTTTTTTATTCCAATAAACATATTGTTCTTAAGGGCGCCTCGTGGATGAGGGGCCTAGGCAGTTTGTCTTAGTCGCCCTGCCCCAAGGCCGACTATAAGGAAAATTTTAGGTGGGGAATTTAGTAAAAAAATAAAAAGAGTTTAAAAAAAATGAAACAAAAGCAACTAAAAAAATAAACAAAAACATCTCATATGTAAAAAACAAAAATATAAATACATTTTAATTCTTACAAAATATAAGATGATTTTTGAAAAATAGAAGTTGAGATTAAAAAATTATATAAAAATAGAATTTTGCTAACCAAGTATAAATACAAACTACACATATTTATATTTATATTTAAATAAATTAATTTAAATTAAATAAGATATGTGCGCGTGTCACTTGCTAGAATTATTTATATTATGATAAGAGCAATAGTGATCCAAATATATACAATAATTTGAAAAAATATATTTTTGATGTGGATTAAAACAATTTTAGACACCTTTTAGAGAAAAAAATGATAAAATCAAATCCTTAATAATTCATTATTTTGAAATATAGTTTTCATTATAAAAAATCAACTGATTTTGCATCTCTAAAGAGTAAATCAAAATCAATAAGAAGAATAAAAATCAATAAAAGTTTAACATTATTTAAACTCTAACCAAAAAAAAAAAAAGATCAGAGATGAGTCTATGTAATTATGGGCCCCTGCAGAGAGGAGCTGGACGCATTGTGGGGGTGGAATATGAGGAATTACAAAACATTGATTAATTAACATTATTTGTACAATCCCTCTAGATCGATGATTGAAGCATTTGGTTCACATGCTTAGATCTACTCCCTCATTGTCTCGAAGGATCGACTACTGAATCTTCCTTTGGACCTTGAGCTTGAGGAGACCCTCCGTAGCTAGGGTCCTCCTTGGTTTCCTTCACTTCAACATATTCCACAATGAAATTGTGTAAATCATTGAAAGATTGCATGAAATGGCCTTTTTGATGCCAATTCATATACCCCTCTATTGGGAATTGCAATAAACAGAGAATATGGGTGAATAATAGTAGACTAGTCCTTATTCACTGTTTGTTTGGTGCGGATAAACTCTGATAGTTATACCTGAATAAATTAGGATAAAGTCTGATAACAATTTTAATAAAATGTGATAATAGTTTATCAGGGTTTATCTATTCCTGAGAATAAAAATAACCATCACTATCATTACTAAAAAAATCTCTCACCTACTTTATTAAACCCCGATGATGGACTTCTGTTTAATCTGCACCGTTTGATTGGTGGACCTGTCCACTGAGGTGAGGTTCGATCAGGACCATCAAAACTACATAAAAAAAATGTTACATTCCTGACCATCTAAAATGAATTTTCAAAAACATCATCTCCCTACATGTGTCATGTAGTTGATTTCTTCTGGATTTCATGTGGATTTATTGTGGGTTTGATGTAGATTTCAAAAACACCGTCTCCCCACACGGGTCAGATTTCATGGATTTATTTTTTATTGAAGGGGTTATTAACTAGGGTTGAATGGGGTTTATTTAGTGGTGGATTTTTTATTGAGACTTTTTTTTTAAAAAAAGAATGGATTCATTAGTTTTGTTTTAATTTTAAAAGGATGGATTCATTAGTTTTTTTTATTATTATTGTTGTTGGTTGGGGACTTGGGGTACTTTTCACTTGATTTCATGTGGGTTTTAGGTTTTGTGAGTGAATTTGTTTTTTTTTTTATTATTATTTTATTGAAGGGTTGTTAATTAGGGTTGAATGGGAAATTTTTTTAGTAGTTGATTTTTTATTGAGAGTTTTATGTCTAATGTGACCCAAGGTGTGTCACCCAAAATTTTTCAACTACAATATTTTAAAAGTTACGCGACACACCATAAGTTGTTCGATTTGACATACTCGAGTCAAACTAAGATGTTCACTATGACTTAAGGTGTGTCATATAGAATTTTTCAATTACGATATTTTAGAAGTAATGTGACAGATCTTGAGTCACCATAAGTTATTTGATTTGACATACTCCGAGTCAAACTAGAATGTCCACTATGACCCAATGTGTGTCGCCAAATACTATCCAATTGATAATAATTTTTTTTTTATCTATCATAAATATCATAAATACACAACAAATAAAATATCATAATAAACAACATTCGTATACATGATCATATAAGTTAATTTAACATTCACATATCCAACCTGCACATTCACAAATCCACTTAATACATTGTTTAAAAGCCAAAATATAATATGGATATGTTCGTTGGTTGAATTCGGATGTGTGAATGTTGAACAAGGAAAACTGTTATGTCAATAGTATATTTTCATTTACGACGACACACATTGGGTCATAGTAGACACTATTGTTTGACTCAGAGTATGTCGAACTGTACAATTTACTTTGACCCAAGATGTGTCGCGTCAAAATATTGCAATTGAAAAATTTTGGGTGACACATCTTGTGTCATATTAGACACTCCAGTATGACTGGGTTTGTGTCAACTGAAATTGGTGGGATGAGTGCCTAATATAAGATGTTTTAAATTTTTGTTGGGTTGGGGGGGAGAGGATTTAGGTTGGTGGTAATAGACGGGCTCGAGTTTTTTTATTATTATTATTATTTTTATAGGATGGATTCATCTTCGTAGGCTTTGAAACTTTTTTATTATTATTATTGTTGGTTGGGGACTTGGGGTGCTTTTCACTTTAGATTTGTGAAATGGTTTTCTTTTGGGACTTTGAAGAAATTTTAGTCTGAATTTTATAATTCAAATGTTATGTCTGTGCCCTAACTCATGTGAGCTTCCCCAGGGATCATCTCGGCGTTCTTAGACAGTCTCTGATCTCAATCTCAGCTCCATTCCCAGATAGCATGAGATCCTGCATGCAAGAACTCTGAGGCGCCACCCTGGTTAATAATTTATTACTATTGTTAATAATTTAATTTATTACTATTTGTGACCGATTGAGTAAATTTAATTAGACAATGATTGGAATCATATTTAAGCAATTTGAATCAACACTAAACACACGTAGATTAGTTACAAAAAATATATAAAGACCCACCATAAAATATTACATAAGATGGACGGTCTAAATTTTAATTATACTCATCATGGATTTATTTATATTCATCAACTACACCAAATACAAAATTATATTTCATGGGTAAAGTTTGACATTTTGAAAATAATAACTCTCTATCCACCCCTTATCAATCATTTATCCACAGTTTATTCTAGGTCAACCAAACATAAAAAATCTGAATTTTACGTTTTCCAATAAGAATAACCTAAAATGCAACCAAATACAGATATGCTTATTCTGTCAAACACTGTTATCTATCCCAGTATAACTATCAGAGCTGAACAAGGCAATTCTACTTCCCAAACGGGAGAATAGGGAATTCAGGTTGTATCTCAACATTGTAGAGCTTGTTCTCAAGGAAAATCTATGCAAAAATCTCTCGCGCTTATTTACAAAAAAGACTTAAGGATGGAATATATATATATCTTCCTTATCCTCCACGCTCCTTATATTGGCATTTTTTTTTTTTATTGGAGGGGTTTTCCGTGGCTGACCTTACGATTAAGTTGGGAGAGCTACCTTCGTTTGTTTATCCTTGGTCCCATAAAAAAAAAAATTTAAATTTCGCCTAACAAACAGGAGGTATCACGCCTAACATACTGGCATTAATTAGTATATGCTCCTAAAATCATGGTAGGTTGTCTGCGAGGGACTTTTTCCCTCCAGAATAGCAATGACCAAAACATTAATAAAAATGGATGAATAACCTCTACACATAAAGAATCATACAAGTAAAACCCTGAGTCCGAACTCCAAGAAATTAAATTAATGACATGCATGCAGATAAACAAACATGAATGCCCTCTTATATGAGTTTCAGGTTGTAATGATGACAGTAGTGGTGTAACAATACTTGATCCTTTAAAAAGCTCAAGTATATGATAGTTTTGATCACAAAAGCAACAAAGATGATTTATAGCAAAGGGATAAGGTTTTCGATAGAGAATCTGATTCAACAATCTTCTTTTTGTGGGAAATCTCTCTCTCTCTCTCTCTCTCTCTCACACACACACACACACACACACACTACACAACACACTTTCTTGTTGCCGCATCCCAACCCAATTGCTCCACTTTGAACGCTTTCAATGCAGTGGATGGTGGGGTTCTCGATCTTCTGATTTTCTCCATATCTTTAGTATATCACATCCTCAATGTTTGGTGTTATGTGTATGGATTCTTTGGATAATATGTGTTTGTTTTTCAGGACCACGGCTTTGCTTTAGATGTGTGACTCTCCGCATTATCGTTCAGGTATGGGTGGGGCTCCACTGCTTTTGCTTGTCTTTTTTCCTCCAAATATATTGATGTAAAGTATTGGATAAAATGGATGTGGATCCGTACGCTTGACGGGTCAAAAGAACAACTTGGTATATATATATTACATTAAAAATTAACTAAACTTTTCTTATTTGAAACTAGAAATAGAGTTTAGTTATATATAGGCTCTGATGGGGATCGAGGCGGGGAAGCTCATGTCCGACGAAGCCACCCTGGCTGCCCCAACGGGGCACGGGAAAAGTTTCGGATCTGTACTGGCAATATGTTTGATTTTTCGTCACAGAATCCGTCCCACCGCGACTAATTATCATGGATATCATTGTTTTTTTTTCTGAAGTTAGATTAACCCATTCTATTTGGTTAGTCTTAATATATTTTCTTAGGTGAAGCGTTATCCCTACCGAGAGTGCACATCTTTATCAGAACCTGTTTTTTGGCACCCAATTTATTATTCAACCTATGAAGCACCTATCCAAAAATATCCACTGCGAAGACTATTGCGTTTCCTTCTGCACCATTGCCACATATTTTCCATGAGGTGGACATGTGCATAACAATCCAATTGATACCCCACGTGACATGTTGTGTGCAATATTGACAATTTGGGGGGGGGGGGGGAGAGACTTTTCATCTTTAATCAGAGCACCTTGAAAAATGTTTTGGTGAGTCACTGGTCTTATCCTCTGCATGCTTCAGTTCTTTATCTTTTCTTTTCCTCCCACAAAAATTGAGTCTCTCTGTTATGTCCAGTACGTAGTGCAGTTTTGTTCACTTATCATTCCTTCTTTTTCTTCTAGATAATGTTACATATATGCTAATATGCCTTCATAGAAAAATAAATACACACGTATCAAAAAGTATACATATCTTCCCTTAAAGGGGACCATACGCGAGATTAGAACTGAGAAATGCATGTAGCGTACGTGTCCTCTTCTTTTGTAGTGGACTTGTGTTTTATTTATTGGAATTCCATGTCGCCAAGACCTTGTTGGACATCCAAGGTTGTGATCCAGGTTGTGCAATATCCACAAAGTGTGTACTTGAAGTCATTTGGGTTGACAATCTTTGTTTTCAAAGTTCAATTTTGAAGAGAGAGGTTCAGATGGGACCTTACTGAAATGCAGCTCCATTGATTTTTAAACAAATGCAACCACCTATTCTTTCAACTTTGCCACTGTTAATCTTTACCAAAAAAAGCACTTTGCCTCTCTTATAAGTGGACATGTTACATACGTGTCATGATGGATATGATTTTTTTGGGAGTTCTTGGTCCAGCCCGAATTTCAATATAACTCCCCACTCACCATAATAATAATAATAATATAAAAAAAAACTAACTTGAAAACTGTTTGAAATTTGTATACCCCCAAACTTTTCCTAAAATTTATATAACTTCTTAAAAACACGTGTAAATTCAAATTACTCCATGAGTTAATTTCGGTTAAGAGATAATGAATATTTTACGAATATTCTGTTTAATCAACCCTCACTGAAAACACAATATATCAAAAATCTCCTATGATTTGTCAAAAATGTGAAAAAGTCTATGTAAATAATGATTTTACTTATCCGCATAGATTATAAAATCTTATCCGGACAGGTAAAATAATCATTATAAAATATTTTTTTATATTTTTAACACATTGGATGGCCTTTTTAATATGTATATTTTCAGTGAGCGCTAACCAGATAAAATATTCGTAGAATAATTCTAATCTGTCAACGAAAATTAACTCAAAGGGTTATTTGGATTCACATAGGTGTTTTTTGTGGATTATATAGATTTTAGAAAAAGTTGGGGGGTTATATGGATTTTGGACAATTGACAAGGGGTTATATGAATTTTTCCCAAAAAATAGAAAAGAATGAACTTGAATGATTATAACACATTAGATAATTAGTTTTATGTTTGCTAAGAAAAATCGAAATTGTCATGAGGAGAATAATTTGAATGAGAATTGTTTCCATAATGTATTTCACCATTGGATCACAATGTTGATCATGGTTTCACATTTAAGTACACTAGTAGGAATTCAGGACATTTCATTCAAGAATTAAGAAAGCTAAACCAAGTTCACCCAATCCAATAGATGAGAAAGACAAATCGATTTGGGTGAAGAAAGTTCACCCAATCCAGTAGGTGACAGGTGATTTAATGATGACATGATTTGATAGGTGAATTCGTTTATACTGATAGAGAAATAACATAATTCTATAAGGAGATTTAGAAAACAAATATTACATTATTCTCATCTAATTCTGTATAGCTATGCCCTTTCATACCACCCATCTAAACAGCTTTTTTACTTTTATTCCTCCTTATCCCCTTTATTCCACTTTGTATTCCCCCCATCCAAACGGGCCATGAAGAGTCAAGGTATGTCAGATAACTAGAGGTGTAAAACGGATTGTTTGGTCCGGCCCGGCCCGTTAAGTAATGGGCCAATAGGTTATCAAGCCATCTGTCATTTTAACCGGGTTGCCCACATGCGCAGCTAGCTGGTCCACTTTTTTTTAAAGATAATATTTTTTATTTTTTAACTTTAAATAGAATTTTTTTAATATTACATATATTATACACACACATTAAATATACATATATATATATACACACACAAAATGAAACAATGTACTTCATCAATATATTATATGTCGTGTCTACCATGGGTTGTCGTTAGGGCAGAAATATTAGTTGGCTGGGGCCCAGCTTTTAAATTGTTTTTTTTATTATATATGTGTTGTATTTTATAATAAATATGATTTTATTTTATTCATAAAAATCTTAAATCAAGTATATTAATATGATTTAATGTAAAAAATATATATAAAATATAGCTCACTTGTCATATAAAACAGAAGTTACAGAATGAATTTAAATGGATTCACTAAGCTCGTAAGCCATAAACAGAAGTTATCATTTTTTAGAGGGTGTCATCCTCTATTTTTTCTTATCATTTTTAAAAATATATAATGTTACATAAAAACTCATTAATAAATATTATTATTATTAATCCATTTATTTAAAAAATTATTCCATTGAAAAGATCTCATTAAGACCTTTAAAATAAGTCTAATATTAAATGGTTTTGGAATTATTTTTAAATTATTACTTTTTTTAATTAAATAAATAAAATAATTTGAATAATCAAACGTATGAGGATTTATTTAAAATTAATTCTAAAATAATTTAATATTAATCTCATTTTGAAGGTCTCAATGAAATCTTTCAAATTATAGTATTTTTTTAATTAAAAATAGATTATCGGATCTAAATATACATTAGATTTAAGTAATTAGTGTATAAAGTAAAAAGTGAAAAATATGATTTGGATGTGGTCTTTAAATTTGAAGGGTCAAATCCAAATCTCAAATTTGAAGGTGGATATGAAGTATGGTTGGAGCACACCATCCTCCAAATTTGAAGATATAGAGTGTGCTTGGAGGTGTTCTAAGTGCATCTCCAATGGATATGTAGCTAACTAAAATGTTAAAGTGCCATGTCAGCACTTTATACATCAACTACACACTCATTTACTACATTTATATTTAGTTGTTGTTGTTGCTCAAATGGACTAACTAAATAAACTAGCCAAAATACGAGTGGGTCCCACCTCTACACCCACTCAACCTTTCAAATGTATTTTTTTAAATTCTTTTAATGAGAACAATCAGGTATGGTCCACATTTGGCTAGCTAAAACACTAGCCACAGTTAACTTGAAAGATAACATATGACAGGTGGGGTCCACATTTAGCTTTCTCTTAACACTTCTATTGGAGCAACATTTGTACATGTTTTGTAAAAATATGACACTAACGAACTAGTGAACATGCCCATTGGAGATGCTCTAAAAGACTTAAGGGGCTGTACATGTTGGGTCTAGTTATATAGTTAGGAGTTGGGACTTATGAGCTACAGAGTTCATATATTAACTAAGATATAATTCATATGTATTTAATAGATATGTGAATATAATTTCCTCCAGACAACCACATAATCATAACATGAACTTAAGTTGTCAATTATTTGCACTAAAAATTATTTGTTTCCTAACCCCACCTTCGTGTGCCAAAAACATTATCTCAGCATTCTCAATCAAAACGACTGAAATTAAACCTAATCAGATAGCTTCTCAAACAATCTCCACATCCCTTCATAAATGATTCAATTGCAATGTAACCTATCTAGAGGTCCTCAACTAGTTGATTTACAATTCATTAACAACTAATCAAATCACCATCATAAGCAAGCAAAAAACTAATGAAGATGACCTTGAGCATAAACCACTCATCAATACAAAATGAAGATAGGTGACGTCCGTGGGGACTCTTACTGACTCTTTAGCATAACATGACACCATTAAGATGACCCCAACCATATTTACCAAAACCAATTCATAACAATGGGTACCAATATCTAGTTAGAAATCCAAAAAAAAAAATAACCAAACCCTAAACAGTGGTTGCAAGGTGAAGATATTCTACTGCTTTTTCAAGTGGAGGTTTTACCTAGATCGTTCAATGGAGAGGAGATCCGAAGAGGAGGCACGAGATCGGAGCGTTGGAAGGCGAAGAAGATGATGAGAGGGGCCTGGTCCGCGAGAGCTTGAGCAATGAAAATAAGGAGAGGACGTTGTGCTCCTCAACTAGGGTTTGTGAGGACTTTGATCAACGGAAGATGTCGCATTTTGATCCGGTGTGCCGCAACGGTGGTGAAGATTCGGTGACTAGGAATTTTATGTTTTCGCAATCGGCGCAGAGAGGAACATCATCTTTTGTCAAGAGCTTGAGAGAGAGGGATGAGGAGAGAGACAATAAGTGAGAAGGGGGTTTAAATACCCTATGTAAATAAATGATATGTGCAGGAGTAGTATAGTCTATTCAGGTCGACGGTAAAAAGGCGGAATGCGAGAGCGGAAGAAAAAGTGATCTTCTGGGGGGTTAAATATTTGTAGCGTTTTTTTCCATGAAAGAGGAGTTTTTTCGATACTTATTGGATTGTCAACCAAACAGAATTTATGACTGCATAAGTACTGATTTTCCTGTTTAAGTGGAATAAGCTCTGTTTTTAAGCCCAACCAAACAGCGCCTAAGAATAAAAACTTAGTCCATCCTAAAATAATGTTCTGGATCCTCCCCTGATTGTCGTAATGTACAGTGCTCACTAACCCATCGTGTCGGGAACGAACTAACGTGTCACATAACTAATCTGACAAAGCTAATATTTCTCTAACGTGTCATGCCATATTCTACCAATAGAGTGTTGTTACACAGTTTTTTTTTTTAGTAGTTCCATACGCGTCAATAAAAAATCATAGGAACATTATACACACATTAACGAGATATACACTTCAATATAAATTTTTTATATTTTTTATAAATATATCAATGTAGTCCATTAGAATATATATATATATATATATTTTATATAAAAATGTATTTCTTAGACGAGATGTACTATTTAAAAAAAAATTAAAACAGATGTAAATTAGAATGGGGTGGGGGGTTAAAAAGGTTCCTACGCAACATTACACATTTACACGGTACTCGATTTCTTAGCGTGCCGTGTCTTGTGCCGTGTCATACGAGCCCGGCCCAATTTACACATCTCCCCCTTACAGCCTTACCTGTGCAATGCGGCGGGACCATCATGAATTGCGACGAAGTACCTCCACGAATATCAACCGTTGAGTCAGTGGAAGTCCCGTGAGCGCCGTTCTCGCCTTTCGAGGCAGAACCCATCTCTTCCGCCGCCGCTGCTTCAACTTCTGCAGAATCCGAAAAATGTCGTCGACGATCGTTCTGATAGGAAACCATGCCTCCTCTCTCCGCCCAGACTTCTTGAGAGCTGAGAGAATGTCGAAGACCGTTCTGACGAGAAACCACGTCTCTCTCAAAACATTTCATTCATTCCTCCACCGTCAGAGTCCTCCTCCCTTTCCTCCTCCGCGGTTGCTTTGTCCGCTGCCTCTGCAGTCTCCGAGCGCCGTTGGCAGCGGCCGAGGATTGATCATCACTGCCCGGGCCAATAAGAAATCTCGTCCTGCCGTTCAATCGCTTGCGGAAGATACGGACGAGGTTCTTCTGAGTTCTTTCATTGTGTGAATGATTGATTGAATTGCTTCGTATTTATTCTTTGAATTTTTTCAGCACTATTTCCTTATCTGATCAAACTCTGATTTTTTTTTTAATTTTTTTTTTTTGAAATTTTTGAGAAACTTGTATGATTCTCACCACCAAGTTTTATTTGATATTTGGGGTCCCAATAAAAAAAAGAGAGAAAAACAGAACCAAGAGGAGGACAGAAAGTAGATGAGAGATCTACATATCAGAGCACCAGGGATTCAAAACCCCTCCTCTACACCCTATCATCAATTTGTAAATGGTTGAGGTGGTTATTGTAAATTATTTTCAGCTAAAGTCCTAGAAATACAGAGGAGAGTATTTTAGATTAAAAGGCTGCTTTTGGATGTGAGATTGGAACTCTAAGATTCTTAAAATCTTATGTTTCAAACTTAGGGTCCGTTTGGAAACACGTATGGAAAATAAGATTTTAAATAAAGTGGTTTAAATAAACTTGATTCTTAGAAAGTTGATTTTTTCACTTTTTTTGCACTAAAAGCTGAAAGTAACTTTTTAATTAAGCCAGTTTTTTAAAACGCGTTTGGCAACACTTTTTAGTTTTCTGTTTAATTAAAAGTGGAATTGTTTTAATTAAGCGCAACCAAACGGGACCTTAGTTTTTGAAAAGCTATGTTTTATTAGATTTTCAACTGTAAGATTTTTTGGCCTAAAAGGGAAGATGGTGGTTTAAAAAATTAAAAGTTGAAAATATGTTTGGATCTGAGTTTGAGAATTTGTAGCTTTTTAAATGTAGAATCTACTTAAACTCATACCTAAACGGACCCTAAGGCTAACTCGTTATGAGTGTTAGAGCTGTTACAAACTTACAATAGGAGACAAAGAAGACAAAGTCGTTCAGACTTGGCAACATTTATGCAATGCTGGACAACTTATTATAATCATGCAGCTGCATGGTGGATGCAACTTTGCCAAGATTGTAGTCATTGCTGTAAGGCACCAACTGAGATATGAGAACAAGTTAAAAAGATGAATGAAAATGTTACTCTCATATAATTCTTCCCGTCTTTTATTTCTGACTCTTCACAATCTCATAGAGGGAATTTGAATTGTGGACTACACCTCTAAAATTAATCATTTTGCGCCCATATAGACCTTTAGGAGAAGAAGAGTTGTTAGTATACATTATATATGAAGAATTCAGCTTTACACCCAATATGCCTTCAACCTTATGAATGTTTGGTTAGTGTCTCAAGCATCACAGTCGCCACTTACCTTGGAGAGTCAGCAGAAAATGTGATGAAGGGCAGAGAGGTGGAATCCCAATGCGAGAATAGTCCATGAGACCATGAAACTAGCCATCCGATTATCCACCATTGGTTGGAGTACATACCAATTCAGGTCCAACACCATCATCCCAGACATCTCAACAAGCATCTTCAAGAGCTGTTAGAATTGTAGTGAAAGAGGGCACCGGTCCTGTGACTATTGAAAGGGTTCCACTAGATATTGTGGCCCTTGATGATGTAAAGACTTTGTATCCTGAATGCCAGAGATGTCCACTAGATTTTTATCTATTGATTACTATTTTCTTTTTCAAAGTTAGGAAAGTGATTAATTATGTGAGCTATATATTAATTGTGTGTATTCATTTTCTTGAAGAAAATTGTCTGTGCATTCATAATTGAATCTAATCAGGTGAGGTGGTTAGCTAACAATATAGGATTATCACATGTAAGCTATAAATAATATACAGGTGAGAGCAGATTGTCTAGCTTCTTATAGCGATTTATTAGCATTATGAAGAGTGCCCACTCAAAAGCCTTCCAATATTGGATAAGATACTCATAGGTGTTTTTTGATATTGACTTTATTGTGTAAAGGTTCAATAACGAAGTGGTTGGCTGGAATTTTCGTATTCATGTAATTGCCAACTAAACATTTACACTCACAATATCAACTAATAACCTGTAGATAGAATCCCGTTACTATCAGGCAACTTACCTGGCTATTATGGTTTTCTGAGAAAAGATGGGAACACGAAACCACATGTATATTTATCGACTGTGGTGAGCTCCAGCATTGGGAGGGAGGGGGGAGTGTTGATTGGTAGTCCCCATTTATTCTACTCTTGCTGCCTGGAATGATAGTTTCACCAGTAAATTCCAAGTGATTTTATTGTTCCACTATTTACTTTTTGCATGTTCATTAGCCAACTTATTCATTAATAACAATGATAAATAGAAAGGCGGGTAACAGATCTCCTTGTCCTTGACTCCACGCTGCTTAGGGAAAAAATAAATTCTTTTGACTAAATGGATAATAATGAATACATCTCCAGAAACACATTGAATATTCAAGACATCCACCGTACATCATTCTTGAATTATCTATAATTATCCGTAAGCCAATGTGATCATATGCTTCTTTGGAATATCATTTTTAACAAATGCTTCTTTGAATCAGATATCAACTGATTCTGCAATCTCTGAACCTGGTGCAATGCGATTGGGTTGTGGGGCAGCAGATATCTCATCTGCTGTGATCCCTCCTTGTTTTTTTATTTCTTTGTTTGCTCTTGTTTACGTTGTTTAAGTTTTATTTCTGGAACCTTACCCGATATTGATTACAATAGAATTGAGGGTGGTAGAATTCCCACCTTTTCTCAATGAAATAAAATAAAATAAAATAATAATAGCAATTGCAGATTTAATTCTCTGAGAAGGCTCTTCTTGTTTTCCATCATTTACGTGCAGATTGGTTCTGGGAATTAGGGAACAGCAATAGGTGATTTGATCTGAAGTATCTCTTGTACAGGATGTTGCAATGGCATTGGTATTCATAATCGGGTATGCTGGCATCATTTTTGAAGAATCTCTAGCATTTAACAAAAGTGGGGTTGGATTACTGATGGCTGTTTGCTTGTGGGTTATAAGAAGTATTGGGGTAAGTTAACTGATTTTTTCCTTTTCTTTAATAAATATACATTTTATTTCATGCACTATATTAGATTCATTACCTATAATTTCTTTGTGTTATATTGCGATAATCACTTCAAAATTGCTTATGATGGTCCAATGTGTTTGATGAGAATAATTCCATAAATAGGCCTATTGGAACAATGTTAATGACATTCAATAGACTAATGACCAGTGCTATCTACATGACAAGGTCACTTCATGACGAAGTTCACGTTTGTGTCAGACATTGTAACCTGGTCGTATGTGGATGTAGAAGGATTTTAGATGGAGGGGAAATCCAGAAGACGGTCAAAGATATGGTGGAATTGGACAATGGTTTTTCATTCCCTTTAAAGGTGCTTGTGGTTATGTGCTTATTGGCAATCCTTTGTGTTGTTTGTGTTTCCTTTAACCAACTTCCTCTTGTTTCTTTCCAACATCTTGTTCTTTCCCCATTTATTTTATTTTCAGAAGCCTAGGTTTTCACGCCAAACTCAATGTCCCTTTTCTTCCACTCTCAGTCCTCTCCATCATTGCTGAATCATGCTTCTAAATCCATTCTCTGGTCCAGCAATGTAGTACCTTGTAGTACCATTCTACTTTTCTCAAAAAAAAAAAAACAATGTAGTACCTTGGACCGACCTCGATTCTCCCATCGGCAACATCTTTGATCCCACAAGGGACCCCACCGCTCAGGCATCTAGAAATCTCAACCTTCTTCTCTATCTCCTGGGTTCACTTGATATTTACCATGTGCCACTTATCTTCTCGCTCCTTTTTGGGTTCTTCCCTAACTTGCATCCCCTTTTTCCACAGACCTACCCACAAACTAAGAGAACCTTTTTTTTCTTCCTCCTTTTATTTATTTATTTAATGAGGAACCAACATTAGTTGGAAAAACCTTGGAGCAAACCAATGACTCTAGCCAAAGAGCCAACCTCGTGCGGGTTTAAGAGCCCAGTTATCATCAGAAATTTCTCTGTCGTATACCATTACATACCCAACTACATGATCTCTGTGCATCGACATCTTAACATAGGGATCTGAAGCAGCATCCTCAATAGTCTTTCCATCTTCCTACTATTCACATCCCTATTTTCACTACAATTCTACATGCACTGACAAATTGTTAGGGCCTCTTGTTCTGTTTTCAGGAATCTCAACTCTTGAGTGAAAAATTTCATTTTGACTCCTAATTAAATTGATATTCACTAAAAAATCTTTTGTTGACCGTTGCATTTCAACCCTTTTAAAAACGGATTTTTATCAATAGATCCTTGTTTCTTAAAAGGTCCATTGGACATTTTGCAAAGTCACATGCACACATGTGACATGTGCATCCTTGTCTGCGTTTACTTTTAGCATCGTTTCAAATTGAACAATGGCTTCTTTTAATTAGAAATCAATGCAACTTTTATTGTAAGAATTTGAAATGAGTTGCTTATTGTGAATATAAAATAATGGTTTGTTGTATATTAGATGAAAGAAATGACTTAAATCATGATATGATTGAATTATTGATGTATATTTTAAAGGAATATTTGTAAATCACTCTAAAAGCGTTTTTCAGAGGTTACAATTTACACCAAAATATATAGTCCTGATAATGATCTAAATTTTTCCATTCTATTCGAATTGACATATTGAGATTGTTAATAGAACATGAGTACAATAAGATGTTGGGTATTAATTCATAAAATATTAGATTATCCGATATAATGTTGGTGGTGCCAGTTTTCTTTTTAATTATTAATCTAATTGATATCATGTAATATTTTTGAACATTTTATTTGAAATAATGGTGCAGGCTCCTTCAACCGATATTGCTGTGACTGAATTATCACGTGCATCTTCTGAAGTCAGTGAAATTGTATTTTTCTTGCTTGGAGCAATGACTATAGTGGAAATAGTTGACGCACATCAAGGATTTAAATTGGTCACTGACAATATAACAACTCGGAAACCACGGACTCTTCTTTGGGTGGTAAGTTATTGTCCATATCAACTTTCACAGAACTGCAATTTGATAAGAAAAATGGTTCTTTTTCCCATGCCTCCAATTCCCTGTGATCAACATTATAAATCTTTCCACGCCCTTATCTCCTGAGTCCCTGACAGGGATTTCCCCTGTGGATATATGTGTGTTCATCATTCTTGTTAGTTTGAATTGTCTTTGGCATAAATTTGATTCTGTCAAATATGATCACCCCATGTATCATATTCCCCATAATTCTTTTGTTGACTTTATTGACAGTTTTTAGTTCGTTAGATGTTATATTTTTTTATGTTAAGCTATTTATTCTTGGTTCTCCCTAATTTTCAATTTTGAGGTGAATAAGACCCGTGTAGTCACTTGCACTCTTGTAACTGGTTGATGTGATGGCCCCCACAAAGTTCTTGGAGCACTTGTTGAAGTAAGGGAGAGATTTTCTTTTTCTTTTATTCAAGGTCTTATGTTAAGACAAGGCTCAGAAAACTTCTTTTCTATTGTATTTAGAGGAGATCTTGCCTTTAGAAGGCCAAGAAGAACCCAAATACCTTGAAGATGTTAGATTTATGGAACTTTAGAAGGCTTCACGAAAGAGGAAGAAAGGAAAATCTACGAGGCTAGTACAAATACTGATCAGCATTGAGAAAGTTGGGTGAATTGGTATGACTCAAGTTGGTTTAACCCAATTTTGATGACAAGTAAAATGTCAGAGTAATGGAGGAAGAGCATGGGTATCAATTATTAAATACGAAGATGCAAGGACAATGAATGGAATCACAAATGGATAGACAAGATCCATTTATACTGGTATCGCATATGAGTTTCACGGATTTAAGTACTCGACAGTTGTTTAGATTTCTTTTGTAAGGGATTTTGAAGGGATCACTATGTTTTTATTCATATTTTATAAAGATGAAGATTCATGTACTATTGTTTGCACAAAATTTTCAAGAAGGTTCCTATTATGCGCAAGTCCTAATAATGATTATAAAACCAGTTGACCCTTGAAGCCTGTCACCAATGCATCATTGTTTGCCATGTTATGATCTGTCAGTCCTGGTAGGGTGGGCCACACGATATGTTGAAGAAATTGGTCAATGCCGCTGCCTACACATCAACATGTTGGTTATTTCAACCAACATTGTAAAATGTCACTTGTTTTGAAAGGGATAAAAGAACCTCTCTTTCCTCATTTTCAAGATTTTTTTTCACCTCTTTCTTAAAAGGCAAGAAGTGAGAGTTCCAATTTTGAGCTTTTCTTTGAAGATTCTTCTCATTCAGTTGTTTTGCAGATTTCCAAGAAAGAACAAAAGTTCTCCCTAAGAGTGAAAGTTTGAAGCTTGGAAAACTTCTGAGATATAATTTCCTATTTTGAAATTTTTTTTCTACATCTGTGTCTAAACCTGCCAACTTTCTCCCAGCGTACCGGTCAGACATGTCAAGGACATAGACATTATATGATCATCAAACCTTCCCTATAGGATTGAGTTGTAGAAGGTTGCCCATATATCCAATGTCATTGCCAACATAGATGGAGAAATCAATGGTGGATCCAATTTTGCAATTGGGTTGATAGACTAGAGGTGGTGGTAGAGGATTTGACAGAACAATCAATGGAGGTTGTTGAAAAAAACACTAGTGTGTGTAGAGCTAGTGTGCTCAAGGGTGAGCATGCTATATCTTCCCCATCTGGTGAACACAAAATAGTTTATTTCTTCATTTTTTGAAGAAGGGTGGGAAGTCACGACCATTTTATTATGATAACCTCTAAAATAAATCGGTAGGGGCGAGCCCTAACAACCATAGTAGAGAAGGGTAAACAAAAAACACAAACGCATATATTGAACAATCATGAGATCCACCTTCCTTGAGTAATATACAAGCTCTGGACTAGCAACTGATACGGATACCCCAATCTTCAATAAACCTAGAAATAGAATCCCAGCTGTCATTATTTACAAAGTAGCCCCTCTTAAGATAGCAACCTCTCTGGACAACCAGAGGGTTAAACAGACAGCTGGGATTAGTTGTCGTCGATTTTTGCAGCTGCATTTTATGACCTTATATAAAAATAGATTTTTTTTTAGTTAACTGAATTTATTTTGGTGATATTTCAGGTAGGTTTTGTGACCTTTTTCCTCAGCTCAGTCCTTGACAATTTAACATCTACTATTGTTATGGTTTCCTTGTTGAGGAAACTAGTACCTCCTTCTGAATACAGGAAGTATGTTCTCATAGCTCTTTATTTTCCTTATTTCATATATTTGTTCATAATTTTTTGTACTGCACGGTATTATTGTCAGCTTTAGAAGATTTTGAGATGCCTAATTAGCGTATTTTCCTTCTGTTCTGCAATATTATCTTTTCGTAGTTTGAAAACATGTAGAGCATTAGTTCCAGACACGAGAGATCAATATCTTGTTTTTTGAGATTTGCAAATTTATTTAATCTCTGGAGAAGTATTGATTATGATTTCTAAGTCACATTTATTTTTGAGCACTGCCATTCATTGATGTTTTGCCTTCTTTTCGTCTTTAATCTTAAGATCTCTGCCTTTTCTACTCCTAAAAAATTGATCCTCTCAAAACTAACTTTTCTTGTGGCCATCTTGAAACTGTTCATTACAGTTGCCTCTCTTGCTAACATGGTTCTGATGCTTACAGAAAGATATGCAAATTATGATATCCTTATGTTTTTATGAAGAAAAAAATTGAGGAAATTCAGAGAACAGACATGACATACAAATTTGAAAAACACTAAAAGAACATTGGTCATGGCCTTGTGTTATGAGCTGTATGTCTGGAATACATCAGACTGAAGAAAAAAAGAGTATCTAGATAGTAGAAAGAGGTGAGGGGTGTAGTAATAAACATGTAGTGCATTTGCAATAAGAAAGTTTGTGTAAAGGATCATGACAAAGATAATGCAATTTTTTCCTAATCTGAATGAATGAGAATTTAATAGGGACATGGGTCTCTTTACAACTTAGTAGATATGGAAGATGGAGAGAGTGCATGTAAAATAAAACTAAGATAGTAAAAGGAAAGAATGTCACAATTTATGATCAAAATAGAGGTTTGGAGGAAGTGCTCTTTCAATAGAATGTAAATCATGGTTGATTATTTTTTTCAATAAGATGATTTTTTTGCTGGATGAATGGAATAGAAGCATAATGAAATCTACAAATAAAAGGATTTAATTTCTCTACTGGTCTACCACTCTCGCATCTCCTCTCTATCACACGATCGGGGTGGCTATAGGAGAGATGTTTTATTTGGAGGACATCACAAGGTAAACCGTAGATGATCACATGATTTGAATAAGGGTGTGGGGCATCATTTTGCAGATCGATCCCACTTAAAGTTATAGTACAAAGAGTCGACAGCAGATTTTTTTAAATGTCTTCAAGACCCATTTCATAAATAAACTTCAATTATTTTACATACAAGTCCTTAATCCTTTTCAACTCCACCCCCAAACTGTTTTTATTCAAAATACACCTTAGAAAATCCATATTTTTATTGTATGTTAGGCCTTGAAATTCGTTCCATGGCCAAATATGATCCTACCACATGTGCTGAAGGTGCAAAAAGACAAAAATAGACCTATGCGGCCACAATTAATTTAACGATCCACACAAGCTGATGCTATACTCATGCCATGGAATGTCAAAACTACTCAACTACTCATGTTGTTGTGTAGAAAACATTCATATATTTCCAATTCTTCAATCGTATGTCTCATATCTTGAAATCACATGTTGATATATATGCAAAATAATCATACAGAAACATGCGCTTGATAGAAACATAGGCCAATGAGTTCTACATTAACTCATCAAACAAAACTTAGCATGGCTCAAAACCATGTCATGTATATGTATCTATATATCTATGATATATATGTCTGTGTATGCATGTGTGTGTATATGTGTGTGCACATTTATGTATGCGTAATAACAAAAATGTGTGTATATATATCTTGCAATTTTTTTCATCACCAAATATGATTCTACCACATTCGTTCAACGTACAAAATTACCCAAATGTTCCTACGCCACCACAATTAATTTACCAAAATGAAAATGAACACTTCACTTTACACACGTGATAAAAAAGGGCCAAATGCAACACATCCAATAATATTTAATTTAATGCCACCCTAGCATTATATAAATTAATATGGTTTATTATACTTTGGAAAAATCAGTGTGTTACATATTGATCGTTAATGCAGAAAGGATGTAGTGAATGTTCAGGAGTTGTCTATTTTAATAATTCTATAGTCAAGTTTTCTCAATAAAATTTGGTGGACACCATATTTCTCAAGGAAGAAGAAAAATATTCAGGAGTTGCAACTTGTTTAAACTAGACTTGAAAACAAGTTGACCTTGAGTTGTTCCTTTTTTTAATTATTTATTTTTTGGTGTTGGGGGGGGGGGGGGAATTTATTAAAACCATCTACTAAAATGTTCATGTACCATGGTTTAATAAATTGAGAAATTTAATCGGGTGAAGAATGGGCAGGTTGCAACATTTGATAGTCTTTATCATAACCAAAGTATCTCCATATCGGACAACATCTAACTGGGATGATGAGGAAAGATTTATTGAGGGCTGAGATTGGCCAGGAAATTTCATCAAACCAATAGATGAAAGGTCATGGTTGTACAAACTTAAAATATTTCATTTTTGTAATTTAATTATTTTACTTGGTATGCTCTTGATATCATATAAGCTAATTTTATAGTCTTTGCATTGGAGTTTATCCCAGTATCAATAGAATTCTTGGTGGTAATCTCCAACCCTTTCAAAAAAAAAATGCAAAAAAAAAGAGCAGCTAATTTAATGAAGTCATGCAACTTATTCGTATGCTATCTTGTCAATTTTGACAGGTTTTTAGGAGCTGTTGTGGTAATAGCAGCAAATGCTGGTGGTGCATGGACACCTATTGGAGATGTTACCACTACTATGTTGTGGATTCATGGACAAATCTCCACCTTGCAGACCATCAAGGTTTAATCCTTTGTCCAGATAATGACTTATATGCTCTATTTTTTAGGGGTAATCTTGATCTTTAAAAAAAATAAAAAAGATTTAGATGTAATCCAATGCATGATCATATGAAAAGAGCATTTATTATGATCTATAGGTTTGACTCAAATCTGAAAAAGGAAGCCATACGTGAATTTCTTTATTCCTTTTTAGTCAGGTATCAGGGGTACCAGATTGGTTTGAAAATGGGGACAGTATTTATCTTCTTATAGTAGTCACACTAGGGCTTAATTATAAGGTCTACTAGGGTATATTGTATTATTTGTTTCCTTGATTTCCATGTTGGCTGTGGCACATGAGAAAATAAATTATTGGTCTGAATGGGTCTTACATTTTCTTTAAACATAAAACAGCACTCCTTAAGTTGTAGTTGCCACATGTTTTTAAGAAAGCTACTTCATGTACACAGGTGGTCTCATTGTTCAGATTTTTAATAGAGTCCTATCTGGATGCAAAATCTTCATGTTAGAACACAAATATGATGTGTCAAAAACTGTTCAACACCTCAACATATGATGTACTTTAGAAGAAGTTTATTGGTTGTATGTAATAGCTAGAGCAACTTCTTGTGGGACATGACTGTTGCCTGTTGGTAGATTGCTTGCTTAGTTTCACTCTAGCTTGCTATCTGGAATTCCTTGAAGAAACTATGCAGGAAGCTTGATTGAAGGAACCCATGACTTGGTTAGAAATGCAATATGCGTCCACTAGTCTAGCTTGAGATAATTCTCCTCCATGGGTGCGATGATTTATTTGTTCTATCATTGTTATTTTGATCTTTATCCTCATATTGGCTGTGGCATCTTGTACAAATCGATATTTTTTTTGTTTTTTTTTAAAAGAAAGATAGACTAGCTACCGTGAATTATTGAGTCGGGAAAATGAGTCAATTATTACAAAAAAAAAAAAAAAAATTGACAAAAACGTCTTATTCTGAGCAGTAGTAGAGAGCACTACCATCCAAAACCACGGGGAAAATACGCAAAACTCAATCCTCAATTATTAAGATGTGCTCCACAAAATCCACTCTCGATGCCTCGACATAGCATCTCCCCCCGGTCCGAGATGAGGATTTGAGCATGCTCCCAAATTTCATCCACAAAGGGGGTAGTCCGAGTTGAATTCTCAATCCATCCTAGTTATCGATTTTTATCTATGAAGAATCTACATGAGTTGCAAGTGAACATAGAGTAGGCCATCAAACAAAAGCATTGATTTAATAACAAAATGAACCCCATGGTTGTAGTTTTGGAGGAAGGAGGGGATCTTGTTAGTGATGGATGGTGTTGGAGGAGGAGCAAATCTCCTTCTGGACAGGCAATATCTTCTCTCATGGAGAAGGAATATTTTGTCCTTTGGAAGGTGAAGTGGTTATAAGCAATTAGCAGTATCGCGACTAATGCAGTCGTTTTCTTCTGTGGAACGAGAAGCCATCCATTACTTCTTGGCAGTTCCTCGGTATTCATTGTAATGTCAAGGAGCTAAGGACTTTAGTGGAGGAAGAAGATTTGTATATCTAACAGCACCTTCTGTACGCATGCAAAAAAGTTATTGAAGAGGAATAAATCCAACTACCCTTGAACAAGGTGTTTGATCAATTAGGGACCTCAAATTGTTGCCTTGTTGGCTAGTAGATTGTAATCTTCCATGTCTACCCTTCACTTGGTCTCCTAAATATGGGTTTTGCAGATAAAGAAATTGCAATTGAACCACAATCCAAAAGAGTTTATAAAAAAATCCCTAGCCATAAACTTTTATTGTCATTAGATTACCAAAATTGATCAGATGGTGGCTGGAAGACCACTTTCTTTTTTTTCCAGAAGAGGTTCTTCAAAAAACATTTTCAGAACTAATATATAGGATTGAGAACACAATTTGTTGAAACCATATATCAATTAGCCAGTGCCCAACTATAAAAACATCTGATCAAATTGCTTGACCTAATTTGTGTATTCTCTCGGTTATTTGTACGAGGGTACCAGAGCAATGATGACCCTGTAAAAGATTTCCAGACTACCCAACCATAGTCACAACATTTGGTGCATTTATTTTTATAATATGTCAAATAAGTTAATTTTATTACATGTAACTCATTTAATATATGAATCACATGAATAATACATATTTAATGTAAAGTTTATCAAAGGAGGAATGACAAGTGATCTAAATTTATTCCCATGTAGTGTTTTTTTTTTTTTTTGAAAAATCAATTGTACTTGGAGGACTTTATCTGGACCGTTGATTATTATGGTGATCAATGGTTTAGAGTAGGTCAACTTCTGTGTAAGTTTAATATAGTTAGTTGATCTTTAAAATGATCAATGGCCTAAATTAATTCACATTTTATATATTTTTTTAACCCCTACGGAGAGAAACAGATCTGATGAAATAAAATGAAAAAAAAAAAAAACTCTTTTAGGCTACCTACAATCAGATTTTGAATCCCTTGGTCATCTCTTCAGGACTGGATGGTTATAAATGATTGGAGCAGAAAGATGGATGAGAATTTCAAGCAATATACTGAATCCAAGTTGTTCCACCTGTATGAAGAATGTGTTGCTGATGATTTATATTTTACTAAATGTTCCAGTTATATTGAGGGGACAGTGGTTTTACTTTGAAGAAATCTATTTCATCATCGATATGTTTTAATGAGGAAGAAATCTGATTATTGTGAATAGTGTATATATCTACCTAAATGCAAAGCATGTCCACAATTCAACTAAAGCTACCATCTAATTTATTGCAAATATATTTGAGATTCATTTCCACTAAAGTAACTCGGATTGTATCTTTTTTCTGCACAGGGATTGTTTGTTCCTTCTGCCATTTCATTGGTCGTTCCATTGGCTCTTATGTCCCTCACTAGGTATTCTTATTTACATAACCCTCGAATCATAGATTGAGAACCTCTCACACAACCATATGTACCATATAATTAATCATTGCAGCGAAGTTAATGGGAAGGGAGGGGACACTCCTAATATGCTGGCATCAGAACAGATGGCTCCTAGAGGACAGCTTGTTTTTGCTGTTGGCATTGGGGCTTTAGTGTTTGTTCCGGTGTTTAAAGCCGTAACAGGTTTGCCTCCTTTTATGGGTATGCTTCTTGGGCTTGGAATGCTTTGGATCTTGACAGATGCAATTCATTATGGAGAGTCGGGAAGGCAAAAGTTGAAAGTTCCACAAGCTTTATCTCGGATTGACACACAAGGAATACTTTTTTTCCTGGGAATTCTTCTGTCTGTGAGCAGGTACGATATTAATTTATTTTTTGGCATGACTCTGCAGTTGATGTGACTGTCCATTACTCAAACTGGTTATTACAAATTCAGTGGATATTTTGAGTGCATCATGCTGTCTTTCTATATTTTTTCTTTCTTTCAAACATCTGTGTGAATTGCTTTTCTAGGAGTTTGAATTACTTGTATTGAATGAATTACCTGAAATCTCTAATTGAAGTCTAGATTACACTAGAGGTGAAGAAATAAAACATATATATCAACATCACCTTACCACGTTCCCCTTCAGCTGAGACCGATTTCATGAAGTTATGCAGTGTTTGTCATTGAAAGATGCAGACATGTTCCCTTTCAGCTGAGACCCATTAGTGGTCAATATTTGAATTTTGTGTGTTTAGCTTGACGAAAATTTAAAGCAGCTGATACAGTTCATTGCTAGACACAAGCTATTGTAAATTAGTAGATGCAAGCATCTGTAGAGTCTGCATATTAAATGTTAAATAATTAATATTGGTTTGGTGTTTGTAATCGAAATTTTAAGGAGTTCGACTTATCAGTAAATTTGTATGTGTCATCCGGTAGTATTCAGTATGCCATCTCTAACCGATAATTCTTTTTTGTTTTTGGAAACTTTATATAAAAGTGTCGTATGGGTTTTAAATCACCCATAAGGCCATAAAGGAACCAAAGTACTCTATATGATAGTTCAAGATACTTCTAATATACCAACTGTTATCATGAGAAACCACCTATTTTCTAGTATGCTTGTGATATGAAATATTGATATTCTCCTTTTCCTCTCTCTCTCTGAAGTTTCTCTCTCTTCCGGTTTTCACGTTTACAACATGAATCATGATGTAAGCAAAATGATTCACTTGGGTGAGATACTTGTTATATTAGTGACTTGAAAAGACCCTAAAATGAAGAGTGTGTTTGGGGAATATTGTCTGGTAATCCATTTTATTTTGGTTCACTAAAGAAAGATATATTTAGTTGATAAATTTTTCATCATGATGATGCTAAAATGTTGTGGTTTTTATGCTCCCTTAAGTTTGGGGATGAACTGTAGTAGCTCGATATAGATATTACATTTTTTCATCAACTCAATTTGTTTTATATTTTCAGCCTTGAGGCTGCTGGGATCCTGAGAGAATTGGCGAATTATCTTGATGCTCATATTTCTAGTTCTGAGCTGATTGCAAGTGCAATAGGTGTTGTCTCAGCAGTCATAGACAATGTCCCGCTGGTTGCAGCTACAATGGGAATGTATGACTTGACCTCATACCCACAAGATTCTGAATTTTGGCAACTTATTGCATTCTGTGCCGGTACTGGGGGATCCATGCTCATTATAGGATCTGCCGCAGGGGTTGCTTTCATGGGGATGGAGAAGGTGGATTTCTTTTGGTATTTGCGTAAGGTAATCGACTTTAATTTGATTTTTAGCCTGTAGCATTGCAACTGTTTTTTTTCATATCAATGGTAGTCAAACTTTACTTTGTGCAGGTGAGCGGTTTTGCTTTCGCAGGCTACACAGCGGGCATTGTTGCTTATTTGGCATTACAAAATCTCCATATACCACTCCCTGATACTTTGGCCAAGATTCATTTCCTCTCAGGCTCATAGAATCCTATACAATAGGGGCCTAGCTCGTCATCTATAGTTTGCCATACAGGTTGGGAGTTCGACCATTTGATTTTCCCAGGAAGAATGATTTATGCGGGAATAAAATAATGAATGAAGAGAGATGGTATTTGTACTATCCTGAAAAACAATTTATTGTCCCGCAGGACATGCATTAGATGGACATATCATTTAATTGTTCAAACGTTTAAACAAGTCAATTCTAGATCCCCTTGAGCAGGATGTTTTGCTAAATGGCTTTGGGGAGGAGATTTGTAGAACACAAGAATTGGCAATAAGTTTGAGAATTCTCCAAATATTTGTCAACTTCTTGCCTGTAAGATGTTGATGGGTTCTGCAGGTAATGTGTAGCTGTAATACATGGTATCCCTATTCTTCTTGTTAAAATGCTTTATGCTGTAAAATAACAGTTGCATGACAGTTTCATTATGCTTGGGTATGACGTGAACATGAGGTTATTCTCCTTACTCGTTTGAATAGTGAAGTAAGCTATTCCAGGATAGATAATTATTTTAGTATTGGAATAAATCATTTTTTTTATCTGATTGTGTTTTTAATTATTCTCATTCGGAAAGGTAATAATGAAATTTTTGTTGTTTGATTGATTATGCATAAAAAGTGAATAAGACGTAGATAAGAATTAATAAAATATGTAAAAACGATTTGACATGTGGATTTTTGAATTTATAAAAGATGATAACATGTGATTCGATATGTAGGTTCTTTTATGTTAATGAAATAGATTGATTGTAATAATATAATTTTAAGGGACTTATGATATTAATATAAATTTATTTTCACTTATTCTGATATATTTATACTCATTTATTTCTTGTCAACAAATAAGTTTTTGGTTTATTCACTCTTATTCTTTTCTATTCTATACCTTTTCAGCTATCCTAGGGTCTTGTTCTTTGATGCTATTAGTGATGATTTATACATTTAATACAACCCGTGATCTTTTGAATTTTTTTTTTTTTTGGGTAAAGCCGTGATCTTTTGATTTTGAAAAAATGTTAGATTCTCATTATTATATAAATATTTATTTTTTATAGATGCTACACATGCTATTAACTTAATTGTCCTTATGCATTCTCAATTCACACTCTTGACGCTTGTTGATATCTCCAGATTCTCGCCACGTGACATCTCCATAGCATAATAGAGTGAATATGATGAAGTCATTAAAGAATATTTTGCAAGCCAGGATTCGTCTATGAATAGTTATCCATATTTCAAAAATGGATATTCATGATTCATTCTATGAGATTTAATTTTCTGGTCACAAGAAAAGGTGAGATTTTCTCAAGATTACATCCTTCTTCTCTGTCTCATGTAATCCTCTTTTTACTCTCTGGCGTCTCTCCTGACTGTCCGTCGGAAGATCAGATCCAATATTCATATCCTCTGATGATTTTCCTCTATAAACAATCCGCTCTCCATTACCTCTAAAATCTGTTACCTTAATAACAATGGTTGTTATCATATTGGTTTTATTATTAAGAATATTGAAATTAAGTTGGTTGGGAATTGTTACGGTTAGGATATTATGACCTGCATCGTAATCTTGATATTTGAAGTTAGAGGCTATTCTATATGAGTTCTGTTACATAGTTTTTTTCCCAGCTCCAATTCCAGTTCTATATGCGTCGATAGAAAATTATTAAACCATACACTCACATTAACGAAATATATACTTCGATAGAAATTTTTCACATTTTTTATAAATTCATCCATGCAATTCGATGAAATATATGTTTCATTTTTAAAAAAAGCATGTATCTCATTAAATGAGGTATACTATTTTAAAAAAAATAAAAACACGTGTAGACTGAAATTAAAGCCAAAAAAGGACTGCACTCCGTACATAACATTATCCATTCTATAATGCTTCTCTTTCTTATGCCCTGGATTCACAAACCATAAAGCTGATAGGATGTTATGATATTGAGAAGTCTACAGTCTTCAACAGAAAGTGATGAGCGTTTCCAAGGTAATTTAGTAGTATACAAGTTGAACAAATTATCAATGCAGAAGTTAGCATTGAAGTTACAATTTTTTTTTTCTCAACACAGAAGCATGATAATTGCCAAAATCAACTTTTTCGATCAAGCTTGTAGACACCAAAAATACATTCACAATGCTTTCATACAACACCAAAGTTGATGCGAATCAGATTTTCTGTTTTTATTTATTTATATGCGAACAATGAAGCATGGTCTAGACCCATAACTCATTGGTTGATAAAAGAGTAACCATGACATCCTGGGTTCAAATCCTACCTATTATACTTGACAGAAGGACAAGCATGTTCTATTGGTTGATCCTAAAGTTCATATTTTAAAGCACACTCCCACAACTGCATAATAACGTGAGCGCCAAGATCAATGATTCAGAATTGCAATCTAATGTCTGCAGATTTAAACCCTTTTGCTCACAAGAGAAGAGCAAAAGGAAGCGGAAAAACACGTCCCATAAAGAAGACCTTGAATTTTTTGCATGCACATAGATATTCAAAATAATAACACATCTCACAGGTTTTGGGGTGCATGCATTTCAATGCTTGCAAACAATTCCCCATCTGCTCTACTGCGGTCCACATTAACCCTAAGTACGCCTAGATGTTTGCATATATAAGAAAATAGGAAGAGAATTCAGCATACTTTTATTTTATGGAAGGCTTGTATCATCATCTGAAGTAGCTCGTTTCCCAGAATAACGCTGAAAAAAAACATAAATATAAACTAATGAATGTAAATATATATGTATATTAAAAAAATATCAAGTGGTTGACAGGGGAAAAAAAGATTTCCATGCCTGTTTTCCAAAGGTGAAGGGGACGTATTTATATTTGATCATGTGGAGGATCTGCTTCTTCATTGTCACAGTAAAAAGTACTACCCAGTAGAAAAGCAAAATAGGCCAGAAAACAGGTACATCAAATGCTTCGAAGAATGTCATCAGAAAGGCTATGCAGAAAGCTTTAGTAATGGAGTACCTGCAAGACAAAAAGATAACATTTACAAGCCTCTTACTACAGTTGTAAACATTTGCCTGTTGGACAAGGTAACATCAGTGTTATTTCCTTTTTTACTAATTTCAAAACAATCCAGGAAAAAGCCTGAGACTCGAACATCCCAGAGAAGTGGTATTTTTTCCTTCATCAAGAAGACACTTCAATTACAACTGAAAACTAAGACAGCAGTAAATCCAGAGGGGGGCGGAGGGAGGGAACAAATGCTGCAGTAACTATCATCTGTTAATCAAAAACTACAAGTCAGGCAAGGCCATTTTTGGGCATAAGATAGTCTGCTAAACAAGTGCAAGTTATCGTATTCCGGTATGTTCCTCGAACAAAGATGAAGGAATGAGTGAAGGACAATATTTAGCATACAATATCACCATAACTTCCATTAGCAGAAATCCCTCTGATGCTCAATATATTTGTTATAGCATTGACTGATTGCCTCTCAAACAATGTCCGGTTCTAAGACACTGAATGATGATGGCATAGGTGAACACAATCTAGGGTCAATTTCAAAGGTTACCAAAATTCTATCAGAAGGATGACAAATTAATGAGTCATGATACCTCTTTTCTGTCTTGATTGCAACATCAGTAACCTTACAAGCAGCAGAGAAAAGGGTGAGAGCCACAGTCATGCACCAGATTTTTTATCAATTACTTTGGCAAGTTGATATTACTCAAAATTATTATGCATAAAACCCCAACTCTGCGAATCAATGCCAAAGATCACCATGTTGGACCCAGGTAATGAATGACTCATCTGAAAGGAAAGGTGAAAACTTCTCAAAAACAGAAGATTACTTCAACCTTGTGCATCAATGATACCTCTGAGTCTCCACTTTTCGAAGGACTGTTAACCTTTACTTAAAAAAATGATAGCTTCAATAAACTGTCTCACTAAATTTATTTACCATGATATCTCTGTGTCCCAATTGTGGAACAATTTTAAACATTCTAGGTCCATCTGTGATAAGACATGCCTAATAAATTATGGGAAGCCTTCAAAGGGTGTGATATAAAACATTCTACGACATGCACATGCACTTGTCATTGTTAGGTGGGGGTGTGGGAAGCAAACTTAAAAAGTGTCTAAAAAATAAAAGGTGATAAGCATAAGGGGAACGTGCAGGTGCAGAAGACCCAACCATGAAACTACTTTAAGGTAACAAAACACCATCTTAATGTATTTTTTTATAATTCAACTTCATAAAAAATATTTATATTGATTTAAAACAATTGCTGGACATTAACCAAATTCTTTTAGCTATCTCGAAACCCCAATGTGCAAAGATGGGCTGTTAAATTCCATTTTACTAGTATAAAATAGATAGATTGTTTCTTGTCTGTTAGCTTATAATATAAATAAGTCATATTTTACTCGTTTGTCTATTTTTTTTTAAGTTCTTAAATATGTATTATCAAATCGCATCAATTTTTGGAGGCACTGATTAGTAATACATGTACTATGTATCTGAAAAACAGCAGCATATTTTTCACAAGAAGAGTTCAAACTGCTTCAAATATTATCCACGGATTAATGCATGGAATCAAATCTTTGGGGATGTGTGTCATACTAACCATCATCAGCCCAGCTTCTTTCTAAAAATGTTGTACCTCCAAATATGGCTATTATTTGACAGGGATTTCCTTATGATCTTAAAGTTGTAATCATGGAGATCAAGAAATTCAAATGTAGATTACAAGCTGAACATTGAGATCCTGCGATTACATAATGTGTGACTATTGATAACTGCCTCAACTAATCTTCCTAAGGATTAAACTAACCATAATGACAGATAAAGGTGTGTTTCTGTTTCAAATATAGGTACTGTGTCAGATACCATATATCTAGATTGTTTGATACTATGTTATGCGTCGGAGATGTAACCAAGTGTAAGACATGACACATGGCTCCAAACAAGGACAAAAACAGTTCTTACAAATATAAATAAAAGGTGAACTTCATGCAAGGGATTAAAAACCTGTGCCTCCACATGGATCTACTCTGATAGATAAAAAGTGTGGGCCACTTTTTTTTTTGGGTAATTGGATAACATACCAACCAAGGAGTCAACCTGGGAAAGGATAATTAGGATACTCATGCAAAAAGTTAACATTTTACAGATCTGCAAACTCAAGCATGAGAATTTCCCATAATGGGACTAACTAAATGCAATATATAAAGTACATAATAACACAGGAAAAACAAAAAATAAACTAGTATACCTTGGCTAAGTGTCGTGTTCAACGTGTCTGTGTTGTTAGATAGATGGTCACTTAAAAGTATTTGCATTTATATTACAAATCGATCTGAAAAATATTAAACTTTCTTTCTTTCCTTTTTTTTTGGCACTTTAAATTAAAAATATTAACTTTACGCATGCACATTCCTATTACTCCATTTTACTTTAATTAATACATAACTTTTTGTGCAGCATGAAGCTTTACTGTACCTCTTCCCTTATCCACTAGAATCACCTTCCTTTCTTCCTATTTTTGAGTTGAAAGGCAGTTTGTTTGTGTCATCTATAAAACTGCCTCTGATACAGGATCCATCTGCTACTGTTCAGACTAAGATAGCCAGGTTTACTGTATTTTAGATACTAATTGTAGGGGCCAATTTGTCTGGACAAACATAGCTCGCCAACTGCTTATCCTTGATTGTTCAGGTAGTAACTGCGAACGCCAAACTAGTAAAGTAATTGGAACCTTCCAAAGGGTCGATTGGGAGGTTTGTGCCGAACAGGACAAGGACTTGGGCATGCCATGAAACCATTTACTTGGGATCATTGGCTCAGAAACAAATGTTGAACCACTGACCGAAATGTTCCATCGGGCTAGGACCGAATCCTAGCACCAGATCCTAACACCCGAGAAACAATATATCGTCCAGACGTTATGAGATGGTGAACATTACAATCATTACAAGCAGAATCATTCAAACAGCCTGAGCCAAATGAGAACCGGTGAGCCACAAAAAATAGCAACTTGGCTGAGTATTTACCATGAGCCACAAAAGATAGAAACTTGGCTGAGTATTTACCATCTTCTACGGTTGTATACCCATGAATCTATTGAGGGGGGAAGCCCACCTCCTAGATTCTTGGGCAATCACCTTCAATTACCATGATTGTATCCCTTGTCCAGATCTATTTTATAGGACATAAACATCATTATTCAATGGTGGCTCCATCATCTTAAACAGGCACTTTAAATTACCACAGTTGTATTCATTCTCCAAACCTATTTAATAGAACACACATTATTATTCAACTGCGCCCCCCCCCCTTCCCAAAATCCATTTACTAATGTTCTGAAAGAACAGTCCAAATTGCTCAAATGCAAGATAAAGAAAAACTTCACTTTTTTCAAACAATCTGCAATGTTTCAAGTGCTCACTACCAAGTAACATCCAGTTCGGCTTTCGCTAGGAGGGCTTCTGTAGGGAGCCCGCATAAAAAGAACCAAAAGAAAAAACTTTGTACAGAACAAACTAGAAATAAAGATGGGTAACAAAATAAATCATCAGAACTATCTTTTATATGTACGCAGTGAAATCTAAAACCAGAACCTATTGGTTGTAAATTTTATCAAACATTCAAACAACAGTACTCATGAGATCACCATTTTCCATTTATTGGACAAGTGTGATCCAATCTAATGATCTATTGAGTGGGATTATCGCAATCCGCCACATAATAAAAAAAAACATTCAGATTTGGAATGTAGAAACTCTCTAAGAAAACCTAAAAGGAACAGAAACATTCAGATCAAGAGAAACATTACCAGAATTTAAACTCCGGGAGGCGACGAACAAAGGGACGGAACTCATCGGTTGCCCTAATGGGAAGGGAAGGCTCATCTCGATCGAGGAGCTCCTGCATCTCCGGGTCCACCTGGGGGGAGAGGAAGGCGATGAAGAGGTTGAGGATGTAGATGCCGAGCCCGTACGAGACGATGTAGAATCCTTGGACGAAGTAGACTCGGAGGATGTACACGAACGCGAGTCCCGCCGTCCCCAGCCACCTCTTCAGCACGAATGGTGTCGACTTGTCCAGGTAGTGCTGGTACCGCCGCGACATCGCCGTCGTCCATTGGGATGCCGAAGGCGGAGGAGGAGGAGGAGACACAGACGACGGTTGCGGGATGGGATCCCCACCGCCTCCAGATTCCATGGCCTCCGCTTCGTGTTTGGCGATGTGTTGAATGGAAACCGCTTATTCCCCTTTGAAGGCAGGAATGGTTTAAAATCAGAATACCAGGATTGAGTATTCCAATTGATCTAAAATTATTACACAACGTACATTTTATATTCCAAAACCAATCATTTTTTTTTTTTTACAAATAACGTCTCACTAGATTAGCTATGTACGGTGTATATTAGAATAAAATGTACGATATCATTTATAAAAAATATAAAAAAATTTAGTTACAATAAGTGGATGAAGACTGCGGTATATATAAGACTACATTATATATTACACTCAATCTTTTTTACAATCTTAAATGTAATCTCATGTACCCTATTAGCCCCTTCACTCACTGCAATTTGGATAATATTAGAGACAATCCTAGATGCAATCTCACAGTCAGTCCGCATATGTTTTAATTTTTTAAAAATAGTCAATTTTACCTAATGAGGTGCTTCGATAAAAAGTGTTTATCGTTCTATTTCGAATTACATTGACTCATTTTGAGCAATTGTAACAATAAATTAACGAGATATATACCTCACTAAGGAAGTATATACCACGCTGAATGGCTAACAAGGTATGCGGAGCTGTATTTGGGGTTGTAAAAGGATTGTGAAACAGCACTCATGAGGGATATACCATGTTGGAATTTTTTCACATTTTACTATTCAATTCATTGAAGTAGATACTTCACTTTTTTATCAAAACACGGACCTCATTACATGAAGTAAAAAAAATTTAAACATAGACAAACTGCATTTTAAATTATAAAATGAATTGATTGTATATAAATATTGAAGGGGGGTGAAAATCCTCCTTTGAGTAGTGATCCGACTACCCTAAGGCTGAACCAGCACTCAGAATCCTGTGGACACCAGTGTGATGTCCGACACTCAAGTAAGTAATGATTCTAGGGTTTTTTTTTGTGTTAATAGAGATGAGTGAGTTGATATGAGATGAGATAACTTGTGTTTAGGCCTGTCAACGGGTCGGGTCATATCGGGTCTTGGGTCGGGTCGGGTCAGGTCGACCCATTAACAAGTTCATGCCAAACAGAGAAGTTCAAAAACTTTTCAAATGCTTATTTCTTTTTAATAGAGTCTAATGTATTATAAATAGTCATTCACTATTTTGATTTTTAAATGTTTTATGATGGAACATTTGGAATACAGTTTTGATTATTATGCTTTTACATGAAGTCAAAAGGTTGTAAAAATATTTCAAATGTTTAAAATTTTAAATGATTATTCAATATTTAGTTATAAATGTTTGGTTGAATCATGAGTGTTAGGTTGGATCATAAATAAAAAAATTACATAATATTTGAGTTGAGTTAATCGGGTCCATAGGATCGGGTCGGGGTAGACCCAAACCCGACCCGTTTTGATTGTCGAGTCTTTCGGGTCGAGTATTTACACCTCGGGTCCGGGTCACCCCGCGACCCGTTGACAGGCCTACTTGTGTTCCTTATGTGTCTCCATTTTTATGGAGGAAAAAGACAAATGTGGCCCTCTCATCTGGGCACCCATAGGCCCATTGGTGGGCCGATGGATCAGCTCGAACGGGCCCAGTTCGGGGGGTTGGGCCTCAAAGTGAGACCCATGCTCAATCTGTCAATGGGCTCTGTACAGGTTTAGGTCCTACAGCAGTCTGGGCCAAGCAGGTTAAGCTTGTAGGCTTTGGAGCAAATGATAACCCTTATTTGAGCCGGAGATCTCTCTCTGTTGGTTGTAACATTTAATGCAAAAACACAAACATTTGTTTGATAAGTGTTGTTACACACTTTTTTTTTTCAATCTCAATTTCATCCTCATATACGTCAATTGAAAATTAATGAAGTATATATTCATATTAACGAAATATGTGCATTGATAACAAATTTTATATTTTCTATAAATGCATTCATTCAATTCATTGGAGTATAAGTTTCATTTTTTTTTTATAAAAGCATGTACCTCATTAGATAGATTTATAAAAAAATTTAAAAGACACGTAGATTGAAGTTATGGCTGGAAAATGAGACTGCAAGCAATATTATCCTTGTTTTTTATATGCTTTGAGCTTTTTGTTGCATGGGTTGAAATTTTCAAATTTTAATTTTTGGAATGTGGCCTAACACACAGGCCTTCTTCAAGCGTGCAAATTTTATTTCATGGGGAGAATTGTGATAATGTACATAGACTAAAATTATTTGTGGTGGTATGGGATCATTGCAAATAATCCAGAACATGATGAAACTTTCACAGCGCATTTTGACGACAGAAAAGAAACCGTCGAACAAAGATTCTTTTTTTTTTTGCTATGGCAATTTAAACAAGAACAAATTAAGGTATTTGCGAATCGGATCTTGCCGAAAAAGGGTTTACAGCGGGTTCTAAGCCGTCGCTATAATTTCCGATGCGAGTTTCAGCGACCAACCACTCTAAAAACACTAGTTTTCTTGTTGTGACAACTTTTTTTTAGTAGGGACTCGAACTCATGACATCCAATTAAAACTGATCTTGATCTTTTAGAATGTAACATTTTCAACTTGTGCGACTGAGATGTGTATTATTACGCGACCTAGTTTATATGAGAAATGTTGAAGGTTCGTTTTGCAGAAGAATCATAGGTTTTTTTTATTGAAAAAAATGTTAGACTCATCAATTTCATTATAGTCCAAAATACAGTATATCAATATTTTTATTTTTTTAAATCATATATATCATTTAATGAGATACGTATTTTTATAAAAAAATAAAATATATATTTTAATAAATTGAATGTTATTATTTATAAAAAATGCGAAAATTTTCAACAACATGTACACTTTGATATAATGAGTGAATGAGACTAACAAGATATATAAGATTGAATTTAGGACTTTAAAAGGAACTTAGTGTAGCAACGCTGCTCTATGTCATTATATGTCATGGTGAAGGGTTTGATTACAAAATCTAACTGCATATTCTTCAGACATTGGACTTGAGCACAATTAGTTTTAGTCCAGCCTAACATTGTTATAAGAATGATTGAAACGGTGGAAAGTCCAAGTCAACCCATAAAAAAGAAAACACACAACTTGTACATATGGTGAGAAGAACTTAAGATATACAACATTTTTAGTTTTAGTCCAGCCTAACATTGTTATAAGAATGATTGAAACGGTGGAAAGTCCAAGTCAATCCATAAAAAAGAAAACACACAACTTGTACATATGGTGTGAAGAACTGAAGATTTGAACATTCCAAGAAAGGATGAGGAGTAAAACTGTGGTCTCTCACATGGACAGAGTGAAAGTTTAAGTAATATGAACATAACATATCTGGCGCAGAAAGAATATAATACATGAACATGATACATGATGAGCATTAATAAAGATGTTATTTTATATACCAGAATCTCTGACCAAATATGAAAAGCATGAGTTTTTGTCTAGGTTTCCAATAAATAAATAAATAAATAACTGTAGAATGTTAAGGGTGATCGATCAATTTGTGCAATAGATTAATTTTTTATGTATATATTATATGAAAATTCATAAAACCAACAAATTACTCTTTTTTACTGAAAAATCATTTTACTCTAAAAAAAAATAAAAAGAGGTTTACCTACCAAAAAGTCATGACAAAGTTTAGAAAAAAATGTGGAATGAATTGACCCGCAGTTTTCCAATTGAATCACATTCGAATTTTTTTTTTTTTTTTTGGTTGGGTGCATTCGAAAGTTGATTGGTTTGTAAGATAAGTATAGTGGGAAGTCTTACTGAAGAGTTTAGATTTTTGGAAACCACAACTCCAATGATAGGTCAACCATTGAAGGTTTAAAACTTTAAAATATCAGAAACTCAAGTGGTGTATCTTCAAATTCATTATATGGATTTTTCAAATCATTATTATAAATTTTATAACATACATTTTACCATTTGCCTCTTTCATTTTTAGTCTCTTGATATTTATGTCTCAATTTTAATGCACATAATCAATTTGTTATCAACCATACATTCACATTTAAATTTGAGATTTAAAATTCAAAATTTTATGTTTTAAAAATTAAAATTAAAAATGCAAGTACATTTAAAATTTTAAAATTTGTTTGAGATGTGAAATTTAAAATTTTGGATTTTAAATGAAAATATCTCTTAAAAATTATATATGTAACACACATTTGAATAAAAATTCTAGTCTTTTTATATTATATAGAAAGGATAAATTTATAATTTGTAATAAAACATTACTTAAATATCATTTATGTAATTAAGTATATTTTTGATATTTTGAGAGATTAACATGACATTTGAAGACTTAAAAATGGGTTTCCAAATTTGGACATGGTGGAGACTTTGGGGGCGAATCTTAAATTTGCAACCCTATTGGACCAACTGGCCGGCTAATGAAGTTCGGTTGGAAATGCTCTAAGTTCTAACCATAGTAAAAAGTTTGTGCATGTCATATATTCAATAATTATTTTGTTCCATATACATTATGTGTAATATTAGTAAATCACAAACGTCAAGTACAATAACAGTACGTACATAATTAACCATGTCATTAATGTATTTTATTATCATACAAAAGAAAAATGAAAATCAATTTCTATGTTAGCTAGGTGTGAAGATAACAGTGAAAACTATGACTAATTTTTTAATTTATTAGTAATATGATAAATCATCACAAATGAATACCTTGATTACATTTTTTTTTTTTTTTTAAGAAATGGTATTTTTCAGGATTTGATCTAAGGTGCTTGTTGACTTAATTAAAGTTCAGTTTGCTTGATTACAAATGTTTGACATCCAATCGTGGCCTGTTTTCAAGTACCATGTGAACAATGAGCTGCCGCATACCCATTGTCTATGTTTTAATTGATCTGTATCTCACTTTAATTCAGAAAAGATATCCTATAGTTGTCTATGTTTTAATTGATCTGTATCTCACTTTAATTCAGAAAAGATATCCTATAGTCAAACTTATCCCAATTGATTGTATATTATTATGCATGCATAGTTAACGACGCCCTTCTCGTCCGGTCCTCTGCTGCACCTTCCACGATCCCATCCTTCAAAAGTCAATCCACCAAAACTCAAAAGTCTCCCATGCACATATAATATATATATATATATATATATATATATATATATAAAACATCATAAACCAATGAAGCTTTCAAAGACTCTCTTTTCAACTTTCAAGCCCTTCATGGCCACCACCACCACCACAACACGTGCTCTACTTCTCCTGCTAACACTCCTCTCCGTGAACCTCCCTTCCTCGTCGGCGATCGGTGCGTGTTCTCCAATCCATTGATGATCCATGTTTAATGTCTTAAGCATGTTTTATATGGTTTTCTTGATCAATATCATCTTCTCACAGTGCTCATCGACTGCGGCTCCTCCGACACCTACTTGGATGAAATCAACCTCGAATGGGTCGGAGACACCACGTACGCCATGACCGGCAAGACCTACACTGTCGACGCGCCGGCCTCCCTCCACCGCTCCCTCTCCACGCTCCGCGCCTTCCCCGACCTCCGCAAGAACTGCTACGACATCTCAATACCTGGTGGGGGTCAGGTGCATAATAACAAAGTATTCCGTATTTATTTATTTTTTGAATATTTGTTAAAAGTATTCCATACAAAATATTTCGAATATTTATCCTGTATGATTTATGAATATACAGATATTCATCGTACATGAAATTTGTAATTATGATCAGGTGCTCGTCCGTATGTGGTTCTACTACGGGAACTATGACGGGAAGTCCTCGCCACCGAAGTTTGGATTGATTTTCGACGGGAACATGTGGGGAACAGTGTCTGCATCATCAGACGAGGCCGTCCAGGCCGAGGCGGTGTACGTCATCAATGGGGATGCGACTAGCGTGTGCGTGGCACAGACGCAGCAGGGGCAGGTTCCGTTCGTGTCAGCGATCGAGGTGACGAGCCTCGACTCGGACATGTACCCGGGGGTCAGCTCGGACCGGGCTCTGTTCACCAGGAACATGATGGCTTATGGTGCCCCCAGCATTGTGAGGTGTGTAATGTTCACATAAATAGATTTCAAAAATCCACTGTCTTTGTCAAACAAAGAAAAAAAAAAAAATTTCTCATTTTTCTTCTCCCATTTTTTCTTATTAAAAAAATAAAAATAAAAAATTTATTTCCCATACATGAGAATACGAGAGAAAGCGATTGAACATACACAAACACTATATTTGATTTTTCGTCACCTCCCCTATGAATTATGATCCAAAAATTCATCCACTTTTTTTTTTTTTTTCCTTTCAAATTTGTGCATGAATACATAGGTACCCAGACGATCCATACGATCGAATTTGGACGCCGGCAACGAGTTTAACTGGATTAACCAAGCTGAAGAATGACGCATCGACGATCACGGTGGACAGCACCACAGACAAGCCTCCAGAGGCAGTGCTGCAGACCGCCGTCTCAGCTGGCGACGCCTCGAGCCCCTTAACCTTCACCAATATCATCTCTTCGACCACTCCGACTGAAATCTACATCAACCTCTACTTCACCGAGATGAGCGAGCTCGCCTCAACTGAGAAGCGGTCGTTCAAGGTCTTCGTGGACGAGACAGCCATATCGGACACCATAAGGCCCCCTTATCAGAGCGCGCTTGAGTTCAACTTCACCATCAAAGATGCGACTTCGGCTAATGTCGTCTCTCTTCGACCCACCTCCGATTCGACCCTCGCTCCGATCATCAGCGCATCGGAACTCTTCCGCATTAGTGATTCTCTAAACAAAACCACCAACAGCAATGATGGTATGTCTCATTTTACATGTTAATTTATCATTTGATATAGAGTTTATACGGAAAATCTCTTTGAACCCTTGGATTACAAGCCCTCCTCTTCTTCTTCTGTTAATTTATCATTTGATATAGAGTTTATACGGAAAATCTCTTTGAACCCTTGGATTACAAGCCCTCCTCCTCTTCTTCTGTTACGATTTCGGATCTTGAGATGCAATTAATCAAAAGAAATAAACAAACAAATCGAAGCAAAGACACAAAAATTTTACGTGGTTCGACAAATCTTGCCTACGTCCACGGAGCACACCAGAGATCAATCCACTATCAATGAGAAGTTTTTACAATGGTCACACCGAAGATAAAAACCCTAGAGCTCGACCCCCGTCCGACCCTGCGTAGCGCCAACAATCCTCTGCGCACATCATCAGGCTCCACAATATATAACAACTTCTTCTTCTTCTTCTTCTTCTTTGTGAATAAGATAAGATAACAAGAAATTTATTTGTTTCCACCCTTTAAATTCAAAAGACCTGAAATGGTAGCCTTGGAGAGATTGAACAAAGCAAAAGAGGGAGAGATTGAATGTAATAATTGTCTTTGAGAGAGACGCGGAGGGATTTAACACCTCTCTCTCTCTCTCTCATGTAGATGGGGTGGTTTCTTAATCGCCTCCCACTCATTTCTCTTCTCTTTTTTCAATGTGAACGCTAGGATATTGTTGGGTCAACTCGATCCAATATCCGACATTACATATATGTAGTGATTCATTTCATGGTGTTTTGATTAACTGATCGAGCTTAATTTGCATGTCATTAGTGGATGCATTAGTAAATCTGCAGCGACAAATTGATGTGCTTGGGGCATGGACAGGCGATCCTTGCCTCCCCGCTTCATACAACTGGGAATGGGTGGAATGCAGCTCTGATGAGAGGCCTCGGGTCACGTCTCTGTAAGCATATACAACACCCTCAAATGCTCATTTCGTTCATAGTATATAACATGTTCTCCCACTCAAAAGTTGATTGTTTGCAGGGATCTAAGTGAGGGGGAACTTTCAGGGATCCTTCCCGATTTCAGTGACTTGGATGCTCTTGAAAAAATGTGAGTTGGGTTGCAATAAGTTGGTCGTCTCTGTTTCATTTACTACTTATTCCAGTTATTTGAAGGTGATTGTGCTTTTTATTTGTATCTTTGGCAGAGATTTGCATAAAAACAGTTTCACTGGACTTATTCCAGATTTCTTGGGCAACTTCCCCAATCTGAAAGAACTGTGAGTAGGGCATTAATTATCCATATCTTTTTTAATTGAAGATGGGATACTGTAAAGGCTAGAAATCTTTTGGGCTGGTCAGTCATTGAGAGACTGCATATTAATCTCACATGTTAAACATACGAGAACGTTACATGTCAGCTTCTCATTAAAGACCGATCATCTAGTATTAATTGGATACTGTCACTTCTCATTGTTCTGATACTGTTTCAATTTTTGAAGGAACTTGGCAGACAATGATTTCAGTGGACCTATACCTTCATCACTTATCAATAATAAGAAGATAAAATTAGAGTAAGCACTTACGAATTGAACCCCTATTGTTACATCATTCCCTTCATATTCGTTGGGCATTCAGTGAATTGGAAATTGATATGTTTTACACGAATTCTCAATCATTTTCTATGATTGTACAAAGTGTTTCAGGCAATCCAAATCTATGCCATTCGAACAAGGATTGCGCAACTTCCTCATCTTCCTCAGACAGTTCAGGAGTGAGTTCGGATTCAGTTACTGATCAGAAGAAGAAGAAGAAGAGCAACGTAGGAGTGATAGTTGGGACTGTAGTCCCAGTTTTCATTGTCTTCTGGGTTGTGGTGGGGATAATTGTCTACAGCCAACAGAAGAAGAGAGCTGGTAAAAGCACTTATTAGTCATGTTTTACTGCATTTGACATGACTAAATTTTTCTCTGTTTTTTTTTTGTTTCTTGATTCATGCAGCACTAAAGGCCGGCGGTGTCACCCATGGCGCGCCTAACTTCCCAATGCAAGAGAGACCACTCACTGTTCCAAGCGTGCAAGCCTCACCCTTGCCCGGTGACCAAGTCACCGTAGAAATCACGCAACAAATGGGATCGGAGCTCTCCGACCTGATGGAACAGCATGCGCGCGCAGAGGCTGAAGGGAATGTGAACCATGATACACACAATGCCTCATGAGCCAATTCATTTTGTGTGTTTTGTGTGTGTTTTCTGATTGGATTTGGTTTTCATGAAAGATTTGAATGTGATTAATTCTATGTTCAGCAGGTGATTTTTACATGGCTCAACGATCTGCTTAATGCAATCTTTTGAGTCTAGTGGTGTTAGAAAAATATGCAGGGATTTTTAGTTTTAAGTCTTTGTAAACATGTCTATTTAGGGATCGGTTCCTCACTTCTTGATATTTTTTTTTTAATCCACATATTCAACTGCCTATTTGGTTTTTAGTCCTCCGTCAAACGTCCGTCCATACACCGTTAATTTGTGAAATGTGATTTTATTTTTTAGTCCCTATAAACTATGTTATTTAGTGATAAGTCCCTGTAAACTATGTTATTTAGTGATTGGTCCCTGTAAAATATGAAGAAGGGAGGGACTAATCACTAAATAACATAGTTTACAGAGACTTAAAAATAAATCATATTTCACAAATTAACGGTGTATGGACGGACGTTTGACGGAGGGACTAAAAACCAAATAGGCGGTTGAATATGGGGACTAAAAAAGAAATATCAAGAAGTGAGGGACTAATCCCTAAATATACATCTTTACAGGGACTTAAAAATAAAAATCCCAAATATATATCATTAAAGATGCCAATAAAGAAATTATACATGTGAGACATAGTATTTTAGTAAAAATATATATGCAACTATAGAAAAGATGTTTGATTTCAGTATAATAATAATAATAAAACATGTGTGATCTACATTTTAAACTGTAAAAAAACCTTAGATTCAACGTCAATTATGCTCCAACCTAGGATCGTTGGCGGACATTATAGCTTTCCTCGGGATCATAATTTCCTTCTTAGAAATCTTTAATTGATGAACTAGATGATTATTATATTTGATTGAAAGAAGTTTTTGTGCAATTAGTCTCAGGATGATTTATTTATTTTTTCTAATTTTGTTGATCAATGGATTTGTCAGGTTTAAAAATATACATAAAATTTAATTAATAGTATAACAGATGTTTTTGTTAAAGGATGAATTGAGAATGTTAGATTTTAATAAATATTTGAAAATCTGTTCCTCAAAATAAAATATAACAATCTGAAACCTGATTTTTTTTTCAAAAAAATAACAGATATAATTGCATCCAAGAAACAAAGTGTACAATAAAAAATACCCTCGTAATACTTTATCTAAAATGTGGCCAGATGAGCAAGAGCCAATAAAAACAGTATGAAAGGTTTAATAGAAGCTTTAAAATTATACTGTCATCAGAACCATAGAGCTCCCCAGATTCAAACTCCAATAGTTTTGACCTCAACATTGCCCAAAATCAACACTCAGAATCTTTCGCTTAAATTGAACAAAAAAAAACAAAAAATAATGTCACAAACTGCGCTACCAAAATCCTAATTCATGCACCATTCGCACAGGTGGTAATAGGATAACAACTAAATCATTAAAATAGTTTACTTTCTGAAGTGGATGGAATGACAACCCCAATCTAGGCCCCCACAACTTCAGTTTCAGCTTCCACTGGAACATCTTCGGCGGGTCTATCAACTTTGACCCCCACATCCTCGGTCATATCACCATGAACCTAAAAAAACGGCACAAGATAGTTATGAAATCTTATTGAATAAAATATTAAGTATCAAGAAAACATAGGTATTTGATCATTGCGCAGACAAAAAAAAGTTTACAGAATACAATAGTTTCCACAGCAACAGCATATAAATTACAGTTCAGAGAGCAAGTAGTTATAGAAAAAATGTGACAGTAGAAGAAAAAAATTGCGGTGTACCTCCATAAGCTTCCCAAGATCAAATTTTGGTGCCTTCAGGATTTTCACTTTACGGATAAACACATTCTGCAGTGGGTAAATACTAGAGGTTGCCTTCTCAATATCCTTCCCGATAACCTCGGGAATGAACTTCAGCACTAGCTCTTTCAGATCACAAGATGAGGCTTGAGTAACCATTATCTCCATCATTTTGCGGCGAATCTTGGAAAAGAACAGAAATAAGAGAGAATTTAATCACAATAATCACATCAGGTGAATCAAAGATCTGACAAAAAAGAAAAAATACCTGTCTGATCTGGCTAGATTGGGCATAGCAAGTACGCTTGACTTGATTTGGGCGTCTCTTTGTGAAACCAATACAGAACATCCGGAGAGTGTAGTTGTCTGTTGTTTTCACGTCAACATGTGCCTCAATCAGGGTATGCCACTTGCGGACCAATGACCTAAGTTTATCAGTTGTGAAATCCATTCCCTGGGGATGACAGAAGGAGTTGATCACATGACACAAGAGGTGAGAATATCAGAGGTATCACTGAATCAGGCAGATAAGAATGTAAACAAAGTACCCAAAAGTTTGTGAGGACATTCTTTCCTTGCACATCCTCAGCACGGAGTCTGATCTTCCTGTAAGCCTGATCTTCATCATTCTGGAGGTCAGCCAAAGAAACCTCAAAGACCCTGTGCTTCAGGCCTTCAGAAGCAATCTGAAAAGGAAGAAGCAGGAAAAAAATCAGTATTCATGGAATGAAATTACATATCAATGGGCATGCTGGCATTAGAATTTTAAATATCCTTTTAAACTTCCAGGTAATTAAAATTTTAATAGAATGAAAATCCATTGGCATTTTAATTGTCTCAAAAGAAACAGTAAATTGGAATTATAAAATTTGAAAAAAAAAAAAAAAACAGGGAAACTTTAATAGGAAATCCCAAACAAGGAATAAAGGGTCAAAAAGATTCATAATCTAACATGGAAGTTAAAATCTCATGGAATCTAGTCATGTCCTTCAAACACAGAAATTTTCGTATATCATTATCATCTCTGCTTATTCCCATAACGCAGAGTACTATCACAAGAATACATTATGCAAAGGAAAATGTTGCTTTCAGCCCCATTTGCAGTCCGCACACGTTATGATTTTTTGAAAAAGTATATACTTGGCTAACACAGCACATTCTTTTATTAAAAAAAATGAAATACATACTTATATAAATTGAATGCATATTTCCTTTACTTTTCTCGTAACAAAATACATCTATTGAGATAGTGGAGTATGCAATTTATATATTCCGTTAATGACATAGCGACTGCATACAAGGCTGCAAAATGGACTGTGTATATCAGTGCCCTAATGCAAACACAATTGAAATGGCTGTAGTATATCATAAGGATCATTAGAAAGCAATTCTTCTGCAGCACATTTACAGTTCCAACTACTTTTCCATAAGTGAATACAGACGGCTACTTGATGAGAGGTTTTTTAGATCTTTTAATCAAACTAGAAACCTTTTTCTCTTTCTCAATAAAAACTAGAAGATTTTTTTGATGAATGATAGGATGTCCACCATGCAGAACAAATGCGGGACACGGTGATTCAGACATGGTGACACACAAATTTTTTTAAAAAGAAGACAGCAAAAAATTTAAATAATAATACATATTTTTAAAAATTGTAAATTGTTAGGCTCAGCCCCAATTTCAGTCCACATCCATTTTAATCTTTCTAAAAGTAGTATACCTTCTTTTGTAAGAAAAAAAAAAATACTATATACTGCAACGTATTGTATGGATTCATTTATAGAATGTGTAAAAATATTTCTAATGAGGTATATACCTCATTAGTGAGAGCAGTTTGCTAACGAGATATATGAAGCTGTATAATGGGCTGAGTATAACAAGTCTATCCATACAAAAATATGAGAAGCAACAATAGGTGCAGGTTGATAGCACCACCACTCCCAGAACCCAAACTTTCAACATTCGTTTTCCTATAATATTGGAATTCGGTATAATAAAACATATAGTCAATTAAACACATAAACATCAAACAGAACATAAACCCATAAGCATGTCTAGCAGAAAATTAACCCTATAAAAAAAATGTATACTTTAAGAAAATAATGTCATTGATAAAAGATTGAATTTGAATGTATCACCTATAATAATTAGAAGCACTATCAATAACAAGCAATGTTTACAATTTGTGTGGTAGTAGTGGTTGGTAATAAGCCAGCTTGTCATACAAAACAACCCCATTTATTGATAAAATCATCACTTCATCGGCCATTCTATCATTCACATTCTTCAGATGGAAGCTCAGTAAATTGTTCAAAACCAAGAATAGTTACCCTCCACCATAAGAATCTATCAATGTATCCATCCAATACATAACAATGCATCAGAGCATGATCTACTAGATCTATGGTCAGTGAAAACACATAATTCCTCATTTATTTATATGCATTGTTAAATAAGTGGTGAGATTTGAACTAATGATCTCATAATTGCAAATTCTGTTGTCAACCATTGAGCTATGAATCCAATTCCTCGTTTATTTTTATTCAACTAAATATCAAAGGATTCATTTCAACAGCACTGACACAAAGGTAAACTTGTCATACTGGAACAGGACAAAATCTGCACACAATGTGCTAGTAGTTTTGATTAGAAATGGTCACAATTACACGACCGAATATAAATAAAACATGGAAACCAATTCCTTTCACTTCAATCCAAATAAATGGCAGCGCAACTAAGATCAACAAGCAACAAATGCACAACAAAACATATGCAAACCACAAGATTCCACAGAAGCAAGACGCTTTATTAACCATAATATATGAATAACTAATGCGCATCAGGATCTCAATTGAAACAAATGAAGAACAAAAAGTGACGTAAAAAAATCTTTAAAAGGGTGGACCTTGGTGCCCTGGGTCCTGGTGACCAGGGTTTTGCCGACATTTTTTACGGTAAAGAGTGATGGAGCCTTGATGTCATACCAATCCTTCTTCGAGAACGGATCCACACTGCAACGCATCGTCCCAAAACATAAAAACAGAACAAAAAAAAATACAAAAAAAATAACAGATTTATAAAGAGATCTGGCGTTTCACGTACGTCTTCTTCTTTCCTCCCTTCTTTCCCTTGGAGATCCTCTTGTTCTTCCTGAAAAATAGATAAATAAAACACCGGTGAAGATGAGACAGAGAGAGATGTGAAGAATGGAAGAGACGATGGAGGAGATACGGACCCGACGGCCATGGCTGGGGAGGAGGGGCTCTCTCTGTAGAGCTTGCTCTGATCCGAAAAATTGCCGCAACGAGAGAGGTTGGAGAAGCGTCTAGGGTTTTATGCTTTTATATGGCCGAACTAAACATGATGTTGGTCTGGTATATCTTAGGAACATATTATTTAGGCCATTGGTTGACTGGATACTGCGGTTATGTTGTTGTGGGTCAGGTTAGGCGCCACGTAGGCAAAACAAACACACTTAAAATGTGTATGCATTACAGACCGTATCCGATTGGTCATCTTGAGTTTTACTCGTACTTATATCTAAATTTCATTAATAATTTGAAGAAAAACTACATTTGATAAGGTATGTAACCATTTATTCAAATCTTTTTAAAAATTTATATATTCTCTTAGGTCCTGTTTGATTCGTGTTATTTTTTTATAGATTTACTTTACCAATAATCATTTTATCAGAATCCAGATTCCATCAGACTGTTTAGTTCACTACTGAATTTTTACAAAGAATCATTTTCTAGTGTTTGGTTCACACATGGATTTCTGCATGGAATTTGGTACAAATGTCTAAAATACCCTTATTATTATACATCTACCTGTAAAATTTATTTCTTTATGCATATCACAATTATAGAAAAGGAATAATTTATTTATAAGTATTTAACGAATGCTAATAAATAAAACAATCTATTATATAATTAAACACATAATAATAGTAATTTTTCTAAATTAATTGAATATTATTAATTGAACATCATGAACTCCCTTAAAAAAAAGAGGAGGAAGTGGGTAAAAAAAAAGGAGGCTATTTTATTTTAAAATGGATGTAAATAGTAATTTAATTAATTTATAAATGGTATAATAGTAATTAAATTTAGTATTCCTGGTGGAATTTGAGAATACTACCACAAAGAGTGAGAATCTGATTCTACCATATTTTTTCACATGCATGGATTTTAGTTCTAATAGAGCTCACAATTACCATCAAAATTACCACTAACAAAATACTGGATTTTACACAATTTTCATGTAATCTCACATGGAATCAAATTCCATCCCATATTGACACGAACCAGACAATGCCTTAATTATTCACTCATGCGGTATAAAAAAAAGTTGTCAGAAAATTTTGGATAAAGTTTGGATCGCTCTGGTTTGGGTAAATTTTTTAGTTTCCCTTCATTTGATATGGATTTGTGTCGATGGTTGGAGAGAACTTTATGAGATTTTGCTCAAATTTAAATTAATATGGGTATGGGTAGATGTTCAAATGTAGATACAATTTTAATAGTGCCTACCTATCAACTCTATGTTTATATGTGTCACATGAGATCTCCTTGTGTTGAATCATGGGTGATCTTATGGGAAGCCTCTCATCTCATCTTTCACACCCCTCTAATAAAAAAACAAATGATGACACAGTAGAGTTGGTTGAGGATACGCTCCCCCATCACGTATAAAGTACGTACAGTCCAGCTATACGACTTGAGAATACCTAGTCGTGTTTGGACGTTCTAAGGGCCATATAGCATTTATGCGGTAGACGTTACAAGTGCCACACGTGAGGATGTTATTATACCACGGACATTTCGAGAGTTGGGTGGGGTCATGAGGTAGGCATTCCATTTGTATTCCAAATATTTGAATCCGAAATTATACTTCGTCGTCATTGCTACCATTGTGTTGTAGACATTCTAATAGTCCGTTGGAAACACGTATAAAAAATAAGATTTTGAATAAAGTAGCTTAAACAAACTTAATTCCTGGAAAGCGGATTTTTTTCGCTTTTTAAAAATCAACTTTTTTACACTAAAAACTGAAAATAATTTTTTAATTAAGTCAGTTTTTTAGAATGCGTTTAACAATATTTTTTACTTCTCTGCTTAATTAAAAGCGGAATCGTTTAAAAAAAACAAAACCAAATGGGCCCTAAGTTGTTATATTTATGCTTTTGATTATGTTGTGGACTCTTGAATCCCTTTTAACTTAGCTTACTTGATAATAATTATACTTGAGTTATTTTCCTTGACAGCCCGGTGAACATTTAGCTTTAGTTATTGTACATTCCTATTCCTCTTGCATGATATTTGGGTTTACTTATTAAGCATGTTAAGTACACGTTATTTTAGTCTCCCATTTTACAGAGTGAGTGGCATTGTTGCTGGATGTTTGTCTTGCTGTCTTTTGGTACCATGTTCATGTTGTGGTTGGAATGATGTACAATTTATGATATTTTGTAGAGAATGGTCTAGCAAACTATGTCTATTTTTTTTTTGTGCTTTATATGTATATTTTAATGGACAATCACACATTATATATCATATTAGATGCTTTATTGACTGCTTAAACTTTTATGGATGATAAATTATCTTAATGGATTTTGATGATATACTTTTACTATGATTCAGAATTAATTGGTTGTTAATTATAGCTTATGTTATGGAATGATAATAGATGATTATATATTTTGATTTTGTAAAAAAAAATGAGATAGATGACATAACATGCTGTCTTTTTTAGCACGGGTTATCATATCGATCACAATCCACAGCGTTTTCCTGAGTAAACAAGTTTGAGGACTTTAGTAAGAGAACTCTTACCCAAGGAGATGCAACGATAAGCAATACCTTGGAATTCACTATGGAGGAGTGTATCTTCAACCGTATCTTCATAACCACTCAACAGTCAACCTCGATTGTCGTGAAGAAGACTTCTCAACCCATGCGGGATGAGACTCCAGAAGGGATGCATGCACGACTCCAAGAGGAGGCATCACGGGAGTTTGATTGCTTTATTCATTTCGTTAAATGAGAGATTGAGAAGAAATAGTTATGCTCCCAATTCGAGGTTCCAGAACATGTTTGTCCATGACTAGCAGTCGATGCCACAATTTTTATAAACGTGCATGTTATCCTCTACATGAAGACACATAATGAACTTAACTGCTTGTATGCACTCTCAAACTATAACACGTGTTAAATCCTATATATTATAATACGTGGCCTCACTTTAGTGTGATCCATCATTTGTGATGACATTATCGATGAATGCTTGGCATGCCAGAATTCATCTATAATAGAGGTCACACCCCCAAAATCGAGGTACGAGATTCTTTCTCACATTTTCGCTTCTTAGTCAATTTTTATTTCTACAAAAAAAGAGAGATTTTTTATTTAAGTGTCAGATGGACTTTGACAAGCACCATATTGGTGTCAAGATCACAACTTTCTTCTTCTTTTCTGTCTTGGGCGATCCTTCTGTTGCGACAGTTCCTCCGATGTTCCTCAAAACATCAACTGTTCGCTCTTCAGCACCATAAAAAATCTGTTACCTCAATAACAATGTCTAAAAAGCTTGACCAATAATTCACTCAAATACAAAGCCAAAGAGGAAAAAAAGAACAAAACTTGAGAAACTTTGTGTAAAATCATTAGACAAATGTGAGATTACAAGCAAAAACCTTGTACAAACATATGTATATATATATAAGAGTGAGTGTACATAAGAAAAACTCAGTTTGAATGACACACAAGTCACAGGGAGTTGGACATCGCCTCCCTTCATTCACCCTCCTTCATTCGCCTTCGCTACAAAAGACCGCATGGCTTTGCCTTTGACCCCACCAGTTTTAAAATCCTCTCACTGTTTTACACATTATTATTGTTACTATTTTACTGTTTTTTTTTTTTTTATATCAAAAACCCCCTGGCTAACCCTTCGAATCCAAGATTTACTTTAGCCCCTGTTTGTTTTGAGAATAAACCCTTGAATAACTTCGGATAAAAGATAAAGAGTGTTTGTTTATCCAGATAACCCCTAATAAAGTATGTCATAATAAACTGGTATAAAGTGGTATATAGATTCCAACCAACCCCTGAAATTAAAGTTATCCTAGATTATTCCACTATAAGAATATGTGGGTCCACTGTTATTAACAATTGTCATCACCTCTTATAAATCACCTGTCAAATCAACTATCATTATTTTTTCACCTTTTATAAATCTTTATCCATACCTTATTCACATTTTATCTAAACAACAAAACAATTATTCTTACATTTACTAATGATAATAATTCAAAACACAACTAAATACAAAATCAATTTATCCTTATTTATATTTAGGGATTTTTAGTTTTAAGTCCCCACAAACCATCATATTTAGTGATTGATCCCTCCCTTCTTCGTATTTAGGTTTTAGTCCCCTGATTTAAAGGATAATTCATAGATAGGTCCCTCACAGAGACTAAAAAGTAAATTAAATAATTTATAGATAGATCTTTATCAGGGACTAAAAAAAAATTATTATTTAAATGACTAAAACCTAAATACGAAGAAAGGAGAAATCAATCATTAAATATGATGATTTATGGAAACTTAAAAACTAAAAATCCCTATATATATACTTATGCTTGGATAAATATATACTCACAAATAAAGTCTATCCTCATTTCAAACGAGGGCTTTAAGACATATAAACCATGATCTCTTGTGCTATAGCCAGTGTTTCACATGTATCACTCGCACTATCCATCCAAAACGACCACCTCCCTCCAAAAGCCACCTCCACCTCCACCTCTCGTGTCTCTCTACATTCGCCATGGAAGCTTCTTCAACACCACACAAACCTCCGGAGCCCAACATGGAGCACCTGAAGCAGAGGCTCCTTCGCAAGGGCGTCACCCCGACCCCCAAAATTCTCCATGCCCTCCGCAAGAAAGAACTCCAAAAGTCCATCCGTCGCTCCTCCAAAAACCTCTCCTCCTCCACAACAACCACCACCACCTCTCAAACCCTAGAATCCCCAATCCCCGACGAGGAGGCCCTGTATAGGACCATCTCTCGTGAGTACCGGGTTTTCAATGCGGAGCTCGCGAGGAGGGATCGGATGGTGGGGAAGCCGTGGGAGGGACGATCTGACAGAGATGATGGTCTCAGGAAAAATTTCGCTGGATTGGGCGAGGAGGAGTTCGGTGGGAGAGGTCTTAAAGAGGAGCATTTGAAGGAGCTGCGGGAGATGTTCATCAAACGCATGCTTTTCGATGATGATTTGGAAAGTATTGACGATGGGGAGGAGGGGTTCGGAGGAGTGAAAGGAGTTCCTTTGAAGAGGAGATTTAGCGATGAAGATGCGATTCGGTTTCTTGTTGACAAACTGAGAAGAGCAAACCTCAGCAGGCAAGATTGGAAGTTTTCGAGAATGATGAAGCAGTCAGGGCTGCGATTCACGGAACCTTGTATGCTGAGGATCGTGGAGAGTCTTGGGGAATTTGGGGAGTGGAGGCATGGGTTATCTGTTGTGGAATGGGTTTACGCCGAGAAGGAATATAAGCATAGCCAGAGCAGGTGATTCTTTGGGATTTTTATGACTTCGTTTGTGAGAGATATCTGAAATTGATGATTTGATTGATAAATTAGGATTTCTAGTTTATTTTGTGATTGTTTTTATTGATACATAGAGGATATGTGTGTTTTTCACCCTGAAATCCTTCCTCCCCATTAATATTTCCTTCATTCTAGGTGTTTAAAAAAATGAATCAAAGAAGATATAGGACCTAATTCTTGAGTTGTGACTTGGAAGATTACTGATTATTTTTTGCTGATTCATCCAAATGACCTTCCTCTCTATGAACACCAGTTGGCTGGTTTTGATGTACATTATTATTGCTGAACAATGAAAGAGCACATCTAAGAAGAATATATGAGTGTAGTGCACAATTAGTCTTAGAATTTGTTAACATGCAACAGATTCCTATTTTTTTGTTTGCAGATTATCCAGGATCCGAAAATTTCTTTGTGCTGAACATTTTCTTTCATGTGATTAAGGGAGTTGCATTTACGAACATTAGGCCTGTTTTGCACACCTACTTCAGCCTGTATCTCATGCTTAATTTCCATTTTGATATCTCTTCTCATTTAAATATCTGTGATATTGTCTTCTAATCTTCTTTCTTCTCCATGGAGGCATAAAAAATTTATTTATTTATTTATTTTGAAATCCGTATTTGTCTCCTAAAATTCAGCTTGTAACCAATGATTATAAGAGCACATCTAGGAAGAATGTGATGTACATTTTTCTGGCTTTCTACTTCTAATTGTAATTTTATCTCATAACATGCCCATCTCTGGTAAGACTTTACTGTAGTTCTTTTTTCCTTAAAAGAATGTACCATAAATAAAAAGAAGCCAAATTTGTTGTTCAAAAAACCAATATAATAGCTTTTCCACTATCAGTCCCTCTCCTGGTTTATTGTTAAAAGTCCATCGTAGAGTGAAAGTGCATCATTCATCGATAAGTGTGTGATTTTGTAGGTTTGTATATACAAAGCTCTTAGCTGTTCTTGGGAAAGCAAGGAGGCCTAATGAAGCTCTCCAAGTTTATAATAAAATGCGAGTAATGACTTTTGATTTTTTTTCGCATATTCAAATATCACAAATTTTTTGTTCTATTCTGGATTTTCCAGTGTTTGAGTGGTTTCTTCTTGTTCAATGAATGTTCAGGAAGACTGCCAGATATATCCTGACATGCCTGCATATCACAGCATTGCTGTCACACTTGGCCAAGCAGGCCTAGTAAAAGAATTATTGAATGTCATTGAGTACATGAAGCAGAAACCTTCGAAAAGGCTCAAGAATATGCGACACAAAAATTGGGATCCATGCTTGGATCCTGATGTAGTTATATATAATGCTGTAAGGAACATTCTTTCATCAGTAGTTTTATTTTGTCATAAAGTTTAATCTATGTTGCAAGGGCTAATTTGCCTGCTTTATCTAAAACATCTTTCCAGTTGCTGAATGCTTGCATTCCATCTCAGCAATGGAAAGGAGTATCTTGGGTGCTCAAACAGATGAGGCATAGTGGTGTGAAACCTACTGAAACAACTTATGGACTCGCCATGGAGGTAATCCCTATATTATATATCTTGATATGCATTACTATGAAATTTTTTCCTAGAACTGGAACCTATCTCTGTTGTTTTTTTTGGCCTTTTCAGAATCAATAGTTTTGGACCATAACATGTTTTAGAGGTTTATATGGGCATACTGATACATAATGAGCTATAAGTTAATAGTAATTTATTTGGTAACGTAGGTGCTAGATGGAAATGTCTCAATTTTGTCATCCGAGTAATATCCTACTATGGGCATATGTTGTTTTGGTTCTCAGTATTCCTTGCTTGTCTAATATTTATGCAACCATTCCCTTTCTTTTTTTTGCCATGGTATATGCATTTCTTTTTTCAATATTCGTTGATGTTGATGTTCAAAAAAAATATTCGTTGATGTTTGTTATTCAGCCGATGTGCATCACTTAACGGAGCAAGTTTCATATGAAGTTTCTCTCACACTTCTTTTAGAGTCGTAATGATGCTACTTCACTACTAATGAAATTCCAACTTAGTTGTTCAATCCCTAGGAACCAAGTAAAAAAAGAAGAGACTAAAAAAGAGAAGGAAAGACTCAATGTATGAGGATTTCATTTCCAACATGTAATCAATCTATAATTTTGTTGGGAGTTGAAAGATTCTCCCAAAGAAAACTAAAAGATTACAATTATAAATTTGTAAATGCCTTATCTTTGATAAAAACGAAGCATAAATTGATAAAACACTTATTATTCTCGAGTGTTTTATATATGCGACAAAGTCAATTAATGCCACCTGAGAAGTTTCTAGAAGATTTTGGTTGTTACAAAATTGATTGTTAGCGGTCGCCCAACTGTTCGAAGAATCTCAATTCCCCTCTAACATATCACCCTCACGAACTCCATTCATTTTTTTTAAAAAATTGATCTTATCAAATAATCTAAATATCCCTTTTGTATATGGAGATCCCTCATCTCCATTTTGTTTGAGGGATGTCATTTTTAATATGAAATTCCTCTTACAAAAAAGCAAACAATCTAAATATCCTAAATAATCTCCTTAAATTGCAAGTTTTAGTTGTAATTAAATATCAAAATTCGAATTCGGAAGTCTTGTTCAAACCTAAAGCGAAATACAAATCTAAAACAAAATATAGATATAAATTCAAGTAGGGCATCTGATGTTATTGATGATGCTTATTGACTATTATTATCTTTCACTTCTTCCATAATATGTTTGCCGCTTGTGCTAAAATGTCTTCAAGTGACAACTCTTTTCCCAAGAGCATCCTATGAGCATCCTGTGATGTTTTTCGGATGCTCCGCCTCTCTTGTTGCTCATCATCTTACGGTGAGACCATTTTTTGAGGGCCGGGATAATGTTTCTGCTCCTGTTTTGTTCATCTTGCAGTAATTCCTGCATGATCTATGATTCTCCCCACAGAACCTTTCTAATATGGATAGATTCCTTGCTGACTCCATACTGGGTTTGACGTTGCTCACCTCATAATAAGCTTATGCAGTGATGCTGCTCTGAAGCGTATTCAATATTAGTTTTATCCATTCTCCATTAAAGCTTTTGTATGCTCTATCCTACCTTTTTGTTCATTTTTTGGTTGCTTTGAAAAGCTTTACATGCATTATCATGGTTTTAATGTGTGGCAAGTTTAGAGTTTACACTTATCTTCAAGTAATTTGTTGTTGTCAATTTGCATCAGTATTAATCTTACAAGATATGTCTCTTTAAAAGGTAATGTTAAAATCTGCAAAGTATGATCTGGTCCACAAGTTCTTTGGAAAAATGAGAAGAAGTGGGCTAGCTCTTAAGGCACTCACCTACAAAGGTCAGTGGTAGAATATTTCAGCTATAAATTTTTGACCAACATTTGTATTTGTCACTCTTTGAAAACTTCAAGGCTTCGTTTTGTTCCAAACATTGGCAGTCGTTGTTAGAGCCTTTTGGGAAGAGGGTAAAGTTGATGAAGCTGTACAAACAGTCAGGAACATGGAAGAGAGGGGAGTGGTTGGATCAGCCAGTTTGTATTATGAATTAGCATGTTGCCTTTGCAATAAGGGGAGGTGGCAGGAGGCTATGCTTGAGGTACGGTAATCATTACATTTCTTTAATATCACCATGATGATTTTGTCTCGCTTAATGTTCACATCTTCCCCTTTCTGTTAATTTTCCCTTGCTTTTATGAATGGTGCATTTGGTAATATTTTTCCCATCCTTTGCTACTGTCATGCATGAGCTTAGATTTATTTGTGGTAGTATGTGTGTATTATTTGCAAAATAAAATGGGATATACAAAAATGTTACAGTGTCATCTTACAATGCAATCTCATTTCTGCTCGGCCAATCTTTTCAATGAAAGAGGGAAGTCCAACAGAAGACTGCTGGGCTGCATCCATTCACTCAGAAGAGTCAGTTAATAGGAAGTAATCAAGTTTCCATTAATGACACTGACATGCATATAATAGCAGAGGAAAGAAGGTGAACAAAAGGAGCTAATCTCTGTGTTGTCTCTCAAAAATTTTCCTTTGCTTGTCCTTGTTGGTCGCCTCAGCCATCTCAGGCCATAGATGATACTGCGTTACTATCATGGTTCCCATTGTCACATTTCTGATCGCCAGCATATCGGCAGGTTGTTAGGCTTCCCTATAAATGTGGTTGATAGTCCATTGAGACAGTTGTTGCAAATGTTCCATTGTTTTTAAAAATTGCCTCTTGTCTTAGTTTCCACAGTTGAAATGCGATTTGGATTCTAGTTATAATCACTTATCTATGGTAAATTTTCCTTGGAAAGGCATTGATCATCTCCTAAGAAATAAAAGAAGAAAACTCCACAAGGCATTGCCAGTTAATGAGCCAAAATTAACAGACTGTAAAACAATTATCATGTCCACCAGCATTGTTTATTTTGGAAGTAATTTTGATCAATCACAAACTCTTCAGTGATTAGGAAATCATGATTTTTGACGTCTACAGGTTGAGAAGCTGAAAAGGCTTCCTCTCACCAAGCCATTGGAGGTAACTTTCACAGGCATGATTCAATCATGCCTAGATGGTGGGTATGTTCATGATTGCCTATCAATTTTTGAGCTCATGAAAGACTACTGTACCCCCAACATTGGAACTGTAAATTTGATGCTAAAAATCTATGGTCGCGTCGACATGTTTGCTAAGGCTAAAGATTTGTTTGAAGCTACCAAAATGGCCAGCTTGTGTTCCAAACCCTCTCATACTGGCATCGCTTCCTTAACTACAGATGTATATACTTACAGCTCCATGCTTGAGGCATCTGCTAATGCACATCAGTGGGAATACTTTGAGTATGTTTACAAGGAGATGTCTCTCTGCAATTATCAGTTAGATCAGCATAAGCATGCAAGGCTACTTGTTGAAGCATCTCGGGCAGGAAAGGTAATTGTTGTTTGCTTTTGTTTTATTTTTAGTTATTTTAGCAGTAAATAAAAAAAATTATTTACTCTTCTTCGAGTTTTTTCTAATCTATTTATACGTATTGAGGATGTTAGCACTGAAGCTGTCCTAGTTGGTGTGAGGCATCCAATAACAAAGCAAAGTTCCATGACTAATCCAGTCATTAAGTGTCATGAAATAGCAAGAGAGAGAAACTTTATCTGATCTCTTTTTTTTTTCTGTATTAATCACAGTGGCATTTGCTGGAGCATGCGTTTGATACAGTTCTGGATGCGGGAGATATCCCTAACCTGTCTTTGTTTACTGAAATGATATGCCAAGCTATCTTTCGGCAAAATTATGAGAAAGTGTTTTCTCTAATGAAGTACATGATCCACACGCCACTGCAAATTAGTGAAAAGCAGTGGATGGACGTTTTCAGGAAAAGCGGGGATAGGATAGGGAATGATGAATTGAAAAAGATGTTGCACTGCCTTGAAAACAGTGGCATCACTTCAGAACCCCCTGTCTGTGGTCTATTAAATTCTTTGCAATTGCTCTGTACGTCAAGCTCCAACGGAGACGACCTTAGCAATGTTGGCCTCCTTGATGGGGAAGTAAAGACTTCAAGAGAAAAAACACGACGTTGTCTCCCAGGTATGACTCTCAGTGATGGTGTCATCAGAGATGAATCTATAGACAACAAATGCAATGTATTTTCAGGCTATCACACTGATGACGAAGACTTCATTAGTTCACATGTTGACAGTGAGGGCAAAACCTTTAGCCTATTTGACAACTTGGAAAAGTCATCCGAGATGGTGTCTGGAACAACACCTGTGGTTAGCGTTAGCCAAGGAGATGATCACACTATCCTGCAACGTGACTCACAAATTTCTGTTGATACAGAATTTGACTCGAGGATCGAATATGTTGGGGAGTCGATTGGATCTGGTTTACCATCAGCTTCTGAGATATTGCAGAGATGGAGGGAAAGCATGGAAGGAGGCACCGGCCCATACCATCTTTGATCTTTTTACCAGCTTCATCAGCTTATAAGAGCATTAACCATTTGGTCCACTTGCTATTGTCATAGTTGATTATTTATAATGTGTAATGTAATGTATCAACTGTTCCACTTATGTTGTCTATAGAGCATTATATCTTGCCCGGCCCTGAGACGTGTACATAGGCCATTCTGTTCATGAAATATTATAAGGTGCAAGCCTTATGTTGAACTTTGGTGTCCAATTTATCAAACTATCAAATAAATATATACAATGTTTTACAGTTGTATACATTAGTTGAGCCACTCAGTTAGCAAGTTCTTCCTAGGAATGACAGGATGTTCATTATCGCCTTCCCTTCCTTTTGCCATTTGAAGGGTTCATTTTGGGGAGTCAATCCCACTACCTCAAACACTAAACACTAAATAACTGGAAATAGTTTTAATTTTAATATATGTGGCCGAGTTGTCCTGTGTTTTACCGCGGGGTTGTGCCCGACAGGATGTGGTTGGCTACGAAACAACAGTAACAATACAATCTTTTCGGGTCGATTCGCTTTACCCCGTCTCAGTCGTCTCTCTCTGCTCTGTCTGCTGTCCTAAGCATGAGCCCCTCCGCCTCCAACGCTTCCCGACCGTTGGATTCCCTCCTCCCTACCGAAACCCTAGATCTGACGAACGGTCTCTCCCTCACCCCGCAGCGCCTGAAGCTCCTCCTCACCGTCTTCCGCTCTGACCCTTCTGTCAAACCACTGGACGAGTGGCAACTCAAACGCTCCCTCCTCGACTTCCTCCACGATTCCCTCTCCCTCTCCGTCCCCGAGGACGACCTCGACCTCCGAAGGTGCGGGGACCTCAAGAAACACAAGAGGGAAGACCCAGTCGCATCCGGAACGCTCTACGTCCGCGATCTAGGGTTTTTGAAGCGCAAAAGGGGAAGGGAAGAGGACTGGGAGAGTGTGTGGGGAAGGTTCAAGGAATGGAAAGTCTCTGTCGTGGATCGGATGGACGGGATCAATCTGAACCTTGAGGGCTTGAAGTTCCGTCTGAGTGTAGCAGCCCCGCCGTTTGATGATTTCGATGTGATGAAGAGATCATGGGAGGAGTTCTATGCATTCTCCAATGGCAATAGAAGTAGGCTCTGAATCTTGATTAATTAGGGTTTGTTTTTTATTTTCAAGGGTTCTTTTTGGTTTGTGTTAGCAAGCATGGTTTTGTTTGCTTGTCAGGGGTTCATAATACGAGGGGAGGGCCGAGAAGGCCAGACACGATTGTGGTACAAGGGGTCCCTACGCGGTGGTTTGCAGAACCAAGGGTGTCATCGTCCAAGGCTTCTTTGCTGGTCACACACACTATATTCTCTGTGTTTGGCAAGATAAGGTACTTCTCTTTTAATAAATTTTTTACTGTGGCATCGACTGTTTGGGTTAGTTTGTCAATGTGATAACATTTTGAGGATAAGTTGTCTTAATCTTAGATAAAAAAATCACTTGTACTTATTCATGTGTCAAAATCTGGACAAGAAGAAGGGAAAATGTTATTCTTGTCTTTAAGTGGAAAAAAAAGAAAAAAAAAAGAATGAGCGGTGAGAGCGGAGTTATGTGGTGGGAGTGGCAGGTGGCTAGGAGGGAACGAAAGAGGTGGGGCTTGTGTTGGAAGCATTGGCCATTCTCCTTCCTCAGGAGGGGTGAATGTTCCGATTGGGGGATAGATGGTTGTTGGCAAGAAGAGGAAGTGGGGGATTGAGGACAGAAGGGGTGGATATTCCTTGGGCCTCAAGGTGGCAAAGAAAGGCAAGTTCTTCCGTTGCCTTGGGTGGTGACACATGGCTAAGGATTGCAGAGACCCACCAAAGTGTTAAAAGTGCGGAGTTGTGGGCCACCGAAGTGGAGGTGGGGAAGAGGGTGTGGGCAGGTGGTTCTGGGCCTCTTAGGCCCCAAATGGACGGTCCATACCCTGACGGTTTGATGCCTTTGGTGGTTGACATTGAATGGTCTCTGAAGTTGGCTGGCGGGGAAGATTTGTTTAGACACTGTCTTCTGATGGTGTGGCAAGGGTCCAGGGAGGTTCAATGGACGGAGGTTGAAAAGGTGATCCAGAGGAGGTGGAAGGTCGGCCAGGGTATGGTGAGTTGGTCGCTGGGTCCAAGGTCCGTATTCTTGCGGCTTCCTAGCCCTAGGCGCAAAGACATCCTGCTTGGGGAGGCTTCGCTGCACCTCCCATTTCAGATGGTGAAATTCATCCCGTGTGAATGTGGTATTGGGGGATTGAAGGAGGGGGTATGAGGGTGGATGTCCTCCTTAAGGGAATTTTTCTTTTGTGGAGGACATCGGAGGTGATTCGGAAGGTTGTTAGTGGTTTGGTCACCTTGTTGAGGTGTCAGAGGTGGAGGTGGATTGGGAGGAATTGCTGGTGGTCAAGGCTGGGGTGTGGGTTAAAATGGGCGAGGTTGTGCCGCAGGAGGTGTTGGTGAGGCTGGATGGATGGAGAGTATATATATATTTTTTTAAAGATATAGAAACTTTTATTAACTAAAAGCCCCTGAACAAGAGGAGACGAGGGATCTCCAAATAAAAGTACAAGAAAAGAAATTCGGAAAGGAACATATTCCTAATCGAAAAAATACAAAAAGGCGTTGTTGTTTTAATAGAAATGGTGGACAAGGGGTTAGCGCTGTCCCATGCAGAGGTGCTGCTGGGGGTGGGAGAGAAGGGTTGGCTGGAGGATTGTGGAGGATTTTGGGTTGATCGGGTCTCAGGGTGGTGGGGGAAAGTTCAGAAGAGGATTTATACAAGTACATGATAATTCAACTCGTACAAGTACTCGGTAATTCAACTTGTATGAGTACACGATAATTGCTTCTATTATATTCCACCAAATTATTTTTTAAAACCGTTGCATCATGAGTTATAGTTATGAAATGTTTCTATGATCTTTTGTTCGTGATATTATTTCTCTTCCCCATCAACAAACCTTTTAATTACCTCCATGATTTTACACTTAAGAGACAAAAGTCGGGTACAAACCATCTTCTCCTTTTCGAGGGTATTTATTGAGAGTTGTTTTTCTAATTGTAAAACTTACACCTACGTTGCAACATGCTTCATGGAGTTCAGTAGTTCATTATATATGCTTTGAAGATGTCTTGTCCTTACTGGTGAACTCAATCTTCCTGCTCTCATCGGCTTTGTCTGTTTATTTGCCTAACTGCTCATACATTTTGAATCTTGACACCTGCAATTCTACCCCAATTAGGAAACTGAATGTTGCTGCAGACGATGATCTAGGTAAGACAATAGAGGGAGGCATAGTCTCTGGTCTTCAGTCTAAGGTCTGGGTTCAATTTGAGAAATATGAGGACTTCTGTAATGCACTGAAGTTGTTATGTGGACGTTCTATGCAGAAGGTGAGATATTTTCATTCCCAGCATACACTCTCCTCTTCACTAGTATATTTATAAAAATTAAGGTACTTTGATTTCTTTTTTACATTGAAAATCTCTGGAACCTGTCATCAGGCTAGTAAAATTTGTCAGCCACTTGTTTGCTGGCCTTTTTTTGCTTCAAAATTCTCATATTGCTTTGCGCCATTGTCAAATTAGACCCAAAGAAATGCTATCTCTTTTGGATATAAGAGTTGCAGAGATGGGAAAACAGGTTTACTGAGATTATTTTTCCCTTAAAAATTGTCATTGTAGGTCAAATTAACCTAGTACTGAATCACTGGCCATGACTAACATATACATGAGGTTTGATTCAAAAGTCAAAAATCTGTATTGGTTAATTTTCCATTTTTATTCCTGTATCATTTTTGCTTTATGTTCAATTCTTTTTTCCTAGCTAGGAAAGGAATGAGCCAATTTGTGTGTTAACTAATTTCTTGAGTGCATGAGCAGCAAGGGTCCCGACTTAAAGCAGACTATGAAGTAACTTGGGATAAAGATGATGTTTTCCGGAGCACACAACAAATTCCCCCAAGGATTCATGTACAAGAAAGGCTTGGTCCAAGACATGAAGATAGAGGGCAAACTCAGGTGGAAGCTCCAAGAGTTAAATCACAGATTACAAGCGGTAATAATGATAGAGTCGGTCCTAAAAGATGGAGGGTAGGTTTTCTCTGGTTTTAGTTCTGTAATTTATTAGAAAATTAGTTTCATAATTTGATCATTTTCTCAAATGTAAGTAGCTTAACAATCCAATTTCGAATGCTTGCAGGATTAGAGGGCGAGCTTAAACTGCCAACAAGACTTCGCAGTATATAGCATGCTTGTTCAGAGAGATTTGAATTATAGGTATGATGAAACTGTGGCTGTATATTGTTGTATTTTTCTTTGGATACTGGTGATATCTCTAGATTTATTAAAGTCAAGAAAATAGCAAATTATGTTGGGCTTGATAAGTTTCTTCTTTTCTCTTCTTTCATGAAATGAAAAGATTCAACTCTTAGGAGAAATAACCCAATACGGAATGTGGGCATTTACCATTGCATTGCCATATCTAGGCTGTAAATGAAAAAATTATTTAAACAATGTTTGATGTTCTGCCTGTGTGAATTCATTCTGAAAAGAAGTAAAATGTAATAAAGAATAATCCCAATGGTTTTGTTGATAATCTTCAAGCGTTGAATATTACAATGCAACTTGGGAGATGAAAAGTGATCGCCTTTATTGAAGTTCCCATTTGCGGGTAATTGGCCATACCAGTGGTTCCACATGATTATATGAAGAGCTGGCTGGTCCTTGTTCTGCATTTCTTTCTTTCTTTCTTTTTATTTTCATGTTTTGGATCAGTCAAATTCAGAATTTCTGCTGTTCTTTTAAGATGCCATCTTTCTAGAGCAGGTCTCTTGATTAGCTTCATTAGTACCCACCATTATTGCTTTCCTTTGTCAGGCTACTTCCATGTCCTATCATATGTCCCTGCAGAGAATCCTGCAGTATCCATCTTGAGTTCATAGTCAACTCATTAGATATTGTGTGTTGTCCGTTGCATTTTTTTTCTCTCTGTAGCCATCTCTGTGAAGCTTGGTCGTGAGGGTTTTTGATACGCACCATCTTGAAAACGTTGTGCTAGAGAAACATCTGATAGTGATAGGAAGTTGGATATTGGAAAATGATTTGCCCAACCCTGTGAGCCATACCGTCTTCTGTTTTTTTTTTCTTTAAATATACACTCATCCATTGATTAAAAACGGTACACAGATGCATTAATGTAATTTTTTTTTTAAATAATATTTTTTTAATTTCTATACACTGATATTGATATCACTTTTGATATTGATATCTGTACAAACGTGTATCAGCGCTATTAGATTGATCAAATTTTATGTTGACTTGGTCTTGTTTTTCCTGAGAAAAAGGAGTGTTTGACTGTCATATGGACCCCCCTTAAACCTGAATTTTTGAGATAAAGTGGGTGCCTGCAAAGGATTTGTTAGATGTCAATAATAAACGGTTTGTTGAAAAAAGTAAAGGGAATCAGTTCTAGACTTGCAGTATGCAAATCTTTTGATTTTTTTTTCAATTAAGTACTTAACTAATGAAGCATATTTGTTAAAATTAAAATGAATTATATACTCGTATGAATTGAATGTATTTATTTTTATATTTTTGTATAATGACATATATTACGATAGTGGAGTACATATTACATTATGATTTTTCATATATTACTTGTGGCGACTACAAATACAGTCAAATCCGAATATATAAATGTAGCAGACTCATGTTTTGAATGATTTTAAGATGCTACATTCGGTTTGCTGCAACAAATCCTTTATTATTCTCCATTGAGTCGTGGGAGGTGGTTGTGGATCTGAATATGTTTAATTACGCTTTCTCTTTACTGTATCATAGCTCATTTAAAATTATTAAATACACACTCTCCGCGCACCACATTTTCTTTCAACTGTATTCACTTAACTCCTTTACCACACGCTTTTACGCGCGATAGGGTGAGTTCCCTTGGAATGACATCAGCTGATCCGTAATTGACGTGGTTTATTACTTCAAAATAATTTTCTTGTGCGGATTAGGTCTAGAATAATTTAAATTAATCTGCTTATTACTTCAACATCGCCAAATTTATTAGCCAAAAGAGATAAGCATGGTTTGGATAAAAAAATCAAATTATTATAAGATTTTTTTTTTTACTGTTTGAAAACTTTTTTCGAACTTAAGAAATAATTTTACAACGTGGATGGTTCGAAGTGTTTTGAATGGATCGTTTAAAGAACATATCGATGACAAAAAAAAATATTATGTTAGAATTTTAAATAATATAAAAGAAGTCATAAGTGTGCTTGTAAATATTTTATGAATTAAGGTTTAGAATAATCAAGAGCTCCGAGACGCGGTGGATGCAACCATTCACTGGATCCCTTCCTTTTGAAGAAATGTGGGCCGTTGGAAGAGACCTTGTCCCTTAGACGTTTGGAGATCTCGAGAGTAATCGACATCGTTCGCTTGATTGTTATCTTGATGGTCGTGTGGGCGATTTGTCGGACACACAACGATGCAATTTTTAAAATAAAGATTGAAATTGAGATCGAAAAATGATTGTACGTAATATTATCTTTGTTCCAGTGGGTCGTCCGGCTGGGTCGATCTGCTTGCAGGAGCATCTTCAGCTTCTGGTAGCTCATTAGGTCGGGCCGGCCCGGCCCGTTTCATGTAACCGTGCCGTGCCGGCACGGCACGGTCCGCAGGAGGGCGGCCCAGCACGGCCCTCCGTGCCAGCCCGGCGGGTCACCGTGCCGTGCCGTGCTAGCCCGGCGGGCCAACGGGCCGGGCCCATTGACGGGCCAACGGGCCGGCCCATAAAAATGTCCATTTTTTTAAAATTTTTTAAGTTTAATATTTAATTCCATGTTTAATTTACTAGTTCCTTTAAATTAAAAAAATTAAAAAAATATACATAAGTCATTTATAAAAATTGAAAACTAAAAAGAATTAAGAATACAAATACTTATTTTATTGAATATTGAATTTCTTTGAGTACATGAACAATATTTAAATAAATGATAAAATGAATAAAAAATACACAAATAGTACATTGATGAATAAAAATAAATTATACAATTCTTAAAAAATACATTGACAAATACAAAAAATTAAAAAGTGAGTAATAATTGCATCACTATAGTTTTTAATACATCCCAACTAGGTTGGCACCTATTAAAACTATCAATCACTTGCAACTCACCTTTCAAAAAATTAAAAAAATACAACAATGAGAAGATTTATATGTGAAATCTTCATTGATCATCATCTATGTTGAATTTTGTAAAATCCACCTCAAGACTATCTACAAATTCTTGATTTCTTTCATCAGCATCACTCCAATCCTTCAGACAAATAAGAGCTTCCAGTGAACTTGCTGCCAACCTGGTCCTCCTCTCAGATAATATTCTCCCACTTGTACTAAAAGAAGATTCTGAAGCCACTGTAGACACTGGAGGAGTTAGTAAATCTCTTGCCATTATAGAAAGCACAGGAAATGTCACTTCATGTGCTTTCCACCATTGCAAGAGATCAAAATTTTCCATCTCCTTTTCAGTTAAAAGAGACTTCCAATCATTTTCTAAATATTTAAACAGTTCATTAAGATGAGAACTACCACTACTAGAATCATGTGAAGTGTGTGAACTTTGTGAAACAAAATCAAAGAAATAATCTTTTTTCTTACCTTTGCCTAATAAACTAATAGATGAAGTGGAGGATGATGCTCTAGTTCTATTTGCATATTTATTTTCATATTTTTTATACATTTCAGTTAAAGCAAATTCTACATCTTCACCACTTATAACCATTGGAAATCTAACATTATCACTTATTCTTGAAATTATAGTTTTAACAGTATCTAATTTAATAGTAATATCCATTACAGCAGCTAAACAAAAAAGCATAGGAATATCTTCAAAATATTTTTTAAATTTTTGTTCCATCAAGAAAATAGATTCTTGAAGTATACTATAATCTCTATATTCTTTAAATGCACAAGAAATATTAAATAATTGTCTAAGTATAAGATTTGATGTAGGATAATAAACACCTGAACAAGCAATAGAAGCATCATAAAAAATACTTAAAAATTGCACAAAAACTTTTGAAATTTGCCAATCAATAGGAGAAATTTCAACACGATTGTTAAACATTTCATTAAATTCAGTAATCAAATTTTCATAACCCTCACAACTTTGCAACATTATATATGTAGAATTCCAACGAACATGCATATCAAGAGGAAATTTTCTAGGGGGAATATTGCGTGTCGCACAAAAATCACCAAATGCTTGTACTCTAGAAGGTGTACAAGTAATAAATTTTAATGCTAATCTAATATTTACTAATGATTCTTCAATATGAGTTAATCCATCTTGCACAATTAAATTAATAATATGACATACACATTTACAATCATAAAATTCAAAATCATAAGGTAAACCCAAAGAAGATTTAAATTTTAAAATAGCACTAACATTATTACTAGCATTATCAAAAGTTATGGATAAAATTTTTTCAGTTATATTATATTCTCTAAAAATATCCATTATTGCTTGATAAATTACTGTGCCGGTGTGTGGAAATGTAAGTGGACGAAAAGCTAACATTCTTTTATTTAACATCCAATGAGAATCAATATAATGTGAAGTAACACAAATATAGGCTAAATCATTCCTACCGGACCATAAATCAGATGTGCATGAAATTTTTTGAATGTTCATGAATGATTGAATTAAATGATTTTTCATTTCATTGTAAACTCTAATTATATCTGATCTAATAGTATTTCTAGAAACAGCTCTATATTGTGGATTAACGTACCTTTTTTGAAAACGTTCAAATCTTTTACTTTCAGCAAATGTAAATGGTTGTTCATCAGATGCTATATATACAGATAAACCTTCTCTCATACTAGATTGATTATAAGAGAATGTAGACATTGTACCTTCAGTACTACCTGTTTGACCGAAACTCCCAATCTGAGACTGCGTACCGGGATTCAGTTGTTGTTGATGCCTTTTCAGACATGATTCAGCATGTCTCTTGAGATGTCCGGTACCACCCGCGCTTGCACAACTAAAATTTTTGTTACAATATTTACAAACAGCTCTATCTTCCATTCTACCTTGGTATTTAATATTCTGTATTGTGTAGTGCTCCCAAACTTCAGACTTCCTACTTCTTTTAGAGGGTTTTTTTTGTTTTCCAGTTGGGGGGTGACTAGATGATGCACCAACATCACCTCCAACTGATTCATGGGGGGTTTGGGATTGGTCTTGGGGAAATCATGTAGTAGGTTATCTATATTTCAAATTCATCATCAGTGTGTGAATATTCTATGTTTGGGTTGGCCATTTGAAATTTAAAAAGTAAAAATTTAAAATTTGAAATTTGAATTTAAAATTTAAAATTTGAATTTAAAATTCTTCTATTTGAATAGTTAAAATTTGAAATTTAAAATACACTTTGGTTTTGAAATATGGAATTAATTTGAATTTAAAACTTGAAATACACTTTGTAAAACTTGAAATTTCAAATGTGTAGAGAGTAGAGACTAGAGATGAAGAGTGTGAGACTAGTAGAGATTAGAGACTAGAGAGAGAGAGAGAGCTTCCCCTAATCTCCTTAGGCTTGGAGAGTTGGAGCCTTGAACCTTCCCACCCTTTGGAGAGAACTTCCCTTGGAAAGAGCCTTGAAGAAATGGAGATTGGAGACAGAGAGAGCTTTCACCACCACTTCAATTTGATTGAAGTTTTCACTTGAAAAGAAAGAGAGCACTTGAACACTTGGAATTCCAACACAAAACTAGAAAATTTTAGAGGAAGAAGAGAGTGTAGTAGTGGAGGAGTAGAGAGATTTGTGATTGAATTGATGAAGAAATGGGTGGATGGGGTGGGGTATTTATAGGTGAAGAATTTTGAGTTCGGGCGGGCCAACGGGCCGTGCCAACGGGCCGGCCCGGCCCGTTGGCCCGCCAACGGCTAGTTAACTAGCCGTTGGCCCAACGGCTAGTTGGACTAGCCGTTGGTGGGGTGGGGCCCACGGCACAAAACGTGCCGCGGGCCTAGCGGGCCGTGCCGTGCCAAAAACGGCCCGCGGGCCGGGGGTCAGGCCCAGCCCGCGTCGCCACCCAAACGGGCCGGCCCACGGCACGGCCCGTGCCGTGCCGTGCCGGCACGGGCCCTTAACGGGCCGTGCCACGGGCCGGGCCGGGCCGGCCCGCCCGTTTGACACCTCTACTCTCCGCGCACCACATTTTCTTTCAACTGTGTTCACCTAACTCCTTTACCACACGCTTTTACGCGCGATAGGGTGAGTTCCCTTGGAATGACATCAGCTGATCCGTAATTGACGTGGTTTATTACTTCAAAATAATTTTCTTGTGCGGATTAGGTCTAGAATAATTTAAATTAATCTGCTTATTACTTCAGCATCGCCAAATTTATTAGCCAAAAGAGATAAGCATGGTTTGGATAAAAAAATCAAGTAATTATGAGATTTTTTTTTTTACTGTTTGAAAACTTTTTTCGAACTTAAGAAATAATTTTACAACGTGGATGGTTCGAAGTGTTTTGAATGGATCGTTTAAAGAACATATCGATGACAAAAAAAAATATTATGTTAGAATTTTAAATAATATAAAAGAAGTCATAAGTGTGCTTGTAAATATTTTATGAATTAAGGTTTAGAATAATCAAGAGCTCCGAGACGCGGTGGATGCAACCATTCACTGGATCCCTTCCTTTTGAAGAAATGTGGGCCGTTGGAAGAGACCTTGTCCCTTAGACGTTTGGAGATCTCGAGAGTAATCGACATCGTTCGCTTGATTGTTATCTTGATGGTCGTGTGGGCGATTTGTCGGACACACAACGATGCAATTTTTAAAATAAAGATTGAAATTGAGATCGAAAAATGATTGTACGTAATATTATCTTTGTTCCAGTGGATCGTCCGGCTGGATCGATCTGCTTGCAGGAGCATCTCATTAGGTCGGACAGTTTTTTTTTTTTTCACTCAATTTTCATAACCTCGTTGCATCACCAATTCACCATTATATTGCTGGCACACTTTAATTGAAGGAGTGTCATATTCGTGGGAATCGCAACAAATTTGAGTTCAAATTTCAAACACGCGACCCTGCTGTGGTCAGTTATGGTGCCCGATCTCACAGTTTATTAGATTTCAGAAAAATCTACCAAATCATTCCTTCCATCAGCTCTTCTTCTAGAACAAGCACAAGGACGGCATGCTGATGTTATTATATTTAAGAATTTATAATAATAAAAACGCGGCCTAGCTAACCAAATTTCAAGTCTCTTCTTGAAAGGAAACATTAAAAAAAAACCTAAATTATTTAATGGAAAAAATTGGTCAACGATTTAATGTTTAGGAACATAATATTTCTCTGACATCCGGCGATGATGGTGGTGATATGGTTACTTTTGTAAGTAAAAAAATTAAAAAATTAAAAAAAAATTAATTTTCTCATATATGTTTAAAGGTTATTAAAAAAAAATGCCCAATTTCGTGAGAGTTTTTCACATTTGACAGAACAATTCATCAATTGATGTAGTTTTTTTGCCTCCACAGCTCTTGTTTCAATCGACCGTCGTCTCTCGTGTCGATCATCACCGAGTTCCCATAAATCTGACCACCTGTAATTCTCAGATCTCATTAAGTCTGACCATTACAGTGAATTTTTTATTCCGGTGATGTTATTCGTTTAGGTCATCCAAACGTGTTTGAATGTGTTGAACATTATCTTAATGACTGATTTAACTGACACATGATATTATCTAATTCGTCTGGGTTAAAGACCCCTGCAAGTTTTATTTGAATATTTTTATTAACTCATGTGAAATAGGAAAAGATTAAAATTTACTACAGCCACACACAGGTTCAATCTCCCTTTTTTTTTGTTTCTTCCTTATATTTTCCATAACAAGGAAAAAGAGGAAAATGTATAAGTTGAACACTTCAAAATTCAGTAGGTGTGGATGTGCACAAATTGACTTACAACCACCCTCACCAAAATCAATTTACATGTTGATCGATCATTTCAGATGATCAACTACAACCTTGACTCAAAACCAAGACCCCAAACAAAAACAATTTACATGGATGATCTTCTTTTCTTAATAATTTAAAAAACAAAAAGATAATCACAAAAAAAAAAAAAAAAAAAAAGAAAGGGAAGAGACCAATGACCAAGATCCATTACCCTTTCTTCCCTGTTGGATGATTTCGAGGCGAAGCCAATCCGTCGACGGAAGCCATGGCAGCAACCTTCTTAACATCCCCACCAAGCTTCTTCTCACTCAACCTCCTCCCATACTCTTTCTTCCCCATTGAGATCGATCTCCTCTTACTATAGCTCCCTCCACCTCTAATGGAGGGCACCATGTACCACCATATCGAAGTACAGAATATCGCAAATGTCCTCCCCGACATCACCAAGCACAACAATATCAGTATCATCACCACTGGCCAATAATAAGAAAACCTCCACCTCAACATATTCTCAACAATTCCTCCTCTCTCACTCATTGAGAGACTCTTCTTCATAATCTTCTTCTTCTTATTATTATTATCATCCAATGTAACAGGCACCGCCACCATCGATTCTTCGTTCTTTTGGTTTGGAAGACTCGTCGGTATCGGATTAGCGGCCTTCATCAGTAATTCCTCTTGTAATTTCTTATTGGGCTGCGGCGGCGGTGGCGGTGGCTGTCTCACGATGATAGGGACCCATTCTTGGGAGTTGGAGTAGACGAAGCGGATTTCCGGGACGGGGCCTTGCGAGCCGGTCTGCGATACGATCTTCTCCCGCCTCGCTTCGAGCTCGGCTAAGACCTTCTCGAACTTGTCGAGGCCTCGAGCGGAGTACGGGTTCTTGTTGATTTGTTTTCTCCTTGACCCGCCGCCGCCCCTTGGCGTTGATGGCCCCCATAGATCGTCCTCATCCATGTGTGTAAGGCTTGCGCCACCGCAGAACATGATTGAATGTATCATATAATGAAAAGGCAGAGAGAGAGAGAGAGATGAAAGATTGTGATGGCTTTAATTTGGGTTGTGTTGACGGAACATAATTGTACCACCAAGTATTTAAAGGATGGATCTCTCTCTTGGTCTAAACGAAGGATCTCTTGGTCTCTTGCAAAGACTTGATCAAAACTTGGGGAGGAGATGATGGGAAGAAGTCAAATGAATTGATGAGGATATTAATATAAGTGGAGAAGCTTCTATTTGTGTTCCTTTGTTGACTTGTGGAACTTGGGCGGAGAGAGAGGGTGTAATTCCCTGAGATGGCTTGGAGGACCTGCAATGGCGTATATGAAGTTAATTTTGAATTAGTCTTTGATGATACTTATATTAATGTAAAGAAAAAGGGATTTTTAGTTTTAAGTCCCCACAAACCATCATATTTAGTGATCGATCCCTCCCTTCTTCCTATTTAGGTTTTAGTCCCCCAATTTAAAGGATAATTCATGGATAGGTCCCTCACAGGGACTAAAAAGTAAATTAAATAATTTCTGGATAATCCCTCTCAGGAACTAAAAATGAACTATCATTTAAATATGGGGACTAAAACCTAAATATGAAGAAGGGAGGGATCGATCATTAAATATGATGGTCTATAGGGACTTAAAACTAAAATTCCCAAAGAAAAATGATACGAACAGTCCCTGTGCAACTCATCCACATGTAATATTGATTTTTTTTTAATAATTATATTTTTCCGTTGAAATACATTTTGTTATATGAAATAAAATATATACTAAGAATACAATAATGTTTTTTTTTTAATAAATAAATTTTTTTTCGTGCACATACACTACGTAAACTATTCAATTTCGAATTAAGTGGACTCATTTTTAATAAACGTAAAAAAAAATTTAATATAACTAAAGAGGTATATAGAATTGTATTCGAGGTCGAAAAAAAAAAAAAAAAACTATACCTACCAGTCCCCTTATAAATATTGAACTATGGTGTGAAATCAGTCTTAGGGGTGGTAAACGAGCCGCGCTGCTCGAACTCGATTTGGTTGGAACTCATTCTGACTCGTTTGATTAGACAAATGGATCGAACTTAAACAATTTTTTAAAACTTAGTTGTAAATAAATCGAGTCGAGCCCAAATAAAACCACGAGCCTATACGATCTTATTTATTTAAAAGTGTGAAATGCTATCTATTTTTAAATATGATTGTTTAGTGATGATTTTTAAATATGATTATTTATGTTTGACATTTTATCTGTTTAATGCATGTTTTAATTGTTAAACGAGTTTTATTTAGCTAAATTTTTTTTTAACTAAACGAGACTAAACTCAAGCCTTGGTTTGAGCTCGTTTCTAACCCAACTTTAATTGAATTTTTCATAAGTCAAACGACTCAAATTTAAACACAAAATAAAATTCATTCTCGAACTAAAGCCAAGTCTAAATATAAATGAGCCGGCTCGCTCATCACCCACTCATTCCATGTGAGTGCTGTCGTCTATCGAAAGGGAAAGGTTGGAAATGTTTGTGTTCCGTGGGTTTAATTAAGTAGCCTTTTAAATTGCATCTGAGGCACCAGCATCGCAGCACGTCACCGTTGCAACGTCTGATCAGTAGAATGTAACTGAACAGCGCACAAGATGCAATATGAGCGGTCCTGATTTCTTCTGATGGTATTTCCATCAAAATCAGAAAGAAATTGTGGCTCGAATTTTGTGCATATATACGATGTTATCACTGTCACGTGCCCGACCTAGAGAGAAATAAATGACATGCTCGCGTCAGCTTGTCATGGGTCTGCCATTGTTAGTTTAGCTTGGGGAAGAGATAAATGTGGGACCATCTTCTAGATTTGAACCATAGTTCTAGATGTGAACCATAGTTTTCAAATTTTTGGCCACCTCATCTCTCAAAGAGTGTGAATTTAGACATTGGGGGAGGTATGAGGAAATTTTGTGTCATGAATAGTATCTATATGTTGACATTAGGAAAATCGTCCATCTAGTGCATTGAGGATTAGGTAATAGGCACTGAAGATTCTTAAATGAAAGTCAATTAATAAACTATGGTCCGATCGTGAGGGAGCCAAAAAAATTATCTTAGAGGGGTGGGTGTGCTTAATTGTAATCTTTAAGAACATTCTAACCATTACCAATGATTGTAAGGTAAAAACAATATTACAGTGAAAAAATAATCAGATGATATATATTCTTTTTTAAAAGAAAATTTCATTAAACATAAAAAAAAAGAGAAATTTTGTAGGACCATCTTCTAGATTTGAACCGTATTTTTCAAATCTTTGGCCACCTCATCATCTCTCGGAGTGTGAATTTAGACATTGGGGGAGGTATGAGAAAATTTTGTGTCATGAATAGTATCTGGTCTTTTATAACTAAATGTTGACATTAGGAAAATCGTCCATCTAGTGCATTGAGGATTAGGTAATAGGCACTGAAGATTCTTAAATGAAAGTCAATTAATAAACTATGGTCCGATCGTGAGGGAGCCAAAAAAATTATCTTAGAGGGGTGGGTGTGCTTAATTGTAATCTTTAAGAACATTCTAACCATTACCAATGATTGTAAGGTAAAAACAATATTACAGTGAAAAAATAATCAGATGATATATATTCTTTTTTAAAAGAAAATTTCATTAAACATAAAAAAAAAGAGAAATTTTGTAGGACCATCTTCTAGATTTGAACCGTATTTTTCAAATCTTTGGCCACCTCATCATCTCTCGGAGTGTGAATTTAGACATTGGGGGAGGTATGAGAAAATTTTGTGTCATGAATAGTATCTGGTCTTTTATAACTAAATGTTTGACATTAGGGAAATTGTCCATTAGTGCCTTGAGGATTAGGTAATAGGCACTGAAGATCTTCCAATGAAAGTCAATTAGCAAACTATGGTCCCATGGATTGTGAGGGAGCCAGAAAATTATCATTATCTTAGAGGGGTGTGCTTAATTGTATTCTTTAAAAAAATTCTGACCATTACCGGTGATTGTAAGGTGAAAACAATATTACAGTGAAAAAATAGTCAGATGATATATATTCTTTTTTTAAAAGATAATTTCATTAAACATAAAAAAAGAGAAAAAAAAAAGGTGCATATAGCAAAACAAAAAATGATCACATATATATCTTTTATAACAATCCAAGAATAAAAAGATGATATGTGAAATTCATTCATAGTTTTTAATATGTTTATATTTACACTATAACAAATAAGTGTTTCTCAGAGAAGATTTCTTAGGGTGCATTTGACAACTCGTTTATGGCAGGTTTTGCTTTTTAGTCTTCCAAAAAACTCCAAATAGATTGCCAAACGTGTCAGATTAATTGAAAATCAGTCGGTGAATTTAGATCTTCATGCTTTGAAATCTGTGTTTTTTAAAGCAGTCTGAGTATGCTTCTCGGATTTCAAATGTGCAAAAACAGCTTTTGTTATTAACAACCAACGTGATTCCTAGATTAAAAAAAAAACACCCCAAAAAAAGACATGGTCAAAAAGTATGTTGAAATATGTTTTATTATCAAAGCTACTTTTTAATATGTGTTGTCAAACTCTACCTTAGTAAAAATTAGAATTTCGTTGGTAAAGGTTTTTGTCAATGAAATATTTCGTTGCAATTTCATCATAGTAACTGTTTTTACCGACAAAAGCTCACTTTCCTTTGTAGAAGAATTCCCAATAAAGCATGTTTCCTAGACAAAAAACATGGTAACGAAAAATTTCGTCCGTAGAAATCAAAATTGTGGCTAAATAATTTCAATTTTTTGGGTAAAGGATCATATTTACCAAAGAAATCATTCCTTTCCAAGTTCGGTGAATCCTATTTATTACCTTGGAAAAAGATGGGACATTTTCTTTGGAAAAAGCTTTGTGAAGTCCACTTGAAACCTATTACATTACAATCTTCGAATCTTTTTAATACTTGTAGCTATTTTTATTTTCCACCACATATAAGAAACTAAAATACAACAACAATAATTAAAAGTCCTGTAAGGTTCATTTTTCCCTCAGATGACTCAAAAATCAATCCTTCTAGAGACCACAGACTTTCTTCTAGCATTCACATTGAGCAAGATGGGCCCTTCTTCCTATCTTGTATGCCTAATGACTCTATGAAATCCATTTAAGCTGCAGAGACATTAATGAATAAATTCAATTTCTAGGGTACATTAATTTTACACATCTGAAATAGTTTCTCAATGCAAAAAAAAAACATATTTTCATGCACAATTAGGCAGACAATCAGCTGTAATGATTTTTACAATCCACAGAACAAGGTCAATCATAAAAGGGTCTAAAAATAACTAGAATGAAAAATCCTATTATCTTTTGAGAAAAAAAATGTTTTTTTTTGTTTTAAATTTCCTAATCAAATTTTCTCATATCAACATGGACAAGATTCGAATCCAGAACCCTTTGATGAAGACTGAAAATGAGGTACTTTTACTAACCTACCAAAATGTGATGTGATTCTGTTTTGAGAAAAATAGTTGCGTTACATGCGAAAAATAATATGAAAAAATTGGAATAAAGTAACTGAAAGGACTGATATCGAAGAAAGAACAAATTTTTGAATCATGTTCTTAAAACATCTACCATGTCCAATTCGAAAACGACATTCCTCCCCACGGCAGTTAGTTCACAAACCCAACTAACAATGCTTAGGTAAGAACAGGTACGCTAGCTGTTGATAAACAAGGTTTGATAAGGGGTAAATTAATGGTGATATTCATGTTTTGTGCCATTGTGGGATTTCTATTAGTGCCTTGTGTGTGTGTGTGTGTTTTTTTTTTTAATTATGGTGAATATGATTTTTATTAGTGTCTCATGTGTTTCTTAAACATCCAACTTGCATATCTTTTTTGAATAAATCTTACTTAAAATGAATGTGAACCCATTTAAGATGAATGCGAGCTATATATGGAGAGTGCTTAGGTTTTCATTTCGTGAAACTGGATCCCACACCTCTATCTACAGCTTTTTTTCCCCGCAAAACAGACCTCTAGAAATCATGTGATGAGATGTGTGGAAACGGACACCCACTAAGTTCTATTTGATTTATTTATTTACTTGAGAGTGTTGTTATACTCAATTTTTTTTAATCTAAAACACAGATCTATATATCTCATTATATATTTAATGAAACATATACCTCATTAGATGATGTATATACCTTACTAAATTTTTTTTTTACACTTATTAAAAATAGGTTCATTCAACTCGAAATGAAACAATATGTACTTTTTATCAAAGTATATACCTCATTAGATGACGTTTTACTATTTTAAAAAAAAAATCATATGAAGTCTGAATTTTAGTTAGTAAATATGGCTGAATGTATTTGGTTGGTAAATATGACTCAGAATATGATTTTCCTTTATTTGATAAAGAAGCCCACAAGGGACGTTTACATAATAGGGGCTCAAGGCCCATAGTCAACATATTTGTCACATCCCAACGTGGGATGACAGCAGGGTTTGAACTATGGACTTCCCAAAGGGGGAGAATGTCTTCTACTACCTCGATGGGCGAGCAAAGGACACCCCTAACTTGGCCAACCTAAAAAAACTAATACAGGTGGTAGACATGGATGCTTCATCAACTAGAAAATTAGATGATGAACAAGCTCCTGGGCTAAGCTGAACCAAACATACAAACATCTCCGACTGGATTAATTTGCATGAACTAGTTTAATGATTGTTGTTACACTCAATCTTTTATGCATTCCCTAATGCAATTTCATATATTTCGTTAACCTTCTCCACTCGTTATAACATAATATAAATATTTATATTTTCTATAAATAATATCATTTATTTATAAAAATATACAATTTTTTTTATAAAATACATCAATACCTTATTACATAAGATATATGATTTAAAAAATATAAAATATGAATGAATTGTGTTTTAAAATGTAAAATACACTTGGTGTAACATTCCCCTTGTTTATTTTAACAAGTGAGCCGAGAAAAATAGCCTCATTTCTTGAGTGAGATTGAATGTACTTTCTTGCTTTAAAATCTCAATAATGAGGGCCTTACAACTCAGAAACACCTAACACTGACTTTACCAATCCCACCCAAAAAGAAAAGGAAAAGAAAAAAGTGACAGGTACCCACATCAACGACCAAGTCCTCAAACACTAGCCACATGCCCAACCGAGGCCACTGTCCTATTATTATATGAAAAAAATGTTACACTCAGTTAGTTTAAAATACATACTATACATATTTTTATTTTTTTATTAAAAGTTATATACCACATTTAATAAGACTTGTATTTTTATAAATGGTGATGTATATACTATACTGAATTGATTGATTTTATTTATAAAAATATAAAAAATTTCTAACAACCTATATATCTAGATATAGTGAATGAAAAGAGCTAACGAAACATATAAAACTCTATTTTGGACTGTAAAAAAGATTGAGTGCAACATGACTCTTCTTATATTCATACTTTCCACCACTGACATACTAAAACATTGCGTCTAACCACCTTATTATAATCGTAACTAAAGAACATCATGGTTAATTTTATGCTCCCTACTAGTGAGTCCACAAATCTTCTATACATGTTGTATTCCTGTATTATCAGGGTCACTTCATTAGTTAGTGATAAAGCAGGGATGATGTCTTGAGAGAGGGGGTTTGATCAATAATATCAGTATGGATAAAGCCAGTGCAAGTTGGCCAGTCGTGGATGGAAAATACAGGTAGGGGGACAGCTTGGCCAAGCTGAACATTATAATCACCAACCCCACAAGACAGTTTGTGTCCATGAAAAAATATCAGCACTGACAAGCGCATAGACTCGTTGTTGATTAAAAGAGGGCAGGAACCCTGTACATTAGCAACTGTCCACTGTCAATGCGTTAAGTTCGGATAACATCATTGTCTAATAATAATTTCATATATTATACCTTTCCTTTCACTACCCGCCATTCCTTTGCAACCAACCAACCCCTCCCTTTATCTTTGACATTCTCTCTTTGTCAAAGCCAGGGGGATGTGAGAGGAGATCTGGGAGAGGGAAGAAGAAGAAGAAGAAGAAGAAACTCTTTGGGTGATTCTTCCCTCCTCTCTCTGAAAATAAAATCCTCCTTTGGAGATGGCCACGTTCGCAGGGACGACACAGAAATGCATGGCGTGTGAGAAGACGGTGTATTTGGTCGATCAGCTCACCGCTGATAAACGCATCTACCACAAGGCCTGCTTCCGCTGCCACCACTGCAAGTCCACCCTCAAGGTATATATATATATATATCTCTATATATATATATTCCTTTTGAATTATTTACCATCACAGCAATACCTCTGACTCCTCATTCTCTAGTACATCTCTTGTTTACATATTCATCTTGTTATCACAACCTTATTTTCAGTCTGGGAGGATCTGAAACTAATTTTCTTCTGTCTCCCAGTCTAAAGATCCAATAATTGACATTGATAGATGCAAATGATTTGATCTAGCAGAAGATACATGTGTTAACATGAGATCTGGACATATTTGTCTTGCACATAAACCGGGAGATCCAGCAGATAGCGACAGATAGCATAAAACACTTTCTGCACCATCAAATTGGATTTTCCCTTCATGAGATCTGTTTTATTTGCTACGAGAAAATAATAGGCAAATAATTATTTTGATGTAATGTAGTTTTGACACACCCAAACAGAGCAATTCATAACTTTTTAATCCTTCCATTGCAATGCATGTCTACAAATCAATTAGATATAAACTTCAAAAAAAAAAAAAAAACCATGAAGATCTGATAGTCTACTCTACCACAGAGCATTTTCACCTTTGTTTCCTCACGTTTATCATGCGCAGCTCGGAAACTACAACTCTTTTGAAGGAGTTCTGTACTGCAGGCCTCACTTTGACCAGCTCTTCAAGAGGACAGGCAGCCTCAACAAAAGTTTCGAAGGTGATCAAGATCTGAAATCAACAAATTTTGAAATTATCTTTCCCTTTCTATCATGTGCATAAAATTCTAATACATCAATCTCCTACAGGGACCCCCAAAATTGTCAAACCTGAGAAACCCATTGATGCTGAGGTGATGTCCTGAAAGCTGTTCATTAGCATTTGGTTGCTGATAATTTCTTAGAAAACTATTCTTATATCCTCTTGATTCTGCTAATTTTTTATGTTCTGGTCCACCTGAACAGAATGTTACAACCAACAAAGTATCTAACTTGTTTGCTGGCACCAGAGACAAGTGTGTTGGATGCAAGAAAACAGCATACCCAACTGAAAAGGTACAAACATTATTATTGGGATTGCTCTGGAACATATATCTGCGAATTCCCATGCATTAACTTTGTTGATAAGCATTTATCAGAAATGATGCATAGTGGAATAAGTACTACTCGGAATAGACAAGTCTTCTATAATAGCTTTGCTAAATACATCATGGAGGATCTGAAACCTGACAACTCATTCCATGCTCATGGCCATTTGTTATTCCTTATTCACCTCTCCTCTAACATGATGATGATATTTCCCTCTAAAAATTCTTTTACAGGTAACGGTCAATGGACTTCCATACCACAAGAGTTGCTTCAAATGTAGCCATGGTGGTTGCACCATCAGCCCTTCCAACTACATTGCCCACGAGGGAAGACTCTACTGTAAGCATCATCATTCTCAACTCATTAAGGAGAAAGGAAATTTAAGCCAACTTGAAGGCGACCACGAAAATATCTCTGTTGATGCTGCATCTAGCAGAGCAACTGCATAGACATGAAAGTATACACAGAATCATTTTATCTTGTGGAGTCTGTTTTTATGTCATGGAGAACCATATATCATGCTTCTGGTAATGGGATTTATGTGTGAGATGTGTTTCCTGTATTTGTTTGCGGATGGTTTTATTATTGTTGTTTATGAAATCTATGTGAGAATAGGAAACATAAATCTGTATGCTAAATGTCAGCAGAGCAATTTTTTTGTATAATAAGAATCAATGAAGGTGTGAGATAGTACATCAGTTGAATTTTATTAAATCAGATGTTTTTAGTCCAAGAATAGATGGTGGACAACCCCAACACTATTAAAAAGCAAATTATCTCAGTTTGTTAACAATTAACACACTCCAATTGGCCAATTAAATTTAAACAACCGAACCTTTTTCAATTTATGTTTTAAATGTGAACTGCAATGCTATGATCAACAGTACACATATGAATGATTGCTTCTAAAATCAGCATGAAGTATCAAACACCAATTTCTAAAATATCAATGTACCGTCTTAAGCATTCCATAAGGTCAGAGACAATCAATAACTTTTTACTTTTATGTTAAGCTGCCTAAATGAATTCATGATCTCAACATATCCATCCAATCCAAAAACATTCTATTTTATATGGAAATTTGAGTTATCATCATAGACCATGAGGGAAAAAAATTAAAATGTTCTATTTCCATCAATCACTAACGAGGAGATGTCCAAAAGAAGTGTGACTGATTCTTCTTGTTAGTATTGTTAGGATGGCTTAGGATAGAGGCACAACTCCAGGGGGAGGGGGGATAGGTCGATCCTAGAATGATTCTGGATTTCAAGAATGTTTTGAGATTTTTGATTGATTAATTGTTTGATTTATGTTGCAACCAATCACAAAATTTTTACTTTAAACAATCATTCCAGAAACATCATAGATTGCATAATGAAAAGATTGAAAATCAATCAATCGCACACATGCAATCACATAGGATGCACGCGATTTTATTTTGTAAAAATCCTAGAAGAAAAAAAACTCAGGACCAAGTATAGAAAAATCAATCATTAATGAAAGATGAGAAAGCATTAGAAGCCAATGACTAACTCAATCGCCATGATCCTACCCAGATCTGTCCTTCCTAAATGGCTCATTGAAAACTCTTCTATTGGTTCTTCACTAACAATTGATGACTATAAGAAAAACATAAACTACTTCACTAACACATTTCATCAAACACCTATAATTCATAACACAATATAATGGACAACCTCTCAACGGTTAACGGTTTCGTTTCATTCAAACTTACTGATTCATTTCATTAAAAACAAAATCAGGTTGGGATTGCAATCCAGTGGGTTTTCTGATTCAGATTCAGATCATTGCGTGATGAAGACTTGGCATAATGATTTTTTCGAGGGATCATGGGTAACGCGATCATTGAATGGGTGTGTGATTTTTTTTTAAATATTTGCAGGGATATTCATATTTTTAAATGATTATTAATTAATATATTCTTATTTATTGAAGAAGTGGATGCAAAAAGTTTTTGAGAGGTCCACATTCATGAAGAATGTTCGAGCTTTACGAAAAAATGGACAGTACATACTCCAAAGTGAAGAGTCATAAACCGGGTTCCTCTCTCATTGGGCTGAAGGGGGGGAGGGAGAGATTGTTGGGTTTGTGAGCATTAAGGGTAAAATGACTAAATATTCCTCATGCATGTTGTTACAAAATAACTTGAGGGTCTAAATATTTGAGGGGACTATTAAAAAAACTCACTGGATTGCAATCCCACCTTAATTTTGGATGATGGAAGGAAAAAGATGAAGAGAGGAGAAAGAGAGAGGAAAAAGAGAGCGGGAGGGGGCCGAGGGTGGTCGGCGAAGGAGGGTGGTGGGCGGAGGAAGTAACGGAGGAGGGCGATGCTGTGGTGGGAGGATGGGGAGAGAAAAGGAGAGAGAAAGAGAGCGGGTAGAGGGTGATGATGGGCCCCTCCGGTTAATCTTGTGATCCTCCCGAGCTAGTCCTCAATCCTCACCCGCTCTGCGCTCTCCCTCCCCATCACCTCTCTGAATCGGGTAGCGAACGGCCCGTGTTCATGTTGAGATTCTCCTCCACCAACACCACCACGTCGAGCCTCAGCTCCCCCTTCACCCTCCTTAAAAACTCATCGCGTGGGTTCTCAGTCGACACGCTTTCGTCCAACACCCTCTGCAGCGTGTACGCGAGATTCATCGCTATTGTCGTCTCCTCGTCGAGGCCGACCACCCTCTGCCCTCTGGTCCAGCTCTGATGCCTTGCACCATAGCACGTTAAACCGAATGGTAACCTCTTCCTATTCTTCGAGCCTCACAAGCTAGTCCACGGCAACCATGCACGCGATGATGACGATCGAAGATGAGGAGCAGCCGGGGTGGGTTGCTCTCATTAAAAAAAAGGAATTTTTAAAAAAAGTGGATTGAGGAATCAAAGGGGTGGGAATAATGGCCCAATGTTGAAGGGGGTAACTAAAGCCACCTCGTTGAGTGAGAATCTCACCCTTGAAAAAAAGGATGGGTTGCTCCTCAAGAAAAGAAAAAAAGAAGAGAGGAAAAGAAAGAAAGAGAGAAAGGTACAGGACGTCGATAAAGGGCAGCGGGCGACAACGGTGGGAATTGGTCGCCTCTCTCTCTCTCTCTCTCTCTCCCGCTCCGCTCACCCCCTTTGCCACTTTCGCTTGCCACCTCCGCTCTTTCCTTCCCTCTTTCTCCCTCTCTCTTTTTCCCTCTCCCTCCATCCCGTCCTCCCCTGTCGTCGCTATCTCCTCCACTCTCCTCTCATCCTCTGTCACCCTCCAGCACCCTTAACCACCCCGACACGATGGCTCCCCTTCTTTCTTACTCTCTAAAAAGAAAAATAGAGGGTGAGGTTGCATGTTGAAGGAATTTTTTTAACCCTCCACAATGTTAAACGTATCATTTTTTTCCAGCGGTTTTATGGTTTTTTTTCATGATAGAGATTTAACATTATTATAAGTGAAAATTAGTTATTAGTCCCTCAGACCATTCACTTATTATTTTTATGTCCTTGATATTTTTGGAGTAATTTGTAGATCTCTAATTGGTGAATGTATTTTTTTCAGGGTCTTTTCATGCATCCGAGGTTATCTTTTTTCCATTTTAGTTCATTTTTACCCCTCAATACCTTTTATATTTTTCATTCATGCCCTCTCTTCCACTCATTCACATGAATTGGAGAAGTTCCCACTCAAATACACCTCCTATCATAATATCAATCACTGTATAAAAATAACAATGTACCAAGTGACATTAATAATATATTCAAATAGCATAATAATATACATGATATCATAGATTACAGGGGCAAAATGATCACATTTAATAGTGTTACTAACAAAAAAACATGTGTAGGGATTTGAAAAAAAAAATCTTCCACTGCGATGAAAATTTAAGAAAAACTATAAAAGTATTAGGGATTTAAAAATAATAAGTAGATGATCTGAAGGGCTCGTAATTAATTTTCCTTTATTTTAACAAAATGATATTAAAAAAAAAAAAAAAACCGGGTGGGAGTATCCGTGCCCTGCAATTTTTACCCCTCGCCAAACCAAACCCGAATGGGTTGGTAAAAAAGTAAAAGTAAAAAAAAAAAAAAGTCACTGACGAAAAAACCCTAATCAGAATTCATGGAGGATCGTCTGAGCGAGTTGCCGGAGTGTCTCCTCCATCGCATTCTCTCCTTCCTCCCTCTCGAGGACCAGCTCAAGACCTCCGTCCTCTCCCGCAAATGGTTGAACATCTGCTCCACCAACCACATCCTCAACCTCTTCACCTCCTGCGAAGCTCCTCGTTCCCAAACAACCCTCGCCCGCGCCGTTGATCGCTGCCTCCGCCTCTCCACCTCCTCCCCTCCCCTCGCCATCCGCATCGACGTCCACCAGCAGCACCACCTCGACCGCTGGATCCGCTCCGCCTCCCTCAGGTCCGTCCGCGACCTCGGCCTCCGCGTCTGCACCATCTGCCACGGCTTCGGAAAGCGCGAGACCCTACCCGAGTCCATCTATTCCTGCGTCTCAGTCACGTCTCTGAAGCTGATCGGCGTCGCATTCCTTCCTCCGCCGCCTGATTTCAAGGGCTTCCCCTTTCTGAAGAAACTCCATCTGCGCAGCGTGGATATCTCCAACGAGGCTCTTAGGTTGATCCTCTCCATGTCGCCCCTGCTTGAGACGGTGAAGATGTTCGGCTGTCGCCCATCCAGGGGTCGCACCGCCGTTTCGGAAATGTACGTCATCGAGGGCGCCCCGAGTCTGAAGCACTTTGCCTGTAACATCGACCCTTTGATGCTTCGCGTAAGAACGTCCCTCTCCTCCATGAGCTTAGTATTGAGTTCGACGACAAATATGAATGGTCGCGCTGGGACTGGTTGCCGTGCTGTGAGTGGTTTGGGCTTCTCTCGGGGTTCTCTCATGTTCAGGTCCTCACTATCGGTGCTTGGTTCTTTAAGGTATTTTTGAAATAAAACATGTTGAGCTCTCTTAATGATCATTGGATTTTGTATTGGCAGCTACTGATGGTGCCTTTTTTTTTTTTTTTTTTGGGAAGCATAAATTTAATGAAGGTTACATGAGCCAAAGAGGACCAACATTGTTTAAGAATCTCAGAGAATTGCATTGTGAAATTGGCTTCAATGATCTCTGCACTGTTGTTTCTAACCTTGGGGGCATCCCTTCCTTGGAGAAGCTCTGCATCCATGTACCTCTGCATCCATGTACCTTTAATGTCTTTTCTTGTTATTGTTGATTTTGTCTTGTTGTTGTTATTCTATGTGCAGGTTTATTCTCCCTTCTTTTATTAATTTGATTGATATGCAGTTTGAAGAGAAAACCATAGAGGATAAGCTGGAATATCTGGGTTTTGATGATAACTCTGATGGTGATTGTGATGATGGTGATGGGGTGGATGAACTGCCAGAGTATTCTATGTCTTACCTTAAGAGAGTGACGGTGGCATACTTTTGCGATGATGAGGTTCTACTGGGGCTTCTGAGGTACATATTACGCAATGCAGTTGTCTTGGAATCGTTGGTCCTGCAATCCTTTCCAGACCCAGACATCCATATGAAGAATTTAGTGGCACAGGTTAAACGCTATCCCAGGATCTCGCCATTTGCTCAGGTTTTATTTTCCACATATTCAGAAGCTGAATTCTGTCAGAAGAATTCTGAAATGTGGGAAAATGCCCTTGGCTTTGACTCACTGTAATGAGATGACAGTGCTCATATGTTGATAGATCAATAGACCTCTTGTTTTGCCATCTTTTTTTTGGATGTTTGATGGATCACTAGTGAACATGTGTGATATATGGTTTTCTTTGGATGTTCTTGTTGAAAGCTTTCTTGTAGGTTATTTTAAGAGCTGTTATGTGGAAAAATGCCTTTGGCTTTGACTCACTGTAATGAGATGACAGTGCTCATATGTTGATAGATCAACAGACTTCTTGTTTTGCCATCTTTTTTTGGATGTTTGATGATCACTAGTGAACATGTGTTCTATATAGTTTTCTTTTGATGTTCTTGTTGTTGAAAGTTTTCTTGTAGGCTATTTTCTATAAGCGCTGTTATTTGCCATATCATAATTCTGCTTGTAAAACATTATTTGTCCAGGTTCATTTTCTATTCAGTGGCTAGTCATTTTAGTGTATGTGATTGTCTAATAGCCAATCGTCTCTGTTGTGTAAAAGGTAGTAATTTTTTAGCATTATACTTAGAAGCCTATCTTTTTGAACTTTTGAACAGCATGCTGTATGGTCATCTTTATTGTTATAATAGGTGGAATCTCAGATATTAGTAAACTTTATCTACTTAAACCATGCTGTAAGCAATGTTCCGTTGCTTGACTTGCTTCTGCTGAGTAGTAGTCTGCTGATCAGGTGGAGCTTGCATAAAAGGATGCCCGTACATTAAGTATATGCATCTACATATTTGTTCTGTTGTGTGAAAACAGAAAACAGCACTTCACATAATAACTGAAAACAACATGCTATGTGATCATTCTGATTTCTATAATAGTTGTAGTGTCACTGATTGTATCTACTACAAGGGAGATGGGAACATTTTAGATTTTGTATACCTGATTTTAAATACAAGTTTTTTGTATGTACGAATATATAATTCTTGAATCATACAAAACAAGATGCTAAAATACAACACTATACTGGAAAAATTGGGCATTTTTTTAGAGAAAAAATTGGGCCATTTTACAGACAAGGAAACACATACATATATTGAAGTTCTAGCTCGTGTCTTATTTTCATTAAATGAGCTAGAAGCTGTAAATTCATAAATGCGATATCTGAATGGTTCTCTCTTTATCCAATGACAGTGCTTATTAACTTTTTTTTGTCTCCCAACGGCAAGGATAATCTTCTAGGTTTTGGATTGACATGGTCATTTCAGTGGTTTTAAATTTCGTATTCTTTGTTTGAGTCTTTCTATTGGGCATCCGATAAACCACTAGTGAATTTGAGTACTTTAGAATATTCTTTAGATGTTGTTGATAAATATTCTTGATGGTCATTGCCCCGAGAGCCGTTCTTTGCCATATCACAGCTATTCTATTATCACATTATGTTTTCTTTTTAAGGCTTTTCTATTAAGTGGTTAATCATTTGAAGTTTTTTTTCCTTCGCAATGTCAATGTGATTGCCTAAAAGCCTAACACCACTGTTTTGGAAAGGATGTGATTGGGGTATTTTTTTTCCTGAAAGGTACCTCTATGTGACCTTTTAACAGCTTCGCAGTATGTCCTGTGTTTGTTTTGAATCTTTTGATGACTACAGTTGGTGCAATCTCAGTAATGTGTTATAAGTATACAATGTTATGTTTAGAATATTCTTTAGATGTTACTAAATTTTCTTGTTGGCCATTTGACCCAAGAGCTGTACCTCGCCTTATTACAGTTATTCTATCATCACATCATGTTTTCTGTTTTAGGGATTCTATTCATTTGAAGGATTTTTTACCCCTTCCTGATATTAATGTGATTGTCTAAAAGCCTATTATTGCAGTTTTGAAAAGTCAAGTGTTTTTCGGGGTATTATTTTGAGAAACCTCCATGTGACCTTTAAACAGCTTCACAATATGTCGTGTATTTGTTTTGAATCTCTTGATGACTACAGTTGGTGTGATCTCAGTAATTCCATCTGTTACATAAATTGTTCTTAAGTACACAATGTCATGTCAATGAAATGAGGTTGGACATCCATATTTTGATTTCTATTTGCTGCTGCTGAGACTAATTGCAGCTAAGCAGGCGTTTCATTACGAAGCCCCAATATCATTTATATGCATGCTGGTTGTATATCAATTATGTGAAAAATAGATGTTAGTTTACTTTTTTTTAAGGGGAGGCAGGAATTTTCTAGTCCTGAACCCTCAGGGTTGTAATGATATGTTTGAGAGGAAGAAGGTGTAAAAGAAATGAGGACATCTTGTACTGTGTTTAAATTGATTATTGTTATAGTTGGGTTTGGGAGGTTAACATTTTCCTTCCGACTTAACTTTTGGATTAGGTAAATCCATCTCGGTTCCATTTCACATTAATGTTTATGGTGTATTTTTGTTCTGATTCTTTTGGAATAGCTCTTGCTATTAGTTGTATGCTGTTCTGCAATTTTAGTAAAGCCTATTAAGGGAAGACTGTAGGAAAGAAATCTTTTGGTGATGCTTTTCTAATTTTGAAGAGTTTAATAAACGGTTTAAAACTATACAAGTGACCTTGAATGTATAGGAGTATCTCTAATCCTATATATTCAAATGTGTACTTAAATTTAAATTTGAGAAAAAGTTACTTAAAAATCTTTTTAACTATTTATCCAATATTCATATCAAATCAAGTTTTTATTTAAATTTGTATCCAAATCGAATGAGACTTGTATCTTTATCCAAATTTTTAATGACATTTTTTTTCAACTCCACATTTTTGGACTAATCATGAATCAGATTAGAATATATTAGTAAGATACAAAATGATGGTAGAAAATACATCATATTAAATTAAGTTTTTATTTAATTTTTAGTAAAATTTGAATACAAGTTTGAGTTAAAATGAAAGATTGTCTTAATTGTATTGAAGGTTAGTTGCTGGGAATGTGACCCTTACATCAAATAAATAATAAATAAATAAAAATGCTTGGGTGATTAAATTTAGAGTTTTTTTTGCATGTATACCATCCAAAAACATGCTCTTTATTTTTGTATCATTCAAAATAACTTATTTATTTTTATACCATTAGAATATGTAGAAATTATGCATATTTACAATTTTAGTTAACTTCCATATAAATTTATATTAAAATCGTTAAAGTCTCGAAGAAATAATCAAATTACCCTTATTTTTTTATTTTACATATTTTAACTTATCAAATATAATATTTATAAAAACATAAAAATATTAATTTTAACTTGAAAATGATAAACTTTATCTAAAATTCAAACATAAAAATTAAACATACAAATTATTTATTAGCAAAGACATAATAATTATTAATATTTACTTTGTTAGAAATGAAATAAATTATTATGAGAACAATTAATCATATATATATTACAAAATGACAAAAAAAAAAAAATCTTGATTGAAATTAAAGGAAAAAAGTGATATGGTTAAATGTCTCATGGATGATTTAGAAAGAACAAGTGATTAATTAGGTTATTATGTTTAATTATTTACGTTACAAAAACTATTATGTTGAGATGACTTTTGTCATTTTTATTTTTTGATTGAGAACTAATTATGATTAAATTTTATTTTAATTAAAAAATTTTTATTAAATTTTTTTTTAATGAATATAAAAATAAATATGTTATTACATTTTTACATACTCAAATCGCTGGCAATCTAGCATTCAATAAAAATGACGACTGTGGCGGTGATTATTATCGCCGATTTCAAGGCGACAGATGAGTGTCTTAAAAGTCACTTGGGTGAGAAATAATTGGTGTCCCCCACTCTTTCATTTATTCTTGGTAAATCCACCGAAAACTGACTTAAATTTGAATCTTACCGCCTCTAATAGAAAATTTGATAAAAAAAAAAAAAAAAACTCTTGAAAATAAGGAACCGTTGATGACATGCAATCTTGGAACGAGACCTTTCTTGGTTGAAGACTGAAATTACTTATTTTAAGTGTATTTAAAATTTCAAAATTAAAAGCTTAAATGTTAATAAAAAAATTTGTATACAAAGAATGAAAAATTTATTTTGCATGTTATTTATTTAGATGTTAGTGATTTTCATCTGAATATATCATGAAAATAAAATCACTTAAATCAAAATTCAATAATAAAAAATCCTCAAAATTTGCTTATGTTATCGTTCTTCTTCTAATTATGTAATCAATCTTAATTAGGCAGTTAAATCTATAAGAGAATGAAATATCGGACTAGGTGGATATATGCAGTGTTGAATAATGCTAAAATATAATATCAAAATTGTCACTTAACATCTAATATTGCAAATGTTATTTTGGTTTAGATATTTCACCAAACATTTTGTATACAAATTTCAAATATCGAAATACTTACAAAATCATACCGACATTTTGTTCAATGACTAATAAGAAACATATATTTGAAATTGAGGACTTAAAATGAAATACGAAGAATAGAGGAACTTATTATTAAATAACATAGTTTACAGAGACTTAAAAATAAGAATCACATTTAATAAACTAGTGGTATATGTATTATGGATAGGCATGTCAATGGGTCGGGTCCAGACCCGGACCTGATTACACGTGTAATATACCCGACCCGATTTGAACCCGACCCGTTGGACCCGAACATACAAACGTGTCGGGTATGTTCGGGTCCACCCAGCCTCGACCCGTTGGACCGAGACTCGACTATTTTATTAGTTTATGCTCATATATTACAAGACTATTAGGTTAGTCGACCCATAATTTTATTTCCTATTTATCAAGTTACAAGTATAAGTTTTAACTCATTTTTGTATCCATAAGTCCATAACCAGGCCCATAATCATAACCCATAACCAACCAAACCCACTCGTTGACAAGCCTCATTAGTTTATTAGCTTTTGAATTTGTATAATTAATTGGTTTGTTACATGATTTATGTTCATTGCTTAGGTTAATATGTTAGTGTTTATTGTTTTGAAAGTTATTTTAATTAATATGTAGTGTCTATTGTTTTGAACGTTTACATTGTGACACGAGTAACCATTAGCTCTCCCTTTTAGCTCATTGTTATATTGTTTAGATTTTTGTTTGCTTTAAATGTTATATGTTAGTGTTTATTGTTTTGAATTGTACAAAAATATGTTTAAATATAATGTCATGATACCAATTTAGAAAGCTCAAAACTAATGCTTTATATAAATTTTTTTTAATAGAATGATAAGGCAAACAAATTCATGAGCTCTCCATTTTTTTTTATTAATCATATTCGGGTCGAGTCAGACCCGGACTCGACCTGGGTCCAACGGGTTCAGGTCCACATTTTCAAGGACCCACCGTATCATAGGTTGGACCAGGACCTGCAGGGTCTTGCCACGGGTCGGGTTCAGGTCCAGGTCTACCCCGACCCGACTCAGACCCGACCTGTTGACAGACCTAATTATGAACGGACGTTCGACAGAGGGACTAAAAACAAAATAAATTGTTGAAATTAGAAATTAAAAAAAAAATACAAAGAAGGAATAGATCAATCTTTAAATAGATATATTTACAAAGATTTAAACTAAAAAATCCCTAAGATTAATAATGAATGGGTCTCTAGTGCGTCACCATAATAAAGTTCGTGCATGTATGAATTAATAGCAAAAAAAAAAAAGAAGTGATTAGTCTAATCCAATCATACAGGACAGTAAAAAAAGGTGGAACTTTTGAACCGTAAGCGTCCAAAACACGGTCATTGTGTTTTGACAGCACTAATTGCGGTCATTTCACGTTAAACACCCACCGAACTTACACTCCATTCAATCCGTAGCTTTTTTATTTAATTTTATTATTAGAGAAAAATCCAAATTAAACCCCTGTCAACTTTCTAAAATCCATACAACCCAATACTTTTTTTTTAAGTCCATGCAACCCATTGAATACATCTACATAAATTCAAATAATATTTTGAATTAAATTTTCGTTAAGAGATTATGATTGTCCTGTAATGTTATTTGATTAACCTTAGTTAAAAATATAGTATACCAAAAATCCCTTACAATATGTTAAAAATATAAAAAATTATTTATAAATGATGATTTAGATTTTATCCTTGTTATCATTGTGATATTGTTTCGTTCAAATATTTGAAGATATTAATGACTTATATGATGCACATTGCGTCTTTGGTTGCCAACTTAACAAAGGTTTACCTTGCAAAGAATCAGTTAGACTTAGGGCTGGTAAACGAACCAAGCCGCTCGGACTCGACTCAGTTTCAGCTAATTCAGGGTCGTTCAATTAGATAAACAAGCGAGTTTGAACAATTTTTAAAGCTCGGTTAGGCTCGGAACCTGGATCGAGCTTCATTTTGTATTCAAATTCGGCTCATTTGTGTTGTAAAAAACTTAGTTGAAGTTTAGCTCAGCTCATTTGTAAAATCAAAACATTAAATTAATACAAAGTTACGCTCGTTTAAGCTCATGAACTTGGCTCATTTAAGTTAAAATTTTATTTTCAATCTCTAAAAACCTTAAAATAAAAAAGAACACTAAACTCGTTAAAACTCGTGAACTCGACTCGACTCATTCGACTCGTCAAACTCCACTCATTCAACTCGTTTATCACCCTAGTTAAATTTGGTAGTTCTGACAAAGATGGAATGTCCAATAATAATCACACATTGAAGTCTCACAAGAAAAAAAAAAAAAAGAAAAAAAAAAGGACATTCCACTGCTATCTACTGCACTACTATTTACTGTTGTACAGTTTGCTGCGTTCCGGTTAGAGTAAAGAATTGATTCCCCATTAAATAACAGTACTTTCACGTTCTAAACACACATGGAGTCGTACATCTATTTCAAGACCGGATTAAGTCTAACGCAAATTAAAAGCTATTGTAATTGAGATATTATATCCTTAAAGATTTTAAAATTAAAATTAGTATTTAATTAAATATTAACCCTTTTTTTAAAAAGAAAATAAGTTTCGACAGTCCCAGTTCCATATTGGCTAGTGCAAGCGTAGGAGGACATGGACCAGTTATTTTGCAAATGAAAAATCTGAATGAATCCGGCCAGATTTAAGTATTTAACCAATAAAAATTAAAAGAATGAAAATAAAATGATGCCCCTCTTGTTGGAATAGTACTGGACTATAGTGTGTGAGGACCCTCGCAAAGTTTCCATTAGGGGCTTCAAACTTCAAAGCCATCCATTGAAAAGTAAAAGAAACACATACAAATCAATTCCATTCAGTATTAAGGATATGCATGGACCCACCACACCCATGATAATTAGTGCACATAACAAACAGGACGTGCTTTGCATTGTAATATTACACTACTACGTATAAAAATAGGAAATGCACGCAAAGTGAAGTCCCTCATGTACTGTTATAAAATACAAGACAACACAACCAAATTAAGCATTTAAGCTACGCTTCATTGGAATCTCCGCATCTATTTAAACGCATCATATCTGCTGCGAATATAACCAAAATGATTCCCCTCAGCCTCTCTTTCTCCATCACTCAAATGATGACGGAACCAAAGGCAAAATAAAGTAAAGAAGTTCCAAGTGTGGGAGCAACAGAGGGGAGAAAAAGATAACTCCCCTCGAACACATCGAAATCCAATCATCTTGGGCTAGTATTTGTGTTCCCCTAAAGTTTTGGACTCATCGTCTGTTGTTTCTTTACTACATTGTCTTTGTTCGAGTCCAAGAAGGATTAAAAAGCTCAAGTAATTCAAAGGTGAGCTTTGTTCCAAGTTGGGTTTCCTCTCTGTTTTGCCTTTATTTGTCTTCTTTATAATGAACTGTTTTTGTTTTTCTTAGCCTTTTTGGCGGTTGAAGAGAGTACAACAGTGAGGATTCGTTGTCTGTTTTGCTCTGAAAAGTGCTCTCTAATGTCCAAAAGAGAAGACAAGAACTTGGTTTCATTTCCATACAGAGGGAAGAGGAAGATGTTATGGAAAAAGGGGAAATGTCATTTGATTGAATACGATTCGCTCCCGAATTATTTGAAAGATAACGAGTTCATAATCAATTACTATCGGTCCGAGTGGCCTCTCAAAGAGACCATCTTCAGCATATTTTCCGTTCACAATGAGACGCTTAACGTTTGGACGTCAGCCTTTTTTTTTTATTTATACTTAAAACATTTCTATTCTTCAGTTTCCACTTAGAACATCTGATAATTTGATTGTTCATTGTTTCAGGCACTTGTTTGGGTTCCTTATATTTCTTGCTCTCACATTATTCACCTCAACGAATGTTCCACTCACTCAAATCATGGAGACTGATCTACAAAAGATGCAGTTAGACTTCATGTCTCACCTTCCTTTCAAGCCAAACACGTCCAGTCATCTGAGGCTTCTCGGTGAATCTAGTACAAAAGACAAGCTTCCATCAACGATAAGTAGGCAACTCTCTGGGTCGCTTGCAAATTGTTCTCCCGAGAGATATTCACTAACAAACTACTCCGATAGATGTGTTCTGGTAATTAAGATCATTAATTGCTACATCAATACAATTTATTGTTAATAATACAAAAAAGGGGGGAAATTAATTCTGGGGTAGTCTTATGGGAAACTCCTGAATTAATTTTAGTTCCTATAATCTTTGGACTTATTTTTTAGGTCCTTAGATTAGTTGGGATATTATTTCTTAATCCTTCCATCAAATGGGGGTTGTCTTCTACCCTTTTTTCCATTTTGACACATGCTTTCATCTTTTATTTGTGCCCCCTTCTCTTCCAATCACACCGACGGCAACCACTCTCTCGGCCTCCCATCACTTCCTCCCTCCCTCACCCCTTCCTTTGGTGACTCTCTTATTCTTGTTACTTTCTTCATCTCGTCTTAACAATGTACTTAGTCCTATTAATAATGTAATAATCACTGAAAGAGGAATAAAAATGAAAATGTTAACGATGGATTGAATAGTCATTACTCAAAAAGATTTAAAAATAATAAATAATAGGTCAGGAAACTTAAAAATAAATAAGAGATTCCCCCCCCCCGGTGAAAAAAAAACAAAAACAATAAGAGAGAGAACTGACTTGATTTGGTGACTATAATTGGTAAGTGCAGGTGCAGCTTAGTCCCGAGGAAGATGCAGCGAGTACTATGTTACTAGCTCGGCTTACAGTGAATTCAATGAACAAGTGGCCTTTCTATGCCTTCTTATTCGGAGCCATGTTTTGCCTGCTCACAAGCAGTGCGTGCCACCTCCTCTCCTGCCACTCCCGACGCTTCTCCTACATAATGCTCCGCCTCGACTACGCGGGCATATCGGCTCTCATCGTCACCTCCTTCTACCCTTTGGTCTACTACTCCTTCATGTGCCACCCATTCTTTCGCAACCTCTATATCGGATTCATCACATCCTTCGGCGTCACGATAGTCCTGGTCTTGCTCGTGCCAATCTTCCAAACCCCGGAGTTCCGACTAGTCCGGGCAGGGCTGTTCTTCTGTATGGGGGTGTCTGGGCTGGTGCCAATATTACACAAGCTGATCATGTTCTGTGACCGGCCAGAGGCGCTTGAGTCAACCGGGTATGAGCTATTGATGGGGTTTCTTTATGGGGTCGGAGTGGTCATCTATGCAACTCGGGTTCCCGAGAGGTGGTTGCCAGGGAAGTTTGACCTTGTTGGGCATAGCCACCAATGGTTTCATGTGCTGGTCATTGCAGGAGCTTATGCACATTATCACGCTGGTTTAGTGTATCTTAAATGGAGAGATTATGAAGGGTGTTAGCTAGGGTTCATTTTTTTAAGTGGTGGATGTTTCTAATTTTCCTACTTTTTCTCTGTTTCGATTTTAAGGGATTTTCTATTCAGGGGATAATCATTGGAGCTTCTTAATGAAACTGTGCCTGCTCAGCTGCAACTGCAATTAGTCTTAAGAGCAAGCAGTACTCATAATATGAATGTCCAACCTCATCTCATTGACATAACTAAGTCTGTCAATCGGACGGATACGGATCAGATATGCTAATATCCATATCCTAACTTTTGAATTCAGATATTAATTTTCAATTCAGATCCCTTTGAATACGGATCGGATACGGATATTTTTCAGATAATTGACATGTTTAAATAATCAAGTGATATTTTAAAGAGATGTCAATATTAAAATTGAAATTTTTAAGATTTATTCTCTTTTTCAAATATTATACATTAAAAATTTAATAGTATTATAATATATTATCATTATATTTAATCATACAAGATAACAATATGAGTAATATATAATTCAAATATATATATTTTTATAATATATGTTGGATACGGATATTTTTTGAATCAGATAGACTCATATCCATATTCGCACTCCGGATCTTTGAATATCGGATATTTCTGATTTTTTAGATACGGATTCAGATCAGATTCGGATTTTTTTTGAATAATTGACAGACTTAGACATAATATTATATACTTATAACAATTTATGTAACAGATGGAATTACTGAGATCGCACCAAATGTAGTGATCAAAATATTCAAAACAAATACAGGACATATTGTGAAGCTGTTTAAAGGTCATGGAGTTTTCTCAAAATACAGGACATATTGTGAAGCTGTTTAAAGGTCATGGAGTTTTCTCAAAATTATACCCCAAAATCACTTAACTTTTCAAAACCGCAATAATAGGATTTTAGGCAATCACATTAACATCGGGAAGGGGAAAAAAGCCTTCAAATGATTATATCCACCAAATAGAAAATCCCTTGAAAAGAAAACATGATGTGATGATAGAATAGCTGTAAATATGGCAAGGAACAGTTCTTGGGGAAAATGGCCAACAAGAAAATTTAATAACATCTAAAGAATTTTTTAAACATAACTTGTATACTTATAATATAATATGTTACTGAGATTGCACCAACTGTAGTCATCAAAAGATTAAAACCAAAATCACGACATACTGTGAAGCTGTTAAAAGGTCACATAGAGGTTTCTGGAAAAAAAGGCCCCAATCACGTACTTTTCAAAACAGCAGTATTAGACTTTGAAGCAATCACATAAACATTGTGAAGGAAAAAAAATCCTTCCAATGAATATTTTAAATACCTTCTCTTCTTCCGGCATTTTTTTTTTTTGGTGGGTAAATTGGTTTTTTCTAGATCAAATCTACCCCTATCAACAGACAACAACACTCAAATCCAAGTCCCCTCACTAAAGTTGGGATACTTCTCTCATCCTATCAAGAGAAGGTTCAGTAAAAAAATTTTCTTTCTTCCCGCATGTTCTGCTCCCATTGGAGGTCAAAACGAAACCCTCGGTAAATAAGGGAATATGTCGGGTGAAAAAAAAAACGCAAAATACAAAAGGGGATTTGATTTAAAGAATTGGAGGCCAAAAGGAAAACTAAGACAAAAGGGTCAGTTTTTTTTTTTTTTTTTTTTTTGAGGATAGGATACACAATCGCTACCTGACAATATATTTTTCGAAATAACAATAGTCTAAGATTACAACTCCAATCAAAATACATTAGAGCAAGAGCAAAGAAAACATAAGAAAGCATAAGGGACCTAAAACACCTGACGGAGAGGAGAACTCTACTTCAAAATGTTCAATCCCAACAAAAAAACCACCAAAACCACCGAGCAGACTACCCCCGTGATGCGCAGGCCCTCGACCCCTACCTCAATGTTTGTTGCGTTGTGCCCACGATGTAACACCCCCAGTCACGGATGTTATTCTTCAAAAAGGGTCAGACATTATTCTTAGATTTTAAGGTATTTTTAAAGCAAATCTTTTTTATGTTTGTTTGTGCATTTTAAGGTATGAGTTGATGGTGTTGATTGTGTTTTTTTTTTTTTTGTATAATTAAATAGGAGAAGGATTTATTTTAATGGTATTATCTAAATAGACAGATGGGATGATTGTGTTCCCCCAACAAATACTACTTTCATTCATGTATATCTGTCATTTGTCTCTGTTATGATCATCAGACCAAAACATCCAGCCTTCTATTTGAGAGAAAAAAAGGGTTAACCTAGGAATGGATCAAAAACTCTAGACCGCATGGTAACAATGACTTCCAAGGACCATTTAAACTTCTCTTCTTTTACTAACATTCTCCTTGTTCTCTTCTCTCTCTAGTTTCAAAAATCAAAACCCATCATATAAAGTGTGCTCCTATGGGTTAAGCAACCCTTTGGGATTTGGGAAGTTTGAGGGTCACAAAGAAGTGATTACATCCTTCTCAGAGTTTAGAACACCAAATAATATATTTTTTTAATGAATTTAATCAACATTACCACATTCAGAATTTTAATTCTCAACCAAGACTACAAGGTTATCAACCCTAAACCTCTTGATCAAATTCTGCCATAATGGTGATATATATATCAATACCATTCAACAAAACAATTAGTTAAATACTTATATTATTCAACAATTCTCCACAGTCACTCTTTCTACACCATGCTTCGTCTGAAAGCATATTTCACTGTAATAAGAGTCACAGAATATTTTGGAATGAACGATTGTGGCAAAATAGCTTGTCAAGTTTATGAAATTGAATCCATAATTGAATTAATAAATCATAATTAAAAAGTTCAGCAATAAAACCACTATCAGTTATCTTGAGCAAAATAGCTTGTCAAGTTCATGAAATTGAATCCATAATTGAATTAATAAAATCATAATAAAAGGACCCACTTTACTGGTGAAAAAATCACTATCAGTTAAGCATTGAATGCTGAATTCATTCATAGTAAATTATCTAATGAAAGGGACAGACAAAATTAATAAAGTAAATGATGAGTTCCATTATCATCATTAGTGGAAGTACATCCCGGTTCTGCTTGTTTTCCATGAAGATTCTCAACATGACTACACCAAAATCTGTGTACCAATAAAAAGTGTGTATAAATTTTTATGCCTTTTTTATTAATATTATCATAGTATACTCATTGCTCTTTACACAGTCAGGAGTCGACACACAGTAAAACAAGGAAATGTAATGAACAGCTGAAATAACTAAATAAGTACTCCATCCATCATCAGACAATCAGCCTGACACTATTCTATCTTCATAAAGTACAATCTAAAAACATAGAGGTATTAAGATGTAGGAGTCTTGTATTGCCAAATGGCACCCACCAAAAATAACATGACACATAAAATATTATTCTGCACATTTATAAATAAGCAACAGCACGCTAACTGCATCATTAAACAGTGTCAAGAAGACACCCATCCAGCACAATATGCTTAAGGTCCACAATGTCATTATTCCGAAGAAATCCAAATCCAAAAGTCCCATCCTTGTATTGCCATATCCTCCCCTCCACATTCCGGGGGTCAGTAGCATTGCCTGACAAGTCTGGGATCACTAGATCATAACTTGAATTGATACGAAGAATGTGAGCGACTATTCTCTCGTAAAGAGAGCTCCCATTGATACAGCTTGGATCAAGAGGTTGTATGTGCTCACGAGTCTGGTATATGTTCTCCTCTTCAATAGAGAATGGAGGCTCAATAAATGTAGTGTTTGATGTCCAAAAAACGGGGCAATACCCTGAAAATGGTCCGACTGATTCCCCAACCCTTCGACATGTTATGCCGCCAATGTCATCGTATGTAACAAGATAGAATTCCAGCCTCATATCATCACATATCCCCTAAGAAGAAGAAACTTCTAATAAAAAACTCTGGATTTTCATAGTCTTAAGGTTGCAACATTCACAATAAAAATGTTATTTCTGCCTCTACTGTAATCAATTTAAGATCGGTGAATGCTAAATTTACTCCATATATGAACACATTTCTAACCCGTGTCATGCAACTTCCAATGGGACATTCTGAGCTATTTCACAGGAATCTATTATTGACACATTTCTTATATCATGGTCCAGGAATTCTTTCATTATAAGAGTTGAATGATGTAATCAAGTGTGATAAAATTTCCACTATCGAAGGTATATAAATCAGTATGAGCCTATTTAAGTGAATAACACGAAGTAAAAATTGTGGTTTCACATAGCTTCCAATTCAATAATGATTTAAATGTCTCAAATTTATGAAAGAAGACAGAGAGAAAGGAGGGAAGCAAAAGAACCTTCCAAAGGCCTTGGAGGGGCCGGTCCGGAGTAGGATAACAATTCGCAACCTTCATGAAATGCTCCGGGTCCAGCTTCCTCCTCCCCTGCCTCTCCCTCCTCCTGTGCCTCCTCCCCGTGCTCGTCCGGTTCGCAAAATACTGATAAACATCTGACATCAGACAGTCAGGAGGCGATGAACCCCCCACCACCGACCCCTCCTCATCAGAGCTAGAACTCCTCCGACAGAACCCACGCTCCTCAACCACGAAGTGGTTGCCTCCGACAAAGCCGACACTCACCGGGACCAGATCAGAATCAACGGCTTCGACGAAGTCCCCCGACGCGAGGTCGAACCGGCGCTCCGGGTCGAGATAGCTGACAGGCTCGCCAGAGAGGGAGAAACCCATCCAAATAAAGGGGATTTTGAGGACTCCGTAGCCAGTCAACGAGGGGGAAACCCTAGATCCGATGAGGAAAGACGAGCCCCACTCGAAGAAGACGAGAGAAGGCGGGGATGCTGATGGGGGGCCGCGACCGATGCGGCGCCAGAAGCCGATGAGGTTCTCCCAACGATCGAGGGTGCGGTAGAGCGAGCGGTAGGAGACGCGGCCGCCGCCCCAGCGAGGGATCTGGGTGAGGGAGTCCCAGCGGCGATGGCACATGCAGGACCAGAGGCCGGCGGAGGCGCAGGCGGCGTCGGAGCGACAGAAGGAGAGGGATCTCTTGGAGGTGGCGGCGAATGCGGCGATGTCTGAAGGGGAGAGGAAGGAGAGGATGCAGAGCTGGATCTCCTCCGGGAAGTCGTAGAAACCAGAGACTCCGCCTTCACCGGGAGTGGCTAAAGATGTAGTCTCAGTTGTCATTTTTTGGTTCTCTCTCTCTCTCTCTCTCTCTCTCCTCGCCTTCTTTCGGGGGCTAGGGCTGGGACTTTTGAGGCGGCGGGGAACTTTTGATCCGACGATGCGAGATACGAATATGCGATTGAATTGGATTGTATTTGACAGTACGCAGCCCACGTATATTTACATTTTTTTTTTATAAAAATTTATAATATATTAAAATATAATAATATATTTTTCAAAGCTATCAAAATGCATAGCCTCACGTACAAGACTATCAGAGTACTCTACTTTTTCAGGGATCAAAGTCTATTTAAATTATTTTATTTAAAATTTTATTTTTTAAACTTGTTTTTAAACTATCCTTTTAAAATCTTGTGGCCCATGATTAACATGAATGAGTTATCGTATTATTCACAATAAGAAACATTTTTAATCATACGTAAAAAAATGAAGGGCTCCAAAATCATATTCTTTACTAATAAGTCTCTATTTTAGAGATCACGTGATTTTCTTCATGCTTGAAGAATCACTGGGTGTTCAAGTTTGGAGGGACTCATTTTTTTAAATAACATAACTTTTGTTAAATAAATCAAATTCTTACACATGGAATGCCATTGAAAATATTTTGTAAATATTTAGTTTATATATGAAAATAAAAATATAATTAATTACATTTATATTTTTTTTTTATTAATATTGATTTGATTGAATTGATATTTGATTACATTTATTTTCTGTTTTATAGAAGAAAATAAGAGATTAAATTTGGCAGATGAAATTTTATTTTAAAATAAAATGAAGATAAGAGCGTTAGGTGGAGTTTGATGAAAATTTTATTTCAGGGATGGGCGTGCTAACCAGCTAATCAAATGTTGATTTACAAAATAAGATATTAAATTTGATAGGAAAATTTAAATTTATGATAAAAACTGTTAGCGAAATAAAACATTGGGGTAGAATAGCATTTCAGCGAAATGGAATTGATCCTGTAATATAAAGTTGAGTCCTATAAAATAGAGTATTCCATTGAAGATTCTCTCAATGTAGTAAGCTAGACAAGTTCATTTTTTAAGACAAGAACAAGTGAACCCACTGGGATGACCATATAAACTGAACCTGCTGTTTTCCCAGAATGTCAGACTGAGATAACAAAAATTCTTGCAAATTCTCATTTCACAGATGCTAAATTTTTATGAAAAATAACAAAATATGCATAGACAGAGATTTGATAACCTCCACATAATGGTATATCCAATTAACAAAGTCAATTTATCACATTCCTGTCAAATACTCAAATGTGGTTGAGATGGACTAGTGGATCAATAGGAGATGGTCAAGATGGTGCCGAGAGTATGCATAAATACAATGTGATAGGCGCATTAGAGGCATTCCAGTATTATATATAACACACATTTAGTGTGAGTATATTTGATGTGGTACACACATTTACCATGACAGTTACCATAAGGAGACTGGTGAATACAATTTTCAGCGAGGGGGGTGCACAGAGCAAAATCCATTTGGGAAAGATAAACAAAAAATGAACAATTATATGTTATATATTACACTGGAAAAAAAATGAACAGATATATATTATACACTAAACAATTAAAATAGACTCATTCACACACACACTGTACATCAAACCCGAGTCTGAAAACCCTCAATCAAAATAACCTTCTGGGACTGAGCAGCCAATATCAGAAGCTCAATCATCTCAAATCCGGCTGCAGAAACAGGGTCTAATCTCTCACGTCCTGACTCATCTAAACAATTAGTACTTCCATCTGGATTTTTGTCAGAACATTCTGGCTCGATCTCAGCTGACCAGCTGACAGGAAGTGAACTACTGAGAGCTGTTTTTATAGTATTTGCCTCAGCAATCACTTTGTTGAGATCTTCAATTACATTTTCTCTGGGTGCAGGCAAAGCAACAGCTTCTTTCACCTGGATTTTACAGACTGCATAAGAAGAGGAACAAAATTTGACAATAGGATTGCATGTTTACTGAGTATCTTTTCACTTTGAAATGGTAAGTGCAATTATTCCCTCTCCTTTTCCCAGAAGAAAGTTTTAAAGTCACCCGTACTGTAATGCACGAGCGAACAAAACTCATATAATGGGATTTCATTGTCTGTTGTAAAAGCCTCCCAAATGAAAAAAAACTACAGATTGGTATTTGTGTAAATCAACCTCAGCAGAGGAGCACCATGAAAATCTCAAAGCACCCAATTTCTATTTTCATATTTTTCACAAAATGATTTTTTATCAAATGTAAAGCACTTCTTTATCAAGAATGGCAACTTGAGCATCAAAAGTTTCTGTTCAGAAGATGCAGATCGCAAATGACAAAAATTTGAAATGGATCAGGATGAGCGCTAATAAAAAGAAAAGAAATTGAGATTGGGCTTGGATAGTCAACAAGTTAGAATTCAAACTTCATCTTTGATGCAGTGGCATCGTCAGTGGAACCCAGAAGAGAAGAGAGAATCTTCATAGAAAGAGATGGAGAAGAGAGACTCACAATGATTCAGAATAAGATTCTTTATGACTATGGAGAAATAAATCAAAACATGACCGTCTCTCCCCCACAACAAAAGAGTTATTTATAACCTCAAAGTTTTTTGAGGTTGGATAAAAATCTAATTTCTCCAACCACTATCAACAACCCAATATTACCCTAACAACCTAACAACTCAATATACTTCTAACAAACATAAGTATACATAATTATTCCTAAGCCTACCATGTCCTAACAAACCTATTATTCAATCCATAAATTAATCTACGGTTACAAAGTGAAAAACGACAAAATAATTATCTAAAATAATTATCAAAAAAATCAAACAATCCTTTATTTGGCATGCATCGTTCTCTTTTGATTGGAGAGAGCTCATCCTTGAATTCAAATGCTGGCATTATCACTCAATGAATTTTGAGGTCAGCTAGTTTCAACATGACTTGGGTGAATCGTGCTGATCAAAGAGCTTTCCCATCATCTTTGACGCTACATGGAGGATTTTCCATTGTAACAAAACAAAGCGGGAAGAGATGCTGGTGATAGGAGATTGTGGATGCATTCGTCCGGCTCAAATGTCGATGAAGTACAAGTCTTCTGTGTTGTCCTCTGTAATGTCAGGACTGACGAAGTAAGTGTCCTCTGCTTATTTGTAACTCATTTATTGATTCAATAAAAGTTACTCCTTGCTCGTCGGTAAGATTGTGACCTAAGCTATAATAATGCATCCCGAACATGATACCATGCATTGATTTTCTTATCATGTGATGTTACTCTAGAGTCTCACCAAATCGAGGTAAACTATTGCATGTTTCAATCTCCTCATTCTCATGGCTCACCTCGAATGGGAGTCCACACCAATTTCTTGTTCTCCATGACTCCTCTCGATAGGTCATTGTCATGGTGAGCAGTCGACTATGGGGACATCATGACTCACAACCAAAACGCGATCCTTAGAATGTATATTCATGGTTAATGTCCATGTCACATCATTCCTCAGTGTGATACTTCATCTCAAAGAGTCCAATACTCGCATTCCCCGAAATTCGAGTTGAACCCACTTCTTTCCTCCAAGGATGGTACGGTAGGCATGCATTTCGCCTCTTCTCATCGTGATAAAAAAAAAAGTTGCATGAATACAATTGGAAAAAAAGTTCATTGTGAGAAGACCTTGAACAAAGGTCATTTACCCTCACGAGGAATAGATACGGTGATGCCATTGCATGATCATTTGTCATCATTATATATGATTGACATGCGAAGATTTCGCCTCTTCTTTTCTTATGTGGATATGGTGACAGACTAGTAAAATAATATCCCAAAGCGTCACCGCGAGGGGGTCTCAGGTTGAAGGCGTGAACTCGTATATGAATTGGGGCTCAAAGATGATGAGCACTAGGGGAGTAATTTGGTCGGTTTGATTCGGTTGTGTCAAATTGAACCAAACCGAACTACCATTGCACCCAACCCAAACCCGAACCACACAAAATCATTGAACCTGTACACTTAACCAAATTTGTTTAGTCAATCTGAATCAAACCCAACTGAACAAAATTTGTAAATTATGTTTTCTTTGGTCCCACTAAAACATACAAATTCAAACAACATGGCATCACAAGTATATATTTTTTAAAAAGGATTTTATACAAAAATCTAATGAAGGGTAAAGAGTTGGTCACAACAAAGACTAGGATAGTCCCCAGTGGCCATAGCACAATGGTTTAGGGTTTACCTGTGTTAAGGGTAGGTCTTGGGTTCAAGTCTTGGCGCTGTATCATATCTCCTATTTGTTAAGCGAAATTCAAAAGAATTTCCTGTGGGACCAGGAACAAACAGGTGAAGGTAGCTTTCCCAGCTTGGCCGTAAGGTCAACCACGAGGAGTCCTCTGAAATCAAAAAAAAAAAAAAAAGACTAGGATAGAAATTTGAAGAGAAATATGGTTAACTAATTATAGTTTGGTTCAATTCAGTTAAATTCAATTTTTTTTAAATGTGAAACCAAACTCAAACCGAATAAGATTGGTTTATTAAATTTCTCAACCCATAACCAAACGAAATAAATATTAAACTAGACCAAAAAAAAAAAATGTTTTGAATTGGTTTGGATTCAATTTAACCGACCCAAGTTGCACCCCTAACGGGCACTACCTCACGATGTTGTCAGGACACTCTTGTATGTCTACGAGGGTCTAGTTGATGTTGCTCAGTTGCTCACCGATGCATCAATTGCCCCCATTTGATATACACCATCTCAATCAGCAGGTCTTTGATTTCACAATTCGTGTCACTGTATCAAACTCTTTTGCCAACTCGTCACGGTAGGGATCTCACCTAGATCTCATCATGTACAAATGGAAGCTTGAGCTCTAATACTAGATGCTGCAGCATCATTGGCAGAAAGTGCATGCGCGCACGAGAGAGAGAGAGAGAGAGAGAGAGACCAGGTTACAAGTTAAAAAGAGAGGTACAATGTTCTTTTAAACTCAAGAGATACAGTTTTAAACTATACTGCCTCTCAGGTCCTATTTATAAGCCTCGGAATTTGTTGAGATTAAATAAAAATCTAATCTTAATTTCCAATCACTCTCAACAATCCAATATTTTCCTAAAAATCTGACATCTCAATATAATTCTATCAACCTAGCCATTCCTAATCCTAAAAGGTTCTAACAAACTTATTATCCATTCCATTAATAAAACCTATAGCTACAAAGGAAAAGAATAATATCCATTTGAAATGTTCATGTGTTAATGGATAGCAGTAAATCATCGTCTGATGTTCAATGGAAAAAGGGGAAAGAAACTCAGATTTTTCAAAAAAGAAAAACTGAAACAAGGGAAAAGCACGTACCTTCAGTAGTGACATGCGAAGCTTGTGGACTGTCAAAGTGAGATGCTCCATATTCGTCATGCTTTCTTGCAGGGTGGCATATTCAACCTTCAACCTACAACATGGGGATCAGACAAAAAATATGAGAATCTAAACAACAAATGTTGAAGAGGCCACTATAACATAGTCATTAGCAAACAATTGCTTCCATAAAGTTTAAGAAGTTGAAGACACGTAGATAAAATGCAAAAATATTTAGTTGGACTTTTCTTCACTTGACAAATAGACATGCTAAGTAAACATGAGTTTTAAGAAAGCACCCCTAGATGCCCAAAAATGTTATAGAGACTTTATTTTGATTTAAGCAAGATCCCTGAAAAGAAAATTAGTCATCTATGAAGGACAAAAAAATAAAAATTGGGATTTGAAGCAAGCATCAAAAATCACATGCATAACATGAGCAATATTATTAACAAAAGCAGTAGGCCTACTGTATGTATAGTCATGGTAGTGAAATATAGTTGATGGGAGATAAGAGACAAAGAAGTTACTGGAGAGTGGACATCAAAGTGAGTGGAGAGATAACATCAAAGAGAATGTAAAGGGTAATTTGAATGCAGCATATAAGAGATGCTAAAACTGATATTTAAAGTGGCAAAAATAATAGAAATTCAGACAAGACAATGGATTAAGATAGCATTAAAGCATTGATTCAGATAGATATGACAGGAGGTAAACAAAAACTCGCATTTCAACTCGTAAAGGAAGCATGGCCTGACACAGTGTATAGAACTCTCCACTGTAGCCAGAAATCATCCAATGACAAGATACAATACCCAAAAAATGCAAAATCCATGGGGTTGCCCCTTCCTATATTAAGATTAACTATCATCATCCATATGGAACTCAGAGTAACAAGATACCACACAAAAAAATAGATCAAACCTTGCAAAATCCATACAGTTGCCTCTTCCCATATTGAGATTGTCTTTATCATCATTCATACTGGAATCAGCTTCTCCTTCACCAATATCCTTTGCAATCCAGCGTCTCAGGTATGTTCTTTTTAGTAGATTTTTTATTTTCCCATCACTTCCATGAGCGATATTATTCTTTCCAGTACTCTCAGGAAAAAAATTTCCTTTCTCACCATCATTGAATCTACTGCATAAATCAATGCACAGGATGAGACTAACAGCATATATGAAGGAAGATGGGTTCTAGAGTAAATAGAGAAATGATTAGAGTTTCAATCACTATAGTAATACAGGAAGAATATTTCATCTTTAAAAGAATATACATATGCATTACAAAACAATGCACTTCCGCAGGAAAAAGAACAACAATTGGAAATGAAATAGCCAGTTGAAAATGGCATCACCACTAAAAGAAAAGAAGAAAATCGCATTTTATGCGCACTTGGAATTTTTATTCATAGTTTTCCCCTCAAGTGTAGTAGGGCTTTTAAACTAGGTCTTGTATATATGTTGCAGCACCCCACCTTGCTTTCAATAAAAAGTTTGCAACAAGTGTTTCGAGATTTGCAATTTGCCAATTGCAGATCAGAAATTCATTTTTATATTGACACAACAAATTGAAGATGACACTGTTTCTAGTAGAAAATTCCTGTACCGATAACATCTTTTGCAGTAGTTAAAAGTAAAAGGTGGTTAGACTTTTCTGGCTTAACCTTTATTTCCCGCCATTATGTGTGACTGAATCACTAATTTCATACAATTGAAAGAAAATTGATATACGAAATAAGGAAATTCATTTTTGATCAAATTTTTGTACCTACAGGCACTCAAGCAGACATCCACAGAAAACTGGAATGATTCCCAGCTGAGTTAATAAAGGCAATATCTAAAATTGGCCCCAGTTTCTTTTATTTCAAAACTGGCCCTAGGTTAATTTTGTCCAGGTCAGTATTACCACCTCAGCACAGACCTGGATATTTTTTTTCTTTTTTACTTAAAAAACGTGATTGCAAATCACATCAACTAGACATGATCTCTAATCATGCCTTCTACGAGACTTGATTTCAAATCACATTTAATTTAAAGATTTCTCTTTTTAAAATATGAAGATATTTTTAAATTCAGATTTTTCTTAGATTCTTTTTAAAATCTAATCGTACATTTTGAATTTTGAATTTGAATTGAATTAAATTTTAAATTTTATCACAATTTTAAATTTTGAATCTTATTTTAATTTTAAATTTTAGATCTGAAATTTTAAATTTTAAACCATCATATATATAGATGGATAGATTCACTTTGCTAACATAAAATCTTTATCAGATCTATCGATATGATTGGATGACAAGTCTCCTTTGTTTAAAAAGATGGGTTAAAATTTATCAATTGTTTGTCACATTTTTATATCTCGAACACCATGTTGGTGTACGAAATGGATGAACTCGTGGAGTAAGCTTTTGTAGGGGCAAAAAGGGTTGCATTTAAAATTATCATATATGCATAGATATGATGGATAGATTCACAAGATGAAATCTCAATAGTCTTAAATTCACTTATTGATCCCATCTTTCACAGAATCGATCCCTTTTTTACTGTATATGTGGAGCTCAACAATCTATAAAATCCTTGTCAAATCTATCCATAAATCAATGCATCAGATCTATCCACAAATCTTAATATGAAAATTTGAAATTGAAATTCAAATTAAATTCAAAAATTTAATTTAGATAAAATTCAAAATTTAATGCAACTCAAAATTTAAAATTTCATATTAGATTTAAAAAACCTATAAAAAATCTAAATTTGAGCATATGTTCATTTTTTAAAAAAATTCTAGTAGGATACCTTATGTGCAATGATATATCTGGAAAATAATAAAAATTAGGTGGCAGCACTAACGTAGTCAAAACTGATCCAGGGCAAGTTTTGCAAACAAAACTAGCCCATGGCCAATTTTGAAAAAAAAAAAAAATGGGGCCACCTGTAGAAATTGCCCGTTAAACAATTCCTCATATATTTATCAAATTCTAACCATATACAGAGGTGACAATTTATAATTCAAAAAGAGTAGGAAGAACAAGAAAACAAAGAAAAGAGCACAATATTATTTTCAAATTCTTCAATAATTTTGATTCCTGTCCCCATAGGGGTAAACACTTGTTTAAATAATAAAATAAATTACATCCTAACAAACTAAAACAAATCACATCCTCACTAACTATATCCTAACAAATCAACTCTAAACAAATCTCTAAATCAATCATAAAATTAAATATAATCCTAGTTATCCACATCATTTTCAAAAATAATTTTCCATCAAAACTATGGGCACCAAGCTTAACTAAGGCTGCATTTGGATGTGAGGTTGAAACGCTAATATTCTTAAAATCTTGTATTTCAAACTCGGCTTTTGAAAAGCTGTGTTTTATTAGATTTTCAACAAAAAGATTTTTTTGTCTAAAAAGGGAGATAGCGGTTTGAAAATCTAAGCATTGAAAATATGTTTAGATTTGAGTTTGAGAATTTTTAGTTTTTCAAACGCGGAATCTACCTAAACTCGTATCCAACTGGGGCAGATAATATTTAATTTTATGATTTGATTAGATTTACAGATTTATTTAGATTTGATTTGTTAGGATATGGTTGGTTATGATGTGATTTGATTTGTGGGGATGTGATTTGTCTTAATTGGTTATGCTTTAATTTATTTTATTATTTAACAAAATGTTTACCCATTTGGGGAGAGGAATCAGAATTTGAAGAATTTGAAAATAATATTAATTCTCTCTCTTCTCTCTTATTGTTTATTTTCTACTTCTTACTCTGTCCTGCATCAAGAAGCATCACATGTTGCAAAGGGAGAACATGCAAAATACATCATAATATTATGCGATAGCTACTCATCAGATTTTAGTGCTGACAAGGACACATACTCTTGCAGAAGTTGATAGTCTCGTTTTAATTGTGCCAATTCCATAAGAGCCTTAACCTTTTCATCAGTAACCTGGAGAACAAAAATGAAACAAAAAATTTATCAAAGAGAAAAAACCATATCCAATAACTAAAACTTTGAGACAGTAAGGGTTCTATTGCTCATTTAGAAGCATATATTCATAAACCATATTTTACTACTATGTGTAACATAAATGGACTTCCAAGTCATGGAAAAGCTATGATATAAACTGCATTTTAAAAAACATAACAGTGAAAAGAAACCAATTACAAAACAATTAAAAAAAGATATAAAGGTAAAGAAATAGTACATAACTTGGAATATGATTGTTATAATATAGATCTAGAACAATTAATTAAGAATTATCCATTTGTAAAATCAGTATTGGGGTAAAATTATTTGACTTACATGGTTCAACAAAAGATCAATACAAATATAAATATAAATATATGCATGGAGTCTTCTTACCAACTTCCCCAAAAACATGCTGAACTCAAGGCCTTGTAGTATTAGAATATTAACACAATCCATCTAGCTTATGGGTCAATTCAATGGCCATCAGTCTTTGAATGAAACAGTATGGTGCAAGAGTAACCTATACGCTGATCAAGGAAATGGGCCCATCTCTGATCAGGAGACCTTTTTTTAGATAATATAGGAGAATCTTATTGCTATTGCATGAAATCCTCAAAAGGAGACGAAGGATCTCCTTACATCAAAGAAATAAAAGAAAATAAAAAGGAAAATACAACCAATTGGAGCAAGCCCTGAGCACAATAAACTAGTCAATCTTCCCAAACCAAGAGTAACCCATTATGGCACAAGACATAGAATCCTCCAAGATGATTTTGACCCAATCTCTAAGCATTGAGGAGATAATAGCCCATGTTTTTTCCCAATATACTCTTTTGTGTAGAAAGATTCCTTTTTTGCGCGAGCCATGTGCACCAACAAGTAGCATGAGGAACAAACCATTGAAACTTAGCTAGGTTACCTCTATCATCTCCCTTTGATTCTAGAACCACCACAACATTTCTTCTCTGTTGGAGAAGTAACACGATGAACCGAGGGCCTCCCCCACCTTCTTCCATATTTTAGTGCTAAAGGAGCATTTCAAGAAAAGGTGATTTCTAGTTTCTTCCACTGCTCCGCACAATCCACACATTAAGTCACTATCATTTGACCATCTCGCACGATTGACTTTTGTGAGAATTTTGTTGATGGAGAGTAACCACATGAAATCCCTTATCTTCAACAGTGAGAGAGCACCCCAAATTATGTATTCAAAGCGGGATGTGAGTAGAAGAGGGAGTGGTCTTTTGTTAAGCATCCGGTAGACCAATAAACCAGGTTGGTGGGGACAAATTCCAAATTACCGTATCTTCCTCTTCTAAATTCAATGTCATCACTTGAAGGCCCCGTTTGGTTGCACGTTTGGAGCAGCTTTTGCTTTTTGAAAAGCTAAAAAGCTAAAATCTTGTAGCCAAACGAGACAGCTTTATTCATAATCGGAAACTGGATTCCTTTTAATTTTTTCCTCGAAATCCGTGTTTTGAAAAGCTCAAAAACATTGCTTTTTGGTCATAATCGATTTTTTGAATTGAAAAGTAACTTTATCTGCCAAGCATCAACTGGTTTGAAATATTGATTCCTGAATTAAAAAAAAAACATCCCAATAAAAGTCAAGGTCTAAAATCATCTTAAAAAGCAACTTTATTCTAAAAGCTACTTTTCAATTTGTGTTTCCAAACGGACCCGAAGAGTTGCTAGAATAGAAGCCAACTCCCAAATTCTCCATCGTTTAGGTTTCACCAGAGCCTTGGCATCCAAATTATGGAATTTTCACCACATGTGAATGAGTCACAAATGAGATCATCTTCATCAAGAGCCACTCGGTATATGTTAGGGAAGAGCGTTGCCAGAAAGGACCCATTAAGCCACGCATCCTTCCAAAAGTAAATCTCCACTCCATTTCCAGGGACAAGTTGAATTGCTTCTTTAATCTCCTCAATTCCTTCCAAGATATCCATCAAAACTATAGAGATAGCCACTCTATGCGGTAGAAGAAGAGTGAGTCTTGTGCACTCTGAGTAGTATATTTCACGAACCACTCTAGACCACAAGGCTTCCAGATCAGCGAGCATTCTCCATAACCACTTGCCCAAAAGAGCCTTGTTCATATTGCATAGGTCAAGAACACCCATCTCGTCATCTTTCTTGGAACGACAAATAAGATCCCATAAAAGAGCCTTGTTCATATTGCATAGGTCAAGAACACCCATCCCGTCATCTTTCTTGGAACGACAAATAAGATCCCATCGAGAAAGATGCACCACATAGAATAGAAATCAACCTATTATGTAGGACCTGATTTTGTTGAGCAGTCATATCTAATAATCCTGGAAACAAGTCCCCGGGATGGGAATACATGCTGTTTGGTAGTTCTGGAATCACAGAAATACTACCCTGCCATAATGTAAATCCATTCCAATGTGCACATCAAATTAAGAGATGTTAAAATGAGATAGTTGTGCTGTCAAAAAAAAATCTCCAGCTTAAGATTCAAGCTAAATTTATAATTGAATCTGGAGAAACAGAGACAATGTAAAGACAGTCATCCTAAATGGGATAAGAAGCACGTCCTGGCATCTATCATTAATTCATTATAATCAATTGAAAAAATGGCAGTTTGCTTTATGTATTCATAAATCTGACAAGGGGAAGATTTCAATGATAATGACAAAACCAACTAAAAAATATTCATCCTTGAACTAATAGTAATAGGAGCAAGATATACATCAGCCTCAACTTCTTCAATGGTATATTTCTAGTACTAAGCATTCCAGAGGTTCAGTCCTTGTCTGCAACCCCACATGCATCCGTGCCATTATCACAAAGCATTCAAAATAATGACAAATCCAAATGCCAATAATCATTTTACGAAATATGGTAATAAAAGAACTGGATAAACATGAATTACTTGGAACAGGTTTCTTTGGAGTTCCTCCAACTTTTTTTGAAGAGCTATATTCACATCCTTCACCAGCAAATGTCTTTCTTCCTGTTGTGACAGAAGCAACAGTGCAGAAACCTAAAATGAAGTGCACAATATTTTTAGCCAACAGTGGCTACATTGCAAAGTCCATTTTCATGTAAAACAAATTGAACATTAAACAAAAATTTGAAGGAATGTATATAAGATGTGTCATAGTCTCACAGATGAATCAAACCTTTTCTTGCAATGCCTGGGAGAAGGCATCTGTGGAATCAAAAAGTCTTCTAGTGGCATATGGAGATCCAATAATATTCTGCCACACCACAAGCAGCGAAATAGGGTTTAGCAGACACCAGCATGTAAAGGAAAAAAATATATATGAGCAAACCGCTCACTGTAGCTAACATAAAATACTAGGTCTGCCAAATCACCACATTAAAATATTTGGATGAAACTACAAAATGGTCTCAATAACCTAGAAGAAATCATGTAACCCAATTAAATTTGCACCCAACCAATGAAGATAGAAACTGACATGTACAATTAGATAAAATTAATTATGGATCTTGATGGAGATGAGAATTCCACACTTCAAGATCGAGCAGCACACAACCTTAGCTAACATGATTTAATACAACTTTCACAAGAATAACAACAACGCTATAGTTTCATTCAAGAGAATCCGTTCTTAGCCAACAATAGATAAATTTGATTCAATACAACTTGACTTGCATTTTCATCTAACAGAGAAATGTTATATAGACAAATAGATGGGGCATGGGTCATAAAAGGGAAACAAACTCAATGTTGATTACCCGTCTTCTAATGCCTTAAGAGCAAACTAGAGGACCCATTCCAATACTTTGAGATTGGGTACTACAACTTACAAGACATGGAAAATATAAAATACAAATTAAGAGAACATTGTGTTCCAAAACTTAGAAATGCAACTTATAAAATATCATATTCAAGTTCAAGGAAACCCGTCACAACACACCTCCTCCAAGTGTTCTAAAAGGCGCTAGGCGCTAGTCGGGCGATTGAGGGGGGACTAGGGATTAATCGGCTAGGAAAGGATTAATGGGGGATTAATCGGCTACTATTTTAATAATACAAAATAATATGTGTGTGTGTGTGTGTGTATTTATGTGTGTGTGCGGATAGAGTGATCTGTTCTCACTTCTCATATCCATTAATCCTTCACCATTCTCATCTGAATATCTCATATGCCAAACATGGATTTACGTAAATTTGAAATTTTGAGAGAAATTATAGAAATCCAAATACCGTAATTAAACATATATAAAGTTAAATCAAAACCCTCTCAAAAAATATATGTTAAAAATGCAACAATGTAAACATACAAATTACAACCCCCTACACTCTCACGTGCATCTTACGTGAATAAAAAGATAAAAGGCTCTCCACATTTAAGCACTCAAGTGCTTTCATATTTTTTTTATTTTAAAAAAATCCCCACCATTTAGAAAAAGCAAACACAAATCAAGTCATCCCTGTCACTTTGTCAGCTCCTCAATTAAGTCATCCCTACCCAAAAAAACAAAAAACAAAAAACAAAAAAAAGAAAGAAAAGCAAACACAACTCAAACATGGCGAAGCTGGCAGGGCGTTACAAGGAGATGGTAGAGTTCACGGAGAAGGTCATCTCCTCCGACTCCACGTTTGAGCAACTCGCTGTCTCCTTGATCGAGATGGTGGAGTCCTGCGGCAACTCCGACTTCGTCTCTCTCATCGTCGATCCGCACTGGGATCCTCAATTTGAGGCTCATCCCGTCGGTCTCATTCAAGACCGGACCCCGCCTAGGCCCAGCCGCCTAGGAAGCCCGCTTATGACCTAGGCGATGCGGGTAGTACCCGCCTCCGCCTAAAGCACCACCTAGGCGTCGCTTTTTCCTGATTTTTAGAACACTGCCTCCTCCCTTTGTCTTTTGTCATTGAATAGTCGAACATCATGATGAACAGGGACTTTGACAAAACTACATCTTTCACACAGCAACTGAACTTCATTCTTTGCCACAGTTTAACTACCGACCACTCTAACTCGCTTCACTCTAACCTTCTATGAGTTGTTGACAGAAGAAACGACTAGAGTGCTCACACACTGGGAAACTAGGTTGAAACCAGAATTAGCTTCTATCAATCGCTATACCAAGAAGACTATTATCCATTTAGTCAAAAGTCTTTTTAAAAAAAAATGAACTCAGTCGAAGTCAATTACTCAACTAACAGATATGAGATTGGATGCCCTTCTAGACAGCCTTTTCTTTTCTTTTTTGGAAACACGATAGACATGCTACCGAGATTCATTCCTAAAATCTGAAACATATAAACAAAAGATAAATGAACCACTCTGCAGCCTTAGACAGTAGCAGAGATTGCTATATTCACCACCTGGGAGAAGGCCTCTCAAACGCACCCAAAAATTTTCCTCTCACTCTTCTACAAATTGCCTATACGACCCCAGCAGATATTAAAAAAACAATGAATATTTCCCTAGTATTAGATAAATTTTTGCAAACTAGGTTCTCCTTCAATGTAAAGCATGAAATATACACTACAGATGCATAAATTTAAAATTTTACATGGTCAGTGGACTACAACCTCAGTTCCGATGCTGGCATTGATATCACTGGAAATATGAACATCCCTGCACTCAGTGTCATCACATGTTGATTCCACATGACCCTCAAGGTCTTTGTTCAAATGAAATTCTCTCATCTTTTCCTGTACCTCAACAAGCATGGAGCCAATTCGAGAACCTTCTTCTACCAATAAATTCATGATTTCATTTTTTTTCTGGGTATGGAAATTGCGCAACCCTGATAACCCTTTATTCATCATGTAATCAGAGGTAATCTACAATTCAGAATGATGAAAAAGTCCACAAGTTAAACTCAAGAAACCAATGCAAAGCAATAATTTACAATATTTATTGTCTTACTTGCTTTTCTTCAAGTAAACAAACTTTTCCTTTTAAATGGCGTTCAATCTCCACTCCCTAAACATGGAAGTAAAAAATATTTACATCGATTGTTTTTAGCACAAAAACAATAAAATCAAATTTAATAAATTACATTCCCCAAGAACCACTGCATACCACTCGCAAATTGTTCTGAAGATTCTCCACCATGTACCTCAGCGATTTCAGTTCTTCTTCTAAAGATGCCTGTTTAATGTAACTCACCAGTTTTAAACAAAAATAATAATTAAAAATGCTTCCAGACTAGTACCAGATTTCCATCTATGCAGAACTACCTGGAATAAGTATTAGATACATATAGAAGTGTGAGCTTGGAAATGCATCAACAAGCTCAATCCACGTGCATTTGAGAGCATATTTTAGGAGAATCAACTCACAATGTACTTTGAGGTGGCAGTTTCCCTATTGTCTGAAAAGTTCCATCTTTCTGTAGGATCCTGAAGAAGGCATGCATATTTGTCTTCCAAATTTGAATCTTCGGAATGCCCACGAGCACTTTGTCTAATCTCATAGAATTTATTAATGACCTGAAATTAAAAGGACTAGTTTTGTTCTTTTAAAAAGCTTATTTAAATTAGAAGAACATGTAACTTATCTGCATTATGTGGCATGAAAGTATCAGCAAAAGCTCATGTTATAAAGGATGATCAAACAGGGGATCCAGTAATATATATATGTGGGGGGGAGGGGGGGGAAGAAATAGTGAGCAGAGCATAAAAGGGAGCAGAGAGGAAAAATGAAAGAAAAAAACAAAAAAAACAAAAGGACAGGATATCAGGAACGTCCCCAGAAAAACCTAAACCATTACAATTATATTCTTACTCATATATATAAGATCACTTCCAAGGAAGCTAGATTCTCTCTGCTTTTAAAAAATATTTCAGGAAATACAGAAATGAAATCCCATTTGTTCTCACCATGATATTCCTTCCTGTTAAACAACCCATCATTACTCAACCATATTGCCCAGTTGACTACATGAGGGACCAGAGCAATAAATTTGTTCTTTTTGCTCCTGTCCCCTTCCATCATCTGCTTGAGCAAGCCCCACAGTATTGCTCTAATAGATGACAGCCTCAGTGGTTTCCCCAAAGCTCTTCTGACCCATCACAACCAATTCTTGAAAGGGAATTTAACGCAAATGACCTCAAAGTTTCAACAATGTCTTCACACAGCAGACACACCAAAGAAAATATATTCCCTTATATAGATACAACCTAAGGTATGTGTCACAAAACATTGCCAAAATCCCTTTTCCATTGAGCATTATAACAATAAATCTCATTTTTTATGTTATTCTCATGGATGAATATAATAGACTCTTGGGACGACATATTTGCAATTTTATAGAGCAACTGTGCACGATGGGCTACAAACCACATACTCATTGACTTTTGGTGAACATTGCTTTACCATCTATCCCTCGATCAATCAACAATGCAGAGTAGGTGAAAAACAAGTACTAAATCACTTTTCACGGACAGTGATTTACTCTCTATCCCTCGCACGAGCCCCTGATGTTTTCCATTGGAATGGCACCATCTTCCACTTGCTCATCTCCATCAACCAAACAACAAATCCCCCCAAACCTTGCAACCGGCACCATATATTTTCCCATAATTGTTTCCTCAAAATCTTGAACCACAAAAAAAGAACCCGACTTGAAAATAACAAGCAAGTGACAAAGGAATACTAATATTCTCAAAATGAGTATTTAACTAGAAGGCAATTGCATGATTAAACATTTTAAGAATGTCTATCAGCAACTAACCCTCTCAAAAGCTTCATTTTGCTCTTTAAATCTGAACAACTCCTTTTGATCAATATCATGGACTTTCTTCTCCTCCTGGTATGCCAATTGAAGCTCCTCTAATCTGTTGCAGGGACACAATTTATATTATAAACCAAAAGGTAATCACTAATCAGCAATTGCATGATAAAATAAACATATTACATCCTTGTTTTGCACCAATATCAAATAAAGGTGCAAAACGAAATAATAAATATACGGTTATGATTTAGTTTTGGATAAATTGCATTCTATTGTATGTCGTTTTCTTACTGAGATGAATGAATGAATGGTTGGTATTTGTTTACTGTGGAATTGTTTTGATGATGAACCAAGAATCTGCACCTTTGGGAACTTTACAAAAACAACCACCAAAGTGACCAAATTTAAACCTAACAACTTACGCAACCAATTATATCTAATTTATAAAAACCTTTTAATCCATGAATTTCAATTAAAACTAAATTTCAAAATTCAAATCAGAAGAAATTTTCCACAATTACAAATATGTGAAATTATTATCCAAATAAATGGATAAACAAAATAACTAATTATCCTCGGAACTGATTGGGGGGAAGTAAGTCATTGTTTTCTGATGGTTAAGGAAGGCATGCCGCCCCATGGGTTGTTGTCCGTCACGCAGTGTCGACTGCACATTTGAAACAAAGCAAATAGCAAAGGAGACAACAACCACAGATTCGTCGACCAAGGATAAATAATTGTCCAAGATTGATGGATCTTGTATGGTGGTCATCTCCTCCTCCACTTGTTGCTGCTTTGATTCACATGTGTAGTCCACACCGCGTCACTTTTTCACCAAGACTCTTGGCAGGTTATGTAAAATATTAATAGACCAGAACCTTATATATGTAAATCATTGGTAGAACTAGAACCCTACATAAGAGACATTGATAAGATAATTTTAGCACTTAGTAATGATCATGTAATATAAAATCAAAACAGTGTTCCGCAAGAACATAAGGGGCTCATTGAGATAATGATTTGGACATATATTTCATTTGGGTTTTTATACACGTCGCCTATGGAATTCTAGAATATTGACAATGATAGTGTATTGCTTGAATACAAAATGTGTAAGTATTATGCAAAGAGTGATGGAGATTTGTGGTGTTCTTTTGGGATTTCATGATATAGGAATGACGATTGGTATCTTCTTGAGTAATTTTTGGAGCAGCAACCTACAGTAGCCTCTAAGTAACAAGTTTGCATTATGTTTCCAATCCATCTTAATTAAAACCCTTGATGTTTTAGCAGAAAAATTACCTGTTTTCAAGATCAAATATTTTCTGCTGCATGACCTCCTGTCCTTCCTTCACCTTTTCAGCCTTTTTCACAGAATAAAATATTGTTAAAGCTACATGAATATGGAAGACAGGATACTAGAGTGATAAACTTGGTGTTCAAAGAGTGATAAATTTGGTGTTAAAACCTCTATTATTGCTTGATCACGTTCAGAAAATGCAGCAGCAACACAGCCCTGGAAAAATTTAATCTGCTTCTCTGCTTCCATATTCTGCAACAACCACATAAAGGTGAGTATTCACAGTTAATATTATATTGTTTTCTATGAATAAACCAAATGAAATAACATAAAAGATCAAATGAAAGATGGAACCCTTCATCTCTAAAGCCAAATAAACAACAGAGAAGAACAATAAGCAGCTTATTAAGTGAGTTTTAAAATATATTCCATGTCATTGTTAATACCAAAACAATAACCTAGATAAAACAAAATTTTAACTCTGAACTGGGAGATGAAGTATTACATGGTGTGAAACCAACCAAGACAAGGCCACAAGATTGAAGGGATGTGAAAGCAGGTTCCCTAGTCATGAGACTGTAGCAGAAGCTATTTATATTTTTTTTCCTTTGCTTTTCATATTGAAATGATGGAGCATTGCTGAAATCACATAGGAGCTCAGGGGCACTAGTTCAACTTTCTGACAGAAAGATAACATCCTTGCAGTAGATTAAAGTCTTTCTGATACATTACAAAAATAATTTATACAATCTTTTCACTCTTACACTTTAGTGACATATATACACTATTTTAAAGGAATAGAATATTTACAATATGCTCAACAACAAAAAAGGGAATGCATTTTGAAAAGTAAATAAAATCAAAGTCTTAAGAAAGTATCTGTATCCATATTTCAATGACACATCAATGATTCACCACAAATACTAATATAACGCAACACCACCTTAGCTTCCCTGACCCTTACTTCTACCATTGTTATAAAAATCCCATCTAGGCGGCGATTAATCCCTGCCTAGGCCTAGGTGGGCTCATCCAGCAATGCTTAGGGCCTAATCCCCCTTCCTAGGCAGCAACCACCTAGGAATTTTAACGATAAGATTTATCAGATTAATTTTCTTTTTTATCCATAATTCTGTTATTTGTATTATTGTTGTTGGCTTGCAGAGTAACAGGTACAGTTTGTTCCACCATTGTCTCCACACCCATCAGATTCTCCACATCGTACACCGAGGCTGTTCTGGCACGCAATCCGTGCTTCCTTCCAACCGAGTCCTTTGAGTCCCCACACCTTGAAACCCTCTACCCTAAGTCATTGGCTGAGTGACTCATCCTGACCAGTCGACCCACCCAAACGCAGAGTCACATCCCGGGTGAACTCCATCTTCTTATTCCCCATATGCTTCTTGCTCACCAGACTCCACCCATCGTTTGAAACCGACCCACCCCGCACAGTCACATACTCCCCATACATCCCACCCTCACCCATTGACGCTTCATCCAGCCTTTGAACCAACCCTTGGACGTCCTACACCTTATCAGCCCTACCACTCACCACTGCTGCATACAGAGGAAGCCTCCCTGCCATCCATAACTCCACTTCTTTAACCCAAATCCCTATGACCCAATCACCTTCCTTGGGATGTCTGACAATGACAACACCCACAACTTGGCCCTAAGCCCCAAGAACTCCTCCAAAACCAACTCCTCCTCCCCAAAGGACATCAAGTGCCCGAAAGAACGTACCCAAACTACATCGACCATCCTCATCAAGAGAGGGACACCACAAATCTCTACCACGACCAATCTACCTCCTCTCCCCAATCTGCTTGTCATATTGATTTGTCACAATACTTGAAGAAAATTGACTCCCTCGCCATCTTGAGCGACTTCTCCTCCAGCAACAGTTCCTTCAAAATTCTGGATGGCAACCTCACCAAAACCTGACACTTCCCAACCTTGTAGAGGTCCCATTTCTTCACCCCTCTCCATCTTTCACGCAAAGCTTTCTCAATGTCCTTCAATCCAAAACCTAATGATGCGCCTGAAAAGGGCCTCCCTGCTACTCAATTCCAGGGAACAGGGGTTCACTACCTCCCTTGAGCACCTCTCCCTGCACGCCCTCAACTTCCCCAGCCACCCTACCCTTTGCCGTATGCCACCTAACTCCCCCCCTCTCACAGCTTGACCACCCTCTGTGGACACACATACAGCTCCTGTGCCCCAAGCCACCACAAGACCAACACTTTGGGGGATCTCTGCACTCTACTGTCCTTTGTCCTAGTGCCAGGCACCAGAAACACCAAATCTCCGCTGGTCGCCTTCCAGGCATCCGATGCCAACCTTCGTCAATAGCCTTACAAGTATCATGTGTATAAAGGTTTTGGGTGTTAACAACGCCAGAATGCCCTCTGGCCCCTAGCAGGGAGAGGATGTTCATGGTGTCCTAGGCTGATCTGCCTACCTCTCTGTTTGCTTTTTTTTCTACTCCGTTTTCTTGGAGGAATCCTAGTGTCCCCCTTGTTTCTTTTTCTTCCTCGGATAAGCTATGATTTAATGCCCTTACCAAGTGTACCTACTATTGCTGAATAATATAAGTGGTGCGCTCCCATCTTCCATCCAAAAAAAAAAAATCATGGAATAAAATGCCAAAAACACTTAACGAAAGTTTTAATGTGCTTGCAAAACTTTAAAAACAACTGAAGGTGACAGTCAGTCACGAAAAAATATTTTCAAATTCAGAACCATGATGAATCATTTTATTCACCAAATGGCATGTTTTATTTGGGGCTACTCATTCCTTAAAGGGTCATATGTCAATGATGTGTGTGTGTGTCAAAAAAAAAACTACTCATTCCTTAAAGGGTCATATGTCAATGATGTGTGTGTGTCACTATGAACATATCAAAATATGCAAAGAATATAAAGAGTACTTGTGACTTGTCACAGTAAAAAACACATAGAATAGGACATGTATGGCCACAACAACAGGTACTAATATGGTTCAAGTTTATCAATCTTTAAAAGAGTCATTACTTGTTGCAATGGTAAAGTGTAAGGCTAATTGGGTTTAAGACTTGAAAGTGGCCACTTTGTGCAAAAAATGTCAAAGGTTAACACCGTCTCCCCTCTCCCAACATCATGTTATATGGGAGATGTGATGACCTTCATCGACCTTTGGAATTCACTTTATGTCACAAAATGCCCCATAATCTCATCATCAGTCAACCATGGAAACATTACATAAGAAACACAATAAGACTCATACTTTTAGTACTATATGAAAGCAAAACACTCACAAAAAAAACCATAAAAAAACAAGGCCAAAGCACATCCATGATAAACACAAGAATAATGCATAATCCATCAATGTAAAATATTGAAATTCACCCAACAAAAAAAATGTGTTACCTTAGAAACTTCCACGCTATGTAAATTGGCTAGTTGGCTCTGATTACAAGAAAAATGCAGTCATATGATAACATTAAGGTTAACAAGAATGATACTCTAGAGGAAAAGAAGAGCCATACTTTGATTCGGTAAGCTTCTGAAAGCTCTTCTTGAAAATTATGGCTGTCCCTAATGTAACCAGCTAACTTTTTTTTTAGGTTCTCAATCTCCAGTTCCAAATCAGCTATCCTGATAGGACTTAATAGAATATCAAACGATTTTATTTGCCAGGAAGGAGAACTCCAATAGGGAAACCAGCTACCATATAGTTATAAATGGAAAGACCAAATGCAGACCTCTGAAAATGAATAGGAGTAGCAGCAGCAATATAGCTTGGGCTTGAGTTTTGCATGCACAACTGTTCTATGTCTTTATGGAGTTGGTCACGCTCTGTGGAACAAGAATGATCCATAAGGCATCGCACAATCCAATCATTAGTTCTTCAAGTTCACAAAATAAGAAGATTTGTTTACAAATATCAACAGAAAAAATTTCATTCAATTATGACGGTGTTCATCATCAGTCTTCCAGCATAAATAGATTCAAAAAAACACATAAGCCTCCCCTGAATTTGCCATCATGTCAAGAGCAATCCATCCCTTCCCCCCCCCCCCCCCCCAGCACACACACCAAACCAAAAAAAGCAGTGAAGATCTGTCTGCCTCAATTCCTCCCATGAAACAAATAAGACCATTTGCATCATTCTGAAAATACCTCCTTCCATGACGGCATGAATGAATGCTGTATACCATTCATATTTTAATATTAATAAAAAAACTATTGCAATTGCTCTCCTCTTGTACTTTTAAAACACTCCCTACCATCTTTTGTTCAAAGTCACGTGATAGGAAGTTTGCAAGGAACACAGTCACTGGTAAACCGAACAATGTCGATATAGTATAGACATATTCCAAACAGATAAGTATATTTTCTCATATTATAGACTGGCTCCAATACAGTTTAGAAATCATGAGAGAACCAGACGTCAAGAAACCACATGAGAATTACAACCCATGCTGATATGGAATGCTGGATACAGCACAGTTTAATTAAAAACCTAGTGCACTAGGGCCATGTGTCTAACTGGTGAACACAACACAAGTATGATGCATCCTACAGGGTTCCAAACCCAGACATGAGGTGTCCTTAGACAATTGGAAGAACCCAATAAACATCTTGTACAAAAAAAAAAGGCAGCTCTCAGTGAATGTAAACAAAATTTGTTGCCATGAGATTTGAAATCATAAAAAAAATATAATTAAAAGTATGTACAATATGTCAGGTTCGGATTTTAATACCTACATTATAACATGTTTGGATTCCATAGTATCCATAATGCAAATCATCAAAAGGATATCAGGAATCTGCCTTGCAAGGCCTTCCTTTCATGTCTTTTAAAAAGGTTTTCTTCAATTTCCATTATGGGGAATGTGTGGTTCACGTAGGTTACCAATTTACCATAGGAATTCTCTTTAATTTTGATGGGACATTTTTTGTATTCCTTTTCCTTTCTTTTATTCAATTTTTTATGGAGATCACTCGTCTCCTTTTGTTTGGGGGATTTATAATCAATAAGATTGCAACATTTCTTTCAAGAAAAAAATGATATATCACAGGATGCATGACATGGATGACTAGAGATAATATTTGATTTGATTATATTTAGAGATTTGTATAGGTTTTATTTGTCAGGATGTGATTTAATTAAGTTGGTTAGGATGTGATTTTTTTTTTTTAGGGAAAGGGTAGACTAGCTATCGCGATTCATTAAATCGGGAACAAGTCAATTATTACAAAAGATAAACCAAGGAGTAGGCTGGCTGATCACCCATTTCACACAATAGAGATTTAATTAGTTAGGAAATGATTTTTTATTATTTTAAACTTTTCTTTACCCTTCAGGGGATCCATCAATATTTTTGAAGGATTTGAAAATTTATTGTTCTCTTTATTCTGTCTTCTTAGATCTTATTTGGTCCTGCATCAATTTGGCATCAGGGCTTTGATCCAAATTTTCCTCACTTCTCTTTCTCTATCTCTTCCTTGGCATCTCTCTTTCTCGGTATCTCTGTCTCGAGTCTCTCTCTATCTTCATCTTCTTCTTTCAGACATATTCCACCGTATCATTGCCGCCATCATTGCTGCCATCACAAGGTCATTGTCACTGCCACCACTATTGACCACCTTCTTTCCTCATCACCACATCCATTCATTGTTGTGCTATGCCACCCCATCATTGTCGCAGTTGCCACAAACAACCTGCCCCATGAAGTAGAAAAAAAAATCTGCAAACTCATATTACTCCCCACCCACCCCTTTTAAGCCCACGTAGCCTCTTCCCCCACCCAAAATTTTCAACAAAAAAAAAAATGGTCGTCCCCACTTTCCCCAACCTCATATAAACTGCCCCCCACAATGTGAACTTTCATCCACCACATCAGCACCCTATTTTTCTATTTAAAAATTCCAAAAAATACGAAAAATCCCAGTAAAATCTAGATAATTCCGAAAAAATTAGAAAAATCTAGAAATTCATAGAAAATTTCAAAAAAAGCAATAAAATTTTGAATACTTGTGGACGAGCATTATTGATTAGCAAAAGCATTGAAAGCATTACAAACGGTGTATTATGGAACGTCGTGTGTATGAGTCACATTGGTAAGTTAGTACAAGTAAATAAATTATCCCTTTGACACTTGGAAAATAATTTTATTTGTTGGCTTATTTTGACATTTGCTTGGATCCTTTGTCATTCTTTTGACATCTCATCATCCATTACATCTACTTGTTACTTTGAAAAAACTCATTTGGGGAAGAAGACAATGGAGGTAGAAGGGGTAAAATTTTCATATTTAACGGTGTTACTAACAGAAAGCATGTGTAGGGACCTAGAAAAAATGTTTCACAAGGTAGGGGACTTTTAAAAAATCCAAAAGTGTTAGGGCCCTAAAAATAATAAGTGGGTGACCTGAAGGACCCATAGTTAATTTCCCCAAAATAATATATCAATAATGTACTTCTTGTCAAAATATAGGCCTATCTAATAAATGTTTTTTGTTCAATTATTTTGTTACGAGTAAATATTAGTTTCTTTAAAATAGAAAAAGAGCAAGAACCTAATGTAACGGAAGTATAAGGACAACTGAATTAAGAGACGTTATAGAAGCACACCTCGTTCAAGTTGTTCAATACGATTGATCAAGGATCCATCATTTTTTAGTGTTTCCTCCATTCCTACCAAACAAGTTATGTTAGCTTGATTGCAATTAAAGTATCTATTAAAACTTAAAAGAGGGGACAGTTATATGCTTCCATTACAAATGAATTGAGTTGAGAAGGAAAAAACAATAAATAATTTTTATATGCAATGATTATCCCATAGCATGCACCAGCATCACTTGTTTGCATATACAAAATGATAGCCAATTTTGAGTTCTGGTGAACATAGGATTCCTAACATGCTCATAAAAGATTGATCATATCTAGCTAAAGGCCTTTGTTGCACATGTATCGCATTTCTACTATATCACTTTACACAAGTACACATGACATTGCACTAAAGCAACTACATTTTTGTGTGTTAAAATTTAAAATAAATTTATTTTTTCCCCTGATTTTCTATCATTTTTATAACCTCCTTTCCCGAACTACCCATAAAAATGATACATTGTGAAACTTGCATCATGACAGACACACATGCCATTTATTTACACTGACAGAAACCATAAAGTTCCATCAATAATTAAAAACTCTCAAAAGAATGTGAGGTGGTGGACTGGGGACAATTCTGCGCGGATGTTTGTTAATATTGTGGGAGTTTGGTGATTCAGATGGAGCTATTTGGGTTTTTGGTGTTGAGTTCGATGGCATTTCACATACAGATCTCTTCTTGGGTCCAACAGGGCCTTCTTTCCGTTTTTCTTTTTAATTTGTTGTATTTCCCTTTTAGGCACTCTCTCTAATTTATAAAATTTGAGGGCAAACAACTACCGTTTATCTCAAAAAAAAAAAAGAATTTGAGGTGACCATTATAAATCATGTTTCACCAAAGCATCTTACGTAATTTGACATATTAGAAGTTTATGTTCTTTATGTCCATCCTAAATTTGATAGTTACAGACTCAATGTAGTATATTAATTGGAATTTTTTTTCTAAAACAATTGTTGTGCATGTTGGGAATGTATCTACCACGTGTTGAGAGTGTGTCAAGAGCATGTTCGTGTCTGACATAGGTAGGAGACCCAACCTAACATGTACATGCTTTGGAGGTGTGAATTAGTGGGAGAGTTGGATAAGGGCTTGTATTGCACTAACTTTAAAAAGTTTGAGTTTTTCCCTGGAAAAAATCCTACCATTTTTGCGCACCACAGTTTCCAAAGGATGCCTACAAACAGATTTTGCATGAGCTTCCTAAGAGTTCCCGAGGAAAGGTATTTTCCATTTCACCATGTTAGACATCTGGCTGCTGTACTTTCTTTTGACCCTCATTTCGTATATAATGATTCTATATACAAAGGATATGCACAGGTGAGATGATGTGGATGATTAGGATTTATTTTTTTATGAAAGATAGGGGATTATACAATAAAAGAAACCCCTGGATAGAACGAAATGAGGGATCTCCAAACAATATAAGGAGAGAGAAAAGAGAGGGGGAGAGAAACAAAAAGAAATACAAGAGGGGGGGAAGAGATGATGCACCCGCTACATCACTTCCCAAACCACAAAGCACCCATTATAGATGAAGGAGAACCTTATCCTAAAATAATAGCTACCCATCCACGAAGAAGGGAGTAGATCATAGCCCATGTATTTTCCAAATAGGCTCTCTTATGTTGGAAAGCACTTTTTTTGCGAGTCAGCCAAATATTCCAACACACTAAATGAGGAATGAGCCATTGGAATTTGGCTAAGTTACTACGATCGCCCAATTTGCATCTTCTCTGGAACCACCTCCACATGCTCTTGGTATCATTGAAAGAGCATGGAGATCCAAGGGCCTCACCCACTTTCTCCCAAATCTTTCCACTAAAAACAGAAGTATAGAATAGGTGATCTCTAGACTCCATTTCCGAATTACAAAGCACGCAACACGTATTGTCATCATTCATCCATATGGCACAATTTTGCTTGGTGAAAATTTTATCAAGGAAAGCAACCACATGAAGCGTTGAATCTTCAAGGGTGAAAGTGAGCCCAAAATAAAGCTACCAAACCGAGAAGCGATAAGCTTTGGTGGGGGTTTCTTGTTGAGAGTTCTATAGAAGGAGTGCATGGAGTAGCCCGCACGTGGGGCCTCCTTCCATACCATGTGATCCTCCTCTATGTTCAAATCAACCTCATTAAGAGTCTAAAACTAACATTGCGACGAAGCCAGGGTGTCCAAATAATGGAGTTTTCGCCACAATTGGAGGAATCACAAATGAGATCCTTCGCATCTAGGGCAAATCAAAAAAGATTTGGAAATAGAGAAGACGGAAATAGGTTCATTGATCGAAGAAAGGCTGGGAATATGAGTGCGAAATTTAGGTTCACAAATGATACCTCGAGCAGTTTGCTGGATTGTCTGACTCAGAGATATCCAAATATTTCAAATGCACACCAGTTCTAAAAGTAGAGCGGCATGGCTTCAAGCAGAGTGTCTCACTACCATAGTAACTCAAATGTCCATTCAGCTTACAACTGAACCATTACACTGTAATTACTTTTCTCCACTTTGCAGTATCCACCCAGCCTACATTGAAAATAACAAGAGCAGGCCACATTTTTTTTTTTCTTTGTTCTCACACCAACGGGCTCAACAATTACCTAAGATCCAACCATAACCAATCCTCCTCTCTTTTTAAGTGCACAGATCTCCATCCATGAAATTATGTTCACCTAATTACCATAAGTCTGTTAAGTGACAAGCGTAGTTTTCACATGATTCTACGAACCTATGTTACCCTTTTTTATTCAAAATTTAACTCAAAAGCAAGCATCTTCAATGCATAGATTTAAATGTTCTGAAGTCTAATACATCTTTGCAACATAACCTCTTTAATTCCATGGCTTATCATTCTTCGCTTTTTTCTTCCTTTTTCCGTCTCAACGGCTTACTGCATATGAAGTATACAACCTAAATATCCAAGGCATAGATCGATTTCTCAGGTTCTTCATATGATTTTCAAAGCATGGGCAAATAAAACCATGGTGCACCTTAGTAATAAATATTAAATGAATAAATAAAAACCCTCGCATTCTAATCAAGATGACGAAAACAGAGTCCAAATCGAGTAAAAAAAAAAACAAATTATACACGATATAATCGAAAATGAACCAAACACTAGGGTTTTTATTTAAAAAAATCCAATTTTTTTAATCTGATCAAACGGATGAGAATCATGATAAAGAATTTAAGTAGTTCACCTTATGATAACCTTGAAAGCCTAAACAACTAGTAGAAGGTGACAATGAGGTCTTCATTGTCTCTGAAGTTGGTGTTTCCGGAAGAAATAAACGCAGAAGAGAAGAGAACAGCCACAACGGAGGGTTCCATCTCGTCAAGGGCGTGGGCGTTTCCTTCTGTTTTTTCGTCCCCCGGACTCGCTCGCTCTCGACCCCTAAATTCCGCGAGAGAAGTCCAAGACAAAATTCACAAAAAATAAAAAAAACAAAACAAAATATAGAAAATGAGGTGTTTTGCATAAAACCCCCTATCGAAAACTTTATATAGATAAAGCACCGTGCGCAAATATATATATATATATCCAAATGAATCCCTCTACTTTTTATGGAAAAATTTGTGAACTTTCAAAATACAGATGGACCCTTCATATATCCATATGCAAACCTTCTATCTATGGTTAAGCATTTGAGAACAGCGTATACCTGGAATATTTTATTTTATTAATTTTTTATTAGTGAATCACCTGAAATTCTAATAATCCACTCTAAAATATCTTATTAATTAATTTATCATCCTAAAAGATGAATTTACCCCTACCCAGCTAAAATGATGAATATACCCTCATCTTCCTCATTCATTAACAGACTATAGCTTCTCTCCCTCCCGGAAGAGTGGCATTTCCATTTGGCCCTCCAATTTATTGTCATAGAGTAATATACCATTTTGAGTCCACCCAAGTTTTTATTTTTTTTCAAAGCATATATTTCATTTTAATATGTCTTTTTGTACTAGGATGATCGTAAAATATATAGGATTGCATATGGTATTATAAAAAGATCTCATGCGAATCATATTTGTCTGAATAACTCGAGTAAAAATTGGCTAGGCCACAAAGAGAGACACTCTTGCAGCCTTCCCAAGAGAGGTGAAAGACCAGTTTGATTGAGACAGAGAAACTCTTAAAGTAGTCTTGGGTGTAATTCATGTGGATAGTGCTACAAGGGATCACTATCGAGCAGACTTGACTGTTAATGACTCGGGTATGTCAACATACAACTAAGGCCCATTTTATCTAGAACAACTGTTAATGTGCATGCTCGACCTGGCAAGGGACTGACAGGTTTCTCATGCCTGCCTAAAAAGGTGTCACGCGGCCATGTGGAGAATTTTATAAAATATTATTTCACACGACATATCTTGAATAATATTCTCTTACATTGAATATCCTGCCAGATCAACAGAATCGGTTATGCTCTTATTTTTTTCTTGAATGATCTCCTAAGAAAACTAAAGTATCTCATTCAATCTCTATCAATACATCTCTGAAAAATCCTATAATTCTTGCTAACTTGAATGGAGTCTCCTTGACAGACACCATACCAATGTCAAGAGGTTTCATTCGATTGTCGGATAGTTAGATCACTATCCGCCAGACGAGCTCTGCCCCGTCTATCAACATTGGTTGAGGGGTTCACACCTCTTCAATATTAAAGTACTAGTAATTTTTTTATTAATAAGTATTAGTAATGTTAAATATTACTTATTGGTAAAAATAACTATTATTATTATTATTATTATTATTGAGTAATTAATAGTTTAATGTCTAATATTAGTATTACTAAGAATTATTAATATCGCTACTGGTGAGTATAATATTACTATCGATATAAATAGTCATTGTTATAATAATAATAGACCTAATCCATCTCTTCTAATAATTATAATAATATGATATTACTATTGCTAGTGGTAGTAATTGTAATAATAAATCACTAACGATAATAAATAATCTAATAATAATATAATATTTAAGTCCCTTAAATATTATTAATAAAATGTTAATAAAATGTCCATGATCATTCATCTCTTCTTTTAGATTATTACACATTTTATTTATTGATAGAACTACTATTTAAAAAATACACATACTATACCAATGATGAACCAAAGATAAGAGTGGTTTGTTTAACAAGCCTAATTTAATTAAGTTTTTAAAGAAAAATTGTTTTAAGTTCATTATATTACAATACAATGTCGTAGAATATTTGTCCTGAAAATAAAAAGATCAGATAAAATATGACTAAAAAACACAAACAATAAAACACACAACTCATAACCCCACAAAGAGAATGATGGGATTACATGTCCCATTTTAATTGATTTAGAAAATGTGTTGGAATACGAAAATTGATCATATCTTTTAGATCATATTACAATTGGTTTTTTTTTCACAGTATCATATGAATTCGACATCTTTGTTTGCTCTTTCTATTCATTGTAATGAGATATATATCTCATAGAAAAATTTTAATATTTTATATACCATTTCATTAATTGAAATATATATTTTATTTTTTTATAAAATTACATACTTTATTAGATGATTATATAATTTTTAAAAATAATGAAAACATTGGGGGATTTCCTTTTGGATTATAAAAGTGTAACATTTTTCTATTTTTGATTGCATATTAGAACCCAAAAAAGAAATTACTACTCTCAATCCATTTTACAATATAAAACAGAGTCCCTAATTTTTTTTAAATCATATATTTCATCTAATGAAATATATATTTTTATAAATGGTGAAATGTTTACTTAATACATTGAATAATATTATTTATAAAAAATGTAAAAAATAAAAATTTAAGGAGCTATATACCTTGTTACACTCATTGCTCGGTTGACAAGAAATTATTGTAGGGATAAGTGAGAGGGACAATTTATCTCTTTAATATAAAAAATATTATGAATAAAATGTGAACTATTGTTCTAATTTTGAAATAAAAACATTGATATCTTGTTTCATTTAATGAGGTGAAATAATATTTATTCTTACTTTTTATCATAATTTTAAAAATATGAATAAGAATAAAGTTAATAATTTTTTTATCAGACAATTTTTCCTTAAAATCACAACCCTTAACGAAACCACACTCGGGTTAACAATATATATGGTACTACACGTGTAATATAACAAGGACTGAGGACCGAGTGACAACGGGTCGTTGAGTTCCGGTATAAAGACAAGGAGAGTCTCGTTGAGACCACCAATCGAACGGCAACAATGGCGTCCTCTCGCCTTCAACGGGCCATCCCATCGACGGTTGGGCTCCTCCGGGGGGCTATGTCGTCCCAGCTGAGGCTGATGAGTTCCGACGCGGCGGCTCTGGTCGAGCTCAAACCAGGAGAGATCGGGATCGTCTCTGGAATCCCCCAAGAACACCTACGACGAAGGGTTGGTCTTTCTACTCTCTGTCTTTGGATCTTCCGAGATCCACAAAACTTGTATTGGTCCATCTTTTATGTCTCTGGAATCCCCCAAGTACAATAAATTGATTTTTTTTTTTAATATAATCTTTCAAGATCGGGAAATGTTGAGTTTTTGTAGGCGGAGTGCATTTTTTTTGTTTGACTTTTATGTGGATCTTTAATTCCAGGTTGTTATATATTCGCCTGTTCGAACAGCATCACAGCAAGGTTCGGGCAAATTTGGGAGGTGGAAGATCAATTTCATGTCGACCCAGAAGTATGTTCCATTATACGCATTCTGTTGTGATTTTTTTTTCCCTTTCACTTTATAATTGTGTAATGTCCATTCAGATAATTTTTTTATTAGGCTTACTTGATGGATTTTTATGTATTCCATGTTTCCAACAACCATTTGTTATCCTTGTCCATTATTGAGATATTGATCTTATTTTAAATGGGTATTCCTGTATTGTGTCCTATGGGTCACCGGACTATCCCCGTAGACGTGATTTTCTGCGAAACCGACTATTCATTGTTATGTAAAATGCCATGAATGGTGGTCTTAATAGAAACCTAAATGTTCATAGCATCAATGGGTAGATATGGCTTTATGAAAAAGCTATGCAGATTTCTTGAAAGGTATAAGTCTTACTTCTCAACATATTTGCTTGTTGTTGGAATAGAAAATTTGGAAATTGAAGTTTATGTGATTTTTCTGGTGGGTAAGTTATTTGAATTGTATTAAGATGGTAAACAATTACAAGAATTTCTACAGCAGTCAATATAGGATACTTTACATGACTTACATCAAGAATAAAAAGTCAAATTTCACATCAAGAATAAAAAGGCTCAATTTTCATTTTGACTCTATCATATCCTTATTCCTTCAGGTCTTCTTCAATGATGTATTGTTGAGCAGGCGACATGCAATTTGATGGAATTTTAGTGATGACCACAGAGTTTCTAAGACTTGCAAGGAAATATGCAGCTTTGTGACCTTCTCATTCTATATGAGTGATAAGCCATTCGTGCAGTAGTCTCTACCTTGTAACCTTGTTCCTCAGTGTTATATGAGTGATAACCTTGTAACCTTGAATATGTTTGTTTGAAGATTTAAAAGATTTTTTCCTTTTTTTTTGAGCCTATAGATCTAAACAAATAATAAACCAAATATTGTGGAAAGGTTTCGATCTAGGTTTTGCAGTTAATCTATTCAAACTATAAAACATGCTATGAAAATGCAATCTAACCTACTTAATTCACAAGCTAACGAACATAAAGTTAGAACCCAATTTTTTATATGGAAAACGTGTCCTGGAAAACCACCTCCACTATGGGAAATATGAGTTACATGCTTACAACCAGATGTGCAACCTAATGCAAATACCATCTATGAGCCAACTCAAACCCACGAGCTTTCGCACTTGCTTCTGGGTTCCCCGTATATTGTACCGTCAAGCAAAAATCCACCAGTACATACTTGAGTGGTTCCTTTATGCCATTGTACCTCAAATCCATGATATGTCATCCACATGAGTCTTATCCCCCTCTAAGCCATCCACATGAATCATGGAAAGTGGGAGATGGGCTGACGGTAAGCTTTGGGAGGATAAATGGTGTAGCGAGCAACCACTTTGGAGACTTTTCCCTTCGCTATTTTGGGTGACCACAAATACACAAGTCATGGTTGTGCACTTTTGGTCGGAATCGGCCAGCACATGGGAAATACAAATGTGTTGAAACTTCTGCAATGATGAGTTTGAGCAGTACATGATGTGCATGGAGCTGCTCCACTCAGCCCAGATTTCTTGGCAGCTGGTGGAACAGATCCAATGGGATGTGAAACCAGATGTGGGTAATTCAGTCAAGCAAGGGTTCATATGTGGCGAAGGAGTAGGCCCATAAATACACTAATGAAACAAAAATATAGCAAGATGGAAGACAAAAACCTCGAATAAAGTGAAAGGGTTTATGTGGTTTGTGTATCAGGAATGCATCCTCACCAAGGTCTACAGATCAAAATGGTACCCGGATGATTCGATGATGTGTGTGCTTTACATGGTGGAATTGGAACCAGTTAACTATTTGCTTTGCAAATGCCCGGTGATATCCCAACTTTGGTAGATGATTGAGAGATGCCTTCCTTGCGCACTGGCTGCCAAAACACTGAAGAGTTGTGGGCAGCAAGTCGGGTTTAACGAAGAAGGAAGACAAGGGCATCTCGGCTAACATTCTTCAGGCATTAATCCTAGCGGCAATTTGGGCGATTTGGTGGACAAGAAATGATATAATTTTCAATGGGTCAAGGTTTTATTTCGAAAACCTGTGGGCACTTTTGGAAGATCTAATTGTGAGCTGGGAGAGGAGTGTGCATGCGTGGTAGTCAACCATGCATCGACATGTAATTGGTTGTTGTGCGGGACCTGATCAGCTCCGGTAGTGACCTCTACTACAGAAGCCATGTCAGGGACCCCCCTCCATGTCTTTTTGTATTTTTTTTGTAAAACTAATCCCCCTCACCACCACTTCAGACATTGTAACTTCGGTTTTGGAATAGAAATCATGGTAGAAAGCATCTATCTTTCTCTCAAAAAAACAGATCAATAATGACCCCACACTCAAATCCATGAGCATTAGAATCAACAATTGTTTTATGGTGGCGGTGGAAGGTCTCTCTAGGTTGAAAGTAAAAATAGGATCATGAGATTCTCAAAACTTAGAAACTACATAGAAAGTGTGTGAAACGTGAACAATAAAATATTTTACTAGATCTAGAGAGTTCACAAAGATTTTGTCAGTATCAACGCTTTGGCTCATTTTAGTTGCTGTTTCTTTCTTGCTCATGTTTGTAGGTAGTAAAAACAACTTTTGGTTTGAACCTATCTAAAATTGTTTGAAGCCATTTGAATGCTCGCAAACGATCGCTTGAACACCCACAGATTCATTGTCTGTAGATCGCATTAGTTTGGGTGTCAGTTCCAACTGCTCAAACTTACAAAACATTGTTTCAGTGGACCATATTTTGTTCGAAATTGTTCAAATGCTACTTCAATCTGCTAGCATCTTTATGTACTGTTCAAAGATGTTCAAAGGATTATCGAAGATATTTATGCTCTTCAATGCCCATTCAAACGTCTTGGTGAAAGACCAATCTGTTGAATGTTTGTTTGGTTGAATGCCCAGTAGAATTGCTTAAATGCTAATTGTTCACTTCTATTGTAAGTCTGCACAAAGTGTAGACAGATTTTTACAGATTCTTTTTTGAGATTAGGTTCTTATTGAGTTTTAGTTTGATTTTCAGCGCTTGCCCACCAAAAATGCAATGAACTAATAAAGCGCATCCTTTTCTTTATTTATTTCACATCTAACCACACACTGGTTAATATCATGATGAATGATGAAATACTACATTACAATGTTACTTTCTTAATTGTATATAGGTGGGAAAATCCGTTGATGGGCTGGACATCCACAGGGGACCCATATGCTAATGTGGGTGATGCTGGACTTGGTTTTGACAGTGAAGAGGCTGCGAAGGAATTTGCTGAGAAACATGGCTGGGATTGTGTGGTATGTAAACTCGGGATGATTGTTGGCCCATTCTTCAAGAATTTGAAAATGTCTGCTGTTTCTTATATGACTCTGCAGGTTAATGTTGGCTAAATATGAGAGTTAGTTAATGTAGAATACAGAGCCTCATTCAGTATGAGGGTAAACTTGCCCAATATATAATTTTCATATCGATGGGCAGGAACTAATATAAGATATGTTACCAAGTCACTTACTTCCATATAAAGAAGGATGAGGAGATTGGGAAAGATATTTCTAATTGGACTCAACCTATAAGACGGCTTGTTTACATGATTTTGGGCTGACATGTGACTTTTTCTTTTCTTTTCTTTTCTTTTCTTTTTTATGTGTTGGGAGAGGGGGTGGGGTGACAAAATGTGGGAGTGCACCACCAGAGCTTTGTTCAAGAACTATATGGCATGCTCCAAAAGAAAATAGAGAGGTGTCCTTAGCCCATCCTTAAAAGGGAAATAAAGTAACAAAAATATGGGAGATGAGAGGTTTCCCAAGAGCAGCCAACTAGAAAAAAAAACAGAGATAAACGAAAATGAAAATGAGCAGGGATTTATGCAACACTAGAAGTCCCATTCCAGAAGATTTTGGCAGTTGTGCGATTGTTGAATAATGATCAAGAATAATATTTAAGACGATGATCAAACCAAATATAGTTATTGGTCCAGCTTTTAAGATCTTACTAAACATGTACATAGTTTGTAGAATGTAAATTTTAAGATGCAGAATGTACAAAACATGTACGTCGTAGTCTCAACGATGTTGAGGTGGAGGAATTTACCTCCCTTATTGAAGCACTTCAAGAGGTAGAATTGAACTTGGAAGAAGAGGATTATGTGGTTTGGAAATTGGCCCCTTGCACCGGATTCTCAACTCAATAAGAACCATCTCCCTAACCTCATTCACAGTTCGGAGCTATTATTTGGGGATCCATAGCCCCTTTGAAGATTCAGGCTTCGTGTGGTTGCTCCCCTTGACAAGATCCTCACTAAGCATAATGAGTCAAATGGCCGAATGATGGCAACACTATTTGTGATCTTTGCGGCTTGGAAGGGGAGACGAGCACTCATCCATTCTTTGGGTGTTCCTTAAGTGGATCAATTTGGGAAAAAGTTGGGTGAAGCTCTTGGGGTCCATTGTTTGTTCAATGATGGGGAGAGCAAAAGACGTAAAAAGGCGATTGTAGCAATTGTACCAAGTTCCGATGGCTAGTCCCGCATGGGGTGTGTTGGAGCATTTGGCTCACTTGCATTGATCACGTATTCCAATAAAAGAGAATATATTTGGACAATACTTGGATGATGTTTTATTCTCTACTTAAAGATTGGGTCACCATCATTTTGGGTAAATGATCCCCCTCTTCTATTATGGGTTCCCCATGGGTTTGGAGGTAGCAACAGATCAACGATTATGACAATCTGATCAGAGAAAAAGCTGAGTGATACACCCTTCCTATGACCATATTTGTTCAAAGTTTGCCGGAGACCAGGAAAGTTATATACTTATTTTATGATTTATGTTCTTCTTAAGGTGGTCAATTCATGCATTTAGGTGTTGGGAATTCTCTAGAACTGGATATGCAGTTCATAATTATAGGTAATCCTCTGTTTGGATATTAATAAAAAAGTTGGAAGTTGATGGATATGAATAAAAGTGAGAATTGAGAAGAGAGAACTTGTCATTGTAGTAATCTTCCGTCTTCTGACACTTTGTTTGAAGGTAGTATTTCCGAATTGGTGTCTCTTGCAGTACATATGGTTATATGCCACTTTGGTTGTGTCAGAGAGACTTATTAGCATTAGTTCTCTTGATGCTTTCCACGTTCCATATCCTTTCCTCTCTAATGACAAGTATTCTGCAGTGTCCAGGGAGAGAGATTTGCTTATAACAGTGTTTTAGACACAAGCTTCAGATTGCTTCTTCTCTATTCCATAAACTTTTTTTTATCCAAATATTTAATTTTCAGTGAGAAATGAACTTTCATGGTGATTATGTTTTAGATATATATATATATTTTATTTGTCATGTTATTTGGTTTATATATGTGTTTGTGGTGTTTGTTAACTTGTTCAGTTTTTTATGCAGGTCAAGAAGCCTCATACCCCTCTGTTAAAGGTTTGTGCTCCTTCTCTTAAGATTCTTCTTACCGCAATCTTTTGCTGCTAACAATAATTGATTTATCTGTCTTCTGGATTTTTCCATATTCCTATTCTGTTTGAATTTGAAATCTTTCTTGTAGAAAGCAAATATTATGTAAAAGTATCTGTTGAGTCATGCTTGCTGAAAACTCTTGCATCATGAGATCTTATCTTCACTAGTATTGGTTTCCTACTTTATATTTCCGATGTTCCTCTGTCAGTCGATATTATTACAGGGAAACTGATTGTTCTATCCCTATCTTTCAGAAATTACTTGAAAAAACTAGGATGACCAAATTTACTGTTAGAACTTGGTCAACAATTTTTGATACAGATTGTAAAAGCATGTGCTGGTGTTCCTCCACCGTTGTCTACCCAGTCCTTGCTAAACGCATTCCCAGATTTTACCTAGTGACTGAAAGGCTGTAGGGATCTCAAATTTCCTCTTAAGGTAAAGACGATCATGTGGCTAACATATCAGAACAGGTTGCTGACAAAGTCTTATAGGGCCAGTTGAGTTCCTAATGAGGATTAACTCTTGTAGCTTTTGTAATGAAGAAGAAAAAACCGCAAAGCATTTGTTCATACGTTGTTGGTGGCTAGGCAGATATGACTTTTGTTAGTCAATGCAATGGGTTTGCCGGTTGACTTTACGACCTTGGAGGGGATGTGGACGACGGGGAGGTGGATGAGGGAGAGGGGAGATAGAAGTGTAAAAACAAAGATATCGGCTGCAATGTGGTCAATATGGCTTTTGCATGATGATGTTATTTTTAGGGGGTGACATTATATGTGGAAATATATGGGAATTGATGATTCAGTTTTATTAAAGATTGGCGTATAGATTGTGCATGTGCTTCTTCTGTTTTGTATTCGGGGGAACATATTGAGATTGTGGAGTAGTTCTTATTTAAAGTTGTGGTTTTGGGGCGTCAGTAGATATCTCCTCTACTGCATCCTAGACTGGGTTTTTGTTTTTGTTCTTTGATTTGGATTGGACATTCTCTTCTATTGAATACATTTGGGGTGGGATGCCTATCATATTTTAGAGAAAAAAAAGTATAATCTAGGATGTACCTAAGAGCCAGTAGTTGAATCACGCAGAGATCTTACTGCACAATTTTTTTTTTTTTTTTTTTTTGCATTGAGCTGCTTAGGTTTTGCTGTTGACTACATAAACATCTTTTGTGCCTTCCATTTAGATATTTTGGGCAGCATGTGGGGCATATTCAACTTGTTCGGCATAACTTCATTGTTGTTCAGTCAGTTCATAATACCCAGATTCAGATAAACACATAATAGTGTGCTGGAATATGACTAGGTATTTCTTTATCTACGACATGGATATAGTTGTGTGACACTTATTTTATGTAAACTATGATGTTTTGCACAGGCATAGGTTTTTTAGCAGACATTGTTTTGTAACACATTTGTAATATTTGAAAAGATGACTTCTGCCAATGTAACAAAGGGGATGCAGCTGTACGGAAATACTTGAAAGAATGTGTTACAATTCTCTGTGTCAGTGGTTGGGATTCCCCAGTGCAGTAAGATTTTGCTAGAATGGAATACATATCCATTGCCACTATACGTGCTCCGAATGTTGGTGTCAAGGCCTTCACTGTGATGGATTTTCATTTTATCAATAAATGATTCAATTTTTTACCTGGTTCTGATTTTAATCTCTTTCTGTTGCTGGAATTGCCTGCTATTAAATGTTAATAGATTGTCCCAAGGCTTATGTGAGTGTAGGTTGCCTTATTTTAAAAATGCCACACTTTATTTGTTCCTGCAGGTCAAGGCTTACGCAGACAATTTCAAGTGGAAGGGACCTCCAAAGTCTGAGGAAGAGTAGATCCCCCTGCTTTTGTCTGTGCCTGACGCACATTCCTTTTTCATGCAATATCTCAAGTTATGGAATTTTATCTTGACATGTTCAATAAATTTTTTTCGGAAATGACCAAACTTTCTCTTTCATTCAAGCATTAATGTTTCTTTGTTCATATTTCTAAGCATTAAATGTTTTACATCAACACAACTTTTACACACATGATATGATGGAATTGATCTGTTCATTTTCTCTTCAATGACTTTAACTCACATTAATATTTGGCATTTGACTTCTATTTTTTCTTGTAAATCAAAGCCTCCAAAAAAAGGGGGAAAAAGAAAAGAAAAAAAAGAAGAAAAAAGCAGTAGCATGAGATCATCTTAAACTTCACAGTTGGTCATATTTTGATTGGACAGGACACCCATGAGAGCATGCCTATTGACAGGATGTTGTCACACTCTTTTTGAAATTGCTTAGCAGTTTCAACTGCAGGGGCAATTATCATAACTTCTCTATCCCATGGGGTTTAATATTCTGATGGATTCAAGAGAGTATCTAATCAAGTGAACCAGCTAAGGAGATATAGAAGAAACTAAATAGAGAGATCTTGAGAGAGAGACTGACTGGTTGAATTGCAGTTTCATGTATACAATCTGTTGACTTGTTTGTTTTCTTGATGCAAAGGGAATGTTGTGCAATCCAAATCCAAGCAATCCTCGAAATCTTAATTGGGTGTGTGTCATCTATTGCGCATCATTTTCATGTTCACTCATGTATATGATTAATGACTTCTTACATTAGTATCAAAGCCTGATTATTAGAATTTGTGCTTTAAAAAGTTTTTTTTATAGCCATGAATGTGATCAAACCTAAAAAAAAGTTGTATTTGTTTTATTAAAGAAATATGTCGACATATAAACATGAATATTGAGATTAAATATTGCATTAGACAAATTTATATACAAGTAACGCAATAATTGCATATGGGTAAAAAAATGAATTGAATATATTAGTGTCCAAAAGGAGATATATGCAACCGTACTCATTTTGCCACATAATCATCATTGCAGCCGTACTCACTTGCCACAAAAATGAACTTTAGATGAGAAAACAACTTTGGAAATAGACAACCAGGAGATGCATTAATAAGTAATAATCCATCATTAGTCAGGGCAAGTGAGCCATTCTAATCCAAGAAATGAAAAAACAATTCAGCCATTCACAATAGAAAAAGCTTAAGTGGGTTGCCAGACGCACCCACTAACTGATCTCATTAATGTTATTTCATCAATGTTCTACCTACCGTACTATAAAACCTTAAAAGGCCTTAGAAGGAACGACATGGCTTCCTATTAATGTTTTAAGTCCCCTTTGGTAATGCAATTAGGGGGGTGATTCTGCTTTTAATTAAGCAGAAGATCAAACGTATTATCGAACGGGTTTTAGAAAGCCAGCTTAATTAAAAAATTACTTATAAATTTTGGTGCAAAAGGTTGCTTTTTAAAAAACGCAAAAATACACATTCCATGAATCAAAATTTATTTAAATCATTTTATTTAAAATTTTATGTTTTAAATGTGTTTCCAAACAAACCCTTAATAGATGAGCTTATAAAACTAATTTGTCAATTGACAATTTAATCTCAACACCGTTACAGGAACTATGAATTAATTTTGAGGTCCCCAGTGGAACATACAATAAGAAAATTTTTATAATCATTACGTTTAGTGTCAAATCAACTAGTCAAGTTGTTAACTTACAATGTCTAATAATAGTGTGAGGTTTGGCATTTCATATTGAGGGCGTGTTTGGCTCACCCCACGTTTTGCGAAGCGGTGTTTTAGTGCATTTTAAAATCTGAAAAAAATAGGCTGTTTAACACAAACACTGGTTTTCAAACGCCAACATGATTTTTTTGTTTGTTTCGAAGGTGGAGTTTCATTGAGTCGGCCACTGCAAACATCCCCAAGATGTGTACACAAACGGAATCTGTGTTTTGATACACCCAACCTCAAAAATCGTTTGAAAAAATAGTTTTTGAACCATATACGCTAATTTGAACGTTATATGCATTTTAAAACAAAAGAAAAATTCATTAAAATACATAAGACTTCAAACAAATAGTATATGACATTTTTAGAACGATTTTAAAATCGATGTGTATCTTTTTTCTTGCAAATTCAACTCAACTCTCAAGTATCCTTACACTTTGATTAGACAACAAACCGCACATGTTTATATTCTTTTTTCTAGCAACCCTTTTTTATTAAACAACATGGTAGACAATAGTTCCATATTCATCATATCATCATTATCATATTATGAGGACGGAGAGAGGTAGTTGAGAGAGGTACATCCACCATGACTAATGAATGGTTTCCCATAAGAAACCTAAAGAAAAAACAGCTTTGTAGGCCACCGTTTGATTCAACTTTCTTTTTGCCTCTTCTGGTTTTCAACACAATCTTTTCTTGGTTCTGTCTGTCTCCCTATAAAATATGTCAAGTTTGGTAGAGAGAACTAACTAACTAGCACGAGAAACGATAGAGAAACTTCCATGACAACAAAGTTACATCTATCGTGAGATGTTTAACAAAAGATTTTCTAAAAGTTCCTTATCCTACTTAGTTTTCATGTTACTTTTTTTTTTTTTAATATCAGAGGGACTTTCCGTGGCTGACCTTACAATCAAGTTCGGAAAGCTATCTTCGCCTATTTGTCTTTGATCCCGGTTTTCACGTTACTTTTATTGTGTATGTGTGAGAAAGATCTTTTATGCATCATATTTAAGAAAACTGTGGAGCCATGTAGTTTTGAGGTTTCTTAAATTTTTAATAATTGATCGTAGTCGCATGTCATTTGGATATAAGACATGAGTTATTGTAAGGTTTATGACTATTATAAGAATAGATAAGTATACCAGTGGAATAAGTGATTCCTAACTTGTTTGATTATATTTTTAGCTATTCTCGTTTGAAAACGTAATAAAGAAATTTTTGTAGGAAATTTTTGTTGTTTGATTGACCATGGATAAATTGTGGATAAATGTGAATATGGTGTGGAGAAGAATTTATAAAATGTGAAAAGCATTATTTGTCCTATGAGCCTCTTGATTTATAAGAGGTGGTGACAATTGATTTGACAGTGAGATCATTTTATACTAGTGGAATAGATTGGACGAAATAATAAAATTCCAGGGACGGTTTAAAAGATAATAACTAGCTTATTCTCACATATTCTATAATAGTTATACTGATCTATTTCTTCTGAATAAACAATTTTTTGGGTCTATTCTTCTCTATTTCCTTTTATTCTCACCCAATTCCGATACCCAAACAGCTTATGTAATTTGTCAAATTGTCATGACGTGACCGCAGCCAAAATCTGTGCTTTATTAAACATAGAAGTCCACTCGTTTTGTCGTCATACATGTCGTCTGATCAAACATCAACAGTAGGACATCAACATATTCTTATTTGATTCAAAAACATAAAAAACAAAAAATATTTGAAGTACAATAAACCCCACAAATGAAAAGATTTGTAACTCAGAAATAATTAAATACTGGACATTGTGTCTCCATTTCCATAAAAACAAATTATTCGCTATAATTCATTCACACACATTCAAGCTACCTTTAAATAAGGATATATATTTTCCTGATCGCATCCATCCGTTGAGTTTCTAAAATCCAACGGCGCTGATCAGTTAGATTTAACTGACGTAGTTGCCCTCTTGGGCACTATTGACGTTAGAGGGGTTGATTGAGTAAATGTGGATACGATACAGGGGTATCTCAGTCAAACAATAACCAGAGACCGAACCGTTGCGTCTGATTGGGTTAGGGGCATTATCGTCTTTTCCGGAGGATATTCAAAAACCCCACGAGTCGTCAATGTTTTTAATGCCCCCTCTATTGCCCATTAAAAGCACTGTATTTGTGTTATATATTTGACAGAGCTCTAACGTTTATATTTCTCTCTTTCTCTGCTTCTCTCTCTCTCTCTCTCACACACACACACAGGGTCAAACAAACAAGAGGGATTGCAGAGGAAGAGAGAATGACTAAGGTGGAAGGACTTCAGCCACACCCAGTGAGGGACCAGTTTCCAGGGATCGAGTACTGCATCAATAGTCCTCCAAGTTGGTGTATGCACTCCAAATGCCAATTCAAAATCCTTACTTTTGATTGCTGTCATTTGGAGATTAATCGTTTTGTCAGTTTTCTTGACCCGAAACAGATTTTTGGGTTTTACAGAGAATTATCTATTCAGGATGGAAGAATTTAGAGTTGGGGTGTCTATTGTAGAAGTTTATATGAGATTTTATATTCTGTTTTTTATTCAATGGTTTTCTTTAAATTTTAAAAAACTGGAGCAAACAATCATGGGAGTTCTGTTTCTTTTTTTTTTTTTTTTTTTTTTTTTAAGAAAAGATAGATAACGATATCCCAATGTCTTTAATGAAGTCGAAGTACAATCCAAAAATTTTAGGGGGGGAGAGAAGAAAAAGATCAAATTTCCTTAAAGACCTCCTGATCAGAAGAGACATCGAACTGAGAAGGCCTTCAGGTGCCTTATTGATTACTCTCTGTTGATAGAGGAATATTTGGCCAGGAAAAATACTTACCAAAATACAAATAAAAAAAAAACTTGTAACCAACCATCTTTTACATGTAATGGGTGCACCGGATATTAGATTTTCATCTTGTTTGTTATTCTTTTATGGGTTGTTGTTGTTGATCAAAGTATGTAAACTGGTGTGATCAGATGAAGCGACGATTCTTGGTTTCCAGCATTACCTCGTAATGCTTGGGACCACAGTTCTGATACCCACGATTCTTGTTCCTCAAATGGGTGGTGGTAATGTAAGTGTTTTTCTGGATTCTCACGTGTCACAGTTTGACAGCATATCTCAGGATCGTGTGAATTGATTCTCTCATTATTAATTTTTATAGGAAGAGAAGGTCAGAGTAGTGCAAACACTGCTCTTCGTTGCAGGGATTAAGACTCTCTTGCAGACTTATTTTGGGACTCGTCTTCCTGTTGTTATCGGAGGGTCCTACGCATTCATAATTCCGACACTCTCGATCATATTATCTGGGAGATACGCAGATGAAATTGACCCACATCAGGTCATTCCCATATTCCTAGTTTTTTAAAATATGTTTTTGGTTCTGCGAATTCAGCTTTTGGGTAGTCTTATTTGTTGGATTTCTTTGAATACAAGCAGAGATTTCTCAAGACCATGAGGAGTATACAAGGAGCTCTCATCATTGCTTCAATATTTCAGTTAGTTATTGGGTTTTTTGGAATATGGAGGATAGTTGTGAGGTTGAGCAATATATTCTTCTTCTATTTGAAGTTCCAATTTTTTTTTATTAAGTTAAGAAGTTGAGTTTCAATAATTGGCTCACAGAATTTTTTTTTTTAATCTCATGCTTTTTATATCAGGTATCTCAGCCCTCTCTCTGCGGTTCCCCTTGTTACCCTTGCCGGGCTTGGACTATATAGCCATGGCTTTCCTGCAGTATGTCATATTGGCTTTTCGATTATGTAATTGAGAATTTACACAAAAAGAAGGATCTTCTCTTTTATGTTGGTGTCTCTCTCTGATATTGACTGGTAATTTTAGGTGGCAAAATGTATCGAAATTGGTCTTCCACAACTCATTTTACTGATCCTCTTCTCACAGGTGGTTAAAATGTCTACTTGTTTTCAAGTCATTGTTTCTTGGGTTATGTTAATGTAATCAATGAAGGTTGTTACTAATGTTATTTTCAGTGGTGAGTTATTCATTGACCAGTCGGTGTGATTTGGTTTATGATTTTCTTGCAGTACCTTTCACATGCATTGGGAGGGAAAAGAGTGCTTCTTGATCGATTTTCCGTTCTGATTACTGTTGCGATTGTGTGGATATATGCTGTCATTTTGACGGGGAGTGGAGTTTATAAGCATAGGCGCCCACAAACCCAGTTTCATTGTCGTACTGATCGTGCAGGGCTTATACACTCTGCTCCATGGCAAGTATACTTGTCCTGAATATATAGAAAAGCTGGGTTACATCCCCAAATCCCATATATGTAATGATGCTGGTCCTTTAGCTAATTGGACACCTTGTTTATGCTTTTGGTCGTATCTTGATCTCCAACGCAACTTTTCGAGGGAGTCGCATGGCGCTTCACTTTTTTGTCAAAAAATGTTTCAGATATTTCATCTTTTCGTATTTTGGAAATTTCAATTTTCTGAACTAAGGTTTGTATTTTTTTAATATGATTTGTGAATGACTTCAAGAGAATTCCCACTTAAAAAATATCAGGGGCATCATTCATAAATATAATCTTTATGTCTGAAAAACACTAAGGTTCCAAGACAGAGGAAGCCAAAGAAGATTTTGAATGAAAGTGGTGAAAAGAGATTTGAGAGATACTGGAGAAATCAGAATAGAAATATAATTAAAGAGTTCTAAATGTAGGGAGTAATAAAAAGCAGGTTTCCAAGCATATAGGGTTATGACCTGCATATCAGATTCCATAGTAGATAAATTGTTATGTTTGCGCCTATCCCTTTCATCTCACTGATTATTGTTAAAAAAATTCTACATTTGTTCCTGCAATTCCGACTTAACAATCTAGTCCCCTTTCTACTCATTAATAGGATGCTATTGTGATTTTGTCTTGAACTTTAAGGATGGTTTACTTCATTTTTACCGTTGTAGAAATCCACATTTATAGATTTTGTGACATGCATAGTTTGACACTGTTACATAGGTCAAAAGCTTCCTTATTTAAGAAAGCTGAAAAAATAAATACTTTACATTTTTACTTGAAATATATCTGATTAAAAAATAACAGATAATTCTTTATGCATTGATTTATTTAAAATTCGTCAATTTGAAATCAGAAATATAGATCTTATTATTGTTTTGGACACAAGCTTGGTGTTTTTTTTATTCTTATGAAGTGAGGGAAATCGTGAATTATTTGCTTCATTAAGGCTTAAGCTGGACTTGTTGCCATGCAAGTGTTTCATTGCATACTTCTGCATGTTTATTATTTGCCGTAACATTCATGGTACAATGGATCCACTTTGTCAGTATGAGAAGAACTTTTGAAGAATGATCAAGTTATCATAAACATAATTATTGATTGCATAAAGATGCCTCATTGCATACTTCTGCATGTTTATGATTGGCCATAACTTTCATGACATAACAAATCCAATTCATCAGTAAAGAGTAGAAGCACTTATGAAGAATGATCAAGTTACCATAAACATATTTATTGATTTCACAACTTGGACACTCAAGAGTATATAAAGAAGTGTATTTGCAATATATACAGTGTTTTCCCCTTCACAGTCTATCATGTTATAAGCTCCACTTTACGCACATGCAGGGTAAAAGTTCCTTATCCCTTTCAGTGGGGAAGTCCTTCTTTCCATGCTGGTGATTGTTTTGCTTTGATGGCTGCTTCATTTGTTGCTCTTGTTGAGGTCAGTATTCCTGGAAACTTACATTTTTTGTGATTGTTCATTTTGGCGCTATATATATAAATATAAACAATCTAGTTATTAGCTTGTATGATGCTTTCTGTATAAAGAAAAGGTACTTTGGTGATGCATTTGCAGGTTTATTTAGCGCATCTACCATCATGCACTACCCAAATTACCTATGGAGGATATGTTATGGCCATCAAGAAATATGAGAGGCATATTGTAGTTCTTCTAAAAATGAATATCCTGTCAACATAAGAAAAAAGAACCTTCGTAGTTGGAACCCTTTACCACCCCCCCCCCCCCCCCAGCTATGACTATGAAGTAAAAAGGACCTTCAAACAGAAATTATATATTATTAAAAAGGACCTTCAAAACTTCCTCACTTTCAAAAAAATATTTGGCATTATTTTTAAAGTGCTTGTCTCAGGCTTGTTTCCTAACAGTCTAAAGCACAAAGTAAAATAATGTCCATTACACTAGTATGTTAGAAGATAATATGTTCCCATGAATGTTGTGCATGATTTTTAGGGGAAATCATTCACAGGTGTCAGAATATATTAATGAGAGTACTCAGAAGATTAATGTCCTTATAGTTACTACTTGTATTGTTTCTAAAATTAGCTGCATATCAGGGTTTGTAGAGAGCCATTTTGCGGGCATTATTTATCCATCATTTCTAGGGTAATAAACATTGCCCAGAAACTTCTTTAAGTTGAAATCAGTCACAAATCACTACCTTGATTTAATTTTAGATTTGTAAATTGAATAATGAGCTAAGTAACCTCACTAATCAGGATGATCTAAGTAACCTCACTAATCAGGATGATCTAAGTAACCTCACTAATGAGGATGATCTATATATATCAAGATATTATTATTATAAATTATTATAAATGCATTTTCTCCCTTTATTACTGTTTTAAATCACACAATTCTAGGGTAATAAACATTGCCCAGAAACTTCTTTAAGTTGAAATCAGTCACAAATCACTACCTTGATTTAATTTTAGATTTGTAAATTGAATAATGAGCTAAGTAACCTCACTAATCAGGATGATCTAAGTAACCTCACTAATCAGGATGATCTAAGTAACCTCACTAATCAGGATGATCTATATATATCAAGATATTATTATTATAAATTATTATAAATGCATTTTCTCCCTTTATTACTGTTTTAAATCACACAATTCATACATTTGAGTTGCTATCTGCTGGTCATAGTTATGAAAAGTTAACTTGTAAGGATAACAATTGAATGTAGAACATCATGTGATATTGTTTATAATTGACAGGATAAATTTCCCATGGAAAATGTAGTCACAATTTTGCAGCTCGTTTTGTAGCACAACCCCCACCACCCTGGTGAAATGTATAATCCAATGAATGATATAAAGTGCATGCTGCTTCGCAATTCACAGGGTACAAAATAGGCTACAAAATAAGGTTGCATGTCGTGTTCTTTATTTCTTGTTAATATAATAAAAGCCAACTGAAAAGTCTTTGGAAAAAAACTTTTACTGTTAAAATAGAGATAAAACTGAATGGAATAATTAAATTCTCCTCACATTCACTTGTAGAACGAGGAGCCTTTGAGATTTGCTCAAAAAATATATATATATTTTTTTAAGCTTCCAGAATGCCGCATGCTTTCTTTTATACAAGTTTGCAACATTTGTTCAATGACGTGTGTCTTTGATATGGATAGTTTTATAAGTTTGAAACATTTCTTCAATGACGTGTGTCCTTTGGTATGGATTTTTTTACAGTCTACAGGTACATACATTGCAGTATCAAGATATGCAGGTGCTACTCCACTACCACCATCAATTCTGAGCCGAGGTGTTGGATGGCAGGTACTATTAACCAGCTTTTTCAATTAACTCAGTCAAATTCTTCAGAAAAATATTTTGGTGACTCACTTTTATATTGAATTTCAGGGATTTGGTCTATTGTTGGATGGCATGTTTGGTACAGCAAATGGCTCAGCAGCATCTGTGTAATGATACTAAATGCTTTCATTGACAAATGAAAATGCATACAATCCATGAAATTATCTTATACAAGTACATTTAACAGGGAAAATGCAGGTCTGCTTGGTTTGACTCGAGTTGGAAGTCGAAGAGTTGTTGAGATATCAGCTGTTTTTATGATTTTCTTTGCCTGCTTAGGTGACCATCTTTTCTTATCCAGATCAATATTTTGGTTTTCTTCTTAGGCTTTCTGATTTATCTTGAGCTTCCTAATGATGAATAATATGATCTTTAGCATCCTAATCTTTGTTTCATAGCCCATTTCAGTAGATCTCCAACTTATTCACCATCCATATTTTCATGAGCTTTTATTTGCCATGCGTTTTGATGTCAGAATGTAATTATTGCTGATGAACAGGAAAATTTGGAGCAGTTGTTGCTTCTATACCAATGCCCATTGCAGCAGCGCTGTACTGTGTCCTGTTTGCCTATGTTGGTATGTCATTTCTCTCTACTCAAAGATTTTTTTTTTTTTTAGGAAATGATACTGTTTATAAATAATTGAATTTTTTAAATTAAAATGGTTTGTGTGATATGACACACAAAGTTCTACCAAGAGAGTGAAATAATTTTCAAATGTTCATGTTGATTTTTCCAACTTCTAGAGATTCCACACATTCTTATGACAGGATGGATTCGGCTTTATCCAAGGTTAAAATATGGTGTGTTTCCAACATGAAAGTATTCCTACATCAAAACTCAAGATATAATGTTCTTTTAAGTAAACTTTGTCCCACAATCTGTGAGAAAGTAGACATGTTACATGCTTAACAGCCAGTTTAAGTTTATATAACCTTACTGATTCAATTTTTATGTGTTCCATGACGACGATCCATATTGGTACAAACAGCCTCTGCTGGACTCGGATTACTTCAATACTGCAACCTCAACAGCTTCCGTACGAAATTCATCCTAGGCACCTCCATATTCTTGGGCTTATCAGTAGCACAGTACTTCAATGAATTCTCATCAGTTGCTGGTTACAGCCCTGTTCATACTCATTCCAGACCGGTAAGCCAGAAATGCAATGCAGCATATGTGGCACATGACACATGAAACTCTTACACAATTAGGCACTGATAACCGTTTTTTCATTCAATTTCCAATGCAGTTCAACGATATCGTGACTGTTATTTTCTCTTCACCTGTGGTGGTAGCTGCAACTCTTGCCTATTTTTTTGACTGCACTCTCCATCATGGAGACAGTGAGGTGAGGAAAGACAGCGGCCGACATTGGTGGGAGAAATTCAGGTCCTATAGGACAGACATGAGAAGTGAAGAATTCTATTGCCTGCCTTATAATCTCAACAAATACTTTCCTTCAGAGTAACTTCAACCTCTTTTGTTTAATTCAACACCAATGGGTCATGCTAGTAAGATAAATGAGAAGCAAATGATAGATTTATACTACAAAGGAAACCGAATACTCACCTGGACTTCATAGAGCATGAGATTGATCTGGTGAGTGAATCCAGTTTGCATTATACATTCTGGATTGTTTGAATGTTTCCCACAGAATGGTATAGGAATTTTTTTTTCTACGTCTGTAATTAAGCTTTGCTAACATGTGTAACTATATAAACCCATTAGTGATGAATTATGTTGGCATAAAAAAAAAATTCAAATGTTTTCTATATTTAATTTGGTGGTTGATAGTGATATTGTATTTTGTCATAAATGTGACTGATTTTTGTGAATTGCATTCTTTGTTGCAAATCAATTTTAGACATTCCTCTTGATAGGATGGGAGAGGTACCCCTCTTTAATAGAGGAACTTGGATTCAAGTTTTATTGCATGCTAATAGAAAAAAATTAAAAAATAAAAATAAAAAAAAAGACACTCCGACCCCAACCCCACTGCCTGTAGGACTCTCTTAGTACTTGTCTCTTTGCCTTCCACGCCTCCGATAAGGCAGTAGGAAGTCACTGTCAACATCACTTGAATAGTATATAGTATATACTAGTTGAAAATTAAAAAATATTTTAAAAAATCCCTCTACGACGAATTGAGTTTTGATTAAGTCGAAAGTCACTGTCAAATCACTTGAATAGTATATAGTATATACTAGTTGAAAATTAAAAAATATTTTAAAAAATCCCTCTACGGCGAATTGAGTTTTGATTAAGTCGGAATCATCTCTCACTTTTGTTAAAAAATGTCAAATGATCAAATCTTGAAGAGCACCATTCTTTAAAAAAAAAAAAATGATCAACTTAAAATATAATCATAATATTTCAAATTATTATACATAAATAATATAATGATAATGATTGAAAAACTTAATAATTTGTTATAAAATTTAGATGAAAGGAAAATATTAAGATTAAAAAAAATAATTGTAGAATTTTATATGAATCAATGATGTTATCTAATTTAAAAATATACATAGATTTTTTCGTTCTATTTTTTATCCCAATCTAAGATTACTTTAAAAAAATAAAAACAAAAACGACACAAGGCATGATCACTACTATCCATTATATGTATCTATAAAATAATTAGTTATCAATTTTATTCAATTTAAAAAATTCAAAATTCGATTTTATCATTCATGAGGAGTGTAACAAAGGAACAAAGTTAAAAATAATCTTGGTTAGTGTAATGGATAGATTAACCCAATGTCTTTATTAAGTGGTCGGGTAACGTTTCATTTGATAAATGAACAGAACACTGCATGGCAGCGAGGGAATGTATTTCAAGCTCCAAAAGTGTAACGGTGTAACACAGTCTTGACTCTTGAGCTCTGTTACACTAAGCTTTTTTTATAATTCAAAATGCAATCCTACATGTTTCATTAATTTCATCCACTCACTATATCAATGTATATGCTTCATTAAAAAAAAATTTATAATGAAAATATGTTTCATCTTTTATAAAAGTGCATATCTCATGAGTTTTTTTTATATTAGTTGCTACTACATACCTCATGAGTGGGGGTATATGATTTTAAATAAAATAAAAACACATGGGTTTGCGTTTGAACTACAAAGTGGGCTGAGTGTAACATTTTCCTTGAGTCTTTTATTGTTGAGCTTGAGTCTTTTATTGTTGAGTCCAATGACTTTTTTATAGATTGGAAATGTGGTCTATGGGCTATGTGGTCTGAAGTGGTCCTTATTTAGCTATGGAGCATGTTCAGAGCGCGGAGACGCACAGTTATTTTTACAATCTCAAATGCAGTTTCATATTTTTTGTTAGTCATTTAATGAAATATATATCTTTTTAAACAATGTATATATCACATTAAATTTTTTATACTTACTAAAAATGAGTTCATTCATTGTTGTGTTTAAAATTAATTATACAGGAAGCTGTCTCTCCCCAATTTTCTCCGATCACATGTTTTGGGTACTATTTACTTGATATCTGTCTACAGGAAGCTGCGATTGCAAAACTGTTTGATCCCACGATTGCTACGCAAAAGCTGTTTAATTACATAAGAAAAATGGAAAGATCAACCTGTATCCTTTAAACCACGTAGTAATGGTGTGGTGGGAATTTTATAGCCAATTACAAGATAGTTGACATATGTTCCAAGAATTAATAAGACAAAAAGTAAAAAAAAATAAATTTGAGAAAGGTAAACTGTCGCCATCGCAATTTTCATTAGATAAAGTTTGATTATAAGTATGAATCGGAGATAAGAAGTTAAAGAAGAAAGATGAAAAAAGAAACCCCGGAACACACCGACCCAACTAGGTAGTGACGTGAGCCGTAGATAGGGTGTCTACCGCTACCTCCCATGCCCCCCATCGGATCACCTACACCGATGATACCTCTATGAAGAGATATCCACCCCCCCCCCCCCCCCCCCCCCCCCCAAAAAAAAAAAAAAAACAAAAAAAAATTGCTTCACTTATGGTTTTCCATATCGCCCAAGCGACCACCAAGAGCACGAATTGGGACCCAAGCCTGCTCCTGGCACAACTCCCTACTTCGTCGCCCACAAGTCCTCCAATGCCTAGAAGGAAGTCCACAACGTCATGGTAGCCGCCACCTTGAATCACAAAGACTTCACGATGCTACAATAACAAAAAAAAGGTGAAACCACTATTTCAGGCTCCTCCCCATAAAAAAAACAAACCGCGTTCATTAGTTATGGGTTAGCTTTAGTTAACTTAGATTTTAATCATAATAAATGATCAAATGACACATTTTTACATTAAATAAGATTTGATGGTATACAAATAAATATATATGATTTGCTATGGTATAAAAAATATTTAGCATGTGTTTGATGGTTGTATATTTGCAAAAACCCTTAATATATTTAACTATAAGTCAATATATTATGAGACAATTATGAGAATTGATATTATCATTTTTATTAAATAAATATTGCAAAAATATGTCGCTTCAAAGCGTAATAAAAGAAGCTATTTTTATTTAAAATTTGAGGAGGATTGAATTTTTTATTTATTTATTTTTTTTTTTTGTAAAGTGGCCCACAAAGGGCGGATAGAGTACAGGACCAGAGGCTCATAACACATTTTTTTTCACATCTCATAGGAAAGGAAGCAAGAGTTTATCTAGAACCTTCCCTAAGGGAAAGGGTGTCTTCACCACCTCACCAAGCAAGGGTTTGACGAAGAGAATTGATTGTTGAAATAGTTGACCTCGCCATTAGAGATAATAGACACGTGGACCTCGAAAAAGAGTATTGTTGCACAATTTTTTTTTCCCGTTTCAATAAGCGTTGATAAAAAATCAGTGAAGCATATATTTATATTAACAAGGTATATACTACGTTAGAAATTTTTCATATTTTCTACAAAATGCATCCATACAATATATTTAGAGTATATGATTTATTTTCTGTAAAAACATATATCTCATTAGATAAAATATATTATTTTTAAAAAATTTAAAACATGTGTAAACCAAAATGAGAAGATTGTACGAAACATTACCATGAAAAGAACTGATCCAACAATAAACACAGTAGATTCTTTTTATTATTTTTTGATGTAAAGATTTGGTTTCACAATTTCACCCAACATTTTCACTGTTTCACACAAGATTTATGTTTAATACGCGATTAACTCGTAGAATTAAACAAAATTAAAACGCAATTTATATTGACACTTGCCATCGCTTAACAACTCCGAATATTTTGCTGTTTAGCTCTCACTTATTAATGTTTTTTTTTTTATGAGATCTGACAGTGATTTTACTTTTGACTTTTGTTATATATGTGACCATTTAACTCTCGAAACCTAAAAAAAAATGGACGGATTGCAGAGAACCCATGTTGCACGTTTACTTTTTTATTTTTATTTTAATAATTTACGAAGAATAGATTAGACTTTCAGATCATAACGCACTTTCACTGTTAGGTGAAACTTTAACAACCTTAAAAAGTCAACTAATCCGAGCCGTGCATCAAATGGACTCTGATTAATTAATTTATATATATATATATATATACACACACGTGTATATATATATATACTTTTTATCTCCGGGTGGACTTGCTACCCGATTCTGTAGTTTGACACGATAAAGGTTCCATAGGCTTTTAGGCTAGACTGCACGGGAACGAAGGCTATCCCATCGTGCCATTAAATTATAGGGAGAATCCAAATAATCTCATGTAGATTGTTTGAAATTCATATAATATCTTGATTCATTTTAAAATTTGTGTAATATTTTAAAAATATATATGTAAATTAAAATAGTTTATTTTTGTACATTTGGTCGTACGTACGTCAAATCAGACTTGGTCTAGCCGCGCATGTGCAACAGGCAGAGTCAAATACCAGCTGCTCCTTCACCCCTAATACGTGTGGTCGGATACAGACAAAATATTCTATTAGGTCTTCTCGACCGAGCGTATAACTGCAGGTTGGGAAAGGCACCTACTACCTCCCCTCTCGGTGCGCTCGGTTGTACATGGACTAAACTAGATCCAGTCTTATGTGCGCAATGGGTAGTGCAAGATACCAGCTATCTCCCTATCATCAGTACGTATGGACTGACACAAGCCAACTTCCCCTTCACAGGGCGACGCCTTTAACTGTTCAAGCCGGGGGGAAAGAATTCTACCTGCTCGGCCATGCCGTATCAACGATTCAAGACCAAGGCAACTTAGAAACCAATCTCCGAGAGCCACGCCGTCTGGCGGTTCACGCTAGCGAGATCTATATCGACTCCCACATGGCGACGTTGCCATTGCGGCCCGAGCCAAGGGGCAACATCTTATCCTACAGGAAACACCACCTTTTAGTTCATGCCTAAAGGACAACATGTCATTCAGGGATACGCGGCTTACCATTGACCCGTATTCCACGAGCCTACCTCATAGGGTGACACTGCATGACTGGTTCAAACTAGGGGTGATTCAAAACTTGTCCCTAAGGGCGACGCCGCACAGACGGTCAAGCCAATGAAACGCAGCCCGAACCCCACATGACCACGCCGTTTTGACAGTTCAAGTCAGGGGAACATTGTGACCCCCGGCCCATTGAGGGGGAGGCCCAACAGTCCCAAGAGGCCTATGGATTAGGTGAGGGTGGAGGTTTGGTGTTTAGTTCCACATCACCTAATGGGAAGAGATAGTCTGTGCTTATATGTGAGCACAGCTCTTACACACCAAGACGCGTTTTAAACCAGTGAGCCCGTTTAGGGGCAAAGCGGATAATTTCTTGCTGTGTAAGCCTGGGGTGTTACAGAGTGGCATCAGAGCCTATCCATTTTCACAATGGTGGGTGTGGCCACACACGAGGACGTGTGGCCCATTAGGGGGGTGATTGTGACGCCCGGCCGGTTGAGAGGGAGGCCCAACAGTCCCAAGAGGTCCATGGATTGGGTGAGGGTGAATGTTTGGTGTTTAGTCCCATATCGCCTAATGGGAGGAGATAGTCTTTACTTATATGTGAGCACGGCTCTTACACACCAAGACGCGTTTTAAACCCGTGAATCCATTTAGGGGCAAAACGGATAATTTCTTATTGTATAAGCTTGGGGTGTTACAAACATACCAACCTCCACTAGGTGACGCCGTCTTAACGGTTCAAGCCCGAGGGCAACACGCTGTCCGGTGGGTGATGCCATTGGCACGCCAACTACTCAAGCCCAAAAAAAAGCGTGTCACCAAAGGCCATGTCACGCAAGCGACTCGAGCCCACGAGCAAACGGACCTCTACAAGTTGACGCCATCCCAATGGCTAGGACCTATGTCCAAACAAAGCCAAAATGTCATCTCGTCACGTTCTTCGAGCATTAAATCTCCTCGAAACCCCACTAGTCGCTGAAGTTTGATTTACGGCGTGTGGGGAACGACGATGAATCACAATGAGACCTGCACCATCCAACACGTGTCGTGACAAATACGTTTTTCCCACCCGACAAAGAGGATCTCCGATCCCAGTCAGATGGAAAAAAGGGGCATCTGTAGGGCCCATTTTCTGAGCCCACTAATTATGCTCCACGTGCCCGTGGTTTAAGACCCGGTTAACAAAGGCCCACAACCTGAGTTACCCACGATCCGTGAATCCGGTCGTTGGCCCATTTACATCCGACGACTAGAAAATACCAAGTCAGATTTGGGATCAAATCCCAACAGAAAATATGATTTTGGGGATATCAATGCAGAGATCTCAAAATCTCATGCAAATCTCATATTATATATTAGATTTAGAACTATCATTGACTGATTTTTCAAATCCCAATAATATATATATATATATTTGGGACCATCAACGATTAATCTCCCAAATCTCAACAATATATGTATTTAATCAAGGACCATCAATGATTGATTTCTCAAATCCCTAAAAGTATATATTTTAGTTTTGGAGCCATTAATAAGTGATTCATAAATCCCAACAATATATGCTAGATTTGGAAACATCATTAATTGATTCCTAAAAATCCCAAACAAAATATGCATATTTAATTAGGGATAATCAATGACTGATTCTACAAATCCCTAAATATACATATATTTGATGACCTAATTCAGGGATCTCTCATCATCCGTCCGATGGGAGAGAGATTCATCATTGATTCTAGGGCACCCACCAAATTACTATAAATAGGGAATCAATTCTCCCTATTGAGATATGTGAGAAATATTTTTCCATTAAATCCCTTGTACAACATCAGCTGAATTTAGCGTCGAAGGGTCTTCTGCAGGTCACCCCCACCCCATTTTCGCGACGCTCGAGGAGGAGGATCGCCGGCAACCTAGCGGTACCTGCCGAAGGAAGCGAAGCGGACGGATCTGACTACTCGAACTCGGTACATCGATTTTTCGCCCATCCAATTTCTATATACCTTTTATAGGTTAAAAATATGACAAAATAAATTGTATGAAGCAAATCTCATCCCATCACATAATTTGTCTATTTTAATGTATATCTTTGGGGGCTTTCCTCCCATCCCATGAGTGTGGAACGCCACCCCATTTTTTAGGGCAAGGAGTGGAACGTAGGCAAAAAAAAAGGAGAGAGAGGGGGGGGGGGGTGGGGGGAGGCGCATGGAGAGAGGTGGAGGGTGGTGTCCGGTGGTGGTGTGTGGAGGAGGTGGGGGTAGCAGAGGAGGTGGGAATGGTTGGAAGAGAAGATAGAAAGAGAGGGGGGAGGGTAGTGGTGTCAGGAAAGGGCTATGACAACGGGCGAAGGATGGCAACGTGTAAGTCTATCAAATATCCAAAACAAATTCGCATCCAATCTAAATCTGTATTTGAAAAATTAAAAAATTATCTCGTATCCAAAAATCCATATCAGAAATATTAAAAAATTATCTGATATCTTTATCTGAAATATTTCAAATCAAATACGGATATGATGATGTCCGATTTAAAAAATATTTGTATTTGAAATTTATTTTATATTATTATATTTATATTTTTTGGGTTAATTTGAGTTTTTTTTTATTTTGCTTTAAATCATGTGATTGATCCCTTTCTTTTTCCTATAGGGTTTTTTATTTTTAAGTCCCCACAAACCATCATATTTAGTGATTGATCCCTTTCTTCTTCGTATTTGGGTTTTAGTCCCCAGATTTAAAGGATAATTCATGGATAGGTCCCTCTCAGGGACTAAAAAGGAACTATCATTTAAATCTGAGGACTAAAACTCAAATATGAAGAAGTGAGAGATCGATCACTAAATATGATAGTTTGTGGGGACTTAAAAATAAAAAACCCTATAATTTTTATAAATTTATATTTTATATTTGATAATTATTAGATTTTTTACATATTTCATACACTAAATATATTATTTTTATTTTTAAGATATTTTAAATAATTATCTAAATTTAGATCTTCATATCAAACAGAAGTATTTAATTTAAATATCCATTAGATTTCACATACGAATATTTTTTTCATATATCTAATTCAGATACAGACATCAATTCCGTTGACTGGCTTAACGACATGTTAATTTCCTTCCACTGCACCGTTTCTTCCTTTCGCAGAGGCCATTTAGACCGTCGGATCTTGACCCTCTGTTTTTTTTTTATCATATCATAATCATAAATAAATAAAAACTAATGCTATGCTTACAAATTGCCCTTATTTGCCCAGAACAAAAAAAAAAAAAAAAATGTCACACGTGCCTCCTTTCCCAATCAATACCACGCCACGTTGGACCGCACTTAGGGTGTACTTTAAACCAAGGTGAGAAATTTCCCTTGATGACAATCCCCCAACCATTGTTAGTTAAAGAATCGCCAACTCAAACTCCAACTCCATTTATAAAAATAGACCTCCTGAAACGCCTTCTCCTTCACTCCCAAATCAAATCCTACGGTTTCAGCTCTCCCTCCCTCGTTTACTTCCTCCGTTTCACAAAACACATGCATATCCAAATAATAAAAAAAAACATAACCTGATATAGATACTACAATTCTCCAGAATCTCCATTTCCTTTCTTGCCCAACAAAATCACTCTCTCTTTCTATTCAATAAGGTAAGCGTTTAATCTCTGCTTTTATTATTTCTACAAATCCCCCCCACAGTAACCGATCATTTCATCATAAAAAAAAAAACTCCCGATCATTTCAGCATTTCCAGAGAGGCCGTCGATCGGACGGTCAGGAGATGGGGAATTGTCAGGCGGCGGAGGCGGCGACGGTGGTTATTCAACACACTTGCGGTAAGGTGGATAGGATCTACAGGTCGGTGGGAGCGAGCACTGTCATGGCCGCCCATCCGGGTCACTACGTTGCCGCCGTAAACGTCTCTAGGTCTGCCTCGTCGGGCGAGCTCGTCAAGTCTCTGAAGCTCCTCCGCCCCGACGACACCCTCCTTATCGGCCACGTCTACCGCCTCATCAGCTTCGAAGGTTTCCTTTGGTTTTAAGAATGGATTTTGAAATGTAGAATTTTAAGAATATCAAACACAGTCTTATTGACGTATGTGTCGATCGCTTATGAAACAGAGGTATTAAAAGAGTTCTCGGCGAAGAAGCACGTGAAGCTGAGTCGGCTGATGGCGTCCAAGGAGAAGAAGGAGAGGCGGGCCGCCTTGCCCGAGGATTCGGCTAATGAGGTAATAATTTTTCACCGTCTTAGATTTCAATTATCCACGTCCCATACTGCCCGAGTTAAAATTCCGTGTTTATTTTTATATATTTGTATATTATTTGATTTTTTTATTGTAGAGTTATCATATTAAATCTACTGATCCACTTAATTATTTGATGATCCAAACACAAAAAAGAGTATCCGTTCCCTGTCTAGCTGTATGATCATAGACTGTGTCTCTGTCCGAGTCTATATGGCATAATATCACAGCAGAGAATCTCTTTAATTTTATCTGAACGGATGCGATGAAACGTGTGGTTGACGTGGACTTCCTGTGATGCGGACAGGTGGAGCGTGAGGAGGAGGAGATAGAGATGGAAAGGAGGAGGGCGAGAAGACAAGGACAATGGAGGCCAGCCTTGCACAGCATTTCCGAGCTTGGGATCTGATCAACCATTACTTTTTCTTTTTTTTCTTTTTTTTTCCTTCTATTCATCGCAACCGCTGCGGACAACCTTAAAAACCACCGAAATAGTTATAGTATCGTCCGTCGATTTTGTATATCCCATACAATCAGACGGACTGGTATTTATTATGTGATTCCTGTGTGTTTTGTTATCTGAACCGTTCCAATAATAGAGGTCGTATATGTGTAAGGAAAACTTATTTTTTCTTTCTTATATTCTTGGAGCACTGGTTAAGGGAACATGTGTGGTCAGCGGAGCTGTGGATTCTGGGTGATGGGAAAACGATGGGATGCCTGCCAGGAAGTATAATGGAGACGTCATGGTGTAGTGAAGGACGTAAGCAAACATTAATTCAGTTATTTAGGACTTTTATTTTCCAATATGGTTTGTAATCTTATATAATATAATAACTATATAAAATGTTCTTTAAAATAAAAAAATATATGGTATTGTATTTTAATATATATATTATTTAATTAACAGCATACAATTTAATAGAATAGAGTGATTTTTTTTTAATTTTTTTTAACAAGACTTACACTTGGGTTTTAATTTTTTTTTTAATCAAATATAGTCATTTTTTATTTCTGTAGTGAAAAAGAACATGATCGAATGAGATAAAGAAATAAAAAATAACATAGCTCTAAATAAATCAATAAAATATAACATTTTTTTTTCTTTTTTTGGTTGGGGAGGCGTGGAGGCGTGTGTAGAGGAGTAGTGGAGGAGTGGAGGCGTGTGTAGAGGAGATATATATGTAAACATCAAAGGAGTGGTGGTTGTGGAGGTGTAAGAGTTTTTTTTTTTTTTTTTTGAAGAAATGTGTTTCACAGGATGATCCCATAACATTTTTTTATAGATGTAAAAAGTTTTTACCGACTTAATCGAAACTCGGTTCGCGGTCTAAGAGAGTTGTTGAGGGATATGGTTCTAACAGCAATGAAAATTTAAGCTTGATTGCAAGAGCTTGCGAAGTATGTCAATGTTGACGATGTGAATGAAAATGGAGTGGTGGTGGCAACGGCAGCGACAGAGGAGAATGTTTAGGCTGAGGCATCCAGGGCGGAGGTGAAAAAGCTTGAGCACGAAGGACATAATGCGGAATTTGATTAAATCAAGGGTATTTTTGTCAATCAAATTATTAATATTGATTTGATCCATTTTTAGGGGTTTATTTGAATATAACTTCATGTATACTCATTAACCAGGTGGAATATTATAAAAATACTTCTATCTGCATGCTAACCTGAAATGTTAAAATTTTTGGAGTACGTTATTTTTGTAACATTTTTATTTTTAATTTTATCCTTAATTATTATAATATTTGATTTTATATAAAAAGTAAAATGAAAAAATACATATTTTAATATTTTTAAGGATAAAGATAATATGAGATATTTATCAAATATATCTTTTTAAATTTCACAAATATTTCATAAAAACTAAATTTATACAAATATTTATTCAAGTTAAAAATAATAACGAACTTTCTAAAAATAAAAATAATAGAATCGAAAGAAAGGTTTAGATTCCCTACATAAGATGTATTCAATGTTGATCATATCAATGAAAATTGTTGTCTTCGTATGAGAATTAATGAGCCAAATAAAATTAATAAGCTGAAAATATACCGTCATCCATAATAAATATTTATTCGTATAAGAAAAATATAATTGTGCATGAAATATTATTTATTTATTTTAGGGTTTTGAAGAAGGAAGGAAATGGACGTATAAAGAAACAAAATTAAAAGTGAAACTTAAAAAATATACATTTCTTTCCTTCTCAATTTGTTATGTGTGATGTTTATTATAAAATTGGACTTTTTCAAATATTATAAGTATGAATTTGTGTTTTTTGAATTTTTTTAATTACTATTTTATATAATTTGACTTTTTTGAATTTTTTTAACATTTTATATAAATATTGATATTTTTTAAAACAATAATGATTCATAAGTCTCATATTATAGGCTCCATTACAGGCCCCACGACATGGCATAGATGTAATATCTAATATGCCATTAATATTTTTTTCAGTATCTAATATGACAGTTAGGATTTCCTTATATGTAATTCTTCTCTCCACAATTACAATTATAGGGGGTTCAGATCCTTTGCTTGTTTTTTTCTGCTTGTATCTTACTTGACTTTTACTGTAGGATTGCCACATCATCACAATTAAAATCAAACGGTTATGAATATATCAAATAATGAATGGATAAATTGATCCATTTTATTTGATTAGTTTATGACCGTCTGATTGATCAAAGCACGAAACAAGTACAAAAAAACAAGTAGAGGATCTAAACCCAATTATAGGACAATTAGGATTTTCTCATATGCAACCACGAGAGAGTGTTTCTTTCAATTGCTGATTTTTTTTTTGTTCCTCTCAATCGATTTTTTAATTATCTACAATAGTCGATAACTTTTTTACAATGTTTTCTTTTTATGAACACATTGAACCACATCAAAAGATTGTTTTGGAGGTTTTTTAAGCATTGATTTGTTTTTCGGATGACTGGAGTTTTTTCAAGCATTGGTTTGATTTTTGGAGGTCTTTTCAACCTCTGATCGGATTGGAAATTACAATTGAATGATTGGATGTCATTTCCAATGTTTGTCGATTTAGGTGTGACCTTTTGTTTTTTATTTGTTTTACATTTGTTACAATTTTTTTAATTGAATTTGGTGCTAGATGTTAAATCTGGCAACCTTTAGTCTGACTTTTATTACAACTAGTTGAGACACATGTGCGTTGCACATGTGCTTTTTTTTGTTGATAATTTAATAAACATGATATTTAATTATATAAATATGTAAAAATGATAAGCCCTAAATTTAGATTGAACTCTAGATCATTACAAGTTTGTTATGTTTTCAAGTTTATTGGACTCACATGTAATCTCTCCTTTCATTTTGTCATCATATGCATGGCTGCCATTCTTTGAAAAATAGAAAGAAGAGTTTTAAAGTATTTTATCATTATAAATAGGAAATCGGTCTAAACATTAACCCGAAGATTAATTACCCAATTATGAAAACTTGAATGTATGTTATATATTTATGATGTAATTTTTTCCACTTGAACTTATATGAAAAGAGGTACAATGTGGATGAAATTATTACCTGTTTACAATAGTTAGATTCAGACCAACCTCAATGAATCTCTACAGAACTTCCCGCAAAGTTGCCTCTTCCACTGCAGTTATTTCAGTAGTAGTGCTTTTAATCTCCACCAAATCCTTAATTCCTTGTTTTTTTTAGATTAAAGGGCCAAAAATGCGGCAGAGAATCATGAAGCCCACATTGTAGAAAAAAAGTGTAAATTAAGACATTCCTTTGGTATGCATAATGAGGTGTAGGGAAATAGCAATGAAGACTTATAATTATGAGGAAAATATCCTAAAGTGTATACGATGGCAGCCCAAGTTGAAATAAACCTTGTAATAACAACCAATTTATGTGTTGAACAATATTTATTTTTTCTTTTAATTTTTAGCATGACATATTTCCCAAAATTAGTCATGCATTTGTTGGAGTAACAATTGAGCAGTATTTGTCAATGAAATGAATTTGACAATGAAGAAAGCCCAAATTTTTGAAATGAGAATTATTTAGATCGGATTTGTAAATTGTTGTCTTTTAGCATTATATGCTGAGAAAAAGTGTTTAAAGGATGGTCATTTGAGAATTTCTTTTAATGTAGAATTTAATGTCAGGTAAGTAAGAAAATGATTGTCATGAAATAAGAGAACTTCATTGTTAGAAAAATTCCGTAGTTATTGATTCCTGTCCAATTTGTTTTTGAAGAGAGGGAGAAGAAGATCCACAAAAACATATATGAATGTAATTTCATGATTTTGCAGGATCATATGAAAAAAGAGAACCCCTAGAGAGAGATTATGATGAAGATGGAGGCTAAATAGTTGTACAAACAATGGAAGAAGGACGATGGTCGTACACGAAATGAATTACGAACACTTTTTTTACTTAATCTACTTCTTTAATTTCCCCTTGTCCATAATTTATTTTATTAAAATATATTGTATGAACATTATGCAATAGTATTGATTTATATATTTTATAATAAGAAGTTGTGTACTAAATGCAAACCAGAAATTTTGTATAATTTGTGTAGTGTGATTACAATGTGCGGTAAAGATTAAAGTAAAATGTACAACCTAAATTTAACAAGAAACTCCTTAACCATGTACATGATGAATTTTAGAGTGTGTGGGAATCTCAACAAATTAACGAACCACATTAATCATAATGTATTTATCATGATATGGATTGAAGTGAAAATTTAAAAATTGAATTGTAAAGAAAATAAACCCATGTACATTACAAAATATTGAAACTGAAACGTTAACATAATCATGTACATACATAGTACTAACCTCATCATCTATTAAGATCACTTTCATATCTCTTCACACCCTTTGTTATTGTCGTTGTACAATTGTATCAATCCTCACCACATAATTAGGATCATAACAGTCGATATCTAGTGAAATATTTTTAGAGCACTTAGCAGTGTCGATGATGAATTAGATATTCACGAACGGACATCATTTATTTCAGCCTCTTGTTTACAAAAAAAAAAAACATGTATATGTAAGTTATGACATTGATTGAAAGAAATAGGTTTGCGTGAAAAAAATGTTTAAAAGAAGTTGAGATATTCACGTAGTTCTACATCTGTAATACTTGCCTATATGTACGATAATTTTATTTCTTTGTTCTCTTATATTTCAGTTGTACTTATATGACACAATTAATGAAGGGCATAACAAAATGCATGTTGTTCCGGAGGCAGAGTTGAATGAGGTATTGGTCGTCAAGTTGATGAAAATTCTAGAAGGAAACCCTTATGCTCAGATCTTACGCTCCTTAAAAGAGTTTTCTTCATTGGATAACTTCAATATTGGTATCACAAAGGATGTAAGACTCGACCAGAGATTTTATGACTTACCCTTGGCAGATCAAGTCGCTGCCATATGGATTGAAGGAAATAACCCAACTTTACCATTTCAGAGGGATATAATAGTTCATGCTCATTCTGGTCAAAGAGTCAAACATTACTTTGGATGCTATGATCCATTGCAATATCCTTTATTATTCCCTAAAGGAGAGGTTGGATGGCATCAAACTATTAAAAAAAGGGGCTATACAAAGGATTCACAATTGAACACAGTGTCTGAGAGACAAAATTCAGCAAGTACATATGTCTTAATAACAACTGCAGACATATTCAATCGAGAATACCACGGTAATATTGTATTATATATATAACATAGAATTTTTAATCCAAATTATATCTTACAAAATTTATTATTGGCAATATAACTCATTAGAAAATCTCATGATTCAGAATACTCTCACGAGAAAATTGGAAATGTTTCGTGTCGGCAATACTATTCTTATAAGCTACAGATTCATGAATATGATCAAACTATTCTTTTGTTAGCCGGGTGATTACTTCAACAATATATTGTGGATATGTACATAAAACTTAAAACTACAAGGTTGGATTATTATCGGAGACAACAAATAAAACTCAGAGCTGAGTTGTATCAAGGAATAGTTAACAACGTCGCAGCAGGGGAAACCAGACGAAATCAAATTGGACAGAGAATGGTCCTCCCAGCATCTTTTGTTGGAGGACCACAGAACACGCGCAAGAGATACCTCAATGCGATGGCATTGGTTCAACGGTTTAGCAAACCTGATTTGTTCATTACTGTGACATGTAATCCCGAATGGAAAGAGGTGAAAGACAAATTAAAAGGACAGCTCCCCCAAGACAGACCTGATTTAACTTCAAGAGTATTTCGTGCAAAGCTGCAGAACCTGAAGGATCAACTATTCAAGAAAGAAATTTGGCAAAGTTTTAGATACATTAATTTAAACATAAACTTCACGATACAATTTATAATTTGATAGATTGTCATTATTTATTAAATCTCTAAAAAATATATAAGAATAAAAATGTGCATGTAATATAACATATATTACGGTTTTTTTATAATTTAGATAAGAATAATTTGAAAGGTAAATATGTCTGATCAAAAATAATTTTCGATAGGAATAGATTCTCATGAATTGTTAAGGGTAAACAACATGTAATTGAAAGGGTATATATTAATTTTTGGTTGAATTTTATCTCCCTTCCATATTTGTATATTTTTTATTAATAATTACAAACATAGGGCTTCTATTATATATAAGGATTTTCTAACGATTACAATATAATATATGTAGATATATTATATAATTATATAAAATGAAATTGAATTTATTAAAAAATTTATGATATCATGTAATTGATTGTGAAGAATGTTAAATGGTAAATACAAATAATTTGAAAGGGTAAATATGTACGATGAAATATCATTTGGGATAGGAATGGTTTTTCATGAATTGGAAAGGGTAAACATGTCCAATGAATGTTTTTCATGGATTGGTACTTTTATAGGTAGTATAAAATAATTATATAAAATGTAATTGAATTTATTAAAAAATTTATGATATCATGTAATTGATTGTGAAGAATGTTAAATGGTAAATACAAATAATTTGAAAGGGTAAATATGTACGATGAAATATCATTTGGGATAGGAATGGTTTTTCATGAATTGGAAAGGGTAAACATGTCCAATGAATGTTTTTCATGGATTGGTACTTTTATAGGTAGTATAGATTTTATCATGAATATGGCGTATGATCTTTAAATTATTTTATAATTATACCTGAAAGTCAGTTACATTTGTAGAATGTAACTAACTTTTAATTGCTTTATATTTACAAATGCAACTGACTTTTACAAATGTAACTAACTTTTAATACAATTTACTGTTAAAATTAAATTATATTTTATAAATGTAACTGAATTTTAGTCCAAACTCTACTTTTATACTACGATTTGTGTTTCATTTCTATATTCATTAAAAAAACATTGCATTCATTGCAAATACTTTGTTTGATTATTGAAATCGAATAATCATCAAATTAACAACAATGTTTAAAAAAAACAAATTAAAAATATTGACTATTTCTTATCGCCTTCGTTTTTTGGTTGAATGACATGCCACAAACAAAAATTCAATCTTTTTTGGTGTTTTTGATGAGATAGATTTTTTGAATGATTTCGTTCTATAATTTCTTTTTAAAAAATCTTAAAGGATTTGAATTTCGATTTATTTTGATAAATGTAATAAATGGTTTCTTTTTTTATTCTGAAATGGTTTTGAAAAAACTAGTTTCATGAATTGACTGAATAGGTTGATATGTTTTTTGAAAAAAATGGGGATGGATTTAGTGAGTTAGGAAATCGGTTTTAATTGAGGGTAATATTGTATTTTACCTTTTTAACATTTTTTAAAAGTCAAACAAGCAACCAATGAGTGAATGATACCTCACGGGGCTTGTCAATAAGACCTAAATAATAGGGCATGTGTAATAGGGCTCTTTTTAAAATTTCACTCATGAAGACTACTTTCCAACTAAGTAAGTTACATGAGGAAATAAATCAACTAACCAAGAAAGTTGTATGTAGTTGTACAGTGCCGACTCGATATATTATGAGGCCTAAGGCGATGATTTTAAATATAATTTTTATTTAACTATTAATTAAACAATATTTATTTTAATTTTTTAATTATTAATTTTTTACTCAAAAATCATTCTCCTAGCGTTTTGGAATGCAAAATTACTAATTAAGTTTTTATATTCAAGTTTTTAATTGATTCAAATAAAAGAAGGCTTTGTTCCTTGTTCACACCGCAAATTTTTTTTCATCCATAGCAAACAGGAAGTCCAAAGATTTTATTTTATATAAAGAACCAATAGAGTGAGAGGGAGGGTTTTTTTTTTTTAAAAAAAAAACAGAGTGAAAACAATAAAAGAAGAGAGTGTAAAGAGGCACCTTTTAATGCCTTGTCATTTTACATTCCCATTTTTTTGAAGTAAAAAATCCTTTTATCATACTGGTCATGTAAATTTTTTTTGCAGTTTTTTAGGTATCATAAAATATTGTCAATTTTTTTTAATTGATTACTTTTTAACCATATCAAAATTACCATTTTTTTTTTTAAAATAAAACAATATGTTAAGCTATCATTCGTCAATATCTCGAACTACTTATATAAAAAAAACATTTAGGGGCTTTTGTGCATCTTGGGATTTAGGCAATTGCCTAATTTGCCTAATAAAAGGGATGGTTGTATATATTTTAAGATTTTATGAAGATTTTTTGCAATTTCGACAAGTTTATAAGGACTTATATTGATTTTTCCCTCAAATAAAAAAAATGATATTTTTTTGTTAAATAGGTTGTTGTATACAAATCTCAAGATAAAATTAAATACATTATTGTATGCCACTCCAAAATATATATCTCATTCAACAAAATATAATATAATTTTATATAACAAAAAGGAAGGTGTTACACCCCCCCCCCCCCCCCCCCCCCCCCCCCCCCGCCCCCTTCTGTCCCCTCCCTCCCCCCCCCTCTCCCCCCCCCCACCCCCCCCTTCCCCACCACTTTTCAAACCCACCATCCAATTTTTTGGATGGTGGCTTTGAATATATGAGAGGGGAGAGAGAGAGAGAGAGAGAGAGATGAGGGTGGAGGCGGGAGGGGGCTTAAGCAACAGTCAGAGGACACCAGACAACAATGCCTTTTTCATATCCTCAAGGTTCAATATGTCAAGTCCCACTCTTGTTTTTTTGTTGGCTTACAAGTTACCATTTACCATATCCGCATCTCTCCTTGCTTGTTTACTTCCGAAGAAATTTGCGTCGAATTGACTCCAATTTGGAGAGCATGCCACGTGGGATCTTAAAGACTTATTGATAGACAAGGGCAGATCGAAGAGAACAACTCTTCATAGAAGGACCGAATGCTATAAGAGAGATGCCCACACCAGTCTTCCGTGGAGAGAAGACAGATCAGAGCGATCAGGGACCATGCAAGCCCACTTACTAGTCCTGGTTCTTATCCTTTGAGGATATAGCTACTCGGGTCTACCTTCTAATAAACTTAACTTGTTAGTATGCTTAGCATGTCCACGGACATTGAGCAACGCTACCTTATCCATTATGACTATCAAGGCACGTGCAATGTCTAATGTGAGGAGCATGGTAGTACCACATGGCTAGTCCGGGAGGCGTCATGTGTAATGCCCTACCAATGATTCCTCCACACATGCCAAAATGGTTATGCCCAACATCCACTCCTATCAAAAAGGCAGGCACACCATGAGATAAGGTAAGACATTCAATCGCATCTGAACTTTCGAGTTTTCTTGATTATCCTTAAGGAATCTCAACTGACTTGAGAGTCGAAGCTCCTCAGCAGGCACCACACTAGTGTGTAAAGGGATCTTTTGTGCAGGTTGATCGTTGGATCATCGAATCCAGACTGGATTACCTCATTTTCAGAGAACTCCATATCACAAATTTCAGTTGAGAGAATCCTTACACCCTCAAATTATGTTGTTTTAGAGTGGTATAAAATCAACTAGTATGTATTTGAAGGATATACATGGAAATACCCAATAATTTACCTATTAAAATGATGACATTATCATTTAATTATTTTAATTCAATGACTTAAACATTATTATTTTAGCTAGGATCATTTCATTTTTTTTTATCAAATTTTTCGGTGTCATTTAGATATATATATATAAGCTATTCAAGAGTTTATGACTATTATATGAATAAATAACTATACTAGTGGAATAAATGTTTTTTTGTTTGGTTGTGTTTTTAGTTATTTTAATTAAAAAACGTAATAATAAAATTTATGTTGTTTAGTTGACCATTAGTTGTTGATAAAGTGTGAATGAGATGTGAATAAAAAATAATTTTATCTGTGGATCTTCTAATTATTGGGTTGAGTAAAATAACACAATTTTATTTTTTTGAGGGGGGAGGGGAGGGGGCTGGACTAAAAATATCATCTTAATCTCATTTAGCTATATCCATCTATTTCTTCTACCTAAATAAGCTTTTATAGGATTATTATTACGTTGTTCTTTTCCCTCCTATTCTTCCCTATTTTTCAGCACCCAAACGTCACCGAATTTTAAATTGAAAATTAAAGATCTGTTTTGAGCAGATTGAAATGTGCCCATGCATCTACTACAGAGCAGATCGGAATATTAGGTCCTATTGGGACCATTCGCTTAATGCCGGTACTGACGCGCGCCACTACATGAAAAATTTCACCGCAGACCCCATTCGGACAAATCCGTGACGTGGCTTGTCGGACCACAATTACCATTTATTAAAGTCCAGTTTTTACTTTTATTTTTCCGTCTCAAGTCAAACTGTCAACGAAAACTATCACATACATTCACCGTCTGATCAAGAAACGAACGGCGCACAGAACGCGTCGCATGGAGTACAATCTCGTCTTTTTATCTAACCCCAATTGGCGGAGCTGCAGCTGTAATGATGCCCGTCTATCTGTCCTTTGATTGGGGAGACGCCGGTCATTTCCAAAATTAGAAGGGACAAAACCTGGTAAAGCAAAAACACACCACACAGCACGATAGATTCTCCAAAAATCGATTTTATTAGAACTTATTAAAAATTATTATCTGTTCTTCCACTTCTGTCTGAAACAGATTTTTTTTTCACAATAAACAATTGTTTTATATGTTAGTTTAAAAAAAACAAAAGCTCGCATTGAAAAGAAAGCTTTGTCTTTTCTTTATTAAAAGCGAATGCAGCAGACAGAGACTGTGTGACACAAAGTCGAGGAGAGAGAGAGAGAGAGAGAGAGAGGCTCAGAAAGAGGGGGGAAGATTTGTTGCTCTTCCACATCTACTAGATTCTGATTTTCATTTGATTTTTGAAAGATAGCTATGGTTCCTGCATAGTGTGGCGGTTTTACGGGCTGGTGAGAGTGTGTTTTAGATTTTAATTTTTTTTATTTTTAATCTTGGTTTCTTTTGATATCCGCGTGTTTGGTGTTTCTTTACCTCTTTTTTTTAGGGTATATATATGGAGATCTTTGTGTTTTTTTGGTGCTTTCTGTGAATCTTGGAAATGTAGTTCAAAATCTGTATTCGTGGTAGGATGTGGGTTTTGGATCTGTTTTTTTCATCTGGGTTTATTCTGATCTGCTTGTTTTAGAGTTCCTTTTAATCATTTTAGTCCTTTTGTGGTATGTGTGGAGAGCTTATTCTTTTATCATTTTTGTCCTTTTGAAGTCTGTGTGGAGATCTTACTTTTTTTGGGTGCTTGTTGTGCTGAATCTTTGATGGGTTCATTTTTTTAGTAATGTAACTTGCAGTTTGCAGTCTGTTCCTCTCTCTTTCTCTCTTAGAGCCGGTTTTTGTAAAAGACATCCATGGCTCCTGCATAATTTTTTTTTTTTTGGGTTTCTTTTGATCTGCCTGTTTTGGTGTTTCTGTCCCGGTTTCTTGATATTTTTGGTTCTCTTGAGGTCTGTATGGACAGCATATTTAATTTGGTGCCTTTTATGCTGAATCTTGATGGTTCTTTTGTCTCATGGAAGTGGTTCAAAAATTGCCCTTTTTTGGAATCATTGATGGGTTTTCATGGGTTCTTTAAAAAAATTAGCTGAAAGGTGTTTTCTTTGGTGCAATTTTTTCAAGCAGTTATGGGGGCTGTAAATCTCACGTGAAAGTTGGGTGGGTTGTTGTGCATTGTTGGGATTGCTCACAAATGACACAAGTCAGTTTTGGTGTTCTGGAAATTTGCAGGTCAAGGTAGAAGGTTTTTTGTTTGAACTTTATTTTGGTTTTCTTTCATAATTTTCTTTATCTTTCCTTTCTTTAATGTCTCTTGTTTTGAAAACATATGTAAAACCTCAATGCAATGTTATTGGTATTTTTATTCTCTTTATTAGTTATAGTCTAAGATTTTGAATTTACTAAATGTGGGCTGCAAATCATTATTTGTCCGAGTGTCTATGTTAAGGCTGGTTTCAGATTTGTTTCTAATCCAATGTACTTCAAAAATACCTTCATAAATCTTGATATCATGCTCCTAGTTTAATAAACAAACGCATGATTGCTTTGATTAGATACATCAATGCTCTGTTATGGGCCAGAGAGTAGCTGCTGATGTCTGATTCTTTTATTGGGGTGGCAGAAAAATAAAAGATGAAATTGGGGTCGAAGAAGGGGTGGAAGAATTCCATCATGCCCCTCCGCTTGAGAAGCAAATCTGCAACCCGCTTTTGCATGTTCTCCAAGGTCCGCTCAGCAGGACAGTCATCAGGAAATGCACCTGTGTACCTCAATGTGTATGATCTGACACCCATGAATGGTTATGTTTATTGGGCAGGCCTAGGAATATTCCACTCCGGTGTTGAAGGTATTCTTTATTTTCTGTCCTTGAAATTATCAATTAATTGGATAGATGTTTTAGATGCACAAAGTATTGCTTGGATTCTTGTTTCAGTTTCACCATTTAATTCATGCCCCTTATTGCACAAGTTTTATTTTTAGCACCCATCTTCTCTTTTGCTGTATGTGGGTATTGATTTGATCTGTTGATGTTATTGACAAATGGCTGATTCCCGGCTCTGTAAAGGTTCGACTGCTTTTGATTGGGAGTGCTTTTATGCCCTCCTCTCCCAACATCAGAGAAGCATATTCACATCTATATTGCAATAAAATCACATTATTTTGAATTGTTAGAATATCAAATACATATTCACTTTTGGCCTGCTAAGAAACAATAATAAGCAGAATGGATGTGTCATTTTAATCCTCAATGGTATATTGTGTCAGCTTTAAAAATATAAATTTGGAGGAAATTATGAAGTATGTATTTGGTTCCCGCTCACTTAATTAAAAGTAGGAAAAAAGATTAATAAATTCACTTGCCGAGAGCAGTTGGGCAGTAAAGTTATAATAAAATATTCTCGAAATATGCTGAACAATTCTTTGCTTAGTAGTTGTTCCTCCTTTCACCTTTTTTACATGTGTATAAAATGTTGAAAATAATTATTGCCAATCTTTAGGATGGCTGCTTCAATGTTGTTGCGACGTGGAACACTCATTTCCGATAACCATATTTTTGTTCATAGTCATGCATTCATATTTTGCTATTAATTAAATGTACTTTCATTTTCTGTGCCTATCATAAGTACAATTATGCACGCTTTTCATATTACGGGCCACCTTTGACAAGAAACACATATATTGAGGAACCATTTATTAGGATTTAGGATGGTGGGTTCCTCCATCCGATTGTGGCCTTCGCATTGGCTTGAGTAATTTTTATTTCAAATAGCTATAAATTATAATCGTATCTTCAGCAGAATAATCTTCACTGTTGTTATTTACTTGCTATCCTCAATTTAAATATTGTCCTGTTCCAAACTTTTGTGCCATCATTTATCATAATGTCTTGAAGTATTTGCCTGCAAACTTCTTTGTATTCTACTAATTTGCAGATCAACTATAATCCTAACTATTATTCATATTTAGGCTATTAAGAGCCCAATCTAGGATTATATGGAGTCGGGGCAGCTGGTGTTGGGATTTTAACCCACCCCTCCAAAAAAAAAGAGGAGAATATGTATATAATCTCTTTCTTTTTTCTATAATGTCTTTCGTTTTTTCTATCTAGATTTTTTGCCTTCTTCCTGAGGAGAATTCTCATCTCCTTGGTTTTCTTTTATATTTCTTTTATTTTTTAAGGATTTCATCTAATAAATAATAGATTTGGGTGGTGAGCTCTTTCCCTTAAAAGAAAGAAAGAAAAAAAGGAGATATAAACATATTTGCATATGGTCATGGATAAGGGCTTAAGAATGAACCCTAATCTAGTCTTGAGTGCCTTAGGCAAAATATCTTTCATTCCTCCCCACAGAATCTTCAGAATTGGATTTTGGACCAGTATCACCAAATTGGCCCTTAGAACAATGCAAATATGCCACTTCTCTTGCATTTGTAGTTCTATCTTTGGCCTTTCACCTAGCTCTGAAATTCAATTAAGATCTGCTTATTTTCACTATAACCAGTTTGTTGATTTCCAATATAAGTTTTTGGTGGGTAAAATTTCCAGTATAAGTTATATGAAACTCATCTTACGAATGCAGTTTGTTGTAGTTTAAGCATTTAGATTTTTGTCCTTCAAGATATGCTTCTTCCTAAGTTACTAATTTTGTTTTTAGAAAGTACAATCATTGAAACAAATGGTCTACTCATGAAATGTGTTAAAAAGTTCTTAGTGGTAAGAAGACTAGCGATACATGAGTGGACAATGACATTGTTTTACCCATCTTGTTTGAGTTAAAAAAACTTGCATGCTCTAGGATAAATGATCTATGATAAATACAGAGACTCGGTGATTGGAAAGAAAAGATGATGACCGGATCCTATGCCCATGTAACAATAATACTGATGGATATTATTTCATATGTAGGCACTGAGGTATGACTCTCTTCTGTATGAAATATATAACTTGATATAGAGCATCCTAAAGGCCACAAAAAATTGATTAAAAGTATTTTATTTTTTATAAAGGAGAGGAAACAACCTTAGGGCATTGTCCTAGGGTTCCTTAATTTAAGATGGTCATTCTATTTTGTACTCACTAGTTGGTCTTCTTTTTCATCGCAAGAGATATACACTGCTTTATTCTTTCATATTGTCTCTTGGCAATGAATACTACAAGCTTTAATTTTTATCCCGCTCCATTCGCATTTTTTGATAAGATGCCTCAATATGGGGGTTTTCATAATTTTATCCATTTTGGAAGTAGTTGGATATTATAACAGAGTTCATTAGTCTTCACTATTGAAAAAGGATCACTTTCCACAAAATATTTCGATTTGGAATTAAAAATTAAAGTCTTGAAAAGGTGAAAATATTGTTGGTAGAGTGAAAAATTATACCTGCTTAGATGAAAGATATATGAAATGATAGTTTACACCCCCCACCCCACCCCCCAAAATAAATAAATAAAATAAGTAAATAAATAAAGATTTTTGATATGCTACACTAAAGTGTGCTACTGCACCTCTAATATCTAATCATTTTTGTATTAATATTCATGAACTTAGGGCAGCTCTTAGTTTACTGTTTTACAGCTATTGTTCACATTATGAAAAATCAAATTCATGGACATTACATACATCACATTCCTCACATTATTTTCCTCAGAGACACTAACTTTTTTTCAATAAATATAAGCATGCAACTTGGATGTTTATGAGCAGATGTAGGAAGTAAAAGACATCTGCCTGAATCGGTAGTGTTCCTGTAAAATATGAATATTTTGGCCATCTAATAATGGATTGTGATGCATTGGTGCTTCTTTGTAAAAAGCCCTGGATTTTCCCAATGCATTCTTTTGAATCTATACAAGATTTGACATATGAGTGTCTAAAGTAGGATGATGCACATTTACTGTCATATGGTTCTGGAAAGCAAACGCTGGTGAATCTAAAAAAGGATAGCAATATTTCTTATGGTTGTCTAATAATCAATTGTGATGCATTGTGCTTCTGTGAAAAAACCCTGGATTTTCTCAATGCATTCTTTAATTTCTTTTGAATCTATACAAGGTTTGATATGTGAGTGTGTAAAAGTATGATAATGCACATATTACTGTGGAATGGTTGTGGAAAGTCAACTCTGGTGAATTCTAAAAAAGGATAGTGATATTCCTTTTGGTGGAAAAATGCCACTATAAATATTGTGGCCATTGCCTCTATAATTATTTTTGTATTTAAACAAATAATAACATGAGATGTTTCTGATATTCTGCATTCCTTTATACAGTTCATGGGGTAGAATATGCCTTTGGAGCTCATGATTATCCAACGAGTGGTGTTTTTGAGGTTGAGCCTCGGCAATGTCCAGGGTTCAAGTTTAGGAAGTCAATATTTATGGGCACAACTTGCTTGGACCCACTTCAAGTTAGAGAGTTCATGGAACGACACTCTGCAAACTACAATGGTGATACATATCATTTGATTGTCAAGAACTGTAACCATTTCTGTAGGGACATCTGTTACAAGTTGACTGGGAACACAATTCCAAAATGGGTGAATCGACTTGCCAGGATAGGTAAGCATGCAGTCTTCTTCAGATTCTTGTTGATGTGTTTCAATATGTGATTTCTGGCAATGCATTCTCTTTGTTGTCATTCATTTAATGCTGTGTGGCATGGCACAATGCATCATTTCCACCACTATAGTTATGCGTGATATATGGAATGGATCATTTTTAAATTGATTTATACCAAAGTAACTAGCAGCAAATAATTTTTTATTTTTGCATAGGTGGAAGTATACAATTCATTGAGTATTTATTTCATTTTTATGAAGATACATGCTTCATTATACGGTGAATATGATTTAAAAAAAGCGTGTGGAGACTGCATGTGGGGCTATGTATGAGATTGTATGTAAAATTATCCATAAAAAAGATTTTTAAAAACATTTTGGGGATTTTTCTTATCATACATAATTGCATGTTGGAACTTTTATAAAGAGAATTTCATCATAGATTAGATATTTGATCCCTCTCCAAATCAAAATTGTAATAAAATAAGTCAAAATGCCTGACGAACCCTGGCAAGCTCATTCGACGTAATCGTTTGATATGGAATGCTAGAGGTTTCAGGAGATCGACGTCGAGGTATGCAAGGGATGTTTCCTACCCCTCACGCGACAACCCCTCAAGCCTTGGATAACGGTGCAAGGAGGGGGGTAGATATAAGTATCTAGGGACAGATGTGGATATTCACAAATGCAACAAGGGGCCATAGTGGGTCATCATCGAGGGAGGTCGATTTGATAGCTCACCAGGTGATAGTGGAAGTGGAGGTTCACATCGTGCGCGCTAATAGGTCTCCCCCGAATTGCTTCGGACCACCCCCCTCTTCTCTTCTTGTGAGATACAGCATTGCGGAAACACTTTTCCCAATTTGAGATGTGGTGGATCGAGATTGTACAAACCTCATGCAATGCACATGTAGGTTGCCTTTGGGGGGCAAAAAGTGTGGCCTTCAAGATCAAATGATAGAAGAAGCTAAAAAACATGGAATAGGTAAGCTAAGGCAAATCGTGGGACGCAGAAAGCAAGGGTAACAAAGGGCATCGATCACTTGGACCTTATTGAGGAATCAAGGAGCTCATTGAGGCAAAACGGAAGGAGAGGGTCGTATAGAGAGGGAGACTCGCTGAGATCTTAAGATGGGAAGAGCTTGAATGGCGTCAAAAATTGAAATTGTTCCTCACCAGGGTTTATAGAATGAAATGGCACTTGGAGGGCTCACTGTCGTGCGTGCTGTGGGGTGGAACAAGAATTGGTTGAGACCACCTACCATGCTCTTGTCAAGTGTCCTATGAATCTTGGTAAAGGATTGGAGTCCCTGTGAATTGGTTTCCAAAATACCGAGGAGCTATGGGCAGTAGCTAGGGGCCTAACGTCATAAAATGACGAGAATCACCACCATTATTTTGCGAGCAATGGTTCTTGTGGCAGCCTCTGAGATACGATGGACCTGAAATGACATAATTTTCAAAGGAAATAGGTTCTATTTTCAAAACCTATGGACTGTGGGTGGGGCTAATTGTGAGTCGAGGATGCATCACCAATCACCATATATGGTGATATGTGATTTTTTTGCAGGGGCTGAAGGACTGCACTTACGCTGCGGACATCTTGGCATCATATTGTAATCGTTAGGATCAGGACTTGAAGGGCATCATCTAGTGTTCTCGATTATATTTGCATTGTTGAAGTCCCCTCGTTACGCATTTTTTTCTGTCTTCTTTCTTTCTTTCTTTCTAATATGTTCTTCACCTCCCTTCATACATTGTGACTTTGGTTTTGAAATCCAAATCGTGGTAGCGAGGGTCTAACTTTCACTCAAAAAAATAAAATAAAAACATCAAAGGTGTTCAAGGTTGAAAGCTGGCAATAGAAATATGAAATTCTTCCACAAATATGCAACAAAGGAGACAAATTAAAAGAGTTTCCAAACACTAGATGGGGCCGAGTTGGTGGGATCAGAGAATCTGATTCAGATTCAAGAGAAGTGGTGAATCACTTCAAGGAATCATCTAGAAAAAATGAATACCCTCAGAAGCAACAAGGAAAACAACGATAGAGACCTAACTTAGCCAACCTAAGTCACCCATAAGGAAACCTGATGTTGGTCTTCACTTTTATTTGATTTTATTTTTTCAAATTAAATTTGGTCTTTTAGTTGCAACTAAATTAGAGATATGGGACATCGTTTGAATTGTTTGTTGATTAAGTCATTAATCAAAATTAGGCTAGGTTGTTATGATTGTATTGAGTTGTTAGAATAATATATATTTAGGATTATGTTGGGTTATAGGGATATTATGGTGTTGTTTGAGTGGTCAAGTTGGTAGGATTGCATCGAGTTGTTAGAGTGCTTAGTTTGTTAGGATTATATTCTGTTTAGAGACCTATAAAATAGACCTTTATTAAAAAGGATGATTGGGTTTTATTTTATTTCAGTAAGTTGCTTAATGAATCTTTCAGCTCTCTCAACTTTTATCTCTTCGTTCTAGTTTTCTTTTACACTTTGCATTGTTAGGATTTTCCCCCCCCCCCCCCCCCCCCCCCGTTATTTTGGTTCCTAGAATTAACCACTCTAGTTGGGACATTCCCCATTCATGTTCATCATCAAAACCCTAATGGCCTGTTTGGATGGGGGAATAAAGGGTAGAATATGGGGGATAAAGGGGAATAGAGGTAAAAAAACTATTTGGGTGGGTGGTATAAAGGGGTATAGCTATACAAAATTAGGTGAAAATAAGCTAGTATTTGTATTCCCAATCCTCTCATGGAATCGTGTTATTCCTCTATTAATATAAGGGGACTCACCTATCAAATCACATGTCATCATATCAAATCATCTGTCATCACCTCTTATATATCAATAGATTCCACATGTCAAATCAATTTTTTACACCTAATTTATATTTTATTCTTCATTGACCTTACACTTCACCATTTGTTATTATGTTTTTCAACGAGAATAACTAAAAATGTAACTAAACAGAAAATCACTTATTCCATTGATAAAATCAACAATTCCGGGGATAGGTATAAACCCCACAATAAGTTATGTGTCTATATTTAAACAGGCCCTAAGCCCATGTTTGGTTAGAGAATAAGCTCGGAATAAATTGCAATTAGTTGGAATAACCTCATTATAGATGTTTGGATAACTAGAATAAATGAGAATCTGTATGCAATAATTAACTAGTATAAAGTGGTATATGGATTCCATTCATCCATTAGAATTAAGTTATTTCAGGTTATTCAAACCAAAAGAATATGTGAACTGACTGTCAAATCAACTGTCATCACCTCTTATAAATCAATTGTCAAATCAACTGTCATCATTTTTTTTATCTTTTATAAATCTTTATCCACTCTTTATTCATATTTTATCCAAACAACAAAAACTTTATTATTACGTTTTCCAATGGGAATAATTCAAAACACAACTAAACACAAAATCATTTTATCCTTGTTTATACTAGAATAGTCATAAATCTCGGAATAATTTAATTCTTGAACCAAACATGGGCTAAGAGTTCCTTTGCAAGCTTTGTCTATGAAAGGTTAGGCCTTTAGAAAGTGAACTCAGAGCCTTCCTGTGTGTACATCTATCAATAAAAATCAAATATACGACAATTATTGTAATCATCATTAATTCATTATGTAAGAAGAATATACAGCTCTTTGGGAATGTGTATTACCTTTATGCGTTGCTTTGATGTAGGGTGCTATCCAAAAATTGTAGGTACAGCTAGTCAATGAACAACCACCCATTTTTTACACCCATCCAAAGGAGTTATTTCCAATACAACCATCAACGGGAGATTGACCCTTGGACTGTAGATTCTTATACAAGTGACTCATATTAAATGAGGAAACTTCACAGAGGTGCCATATGAGCATCTGACAGTTCCATTCATCTCACCATAAGTCAGCTGTTTTTTTATATTCTGATACCATTACTTTTTGTCCAATTCACTTCCTTCAATCTTTGTGAGTATCAAAACAGCCCATGATGATTTATTAGCCAATTTTTCTGTAATTACCCCCCAAAGACCAAACTCTGCAGATTGATTAGACTGAGACACTCTTTTTATGACAGATCTCAACTAGGTCTATTCCATTAGTCATTTAGAATGGGGGCTTCTGTACATGCTAGCACATTTTTTGTTCTGTGAATCTGAATGTAGCTTGGCCCTCAATATAGTTCAATTGTCAGAATGGATTCGTGTGGCTGACCTCAAATTTTTGGGATAAGGCTTTGTTGTTGTTGTATTCTGAATATAGACAAGTCAAATGTATAAATCTAAATAAAATACTGAATACTTCATAGAATAATTGTGAGAGTGCACCTATAGATGAGTTGAAAAATGTATACCTGCAGTCAGTTTTCCCTGTAATACACATGTTCCCTCATTCAATTAGGATATGTGGATATCTCTTAACCACTTATCCCTGATATATCAGCCTGCTTTGATGGCTTTATCACCTCTCAGGAGGTCGTGTTGGGCCCAGTTATGTGGTAATACTTGATATGCTTTGATTGGTGCATAGGTGGAATTCATGGTAACTATTTTCTATGTGAGACTTGTCTACACTGATCTGATTCCAATGCCCTATTCATCACTCGACCTTTTATCTACAGGATCTCTATGCAACTGCTTGCTGCCTGAGGCCCTTCAAGTTTCTGCTGTGCGGCATGCACCGGATTACGATGGCGAGAAGAGGAGGCTGAGGAGTGCCTTCAGCTGCCTCTCATCGATCTCGATGCGTCAAAGGCAGCTATCCACATCATCTCTTTTCTTGCATTCACCCTTGAAAGGTTGCCTGCCACCATGGGAACTGAGGAGGTCAAGCCATAACCCTTAGGGAAAATGAAAAGTCGCTTTACCTTTGTCTCCAATGCGTGGTTGCAGTTTTTCACTAAATCATTCTCAACTAAGAACAAATTTAAGGGTCTGATGCTCTGCTATCATATCTATAATCGCCAACATCCATGCAGAATGTTTTTCCACGTCGTGTCTATATTATTAGGCTGTGTGATTTTCGTCTTTCGAGCCTTTTGGGTGATTGTTGTAACTTTATATTAGCCACCACTAGAAATCCTGTCCTGTAATTGTAGCAGATTATGAATACATGGCTTCCAATTTATGTAGTTTCATGGGATGTTAAATGCATGGGTTGGTTATTTCTTTTTGAGCCCACAAGGAGTCAGAGAAAACAAAATAACAGAGGACACAGTGAATCCATTTCATTTTTTTTTCGCTGAATTTAAACACTTGTTCAATTATGAAGTTTTAGTTGTACATATAAAACCTGATACAGACCAACTTGAATGAGCTTGGTGGAGACTTGGATTTAAAATGATGTTACTTGGTTAGGGTGGAGACTGATTATAAATCCTTAAATGCATGTGAATGGGACTGAAATTTTGAAAATTTTAAAAAATTCAGTCATCTTGGTTGTAATTCATAGCTTGTTCGTCTGAAGAGCACTATTTCTTCCCACCTCTGTTTCTGGTATATCCTGTTCTGCAATGGACATTTGATTTTGATGTTGTGGGATTGTACTTACCTAGAAACTGTTTGATGTGAACTTCCTGCATGATATTTTTTATTTTTATATTTGTGTATTATTAAGAGCAGTTTCTGTACTTGAGTTCTATCTCTGTCATTGTTTTCTTGAACTTAGAGGTCTGTATGAGTCTACAAGGAATCCCATCTGAATTCTAAATATATTAATTTACTGTATTTAAATATATTATTTCAATTTTGAAGTATCGTGATACGGATCAATTTGAATTTTGAGAAGAAAAAAAAGATTTGTATATATATATATATATATATATAAAATACATACAACCCTTTAAAATATGACTGAAATCTATATAACACTCCCTCTGTTTTTTCTTAAAATTCATAAAACCCTGAAAACACTTAATAAATTCAAATAAACCTCTGAATAAAATTTTTGTTAACAGATGATAAATATTTTGCCCATATTTCATTTAGTTACTTTTGACTGAAAACACAATATACTAAAAAACTACTGTAATGTGTTAAAAGTGTAAAAAATCCTATTAAAATAACGAATTTACCCTCTCTGAATATATTATAAAATTCTATCCAGAAGGGTAAAATCATCGTTTATAGAAGATTTTTCACATTTTCAACACATTGTAGGTTTTTTTTTATATATAGTGTTTTCTATCAGGGTTAACCAAACATAATATTCACAAAATATTCATTATTTGAAAACGTAAATTTTATTCAGGAGATCATTTGGATTTACTATGTGTTTTCAAGGGGTTATATGAATTTTATAAAAAGTCAAGGGGTTATATGAATTTCAATCAAGGGGTTACAGGGGTTATAAAAAGTCAAGGAGGTCAAGCCATAACCCTTTACAGGGGGTTATATGGATTTTCCCATATATATATAAAGGGTGTTCTTCCCTGAATAGGAAGCATATAAATTGCTCTATGGATGATTTTTTTCTTAAAAAGGTTTTTTAGTTTCCACACCCACCTCAAAAAACAAAAAAAATTATTGAAAACCCTTATAAAAAAATGATTTGATTATTAACCCCTTGCAAAGTTAAAACCCAAACATTTAGAGTTATGTAGTTTTCGCCTTAAATAAACAAATTATTTAAAATACCCTCCAAGTACACATTATTATATAGTTTCTGCCCATTTTAAACAAACAAATTATTAAAAATCCCCTTCAAATCATTTCTTACAATTTGTACAAATTATGTCTATTATATATCAATCGAATTTTATATCAATCATATAGTGTCATGTATATATTTGTGTTTAATAAATGCATGAATGAGCTACAACTATCAATAATTAGTAGGTTGTTCATTTGAGTTGGTGAGTTGTAATGGAATATAACTCTCACATTAATCAAATAGTTTTGTGTATGTATCATTTATTAATGGTTTAAATAACAGAAGAAATATATGAGCCTTTTGCGAAGGCAATCAACAACCTTAAAGGGATCTTTTAATAATAATGCTGTTTTCTTAAAAAAATATAATAAATTACCTTTTAGAAGGAAATTAAATTCAAATGATTGAGTTTTTTCTAAGAAGACGTAATAAGTTTGTAAGGGGTTATTAATCAATTATTTTTTTGTAGGGTTTTTTGAATTATATGCATGTTTTTTTTCATTTATTTATCATATCATGAAATAAAATGTTCATTTGACTTATTCAATGCACACGAATGGTAAGATACCTTTTGGTGGATGAGACCCGGATGGTGGTAAGGGACAAAAGCACAAAACCAAAAAATAAAAAATTAAATATAGCCACCATAGTTGACTCAAATGTACTATGTTTTGGTCTGCCAGTTTTTTTAATCCCAAGTTCATGAACTCGACCGGGGGGGTCAGACAAAAGTTGGGCCATCTTTTAATTGGACCCACAAACCCTATAAAAGTGGTTCCAGTTCATGCACAGGAACCAGGCCCCCCCGGTATGTTGCTTTGAGCCATGAATGTGAGCAGTGGGAGAAAGAGAAAATGTCATGTGGGAAGTGCTTAAAAAAAAGGGTTCTTCACAACTATAGGAACTGAAGAAACAAAAAGGAAAGCATTGGGTTGGGTCCCTAGCTCACATACAGATGAGAAGTCCAGGTGTCCTCTGTAAATCCTGATAGTAAAGATGACCCACAAAGTGAAAACTAGAGATGGAAAGAGGGAGAGTGTGAGAGGCATGAATAGGGAGACCATTTGAAGATAATTACAGGTCGAACTACCCTAAAAACAGCACAAAGGGGATGTGCATGTACCCCTCTCTCTCTCTCTCTCTCTCTCTGTGGGACAAAGAATAGGTTGTCTGGTGAACATGCATGGTTTAGACAATGAAAGCTCGTGCTCTGTTCTTGTTGTCCCAGCTCTATCCATACTTTAATAGCTGGTTACTCGTACAAGTAGGATATGGGAGTAACAGAAGGGCACTGTTACACTCAATCCTTTAATTTTTGCTGTTCAAAATACATTTTCTTATGCATCATTAAAAATCTAGTGAAGCATATACATTGTTAAATCGGATATATACATCATTATTATTATTTTTGACATTCGTGAAAAATGAATTCATTCAATTCAAAATGGAGCGATATACAATACTTATTATAAAAGCATATAAATCTTTAGATGATAAACTATTTAAAAATAAAATAACATCATAGTATGTGTTTTGGATAGTAAAATGAACTGCATGAGTCTAACATTTTCCTTAACCATAGTACAATGTCCAATATTGCAATACTCGTGAACTTAATTAACCCAATTTTATCTTTAAAAAATTAATAAGTTAATTGTATTATATAATCACTTTTATATTTAATGGCCTTTGATATAATCTTATTCTTGTATATCAATTTCGAAAAGTTGTGGTAGCATAAAAGAGAGAAGAGGGGAAATCACCTATTTTTTTAATTACATTATGTGAAGTTTATTTACTTTATTCATCACTAAGTGAATAATATAAATGTTAATAAATCTTTTAGTCGAAGTAATGGAACCATGATTCTAGGATAAAAATGAATTTCTAATAATAACAATATTTTATCATTGTTGTTAAATGATATTACAATTTTATTTCATCCTTTTACCATGATTTTATGGGTTACTACTTTCAAATGAGGACAATGAGATGAGTTAATCCTACCCTCACCCTTTGGGGGAAGGGAGGGTTTGAAGCCTAATACCTGTTTCGCCTTATCCAGTCTCAAATATCCAAAAATACATCTTGTATTTCATTCAAATTAAAATTTGTTATATGATGAAATGTAATTTAATACAATGTTAATGCTTTTTTTACATAAATGTATATATAAAACGTATTAAATGAAATTATATATCAAGAATGATATATAACAAATGTTGAATATTTTTTTAAAAAATTTAGATGCAATTAATTGTACTGTAATATATCAAATTACTTTTCTTTTCATTTTTAACAATTGATGTAGTAACTATATAAATATTAATTAAATAAATATATTATATGATGGTTGGAGGAAATAATTTAGTTTTTAAATTAAAAATTTACAAAAACTATTCAAAAAATGTTTGAAAATTTTGTTTCCAAAACCTGACTATGAAATGAGTTCGGTTCTTAAGTTGACTGGGTTGGGACAAAACAATATCAAGCCCGTCCTAAATTTGCACTCAATGACCATCCCTAAGTTTATCTACTTTAAAAAAAATAACCTAGTTTTCATATTAGGCAGATTGATGGTGTTTTAGGTTAAAAAAAATATTCACAACTTGTAAATTAAAGACGAATTATATGATAGCTAACTTCATATAGAAGTAGAATTATGTTATCATATGGATTATACAGGTTAAGAAGCTCCTTTTCTACACTCTTTGGAACAATTAGTTTGGTATGATATAATTTTAGTGAAAAACATTAACGTTTGCCGTTTTTTTTCTTAGAAATAATGAACTGCAACAAACTAAATTAAAAAACTGTATCTAAAACTGATTCAAAAAAATGCAACAAACGAAATGGTGATGATGACTGTTTTAATAAAATGCTCTCTACTTTTGCACGACAGGGGGAAATTGGTGGAAATAGCATTCCCAGCTTAACTATAAAGCTAGTCACAGGAGCTAGGTTCTTCCAATATAAAAAAGAAAAAAAGAAAAGAAAGCTTTCTACTTAAAAAGATTGCGCTTCAAACTAATCAATGTTTCTTACAAATGTATGAAATTCTACTGCACATAGGTGTTCTACAAGCAACATCGAAGATTAATGTGAAATTCTTGATCCAAAAGCCCTACATATCTGTGGGTACTGTGAAGAAACTCAAGATAAATAAATAAATAAAATAAAATATAAATAGGTCGCAACCTAAATCACTTCCTCTTAGGCTGTAAATAGATTTGAGGGATAGAATAAATCGAGGTGGTGCCCGTGCCTCTTTAGGTGTCCTATAAAGCTTTTGATGCAGTGTTTCGAGGAAACCAAAGTTAGCTTCTGCCCCCCAAAAGAAATTCAAAAGAAGTTGGAGGTAACTACTACTGTAGTTCCATTTATGAACATAAGATATTAGTTTTATTGACATGGTTTGCCATTTCAGACAAGTTTTTGAGCCAATAAACAAACTTATATATCTTACAAGGGAACACATACATTGCATTCTCATTACTGAAATAGAGTCAATAATCTACATGGAATTGCAATGGAATTGCAAGCTAGCTAAATATATTTACATACAAATGTTGAACATGATGGGTGTTTGATTTTTTTTTTGGTTCTTCCTAAAAGCCATAGGAGTTGAGCCATTCCATAGTGTGAATGTAATTGTTCTCGTGCACATAGAGAAGGGCTTCATTTTGGTGAACTGTGTGATGATCCTCTTCCATGAGAGGGTGGTGGGTGGCCATGGAGAAGGAGGAGCTCGGGCTGCCGTCGCCGTCCGATTGTCCGGATAGCCTCCTTATCTCCTTCTCAGCTTCAGAGAGCTGCTGCTCCAGCTTCAGTATCTGTAACATCAACAATAAATTTCATTTGATCAAACATTTCCTGACTTCTTGTTTTAAATTATTTACTTGTAGTTATGAGAAAGAAGGATGCATGCATATAGTCAATATCCTCTCACACACTCAATAAAAAAGAAACTGAAAAAAAATAAAAAAATGGAAGAAAACTGTAGTCCTGAAAAACTTTACTAGAAGCAGGAAATTTAGAGAAGCCATATGGACCTACCAAGAAACTCTTACAAGAAGAAAGAAAGTGAGACAACCCATATGGTCTATACTAAAATTCCATGAGAAAATACTCTTTAAACATAATGTTGTAAGCCACCATAGCACATTAGCACATGCTCTCTCTCTCTCTCTCTCTCTCTCTGAAAAACACATAGACCATATTCATTGACTTAAAAAAGAAAGGGATACACTCCTTTCAGTGCTAGCTCATTACAGGCAGGAATATAAAAAAAACACATACAAGTCTAATGTTTTTTTTTTTTTTGTTAGTCAATATTTTTTCTAATCAAATCTTTCCATATCAATATACAACAAGATTGGAATCGAGGTCTTCTCATTAATCATTAATAAGGGGTACCTTTAGACTGAATTGGTTACAAAAAGAATAATTTAATTGAGAAAAAAAATCATCATCAGCCAATAATATCAAATAAAAACATACGCGTAAAACAAAATCTTGTAATCTCCATCTAAGTCTCAAAGAGAGAGATAGAGTGAGAGAAAAAAAAGGAGGGGGGATGACCTGGGCTTGAAGGTGGCACTTGTCAAGAACAATGGCCTCCTTCTCAGCCTTAAGCTTGGAATACTCCTCCTCGAGCTGCTTTGTCTTCCAGCGAGCCCTCCGGTTCTGAAACCACACGGCCACCTGTTTTGGGTCAAGACCGAGCTCGGTGGCCAGGTGAACCTTTCTCCCTGACTCGAGCTTCCTCTCCCTCCCAAAGTTCATCTCCAAGAATTTCACCTGCTCGTCACTCAGCCTTCTCTTCTTTGACTCACCTTCACCCTTCCCCTTCCTCTTTCTCCTCCTCCTCACCTTCCCTTCTCCTGTATGGCCCAAGTTTTATTTAATTGGTATGTACATATCAAAACAATAAAAAGAAATAAAAAAATTGTGATAAATTTGATCATAACCCATTAGGGATTATATATATATATGAGAGAGAAATATATATATGGAGCCACCTTGAGGTAGAATTTGGGAAGTGTAGTATTCTGAGTAGAGCTCGCTGAGGAGGAGCATTTGCTCGTCCATGTCGTCCATGCTCATCTTGTATGTTGTTGTGGTCTCTGGTCTTGTTATTTTTTGTGTCTTTTTATGTAGGTATGGAGACAAGATTTATGAAGCATCATGACATTGGTGGAGGAGAGAAGATTTATAATGGATTGGATTTTAAGTATGGCCTTGGTTTTGAAAACAATAACATGATGTGCCATGGAAGGACGCTGACGTGGACCTCGCCATCGAAACTTGCGCTGCGCTATGGTTGATTTGCATGCGTACTCTGGGAAGTCATTTGGAAAATTATTTCTCGGTCTTTCTTTCACACGACTTCTGCATTATTTTCTGTCCCTCAAATATCTAATATTATTTTTAGGTCCCTGAATTAGTTAGGGTATTTTTTTTGGTCTTTTCATTTAATAAAGATTATATTTTGTCTTCGGTATATATATTTTTTTAATTTTGTCCTTGTTTTTATCTTTTTTGTGTACTCTCTCTCTCTCCATGCATAAAATTAATCAAGAGTTGTGTTTGTATATAAACACATACTATTATTTCCTTTTATTACACGGTGTGAGATTAAATACCTTCTATGAGCTTCATCTTGACTATCCTGACCTATCATATTTTAATCCACTATATTTCATGACGAATTTGTAAAAATATGTACCAAATCGATTGTGACCTCCTATAACCATATGGCAAGAGTAATCTTGGTTAGAGATATTATTAAAATAACATTGAAAGGAGTGCAAAAACAAGATGATATTCTTTGTCCTCCGTGGTATAGTACAATGGTTCATGGTTTATATGTGTTAAAGGTATGTCTTGAATTTGAATCTTGTCGCTGACTTACCCACATGTTTGTTGACGATTATTCGAAAGAATTTTTCATGAGACCGGAACAAACAGGCAGAGGTAGCATTTCCAGCTCGATCGTAAGATCAACCGCGAGAGTTCTCTAATATCAAAAAGAAAAAAAGAAAAAAAAAGAAGAAGATGATATTCTTTTGAGAGTGAAAACACTCGTAAACAATCTCAATTCCAAAGTTTTTAGTTTTTATCTTAAGATTGCTATTTTTATTTATCAATATAGAATTTTGAGTTTTCAGTTTATTATTTTTTTTGTGATAAAGCAACACTATTGATCAAAAGATCGAATTTTTTAATTCCATGTCATTCACATCATCAACGTCATCATAATCCTCCATCATATATAGATTATTATTATTATTATTGTTATTATTATTATATGAGTAGCCAGGGTCGCTTTCAAGCAAAAGACATCCCTATTGCAAAAGACAAACGCGCTGTTCAAAAATAAATAAATTAAAAAAAAAAATTTCCACCCAGGACTTCTGTTGGATTAGATAACTTCCATAGAACAGGAAACCCACATGGGTTGTGTAGGTTAAAAACAACTCTTTTTTACACGTGTCCCCCCCACCCCCCACATATTCAGGGGACCACAGGTCCCCCCCTCCCCAAGAACAGAAAGCCTTCCCTCCCTCAAATCACAGAAACGTGCACTATTTGAACACCCACAGCACCCCTTATTAGGGTTTTCTACAACTCACATAAGACTAAGGGGGCCTGAATGGAATAATTTGCCACTTCTATTCTCAGTGAATTCTTATCCTCTCTCAATGCAGTTCTAGAATTCCAAGTTAACAACCATTCTTTGATGGTCAGGAACCATTTATTCACTACCCAATGCTTATCCTACTACCACTACTAAATGTGTGTAAGGTGGGGGGCCTTCCATTGCTTATCTTTGGTCGGTCTTTCCCATGCAATGTAATCCATTCTTTCAGTTGAAACATTTTTGTATGTTTTTCCACCTATACACACATCATCAAAGTTGGTGTCGTGGGACTGGGACGAGGACATGTGAGTGTTGCAATGGGAGTCATCATATCAATCTCTTTTGGTTGTGTTTTTGTGGTTGTTGTATTGGGTATACTATGAGTGAGCACTTACTTGTGAGTGACCACAACTTTCTAAGTTTTTAGTGATGAGCCTTTAGGGCTAGCTTACCATGCCATGCACATTGCCATTAATTTAAATGGGTGTTGCTTTTGGGGTAAGTCAGGATTGGAGGGGCATTTTTTTTTCTTGCATTTTCATGTGATTCAGTTATCATTTACCAATGGTTTCATTAGGTGGCATGCATCGTAGTAAAGAATTGGATAAGGATCATAGATATAGAGAGAGAGAGAGAGAGAGAGATTTATTTTAGATGTTATGTTTGTGTGTGAAGAGAGGTTCTCCTAGGTTGGAAACTTTAGGCTGTCCTAAGCTTTGGAGTTTAATTGTTTAATAAGGAAGGTTTAGAAAAGCATATAAGATGCGCATGCTCTTTGGATTGGATTCTTCCCCCATCACATGCCTCAAAAGGGGAATCCTCTTTTTTTTATGTGAACGACTCTTTAACACCTTTGATAAATTAAAATTAAGGGAAAAGCTTAAACCATGGGTGTTATCCTTATCTCAGACACCCTTAGTCTTTGTTTCCCTTCTTCCAACTTCCCCCATTTGATCAACAAACAATACAAACTAGGCTATCATCCCTAAATGATGTAAAGCTTAAGTAACCACCTCAATATATCAAAAATCAAGGTTTTTAATTTAACTCGAATAGTTAATTTGGACAACCAAAACATGTATAAATCCAAGTTCAATAGAAAATAAGAGTGATCTCTCTTTCAAGATGATATTTATTGGGTATGGACAAGTTTGGATAGTTAATTACTTTAAATATTTAGAATTATGTTGAATCATCTCTCTTTTCAAGATGGAATTTGTTGGGTTGGGCAGTTGGGCTTGCCACTTGATGCACACGACAAAAACAATTTCAACAAGCTTAACACTTACTATTGTTTCTCTTCTCATAGTCAATGTCATACTACTTCTGTTAAATAATACAAGTATATATAATATGTTTTATCGGGTACAACATTCATGATCGTAATTAAGAAAAGGAGCTAAAACCAACTCATAGAAGGTGTGATACATTGGGATTGTAAAATCAGCCTATAATAGCCAAAATCATTGAATCTTCACCTTGATTTGGGCCATGATGTTGGTGATTCTTTCTAGTGTAATTCAGAATACATTATAACTATTGGCGACACGTAGACCAAAGTAGAGCTAAGTAGCCCTCCTACTCAATCCAGTGTTTTTATTTCTAACAGGGGACTACTAAAATGATATTGGCTAAACCCTAGACAACTCGAGTGGTGGCTATCGCTTTGTCATTGGCCCCAAGGGAAAACTTGGAACATCAATCCAATAAAAAGCTAAACAAAGAATTAAGGGCTCTTACTCAAAAGCAATGTTTTGAAATCCGGACCGGACCGGACCAGACGGTTGGACTAGTTAACCCATCGACTGGTTTAGTTTTCAGTCTGATATGTAAACCATTAAATCCAGTCCTTGCATAAAACCGGGCTACAAACCGGTCAAATTCGACGGTTAAAATACCAGATTTTAAACGCGCAACCGGTTCCATGAACCGCCTGATTTTGTGAGAGTATCAAAAACCCATTGAACTAATGTTTTAAAAAAGACAAAGGCATTTATTCTTCAAAACAACAAAAGAGGGTTCAGGATTTGCATTCAAAGAAGAAATATTTTATCTTTTTTATTAATGGTAAAGCATTATTCAGGTATGTCCTCTTACAAAGCCGAGTTATGTTCATTTATTTTTATTTAGCAATTTTTGCATATATATCCTATTACATTTCAATATTTATTAGAATACCCTTGTCAAAAATATGTTGGCCACAATATTTTTGTGGTTGTAATTAAGAACCCTAAATTAACCATGGTTACTAATCAGAAGCGCACATGGAAAAGACCAAAGTACCTTCAATTGAAACAAATTTCCCCTTTCCTCCTTCCTTCTACGATTCTCAACATCCAAACCTAACCCCTTTCTTTCTTCCAATGTCTCTATTGCTGTCTCTCTTGCTTCAAAACATTCATCCCTATACCTCCGTTTCTTCAGACACATTCTATTCGGTGGGTTGAAGGGAAGAGAGACCACCAACGTGAAAAAGAACTGGAGGTGGTTTGGAGAGATTGTTGATGTTTAGAGAGGTCAAAACCTTCTATTTGGGTAAAGGGTATAAATGAGAGATTTCACATCTCACTGATAGTGGTACAGAAATTTAACTATAGCATACAGATAATGCAAACATGTATAACATACGCTGATAGTGGTATGGAGATTTCACATAAATGAGAGATTTAACTATAGCATACAGAACATAATTGTAGAGGTATGGATGCACTAACTTAATTATTTTCAGGAGTATTAATGCAAACATGTTTTTAATAGTTGTATTTTGATAAAATTAAAATTTAACAATAATATATATGAAAAAATCCCTTGTATTTGGCTTCTGAGTTGTTTATTTATATTTAACAAAAAAACATCTTACAAATTGTAAAAATTAGTTCAATAATGTTCTATTATAAATTATAAATACTGATTAATTTTGAGTTTTTAATATTATTGTTTATAATATTTTTTTTTATATTATGATAATATCACAGTGCAATTATGATTAACCAAAAAAAAAACCCTCGTGATATGATATTTTTTTATTTTTCAGTGGACAATTAGACTTTTACAATATTGCTCAAAAGAGATCACGCCCCCCAACGGCCCTAACAGCTGTAATTTTGAAGTAGTTTTTGTCTAATAAAATAATAAATGATGATTTGATTCTTAAAGAAATCAAGGAAGATAATCATTGTTATGCATGAGATGAGAGAGTGACAAGTGACAGTAGGGTGATGTGGTCATACGTGTTTCCCTCTCCTCCTCTTCTGTCACTCTTTTTGTCAAACTTTTTTATTTGTTCTGTTTCGATGAAAGGGACGGCCCCCGCACCGCTTGGATATTTTTGTCGTCATGGAATGCCACATGTGTCACACCTTAACACGCAAGTAACAACATTTCCCTAGATTTATTACATGACATGAAGGATAATATCACGTGTACATTCCTCACAAATTTTTTTTAAATCAATAAGAGATATTTTTTTATGTTGAAAAATGAGTATCATTTCATTTGAAATTTAATAGCTCAATTTTTAATATATGTAAAAAATTTAAAAAGTATATACATCAAAAGATAATTGATGAGATAAATGAGATAAATAAGATTATTTTTAAAACCGTAAAAATGACTATATAGTTCTAAAATATTTATAAATAGAGTTTTGATACACTCAACCGTAAAAATTGTCCTAAAAAAAAAAAAAAAGGCTATAAGTGTCAATAGCAAGATTTACAATTTCAAAGAAAAACACAAAAAGAAGAATCATCCTTATCATATACACTTATTTAAAGATTATATACATTTAAAACATCTTGAAAAAAAAATCCATCAAAATACATGTAACCTTGAAAAAACGAGTACATAGCAAATTCAGATGATTTGTAGAAGCATTTTTAAGACGAGATGTATAATTTTTTCCTCTACATGATGTCTGGAAACATCAAGGACATTCTATATATGCATATATCTGGACAAACTGGAAATAAGCTTGATAACTATTTCAAGAGGTGGCGAGCAAATATTCTTCGATGCCTGGATGTAGCATATCTGGATTTCATGGAATAGAGATCTAAAATAATAGAATTTTTTACAAGTGAATCAAAAACCCTTTTCTCAAAAAAAAAAAAAAAAAAGTTTTCTTCACTCCGGTATAAAATACTACCCAAGCATGGAATATATTACATTTAAAGAGGGTAATGTAGCTGGCACAAAACAACAGTCTTAGAGATAAATAGTACAGTTCGCACTTGCAAGGCTTTATGTTCTTAATCAACACTAATTGAAAATAGGTGTTTCAATAAAATTTCTTTGACAAATACAAATAAGAAAACTGGGAAACTTAAACATAAATAAAGTCTGATCCGGCTTGATGTGAAAACATCAAGGATGCATGCTTATACTCTGATAGGTTCTGTTGCTCTCATCAGCCATGTGATCTCCTGTTCATTCATATAAGAAGCCAAAACTTCTCTGCATGTAGAATGATACGTATCTACCCATTCAATTTCTTCTGGTGTTAACATTGTCAGGTCCATTAACTTTTTCTGGTAAGGTGCCTGCATAAACCAAATAGAATCCACATGTCAAAATAGTAAGAGCATTAGCAAAAGAGAGGAAGTTGGCCATAACATTGGTTTTCGACTTGAGGACGACAATTACAAACAGGATTTTGATTCACAATTTTTTTATTTTTGAGAGAGATTTGATTCACTCATAAAAAAATTCTATAGTAGCTGGTTTCAGTTTTGGCACTTTGGCTCTTTGATGTATGAATAGAATAATGTGCCTTCTTCCCCATAAGTCTGGACACCCTCCCAGGTCTAAGGGTGTGCCCAGACTGGTGGCAAAACTTATGGCTAATGAGCCAGGTATTGCTATTGATCAATTGGCTTTGTGTGGTGATTCTTATCTCCCGGTAGTAAACTGGGATTCTTGTCACCTGCTAGTAGACTGTGAAACCAGAACTCACCAAATCATGATGTATATATCATGTTCATAAAGTCAGCCTCATGTAGAGGTTTTGATTTACATCATATTGGAAACATGATTTGGTACAATCTTTGGTATATTTTGCAGTTTGGAGGATTCAGACAAAGACCTAACAAATATCTTGGAGCTTCAATTGATCAATAGCAAGTGGGAAATATTGTGTTCTGTTATGCCACAAGAATGTTACAGATTGAACAAGACATCCACAATTTAAGTTGTCTGAAATTTTATTTATAGATATGAAAGATGAGTCGGTCTACGAGTGCAACTGCTAAGGTTTTGGAATTCTGTAACAAATAACCAGATCATGCGGTAGGAAAGTATTACATGCAAAATATCATCAAACCAACATATGTAGAAAACTAAAAATAGATAAGAAATGCCTGTGGATAGAAGATATGGAGAATCCCAGGAAATTATTTTAAAGACTTATCATATTAAGAAAGACAAAAGCAAATTTCAACAGCAACTACATAACATGTGCAGATGCAAAAGTAGCATCCAGTTCAATATTTACATTTTTCATAGAATGTGAAAATTAAAATCCCAATGTCATGTTTAAAAGTTCTCCAAAAAACATGAAGCACATATATTGTTTAATGATTAAAAAGAAAATATAATGATATCTGATAAAAAAAAATGGTGAATTTTTTTGACTTATCTATCACTAATTGAGATCATAATATTTATCCCAAATTTATGTATTATTCACGCGTTTTTTTTATTTTTATTTTTTGGAATTGGTAGACTCCATTGCCTCGAATTCATAAATATAGAATCGAAGTACAAAGTCCAATTTTCAAGAGAGAGGGAAGAAAATATATAAGAGAGTACAGTCTGCCACTAACTGTGGCCCAAGGCCTAAACAAAACAAAATGGGAATCAGGGAGACGTTCTTGGTAGAAGAGATTTCTACAGGACCCAACCTCCCCAACAAAGCAGTCCTCTATGGCAAGATGACTTCCTCTCAAGTCCACAAACTTAGCGCCCACTGTAAAACGGCCCCACTCCTTAATGCGTCATTTCATTTCATCCCAAATATTCTCAACGTACACCCTCAATCCAGTAAAGATAGAAATATTATGTTGCCTCCAAATAGCCCAAGCACCCTCCGGGATAAACGAGCGTCTAATCTGCTGCTTTCCTGTTATCCCCCTACTATCCAGATTTCTACAGGCCTCCCATATCTCCTCCATTTAGTCAAACAATGCCATATCCGAGACCAATGAAATTCTTGTCCAGATCTGCTTCATGGTTGGGCAAACACACAGAAAGTCAGAAAGTAATCAGTGGTCTCAAGCGCCATGACGCAAAACGCTTAAGTTCAATTCCTCCAGATGCCATTTTGCCTATAAAATTCTTATTAGCAGTCTATCTTGGAATGCCAGCCACAAAAAACATTTCACCTTAAGCAGGAACTTTGGATTCCAAATCTGCTTAGATTTTCTCAGCAGCTCCTAATTAGACAGAGTGGAACGCCTCTACCAATCATAGCCTTTATGAACTGTGTAACCACCATGGGGGTGAACCCACCAAACAGCCTTATCTTGGGTATCAGAAAGGAGGGGAAATCTGTTTAGACGCTCCATCAGCCTAGCAAACTTGGAAATTCTCCTCTCAAGTTTCTTCATGTGATTATCTCCCGTGTCCCCAGTGGGTGATCCCAGCACCAAGAGTCTTTCACCAGACCCTCTTTGTCCACTGCCATGTTATATATGTCCGGGAAAACAGTCTTCAGCACCTGAGGGCCACACCACCTATTGGAGCAGAATCTTTCCACCGAACCATTCCCAATTTTCCAGCCAAGAGTATCAGCAAACTCCCTCCCCTGCCCGAAAATACCTCTGTCCAGGAAAGCAGCTCTCACATTTAGGCATGGCAGAGACCCAGCACTCCCATACCTCTCCCTGAAAATCAGTTTCCAGGTGGCCTCCTCACACACCCATTTCCAAATCCATTTAGATAAAAGGTTCGATTCATGCCCAGGTTTAAAACTCCAAGGCCACCACAGCTTTTCCTTTGACATACTAGGTCCAATTTCACAAAGTGCGGTTTCTCCAACAATGAAGCAGCCCTGCTCCAAAGGAAACGTCTCATCGCCTTGATCTTACTTAGTACCCCCCTTTTGGAATATGGAAGAGGGATAGATAAAACAGTGGCAGGTTTTAAATTGGATGAGGATGAGCTTTCCCCCCATACTCAAGATATAGAAGGCGACATCTCGTAATACTCAAGTCACCTATAAGTTATAGCACACAGAAGACAGTTCCCATAACCCGCTTGATGGCCGACATCTCCTCCCACAGGCCTTCCCTCCCCTCATCATTTCCTGGACCGTACTCACCGAACAGGCAAACACATCCATCTTCTCCTAGATGTCCCCAAAGGAATGCATTCCCAATGGAGCTATCCACAAAGTTCCATCTCTATGATTAAAATAAAAGAGAATGCCACCCACACTTATGATCGCAGGTTTGAAAACCATGCCATTCAAAAAGTGACCTCCCACCTCTTTGAGTGCAGCATCCACTGATTCCATCTTGGTTTCCTGAAATCCACAGCACCTTATGTTCCTGGATAATGTCCCTAATTCCAGCCTTTTTCCTAGGGTCTCACAAACCCCCGACGTTCCAACAAATCCCTACACACGTCCTAGGATAACTCATCCTGCAATTCCCGAGCCACAACAAAAACTCCTCCTCTGCCCTACTCCCCAAGTGCCTTGGTTTGACAAAAATCCCCGAATCACCAAATGCCAGGAAATCCATGAAGCGTTGCCTACTCTTCGTGTCCTCCTAAATAATGTCAATGGAACGAGCTCGGTCTCTTAGTTTATCTATCTCCAACTGCTAGTGCATGAGAACCCTTTCTAGCTCTCAGTCTCGACCTCCACGTCTCCCCTGGTCTCACCTTAGTGGCCATCTGATCTGGCTCCCCATGAGCCCTAACAAGGTAATCCCGCAATCAGACCAAACTCTCACCTCTTTCGACGATAAATAGTTCCCTTCCACTCGATACTCTCTAGGATCGAAAAACCGATCAACCCAACTAGAAGAAGCTCTCCTGACCTTCCCTGGACCCAACCAACCGAACTCAAATGAGCTCCGGATATTAACCCCAGCAGATCAATCACTCGAACAAGACCCCAAACCCCCCCCGGTACTGGGCCTAGCACACCTCGACCAATGGGCTAAAACCTCCCTCAATAGAAGGGCCCACCCGGCCTGGAGTGGGGTCGACCCCGTCGATAAAGATCTGCTGACCGCATCTTATCACCCGAGAGGCTAGCCCAGAGTGGATCTTTACAACCTTTACATGCTACACCTCGAGCCTTGAACTCTTCTGACAATGATAGGTCTGCTCCCCTTCTCTCTCCTTCTATAGAACACACTCTACCTTGTATCTCCTCCCTCGTACCCCGAGCCTGTTGAGCCACCGTACCCTCTTCGATCAGTGTGCCCACCATAGCTGTCTGGGCGGCTAGGCGAGCCTAGGTGGTGGCCAACCGCCTAGCCGCCTAAGTGTGCCTAGGCGGCGCTTAATTAAGATTTTATTATTTAAATTGATAATTATATGAAAGTTATTTATCTGTTTATCCATTTTTTAATTTTTCCAGGAATATTACTTAAAATGAATAATGCTATTTATAAATAAAGAACACGTGGATGTAATTTATTGGTGCATGTCCATTTCAACAAAATTAATATAATCTAACCCTAGTGGCATTAAATAAGGAGAAAAGGAGGAAGAGATTGAGGGAGAATGAGATAAGAGTTTAGAAATTTTGAAGAGAGACAGGAGGGAGAGACAAAAAATCAATAGACTCACTTGGGACCAGGAGAATTCGTTGCATCGTTGTAGGTGATGTTTCAATCTTTCGATTGTGTTTTTTTTGTCTTTTATTTTTGAGGTTAGGCGAGGGATTGGGCGGGCTAAGCGTGATTAAGGCAGGCTAGGCGTGATTTAGGGGGGTAGGCGGGCCCAGGCGCCTGCTAAATTAGCATGCTATTAGGCGGGCGATTGATGGATTAAACAAGGAGAAAAGGGGGAAGAGATTGAGGGAGAATGAGATAAGAGTTTAGAAATTTTGAAGAGAGACAGGAGACAAAAAAATCAATAGAGACTCCCTTGGGATCGGGAGAATTCGTTGCACCGTTGGCTGACAGGGTAGGTGATGTTTCAATCTTTTGATTGTGTTTTTTTTGTCTTTTATTTTTGAGGTTAGGCGAGGGATTGGGAGGGCTAAGCGTGATTAAGGTGGGCTAGGCGTGATTTAAGGGGGTAGGCGAGCCTAGGCGCCTGCTTAATTAACATGCTATTAGGCGGACGGTCGCCTAGGTCCATCGCCTAGGTCCATCTCGACCGCCTAGTCGCCTAGGCGGCGCCCAGACAACTATGGCGCCCACCAACCACTCAGATTGAGTCAAAGCCGGCTGACTTGGTGATCCTGGGTCCTAGGTCCACCAAAGATGGCGCTTCTTCCTCCCTCTGATACCTCCATTACCTCCTGACACTGGCACCAACCCGACACAATGTTCTAAAAATCCTTCAAGGCCCCCATTAGTCCCCGGCCTAGGCCCAAGCTTTTACGCGTAGCCAATTTTCCAAATAATCCTTAGTTGATTAATAGCATATTAAGTTGTCTTATATATATATATACATATATGATTTTTGTATGCTATCCCTAAAACGCTTATCAATTTTAGTTTTATGTTACTTTATTATTCTTTTGTAGTCTAACATTTTAACTATTATGTATATTATATAAATTATGTACGTGTATTATATTTATTATTTTAAAAAATGATTGATTAATCCCTGCCTCACAGATTAATCACTAGCTGATCACCAACCGCCCGACAATGCTTGATGCTTTTTACAACATTGACCAACCCTTACCAATTGCGCCCAAGATATCTTCAGTCCCACATGTTCCTCCATTGCCTTGACCCTTACACAATACCTCTCCTTACCTTGAGAGATAATCAATGAGGAAGGAACGGTCGCATCCTCGCCCACCTACATGATTACCTCCTTTTGTGATTTTCTGTTGGAGTCCACCTCAGAGAACATGATCTCCAAAAGTTTGCCATACTTCTCAGCTACTTCCAGAGTGCATCTTGCGTCTAGCCAATGAAGGGGAAGATCTTCAAATAGAACTCTCCACCAATTGCTACTCACTGGAGGCGCAACAGAGTCTGGAACCCATTGTTGCAATCAAAGCAGGCCCTTTCACAAAGGGAGGATCTTTTCGTTTAGCATCCACTACTTTCTTCCCTCCTTATAGTCTAATATGATGAAGACACCTTTCCCAAGGCATCTCACCCACACAAAAGGGTCTCTTCACCATCGCCTCCATTACATCCTGAAGCGAAGAGGAACAATCCTTCACAAGCCTCATCACACATCCTCTGAGAAATGTATCTCCCCAAAAGTAAGAACTCAAGAGGACCTTACCTCTTCCACCTAGGAATTAAACCCCAAAGAAAGCGCGATACTGTGCACTTCCAACAACTACCTTGATGACTCAACCCTCTGCCTCCCCCCCTCCCCCAAATTAGACCTCCTCCAACATTGCGTCACTTGCAATGCCTGCACACCATCAGATCCCGATAATCCTTGCTCCAACTCCCCTTTTGAAGGCAACTGAGACATCTATCTCGAGGGATCCAAGAGATAACCCTTTTCATACGCACTGTCGACCACTCCCCCTCTAATTCCATACCCGCTCAATCAGTCAGTGACATTGGTGCTCCTCCGTTGGCTCCTCCTCCCTCGCGTCCATCTTTGGAAGCCCAGATTGGCCTATTCATGCATTATTCTCCAATAATTTCCTCGGTAAAGGAAAATTTTGATACCTTGACCTACTTCAGGATTCCCCACCCATCAAACATATATGTTTCGTATTGGAGTCATTATATAGGCCTGTTGTTGGGCCTATACCCTCCGGCCCGGGGGGGGGCCTGCGGCCCATGGGAGGCAACGATTTTTGTCATGGGTATTTTGCTCATTTTATGTTCTAGGGTTTGTACATCTTGTAACTATATAAGGGACCTTTCAACCTCCATTACTCTATACAATATTATTCTATTTATTTCTTCATTTTGCACATTCAAAAGAAATCAAAATTCTAAACCAAAAAGTTGAGGCTCCTAAAATTGCTATAGAACATTTAATTCTGAAATGAAGAAAAATAAAAAAATATGCATTACAACCAATAGTTGCTACGTATAAATGATTGTGGACAAGTTAATATAGAAGTGCACAAGTTAATATAGGAGCAGAGACTATTCAATGCCAAACTTACCCATGTTATGTGCTCAAAAGACAAATAGCCTTTATCACCAAAATTGAATTTTGTATCAGCTTCCTTGACTATAAGAACATTCTCCAATCGTATCCCAAAATTCCCATCCTCATAATAACCAGGTTCTGCAACAGTTGCATAATCAAGAGATTATGAAAGAAACATATATCAGAAGAAAAAAAAATTCAATTCCTTGAAACATTTGATACAACGCTCATCAACATCCTGAAGAGAAACCAAAAAAAATAAGCATGTGATAAGATGCTGAAAGTTGCTTCAAAATCAGCAAACCAATCATCCGCTCAGCATGATCTCACAACCATATTTGTGATACTTGACAGATAGTTCATGTGAAGAAAGTGCAACTCATAAATGGCACACTAGCAGAAATAATTTTCTACTATGAAATCAATCACCAATAACAGAATAACTGTTGAATAAACTGAGCATGGTAGTCTATGAGTATAGACTATTAGCGTGGAGCCACCTGGAAGTTTTTCTAGGGAAGAAAGTATGCCTCCAGTTAGTTGAACAAGTTTAAGATCTTTTTCATGGGATCAGGAAGATAAAAGGACAAGAGTAAGCAGAATCCCTTCATCCAAACAATCCTTCATGCAATATGTTGGAATATATATATATATAGTAAACAAGAAATGAGAAGACCATTCAAGAAAGAACTTGTTATGAGGAGATATATGGAAAATGGGGTGCCTTGTGCTAAGCTGACCTTTAATTTTCCCTGTTCATTTTTATTCTATTTTCTTTAGGGATCCTCCTCTCCTCTATTTGTCTTTTTTGGAGGTTTTGTTATATTAGAGGGCTTTCGTCTGATTAATATATTCAGGTAGTGAGACCTCACCTTTTATCAAAAAAAGGTGTGCACACAAAAATTTATGACTTAACTTATCTCCAAAATGCAATATGCTTGCAACCGAAGTTGAAGCTCAAGAATGCTATCTGATATAATTGGTACGCATGCTTAATTTTCAACTCGGTAAAGAATGTGAAATTTGGAAAAAATAGAATAAGAAGAGAAATTTGAAACACAACCTACACTCATAGATATAATAATAGACTGTGCAAAAGCATAATTCTAACCATCTGTTACTGTCATTGATGCCTGTAATGCTACATTTCGAGCTTGAGGCCTGAAACTAATCAAATGAGGACCTGTTCAACAGAAATTTCAACCGAGTTTGTTAAATAAGAAAAACCTAAAAACCATACCCCAGGGAAGCATAAATTACCTTCATGAACATTCAAGTAAGATCCAATCCCATGACCAGTACCGTGTCGATAATCAAGACCATCCTTCCACAAAGGGATCCGAGCAAGAATATCAAGCGCATGTCCTGAAACACAAGAACGCCTCATTGAAGGATTTTTTTTTTGTGATGGATAAAAGGAATTGGATTCTAAGCTCCTTCACATTAACTACATTGGAAAATTATACACAAGGGAAAAAAGAGAGAAAAAAAAACTAGCAATACCATTTGTCCCGTTAGGAAATTTGGCAGTATCCAGAGCAATATGACCTTTGAGGACCTGCCTTTGCCAATCAAATTAAACAACTGTTAGGAATTATGACAAACTAATCAACTTATGAAAAATTCAAACCTAGTTATACAAAGAGGAGCAAAATCAAAAGTTGATAAATAAAGAAGAATTCACCAATTAAATTGAATTATAAGAAATTCTAAAAAGGGAAAGTCCATATAACCCCCTTGTAAACTATCCGAAATTCATATAACCTTCTGACTTTTCCTTAAATCTATATAACCCCCTGAAAACACCTATGTAAATCCAAATAGCCCCCTGAGTTTAATTTCCATTGACAGAAGATGAATATTCTAATATTTTCTGAAGACAGAAGAGGAATATTCTGCTATTTGGATTTATATTGGTGTTTTCAAAGATTTCAAGAAACGTAAGTAGGTTATATGGATTTTAGACAGTTTACAGGGGGTTATTTGAATTTTTTCCTTCTTAAAAAGCAACTTGATGCAAGGTCACATAAATATTAATAAAGGAAATAAGGAAGATTCAATTGCAACAGATGGATTGCAACAAATGACGTGAACAATCTCAAGGTTTTTCAATGAAAATCCAATAAGAGAATACACATACAGCTGTATAACATGCTTTCTCATGAGTTGATGGTTTGCCAAAGTGAACAGTCCGTGTAATATCAGTAGTTCCATCTTGATACTTCAAAACAACCATGAATAGTATCAGTAATGATAAACTAATAAAAAATTGAACTGCAAAAAGAGAACAAAAAGGAGAGGGCAGGCAACATTATTAGTACAACCAACCCAAAAAAATACATTATCAGTATAAGATGATGAGGTTTAAGACACACCTGGGCCCCGGAGTCAAATAGATAAATTCTATCTACATCAAGTTCAGAACAAGATTTTGAGTCCGGTGAATAATGAATAACCGCTGCATTAGGACCAACTGATGAAATGGTTGGAAAACTCAATCCCTTAAAATACTGTACAAAACAGACCCACTGGTGTCATCAGTCTATAAAAAAAAGTTCAAGCAAAGACCAAAGAAAATCGGAACACCAAGGGAACCATTTCAGTGAAAGAACTGTGACAATATGCAATTAATAAAATTCATAAAATATTTCAGAAAAAAAATGATCAAAACAGAAAAATCTCTTCCAAGAGGCAGATAAAATACCACTCCTCAAAAAGTGTTTGTCTTAATCAATCAACCTTTGACTAAAACATAAACAGCATAAACCATACGACATGGTCATTTTCACGGTAGTACAGTTAACAAAGGAGTATAACAAAGCTTTTATTAAGACAGGATCCCACAAGCTACAGTCACATTACAGAGTAACAGAATCAAGGAACTTTTCTCTTTTTTACTTTTTGTGACAATGAGTTGAACAATTGAGCTGCTCGTGCTCGGATTAAACATGGTGATAATAACTAAAAATGGATCCACATTGGAATCCATATAAAAAAACATAATTGTAACTGCACATACAATTCAAAACTCTAGTACTTTTTGAGAAAGAGATCTAGCCCATTGTTGTTAGATTTGGATCCTTCCATAGTCCATGAAAACTGACTCAAACACTGGAACAAAAATATTCCTCTCTTCGAAATCGATGTTTCCGTCACTTAAATATCTGGGTAAACTTCTAAATACCTTTAAAATTATAGCTTCCTCATGAATCAGCTACTCCACATCTGGCAGTGGCATAAGGTCCTTTATTTATTAAAAAAAAAACTAAGGAGGTCATTACGATCATGTAAACAAGTTCTCTTTTCTTGTTCCTCTCTGCATTAGTTTTTAGTGTGTTCTTCATTGTGTGCCAATTTTTGCAAAACTTAACCCAAACAAAAACAATGTTCCTATTGGAATTTCGTTTAGACATTGTATATTGAAAGAGACATCTACACCGGTTAAACTTCTCACCATGGATGTCAACAGTTAAGAATAACCAACAAACATGAGACCTGGGAAAATTTAGCTATACCGATCATTGCAGATTGAGTCTTACTCATATTGAGGATGAGGATATGTAAATTGATGATTCAATGACTGTACCTCTTCTTTTTTTTTTGAAAAATGAAATGGTAGGCTAGCTACTTCTTTGATCATAGTAAAAGGAATACAGACCAATTAACCAGGTATGGCATTCACCCATGCTTTATGCGAGAAGAAGACAGCATTGTTGAGCATTGACAACCATTTTGCCATGGTAACAAGAAAGTTAATGGTAAAAGTTGAAGCAAGGAAAAAAGTATGGTAGGTTATTGTAACATCCAACATTATATTATTATAAAAGTATGGCAACAGGAAGAATGTGAAACTGAATAATAAGCTGCATTTCAAGGCATTTCAAGAAGAATAATGTTTAGCACACCATCTAGGGAAAAAGGATGGAATTCTGAGTTCATAATTCAATATATACTACATGTTGCAAAGCAAATTGGGTCCTAGTTATGTGGCTAAGATGCACAGAAGGAAAATAGTCTTACCTCTTTCTTTGCACGGAAACTCTCTAACATATCACTTACAGATACCTCAGTCAACTTCGTAGTCTCCCTGCATGATTTTTCCAGTCATAACTTGAGTCATGACGCTAATATTCACTAAGCACTGACTAAATATGGATATTTAAAATTAAAGAACTGAAGATTTATATTGATCAATCAATACACTGATAGATAATCATAGTGGGAGGGGAGCCTAAAAAATACAGTAATATTGGGGGTTGTTTGAGAGCAATTGAGCAAGAATTCATTTTTAAACTACCCATATAAAAAACTATGACAAAAAAAAAGCAACCAAAAGACAGCTTTTAGAAAAGCAGGTTATATGGGTTTTAAACATGTAAAATATGAAATCGATTTTTTCCAACGCAGTTTTTGGGCAATCCATGGTTCAGGAGGTGACACTCGAGGGGCAACTTACCGGGGGGAGGGGGGGGGATCCTCCCTCTGAAGAGTTTCTTTTCTATCTTTTACTCCCCATTTCATCTTTTTAGCATTTTGTACGGAGAACCCTAATCTCCTTTTGTTCGGGGGCATCTTTCATTGATAAATTGCTCCTAAATCTTTTTCTTCAAAAAAGGAGGAAAAATTTGTTTCCAAAAACACCCCTTGATATTTCTAACGATAAGCGAGATGATGTAGGTCGACATCTAGCATAAAGGCCATCAAGGAGCTGCCCCAAAGCATCTAGGTGAGGCAACACATATTCATCCACAAGAAAAGAAAAGAAATGGATCACAAACATAGATTATAGTTACAGACTATCTGTTGCTTTTCATTCTTCATGTCCAGTAAAATTTAAAGTACCCATGTAATAACCAGGCTTACGAGTATTTTCTCTTGTGTTTTCCTTCTGGCTCGAAAAAGTACCCAGGAGCTCCATAAATCTCTTGCATCTGCATGTTGACGGAAGAATGAGGATTACTTCACAGGAAAAAAAACTCCAAGAAAATGCACACCTAGACCATAATTCTAAGGCTAACACAAGCTCAACTTTCAAAATGAAATTTAGATTGTCTCAAAGGATCCATTAGTAGTAGATTCAACAGAAAATGAAATATAGAGAAAAAAATAATTAAACATGTGCAGCACATAAAAGTAATGCATGCACAACAAGAAAGAACCATCAGGTTGGCCACCAAAGAAACAAAAATTCCAAACTTGGGCAATTATGCAGCACCTCGATGATTACTCACAGTAAATGACCTCTAAATGCGAAACTGTATTAAAGTAGAATTTAGAAGCCAACCTCAAAACATTGGAAATTTTATAAATGTTGTGTATGCATTTGAGACTGAGAGTCAGAGAGCCATTTACACAAACAAGAAGCAATTTCAAGACTATCAACTCTCATCAGTGAGGAAGCAGTCTTCTCTTATGGTACCTCAGTTGAAGCACATCCAACAAGAATAAATACCACCAGAATCAAACATGGAACAAAACTGCAAGCCTTAATTAATAAAAAGAAACATGTTCTAGAAAGACCTAATACATGACACACAAAATGATAATGGACAAAATGCAGGTTGAAGAACATGATAGCTTATGCTCACAAGAACTAAATCCTTTAAATGTGTGTGTGTGTGTATAACTGGATGATGGAATGGATACCAGAAGATACTGAGATATAAAGACACATCTTTGTGTAACGAAACTAATAGTTATAGTATACCTGATTATCCAGCCAGATGAGGTATTGAACAACAGCCGCACCATCTCGGATATGTGCCTTTCTCAGGCCATCCAACTCAACAGGGTTCTATGATACAGAAATACTATTAGTGTACAACATATCTTCAAGTTACCAACCAAAAAAAAAAAAAACATATCTACAAGATTATTGTAAAAAATTTTTTTTTAAAAAAAGCTAACAGATAGATAAAGATGGCTCAGTTTGAACTCCAAAACAACACATTTTCAATATTAGATGTTAATATTTTTTTAGATAACACACAGGCTCGCACAAGTCATGATTTTTTTTATAGAAAAAAAAATACATCTGAAAACCAGGTGTCACCCTCTCATTTCTTTCATTTTTGTCTGATCGGAATCTGCCAGGGAGGATTCGAACCCATGACCTATGGGGAGCAAACCCATGGCTCTAACCGAAGTGCCAACAACGTGTGGGTTTTTATTGATTTCTGCACATGCAATCCGATCTTATCCGGGTTGGGCGCACACAAATTATGATTTTGTTGTGCATGTCAGCAGATGTCATTCAAATCCAGTGAAGATCACAGTTTGTGCTCCTTTTATGCAAATTGACATGGATTTCACACCATTGTGATGTGAAAAGTATGGTTCATTTAAAAGACTGACACACAAAAATATAAATGAATATTTAATTATTTGACCTTTCAAATCTCATAATTACCTTGAGAGCTTTGGCTAGGGCCAATGGAGATTGCTGCAGGACAATCTGATCAGAAGAGAGTTTTGAGAACAAGGCAAAGCAGCATGTACCCGGGTCAACCCATATGAGATTCTTCTTTCCTTGGGGACCTTTTTCACTGACGTCCTGGATTTGAATATCATTTCTAGAATCTTCTGGAGAAAATGAGATCCCTAGCTTCCCAGAAGCAAGGGAAACCACATCTGACTCAACTGAACCATAATCCCGGATCTCAATTCCATTCTCAGACACATAACTCCTCACCTACATTGCAGTAAAGAGTTTACAAAACATCAAGTCAATATAGATCAGTGTGACCAAACTCTTATAGACTTGTTAAACAGAGGCAAATAAAACTGATGTGAACTAAATAGATAAAATGGAAGACACATCGAAGTAGAGGTACACCGTACACAACTGAAGATTCTAAACTACAATTTAGGGTCCGTTTGGATATGAGTTTAGGTAGATTCTGCGTTTGAAAAACTAAAAATTCTCAAACTTATATCCAAACACATTTTCAGCGTTTAGCTTTTCAAACCACAATCTTATTTTTTAGGTCAAAAAATCTTGTGGTTGAAAATCTAAAAAAACATAGTTTTTCAAAGCTCAGTTTAAAACATAAGATTTTAAGAATCTCAGTGTTTCAACCTCACATCCAAACGCACCCTTAATCTCAAAAGATTCAAATATTAACCAATGAAACCACAACAGCACCATCCAGTAGTAGATGGTTAACACCTTATCAGGAACATTGGTGAAATACTTCTGTGAGAAGATTCTTTCACAAAGGAGTTAATTCCAGAGAAGGAGCTTTCCTCTCTCAGAAGTAAAAGCTCTTTAGGAAGGTAAAAATGATCAATATTTTCTAACATAGAGAAAAGTCACTTCTTAGAGGAGAGAACCCATACATTTAGTAAATTACCCTTCCCGTTATAGTTGTTTAATTCCTAAATAATTATACTTCTAGTATAATATATTGGTCCAATGAGACAATACAACATAAACAATCAAAATGAATAAAATGCCCTATAGCCACATAAGTACATAACTGGGCATCTATAACATGTTTAATATGAAATCAATTCCATCATTGTTGCTATTATAAATTATAAATAAATTAAAAGTATATCTAATGATAGAAGTTTATCTAATATAAAGCATGCCTAATATTGTGCCAAAAATATTATATATGCACACACACCCCGTAGCGAAGAAATTAACCGCAAAAAAAAAAAAAAAAACAAATTGAGGATCATGACAGATGGATTCAATTCAAAGGAGAAGAGAGAAGAGACAATTACAATAATGTGTTATGGTGGTAGAGGGATTTAATAAAGGATAACAAAAAACCAACTTGCAGAACATGGCAACATTCATTGTAGAAGGAGGAGGGGTGTGATTGCATTACTGTGACGGAGGTGGAGAGCATGTGTGAGCAGGTGGCGCACATGAAGTGTGATAGTAGTAATGATAATGATGAAGCATTTGCACAATTGTTTAATGACCTCGAGATGTGTTATGTTGGTACAGGTATATAATAGAACAAACTAACCAAAAACCAAACTGGGGAACATGATAGCTGGATTCAATGTAGATTACTGTGATGGTGGTGGAGAGCAGGTGTGAGGAGGTGGTGCAGATGGAGTGTGATGGTAGTTTTGATAATGATGAAGCATTTGCACAAGTGTTTTATGACCGGGAGAGTTCAACAGCAAAAATCTAGCAACCAAGGCCTTAAAAAAATAGACGTTAAATTCATGTCGAGTAGTTCAGGGTGGAAAAAAAGGTGACCATAACAAACAAATGGAATTTCTGGCATTCATTCCACATGCGGTATGTAGGTTTATTTGGCTATCGTTAGTGAATGTAACTTCAAAGGAAGGCAGGTATATATTGAGAATATTTGAGCAAAAATTACCATGTTGCTGCAGGATTTGGTGAGATTATTTTGGGGTAAACTTGCCTAAAAGCCTCATAGGAGAATTCGGGTTTGAATGCACTTTATTGGGAGTGGTTCATAAGATTTTAGTCAGTTGTTTCATTTCTTTTGTCCTTCTTTTATCTTTTGATTTACTGTTGTTGAAGCAACAGATTTTGAAGGTACCAAAGAGCGAATCATCAATAGATGAAGGCCACCGGAGGAGACGAACATTAAATCGAACCGCCAATGAATCATAGGAGAGATGCCAGAGAGTGAAAAAGGATCACATGAGATGGAGAAGAACAACATGATCTTCACACCGTTGTGGTGCTTGTCAGAAGCCCTCCTACGCTTAAGTCTGAAAGAGTCCAAAGGCACCTACTCACCCTTCTGTCAGATCTCTTGAAGGACCTTCGGAGGATTCCTCTGCAGGCTACCAGAGGGAATCTCAACACTCCCAAGAGGGGTCCTTAGAAAACAGCTAGTCCCCAGAAGCTTAGAGCTTAAGGGTCGACCTTGTATTTTTCTTTTCGTTTCATTACCATATCCATATTCTTTTTAAATCTCTTGGAACGAAATGAAGTGAATTTTATCTTGTACGTTTGATCATTTCCAGTTTTTTCTTTGTTGAATTTTGACTGAAGTTTCCTCTTTTTTTATAAAAAAAAAGGTAAACCCTTATATAATGCCTAAGTTGATATACCATGCGGCACTACTTGATAGGGGCACCTGAAGACTTACATCGGCATAGGGATGCAGAAAGAGGCGCTTCTTATATAAAGTGGCCCCAAGAGGCATTCAATGAATGGATGGATGCTCAAGGAGGCGCTTCTTGTATTATGTTGCCCGAAGAGGAGTAAATGGATGCCTGAAGAGGCACTCCACTAAGATGTTACCTGAAATATTTTGATAGGAGGATGACTAAAAAGACACTCCTGCAAGAAGTGACCTGAAAGGGTACATTGATAGAAGGATGCCTGAAAGGGTATTCCTCTAAGAAGCTAACTAAAAATGTACTTCCATAAAAGTATGCTAAAGAGGCACTCCAGTAGAAAGTTACCTGAAGAAGTATTTCGATGTGGATGCGTGAATAGACATTCCTAAGAAGCTATCTGAAAAGGTACTCGATAAAAGGATGCCTGAAGAGGCAATCCAGCAAGAAGTGACTTGAAAAAGTATTTCGATAAAAAATGCCTGCAGAGGTAATCCGACAAGAAGTGACCAGAAAACACACTGATATAAAAGAATACCTGAAGAGTCATTCTCCAAAGAAGTGACCTAAAAATGTATTTTGATAGAAGGATGCCTACAAAGGCATTCTTGCAAAAAGCTACCTTCAAAGATACTTCAATAAAAGGATGCCTGAGGACACACTCCAGTAGAAAGTTACCTGAGGTATTTCGATTTAAGGATGCCTGAAGAGGCACACCTGTAAGAAGTTATCTGAATAAGTACTTTGATAAAAGGATGCCTGAAGAGGCACTCCTGTAAGAAGCTATCTGAATAGGTACTTTGATAAAAGGATGCCTCAAAAGGCACTCCTATAAGAAGTGACCTTTAAAAATACTTCGATAGACAGATGTGTGAAGGGCACTCTAGTAAAAAGTTACCTAAAAAGGTACTCTGATACAAGGATGCCTCAAAAGGCACTCCTGTAAGAAGTAACCTAAAAAAAATACTTCGATAGAAGGAGGCGTGAAGAGGCACTCTTGTAAAAAGATGAGTGAAAAAAAGGTACTCTAATCACATGAGGGACTGACCATTAGAATTTCACAAGGTTGCTCTCATTGCCTCGCTTGCCTCTTCCAGAATCAACACCACATTCCTTCGATATTGTTGGAGCAACGTGAACAAAAAGCCAACCCCACATATTCTCATATCTTGGCGATATAAGAACACCCAAAGAAGAGGTGATCTCTAGATTCCTCTTCCACCCCACATAGCTCACATGTACCATTACCATCTTGAGCCCACTTCAACCAATTGACCTTAGTGGAAACTTTGTCAAGAGTAAGAGGCCAGATAAAGCACGGCTCTTCAAAGGAGAGAAGGCATCCCAAATGGGACACTCGAAATGAGTGGTAGGAATACCTTGAGAGGGGTAGACATTGAGTTTCCTATAGAGCGTTTTCACGAAGAAACCGGTATGAGGTGACAAATTCCATAAGATTGGATCCTCCTCTTCCAAGCTTAGTTCTACCTCTTGGAAAAAAACAAGAGAAATCAATTCCTCTGCTTCTACATCACTAAGATCATGACGGTAAGTGTAGAGCCCAAATAATGGAATTATCACCACACTTGAATGCAATCAATGCATCACAAATGAAATCATTGCCATCCAAAGTGGCCTGAAATAAATTTGGGAATTGTAATGCCGGAGAGGAGCCTTGGAGCCAATTGTCCTTGCAAAATATTATTTCCACACCAATTCTGGATATGAATTGATCTCCTCTTTAACCATCGCAACCAAATCGAGAATATCCTTCCACACCTTACAAAAACAACTCCAGGACATGCATTCATTAAAAGTCTTGAACACCCCGAATAATATTTCTCAACCCTAATCCAAAGGGAGTCTGAATCGGCAATCAACCTTCAAAACCATAACCCTAACAAGGCTTTAATCGATTTGCAAAGGTCTAGAATGCCCATACCACCATGCTTTTTGGCTTTAAAAATGAGTCCTATTTTGCTAAGTGAGGTCCATTCCCGTTCTGTTTGCTTCCATTTCATAAGAATTTCCTTCTGATCTTTTCCATTTTCTCGAGAATACCACATGGGATTTTGAATATGGAGAAATAATAAAGAGGAAGACTTGTAAGGAACCCTTTGAGAAGCACAAGGCCTCTCAAGCTTAGAAATCTACTTTTCCATCCTTCAAGTTCATCTCAAATCTTGATAAAACGCGGGGCTCAATCTCACTTCCGAAGGCTACTAAGTTAAGAGGAAGGCCTAGGTATTTAACAGGGAAACCGGAAATTGTTCAATCCAACCTTGATCAATGTTCTAAAAATCCCTTCTAGGCCCGATTAATCACCCGCCTAGGCTTAGGGGGGCCCAGCCCGCAACGATTAGTGCCTACCCGCTTTTTCGATTAATCCCTAGTTGACTAATAAGCTATTAAATTACCTTATAAATTATTAATCTATTAATTAATTTTTTTATGCTATCCTTTTATACTTATATTATTAATTTTGTTTAGATGGTATTTTGTTATTATTTTGTAGTCTAAAATTATTATATATATAATAATTTTATGTATATGTATTATATTTATTATTATAAAATATAAAAAGTGATTGATTAATCCCCGCTTAATCCCCACCTAGCTGATTAATCATTAGTCCCTCTTTTTACAACATTGACCTTGATGCAAGCACACCAACTTCTTCAGCGGAATGTAGATAGCAACCAATTACTTTTGCAGAAGTTCATCTTTAGGCCGGAGACCAATTTGAAGCATTTTATGATGAATTTGAAGCCCTCCAAGTCCAAGTTGCTCTCCCGATCATCACAAAGAAGAATAGTATCATCCACATACTAAATGTGGACCCTAGAACAACATCTTTATAACAAAATTTGATCAGTGAATTGTATAATTGTTAAGATAAAGGTTCTCGATCATAAAGCAATCACCTCAGCAGTTTTTCAACCATCTCAAATAGATTTGTTAAATCTCAATTCTGATTCAATCTATTAAAAAACAAACTCACTAAAATCAAATGGCCTTGATTGGAGAAAAAAATGTTATCCGTAAGCTGACCTCTGCAGAAATCTTTCTATCATCCACATATAAGAAAGCTGAGGCAAGAGTTACGATAGCAAATGCGTGGACAACTGGACAATAAGCTACATCATCCCCTCGGATGTTATACAACCAGGCAACCTACAAACAAAACAAAAACACGACAGAAGAGTATCAGTTATGAAGCGAAATTATCTTATGGATTGCTAATTTAGTGCAACAAAACAATGTCTTCACTTATTTTCAAAAAAGAGTCTTCGCATTGATCTGATTTTTACAAGCAAAATGTGTATCATATTACCTCATCAAGGGCAGTAAAAATAATGCCAGAAGCTTTCTCCTGGGCAAGTTTTTCTCTCAAGTCCTTCAACTTTTCTTCAACTGGACGCCCAGCAAATTCAATCGGATGAATGACAACAGGTCGAATTTCAAGTGCAGGTCGGTCTTTCCAAACTTCATCCACCAAATTCTGAGATAATTGTATCAAATTTTGTTTGTTTTTCAAAAAAGCATGCTCCCATCTGTGTGCAGTATCTACAGATATGCACCAAGGGTCAATTCCAACGGCAGCATCCTTTGGAAGATTCTGATAACAAGACAAACAAAAATATCTCAAAAATCACTAAGCATAAAATATGGTTGCAAACTACAACATAATCAATCATGAAAATTTCTAAAAACATGATAGAAGAATCATATGGATGAATAAAACATTTTTTCTACTTCCTCAAAGCATTTTGTATTGAACAATGACTTTCTGAAAATCCAGCACAAAAAATAGGATGCATTACTAATAAAAATTTCATGTTTCACCTAAGCTAAGCTTCATCATAAGGTGTCTTACATCTGATATCCAAATCTCTACCGGTGAGTCTTCTCCGATTCGCATGAGTTTCCATGGATCAGTTAGCTGTTGTAATGCCTGCAAGAAATACCGCCCGTCGGTCCACAACAGAGCCTCATTCATTGTTATGAGAGCCAGCCCTAAAAAGAAGATTCAGATGTCCATCAATATAATATACATAATCAATTATAGGCAAATATAAACACACACACACACGCTTTTACGGCTCGGATCGGAACACGAAAAAAGAAGAAGAAGAAGATCCTGACGAGATTAACCTGCGCTCCCGGTGAATCCCGACACGAACTGCCGTCTCTTATCCCTCGCCGACACATATTCACTCTGCAAACGCAGTATCCCATTCATTAAGGGAAGGAGAAATTAGGATCTTGGAGAAGAAGAAACTTCTGCATACAAAAGATTGATGATGAGAGGGAGATGAGAGAGATAGAGCACCTGATGATAGTCTTCAGAGGGAACGATCAGTGCGTCCAGGGGAGGCGAGTTTGAAGCCATTAGAGCTCTCAAGGCGTCCAACGGGTTTCCCATGTCTCTCTCTCTCTCTCTCTCTCTCTCTCTATTGAAATTCGGCTGAACCGAAGAACGATTTCAAGATGGTACGGGACGAAATAAGAAGGTGAACAAAGCTCTCGCTCAATTCGCCCACCCTGTTACCATTATGGTAACCGAGAGATCTCTGCCGTCCAATCAGTGTTACCTCGATGCGAGATATGCACGAATATCGAGGTGATTGGCTGGCTAACCAATTACTCACTTCCCCCGGTCCCACCAAACGAAGGAAGTTTGAAAATTTTTTAGATTTTGAATAAATAGATCTTTGAAAAACGTATTTTTTGAAAAATAAATTTTGTGCACTACCTTGTTGTAAACACTTTGGTATGTTTGAAAACACATATTAAAAAGTAATTTTTAAAATAAAACTGTTTTTAAGATGATAGACCTTGATTTTTATTTGGATGTTTTTTATTAATTTAGGAATCAATTATTGAAAACAGTTGATGTTTGATAGAAAAAATTATTTTTCAATTCAAAAAATCGATTTTGATCAAAAAAGCGTTGTTTTTTAGTTTTTCAAAACACGGATTTCGAGGGAAAAATTAAAAGGAATCCAGCTTCCAATTCTGAATAAAGCTATCCTTTTTGGCTGTACGATTTTAACTTTTCAGCTTTTCAAAAAGCATAAGCTGTCCTAAACGTGCAACCAAATGGGGCCTTAAAAGGGGTGATTCCGCTTTTATTTAAGCAGAAAGCTAAAAAGTATTGTCAAAAACATTTTAAAAAGCTGGTTTAATTAAAAAATTACTTTCAACTTTTTTTCGTTTTGAAACACGTATGAAAATTAAGATTTTGAATAAAGTGGCTTAAATAGACTTGATTTATGAAAAGCGGATTTTTTTGTTTTTTAAAAATCAACTTTTTTGTACAAAAAAATTTGAAAATAACGTTTTAATTAAATCAGCTTTTTAGAATGCATTTGACAACACTTTTTAACTTTTCTGCTTAATTAAAACGGAATCACTTTAATTAAACGGTCCTGTTTGGGGCTGCTTTTGATTTTGAGTTGGTCAAAAAGCAAAATAGGTTGTGAAACGGGCCTGATTATTTAGAAATCTGTGTTTCAATTCCAATCAATTCATTCGTGGAAATCCGTGTTTTTCAAAGCTCTCCGGGTGTGCTTTTTGGGGAAGCTAGCATTTTGGAAGTCAACACTCATCATCAAAATGATCGTTTCACCCTTATATTTGTTATTGGTCCAAAAATATCAATGTAATGAAGATTTTCTTTCTTTTTTTTTCTAGCTAAAATGTTTGTGAGAATTATAAATTATATTATATTTTCACAATATGTTATTTATAAAATGATAGGAGATTTTAAAATTACTCAATCTTTTATTATGTTCATATAGTTTATGTTTGTTATTGGTAGGGACGAGGGTATTTTTGTAAAATTGCATATGAGCTTTATTGAATACATTGATTTGCAACCAAACATCACTCTGATTTCAAATATATAAAAACAATTTCTATTATTAGCAACAAACGTGATTTATGGATTAAATAAAAAGCAGCTTATAAAAGTATATGGTCAAAAAGCATGCAAAAAAATAAATTTATACCCAAAGCTACTTTTCAATCTGTGACTTTATTTAAAAGCTTATTTTTCATACGTGTTTCTAAACGGTAAAAGTTATAAGTAACCTTTTAATTAAACTAACTTCTTGAAACTCATTTGGTAATATGTTTGAGTTTTCTGTTTAATTAAAAGCAGAATCACCGTCCAATCGTGTTACCAAATGAGGCTAAGTGAGATATCTGTTACGCTCCAATCAATTTTACAATTTAAAATGGAGTTTTATTTACATGGTTAGTCCCTTTTTTATTAGATTTTTTTTATGAATGATGTCATTAAATTAATTTCACAGTTTAAAATAGAGTTTTATATACATGGTTAGTTACTTTTTTTAAAAAAAATTATATGTGATATCATTAAATTAATCAGAATATATATTTCATATTTTATAAAATGCATGCCTCATAGATAATCTGATGATTAAACTAGAGATGACAATGGATTAAGATGGAGTCGAGTTTAACATAATCCACACTAAAAACCCGTTCGCGCCCACCTGAGGTTTTACAATTTAAAATTCATATGCAATCCATCTCATTTCGTTTTTACAATTTGAAGTCCATACCTGATGTTAGGTTTGTAGCATTGGTTAGGAAAATATTCCCAGTTATTTACCCTATTTACCCGCAATTAAAGGTTATGGCATATGATTTAATATCTAGGGGATTTCAATTAATGAGCCATGATTAGTTGAGTTTAACCAAAGTTGTCTAAAGGTTTGGGGATAGCAATTGTTTGGCATATTAAGACTACATAAAGGACATTTTCTAAAAATACTGGTAGATCGTAAGGGTGTTTCAAAATTTTTAGATATTTCTAAAAGGATCTGTTTGCAAATAAATAAATTTTTAGATGATTTAATAACATTTGACTATTTCTCAATTAAAAAATAATGATGTGGCATTAATGGAAGGCACACAAGGGGTGAGCCACTTTGTGATCTCCACCCTCTCATGCCCAATTATAGGGGAGAGAGTTAATAAAAAAAAGTCTGGTGGTCAATTCCCAGTCAGCCAGCCCCCTATCCCCATCGCGCGCACTTGCCCATTTTGCATTTTGCATAGCGTCTGTCCTGAACGTGCTTGAGTGACATGAACGCCAGATTGATAGGCCTGCATGAACAACATCCACAGATCCCCATGACCGCACACCCATTGTCCAATCACGCCCAAACGTCCCGGATATCCCAACTGCACACGGAGACAGCATCCTGATTGCCTAGACAGTCCAGCAACTGCCCTTGCACATAGATTGTGCTACGTTAGGAATTAATGGTGTCGTCAATACTACATGAGCGAGACACTATCCTGATACAATTGATGAAATATATAGATTAACAAAATAAAAAATATTATTTTAATTTTATTTTTTTAATTTGTAAAGATGTAATCATAGAGATCGGGAAAATATGTCAAATGTTGTTTTGTTTTAGATATTTCACCAAAAATTTTATGTACAAGTTTCAAATATTAAAATAATTACAATCAGACAAACATTGTGTTAAGGGGATTAATAACCAAAAAAAGTATTTGATGTTTGAGACTTAAAATATAATATAAAAAAGAAGAAAATAACATAGTTTATAAGAATTTAGAAATAAAAATTATAAAAACGATTTGAATATTTATTTCAACAAAAAATTTTCATATTATCTGTAAGTCTATAAATATATTCATATAATTTATTAAAATATATATTATATTTTTTTTTAAATAAAAAATATATATATTATTAAACAATGTACAGTATTTTAAAAAATTTAAAGTTTGGGAAGGCTCACAGTATTGAAATGATTGAGACCGAGAAAAAGATTCTAATTAGTGACATTAGTCAGGTTGAACCCGGCGAAATTGCGCACCTTCCGATAAACCCGTCTGCTCTCATTGTCAGAGGGATCTATCCAATCCACTCGCAACAAAGTAAAGGGCAAAAAAAAAAAAAAAAAAAACGCACTCCTCGTGACGCCCCTAAAAAGAAGCGAAGAGTGAGGGGAGAGAAAGCAGAGCTTGATCTTTCGCTTCTCTTTTCTGAGGGAGATCGATCAGAGAGAGAGAGGGAGGGAGGGAGGGATGACTTCAGGGGGGAGGATGCCAACATGGAAGGAGAGGGAGAACAACAAGAGGAGGGAGAGGAGGAGGAGAGCCATAGCTGCGAAGATATATGCTGGGCTGAGGACCTACGGGAACTACAAGCTCCCCAAACACTGCGACAACAACGAGGTCCTCAAGGCCCTCTGCCTCGAGGCCGGCTGGTTCGTCGAGGAAGACGGCACCACCTACCGCAAGGTCCTGATTCTCTCTCTCTCTCTCTATATATATATATATATATCTTCTCTTGATCTCTTGTTTAGTTTGTGTTGATGCTTTTTTTGGTTTGTTTGGTTGGTTGGTTTTGAAGGATCCGTGGTAGATTTGTTTCAAAAATTGTTTTATTCTATATTGTTTTTTTTTTGTGGGATCTTGGTTTCCTTTTTTAGTTTTTCTCCCCTCCTTGATCTGGGTTTCATTTTTTGGGTTTTGATTGTTTTGTTTCCTCATTTGGGTTTCGGGATGGATAGCTTGTTTTCACCCTAATTTGGAGTTTTGAACACTTTTTGAGCAATTGAAAACGTGGAATTCCATATAAGAGGATTTCACCTTTTTTTAAAATGGATTTTTTTTGTTTGTTTTTGAGTCATCATGGTTGAAATCAATCATATCTTGTTCTTATTTATTAATTTTTGGATGTCTTTCTGATTGGGGCCTTGGATCCAGAGTTTCCCTCTTTCACTTGAAAATTGGGGAGATGAGGTGCCATTGATATTCCTCTAAATGGCCTCCTTATCTTTGTGGACATTGGATCTCACTTTGATAGTTGGGTTGATACATATATCATTCTTTTTCAAAAAAAATTCTAAGTCGTTCTTTTTAACTAAAACATGGTAAATACATATATTTGATTAGCATTGGAGCTGTGGAAATTATTCACAAATGTAAAGGTGAAGTGTGTGATTTAAATTACAAAATACTGTAAAATTTAGACGAGCTTTTCTTTAGTCTTTTGGTTATGCATCGAGGCGCTGGACCTAGAAATTCTGATTGTTCAACAATTTCTCCAATAGTGTAGTCCTTCCTATATATACCTCTTCCACCAAAATTTAGTAAATCTTTTGATTCCTTTGCCATTATATCCTCTCTAATTTCAACAGTCCTCCAACCCCTTGTTTCTTTCACCAATGAACTTTATGAATGTTTAAGATTTGTCAATATTTTCTATATAAATGAGCTTGTTATCTCTAATTTCCAAATTTTCTACTTTAATTGCATATCCCTTACACTTTTTCACAAATGGAAGACATTTGACTTTCTAGTTTTGGAGGGTAAAACACGCATCAACATTTCGTTCAATGAAGAATTGATAGTGCAAAACATCCTCCTCATTTTGGACCACGAAAGGGCCACTATAAATAATCTCATATATCAATGGAGGGTAAAACATGCTTCGTATATTTCCATTCCTTTGTTGTTCCTTTCACCTATGAACTTTCTGAATCTTTAAGAGTTGTTATTAAGTCTATGAATGTGCATAACTTATACTTTAGTTCCATTACGCTTTCATATATTTTTTTCACAAAAGTGAGCCTTTGGCTTGCATATGGATGGGAGCTAAGAGACGTTCCAATATTTCACTCAATGGAAAAATTGATAGAGCAAAAACATCCTATAACTCCCGCCTCACTTTGAAATTACTAAAGGACTAGTAATATGTAATCACACATTTCCGAACATTTGATTATTTATGAAAGCTTAGAAGTCTGAGGAAGAAGTGCAATCGGAAAAAAAAATCCCCATTCATAAACACGAACAAACATGCACACCCTGTATATTTTAACTTTTTAAAACTTAACACTTTTTCCACTATTTGGTCATCCTGTACCTTCTCATTAATTTGCTTACTTGTATATAGGGATGCAAACCACCACCATCAGAAGCAGCAGGAGTGGCAGGCACATCCACAAACATAAGCCCATGCTCATCTCAGCATCCAAGCCCGCCCTCCTCCTCCTTCCCAAGTCCAGTTCCTTCCTATCATGCTAGCCCTTCTTCCTCTTCTTTCCCCAGCCCTACCCGCTTTGACCTCTCCAACACCACCACCACCAACAACAACAACAACCAAAACATTAACAATAATGCTAACTACCTTCTCCCCTTCCTCCGTAATCTCACCTCCCTTCCTCCAATTCGCATTTGCAACAGTGCCCCCGTCACTCCCCCACCCTCCTCCCCCACCTCTCGTCCGTCCAAAATGTCCAAACCTGATTGGGACCATTACTACCTCTCACATGCCTCCTCAGCCATCCACCAGGCCACCCTCTTTGCAGCCTCTGCCCCAGCCAGCCCCACTCGCCGCCACCGTTATGGTCGTCAAGCAACTATATTTGAATGTCATGAGTCGGATGCCTCGACTATCGACTCCGGCCGGTGGGTCAGTTTTGGAACAGGCCCTCCATCATCAGCTGCACCGGCTTCCCCAACCTACAATCTAGTGAACACACTTGTTACTCGGCCAGAGAATGGTGGAGGAGGGCTTGTTTGGGGTGGTGGTGTGGTGAATGAAATAAGCAGAGGTGGTGGATCAGAGTTTGAGTTTGAGTGTGAGAGGGTGAAGCCTTGGGAGGGGGAGAGGATACATGAGGTCAGTGTGGATGATTTGGAGCTCACCCTCGGTGGGGGGAAGCACTGATAGTGGAAAATTGAGGTTTGGCTTTTGATTACATGGTGTCTGAGATGATTGGAGCATGCTCCTAATCAAAAGATGATCGATTATATTGTTCATCAGGAGAATTTGTTGATGTTTCCTTTCCCTACTTTTCTCTGCTTCTCTCGGTTTTTGGCTGTCAGTGGGTCAGTGTTCATGGTAGATGAGGCTGTTTTTGGGTTATTATATGGGGAGATCCATATATTGGAAGAGGGGTGTTAATTTATCTTCTTCTTTACCTGTAATTCTTCATTGTTTTTTAACCTTTCTCTATTTCAGGATTTAGCTCAAGCCCTCATGTTTAACCATACACCCTGATTGGGTTCCACCATAGTAACATTTTTCTTTCATATATTATCACTTTGTATGGATGGTTTGTAGTTGTAGTTTGAGTATGATGTAATTGCAAACGGTATACGTGTGTGCTTATGGACCTGTTTTTTTAACTCACACATGAAATGATGAGGTCACCAACTCTGCACCACCAAACACAACACCCACCAAAATGAGGGATTATAATGGTTTAGCATGTAAACTCAATTATAGATTTATAACCCATTTTGAAAAACTTATTTTTTATGTTTTTTTGAAAAATAACTCTTTTGCATTAAAGTTTTTCATATTTTTCATGTTTTTTAAAAAAATTGTAAGTAATTTTTTAATTAAGCTTAAAGTTTTTCAGATCCATGTTATGTCAAATATGTTTTTATTTATTTTTAAATAATAAACATCATTTAAAGAAATATATGATTTGATAAAAGTGTATATCTCTTTCATTTTAAAGTGAATGAATCCGTTTTTATTAAATGTAAGAAAATATTTAATAAGATACATACAATATTTAGCGATGTATATATTTCTCTAGATTTCTAACGAGATATTGTATTTTGAACCAAGAAAGAGATATTGTATAAGAGCATCTCCAATCGCACTATATATCTCTAAATTTGAAGATTTAAATTTAATCCTCCAAATCATCTGTTTTACTTTTTACTTTAGAACATCTCCGACCACACTCCATATCTTTAAATTTGGAGGGTGGTATGCTCTAACCACACTCTATATCCATCTCAAAATTTGGAGATTTGGATTTGATTCTTCAAATTTGGAGGCCATCTTCAAATAACTTTTTTCATTTTTTATTTTATACACTAACTAATTCAACCTAATGTATATTTAGATCCGTCAATCCATTTTTAATAAAGGTACTTCAGTTAAAAAGATTTCATCGATATCTTCAAAATGAGACTAATATTAAATTATTTTAGAATTGATTTTAAATAAATCCTCGTATGTTTAATTATTCAAGAATTATTTTATTTATTTAATTAAAAAATTATTAATTTAAAAATAACTTCAAAACCATTTAATATTTGACTCATTTTAAAGATCTAAATAAGATCTTTTCAATGGTATAATTTTTATATAAATGGATTAATAATAATAATAATAATAATAATAATATTTATTAATGACTTTTCATATAATTTTAAAAAAGATAAGAAGAAAATGGAGGGTGATGGTTGGAGTGCAACACCTTCCAAAAATGAATTTCCTTCAAACATCTTCAACCCAACCCTCCATATTTGGAGGCTTGGGTTGAAGATGTTCTTATACACTAATTAATTCACCATAATATATATTTAGATCCGCTAATCCATTTTTAACAAAAGTACTATATTTGGAAAGATCTTATCGAGACCTTCAAAATGAGACTAATATTAAATTATTTTAGAATTGATTTTAAATAAATCATCATTTGTTTGATTATTCAAGAATTATTTTATTTATTTAATTAAAAAATTATTAATTTAAAAATAAGTCCAAAACTATTTAATATTAGACTCATTTTAAAGGTCTTAATGAGATTTTTTCAATGATATAATTTTTATATAAATAAATTTATAATAATAATGTTTATTAATAAGTTTTCATATAACATTATATTTTTATAAAAAAAAATGAATGTGATGATTGAAGTGTAACATCTTCTAAATATGAATTTCCTTCAAACAAACATGGAGGGTCATATTTGGAGGCTTGGATTGAAGATGGTCCACCAACGGTTACTGTCCAAACTTTACTTTATTCTAGTCAAAGAGAATCAGGGAGACTTCAGTGGTGGTCCCCCATGTGACATGTTTCTTGTCTACATTTTCTTCGTTTATCAACATTTTAAATACTTATTTAAGGGTCTGTTTGAAAACAATTAAAGTTATTTTTTAAAATAATTTTAGATCTTGATTTTTATTGGGATATTTTTTTTAATTGAGGAATCAACATTTAAAAGAAGTTGATATTTAACAAAAAAATTTGCTTTTCAAATCAAAAATTGATTTCAACAAAAAAAACGTTGTTTTTTCACTTTTCAAAACACGAATTTCAAGAGAAAAATTAAAAGGAATCCAATTTCTGATTCTAAATAAAGCTGTCCCGTTTGACTGCACGATTTTAACTTTTCAGCTTTTCAAACAGCAAAAAATACCCTAAACGTGTAATCAAACGGGGCCTAAGTATAACATAAACTGAGCTCCAAATTTCAAGGGGTTGGGATAAATTGTCTTTATTTTAAAAATTAAAAAAATCTATCAATTTTGTTCATATTCATATTTATCAAAATCAAGACAAAAAGTAAAAATAAATGCTATTATAACCTTCAACCCCAGTTTGGACGTGGAATAGGGGTCGGAATATCCTGTAATAAATGGAAATTGTGAATTTTGGTCGTTTGGGAGCCTTCAATACCGAGGGATAAACTATATCGGAATAAACTGGTATATAGATTCTAACCAACCCTAGAATTAAAGTTATTCCAGCTTATTCCACCCAAAGAATATGTGGACCAACTGTCAAATTAACTATCATCACCTCTTATAAATCATATATCAAATCAACTATCTTCACATTTTCACCTTTTATGAATATTTATCCACACTTTATTTACATTTTATCCAAACAACAAAAACTTTACTATTCCGTTTCCCAACCCCCCGCATAGGGTGTGACTTAGGTTATTCGCTCCCGATAGCTATACTGGGATAGATAACAATCCAGGCTGAATAAGCAACTTTTTGTTTGGTTGTTTTTTTTTGTTATTCTCATTGGAAAACGTAAAAATGACTTTTTTGTTGTTTGGTTCACCTTGGATAAAGTGATGATAAATGGTTGATAAGGGATGAATAAGAGTTTATGATTTTTTAAACGACAATTATACCCCCTGGGAATAGTGTGAGAGATATATGATTGATTTGATAGATGTGAAATCTGTGTGAGTCTGTTAGGTGAGATAAATTTTTTAAAATGACAGAGAATGATATTTTTATCCATTGGTATAGATAAACCTTGATAAGCAATTCCACAATTTCCTTAGAATAGTTATCAGACCTTATCCTAGCTTATCCAGACATAACTATCAGGGTTTATTCTGTCAAAACAAACAGCTTTTTTTTTACTATTCTCCTGTATTCTTCCTTATTCTGGGTTTATTTCTCTAGCCATACGGGGGGAACGAGAATAATTTAAAACACAATAAAATGCAAAATCATTTATTCCACTGTTATACCCACTTATGTCAGAATAACTATATACTTAAGAATAAGTCATAATCTGTATCAAAATGGAAGCTTAGGTGGAGCAATGAGACAACTGTCCATAATTTATCCTGATTATTTTCTATACCAAATGAGATAAATTGACATCCTACTCATTTATTTCCATAATTATCATTTATCTTACAACTTATCGACTTACCAAATCAGCCGTAAATCAGTCAAAGGCCAAAACTTCTTACGTGGATATAACAGAAATTCAAAGATGAATGGTTGTCAGAGGTTTACCCGTACTGATACACGAAGCAGAGAATAAAGATTTCTGATGCAAAAGTACTACAAGTTTTGATACCTGTGATACACATGTGAGTGCGATACACATGTGAACCAGAGAGGCTTATCAGACTGAAATATTGTGTGTGTCTGGTATGAACTTCCAAATAGTTCCTATATATTAGCCCATCCATATAATTGGCTAATAGAACGTAATTAAATATCAACTAGGAAGAGAAACAGTCACTACTACAAAAAAATGTCAAAGATCACGGTTTTCAAAAGTTAAAGATCATGGTTTGCCTATGATCTACCGAGCTGTGATATTTTATTGGTGACTGTGATATTATTTTTTTGAGGAAATGATAGACTATATAACTCAAGTATAGGTTACAAGTCTGAATCTTGCCTCAAAGCAAGGAGAGGGGATGAGAATAGATATTTAGAGGATGAGAGAAATGAAGAGGAGGAAAGATTGCTCTCACAAGATGTGAACAACCCATCCCTCCTACAAAATACAAAGCAAAAGAACTTAAACTAACATACACCAAAACGTCTCCCGAGCATCTCCCGAGCCTCAAATTCTGCCTATCCTGGCTCTATTTGTAGCTCCCCGCGCGTAATACGCACTCGGCGTGCTCCAGCAAGCGCGCAGCCCCAAACCGATATGAATGATATGGTGTTGTCCCAGATGTTTTCAATGTAGAACCTCTTCCCACTAAAGATCAGTTTGTTCCGACCTAACCAGATTGCCCATAGTGTTGCCGGAATGATGAGTTTATCCACTTGCGCTTGCAGTCGTGATGACCTCGGTCTGGAGAAGTCTCTCATTTGCTCCCACAGTGCTATTCGATTGGAGAAGTTAAAGCTCGTGCCCAAGGCAGTCCCAATATCTCTCCATAATGGTTGGATAACCGGACATATGCAGAACAGGTGGTCTATCGACTCCGAGGCGGCATTGCAGAGTTCACAAGTCGTCGACATCATCGGTCTCCAAGTCGCTCTATAAGTCTTCGTGAGAATGCGACCTTGCAATAGCATCCAAAGGAAGATTCTTACCTTAAGTGGTAGTTTTATCCTCCATAACCAGACCGTTATTTCAGCCATATTCACTACTTCCGGGATCCCCCTTCTCCACCATTTGTAGCATTCTTTCACAGTGAATTTCGCTGAAGATGAAGCCCCCAGGTGATGCCATCTTCAATTAGCGGCCTGATATCTTGTTGTTGGAGAAGGTCAAGTAGTGTCGCAATCTCAGCCACCTCCTCCTCTGACGTAAGCCGACGCAAATCAAGCTGCCAACTCCCCTCATCAGTAGCCATCACCCAACATTGGGACACACAACAGCTTTTATTATTAGCCAACCTAAACAAGCGTGGGAAGATAACACTCAATTTGTCTTCTGTACACCACCTATCCACCCAGAATTTCACTCGGTCACCTCTGCCAATCTGCCATCGCAGCGACGTAGAGAATTCCTCTGCCAATGAGAACCAACCACGACATAGTGATGTCATTCTGGCGGAAGGTGTTGGGAACAAATCACCTGCAGCTCCCTCTCCATATCGTTCTTTAAAGAGGCGAACCCACAACAAGCTTGAATTTGTAGCCCAACGCCACAGCCATTTTGCTAGTAGAGCTTTGTTCATGGCTTCTAGCTCTACTACTCCCAGACCTCCTAACTCCTTGGCTTGGCAAATGGCTTCCCATGCAACCAAGTGTGGACGTATCTCACTTCTGCTTGTGCCATTCCAAAAGAACCGTCGTCTTATCACCTCAATTTTCTGTAGGATAGTACGTGGAATCCGAAATATGGAAAGGTAGAAAGTTGGGAGACTCGAAAGCACCGACTTAAGAAGCGTCAGTTTGCCACCGGAGCTAAGACTTCGAGCTGTCCAACCATTGAGCCGTTGCTTGAAGCGTTCCACAAGTGGATTCCAATCTTTGCATTTAAGACGCTGTTGCACCAGCGGGAGACCAAGGTGCCCGGGGGGAGCCTGCTGTACCTCGCATCCGAATATACCCGCCAACTCCCTCGCTCTCCTGTGCTCTACGTTTATCCCCCACATTGAACTTTTCGACCAATTTAGCTTCAGTCCTGATATCAACGAGAAACACATTAGAATGAACCTGTATCCTTGAAGAATGTTTTCGTCTGGTTCCGCAAACACCATTGTGTCGTCTGCATATTGCAGATGTGTGATTTTGGTGCCTCCCGCAGTACATGGGAGTCCAGCAATCCATCCCGCCCTCGAAGCCTTCAAGCACATGCGACTTAGGACGTTGGCCACAAGCGAGAACAGAAGAGGTGAGAGAGGATCACCCTGCCTTAGTCCCCTATTTATAGGGAAGAAGCCGCATAGGGAGCCGTTTATAATTACTGAAGCTTTCGCCGAGCCAATGCAAGCTTTAATCATTCTAATCCAGTTGATGCTGAAACCGTGCAAGTTCATCACTTGGAAGAGGAAGTCCCATGACACATTGTCATACGCCTTCGCGAAATCTAACTTGAGGACCAAACCGCTTCTCTTATCTTTGTGAAGTGCTGCTATAATCTCCTGCGAGATAACGAAACCATCTTGGAGTCCCCGACCGGGAATGAAGGCCGATTGGTTTTCCTCAATAAGATGAGTGCATGCTTGTTTTAGTCTATTTGTTAGAACCTTTGCTATTATCATGTAATTGCCATTTACAAGACTAATCGGTCGATAATCTGCAATAAACTCCGCAGCCTCACGCTTAGGAATAAGAACATAGGAGGATGCGTTGGTACACCCAATGCCTTGCTTAGCTTGCTGAAAATCTACCACCATGAAAATAATGTCGTCCTTTACCGTGCTCCAGAACCTCTGATAGAATTGGAGGCCGAAACCATCCGGCCCCGATGATTTGTCCCCCTCTGCTTTCATCACCACATCTCGGATTTCCGCCTCAGTAAATGGGGCGTCCAAAATCTCCAAGGAGTCCTCAGACAGCTTGGGGTGTTCTGAGTCCTCCCATCTGGGCTTCCAGCCTCGATCCTTCATGCATGCGCGTTGAAAATGTTGCACAATTCCTGCCTGTATTTCTTGTCGGTCCTGCAATACCACCCCATCAATGGTGATCTGATGGATTGTGTTCCCGTCTTCGTTGATTTCCCATTTTGTGGAAGAATTTCGTGTTACCGTCGCCTTCCTTCAGCCATAACGCGTTTGATTTTTGCCGCCATTCGTGTTCCTCCATGCGCAGCACCTTAGTGTATTTGTCTTTCATCTGATTCCTGTCCTCCCTTTCAGCTCTTGTAAGTGCCCTTGCTTCCTCCGTTTTATCAATCTCCTCAATGTGACTAAGCAGGCTGACTTTCTCTTGCTCCCTCTCCAGCTTCTTTTGTCTGCCCCATGTCTTAAGAGTTCTCTTAAGTCTACGTAGCTTGAAGGCCACTCTTCTCGCCCCTCGAATACCACTCGCTGAAGCAGTCCAGTTGCGATGGACTAACTCTTCCAAGTCCTCACATTCCAGCCACCATGATTCGAATTTGAAACATTTGGGTCTCCTTTCATTGCTCGAACCACGAAGAAGGATCGGCGTGTGATCCGAGATTGTTCGGGGCAGTCCCACCGCCTCACACCTTGGGAATAGATCTTCCCACTCCGGGCAAATGAGAAATCTATCTAGCTTTGCTAAGGACGGGGCTTCTCTCATATTTGACCAAGTATATGCCACGTTTGAGATTGGAACATCCAGCATTCCCTCCTGGACTAGCCAATCCGAAAATCGTACCATGCCTGGGGTGGTGCTAGTTCCCCTGTTCCTGTCTCCAGAGAATCTAGTAATGTTGAAATCCCCCAGTACACACCATGGTTCATTCCAAGCCTCCCGCACCGCTGAGAGTTCCTCCCAAAGCACCTCCCTGTCTGAGGCCTCGTGTGGCCCATAGACGTTAGACACAGTCCACTTCCATCCTGTATTCATCTCCTGTAATAGAACCGAAATGGAGTACCTCCCCTCAGATTGATTGAGAAGCTTCCATTTCCCAGCATTCCAAGAGGTTAATATCCCTCCGGATGCTCCCTGGGAAGGCTTAAACATCATTGTGTCCAGTCTGCCTCCTCCTGCTGCCCTGAGCTCAACTTCAGTGACTTCCTCCATTTTGGTTTCTTGAATACCACACACATCCACATAGTTCCTTCGTACCAGGTCTGCCAGTGCACGCTTTTTATCGGGGTCGTGCATCCCCCTAATATTCCAAGAAAGACACACTAACATGGGTCAGTGTGACGGACCCCCAGTGTGGTCGGAATGACCACCTGCCCCACCGAGGATGACGCCTCAGCCGAGCGCCCTCCCCTGGCCATTGCCGGAACTGATGCGGAACGCAAAGCCGATTTCCCTGGACGACTGGGACCTCCTTCACTGAAAGCCTTTTTTAAGAACTGAATAAACTGTGTCTTCTCCTTTCGGCCCTGGACTTGCAGGTCAATGTCTAATGCTCTCGAGTGCCGCACGCCCGTTATTCCAGCTGACATCTCCGCGGGAACACCCAGGTCCCCCTGAGAGTCAATATGTGTCCTCCTTTGCTTTCGTATAAGTACCCACTTGGGAGACCACTCCATTATCACCACCATTATCAGAAGAGCTAGAACATAAAGCACCAACTCTTACTGGACGAAACAGGTCTGAGCCCGTGACCGGGTCTTTCCCCCACCACGACCAGGCCCATCCGGATCCCACCAAACCCGGCCCAAACGGGCACTCAGTGTCCTCAGCTTCTAACACGGGCATTGGCAGCCCATGTAGCAGACCCACACCCCGAGGTGGGGGCCCACCAATCGTAGCCTTGTGTGAGTCTACCGAATTTGAATTTCCCGCCACAATCATCGCCAGTTTCTTGATGGGAAGGGGGGATGTCCTTTCAGCCGTACTTCTCCCCTCTCTTGCAACCTTCGGCTTCATAGTGACAGGGTCCTCTTGAGGTATCTGCTCAGTTGCCACCTCTTTGCCTTTCCAGCCTCTTTGCGTGTCCAAAGCGCCACCAGCCTTACCAGGGGACCCTCGGGCAGTGGGACTTGGCCAAACCAACTCCTTTTGGTTTAGGGAAGAGTGTCCCATCCTAGGAATCTTGTGATTTGAACCCCTCCTCGAAACTCGGACCCACCTGGAACACCCTTGATCTGGTGCAACCATTGCACAGTCCGTTGGACCACACTGCGCCTCCGTGCCTTGGATCTTGCTCTTGTCCGCCGTCTCCTTCTCCACCGGCAAGTATCCCTGCTTTTCCAGTCTCCATCTTCCTCTTCCGGCCGCCTGTCCTGACGATCCGCTGTTATCATAATTCTAAAATGCTCTCCTGAATGAGAGACTTGTAGCTCCCTTGGGAACGAAGGCTCCCCAGCTGATTCAATCAATACCACCTTGACCGTTCTTCCGACATCATCCCTTCCCGAATGCAGTACCTCAACCACACGCCCATATCTACGCAAGATCTCCCCCACGCACCCCGCAGCCAGCCAATGAAGCGGCAGTCCCGTAATGGAGACCTTCCACCTCATGTTCCTGGGTATGGTACCAAAGTCTGGTCTCCATTCCCAACAGGAAAGGGACCCTTGCTCACCAACAATGAATGCCTCTCGGAGGATGCCTTTAAGAACCCATATGTTAGGAGTGGACACAAAGAAAGTGTTTCCCCCAATTGCCCGAACTCTGGCTGTATTCATACATTCCCATTTACGAACAAACATGTCCTTGACACTGGCCGGAGAAGGGGACCACCCCCTAGCCTCCGCCAAGACTCCGTTTCGCAGGAAAGCATCTTCATCTTTTGACTGTGATATTTTGATTGATCATTTTATCACGGTGGATAACTGTGATTGTTTGTTGGTAAAGATCACGGTTTAATTAGTGACCATGATCTTTTGTTGAGCAATGATTACGTTTTTAAGATACCATGTGATTGTTAGTTAGTTAATTAGCACGGTGTTTATGAGAACCGGGATTGTATTCTTAGTAATTATCATAGTTTATTACTCGACCGTGATCATTTAACGTACAAACCGTGATCTATAAGTACGAATAAATTACATTTTATAAGTAACCATGATCTTTTGTTGGGCAACAATTACAGTTTTAGGTTATCCCGTGATTGTTAGTTGGTTAACTTTCACGGTGTTTATAAGGACCGTGATTGTTTCTTTTATAAAGATCATGATTTATTTAATAACCATGATAATTTACAATATGAGAATATTACAATTTGCATTTGAACTGTGATCTTTTGTAAGAATTGATTATAGAATATAACATTTAAAACTGTGATTGAATTCCTGCATATTTAATACTATTCCAGAAATAAAATCATCTCATCATACCAAAAAAACCATTTTGATATTCCAAAACAATTTCCATATAATTGTTTTAATACATCTACCTGTTTTCATGCAAATACAAGCTGAAAATACAAAATGAATCTTACGTTTGAATTAAACACATCAAAATATCATGTTGAGTCTCAACTACTCAATAGTAGTGCCAATTTCAAAATAAAAACTACAACATAATAAAAAATTGCAATAGTACTCACAATATTCAACTATATAAGATCTTGAACTATGTTGCACCACTCATTCCTCAAAGTAGTTATTTCATCTTCTGTGTAGGAGGCTATTTCTTCGAATTACATGTACAACACAATTATGATATTAATTAGCCAATGAATTTAAATATATCAATCCAAATAAGAGATCTTACATTTTGAAGAATGTGAATTTCTGATTTTTTGATGATATCTTTCATGTAATTCATTACAAAATATATCAACCCAAATAAGAGATCTTACCTTTTGAAGAATATGAATTTCTGATTTTTCGATGATATCTTTCATGTACTTCATTACAAAATAACCGCATTCAATATTTTCGCTTCTAAGCACTACAAATAAAAAAAAATTATAATTTTTTTTAAAAAATTAAATAATATTATAGATATAATTTTGAATAGTTCAAGATGCCTTACAAACATTTGGGAGCAAACAGAATGCATTGCTAAAGAAACAAAAAAATAAATTAGCTATAAAAAATAATTGATAGTGTGCATCAAGAAAGAGTTTATTTCTTGCCACAAATGGAGTAGACCAAACTAATGAAGAATTTTAGCAAGTTCAAGTTGAATTATCGCAACACAGAGTAATTATCTACATTATTTTGAACAGCAAAGTATTAGATAACTTAAACAGTGAAATCGTATAAAATGAAAATAATTATTTTTCGAATACCTATCCTAATCCCTGCATTATTAACATCATCTGGTAAATACAAACACCTACATTTAAAAAAACTTCAAGGTACAAAGATTGGTGCATATATATCACGGCATGGTAAACACCCTAGGAAAAGGACTGACTTAAAAAGAATGATTAATGACTTTTTATCATCCATTATAGCATGTTTATTCTTACCATTTGGGACAATTTACACAATATGATTTCCAAGTGTGAGCATAATGAGAACTAAGGAATAACCCACAAGGAATAGTGACTAAATCAGACAAAAATATAAAGTAGAAAAATGGTGAGATAAGATGGGGAAAAAGAACATCACATGGAATTGACAGATTTTAAATATTTACCCCTCTATAGCGTGGAATATAAGGCAAGAATAATGAAGAATAGATGAGAATAACTAAAAAAAGTTGTTTGTTTTGATAGAATAAACCCCGATAGTTATGTCTGGATAAGCTAGGATAAGGCCTGATAACTATTCTAAGGAAATTGTGGAATTGCTTATCAAGGCTTATCTATACCAATGGATAAAAATACCCTTCTCTGTCATTTTAAAAAATTTATCTCACCTAACAGACTCACACAGATTCCAAAAACTGTCACATCTATCAAATCAATCATATATCTCTCACACTATTCCCAAGGGGTATAATTGTCATTTAAAAAATCATAAACTCTTATTCATCCCTTATCAACCATTTATCATCACTTTATCTAAGGTGAACCAAACAACAAAAAAGTCATTTTTACGTTTTTCAATGAGAATAACAAAAAAAACAACCAAACAAAAAGTTGCTTATTCAGCCTGGATTGTTATCTATCCCAATATAGCTATCGGGAGCGAATAACCTAAAGTCACACCCCATACGAGGGGTTAAAGTAGTATATGGAATACAAAATGGAGATTAACACCACAATCCAAACTGTCAACTCAAAAATTCAGAATAACGGAGGCAAATTTAGGGGAAAAAAATTACTACCATGAATTAAATGTCTCCAATTGGACGGCCTTCTCCACCACTTCGTTTCTACTAGATTTCGTCCCAACTTGATCTCTTCTCATCCACTGCTGCTGCTGATGTTGATGATGCTGTTGCTGCACTTGCTGCTATTGCATCTGCTGCTGCTGTTGCTGATACTGTTGGTTCTGCTGATAATTCAAAGTTAGTCGATCGGTCCCTTTTTTTGTCTCTGTACAATAAGCTTAATTAATTATGAGAAGAAACTATAAGTTGACACCAAATAGATACAATGACAATAACGCTCCTTTCAAATGTGAGAAGATCACAAAGACATACTAGAATATCTATTCTTGACCATTTAATGATCAAACTCATGTAATGTTTATTTATTTTTTAGGTGGGGACGGTGAGGCTATGTTAATGTTTATTAGGGTTTTCTTAATGTGTTTTTGGTGGGTAGTTAGGTCATCTCTAACCCTTACTTAAATTTATACTCAAATTTCATTTAAAATTTGAGTAAAAGCTTGATTTGATATGATGTGTCTCCAACCATCATTTTGTGTTTTACTCAAATCTTTTAAAAATTTCCCATCTTCTTCTAATTATTTTCTATAAACATTTCCAAAGTTCTTTCCTCAAACATTTTTACTACTCAATTTTTATTTCCTTCAAAATATTTAAATTTAAAAATTATTATAATCTAATTTTTTTAAAAAAAGTTAAAAGTAATATTTTTTTATTGGAGTAAAAATAAGAAGTTAATAAACAAAGATGAAGACTTAAGAAATGAGACTACTTTTTTTTTTTTATTTCAAGAGATGGTAAAAAATTTTGGGGGGGTGGGAAAACATCTAATATATTAAACTAAAGGTGGAGTTGAAGAGAAAAAAATGTTAAATTGGAATAAAATGTGAAGATAAAAGGAAAAAAAGAGATGTTGAAATTTGGGTAAATATTTGAGTCTCCCTTGATTTGGGTAAAGATTTGAGTAAAAACTTGATTTGGTTCAAGTATGGGTAAATAGTTGGAGAGGGTTTTGAGTGATTTTTACTCAAATTTAAGTTTAAGTAAGGGTTTGAGTATAGGAGTGGAGATGCTCTTAGGGATTAACTTAAAACCCTTTAATCTCGGTATGTTTTAAACCGTGATCGTATGATGACTTTTTATCACAAATCATAGAAACCGTGATCAATTATTAATGTAAGAAAAATTATGAATATGAAACCAAGTCTTTTACATGTATATTTTACGTCTGTTCATTTTCTTTTAAAAAAACCGTGATCAAATGTTATATTTTAATTGTTTTAAAAAATTTTAAAATAATTTATTCGATCACAAAGTCATATAAACCGTGATCTTTTTATTTCTTCAGTGATATAATAAATAATTTTGAATACAATTTTTAATCACGCTTTGAATATCACCGTGATCGTAGATTATACAAACCGTGATTAAATATAGTTATTTGATCATGGTCCACTAAAACTGTAATAATAGCGTAGATTTAATCACGCTTTTTATTGTAACCGTGATCAAATGTTAATGTTAAAAAACTTAAAATTGGTTTTATACAGTCAACGATCACGGTTTAACGTAAACCGTGATCTTTAATAGCTATTATCATGGTTTAACGCTAACCGTGATCTTTAATACCGTGGGTTATTACAGTTTTTGTAGTAGTGAACACCAATTACTGTTATGGTGACCCTAATGGGGCCTCTCCTGTGGCATATATCGAATTGAAAAAAATGAACAAGATCAACTTGATTTCCAAAGGAAAATTAGTACCACAATTTCAGCTTATCCAGATATGTTTTTTGAGGTGAATTGGAGGCATATCTATGTTTTTTGGCGCTTATACAGATATGTTAGCCAGCTAAATTGCTATACATCCATTCTCTTTTATCCTTCTAGTTATGTTTAGACCTATCCCCCAAAATGGAAATGCATATTTAATATCTTCAGACAAAATAGTTATGCATATCTTGTGCCAGTGTTTAGCCCTACAAGGACTTTTTTTTTTCTTCTGAAATACTGGGATCTATCAATAACCCACAGGAAGAATTTCCAGAACATGGCCCTGCTCATTTTGCTTGGTGAGCAGAAGGGACATGCAGGAGGAGAAAATAGACAGTGGGGATAATCTAACTAGGCATTGTTATACTCGATTTTTTTTACAGTCTAAAATGTAGTCCTATATACATCATTATAAATTGAGTGAAGCATATGCATCGTTATCTCGTTAATTTTTTTTTTACATTTATTAAAAATAAATTCAATTAACTCGAAATGAAGTGATATACACTATTCATCAAAGTATATGTCTCGTTAGATGATTTTTACTATTTTTAAAAGAATAAAAACATATGTAGTCTGCGTTTTAGACTATAAAAAATACTGAATTTAACATTATCCAATTTAAAAACACTATGGTCAAATTTAATACGACAGAATTCATACATCTACATGAGTTCTGAAGACATGCTGACTTTTTGCTTTGCATTAGTGAACAGATGATTTTTTTTTTCATATTTAACTTTTTGCTTTGCATTAGTGAACAGATAATTTTTTTCATATAAATATGGATTTTGATAAAGTTTCTAGATGACTGAGATGACATTGTTACTCAAACAATAGTGGGAATAATCATCACCAATATGGCCACTTTGATAATCATTTCACATTCTTCTTTCGCCAGAGCACCAAATAAAATGGTATTTGAAATCTTTTATTTATGTGACCATTCTTGGGTGGCCCAATCAAAATTCTCTTAAATTCTCATTCCAGGAGAATCAATTAAAATGAGATTCATGTTGATGGAAAAATTTTCATTCTATACTAAAGTTATCAAACTAACTGTTAGCCTTTCATCTTCAAAAGTCGTCGTACAAATAAGCCTTGCATGGAAATCCTTTGGCTTTCAAATTCAATGATAAATCTGTTGAGGAGTGGAAGTTGGAACTTGTCCACTTTTACAAAAAGGTTCGGACATTTTAGACCCTGCGTGGGTGTTGAAGAAAGAAATACTAATAGAGGAAGGAACTCTTTTATGTTACGTTTTGCACTCATGATTCCATGTAGTGAAGGGGGGAAAACTATATTGAAATTCATTTTTTTTTATTGAATATCTCACATGCATGTCACAAGGTTGTGATTATTTTATGATATGCATTATAAAGAAATTAATTATAATGAGTCATGCCCTAGGTGACAGGATTTATTTTCTCAGTGTAATTGTTTTACCGTTGAATATGCCAAAGAGAAAAATTCCTCGTAGTCCTAAAATTATGTTTGTTGTATGTTCGTGACAAAACATATAAATGCATCAATGTTGAATTAAGGTGATGTTTTTCTTCAATAAGTGTAGTCGGATCAGAGGTCCGTCTCCAGGTGAAGATTCGGATCGTCGCGCCTGAGATCCTACGCCAAAAGAGTCTAGGGAACACCGGTATGGTACCGGTCAAAGGGACTTCAATGCTCAAGTCAGTGGAGTAAATGAATGAAGAAGAAGAAGATGACTCGGGAACCAGAAGACTAGGGTGTTTTTCAAGTACTCACTTGTGAATGTCTCTTCTCTCTCTCCTTCTCTCGCCCTTTTAGCCAAGTGAGTGGCCACGTCGTTTCCCGCCCAAACGTCTGACGTGGGATTCGAGACTGGGGTTTGTTATGATATTGTGATCACGTGTTGTCCTCTCGTTGGCCCTAATTGTGACTGCAACTAATAGTGGCAGACAGTTTGTCGGGATTAGTGGTCCCCCTTCCCCTATGGTTATGACTGGGTTTGAACCCAAGTCAAGATGGTTAGTCTTGGGGTTGCTCCAACAATCGTATTAGATATAAGTAGCTTTTTTAGTCGGCCGGCCAGCCTTGATCGTTCTTGAGATAATGTTGGTCTGGTTGCCGAGTCGTCATGCTCCAACGAGAATGCACTCCCCAAGCAAGACTTCTTGAGTAGGTTTCCCCAAGTGGGCCATCTCGTCAAAAGAATTTGACTGTTCTCTTCGAGTGATCTATGTTTGGTCATGTTCTGGGCCGGGTAGCACTGCTTGTTTACCCTACTGTTTTAGGACATGTGGCATGTATGGGCTCTATTGTAGTACATGAAAGTTAAAAAATATTCACTTCTCAAAAAAAAATATAACATTGTATTTAAGTATATATTTTATTTCGTATAACAACTTGACAACATGTACTTGTACAGGCGAGAGTGTAATTTTTAAAATTAAAGAAAAACAGTATGGACTATGGACGGGGTCCCACGTAGGGCTGAGCGGTATTTTTCAAAAGAAAAATGTTACAACCAGTCATTTTTTCAGTCCCATTTTCAATTCATACTGATATTTAAAAAAAAAAACACCTCATCTAATAAGGAATAGGAAATGTAAAAAAATTTATAACGAGTGTAAATTATATCGAACATATCGTTAATTGAGTATGGGTATCTAATTTGAGTATATGTTAAAATAAAGCTCTGTTTGGTTTGTGTTATTTTGGGATGGATTTTGATTCCACATGAGATTATTAGAAAAGTGTATAAAAAAAACAGTGTTTGGTTAATAGTAATTTTGATGGTAATTGCAGGCCCCAATAGAATTAAAATCAAGGCATGTGGAAAAATAGGGTGGAATCAAATTCCCACCATTTTTATGGTAATTTCAAATTCCATCATAAATCTTAAACTAGATTATTATTTTACCATTTACAAATTAATTAAATTATTACATACATCATTTCTAAAATAAATAACCTCCTCTTTTTTTTTTACCCACCGTTTATATATTCGTTTTGATTTTATAATTAAGAAATTCTGTTATAATTGGTATATGTGAAGTGGAAATCTTGATTATATTAGATATTGATTTATGTTTTTAAATTCAATGTTTATTTTTATAGATGGGTTTATATATTATTATAATTGGTATAATAGTTTTTATTTATTTGCATTATTTATAAAAAGTTACTCATTTTTCATAATTGGGACATGGGTAAAGAAATAAATTTTGTAAGTATATGTATAATAATAAGAGTATTTTAAGCATTTAAATCAAATTCATTATCATTTTTTATGTGTGAACCAAACACTGAAAAATAATTCTTTGAAAAAATTCATCAGCGAACCAAACAGTATGATAGAATCTAAATTCCTGGTATAATGATTTATTATAAAATGATTCCGGTAAAATAATTCCATAAAAAAAAAATGATACGAATCAAACGAGACGTAAATGATTGTGTATAACCACGCTAAAAAAATAATAGAACTAAATGATTTAACGGTATTGATGAGCATATTTAGAAAAAAAATAACTACAGTGATAATAGTAAGATTTTAATATGATTTGAATATATTTAAAATGAATTTCGAAAGTTTTATAAAACTTTTTTTTTATCAACTGTTTCATATTTATGCAACCATCTGTCAGGATGATCAAGAACATTCGTCTTGACGATAAACCATTTTGTCCGGAAGAAGAAGGTTCTAGAAACCCCAATCAATTATGGAATTGTGTATGGATGATCAAAACAAACTACGTATCAAAAATATATCAAATGTTGTTGTGATTTGCCTTATCTTCATATCTTGCCAAAAATGTGTTCAGATTTTTCATCACGTTTTGACTTTTTATAATTTTTATTTACTATATACTAGTGTAATTTATCATATACTAGATAGAAAAAGATTCTAAGGTCACAAAGAAAATGAATCTTATGAAAAATGTTGATACACAATTTTTTTTTTTTGTAATTCATTTTATAGTTGTCACGTTACTAATTTAGCATATGAAATCGCCTAACAAAACAATAAAAAATACTTCATTTTTTATTTTAAAAAATCTCTCAATAGCCAAACATATACATACATTCAAAACATGTTGTAAAAGAGACTGTAAAAAAAATTATTTATTCAACATGAATTGTTATCTATCCTGATATAACTATCGAAGACGAATAATTTTATGTCACACCCTGAACAGATGGTTATGTGATGTATATACTTTGTCAATTTTTTTTACATTGTTTAATAATGGACCCATTCAATTTGAAATAAAATGTATAAATTTTTTATCAAATCATATATTTTATTAATAAATTTTAGGATTTTTTGCATGTATACTATTAAAAAATATGTTATTTATTTTTATGCCACTCTAAGTAACCTATTTATTTATTATTATTAGAATATATAAAAATTATACATATTTATTATCCTAGTTAACTTCCATCTAAATTTTCATTAAAATCGTGTGCATATTATCAATGAGTTCATTAATGAGACCGCCACTAACATTATTATATATAGTTTTTTTTTATTATTTTTAATCTTTATAAACTATATGATTTAGTGATCGATTCCTCACTTCTTCGTATTTCAATTTAAGTTTTTAAATTTAAAAGGTATATTTTTTATTTAGTTTTTTTTAAAAATTATCTTAAATTAATTTAAATTTTTGAATACTTAAATTAAAATAAGAAGATTTGAAGATCATCCTAAATCAATTAAAAATAAAAAAACTCAAAAAAAATGGAAATGGGCAGTCAGATTCTGTCATTGAAGGACACATATTTAACTCAGAAGATCCACTAGCTGTCACTGTTCCACTTCCCGTTCCAAAATAATAATAAAAATAATAATAATAGGTGTATCAATCGCATTGGACCAAAAAGACCAAAAAAGCAAGGTAATGAAACTCTCTCATCAGTCAAAAATGATATGTTAAATTAATAATGAAAATAACAACGGTGGTTGGTTGACGAGTCGTGCTCGTTTAATATATGAAATTACATGTCATATCCCGACTCGTCTCAGCATTCCCAAAAAAATCTCTCCGATTAATCAAAGCCAAAACAAACGAAACACTTTCCACGCGCACACAGACAATGACGATATCCTCCTCTCCCCTCGGCGTGGGACTCACCCTCGCCCGCTCTCATCTCCAACCGTCCATCCTCATCCGCCCTTCCCCTCTACCGTTCGATCATCTTCATCATCATCTTCGCCTCCATCGCATCCGTCGAAGCCTCACCATCGTCTCCGCCGCCAATCTCACCACAGAAAACGAAACCAAAACCTTCGATTTCAAGTCTTACATGTCTCTCAAGGCCCGCTCCGTCAACCAAGCCCTAGAAGCCGCCGTCTCCGCCTCCGCTGACACCCCCGCCGACCGCCTCCACGACTCGATGCGCTACTCCCTCCTCGCCGGCGGCAAGCGCGTCCGCCCCGTCCTCTGCCTCGCCGCCTGCGAGCTCGTCGGAGGCGATCCAGCAGCCGCGATGCCGGCCGCCGCCGCGGTCGAGATGGTCCACACCATGTCCCTCATCCACGACGACCTCCCCTGCATGGACGACGACGACCTCCGCCGCGGCGTCCCCACCAACCACGTCGTCTTCGGAGAGGCCGCCGCCGTCCTCGCCGGCGACGCCCTCCTCGCCCTCTCCTTCCGACACCTCGCCTCGGCCACGCCGCCGGAGCTCGTCCCCGCCGACCGGCTCGTCCGTGCCGTCGGCGAGTTTGCGAGATCGATCGGGTGCGAGGGGCTCGTCGCCGGCCAGGTGGTCGACATCTCGTCGGCGGGGGAGGATGACGTGGGGCTCGACCGGCTGGAGTTCATACACGTGCACAAGACGGCGGCGCTGCTGGAGGCGTCGGTGGTGATGGGGGCGATCGTTGGAGGGGGGACCGAGGAGCAGATCGAGCGGCTGAGGACGTTCGCGAGGTGTGTGGGGTTGCTGTTCCAAGTGGTGGATGACATACTCGATGTGACGAAGTCGTCGGAGGAGCTGGGGAAGACAGCAGGGAAGGATATCAAGGCGGATAAGGCGACGTATCCGAAGCTATTGGGATTGGAGAGGTCGAGAGAGCTCGCGGAGAAGCTGAACCGGGAGGCGAAGGAGCAGCTGAAGGGGTTTGATCCTGATAAGGCGGCCCCGCTCTTGGCGCTTGCCAATTACATCGCATACCGGCAGAATTGAAAAACAGAATTCGAAAGAGAGGGATATGTTTGCGGGGTAAGTTGTTGTTGTTGTTCAACTGTGTCTCTGATTTATATTGAATTATGAAATAGAATGAAAATGTTGATTGGAAATACAATTTCAGGGGATTTATATTTTGATGGTTGTTGGCTTTGTTTGGTCTTTATTTTGCATTACGTTAGCAATAATCATACCTTTCTATGAGGTTAATCAAATGCAACTTCAGATGTGACTGTTTATTTCAGGCAGACTATGATATTGAGAGTTGCAGGGCTAACCATTTGCAGATACAATGGTGGGTCTGGTCAAAATTACTTCAGTTGGTAGTGAAGTTTTTTTTTTTTTTTTTTCAAGAAATGAATCCAGGCCAAGGAGTTGTTCATATTATCAGAATTTGTACGATAGTGGGAATTATTATATTGTTCTCCGCTTGCTGCTTTGCAAATCTTGTTTTCATTTGCAATGTTTTGTGTTGTGCTGAATGTGACTGAAGTGTTTTTAGGTTGGTACATAGGTTTAACTTTTTAGAACTCATCCGGCTAAAGCTTTTAGTGATTTTGTATTCTTTCTTTTATGGGTTATGTTGATGGATTGGTATGTATTTGTGTTTCATATTTTGCGGTCTATGTTTTGCTCTATAATATAAGATCAGGTGGTCCAAGACTGGGTCAGAAGTACATAGTGGCTTTCTAATTTGTTTGTAATTCTTTTCTGCTTTGATGAAATTATAATTCAGGGTAGTTTGTCATGGTCATCAATGATCAACATCTCATTTGTTGGTGCAAGTGTGTGTTTGTAATATCAGTTTACAACTTCAAACCAGCGCAAATGTGTTGTTGCTGCCAGATCTTTTTGCAGCCTCAGAACTGCATGAAAGGCAAAAATCATTGAACTGACGACCTCTGCAAATGTTTACGTGAACTGAAGCCCTTAGACAAGGTACTACCATCTCTTTAACTTTCTTTAGTGTCTATAAATTGGTTCTGTCGCTCTTCGTAAATATTTATATTTATATGCATTAGGATGTAGCAGCTTAATTTTTTGCAGGATTTGATGCATTATTCATCTTTAGGTGGCTTGTAACTTATTTTACTTTCATTGCAAATATATTTTTTTAACTGTCATATAGGTATGTCAGTTCAATTCTGGTTACATGGATAATTATATATGAAGTGAAATGCTTCCACAAGAAATATGAATTTTAAAAATTTATGAACTCCTAGTTTTTCAAAGGGAACTATCTGTCTATCCGACAAGGTTCTCTCAACCACTAAATTAGGCTATGTTTACTCTCAACTGCTAATTAGATTGTCTCAAAGTTACTTCGTTTCTACCCCTCAAAATGGTATGTTTTATCCAAGTGAAATTCATATTTTGGCTTTAGTCACAACTTATAATATTGCATTCATGATGAATTTTGTTCTGCAAATTAAAGGCATGTGAATGAAAGAAATATCCAGCAAGTTAATGGTGAACCTGATGTCTTGTATGATTTTGATGGAGGATGATGAGAATGCAGTTTGCAGATCTGTTAAGATCCTCATGAACCTATAAATTGAAAGTCTCTCTCTTGTCCCTTGCATCTCCATAGCCCATTAAAAAAAAACTTTCAAAAACTAAAATTGAATGAGAAATCATTCTAAATTGTGAGCTCTTGTGTAGTACGACTTTGCTAGCTTTGATGCATTGTCATCGTGGGTAATCTTTTCATGGTTTGATGTTACCCGTTTCTTTCTCATCATATATCATGTGAGATACATAGGTTGGTTTGTCACAGGGGAAAGAGTTGGGTGATAGTGTGTGTTTACTTATTAATTTGAGTGTCGGAGCCTTTTTGACTGGCATCATACCGGTGTCAAGATTTTTGAGCGCATGTTCGGCTCTTGGGCAGTCAGGTCACCGCTCAGTAGAGGATCTCCACCCCACCTACATTGATTGAGGGGATTCACACCCTGATTCACCCCTCAATAAATGTTCCAACCTTAGTCATTACACACAAAAATAATATATGAGGCTCCTTTTCATGAAATGCTTTCAATAATCTTCGTAAACACAATAATGAAACATTAGTTTATTTTACCCTCAATTTTAATATTTTTTTTATGTATTTGAAATTAAATTCCCTCCCTTTTTTTAATAATATATCTTGGGTCTCCATTTTAGTGACCCCTGTCAGAAGTGTTCCTAGGATCACTGTTCGGAAAGGCGCCCCGTGCGGCCGCATATGCGGCCGCACGGGCGGTTCGGTCACCCAGCCGGACCGCCTAGAGCTAAAAGCGGGGATATGCGGGTTGGGGCCGCATATGCGGCCCGAACCCGCTTGTGCGCCCGCTTAAGCGGGCGCATAAAAATTGATCAAGAAAAAAAAAAAAAAACAGCTATTTAAGGGAGAAAGAAGGGATTCATCTTCATCTTTGTCATTTCATTTAGTCAGCCCTAAAAGGGATTCACCTTCCCTTCATCAGATCTTGTTTCATTTTGTCTGCCGTAATAAAGGGTTCATCTTCATTAGATCTTTGTCGTTTCATCCTGTCAGCCCTAAAAAAGGAGTTCATCTTCTACAGATCTTCTTCTTCGTTTCATTTAGTCGGCCCTAATAATGGGTTCATCTACTTCGACTCCTTTGTTTCAATCGGCCCTCACGACAGTTTCCTATGCGTCTTCTTTGTTTTCTTCTACGACTTCATCTTCATCAGATATTCTGCTTCATGTCTCTCTACTCTTTTTCTTCTCTCGATTCTCTACCCTCTTTAATTGCTCTTTTGTCCCTTTCTGGTCTCTCTTTGCTGAGTTGGAAGTAATGTATAGATGAAAAATTATTAGTTTAATATGTATGAGTTGATTGGGTTCAGTGGGTTATAACATCACCAAGTCATTTCGTTGCAAACATAAGTGGGCCCATGCTTTTTCATTTTTTCTCTCCGTGTCATTACCAAAGCAATTCAGTTAATGGTTAGCTTTTATTTTTATTCATCATTAATATTTTAATATGATTGCATTAATCTTAATATTTTTATTTTAATAAAAATATATAAAACCGCATATACTCTGTGCAGTACCTTAATCGCACGCAAACCGCACACCGCATATCAGAACATTGTCTAAGATTGAATGAAGGGCACGTCTATCCCCACACACCATTTACCTAATAACACCAACAACTTGTATAATAATCGACAGTTGGTCTGTCAACCTACAGTCACTTTACCAACCTTTCTTTACAACTTTCGAGAGTCTCCTTGTCAACATTTCTTTACAAACTTCGACAACAACTTTGTGAATCTTTTTATACAACTTTTGACAATTGGTTTGTCGACCAGGGAGGGATTGTTCGATCTCAAACCGAATATTTTTTTCAAAAGAAAATTTGAGACACATTCGATTACATTCAATGTACATCAAAATATCAATACATTCACATTACAATCACCATATCACTACTAATAAAAACACTTGAACCAGAAGCAACAATTAATTCTTTCAACCTTCTCGCATTTATATGCAAAGCTATTGCAGAAAATCGAAATCAATTAATCCATTCCGCATACTGTAATCTAAAACCAAAATCCCACATTAAATAGACTTTTTTAAGAACTCCATTTATCTCAAAACCCTCACTCACTGAATTTTTCTAAAATCTTACAACTAAATAACCATACTCATTAATCCAATTCTCATAAAGTCATAAACAATTGATGATTTTACTTTATATTTAATGTGAAATGTGATCAAATGTGTCTTGGGTTTTCTTTTGAAAAAATATTCGGTTCGACACTATTAAGGTTGAAGGTTGTAAAAAAAAGTTGATAGAGATTCTATCGAATGTTGTAAAGGAATGTTGACCGAACTGTTGTCAAAGTTTGTAAATGAAGGTTGACAGAAAGACTGTCAAAGATTGTAAAGAAATGTTGACAAAGTGATTATTGAATTTGTTAAATAAAGATTGACAGACCAACTGTCAATTGTTCTAAAGGAAGGTTGATGGGATGAGTATTGTTCAAATTAAATTTATAAATATTTTTTTGTCCTGTTGATTGGTATTATTAAGCAAATGGTTAGTGGGAGTAGACGTGCCCTTGAATGAAATTTCACATGAGACATGATGTGATTTTGACAAGAAACGCACTAGAGCTTTTGAGATTCTTATAGATCAATAGTTACATATAATCAAACAATATGTAACATAGAAAGGCAGTCTTATCAATAAACATTGAAAACGGGCACACTTTTACAGAGGGAGTAAACCTTGGATTGGATATACCACAACTACATACATCTACAAAACAGTACCTTAATACACAACTGCTCAACCAAACAACATGACACAATTTTGCAAATGAAAATTGGACCATCTCCTGGAAAAAAATTTACAGTTGAAGATGGTGTGGAATATGACTCTTGTCACTTGAATCTTTTCTAGTTGAGATGATTCTAAAATGGCAAGAAGCAGCAGTACTTATGAAGCTTAGAGACTCGACGAACAGGCCTCTTCCAGCCTTGAGATGTTGATGCAGATAGTGAGTGATTGGATTGATTATCCATGACTCCACCTCTTGCGCCAGCGCTGGATGAAGAAGCCTTTTCATAGTTAGGTGGTGGATTCTTTGTGATATTTGGCGCCATCTTTTGTCCTTCCATAGCATCAATATCCAATCTCTCTCTAATCCTCAGGTTGCTTCTGCTCCGTTGTAACGAAGCTGCGCAATAAAGGGGGGAAATTAGAAATAACAAGCTGGAAAAATCAGAATCGATAAATACCAGAAGATACACGTCACTCGACATGATTCTATCTATAAAGTCTGGCAATGATATTCTAAATTCTAATCAAGTGCCTCCAAAACTAATCTGCATGTTTGTCTTAAAACAAACTCCACCAACAGTGCATTATGCAGTCCAAGGGTCACACCCATCAGGAATATGTGAGAACAACTCTTTAACATAACCTCTGAAGCAAAGCTCCTAACATAAACTCCATTAACACAGAATTAGCAGTTCAAGGTTCACATGCATCAAGAATGTGAAATAACTATTGATTACCCGTATATCAGGTTATTTATGCCTAGATCTCCATCATTTTTTTTGGTAAGTTCCATCAAATTTTTATTTTAAATGTACTTCTAAAATATGTTGTTTGTTTGTAAGCAATCCTTTGATGCTACTTCGAAATCAGAAGTGCCTGCTTATGATGTGCTCAATGTCGATTGAATTAACTCGTTGATCCTGAGGTCACAACAATGGGTTGTTGTTAAAATTAATAAACCATTCTAGAATAAATTACAAATGATTTAACGAACCACACACCATTCATCAAACAATATGACAATTCAGGAGACTGCACAGTGTTGGTATCAGTTTTATCTAATAAATGTTGTATGATTCTCTAGCTCTTTCAAAAAATATGTAAAAGATTTATTAACATCCGATCAGCATTCATGATCAATTTGAATGGATCACTCAATTAAATTGACATTTTGTATATTTTGTATTAAATATTTTTGAGTAAAAAAACACAAAGGGTTTGAGCATAATAATGTAAAGAGGGTGAGCTTGTATATCTCACTCAAACGTCGTGATATAGGAAGATTGTGTGATTGTGAATGGAGCAGTACCTGAAGGTGGTGGTCTAATAATAACTTGATCCGATCTGAGAGAAGCATAGATGTTGAACCTACAATGCATATTCTGTCCCTCTGTATCTGGATTGGCTTCAGACTCTATATCGTGCAACAAGGCATCTGGATCAAAGAAGTCATCTGAAGTCACTGACATGCGACTAGAATCATCGGAACTGGAGGATGAGCTAAGATCGTTGAGCTCCATATAGTCCTCGTTCAAGATATAATCAATTTTGTTTGTATCCTCAGTAGAATCATCCGGCCTAGACTTCGATGAATGCATCCCCTCAGAGTCTCCTGTTGACTTCAGTTCATTAACAGAGATGTTAACCACTTGCACAGGAAAAAAAAATGAATGACAAGAAAACAGACATTAACAGAGCATGTTCAGTCAGATTTTTAACAAGCAATTACATGGCCAAGTCCTTGGTTTAGCCTAGTGGCTCCTATATGAGGAGTTATGAGACTACATTTTAATTAGTAATATGGGCATCCAACTATAACGAACTGCCCAACCTCCTCTCTCTTGAAAGAGAATTCTCAGGCTCATTTCTTGCTTTTAGATCTTATCTTTGATATCCTTAATCAGGAAATTCCTAATTATTACTTGTAAACACCATCGTGTTCTTCCTCAAAGCATATAGTTGCCAGCCTATCAAATGAGATGTAAATTTTAAGCATACGAGTGAAAGCATGCATGTGCCCAACTGAGACCAATTCCTCAAAGAATATCATCAGTTTTAGGAGTCAGAGTTCCCTGTTTTCCAAAGAAAAAGAGTTTGAATGTTGCATTATTTCATTTTCCATCATTGAACCAAAACAAATAACACAATGAATCAACCAGAAAAAATGTCAACCCACATGAATCCTCCAGTTCTAATGGAATCACAAGCAAGAGGAGAATGAGGTTTGGTTGAACAATACAAACATGAATAGAGGAATGGAGTATAGAAAAAAGCCCATGATCTGCCAGACTATGAAGGGTGAATGGGATTGTTTCCATACCTGGGTTGCATGTGTTGACAGACTATGGTTATCTTCTTCGGTATCTAAGAGGTCCAAAAATGAATCTATGGAAAAACCTTCAACATCATTTTCATCAACCAGATCCTTCTGTTCACCATGATCTTGTTGTTGACTGTTGTTAAAGAAAATTCTACTCAACGAGCTGAAGTTCTGAGAATTACGCAAACATTCTTAATCAGAAACGCCAGTGTGGGTCATGAACTGATACAATTTTACAAGTTCTGCAAAATACCTGGGCTTTGCTGTTAGTGTCAAGTTCCTTTTGTTCAATCTGGTACTCACACATCATCCAGCCAGTTTTATCACCAGAGGGGGCTTTACCTTTTAAGAACTCCCAAGTAGTTTTCCTACCAACAGTAGGAGTCCCAATGAGGTGATCATGACCAATGGCCTTCCAATATCCTTCTATAGCTTTGAACTCCAGCTCTAGTTCGAGAGGTGTCCGGTCCTCGTCCCGATGTAAGTACAAGATGTCAGCTGCAGACAAGTTTATAGACTGATTCGGTGAATTACGGTAACAGCATTTGACAATTCTAGTAAACCTTTAATATAAAGAACATATATAGGAAATGAACTGTGGTTAAGGGTTAACTGGTATTTCAAGTGTATTTAGAGGGAAGGAGGTCAAAGCACAGACCAACCACATTTCAATCTTATTTGATATGCATAGTTCAAGTGTCTTTCAAACATGAATTATTATTATTATTAATCAAAAAGCAAACCAGGCATATGTCAATCTTATTTGATAGGATACAAGCTTACAAACTGATTCAGTGAATTACGGTAACAGAATTTGGCAATTCTAGTAAACCTTTAATATAAAGAACATATATAGGAAATGAACTGTGGTTCAGGGTTAACTGGTGTTTCAAGTGTATTTAAAGGGAAGGAGGTCAAAGCACAGACCAACCACATTTCAATCTTATTTGATATGCATAGTTCAAGTGTCTTTCAAACATATTATTATTAATCAAAAAGCAAACCAGGCATATTTCAATCTTATTTGATAGGCATATTTTAAATAGCTTTCAAACAAATAAAGAACACACTAAGCACATTTCAAGCATTTGATGTTCACATGTAATAGGTAGGAGGACAATAGTATGAATGTATCCAGATAATAATAATTTCTAAATTAATTCTTATTTTAACAACTTGTAAATTCCTACTTCCAAGATGGATCAAAAGAAAACTTTGGTAAATGCCTTCATCCTTTTCCTCGAGGGAGACTTTGTGTTTTCATGAGTTTGTGATGCAAATCGAAATTGGTGGGAAGAAAACTCTCAACGAAATGAAAATAAACTCTCAAACAGACATTGAAGTATATGTGACTAGATAACAAGCTTCACCAATACAAAACATAATTAAGTCAATTTAAAGTTGGATGACTTCTTGGACAGAATGGAGGAAGGTATTTATAGACCTCAAAAATGGTTGTAAATCCTATATTTTTTTATGCTGGATGAGTATGGATAAGTTTGAAAACAAAGATGTCAAAAGTGGTTGTCATTCCCATATTTTGATGAGATTCTAGTGGATCTTCCCAACAACTTCCTTGGACAAATCCCTCACCAAATCCTTTTGATTTTAAATGAGGCCAAATCTTTGACTCATTTCAAATTTGGAATTGAATTTGAAATTGATTTAGGGATGCCACTGGACTACAGTACTGAAGACCATTTATTGAGGCATCTTTATTTGTATCATCTCTTCATGCTGGAGAGAGTGCGTAACTCAGACGGTTCATATCCATCCGAATCAAATGTTTTAGCTTTATTGTCTTCGATATACATTGATTCCCATGTTGATGTGTTTGGGCAATTGAAACATTCCTCATCTCCATCGACAGTTTCTGATGTGTAGTTCTTGTCGATGAGCTATTTCACAGAGGCTATTTCAAATATGAATTCTTCCTAGTACTCTGAATTTGGAAAATAGGAATCTTCGTACTCCATATCACCCACATCTTTGGGTTTGTAATCTTCCACATAATTTGACTCATTCTCGACGAACTCATCGAGCTTTCCATTCCCGATTCTAACAAGAATAATTCCGATATAGTACATGGGAACGATGTCATCATCACCCACCTGCCACGCCTTTGACAATATTTGACTGTGGTTAGTCTCCAAACGAATAATACGAGGAGTTCTTAGATGGAGAACATCTACCCTCGCTTTGTCTCTAAATCTCGAGTATTCCCACGAGAAGATTGAAGACATCTATCCCCATTGTCTTCGAGTCATTGTCAACTTATTTGCGAGCTAAGATCCTCCACTTCATGAGCCAGGTTCTCCGCTTTCGTCTTCAATTGATTGAGAGACAAAATTCTTGAAATAGGATCAAAGCAATGATAGAATCAAAACCCTTTGATCGCAACCGGCTTTAGGTTTAATAGATGAAATTTTAACATTGACTCACCTAAGAATCAAAACACAAGCTCCGATACCAAATGATGCAAATCGAATTTGTGGTTGGAAGAAAACTCTCAAATGAAATGAAAAAGCTCTCATACTGACATTAAAACACAAGCAACTAGATAATATATGAATTTACAAGCTTCACCAATACAAAACATAATAAACTTAATATGATTGCCTTCTTGGGATAAATGGTGGAAGGTATTTATAGGCCTCAAAAGTAGTTGTAAATCCCAGTTTTGTGGTGTTGGATGAATACATATAAGTTTGAAAACAAAAATCGCATAAGTGATTGCAATTCCCATATTTTGAGGAGAGATTTTAATGGGTCTCTAGATCAACAGATCCCTCACAAAAATTTTTTGAATTTGAATAAGGTTTAATGCTTGACTCAATTCATACTTGAATTTGAATTTGAATTCAAATTTGAATTTTTTAGTTTGATTTAGGGTCACCTCTGAACTGCATTACTGAAGACCATTTATAAGAGGCATCTTTATTTGCATTATTTTGCTAGCTTACAAAAAAACATTGGGTGTGAATTTGACAGAAAAGGAATAACAATTTCACTTTTGTTTGATACATGTCATAAAACCTTGAGACAATTTAACCAAACACTTCAGAATTCTTCTGGGTTCCTTCTTATACATTCTTGAAGATTTTCTTTTCCTTTTTTTTATTTTTTAAGAAAAGTGAGAGCGCACAACCTAAACTTCTACTAAAAACAGAAGTATATATATCCAAAAAGAAGAATAAAAAAAATCCGGTGGCGTAGCTCCAAAACTCTTGTACATTATTGAAGATTTAATACCTCGTTCCCAAAACTAAGGTACAATGTGAGCTTAAATTCCATACTAATGCTTCTCAGAACAAAAGATCTTGAAAGATGGCAACAATTGAGTGAAAAGGAAAAGCAATCAACATATACATACATTCATCAATTTTGTCTCAATAAAAAGTGTACAAAAAAAAGCTCTTGACCCTAAAATTCTTCTCCTATCTCAACCACCTTACAGATGAGAGGACATGAAACCATGATAATGCTTTTTAGTTTCAATAACTCATAATTTAGATTGCAACATTGAACTTCTTTTTTAATCGAGCTTAAGGTTTTTCAACCCAAATTTCTCTCATGTCATCCAAAAAGTATAATGCCAAACTTGGAGATTTTTGACCTGATCATATGTTAAACACCAAAGACAAGAATCCAAGCCAAACAAATAAAAAATTTCAAAGTCTTTTAGACAATAATCTGTTTATCAAATTAAAAGATTGGTCTTACATAAGCAACTTCACTATTATCAATCATATTATAATTTCACTAAAAAACATAGCATTCATCTACTGCCTGGGAGCTAGAAAAACACACAATCCAATTTCATATAAAATCAGCAAAGAATCTGCTAAATACCCACAGTTCTATAACGTATTGGGAAAACTAATGTCAGAAACAGTCATATTTGAAAACATCTAAACAAGACAATAGTTATCACATACTTGCACATTTGATTATTTCTCAAAAATAATGAGCTTAGGCAGTCAACAAGCCATGTGTAACCTGGTGAAGCTGACGGTGTGACCTTGAAAGGGCTAATTTCTGTGATCACATTGCCAGGAAGAGGATCTCCATGCCTCAGCCTATACAATTGCACCAGAATCTCTTCATCACTTGAACAAGCATCAATATGGACGGGTGAAGAGAAATTGGCTGGAGAACACATATAAACTACAGATGGATGCACAGCTGTAATTGGAGAGATGGAAGCTAAGAGGTCCACCCCGTGATTCTGAAGCAATGTTCAACCAAATCTTTCAAGTCAATAACTTTCTAGAAAAAATCATACCTAGGTCCGAAATGCTTTCAGACAATAAGAATAATTATAAATATTTGTTATTAAGAATAAGAGAACTGATTCATTGGACTACCAGTCCAGTGCATGTAGATAAAGGATTAGTGCTGAAGTGCAACAATAATTTAATATGGATATGAAGCATGGGATGGAGTTGGATGCCAAAATGAATCATAACACCACAAATACATGTGTTTAAGTAAATATATAAAAAAAATGGAAAAAATATTGGACATAGTATTGTTTACAGCCCCATGTGTAGTCCTCAAATGCCTTGATTTTGTTTTAAAAAATATCTACATCATGTAAAGAAGTATATACTTTTACAAAAAAAAAAAATTATATACTCCAATGAATAGTATGGACCTGTTTATAGAAGAAATGAAAAATAACATACCTCATTTAACAGGTATATATCTCATTGGACAACGATTGAGGTATATAGGACTGCACACGGGGCTATAAACAGTATGTGAACAAAGCTAAAAGATATGAGAATAATTGAAAAGACACTCGATGTGGAGAAAAACGATTGGTAGAGTTTAGCCAATTATGAAAATAATAGAGGGTCAGGATATTAAGAAACAGCGCATAGTGAAACAAGGACGCCAGCATGTCTCTACATAAAATGGACATGGTTTTGAATGCGTGTGCCAAAAGGGGAAAAAATTTGGGCCAACAACATGCTTAAAAAGAAAAAGGAAAAAAAGAAGAAAACAACACATAGACCAAATCGTTAAACATGATATAAAAACACATAAAGTTATAGTTCGTCAAAAGGCATGAAACACATAAATTAATAATTTAAATATTTGAAATTATAAAAGATTAAAATCATCAAAAAAAATTATAAGAAGTCTTTTGCATATGCGCGCATGTAGTCTTGTTCTTGAACTCTTTAGATTATAGAATTAAATAAATAATAATAATTATTATTATAATTAAATTTGACAGATAGGTAAATTCTCTGCCCAAAAAGGACCTCAACAAAGGAGTAGTTAATGCATAATCATCGGAGAGTAAAATAACAAAATGGGATAAGTGAACATAACAATACTAATAATAGATACTTTATGTTGATATTAAAAGCACAAAAATGTAAATTTGACAACAGATCCTACAGGGGGACACAAATAAGCAATTTGACTCAACAAAACAATACCTTTATATCCGATCCGAATTCTGGGATCATAAATCAGCCTTTTCATTTCCAAAAAGAAAATCTTTCCCCTTAACATAAAAATTGAACCAATGAATCGCCAATCCTCAAAGAGACCGAACGAAAATACATAAATCAAAGAATTCTACACATAATCTCCTTCAATTCGAAATCAAAAACAAAATACCCAAAAGTTCGGTTTCCTCTTCCAATAAAAAAAAAAAAAAGATATAGATTCCAAGCTTTGCGGATACTTCGCATCAGTTGATCAAAATTCGAAAAGAAAAACGAATCGAATCTTTTCTAACCTTGTCAAAGGGGGGGAACCTCAGTCGCTCCCTCTCTCTGACTCGCTCGCTCTCGCTATTTTTGGGTTTCGACTCGCAATGGAACCTATTCTTCTTGTACGGATAAAAACCGAATAAGCGGGGGTCTATTTATAGGCTGCTGAACTGCTCTGTGTCTGATCAACCTCACTTAAACCTTGATTGAGTTAAAATTAACCAGCCCACAGTTAATGTGCATTGTGTGTTGTCCTAATCTCTTAAATTACATGACTTGCAAGTTGCAACTGTGTACTGCGATTTAATTGGTCGGAGACCTCCCGCAATTTAAATTTACGGTCGGATTTTAGACAGAATTAGGGGTTCGTACACGTGTTCGCGTGAGATGGGACAGATGACTCACTCCGAAGCTTCCTGATAGTCATCGGACTTTTCCAAGGACCCAATTACTGTGATCAATGGAATAGGATTTCATACATCTAATCCTTGTCCTCCGTGTAGGGTGGAGTATAAATAATAGATAGAGAAAAATATAATAAAATAGTTTAAAAAGACTGTTTGTTTAATAAGAATAAATTTTAATAGTTATATTTAGATAAATTAAGATAAGGTATAATAATTATTATAAGAAAATGGTAGAATTTTTTATTATGACTTATCTATGCCAATGGATAAAAATACCCTTTTATGTCATTTTAAAAAATTTATCTAATCTAACACTCTGTACACATTTCAAAAATTGTTACATCTATCATATCACACACACATCTCTCATACTTATTCCCAAACACTAATAATTTATGCAGGGGTATAATTGTCATTTAAAAAGTCATAAACTATTATCCATCTCTTATCTACCACTTATCCTTACTTTATCTAAGATGAACCAAATAACAAAAAGATCAATTTTACGTTTTTCAATGAGAATAACAAAAAAGATAACCAAACAAAAATAATCCTATATCACACCGCAAACGGGAGGTATTAGATTGAATATCTCAATGAGCTTTTTGGAATTGCATTCCAAAAATCAGTCATGTTAACTATTTTTAATTTTTTTTAAATTATATATATGACCGTTTAATAGGTAATATGTTTTCTTATAAAATGGTATATATATTGTTGTGAGGAACTATTTTTTAAAATATGAAAATGAAATTCATTCGATGTTTATATCTCTTTAGACAATTTACCACTTATCCTTACTTTATCTAAGATGAACCAAATAACAAAAAGATCAATTTTACGTTTTTCAATGAGAATAACAAAAAAGATAACCAAACAAAAATTTACCTATTCAGTATGGATTGTTATCTATCCCAGTATAACTATCAAGGACGAATAACCATATGTCACACCTCAAATGGGAGGTATTAGATTGAATATCCCAATGAGCTTTCTGCATTCCAAAAATCAGTCATGTTAACTATTTTTAATTTTTTAAAAAATTATATATATTATCGTTTAATGGGTAATATGTTTTCTTATAAAATGGTGTATATATGTGTGTGTGTTGTAAGGAACTATTTTTTAAAATATGAAAATGAAATTCATTCGATGTTTATATCTCTTTAGACAATTTACCACTTATCCTTACTTTATCTAAGGTGAACCAAATAACAAAAAGATCAATTTTACGTTTTTCAATGAGAATAACAAAAAAGATAACCAAACAAAAATTTACCTATTCAGTATGGATTGTTATCTATCCCAGTATAGCTATCAAGAACGAATAATCCTATATCACACCGCAAACGGGAGGTATTAGATTGAATATCTCAATGAGCTTTTTGGAACTGCATTCCAAAAGTCAGTCATGTTAACTATTTTTAATTTTTTTTAAATTATATATATGACCGTTTAATAGGTAATATGTTTTCTTATAAAATGGTGTATATATGTGTGTGTGTTGTAAGGAACTATTTTTAAAAATATGAAAATGAAATTCATTCGATGTTTATATCTCGTTAGACAATTTATACGTAGTCAATTAAAAAACTAAAAAACTTGAAAGGAATAACTACAACACAATTAAGCAGACAATAATTTATTCAACTGGTATAATTATCTATCCTAGAATAATTTATACAATTACTCAAATGGGAGCTTATAGTTTGATGATATTCATCAAGTTATTGCATGATGTTTTGAAGTAGTTTTTACCATATCAGTCATTATTTTAAAAAAAGGTTTTTCCAAGATTTTTTAACCCTTTGTTGGGGTGTGACGTTGAGTTATTTGCCCTTGATAGCTGGAATAGATAACAATCCATACTAAAAAGGTAAATTTTTGTTTGGTTTTTTTCTATTATTTTTATTGAGAAATGTAAAAAGTGATCTTTTTGTTGTTTGGTTCACCTTTAATAAAGTAAAGATAAGTCCTGCATAAATTATTTGTGTTTGAAAATAAGTATGAGAGATATGTGTATGATATGGTAGATGTGATAGTTTTTTGAATGTGTGCAAAGAATGTTATGTAAGATAATTTTTTTAAAATGACAGAGAATGACATTTTTATTAATTGGTATAGATAAACCCTAATAAGCAATTCCAAACTTTTTTTAGTTATCAAGTCTTATCCTAACTTATCCAAACATAGCTATCAAGATTTATTCTAGCAAAATAAACAGTTTTTTTTTCTATTCTTATGTATTCTTTCCTATTTCTTGCTTATGCTCCACCCAAAATAGGAAGTAAATGAATTGTCATAAAGGGTTTTCCAAGATTTTTTTTTAAAAAAAGGTTTTCAGATTGTTAAACAATAACAATCCATCCGGGCGATCATGAACAACCGTTGGAACAATTTCATATTTCTTTTAGTGCTTCTTTGCATGCAATTTTTTTCAATTTATTTGTAAATAAAATTTTTACGAATATAAAACCCTATCCATCCATAGAGGCAAAATTATCATAGGCAAGAACACAAGCAATAAACAAGTCAACAACATAGCAGCCGCCCCTCTCTACCTTCTTCGAGTGGGCCTGCATTTTCACTTCCTTTTCTGTTACATTCTTTCACTTCCACTGGTGGAAACTGTTAGAGAGAGATAGAGAAGGAGGGAGAGGAGGAGAGGATCTGTTGCTTCCCGCGTTTTCCGTTGCTCTCTCATGCGTACAAGCCATCCCCCCTAATCCCCCTCTCTCGTTTCTTCTCCCTTCTCTCTCTCTTTATCTCTAACACACCATTCTTCTAAATCTTTCTTCATTTCCCCTCTTTTTTAAGCTTCTCTTTAAACATTTTATCCTCAACTGATCTCAATTAGGGAATACAAGAACTTACAAAAACAAGTTCGATTGATAACCACTCCAAATTCTTCCCCAAAACGGCTCTCCCTCATAAGAAACATTCCCCTTTTAGATCTGCTTGTAGAAAAAAAAAAAAAAAATTCCCCTTTTTTCAAGTATAATGTGGTTTCTCAGCCACGTTTGAACTCTGTTTCATCCACTTTTTTTTTACTCTCTTCATCTAAAAAGCAGTTTTTTTTTTTTTTTTTGGGTGCTAAAAATATGGGTAACCAACTGAGCAGAAGATTCAATGGCAGCAGCAGTGATTCGCCCGCCGCCACCACCACCACCTCTGCCCCCGCTGTCGACCCAAACATCCAATACATGGCGGAGCTTACCTCGTATGAGCTAGCTTGCCAACTCGACCCAGACCTCCAAATCTTCGACTCGACCCTTCAAGCCCGCACAAACCGTGTCATCGCCTCCCTCGCCGGAGGAGGCGTCGAGGTCCGCTCCCTCTCCCTCGACTCCCTCAAGGAGGTCACCGGGTGCCTCCTCGAGATGAACCAAGAAGTCGTCAAGATCATCTTGGATTGCAAGAAGGACATATGGAACAATCAATCCCTCTTTGACCTCGTCGAGGACTACTTCGAGAGCACCCTCCAGACGCTCGACTTCTGCACCGCCCTCGAGAAGTGCCTCAAGCGCGCCCGCGACTCCCAACTCATCGTCCACGTTGCGCTCCAACACTTTGATGACGAGGAGGAGAAAAATTATTCGAGTACATTGGATGAGCTCCGGCATTTCAAAGCCGTGGGGGACCCGTTCACGGAGGAGTTCTTCGGCGCGTTCAAGTCGGTTTACGGGCATCAGCTCTCCATGTTGAGGAAGCTAAAGCATAGAAAGGGGAAGCTTGATAAGAGGATCAGGAAGGTGGAGGTGTGGAGGAAGGTCACAAGCATCATATTTGCTTCTGCATTCGCGGCGGTTCTTATCTGCTCGGTTGTGGCAGCGGCCATGGCGGCTCCGCCGGTTGTGGCAGCACTGGCAGCGGCGGCTTCGATACCGTTGGGTTCGATGGGGAAGTGGTTCAACTCGCTTTGGAAGGATTACGAGGTGGCGATGAGGGGGCAGAGGGATGTGATGCATTCAATGCAGGTTGGGACTTATGTTGTGATTAAGGACTTGGATGGCATTCGAGTGCTCGTTGATCGGTTGGAGGTGCAAATTGGGGGGCTTTTGCAGAATGCTGAATTTGCGCTTGGGGATGAGGATGCGGTGCGATTTGGGGTGGAGGAGATTAGGAAGAAGTTGGGGGAGTTTATGAAGAGCGTGGAGGATTTGGGGGAGCACACTGATAAGTGTAGCAGGGATATAAGGCGTGCGAGGACGGTTGTCTTGCAGAGAATTATTCGGCATCCAAGTTGAACCCGGCACAACATTGATGGGTACAACCAGGTTTGGATCCTCTGCCTGTTTTTTTGTGTGCTTGAATTTCATTATGAGAAATGTGTGCGTTGTCTATATTTTATTTGATGAATTTAGAGTTGGACCAATTGTTAATTCTCGTCATTCCTCCATCGTATGATTTCAATCATGCTGATGTGTCATCCCTATATTGAAAGTCAAGCAAATCCAAACACAAAAAAATAAGAAGAGAATTTCATCCCATATAAAGCGACTCTTGAAGACAATGTGTCATTGTGGAAGAAGATACCTATAAGCTGTTTACTCTCTTGGAACTGTTGACTTGTGTTTTGAAATATTTATATGGAATAAAGAGTAGATGTATTTCGGCTCTAGGCTTGTCCTGTTTGGATGCTATTTATTTTCCTTTTTAATCTCTGGGAGGGACTTATCCCTAAATTATTTGGTTTTCTTTTTAGTCCCTGGGAGGGACTAAAAAAAAGCATATCCTTTAAATCTGGGGACTAAAACCAAAATATGAAGAAGTGAGGGATCGATCACTAAATTCTATAGTTTGTGGGGACTTAAAAATAAAAAACCCGTAGTTAAAACATTCAGTTTAACTGAAGATTGGCATCTTTTTTTTTGGTTTTGCATCATTGAAATTTTGAAACTTGACATGCAACATGCTATTCTTCTTTCCTGGTAGCCAAATTAGTTCTTCCTTGGCATGTGTTTGGTTTTATGCTTCAAGAAGCAGTATTTTGCCTCTTGATATTCCTTGGAATTTTTTTTTTATTTGGTGGTGCGTAACAAATATTACAGCTGAGAAGCAAAATAATCTTTTGGGCCATAAGCATGACTCTTTTATCTTTTTTTTTTTTTTTTATGTTCTCTTGATCTTTATGTTTCTTTCGACATTGTCCGTTTTGAATTTTATTTGAAATGGAATGCCCAAAGTTTACTCAATTTTTTTTTTTAAATCTTTTGGACCATGTTGGTAATCCAATTATTATTTGTCGGATAGGATATAATGCTTATCCATGGAGTGTCGATACACTCAGTACCCTTGCCCCGTCAGTAGTCCAAAGGCGGTCTTCCAATTGACTATACACCGCATTAGTGGACTATATATTGTCCTAGTACAATAAATGCTCCACCAATGCAGTGTAGTATATGCTCGATTAAAAATTTTATTTTTTCAGAAAAATAAAAATATGTACTAGTTTATGTAGGTATATACTTCACTTTTCATGATAGTATGCACTTTATTAGCCATATACTTTTAAAAAAATGGTTGGGGAGGGTTACAAATGGGTTTAGACATCATATTCCTTATCCCTATTTAAAAACATCAAGAAGAAGCCGAATGGCCAAATTACTTGTGCAAAGTTTTGTTTAATGGAATATGGATTTACCAAATAATGAAAAATGGAAAACCATAAGAAAAAGGTAATAAAGAGGGAATAGAAGAGAGAACAAAAGAGGTATCCACATCCCAAACACCTATAAACTCACTCTGGTGAAAAAAAAAAAATCCTACACTATCAATGTTCAGTCTGTTCTTCCTTGAGGAAACAGATGACACTATCCCAGGTGTTTTCAGCATATTCTGACATTACTATATTGTGATTTCTAGTCAACCAGAGAGACCAGCACATGGAATGAGGTGGCAAGAGAAATAAATCTGTTCTTTTTCCTCCTATTTCTGTTCTTGATCTACCTTGAGAAGCTTCCCAGCAAGGCAGCAACCTGTTGGTAGAAAGTAAACTAATAGTGAGTATTGAGTAGTGACCCTATGCCAATGAGTGTTGTTACACACAGTCCCTTCTAAACCAGATTCCCCTACTGAATGAGCATTCAACACATAACACAAGGACTGGTAGAAATCTGTTATATTCACCTTAATTAGTAAGGAATTTATTGAGACCCAGTATCCACAAGAAAGAAAGATTGGACCTTGAGAAGTGAGCATGCCCTCCAAGTTTCCTACAGGACTCTTGACCTTCACAAACTCCCTACTCCATGGGTAATGCGAAACACCAACTCCATCTCATTCATAGAGGAGTCTGTATTCACTGAGAAATCAAAAACCTCCAATATTACTCCAAATTGCTGTTTCTTCTTGCTAAGAAACAATCCTGGCCTCTTTTAGGGCCACCAATAATGCAGCAGCTTCCATAAGTTCTACTTCCATTGAACCCCTTTCAATTCAAGATCACTAAAGAAACTGAACAGCCCTTCATTGGGAAGACCATATTCACCCTGTTTTCGGTGTTGAAGTGTGAATTTGCCGGTGCATGGATCCAGATGGGGATATGGAGTCAAATTCGAAAATTGTGAGACAATCCACCAAGAAGAATCACAGTTAGGGCAGATCCGGCGGGATTCAATCTGATTTGCAGGGATGAAGAGAAGAATTGGTCTATGTTATGATGATCCGAAAAGAGGTTGTCCGAGAAGATTGCAGGGGGAAAAAAATTTCATACTAGTGTGGTGCCTGTCAAAGATACTCCAATGCTTACACCTATCATGCTGTGGTAAGAGCATGATGGTTGCTTTTTAAGTAGCATTTCTTTTTCTTCTTGTTTTTTTTGGTAAAATAGGCCCAACCTGGGCGTATATTATTATGACATCAAAAGAGTATACATTATGAAGCTTGGAGGTGGATTTAGCATCCTTAACCTCCCTCAAACATTGCTTAAGAGAGCCTATATTTGGTTGTATACATGTACATATATCATCATTCCGTAAGTCCTGTGTGTACCTATTAACTTGTTTATGTGCTCCCATACGAGCTATACTCTCCGGAGATTGAATTGCTGCTCTGGAGACTTTACAAAAGTATATAGGATCTTGAGCATGTACATTGTCCCAGAAGTGGGAGATGCATTCTTGTAGTTGTACCGGGCCAGGTCCACCAGTGGATAATCCCAACTTCCTTGCTTGGCAGATGCCCAAAAGGATTGCTTCAGCCTCCATGGGGGGTTGACAATGCCCAAGGCCACGCTGCACAACCCGCACCTAATATTTTCCATGGTTTATCTTGGAATATAACAAAGCTGCTCCTGCCCTTTTGATAATTGTAAAGCACTTCCATTTGTGACAATATAGTATTTGTTTTCCTCCATCGAAATCTCTATCTGAACCTGCTTGGGGTTTCTACATGGAGTGCTTTGATTCCACCTTTGATTCCTCAATGTGTAGTGTATGTTAGAAACATCACCCTTATCCAAACGTGTTATACATTCTTGTGCTAAGGCTACCGCCTTGCCACCACATTAGGTTTCAACTCATGGTTTTGAAAGATTTTCCAGTTCCTACATTTCCATATTATCCATGCATGTGACACACATAAATATGACCTGCTTGATATGAACATTCTCTGTTCATCCCCATGTGTATAAAAAGCTGCCTTGCATAAGCAGCATTTCATTTTGACCAGCTTTTTTTAATATCAAAAGGCTTGTTTGGTTCACAAAAATAACTAGCTCGGTGTAGAATCATATGGGATGTTTGGCAAACATTGTATAAATTAGCTTTTTTAATATGCAGATTACAAAAATTACCCCTCGCCCAAACGACCTTTTCATATAATCAAACTTTCTGATCATATAAATCTGCTCCATTTATCCTCCTATTCAAGCTGCTAGATTCATCTTCATATTCAAACTGCTCCATTTATCTTCATATTCAAACCAGTAGTATATTTTGAACCTAGAAGAGAGTATGAGCCTAGGAGGGAGTGAACAACTTTTTTGCCATGGAAGTATTTTGAATGAGGAGGGGTAAATGTGACATTTCAACGTCACAATTTTAGCTTTGCAAACCGAGTTATGAGGAAGCACGCTTTTAGTAGCTTTCCCAAAACCCTTTTTTTTTTTGGTCTCATGCAACTAACAGCTGCATCCAACTTTTGAATAAAGTTAGAACCTTTTTTTAGTGTTTGGAAACAAGATTGGGAATTTGAATTTTTGTAAACTCAAATGCTTTTCAAACTCGTTTTCAAACAAGCCTTAACAAAAAATTACTAATTCTACAAGAATAGTTATTTATCCGATATAATTTCTTTTTGTGAATAGTTTTGTAAAGCCATATTAAGGTAGCATTTGATAGCAGGATTGGAAAACTGATTTTCTGTTGACGTTGGATTTAAAACTGATTATGCAGGAAGCTACCTCCTCCTTTGCTGTTGGATATTATTTACCTGAAATCTGTTTTCAGAAAACTGCTACATGAAAATCATTTGATTGTATAATTACAGAAATAATTTTTTGTAAACATAAAAAATGTTCAATCATATAATTAAACGCTACCTAAAATAATAAATTGCTCCCGTGGGAAATCCAAGACGTGATTTGATTGATAATAATGAAAAGATAATAAGTGGAGCCTGTGTATTTGTAGTCGCCGAACATTGCACATCGCGCGTTGTAACCTCCGGCGCACTCACTGCCTCACAGGATACTTTACAAAAGTGAGCGGGCCAAAAGGAGATTGTCCTTGATAAATGGATGGGATAGAGAATTAAGTTATTTTGATATTTATGATTATTTTAATATAAATGAGAAATAAGTTATTTTTTTTGTTTGATAACATTTTTAATTATTTTTGTTGAAAAATGTAATAATAAAATTTTAGCCCCCCCCTTATGGAACGAGAATAGGATTTATTATTGTGTATACATTTATTCAAACATTAGTGAGTATAAATAATGATAAAGTGATTTTGTGTTTGGTTGTGTTTTAAATTATTCTCGTGTAAGAATAGATGTTTTGTTGTTTGGATAAAATGTGAATAAAGTATGGATAATGATTTATAAAAGATTAAAAAATAATGGTTGTTGATTTGACAGGTGATTTATAAAAGATGATAACAGTTGATTTGACAGTGGGCCCATATATTCTTTAAGTGGAATAACCTAAGATAACTTTAATTCCAGGGGTTAGTTGGAATTCATATACTACTTTATATCAGTTTATTCTAACATACTTTATCAGGGGTTATCCAGGGTTTTCAAACACCCTTTATCCATTATCCGAGGTTATCTAGGGGTTTATTCTCAAAACAAACAGGGGCTTAGTTGTTTGGTTGACCATGAATAAATTATGGATAAAGATTTATAAAAGATGAAAAAATTATTTAACTTGTAGGTAGGTTCTCTGATTTATAAAAGGTGATAACAATTGATTTGACATAGAAATCTGCATATTCAAATGAGTTGAATAACATAGAATAACTTAATTAAAGTGGGTAGCAAAAATAATTATATTATTTTATAATAGTTAATTATGATATTCAGATTCTCATTATTCTAGTCTTTCAAACACCTATTTTATCATCATTCCATATTATCCCTATTTATTTCGGCCCCAATTTCCCAACAACCAAATGTGGGCCTAGAGGGTTTTTTTTTTCCTTGTTGATTGTTTGTCAGTTGTCGCTTGCCCTGGTAAGAGGCTTTTTTTTCAATTCTGTCATGCCTTACCATCAACTTTGCACCCCACCAAAACTTTAGCCTCCCCATTAGCATTTCCAGAAATGTTGTTTTCCATATTCGAATTGTTTATTGTTAGGAATTTATTAATTGAAAAAATGATCAAATAAATCTCTCAAAAACTAGAAATACTCAAATCAGGTACTTTTAAAAATTATATCTAAAAAAAATTAATTTCACCATTTTGAAAACTCAAAAAACTAACCTACCCCCCTATGTAGTTAAATCCCTAACATGCCTCTAACCCTTGTTAGGTTATTCCATACCTCTTACATTTATGCATAATTTTTGTTTTTTTTTTTACTCTAAATTATTCGTCATTAGATGGATTTTACAAGATATGTGTTAATTTAATTTGAGTTTTTTATGATATTTCCTTAAATGTTTATGTGTTAATATAATTTGAGTTTTTCATGATACTCCCTTAAACGTTGATGCTTTTTTAAATCCATCTAATGACGAATAATTTAGAATACAAAAAAAAATTATGCATGAGAATGTGTGAAATATTTTCACAAATGTAAGAGGTATAGAATAACCTAACAAGGGTTAGAGGCATGCTAGGGATCTAACTACATAGAGGGATATATTAGTTTTTTGAGTTTCTAAAATGGTGAAATTAGGCGGTTTTTTGTATAATTTTTAAAAGTAGCCAATTTGGGTATTTTTAACTTTTTAAAGATTTATTTGGTCATTTTTCCTTATTAATTTCTATTTTTTTTTTTAGCATTTATTTAAAATATAAAATATAACATTGACCTTCAACATTTGGGATGAGACCGGATCCAGTCAGGACTGGATTCAATTAGTTCGATCAATATCGAACTAGACAACATGCAAATCGAACTGCACCACCTATAAATTGAACTGCACAACCAATTGTTGGGTATATATTTCACTCTCTTATTGGATTCAATCAGTTATTGGAGAAAATAGAATTCTTAAGTATCATTAGTATCCAATAGGAAAGTAAAATATATATCCAACAATTGATTGTGCAGTTCGATTTATAAGTGGTGTAGTTCGATTTTCACGTTGTTCAATTCGGTACTGACTGAACTGGTCACATATGCCAGTCAAGCGTGTTTAGCATACAATCTTCTTCTATAAATAGAAAAGTATTCCCCTCTGAAAATGTACACACAATTTTACGTAGTCTTATATTCTCTTGAATCCCTAAATTTTCTTCGACACCACACCGATACGAGATCAGAAAAATGAAGCCGAAGTTCACGAGCTACAAAATCAAATCACCAGTTCTTGGTGGGTTAAATTGAGTTCAAGTTCGGTCCATACAAGAAGAGGATCGTTCACCCCTCAACACTATCTATAAACAGTATATTTATAACCAGTAGTAGTTCTTCAAGACATTTTCGACAGTGTTATGATATATAACAAACTTTTTCCATTGATCTAGAATAGAATACATGGAATAACTCAATTGTCCAATTGTGCACCTATAATGAATTTACAGTGTAAAATGTTGATTGAATATTGTGGATAATATCATTATTCAATAGGAAAGTCACTCAGCCTCATCATAATGGTGTGGTAAGTGTGGGTCCAATAATTTTCTTAAAAAAATATCATATGGTGATTACTGAGTGATAGATGATGTTTTGGGTAAAATGTGGTATAAATCTTTTCTGTTTGGCTCTTGTCCTCACGTCGCACTGATCATCTTGTTTTCTTTCTTTTCTATTTATTGTTTTACTTTATTTTTGTATGCTCTATTTCTCATTCACCTCCCATTCAGACATGTTTTATTTTGATTTTATTAAAATGAATATGTTTACAATTCTCTCATAAGAATTTCAAAAAAAAAAGAAAAAAAAGAAACGACAATGGAAAGGAAGAGCTTTGGAGTTTCAAATGTGTGGGAAGATAAGAGGTACAAGATAGTTGTGTTACAAGAACCACAGACACAGCTGGTGCCAGCATATTTTCTGGCCCACCTAATGAATAAGAAGCTTTAAAAATGTAAGGAAAGAAGGGGAGACATTAATGAGGAAGTGAAGAGAAGAGAACAGAAAAAGAAAGCAAGAGTAAAAGCCATCTCAATCGAAATGGATTGAAAAATTCAATATCTTTTTATTTGAATTTTGCTGATGATCATATTTAAAAAACGTCCCTTTCAGAATTGCCTATTCTCAGAGACTCAGACACACATTATTAGGTGTGCCGAAAATGAAAATTGACTAACACAAATAAAAGATATTGAATTGAAAGACATTACTTTCATCCAATGAGCTCACAAAGGGACATTGATATAGATATTGATACTGACATGTCAGCTTGGATGGACGAAAAAGAACACCACATAATGTGTTTGCATAAAGAGAGACTACCCAACAAAATAATCAAACAGGGATTCACATTAAATCATTTAGTTGTATTCGTAAGTTTCTACAGCCAAATCATTTATTGTGGATCTTTCACAAGTTTGGGGATCTTTCAAATCAAAATAAACAGGAAGAGAAAGAAACGTAAACGAAGCTAATTGGTTCGCACATGTGAAACTCACCCTGATCTGATCTCACCTTTTATATCAGTTTATTTTGAGCCTCAATTTACATCTTTATACGCTATAATAACATAATATATAATGTGTTATCGTAGTATATGGATTGTATCACAGTGTATGGATTTTTTAAAAAAAAAAGTAAAAAAAAAAATACATTGTCGAACTCAGTTAATCGACACCATTTAATTTAGGGTTGCAACTTAGTTTGTGTTCAACTCGAACCTATTTTTATGCGGGTTGGATTTTAAAAACTAGATTTGGGTTTATAAATTCGAGTTATCTATAAAATTGAGTTGTGTTTGAGTTGGCATCATAAACAACTCGACCCAATTCGAATCCTTATTAGACACTCATATGATATTTTAAATGTCATTGGCCATTGATACTTAATTTTCTACTATAAATCTCTATCTTTGAATTACAATCTAATATTTTTTTTTTGATTTAGATTATTTTAGTGGATGATTAAAATTTATGAAATATGTGTGTTTTTTTTTTTTTGTATTAAAATATATACCGTTTGTTTTGGGATTTATTATTTATAAGCTATGCTTGAAAACCATGTTCCATGGTTTGGATTGGATTATCACAGGTTGGGTTTGGATTAGGATTGACCATCTTGAACTTCAGGTTAGGTTCAGATTAAGGTTAACTTGAATCCAATCTACCTAAGTTACAACCTTAATTCAACTCTATCTAAATGGGATAGAATGGGAAGGGTTTTGAGTTTTTAAGTAACCACTGGGACGAATTTATAATGGAACGGTCAAACTCATACCAAGTTTAGAATGTATAGCTCATGATTGCTTTCTATCAACGATCTAAACCTTCTGAACTGTAGCCCCGTTTGAAACGGTGATATGATTTATTTTTGGATATACATTTATTATGGCATAAGTGAAGATAAAATGATTTTGTTTGTATTTGTGTTTTGAATTATTCTCGTTGGTAAACGTAAGAATAAATGTTTTGTTGTTTGAGAAAAATATGAATAAAGTATGGATAACGATTTATAAAATGTGAAAAAATAATGATAGTTGATTTGACAGGTGATTTATAAGAGGTGATGACAATTGATTTGACAAGTGGACCCACATGTTCTTTGGATGGAATAACCTAAGATAACTTTAATTCTAACTTAGGATAGCTTTAATTCCAGGATTGGTTGGAATCCACATATCATTTTATACTAATTTATTCTGGTATACTTTATCCCTACCTGTTATATATTTTCAAAACCTCTTTATCCTTTATTTCCCTTTTTATCAAGTTATACAGGGACTTATTCCCGTTCCAAATGGTGGCGTGGAGTTTTCAAAAACATAAAACAATAAGATGGAAGTAAATCAGGCAGTGGACATTCTTGCTTGGCCTAGAGTCATCAAACAACCTTCCTTGCTCAATCAGGATATTCAGGACATCCTGAGACAGGATAGGAGGATAGGGAGGGTGTTATTAGAGTAATGAAAGAAAATCAAGCCTTCTTTAATTGAATACCGTTTTTGAAAATGGGTGTCACGGGATGTAATTTTTGAATATTAGATATAACTATGGTATATGAAAAGCTAATAGAGGGGATGATCCTTTCTTCACTGCGCTTCTGTTCTTTTTTAGGATGTACGTTCTCATATACACGAATACATTTTTTACTTTAAAAAAAAAAAGCATTAAATTTTTAAAGACGAAAATGATAGGGGTGCAAATTTAATAAGTTAAATCTGATTCAACTCGACTTTTAAACGGGTTTAAATTATGATTTTAGGATTTGAGTTCAATCTAAATCTCAATCTTAAATGTGATAAATTTAAATGTTTTAAAATCTAATTTTCATAATTTAATTTGTGACATACAATTTAAATTATTGGATTGGGTTCAGATTTATTATGAAACTGAACCCAATGTAACTTAGAATAAATACGAACTCGAATCAAATTCGACGGGTTAAATTTACATTTAATTTTTCAAATATGAAAATCCTATTAGATTGAGTTTGAGTTGACTTTCTTAAATTTTTGATTAAATTTAAACTTAACTCAGATCCTATCCAATCAATTGGTCTGAGCTGTACCTTGGAAAATGATTTAAGCTCATAATAAATATTATAATATCTTACATTATAATATAAATAACCATGAAACCTTAATCCAATAAAAAAAAACATATAAACTGTCCCAATTACATATTTTGATAGAGCTCTCATCTATCACAGATTTTGCCTATCCGGCTTTGAACATATTTTTTAATTAATAAGATTAAAACCATGCCTAACTTACCATAAAAAAAAATAAAAAAAATGCATGTTTAATTTTATTAAAATAAGTTTCTAGCTTCGAAAGACCCTTGTTTGTATAAAAAAATACAAACAAAAAAACATTCGCTTCACTTCACCTCAAGTGACCGTATCAACCAATCACCGTCTAATCGAAAGGTCACAAACCGCTCCCTCCACATCTGACGGTTAAAACAGGCCCTCACCAATGGACGGCAGAGATCGCCTCTTCTTGGCGGGAAAACCCGTGGTTGCGAGGCGCGGGAAACATATTTCTTTTTTTCATTAATTCGATAATTATATATAAAAAAAAAAGTGGGCCCCACACCTCGGATAAGACCGCACAAGATGACGGATCATACGTCCTTGCGGGTCCCACCCGAATTTTTACCCCCCACCAACCATGTTAGGCCTTCAATTCTCTTTTCTTCCTCCAACACCCCCGTCACAACACAACAATTACGGTGAAGACCACTCCATCACAATGCATCTGAACCGTCCAATCACAATATCTCGAAACCCGGGCCAAACCCGTACGGAGATTCCTCTTGTCCCGCGGGAAAGACGGGTCGTGGAACCCATGAGGGTATTTCCGTCATTATGCACTCAACACCCAAAACTCCGCTCCGCGTAACCGCCAACCCGACCCGAAACCAATCGCGAAACACGTGGCATAACATAATTGGACAAAACCGACTCGTCGGGATTCAGAGCTCCGAAACCGATAAAAGAGAGAAAAAAAACAAAACAAAAGCAAAACAAAAGAGAAGGGAAACACAGTCTCACTAAAAAATCCTCTCTTTCTCTCATTGTCAGTGTTTTTTTTTTTTCTTTGTTGGCTCTCCCGAATTTGCCCCACTAAGAACCTCGAATTTTCCCATTGATCCATGAAACCCATCACTCTGATTTGATCCGAGGCATTGATGGAAGCAGTGGAGAGCTCGGTGAACGGTGGATTTCATCACCAGCAGTTGCAGCAGAGCTTCGGCGGAGAGAGCAGTGAAGAGGAGCTCTCAGTGCTCCCAAGGCACACCAAGGTTGTTGTGACTGGGAATAACCGGACAAAGTCGGTGCTTGTTGGACTCCATGGGGTGGTGAAGAAGGCGGTCGGTCTCGGCGGGTGGCATTGGCTGGTAAATTTGATAACAAAGTTGGTTTCTTTTTTTTGCTATTTCGGGTAATTCGGTGTAAATTTTGGAAATGCGGGTGTAATTGGGTTTTTTGTTTAATGGGTTTTATGTTTCTTGGAATTTTAGATAATGATCGATATTGATTTCGAATTTTTGAGGTTTTTGTGTTTTTTTTTTTTGTTATTTTAATCTAGTGAAATGCGTAGGTTTATTTTTTTTTGTTGTTGGTTCAATTTTATTAATAGTAAAGTCAAAATTTGAGCTTTTTTTGGTTGAATATTTTAAACTTCATTTTAGGGTTTTGATTGGGTGGGTTTTCCTCTTTTTTGGTGAATTGGTATTCTATGATGGATTCTTTGATCTGTGAAATTGTGGTTGTGTAGGGTTTGTTCGATTTTTATCACGTCTTTGCTTATTGTGATTTCTTTATAAACCTACTGATCATTTGGTGTTTCTTGTATTTAGGGTTTTGGTCCATGGGTTCATTGAAATTTTGTTTTTTTAATGCAGTGTAGTTCGAAATTTTTACAGTTTGCTCCATTTCATATTTATTTGCCTTGAGTGGATCTGGAATTTTTGTTGAATAGCCTGTCGTGAATTCCTCTTTAACTTTATAATCAATGAATTTTTTTAATGCAGTGTAGTTTGGAATTTTTACAATTTGCTCCTTTTCATATTTATTTGCCTTGAGTGGATCTGGAATTTTTGTTGTATTGCCTCTGTCATGAATTACTCTTTAACTTTATAATCAATCTGCATTTCTTCAATTTTGTTGATGTGGTGAGTTTTTTTTTTTCAGTCAATGTGCTCATTCAAGGAGTGATTTTTTAGTATATTGCTTTCAGGATTTACTTATCATTGTTAATTTCATATTATCACAACAACATTTCAGGTTTCTACTCTATTTATCCTTAGATAATGGCATTGAGTTGTTGGGCATTATATTATTCATGAGCACTGTTACACTGAGCTCATTTTACAGCCCCATATACCTCGTTAAGCCACATGTGCTCACCGTAATAAGGTATATGTATTGTTAGAAATTTTTTTATACGTTCCATAAGTTAGTCCATGCAATTTATTGTAGTATATATTTCAATTTTTTTTTTTAGCAAAAGTACATATACGAGGTATACTATTTTAAGAAAATATACATAAATGTTGCAAACGGCATTTGGGGCTGGAAACAAGGCTGAACATTATTTATTTATACATTAAATTATCAAGAAAATTTTCGTTTGTATTTTTTCTGCCCCTTACTGTTAATGGAATAAACTCAGTGTCCCTTATTAAAGCACTAAGTTCTGTAAGTGATTCCTATCTTGCGAAGGTAGGATTGCTTTGCCTGGTTGATAGAAGTCTATTTTGTAAAAAATTTAGATTCTTGTTCAACTTTATTGGACATACAACAATTTCATTTTGTGCATCAAGACATTATTCAGTTGATAATCATGGTCAGATTGAAAAAGTGTTTGATCCTAGCTAGTTTGCTTGTATGCTTGCAAAGTTTTGTGGGTGTTTTATACATTGATGGGTTGGACTTATGTTCATTTGTCCAATTTATCAATTGTTTTCTTGTTCCTGTTTATTTTTCAGGTACACATCTTCCATGCGGGGTTATTATTTTGTAATATTTGACATTATTTTGAGTAATCTATCATGACTATATATGAGGTTCTTTTGCCAATTTTATCTGTTGTATTGTATGAGAAATTTGTTAATAGATTCAATGATTGAGTGTGTTTTTTTTTGCGAGTGTTTAAATTTAGAACTTAAACATTTATTTTATTGATGCAAGTCTCAGAAAATCCTTGTATGCCAACATCTTGGTGTTTTACGATTAATATGTAAGCTAATCAACATCAACAGTATTTGATATTTCTTGCGAACTCTTTCTATATTTTTGCTTATGATCTAAAATTTCAAGTGGCACCAAAAGTTACTTCTTCTGTATGTTGGATGGTCATGGATAGATATGATAGCATCGTTTTTTTAAGATTTAGATTTTTTTTTTTTTTTCAATCCCAGATTGTTTGTTTCTTAGATCTTACATACCAGTCTGATTTAGTTTATTAGTTTGTGGTAAATGAGTGTTTTTGTATTTCTGGCAATATTACAGTTATAGCATTCACATTAGGTTTTTATGCAAGGAGGGAACTCAGGCAGTCAAGATACCTAGGGGCGTCCCCTTAATCTTGTGGTCTGAAATGAATTCTTGCTCTCATACATACAAATTTACAAAAGATAAAAGTCTCAAAGTTGCTTTATTAGTTTATTTATGTATGTGTGAATAAGAGAAAGAAAAAATAAGAGAAACAAAAGGCAGAATATATTTTATGATTGTGTGAATATTCTGCCTTTTGGTTCAAAATTTAGTTTGTTTGGATGTAGTTTTGTTTCTTGATTTGCTTTCATCTATGAAACTGCAGGTTTTGACAAATGGCATTGAAGTTAAACTACAAAGGAATGCCCTTAGTGTGATTGAGGCACCAACTGGTAATGAGGAAGACAATGACATGGACTGTGATAATATGCAGTGGAATGGATCTGATATGGGTAAGTAGAATCTATGAAGTTTATTTCTCAAAATTAATGTCTATGGCAGGAGTTAAACTAAGAGGTTTGTCACCCAAAAATATACATCTTTTAAGATTGAAACAACAGGGACATAGAGATTAGGGATTCACTCATCATTTTATATTACAAAAAAAAAAAAAAATCTGTAATTTCGCTCAACTAGTAACCTATGTCAAATCAAGATTTAAGATTGACTCTGGGAATCATGCACAAAGATAGGAGCATGTGCAGTATTATTGTTATTTTTTGGTAAAAAGATATTTGCCAATGTTCCAGTATTTTGTAATCTTCTATGGATATTCTTACAAAAATAAAAAAGGACATGGTTCTTTATTTTCTTTTACTGCCCTTTTAACAACCTTTTCATTTCACTGATTGCAGCATCAGAAGAAACCCAAAAATCTCACAGACCAAGGCATAGGTCACATAGAACAAATGGATCTTCAAACAAATCCTTGAGCCAGTCCTATTCATGTGAGTCTCAGTCCAAGGGATCTGTTTCACCTGTGAGGAGTGTTACGGTAAGCATCTCGCACTTGTTTTTTTTCCCCAACTTTTCATGTATTTCTTTATATTCAGTGTCGGCTAACTTAAGTTGTTTTTGCATTTGGTGCAGAAGGTTGATCTAAGCAAACTAGAAACCACAGCATTATGGAGATATTGGCGACACTTCAATCTTGTGAGTTTCTTTAGCATGACATTACATAACTAATCTTTATATGTTAATATGATCAAGAAAAAGATATCTAATTGTTTATCAACTACTGAACTCAGGTGAGTGCCAGTCCTAACCCATCCAAAGAGCAGCTAATCGATGTGGTTCAGCGGCATTTCATGTCACAGGTGCCTTACATTTCTTTGTATCTCGAGCTTATATCCATTAAAGATCCATGAAAGCAATATAAGACTCTGACTCTCCCTTTATCATCTGAAATCCAAATTGCTGCTTCCCCTGCATTGTTGAAGCAACTGGATGAGTTGCAGGTAATTATCGGGTTCGTTCAAGCTGCAAAACGACTGAAAACAGTCTGCAATTAGTTGCCACCAACACCTTCCACCCCCACGTACGCGTGCAAGTGAGATAGATGATCAGCCATTTTAAGATGCTAACCCATGTTTTTAGTATTGTTTATCTTTTTTTCACCTGTTTGTAGCTAATATCTTAATGTGTAACATATGTAATATGAGAGAAGCTTGAACTTTCTTGGGGAAAAAAAAGAACATATTGTATTACCCTCCCTGTTTTTTTTTTTTTTCTTGGGTGTCAATATTACCCTCCCTGGTTGGCTTAGGTAACCAATGTTTCAATTTCATGTAGATAATCGAAAGTGAGATTATATGGCAAGTGCTTCTCACATTTTTTTTTTTTTTTTTGAAATGAATATATATCTTGTCGGAATCAAAGAAAAACAGTGAAATTATACCTTGCTTTCATAATTGCACTGACAAGATTTGGTGATATGTTCACGTGTTCTTGTCCGTCCTTTATTAATTCAGAACCCATGGTAGGTAACGCAAGGGGTCCGGTGTGCGTCATTTACTCGTGTCACTGAGGAATAAAAAGTAATTTTTTTATAGGAAACATCCATGTAAACCCCTGTAAAGCTTCTGAAATTCAAAGAACTCATGATTTTTTTTAAAGTTTACGTATCCTTTAAAAATATATATGTGTAAATTCATATATAACTTTTAAATTAAATTTTTGTAAATAAATGAATGAATATTTTGTTTGATTAAAATTGATTGATAATGTAAATATTAAAAATATTTTATAATGTATTAAAAACATAAAAAATTCTCTTTAAAAAATGATTATACTCATCCAATGTATGTAAATGAGCAAAATCATTATTTTATAAAGAATTTTTTATATTTTAAACATATTATAGGGGATTCTGGTATATACTGTGTTTTCAATCACTTTTAAACAAACAGAATATTAACATAATATTTCTTGATCAATCAATCAAAATTTAATTCATGGGTTATTTGGATTTATATATGTATTTTTATGGGGTTATATAGATTTTAGGCAATTTATAGGGGGTTTTATTTGAATTTTTCCCTTTTTATATTGACCTCCATTGGTGATTTAGGGCCCGTTTAGTAACACTATTGAGGGTAATTCTGTTTTTAATTAAGTAAAAAGCTCAAACACGTTATCAAACGAGTTTCAGGAAGCTAGTAGAAAGATACAAAGATTATATTAAACCATTTTTACACATGGACAAAACCAGTGTTGCTCATTGACCACACTTCTTCTTGCGGGTCCTCAACAATATTTTAAGAACTCAAAGACGTATCTTGTGATCTACTCTTTCCGATTGAATGCCGTAGGTCGAATGCATTTCTTATGAGCTATACTGCATTGAAAAACCAAGTTGGCACCCATGTATATGCGAAAAATACAAATCATGCTGAAAGAGATGGAGGGAAAATGTTCTCATTTGATTACTAAATTTGCATGAACATTAATAAAACATTTCTCATAGAACTAATGGTACACATTGAATTATAAAACAAGATCAATCAACCAATCAACACTTTCAACCAACCACCATGCATCGATGTTTATATTCATTACTCCTCCAACCCATGATGATTATACACACATATTTTAATTAAAACTAATTAGAGAAAACAATGCCTCACACTAAATCATCCTAAAAAATTAGGCCAAATTTATCCTTCAATCAACCAATGCCACTCATTCCATCAATAAAAAAAAACATTACATTTCTTTTTAAAAAAATCATTTCCAAATAATCATCTCACTAATAAACCTAAAAATAGGGTTATGTTGAAAAAAAAAGTAGGGCTTCTGATGTAGAACGAACGATCGATATGTTATTGGAGCGATCAGACCATTAAAAGAGATCCAGGAAGAAAACTGTGAGAATAGCAGGTGACAAGAATAATTCAGCAGTGTAATCAGAAATGAATTGATTACCTTGATGGCAGTTTTGGTATAGTTGGAACAGGTATTGCTTGTAGTACGGTGGAAGAAATCGACTCATAAGGAGTTGCTTCATCCTCCTCCACGTATGAATATGAGTCTTTCCTTGGCGTTGTCTGGTCCTTTGAAGGTTGTCCCACCAAACGGCTGCGCCATTCTTCAAACGGAAAGCCACCAACTTGACCATCCTCTCCTCGAAGACCTCCATCATCTCGAAGAAGCGCTCGATCTCAGAGATCCAGTTGAGAAAATCCTCGACATGCAGATTACCATTGAAGAAGGAGATATCCACTTTCAATCGATAATCACTACTCTCTTATTATCGCCGCTTTAGCTGATAGTCGTTTATTCCATTAACTTCGCCATCCGAATCATCCTCGTTGTCAGGATGAAAACGAAGAGGTTGTCAGACAATGTTGTGGACAATAGGTTGGCTTTGAGCGAATCCCTCGGCTCGCACCCCGTCCCTTCCAGGTCGTCTGATGTCGGTGTGAAGATTTACATCGACCAACATCTCACGAATCTCTTGTAGTTGTCGTTGAACGTCAAGAAATTGTTGTTGATGTTGTTGTTGTCCATCTTGCAATTTTCGACACAGCCACGATCAACGTCAATAGGGTGGTTGTTATCTACGTCGTCATGTGTCATTAAGCCAGGCGAATCCTGGCTTTGATACCACCTAACGCAGCAACAGAAAGATAAAATATCTGATCTACGTCAAGATCTTAGACAACCTCTCTTAAAGAGAAAGAAATTAAAATAACCTAATATTATTGATAGATAAAAGTTGAATCTGCCATTAGGCTACAAGTCTTTATTATATAGACTTAATAAGGACCAATGAGAAACCTCATTAAACCTAATTACAAACTTACTAAAAGTAGAAAATATTAAATAAATATAATAGTTATTTATTCTAAGATCCCATGAATCAATCAGAATCAATGGCAATAATTATGATATTTGTGGAAAGAAAAATAACCATACAAATTATTGTCATAAATGACAAATTTGCTTATTTAATGGCTTTAATAATAAAATCTAACAAAATTAAATATTTCCACAAAATAATTCAGCATATCAAATTTTGTGGGATTTTGAGATGATCTCAATTATTCATGTCACCTGTTATTCTCACAGTTTTCTTTCTGGATCTCTTTTGATGGTCTGATCGCTTCAATAACATATCGATCGTCTGTTCTCATCAGTTTTCAAGAGAAGAAAAAATATACAAACAAATGTAACACAAAATGTGACCTTTCAACAATGAATAGAACATGGAAAAAATTAAAAGAAAGAAGGGGTCTAACTTTCACTTGGATGATGGATAGTGAGGACATGAAACCAAACAAATATGTGAAATAGGGAGAGGTGGCACTAGGAGGATAGATGATGACCGCCGGGGAGAGGTGAAAATCATCGGGGAGTGCTTAGCCGGCGTCGGAGGGTGAAAATGTCAGATGGAGAGGGATAGATAGAAATGGAGGTGAGGGAGGGGAAGCAACGAAAGATATGAAAATATGTAGGGGTGAGCTGGGTTCACGGGGTGGGATTGTGATAAAAGGGGGTGATAATAACCGCCCCTTTTGAGAATCTAAAACCCCTTTCCATCTCACCCCCTCTCTCTTCCAAATGAAAACCCACTCCATGAATTAAACATTATAAACCAAAAATTCTTTCCTCAATTAATCCTAAAACAATAAAATCATTACAAACTCATTTTTTTTAAAAAAGAAAAACATCTAAACTCTCAAAAAAAAAGCCTACTTAACTTGAATACAACATTTTCATCTTGATTACCTCTAAAAAAATCCAAACATACCTCTGTAACATGTAAAACGATAATTTTGGAATATATATAATTGATCCTAGGAAATCAACTCGATTTCATGTTTTTTTTTTCATAAATGTGAAATCGTTTGAACAAAAAAAATAGAAGATATAAACTTTTATAAAAAAAAAAAGAACTCATTTTTGTACCCCAAATCACAAAAGAAGCATCCGAGTAGATTATGAAGTTCGAGATCTTCCACGAGACCATGACCCCATCCTACCCGAAAAAGGAGCTCGCTGTCACTTTGACTCTCGTGGTCCTCTACTGCAGGACCCATCTCCACCTTTGTCAGCCACCGTCCGCCACGTGATCCATCTCTTTTTTTCTAATGAGAGAGAGAGAGTTTTCTAAAATGATTGGGGTGGAGTTGCTGGTATACGGTCATATATATCTTAAGCGGTGGGATTGCAACATATAAAAATATCACTGTGGGAAAGAAAATGGGGGTGGGGTGAATATATGGTGGGGGTGGAAATCACTGTCTCCTTTTCTTCTTTCATAGGAGAATCTTCAAAGGTAGTGGGTTTAGTGTTTCGATGTATTCACATAGTGGTGGGATTGACAAAAAAATTAAATTGAAGGTGATACCTTATGGCATGCCTGACCTTTACTTAAACTTATATCTAAATTTTAATAAAAATTTGAGTAAAAATTACATTTGATATGGTGTGTCTCTAACCATTATTTTATATTTTACTTAAATTCTTTAAAAAAATGTGAAGTTCAAAAAGAAAATTAGCTTTAGAAAATTTAGGTACATGTTTGAATATCTCTTGATTTGAGTAAAAGTTTAAGCAAAAAATTTAATTTGATATGGATATAGATAAATAGTTGAAGATGAATTTTATTCATATTTAAGTTCAGGTAAACATTTTATTAAATATAGGATCGGAGAAGTTCTTAAGTAAGGTTGTGGGTCAAACAAAAGGGGTGGTGGGATTAACTGCCCCTTCCTTGTTTGAAAACTAATGGTTTTTCTCTCCCGTTTGGGGAAAGGGATTAAAAATTAGGGTTTTTCCAGTGAATCATGGCGAATCAAGACACAAGAGCAACAACGATGAAATTTGTTCTCGATTAGACGATGTCATTCAACTCCAATGGCCTCCTCCGTCGACTCAGGCCCCGGCACTTCATCCGCCGTCCGATCAAAGAGAACCCCCATTTCACTCCCTCCAGACCCCCTCCTCCACCACCCCCGAAGGTCTACATGCGGACCATCATCAGCCGCATATCGAACATCCTACGGTCCCCGACGTGGGTCTCGGCCAAGGACCAGCTCGACTCGCTCACCGTCAAATGGGACTCGTACACGGTGAACCAGGTCTTGAAGACCCACCCTCCCATGGCGAAGGCCTGGCTCTTCTTCAACTGGGCCTCCAATTTGAAGGGTTTCAAGCACGACCAGTTCACCTACACCACGATGATGGACATCTTCGGTGAGGCCGGCCGTTTCGGACCGATGAGGCAACTGTTCGATCGGATGGTGGAGAAGGGGCTGAAGGTCGATGCGGTCACCTACACTTCTTTGCTGCATTGGACGTCGAGGGAGGGGGACGCCGATCGGGCGGTCGGGATTTGGGGGGAGATGAAGCGGAAGGGGTGCAGTCCCACGGTGGTGTCTTACACGGCGTATATGAAAGTTTTGTTTGATCATGGCAGGGCTGAGGAGGCTGTCAATGTCTATAAGGAGATGATGAAGGTCGGATGTCCACCAAATTGTTATACCTTCACAGTCTTGATCGAATATCTCTGCGACTCAGGTTAGTGTAGATGGTTTTACGCCAAGGTTACGCTACATATATCGGTTGATTGGTTCGTGCATTTCAAAGAATGTAGATTATGATCTCAATTGTTTTCAGAGGTATGGTTTGGGTGCAATGTTAAAAATATCGATTCTGTTTTTTGTTTTTTTCCCTTCTCAAGAAACATGGGAAAATGAAAATAAACATAAAAAATAAGAAAAAATAGAAAAAAGGAGAAAAATAATATATACGTGTTTAAAACAAGGATTCCATCGGGATGAGGGACAAACAGATGAAGGTAGCTTTCTCAACTTGGTCGTAAGGTCAGCCACGAGGAGTCCCTCCGATATAAAAAAAAAAAGGATTCCATACATAAGGTAATAGAAAATATTTTAGTTTGTCATTTAAGTAGTAAATTAAGTTAACTTACATTGCAAACAACCAAAGAGATTTATAAGTTTTCATGATATTATATAGGTTACTTCATTATAATTAAATTTTATTATTATGATACACTATGTATAAAATTTTATTATTATTACAGAGCATTAGAAATTTATACCTTTTCACAAATCTGATTGAAATTTCATTATTATTGTTTTGTAAATGAGGTTCCATTACAGAGCATTGGGGGGCATGTTGTTAAAAAAAATTCTCGACAAATTCTTGCGAGAAATTTTCATTTTAAGAAATCGATATATGCCCGATCTTTAGCGTTCTGATCATAAAATTGATATATATATATCGATTGATATTTAAAACTGTGTTTGGGTAACTGGATCGCTGTATGGGCCACATGTGTGAGAAGGGGCAATTGCTCTCTCTAATAGTTTTAACCAATATTATACTATGCCCCTTCCTAAGGACACTAAAATTTATAATTACCATCAATGTTTGTACCCCTTGAGATATTCTACTGAAGTTTACTCCTGCTATCAGGTTTTCCTGGCTGTTGCTTGTTATAGAGTCAGATGTCTGCATGTTGTTTTCTACAGTTGATGTGTAGATAGATGTACTGTTTTGTAAGGTCTATATTGCTCACTTATCGCGTATGCATGCTCTGTTCTCCCCCCCCCCCCATGCGCCAATGCAAGGAAGTATACATGCTCTATTCATTTCTTAGATTGGACATAGGGCTGACCTAGTCCTGATTGTTAGAGATGGAAAAGATGATCATACCCTCGTCTTCCTCTTCCTTTCTGATCCAGCTTTACTTTGAGCAAGATCTCTTGCACCATAGGTAAACCACTCTACATGGGTTCTCTTACTGCTAATCTCTCATATAGCATATGCTAGAGTTTGCATCGAGATACAAGTTGGGGAAGAGCTCACTGAAAATGTCCATCAAATTTGACAAGGACAACCATGAAGCCTTCTCTGTTAAGTATGAATGGAAGCAAGAGGCTTTCACTCATCGCAACAATTTCAGGCATGCTGAAATTCGGTGTTGTAAAAAGCCTAGGCCCTCCACTGTAGATGCTCAACCCTCTCCCAATCTCTCCACTATTTTCAATTCACTATCTCTCTTTAATTTCTAATTGGAATATCATCATCAAGCAAACCAATGTTTTTCTTTGATTATGAAGTTTGGTATCTTCATCATTAATAAAAACATGACCATCAGACCATGTAGCTGTAGGAGCTATTTAACAGGAAAACATTAAGTGTCTCATAATTGAACATGACTTGCCAGCCATGAATGATTCCCAGTACTAAATATTTTTTTTGATTTTAAACGGTAGGCCATCATCTTCGTATTAGATAGGAAGAAGAGAGCCCAAAGGGGATTACAAAGCATAAATCAAAAGCGAGAACAAAAAGGTCCATAGTAGAAGAGAGCTCTACAAGGAACCCAAACACAAAACCTAGTCGATGATAACTAACCGACTCCTCACAAGTGATATAGAGGTCGCCCCAACACAATGACACCCCCAGTCCTTCATGGAGCCAATCACCTCCTCCCATGCATTCTCTGCGTACGGTCTAGCTCCATTAAAGATGACGTTGTTCCTCATGCGCCATATTCCCAGTACTAAATATGAAACAATTAAAAGAAAGGGCATGGCCAACAGAAGCCAAGAAAAACCACTTCAAGCCTAGAGTAGGCAAAACATAAAACATGAAACGATTGACAAATCCTTCACAACTCATAAGCAGCCCTCCTAGAAGGAAACTAAGCTGAAAAGGGGGAATCCAATTATGTAGAAGCTTAACACCTTCCATCTGTTTACTGAAAAGGAGACGAAAACCCACAGATACGTTGCCACAATGTCCGACAGCTTCCTTTCCACTCCACCCTTGTACTCCCTCATCGCCTCCGCAAACTCCACCACATGCACTGCAATCTGGTTCCGAGTCGGTTCCAAGTCACCAGATTCACGTCCGCTGCTAACAATGCCTCTCGACCTTCATAAACATATCACAATCACCCTCGAGATCGCCATCTGGGTCTAGACGTAGCTGAGCCTGGAGAGGATAACTGGATCACTCACCTTGAGATGAAGGAGATCTTCGATCAGAGTCAGGCAGACATCTAATTTGCGGTGAGAAAAGTGGTTTGCGATGATCGATGACAACACGAAGACCTCCCACCTCTTCCATGCCTTCCTTCGCACGAGATTGAGAAGGAAATACTGGCGATCTAGGGTTTCTGACCTCTGGTTGAGGTTTGAGGGAGAAGAATTGGGTCCACCAAATGATAAAGAGGGGTAGGATAGTCATATTCTACCCCCAGCTGTCCTACCCCTGGTTAGTTACCATGTTTGGATTAACACATGTGGTAAGGGTTATATGAAAATAAAAAAACTTTAAGGAGTATATGAATTTCATGATTTTAGAGGGGGCTATTGCTATTTCAACACAAATTGTAGGTGTTGAATCAATTTTTTCCTAAAAATGGGAGATTCTAGATGAGTGGTTGAGAATGATTGTGCATAAATTGAAAGGCAGAGGTGTATTTGAACTACAGATGGGCATTAAGCAATTTTTGTTCTATAATTTCTCAAAGCACCTTCTTGGATTCTTTCTTTGGAGGATCAAATGTTTTCCAACATCCACCCATATGGTGGCACGATCCTCTGAGCCTTTTGGTAATATTGGTTTTTGGATATGTAATTAAGTACTTTATAATTATCAAAAGATTAACCATGACATACAATTTCATGTTTCTCTACTATTATGCTCTTCATAAGTGGTTCATAGTTAAATTTCACATAACATGTGGAGGGAGGTTGTGGGCACTAGCATTAAGTGCTAGCACAACCATCATATCTGAATCCAATTTACTTCCCAAAGAGCATGATTCCAAGCACACCGTTATTAATATAATGGCCATTGAAGTAGTTTGAGAAATGTTTGATTTTTGTTAAATGAGATATTAAGATCACTATATTATAAGATACAGTCAGCCCAGATCACTAGATTAGGTCAAGTTTTTTTTTTTAGTGAAATATATTGGATATTAAACTTCTATCTCATGTTGAACCCTGATGTCCTGTTGAGCCACACAAATGGTGTTTCTGATAACCATAGGAAAGATCTGATAATTTTCACATTTTCTTGTAATTATCCATCTTGGAACTTATTATATTCTTCTTCAATTGAGTGAAACATATCTGTCAAGATCATTAAAACAATTGTAGATTTATTTAACATTGGAACATGGTTTTAGTCTTTTTTTTTTTTTTTTTTGAAGAATGGTGCTCCCTAGGATTTGATCCCTTGACCTCTTTCACAAAGGTGGGAGGTGTTTCCTGACTTAACCAAAGCTCGGTTCGCAACATTCTTGTAGTCTTATTTATGTATTTTCTTCTTTCTCTATTGGGACGCCTGGATTCCTAATACATTGTAGACTTATGGTTGTCACTTGGGCGGCATTTCACTTTATAAGTGCGAAATTTGATTGTGTGGCTATTGTCTTTCATTTCGTTTCTCAGGTAAATTTAAAGCTGCTCTAGAAATTTTGGACCGGATGCAAGAGACAGAAATACAACCAGATAAAGCTTTATGCAATATTTTAGTCCAGAAATGTGCAAGAGCTGGTGAGATAACAATAATGACTCGAACTCTTCAATACATGAGAGAAAAATCCATAGTTCTTCGCCTCCCTATATTCTTGGAAGCACTTGAGTTTCTGAAACTTGCCGGTGAGAGTGACAATCTTCTCCGAGAGGTGAGTCCTCACCTTTCTTCTGTGGATCTTGGTGAGGAGGAGACCACTGATTCTGATTTAGCCGCAGCTGATGCATCCGTCCAAATGGATAGAGGCATTATTGTATATCTTTTGGCCAAGCACAACTTCATTGCTGTGGAGAAAATATTAAATGAGATGTCTCAGAGAAATATTCAATTAGATTCTGAACTTATGATTGAAGCCATTCAAGCCAGTTGTGTGTATCATAGTGCATGGTTTGCCATATCAGCTTTTAAATATTGCATAAAGATGGAAGTGGAGCTCAGTAGACCTGCATATATCTCATTGATTGGCCTCTTAATCAGGACCGGTTCATTTGACAAGGTTATAGAGATTAGTGAATGTATTGTTAAGACTGGGATAACTCTAGGAGAGTATTTGGTTTCACTCTTGATATACAGACTTGGGTGTGCGGGCATGCCTACTTTTTCTGAGAGAATATTCAATTGTTTTCCTGCTGACCAGAGCTCCATTACTTGCACTGCTCTAATGGATGCTTACTTTCGAGCTGGGGAAGTTGACAAAGGACTGGAGATATACCAGAGCTTGGGAAAGAAAGGTTTTAAAGCATTCCCTGGAACATATGAAGTGCTGATAACAGGACTTGAAGGAGCTGGAAGAATTCAGGAGGCAAAGGCCTACAGGAAGACAAAAAAGAGTCTTCAACACTGTAATCCTCTGCGGGAGTTTGTTTCTTTCCAAGGAAGTTTGTGCAGTCTTCTCTTTGATGGGGGTCGAGCACTGTGAACCCAAAATCGAGTTTCTAAATATAATATAATTTATGGAAGCAGATTACAGTTTAAAGTACGCCTGCTGGTGAAACATAATTTGCTGGAATCTATTGTGAATTGGATGGCGAAATACAATTTGCTGGAAAATGTCTTGAACATGCATGCATATTCAGGCATGCGCCTGTATTGTGCTTTCGAAAGATTCCTTAACTGTGACGGGCATTTATAAAGTTCAATGGTTTCTCTTTAGGAGTGAGCTGGTCCATTCTTTCCCCGAGAACAGAATGTCTTTAGAATCCTTTTTCTAAAGCTGTTGGGATTCAGATGAAGGAAGAGGCCACGTGAGGCTAAGGAGCTTTCTACCAGTATTCTGCTATGGGGACAAGCAGATGCACAAGGAGGTGGTGAAACGAACAGGTGCTGTACATATTCTCTATATTGCCCCTTCCATACACACAATTACTGACTTTTATAAAACACATAATTTGTTTCTTCATTAATTTTGAGTTTCCAGGAGAAAGAGGTTTTATGAAGTGTATTGAAGTCACCGACCTCTACCTTCTCTCATCATTGAAGAAACAAATATACAATTTGAAAGCTCTTGACAAGCATTGTTTTTCTGTGAGATAAAGAAGAAAGAGAGTTTTTTTTTTTTGCTTAGGAATCCATCTGGAGGGGCTCATATTAAATTCTTGCAGAACATATGCATAATTCCTGCAATTTTGCGAAACTAAATTTACTAATCCAGTCAGGTTATCTGGCACTACAAATTCTTTAAACATAAATGTATGTAAAATTGCTCATATTCATCATTTGTAAGAAAAGAACTTGTAAACTTACAAGCAGTACAAAGAATTATTAGCACCAAAGTATTTATTGGATTTTTATAATTAAAGATGGCCATTTATGATCTTTGTTTATTATTTTGCCTAGGCATGATGCAGAATGTATGTGCCTGCCTTCTACTGGAGTGGAGCCTCTCTTTTTGGTTGATGCTGTTCAGAAGAGGGCATGACGTTGGACTTCTATACGCTTCCAAGTCAAGGTGAACTAAGATCTGCCTCATGGTTGGGTAGAGGACTAGGGCAATAATTAGGTAGTCTGTTATAATAATTTATTATAGTTAGGAAGAAATATATAGATTTCCAAGCCTTGGTGTAGACTGTAGACTATAGCTGATCATCATAATAGTAATGCTGGGTTTTCTCCTAGAATGGACTCTCTTTATTTATGAAGATAACGGCAAAAGCATATGATGTTGATGAACATCTAGATGTGTTCCAGGTCTATGGATGATAGAGTTATTTTTTTATCATATTGACTTGGCCAAGGATTTCAGGGCATGTCTCTCCTCATAGGCATCAACTGGCCTCTAGGAATTGGGAGTTGGTGTTGGTCTTGAAAATATCAAACTTATCTAGCTCATTTTCCATTTCTTTGAGTTTTGCTCTCTAGCCAACACTATTTAATGGTAAGGTATGCTGTTTCTGTTCTGTTGTAAGTTCATTTGTGAATTACTTTTATGACTAAAGTTTGATTTGAACCCAGGCATCCTGGTTGCAAATAGAATATATCAACCATTTTCACTCTGAATGTAACACCATGGTTCATTGTAGAATTAAATAATACCTATTTTCAGTTACTTCCTATTTATTATTCATGTATATCTCTAGTATTTTAGGAAAGCGTACATCGTGATCCGGTCATCTTGCTTTTTTGCCTTCTCTAATCTTGTTATGAGTGAGCAAATTATAGGACCTATAGAAATTTCATCTTAGGTATATCTACTTGCATTGTGCTACATGATTATCAGCCTGCTGTATTGTTTTGCGCCCATCTATAAGTGGTCTTGGCGATTCTTTAATTAGCATTCTTATGTCTTTTAAGTGCATCCTCTACAGTTCTGAATCACTCCCATACTAAGATTGCTGGATGTTATATAGATGTCACTCATTCTAAATGAAACAGTTTCCATTGCCAAGTGTCAACTTAGTTATTTTATGATATGTATCTATTAATTAAATAGATTAAGTGGTGTCTGATTAAATTGATACGGTTATAAAATAGTCACTTTACAAAGCACAACAAGCAGAGTAAATGGGTTTATTTGCACTCGTATTGCTTCAGCCATAGTAGTGACTTCCATATGTGACCACGGTCTGACATTGAATTTCCTTGTTTAAGTTGGCCTCTAGTTTAACAAATACCTACGATTTTAATATATAATCAAGATGTTGTTCTTTAGCTCTCTTTATCTCTCTCTGTCTCTCTGAAATTGTTGTTATGGGTGCTTCTGACACATCATCTCAATGTTCTCCAGGAACATTATTCTTAAATACCCATTGGAGCTTGCGAGTTTCATGCTGAAGCATTGAAGAATTCGCCTCGATTGACTGCTTCACTGTCTTCCTACCTAATAACCTGCATTCTCTTCTACATGCTTGCTTCTTTCTTCTGTACACCTCAACAAGGTCAAGGAAAGGAACTAAAAATGAGTGAATGGATCTATAGGAAGTAAAGTGTTAGAAGAAGTCATTTCCATCGGCGGGTGTGTGATCCAACTTAGTTTTTCCCGAGGAAGTAAAAGGATCGTCGCTACAGTCAAGATAAATGAAGATGGATCAAAAGGAGATAAGTATTAAAACCTATAATACAAGGTTTTTCTCGGTGCCATCAACAACTATTAACTACTAGGTTGGTAAGCGCATACTTCACCTGGTACGCGTCCAAATGGATCGTCATTAGAACAGATGTTAAATAGTGAGAGATGATAGTGATTCCGTGCATTTTTGACAAGATGCAGTTGCTTCGCATGACATTGAATATGGCTAACCCTGCTCTGCACATCTTTGTTATTGCTGTGAAGTACTAAATTTTTTAGAGTCTATGCCACTTGTTTGCCTTGGAGAACTCATTACCTTAATGCAGCTGTAGAGCTGGGCATGGACTTCAATGTTTGTGCCAAGCATGACTTGCAGATCCCTTATAAATTCAAAGGTTCTATGGTGTACTTAACATGTCTGACTAAAGAAGTTGACTTCGTTAGGGGAAATGTAAAAGTAGACACAAAGTAATAGTCACTATGTTATGCATTTTTTTTTATTGGTTTGGGATATGAGGACAAAGCTAATACTAGTACAATGTGTGGGTTAAGAGTGAAGGTTGTTGGACATAGTTGGTCATCTACATGTACTGAGAATTTAAGACAATTTAGGGAATGAAGACTTGTGAACTTCTGTTTGTTTTTTTTTTCAAACCTTTGGTCTAACTTTGCTTATTTGGATACATATTTAAGGAGAATTTGCACCACTGTTACCAGCTACTCATTTAATTTGCTAAAAATAGGTGAGTCTGAGATCTTTGTTAATTATGAGCTTGGGAGTTGTGATGTCAATCTTGATCAAGACAAATTTACAGCCTGGAAATGTTTCTTTTGTCTAGATACCTTTTTCTTCATGTGGCATTTATTTGTGATGCAAATCAAAACCAACTTTCTTTCACTTTTGGTTCTATAGGTTTTTTAAGCATGAAGCTGACAAACTTTTTCTGTTTTGATGGATAGATCTGAAAACTCAACCTACTTGTTTTGGGAAACATTAATCAGATGGTTATCAATGGAGGATGAGGACACTGATCACAAGGTGGCAAGCCCTTGCTGCACAAGGCTCAAGAACTCACAAAAGGCTCGAGCTTAGAAAAGCTGGGCTCTTTCATGTGCTTGTGTATAGCATGTGCTTGCAAATCCTGGATTGAATACAAGCACATGAAGGTAGCAGGTATTAGCACTTTATTTAAAAAATTAAATAAATAGAACCGTCAATTCAAGGTATGTGCTATGCATACAATGGAAACACTTTTTAAGTCAAAAAAGTATGAAAGATATTGAGGAGAATGTGGAAGGGACAAAGAGGTCCCATGTCTGAATTTGCGATGGAGATTTTGATGTTATGGGAAGTGGGAACAAAACCTATTCAAGAATGGAGCATGGTTTCTTTGCTTTTCGGTAGATCACTTATTTATTTAACTATGTTATCTTTGGGGTGTTGATGATAATCATCTACCACGTTCTTGTATTTTCTTTGTTTTCTTCTTCTTTTCATGTAACCCAATTCAGACACTGTGTGTTTTGATTTTTTAATATAGATATGCCTACATTTTCTTTGAAAAAACTATTCAAGAATGCATGTAGGGGGGGGGGGAGGAGTTTTATTTTTATAAATGAAAGTGTTTATTATATATTTGTATGCACATATGGGGGCATTAATTCACCCTCACGAATGAATTTGGTGGGTTTGGAAGCAACAAAAAAAAAAAAAAAAAAAAGGAGAGAGAGAAGAGGAGAAAAAGAGATGTTGATTCCATACCTCTTAGATTCTCATCCAACGTGATAAGCTGCAGTGAGGCAGAGTTTATATTAATTGTTTAATACCCTTGGTCGACCTCTCAATATATTAATTGGCTGTTTTTTTACAGGAAACAACTTTATGTGAGATTTTGTTTGGAGTGTAGTATAATATTATTATGTAGAGAGGAAGAAACAAGGTTGAGTCATGGGTGAACATTCCAAACTTCCAAATCCTCTCTCTTTTCCCTCTCTCTGACTCTTGTTATTATAATATAAGTTTTTGTTTCTGCTGTCTACTATAGCATGGGGAGACCAATGCAGAGGGAGACAAGGGATTGAATGAGAATGAAAATGAAAATGAAAAATGAAAAATATCAATTTTTTTTTTTTGGTTGGGCATGACACTGTCCACTGAAGGATTCATAGGAGACAGCATTGGATGGGGCAAAAAAGATAAAATAATAAATCAAATAGTGGGTGTTGAGATTCAATTTCAAGACTGAGTAATTAATTGGCAATCTTGTTTTTGGTTCAGGAAGATCTCAAAGGAGGATCTCTTTCTGACCCTGATATATTCCCCCATCTTATTCACATTAATTTACTGCATATCATCCTCCCTCTGCAATGTGACCTTCCCCTGCTGGCATCCTATCTTGTCCTAATATTAAATTAAGACACATATTTTATGTCTAATTTTTTGGGTTATATGCACCAAAGTCTCAACCTAATATAGTATTTTAGAAATACTCAAATGTGGTGGTTCTCTAAAGACTTCACTCAACATCACAATATGCTAAGAGGAAGGGGTGGAAAGGCAACAAAGAGAGTGATGAAAGAAGTTGCCATTTCCATAACCCATCTGAGCTCACTTTCTGGTAAGGCCTAATAGTAGAAACATCCAGCCAGATGTTTTGCAGCATGACATAAGATTACTGATTTTGTTAAATTATTACTTCTGCATATTTTGGGCCCTAACATCAATTTCTGGAAGTGATAGAAGAAACCCTGGTACTGAAAATGACCCAGTCCTTGGAATATAAACTTTATTGTAATAGTTGGGCTGTCATCACTATCTTTGATTATCTCCAGGGCTCTAGTGGTAGTCCCTTCTATTCACTTCTATTGATTTTGAGAAACAAAAGTTGTTTTCTTCTTGTCCACATCTGGACTCTTCATTTTGATTTAATGGTGTTAAGCAATAGCTTTAAGAGCATGCTTTTGTTTGTCATGATATGGCCAATCATGCCAAAAAATTATGAATTTCAGCTTATCCTGTCAATTTGTCATATTACTATTGAATATATAGCATATGGTGCCACCATCAATTCTTGTAATTTGTTCTTGTGCAGGCTTTTGGGTCATATTATCATAAGAACTTTGTTAGAAGCGTCCATGAAAATACAACCCCAATTCCAGCCAGTTTTATACAGTTTTGCTGTGCATAAAAACTGTGTATACACTAGGGATACATGTTGTATAAACAAGCCCAACATTCATCCATGCACAGCTTCCAAATAAACTACACATTCCCACCCATTTTCATTAAAATCAGTCACAATTGTGTCTAAACCTGCAGTATTTTTTTATTTTTCTAAATGAGCTTACAACAAAGTATCAATTGTTATAAAGACTGATATTTTTTTCTTGAATAGAAATGGGTGAGGAAGCAAAAGCCACACAAACATGGATGTTGACATACATGCATATGTGCACACATATCTTCAAGCAATGCATGCTTTTATTGGTAAACAGAGAGTATGGGCACCTTCATAGATCAAAAGGGTATAGACAGGGACTGAACAGAACCCACAAGCCTCATCTTGTTACCCCCACTCATGACAGAAGGATTTATTTAATAATTAACAATAAATAAATAAATAAAAGGAAGGAAGGAAGGCAATTTATTTTCAAATTCTCTTTTTTGTTCAGTTTGTTTCTCACTTCATTGACAAAGGCCTAAAAAGAACAAGAACAATAACAACAATAACTTGAAGAAGTCCATAGATCTCTTGGAGATGTATACAACAAAAATGCTCTCCATTTTCAGTTGGTAGAGGACAATGTACAACCAACAAGCAAATCCCATCAACCCATTTTCTTCACACTTTCTTTCCTGCAAACCTGTGGAGAGAGAAACTACAATAAGCACCTCTGAAAGCCTGAAATTGCAGGAAAAGAAAAGGAGGTGAAAATAGAAAAGCAAAGACTCAACTGGTTTTGAGAATATGATTGCATAGGATTGGTGGAGTGGAAGTGGCCCAAATGCTTGTGCATAGCAGTTTTACCCTGAAAAAGATCCAATGGGTCAGCACAAACCAAGAAAAAGAAGAGCAACATCATTGTTTTCTTTCTTTCTTTCTTTCTTTCTTTTTTAAACAGTTTGAGCTATGAATGAACTTCATGTACCTTGAAATGGGTAGCAGAGAATCCAAGAGAGAAGTCCAATGTATCCTCCACAGTTGGCTGACTGATGAGATTGGTCTGAAAAAAAAAAGAAGACAAAACATGAGAAGAGATTCACAGAATGAGATGAGAAATGAAAGGAACCAAAGAAATGGTGTGAGGAGACAATGCACTTGCCTTGGAGAAACCAAAGAAAGGAGAGCTAGCAGTGTCATCAAGAGGGTTGTGCCCCTGCTGTTCTGGCATCTGTTCTCTCCCTCCATCAACTCTCCTCCTCTTAAACCCATAACATCCCTCCTCCCCCACCACCACCACCTCCTCCTCATGAAAAAAAAGTGGTGGTCCAGATGAAGCATCAGACACCATTGAAAGGTCCTCCTCCTCCTCCTCCACAACCACACTAGATTTCTTGCAAGGCCAAACCCCACCACCACTCTTCAAAGAAGGTGAGGTTGTTGGTGTCACTTTTGTAGAGGAGTTATCAAGGTAAGTAGTCCAACCCGACTCACACCCACTACTGCACTCAGATGCCTCAAATTCCTCACTCACTCTCAACATCTCTCCTTTTCTTTGGTATTTCTCTTCCTGTTGTGATTCTGTTTCAGCCCAGAGCATAATATAGTGAGTGAGTTTTTTTTTTTGGAGGAGGAAGAGAGAAGGACCAAAGTGTGTGTGTGTGTGTGTGTGTGTGGGGTATCACAAATTGACACCCCCAAAAATCCAGACCCGTTTTTTGTCCTTGACTGCGCTTCACACTCTCCACCACGTTATAATTTTCCGTGCAAGGCTAATTAAAACTGCCAGTTGGGTTTTTGGTGCCTCTGAACATCAATAAAGTTGAAATAATAAAATTTAGAATAAATTGAAATCACAAACACTCACCAATGTTTTTAGAGAGAGAGAGAGAGACACACACACACACAACGGCATCACATGCAGTACAGCAAGGCACTGCGTACGCCCCTTAAAACAGAACGGGGGAAAGGAGGGGGGGGCACACATTCCATTATTATCACAAAGATAATCCCGTGATGTGCATCAAATATAAAGGTGAGGGGGTACCACATCAATTGTGTATATGTGTACGTATGTACTTTTTTTTTAAGTGTAGTTTTGGGCGTATATCTATTTTAAAGGAAATCAAAATATATCAAACATGGGGAGACACCAATTTTTGAAAAGAAAAAAAAAAAGAACAGAGAAATAAAAAATAGTTGCACGAGTCTTTTTTTTTTTTAGCCCCAGATTCAGTTCTATATGTGTCGATGGAAAATTAACAGAGCATGTATTCACATTAACCAGGTATATGTTTTGAAAGAAATTTTTTCACATTTTTTATGTATATGCAATTCATTGGAGTATATGTTTCATTTTTTTTTTTTTTATAAAAACATGTTGCTCTTTAGATGAAGTATATTTTTTTAAAAAAATTTAAAACATATGTAGACGGGAATTGAGGCTGTACCGCTGTATGTATCATTATTAACATTTTCAACCTTTTTTATATTTTAGTGATAAACGATACCAAAAAGTGAGATTTATAGGATTCTTTAGATATATAAACTTCTCTCTAGCGGAAAACTTCAAGCTGGGGTTTATCTCATGTCAGCCAAGTAGATGTTTATGTGCCGTTTGGATAGAGACATAAGCTATTACGGTGTTTATGACTAATTTTTAGGAATAGAAAAGTGTATCAGTGGGATAAGTGATATCTTGTTTTATTGTGTTTTTAATTATTCTAATTAGTAAATGTAATAATGAAATTTTTGTTGTTTGGTTAATCATGAAAAAATTGTGGATAAATGTGAATAAGGTGTGAATAACGATTTATAAAACGTAAAAAAAATGTTTGACCTGTGGACCCTTTTTATAAGAGGTGATGACATTTGATTTAATAGTAGGGTCCATTTATACCACTGGAAGTGATTGAGTGGAATAACACAATTCAAGAGGGAATCTGAAAGACAAATAACAGTTTATTATCACCTATTTTGTTATAGCTATACTCATATATTCATTCTAAATAAAACAACTTTTTAGGTCTATTCTCCTTGTATTCTTATTCTTGCTCAATTCTTTTACTCAAACAGCCTCTTAAGTATCATGCATTTTATATTTATGCATGAATAGACACTATACTCCATGCAGCGGAAGTGGAAGTTGAGAGTCTTGGTAGACATAAATTTGAAACTTAAATCTCAATGAAGTCCTGGAAGTTGGGATTATTAAAGATTGTAAACTTTAATTTATCGTTTAAAATGAGTAATCGATGTTTAGATGTTACAAACATTGTGGAATCTCTGTTACTAACTACAAATTATACACTGGACTAATTAAACACCCATAGGTGGAACAAAGAATGGTTCAGAAAGACTTTTGAAACACAGGGAATCTTAGTCGGACACTTTTGAGTTCTCATGTCTTGAATACAAAATCAAATTCATGGGGTGTCATATTTAAGTAACACAAGTGTGCGTGATCTCATGCTTAGATTATAGATCTTTTTTATAAGAATACTGGGATCTAAATAGAAACCCTGATTTAACAACTCATTTTTTTCTAAAATGGGACTAAAATCATTTAAACAACTTTTAGAAAAATGAAAGATGATAACATCAAATCATTGAACAATTACATAGTATGAAGCAGAGTGGGAGAGAATTAGAGAAATTAAAGAGAGAAAACAACAAAGAGTCTGAGCCATCACATGACACCCACAAAATCAGACTGGCCAACCAGCTGAGTATGTAGAGCAGTTTTTCTACTTATTCTTGGATGGTGACCCCCCCCCCCCCCCCCTCACCTTTTGTCCTTTATGAATCCCCATATAGTTGGTTTTTTTTTTTAAATAAAAAATAAAAGATAGATATTGCTATGTCATTTTTATATAATAAAATTAAAATGGATTACAAGTCTGAATTGAGGATGATGAGAAATAGAGAGAAAACAAAACAAAACAAAAAGTGTCAAAATGCCTCCCGAGTGAAGGGATATATGAGAGTTATCTGTAGATGAGTTATTTACCAATATACATCCTTCAATTCATACTTGGAAGTGTGCCAGTCTGCAATCACAAGGCAATCTCAGAGCATAACAATGTCCATCGCTCCAACTATGTTGCGCCCCTATTCTATAAGATAAAAAAAACTATCATCTTCCACATGTTTTCTGGGTCCGCCTTGACATTCTTGAAACCCTCCATAGTTAGGGGTATAATTTGGTCGGTCTGGTTAATTTTATTCTAAATTGAATTAAACTAAATTATCAGTATACCATATCCATACAAAACTGAACTGAATTACTACACCCGTACACCGAATCGAGTTTGTTTAATTAATCTAAATTAAAACGAACCGCAGTGAATTTCTGAATTATGTTTCTTTGATCCCACTAGATTTTACACACACACACACAACATCTCATCACAAAAAAATAAATTATCACAAGAACAATTAAGATGGAAAATTTAAAGAGTGATCATATTGATTATAATAATATGAAAAACAAGAAACTAATTAGAGACTTTTTATTTTGATTAGATACAATTAATTAATTTTTTTAGAATGCAAAATTAAATCCAAACAAAATTGATTTATTAATTTTTCAACCTATAATCAAACTAAACCGAATAATTATTGATCAAACCCGAAAGATTGGATTGATTTAAGTTGGAAATAATCAATCCAAGTTGCACCCCTATCAATGTGTCCCAAAATTTTTAATATAGACATTAGCGCCCTTGAAAGTGATCAAATTTCTTAGGACACTTTTTTGGGGTGGGTTGAACTAACAAGAGAAGTTTTTGGGGGGAGCTGTTACATTCAATTTTTTTACAGTAAAAAATATAGTCCTATATACTTCGTTTGAAATCCAATAAAACATATACCTTGTTAGACGATGAACATACCTCATTAAAATTTTTTTACACTTATTATAAATTGATTTATTGAACTCAAAATGGAGCAATATACATTTTTTTTATCAAAACATTTACATCATTAGATAATGTTTACTATTTAAAAAAAATTAAAAACATATGTGATTTAAGTTTTGGTTAGTAAAAATGACCAAGTCAAACATTTTACTTTTTTGGGATAAATTTAAATTTATAAAACAATGATATTTTGAAGTTTTTCTAACAAAAATCTTGGTTGAATTGGTATTTTATTGTTTTTCTAACAAAATCTGGATTGGGCTGTATTGGGGTTTTTATAACAACACTGGACTGAGTTGGTATTTTGAAATTTTTCTAACAAAATCTGTAGCTCGGCTCAGCCAACTCTTGTATCCGCCCCTTGCTCAGAAGCCAAATCGCCCGCATCTGGCACCAGATTTCTCGCGATCCTCGATTCTCTACTTCTTTTTTATGTTTGTATCTTATTTAATTTTTATTATAGAATTATCATATCATCATAATTAAAATCAAACGATCGTAAATACATTAAATGATGAATACGACATCTCTAATAAAACAAATACAAAAAAACAATGAGAGAACTATTCCACTGACTAATTTAGCTCCCTTTTTCTTTTCTTCCGTACTATAACATCCACAAGAATAGGTCTTCAGTGATTTGTGGTTAATGCATATGTTTTAGGGAGCTCCCTGACATCATTGACAGTTATTAGTGATAATCACACGTGTCTGTTTCACTTTATGGAATGGTGCATTTATTTTTTTAGTAGCTTCTTATGTATAGTTTATGTATATAAATATCTAAGTGGGTGATGAGATATTTGATGGACTCAGATTCACTGGTTTTCTGAGAACACAAAACAGGAATTATATTCAATCAATTATCTTCACTTGTGCACTCAAATGAAACGTTAAATGGTGTCTTCAAAAATTAAAACCGGCTCCAAACCACATTACAGAAATGTAACAATTGCACTAAAGTCATTGGATAATAACAGAATCACATATCAATATTTCCAATTGAATCAAACAAGACATTAAATGGTGCTAAAAAAAGATATACAAATTATGTAAAGTCCAAGCATATTGTTAAAGTTCTTGTCCCGGCCGTCTCGTTGAATCCTTTTTCCGATTCAATTGAAGGGATGATTTGTGATTGTTTTTATAGCAGGATTATATAGAAATGTTTACATTTTCTTTTTTTTGGAGTCGTTTGATGTTGTGTTTGAATGCAGACGTGATGTTTAATTTATGGAGACTCTTTTTAACATGCCATTTGAGTGCACACGTGGAAATAATGAATTCTTGTTTTCTGTTCCAATGAAAATAGGGGTCAATGCGTACTCAATTTATTAATGCAAATAAGCGACGAATCCATCAATTTTATTTTTCAAAAAATAAAAAATAAAAAATCTTGAGATGTTCAAAAAATTAAAATTTTAAACTCCGATTTTTTGTGTGTCATTATTAATAACTGATAGTTATGGAACTCTTTTCTTCGAATACGCCTCTCCAAGTTGTGATCACAATCCAATATGATCTAACATTGCCATATCTGGGTGAGCTTCACAATGTGAGTACAATTTTTTCTTTCTAAAAAAGTAAAGTTTTTGAGGTTAAGAGTTGGTGATAACATGTGATCATGAATAGTTCCCATAGTACTACTACAAATAAAGTTGGTAACTGTGAAAGGAAATAAAAAATGTACTTTTTTAAAAAGAAATTTAGCGTTCATTTATTTGTGTGGGTGTTTCGTTTAGTTGAATTTTTTTAAGGGAAAAATTTAAATAACCTCCAGTAAACTATCTGACATCTATACAATACAACATGTTATTTTTTTTAAAATTTATATAACCCTTTAAAAATATTTATATAAATTCAAATAATCCCCTAAGTTAAATTTTTATTGACAGATAAAGAATACATATTCTGTGAATATTCTACTAAAAACACAGTATATTAAAAACCTCTAAAATTTGTGTTAAAAAATGTAAAAAAACTCTTTGTAAATGACGATTTATCCCTCCTGATAGATTATAAAACTCTATCGATCTAGAGGGGGGGGGGATCATTATTTACATAATATTTTTCATATTTTTAACAAATTTTAAGGGTTTTTGTTATATTTGGTTTTCAATAGTTAACTAGACAAAATATTCATAGAATCATCGTAAGTTATAAATAAAAATTTAATTCAAGGGTTATTTAGATTTACATAGATGTTTTTATAGAGTTATATGAATTTCAATAAAAATCAAGGGATTATATAGGTTTTTCTCTTTTTTTAATTGGACATAATTGGAAGCCCTACATGGCAGTACCATGACTGCTTAGACAAGATATATATATATTTATATATATATGAGTTTAATTATAACATTAGTTAAAATATATATATCTCATCATTTTATTTATAAATATACATATTATATTGACATTATTATTTTTAAAAAAAAGTGTAAGGTGATGTTGTAAATGGGAATGTCCAGCATTTTCCTTTTGAAATATAGACCAGCTAATTGACTAGTGACTACATATGAAAGAACAAAAAAACATTTGCTCTCGAGTATATACCAGCGCAATAAAACATAAGTCCATCCCATAAGATGGCCAACATATATATGTTGTTGACACCAGCAGCTATGAGTTGTATTGGTTCTTGTTGTTTGAGTTTGTAGTGAGTTCCAATTAATGTATTTCATTTCTTTCTCAACCAACTACTTTATTTTCTTCCCTGGTGGGGTGTGAAAAGAGACAAAACAAAGAAAAAGCCAAGCGTCCTCTATGTCTTCTACTGGCTGCATGAAAACAGTCCTGTTTGGATGGGTACAAGCTCGGATAAGAATAGATAGGAAAAATTAGTTGTTTGTTTATAGGGTATAACTTGATATTACTATGTCAGTATAAATTAGTATAAGAGAGTTTAACAATTTTAAGTAATCCCTCGGATATATCAGCTTATACCCAATTTATCTATTCCCATAAGATAGGTGGAGCCCATCATCACATAAAAAAAAGGTTTTTTAAGTTTTAAGTATATGTAAACATGCTTATTTAGGGATTGATCTCTCCTTTTTTCATATTTCTTTTTAACTCCCCAAATTCAACCGTTTATTTGATTTTTAGTCTCTCCGTTAAACATCTGACCCACACCGTTAGTTTGTGTAATGTAATTTTATTTTTAAGTCCCTGTAAACTATGCTATTTAGTGATCAGTCATTCCCTTTTTCATATTTTATTTTAAGTCCATAACTTCAAACGTTTTTTTTCATATGAGTGTCTAGATAAAATGTTTGTATGATTTTGTAAATATTTTAATATTTGCAACTTGTATACAAAATGTTTGGAGAAAGATCTAAACCAAAACTGCATTTGGATTGTTATGTGTTCATTGACAATTTCGATACAAACTAACCAAATCCACCAAATCCGATATTGCATTCTCTCATAGTTTTAGTTGTCTAATTAAGATTGATTATATAAGTAAAAGAAGAATTATTATATAAGAAAATTTTGAGGATTTTTTCATTGTTAATTTTGATTTAAATGATTATTTCTTGGTTGAAAATTGAGAAATATTAAATTAGATATTTTGAGTGTGTTTAGAATTTTAAATTTAAAAAATTAAAATGCCATTAAAAAATTTGTATGCAGTTAATGAAAATTTTATTTTGCATGGTTCTAAGCTTTTATTTATGTAGAGATTAGTGATTTTTGGGGAATCTAACATATTTATATTATATATTTATTTATTTAACATTTAAGCTACTATTATTTTATTTTTTATATATTTATTTATATTTAAAATCTCATTCGTGAAGGATCCGAGAGTTTCAAATATCAAAATACTTATAAAAGCTTATAGCATTTTGTCCATGGACTAATAGAAAAAAAACATTTGAAGTTGGGGACTTCAAATAAAATATGAAGAAGGAAGGGACTAATCACTAAATAAAGTAGTTTACAAAGACTTAAAAATAAAATGACATTTCATAAACTAATGGTGCATAGATGGACATTTGACGGAAGTACTAAAAATCAAATAGGCGGTTGAATATGGAGACTTAAAAAGAAATATGAAGAAGGAATGGTTCAATCCCTAAATAGGCATGTTTACATATACTTAAAACTAAAAATCCCAAAAAGAATCGCATGTCATCACATTAAATCATCTATCATCATTTCTTATACATCAATAAGTCTTGCATGTCAAATCAACTTTTTACAAATTATTCACATTTTATTCTTCATCAACCAAACAACATAATCTTTATTATTAATTACGTTTTTCAATGAAAAAAAAAACACAACTAAATAGAAAATTATGTATCCCATTTATAAAATTATATATTCCAGGAATAGGTATAAATCCTAAAATAACTTACGTCTCTATTTAAACAGACCCTATATTCCTTGCAAACAAATAACTTTTTTATCTTATTCTCCTCTATTCATCTCTATTCCTATCCTATTCTCCTCTCCAAACAGGGGCATGTGAGCTAGCTGTGTGTGTGTGTGAACTCTTTTAATGAAGGCTAGCTTATTTCGGGATCTGAGAGCGAGAGGGTTAAAAAGAGAGAGAGCCCTCTGAATCTAAAACCCTTATAAAGAACAGTTAAGAATCGTAGCTGTTCTTTGTTGGTGGGGTTAGGTTTTAAAGAAATGCATGCTCGTGTGGTTTGACGACACACAAATTAATGTCATCACATGCTACCACGTTTAGCACCTCCCCCCATTAATTAAAATCTAATCACTCCCATCACCCACACAAAAACACACACACACACACATGCACACACACGTACATAATATATATACAAATAAAAGGACTTGAAGCACTTGCAAGTAGTTGAATGTGCACGTGCAATTAAAAATGTTCTTCCAAGTTGTTGACAGTGCAAAACCCCCTCCCTCCCTCCCTCACCACATTCTCATCAAGGTGGTCCTGATCATCTATAGTCCTAACTGACTCACCCCACGTTGTCTTCTGATCGGACGACGATCACGACGACGGTCCCCGACGTGTTGGGTGGCCATGGTACTTATATGTGAATAAGATTTAAGGAGAAAAAGAAGAGATGCATGCATATATGTATGCAATGCCAGCACAGGAGTGGGAAAGGTGATATATATATATCAAGGTGGTCCTCAGGAACTGATGCTTTCCAAAGCCTTCTTTTATATACAAATGAGTGGTATACTATCCTAATATACAATTGAAGTATGAGCCTCCACTCTGGTGCTTATCTTGTAGGGGATCTTGGGGACCATGTTTAACTTTGCTCGAACATCTGATCTGAAGTGCTTTGTAAAATCAAATTTATTATGGGACAACTAATTGACAGTTTCTTTCGCATTTTTTTTTCTGAGACCGATTTGTAATTATACATAGACTTTTCATTTGATTCATTTACTATTGTTTGATTATATATTAGTTTGTCATTATATTAGTTTGTTAATGTGTTATACGTGTAACACTATCTCGTACTATTATATAAATAGTTTTAGTTACTTTTTAATAGAAATAAGCTAGAGTTTCATTATATATATTTTCTCTTTCTTATTCTAACAAGTATTAACTATTAATTAAATGGTTTCAAATGACAATGCCAGGTGCATCTACTAATACTGCATGTCATGCATGATGATCTCAAACTTCTCTCAAATCATTGTTTCGATTAGAATGATTAGTGCTTGAGAATTATTGGCTAATATGTATGTATATATAGTTTACATTTAGTTGGCTCCTTTTTGGTATCTGCAATACTCTCTTGCCTGTTGTCTCCAAAATTTATTTTAGATCATTGTCAACTTCCATAATAAAACAAATAAAAAATTCAATATAATGTTGAGTCAGTCGAGTCAGTGAAACTGAAGCAATGAAGAACAATTGAAGAGCATTGATTCATCATTCATTTAGAAGAAAAAAGAAACACTCATATGGGTAACTTCCTTGTTGGAATCTCATTTAATTTGAATTGGATATCATTTTTTCAAATACACACACGCACACAAATTAAATATGCATACATACAGACATATACATATATGCACATACAAAACACTCATATGGGAAACTTCCTTGTTCGGATCTCATTTAATTTGATTTGGATATCATTTTTTCAAATACACATGAACACAAATTAAATAAGAATACATATATACAGACATATATATATGCACATACATATGTTGAACGGGGTGACATTTATATATGTGTGTGTAAGACCTGTACATATTGTCACACATGCATATATATATATAAATATATACACTGCACACACGTGTGTGTATATATATATATATAAGAGTGAAAAGCCAATTCCATTTCAAAAAACAGCTAATGAAAGTCGATGGATGTGAGATTCTTCAATGATGAAGAGATATTTTCTTTCCAAAATAAGGTAGTCTCCTCCCATCCCTGCCCAACTCAATCAGGGTGAACATGTCAAAAGGACCAGCAAAATCAGAATCCATATATGAGATAGCATATAAAAGGTGCTGTTTAATTTCAGTACTGGTCTTTATATCTGGAATTATGTCATATAAAATGTGCAGTTGAATCAGATAAATGTGTGTAATGAACCATTTATCTCTCTAGTGGAGTGGATCAGCAACACCATCATCATTGAAGTACGGGTTGGCACATGGTAGACATGTGGATACACCAATGCACGCATCAGGTAGTGGTGGTGTGGGGGTGTGGATGAGGTATAATTAAAGTTTATTAATGAACAAGTTTGTCTTACTCACACTGCCACTTTAGCTTAGTAGTTGCTGCATGCATGATTGTTACATGCATCCTGTATCTTGCTGCATTACTCCTGGGTGTTACAAGTCTATTGAACCTATCTTACCAGTTTATGAGTGTTAAACATGCATGCAAGATATTTCAAAGCAAATATTGGAGCATATTCGATTTTATGTTTTTGTCTGTAATTGGCAGATGCATCTCCACATGAGCTGCTCTCCAAAAGTCTAGCTAGCTGAAGAGAGAGTGGTAAGAGCAGGAATGGGAGAGGTAGTTTTATAAATAAGGGACTGATTGACAGGATCATAACAAAATGAGGGGTCTCTTCATGCATGGGTCCGCGTTGTGAAGAGTCCTTCCAAAGATGTTTAAAAAACTTCATGTGATACAGTGATAGGCTGATAGCAAGCTTTCTTTTCCATTAAGCAGCGCAGCTGGGCGCTCTGGAATGTGATAACACCGAATTTATAGCACATGTTAAATGGGATTTGTTCTTTCTTAGGTTATTTACAAGGAACAAAGAAGGAAAAAAAAACTCCATCAAAAATACTGTGTGTGTGTGTATACGTATAGGCCCAACCAAACTTTGCATCTACCCTTTTTCCCAGCTTTGATCCAATCAGATGGTCAAGTCCAAGGGAATGTTCTAGTAAATGATCTTTAATGTGATATATGTTTTTATGAAAAATGTATATACTTTAATAATTTATTGAATGAAGTCATTAGATTGAAAATATGAATATATAATTGCTAACAATATATATATATCTGTCATATTTTTCATAAAAACATATATCACATTAAACATATATCACATATGAAAATATACATTTTTTATAAAAACATATATCACATTAAAGATCATTTACTAGAAAATTCCCTTGGACTTGACCTTCTGATTGGATCAAATTAAGCTGGGAACAGGGGTTGATGCAAAGTTTGGTTGGGCCGGGGTATAGTTTTTATAAAAAAAATTTGTTTATATAATAATATTTAATTTATACATTATCATGTATAATTTTTATGTTATTATATAAAAAATCTTTGTTTGAAATTATTTTAAATATAGAAATTCTGAATTCAATATACTACTGTGAAAATGTTATATATATACAATCTCCTTTTGAGTCCTGATTCTAATTTGTATATGTTTTGATTTTTTTAAAATAGCTGATGGTATATGCTAGGTTTTAAAAATTAAAAAAACAAATATATGCTCCAGAATTACATGGATCCATTTATAAAAAATGAAAAAAAAAATTATGGTATATACTTCGTTAATGTGGATATAAGATGGTAAAAAAATATATAAAACTAGAATTAGCGATTATAAAAAAACGACTCATTTCTTTTTTGGTGAAAAAGAAAAATCAATGGTCCTATCAAACATTAGAGTAGAAGTTTTATTAAAAATATAATTTAATCCATCACAAAATTTTGTCCTGACTTCGCCGTTGCGAGAGGCAGCACTATCACAAGCAGCTTCGAAACCAAGACAGAGTACTTCATCAAACACCTTCATAACCAGGTCTAGCAGCTGGGCCTCATATGTAGATATTGAAATCAATATCTACCTGTTCCAGCTGGGCCTGGGCCCTTCTCTCCTCCTCAACAAGGAAAATGATACACTCAGTCATATTTACAAATCAAAACTCAAACTTCACACGTTTTCAATTTTTTTTAAAATAGTAAACATTATCTAATGAGGTATATGATTTAATAAAAAGTGCATATCACTCCATTTCGAATTGAATGAACCCATTTTTAATAAGTATAAGACAAAAATTTAGTGAAGTATATACATCATCTAACAAGGTATATGTTTCACTAAATCTGTAACGAGGTATATAAGACCGTGTTTTGGACTGAGAAAAAAACTGAGTGTGACAACACTCGACAAAGAAAATGATTAGGTTATCTGCTTCCTTATCAACCACCACTACAACAAAGAAAGATTTTGATGACTGGCGCATCAAAACTGTTACCAAAATTATGAAATTCTGTCACAGAAAACGTATAGTGACACTCTGAACATCTGTCATCGCTGCGTGCCTGCATCTATCACTATAAGTTTCTGTCATGGTTAACACTTATTGACCATCGTATATGGCATATGGTGATGGATACATCTGTCATTGTAGATTAACAATAGCTAGGTGGCGGACGCGAACATCCATCATCAGTAATCGACTTTCAATGACAGTCCATACAAGTGTTTTGACGACGGCCGGCACTTGACTATTGTGGCATCTTGTGAAAATTGTTGCTATATTTATTTTTGTTTTAAAAAATCATTTTAAAAATTTTTGGTGGCATTTTAAAAAAATGCCACTGTATATATATATATATATCTTATAAAGTCAATTTCATTTGAATCACTATATGCTAGTTTTGTTATACTGAGCATTTATTGAGTTTCTCCGTTTTCCACATCTATAGCGTAACAAAAAAAAATGGCATCTGTAGAAGAATCGCATCCGTATAAGACAAAACTCTTATAAAGTTTTATAATAAAAACTTTTATATTGCTTTTATATTAAAAGAATGGGAGGGTGGGTGGGGGATGGGAGGGAGGGGGAGAAAATCTCTTATCTATTACTCTTTTATATTAAAAGAATGGCATCCGTATAAGACAAAAAGGTGTAATATACAAATCCTTTGGGATATTTGCAGAAAGCCCCCTACTTTCTACCACTTTAACAATCAGGTCCCTCGCTAAGATTCACCCAATTTTTATCTCCTCTGGGCTAATTGCAAATGGACCCCTAATCTATACCAGTTTTATAATCAGGCCCCTTTCTAAAACCGGCCAATTTCGTCTTTTTATAGGCTTTTTGAACGTTGGTCCTCAGATTCTATCAATTTCACAAATAAACCCCTATTGGTGTTACAAACACGTGCCTCATCCGTATTTTCATATTTATAATCAGATTCATTATCTCAAAACATTATTTCTCAAACTTCTAATTCATAAAATTTCATGTAATAGTTTTTCAGTGTTATATCCACAAAATTATAAAATATAAATATTTATAAAACAACTGATTATAAAGAATATAACGAATTCAAATAAATAAAACATCTAATTATATAATTAAATACGTATAGAGTAATTTTCCTAAATTAGTTAAATTAGTTGAATGAAAATAAATAAAGAGAGAAGGCGCTGGGTGAAAAAAAGAGAGAAGAGACTATTTATTTTAGAATAAATATAGATAGTAATTTAATTAATTTATAAATGGTAGGATAATAATCTAATTTATGATTCCTAGTAAAATTTGAGATTACCACAAAAAATGGTGAGAATTTGATTTTACCCTATTTTTTCACATGTGTGATTCTAATTTCAGTGGAGCCCACAATTACCATCAACACCACCACTAACAAAAAAATGAAGTATATACTCTAATGAATTCTATTATTAAATTGATTTTTGTTCTTTTTTATGACATAGGTTTCAAATAAAAAATTTATATCACTTTCATAGATCAAATTGGTTTTTGTTCCCTTTTTTTCCATTGAATGACTCATTTATTAATTATTTAATTTTACTATCATTGTCTTAATTTCATATCACGTGTCTTGGCACGTGCATAAAAATGAGTATCAATTTAATTGGATATGGATTACAATAAAAAAGGATAATAAATATGGCAATCCATTTTAATTTTGTATTATGTTTACGGTGACATTCTAATATTGTCCAACACCCAATAAATACTATTTGTCTGTCATGATAATTATCATTTAGGTGACATTCCCATAGTGACCATCACCTAATATATAACATTCTTACTTTTTAAAATTATATGTCAATGTAACTACTATTTAAGTGTAGACATTTAAAGCGGTTTTCACAAAAATAAAATATTGTGATTATATGAGTTCCCTAACAGACACAATTAAATAAATAATACTACTATCGAATTAATAAAATGACATGTAATATCTCATTAGGATTCAATTAATATAAAGGAAAATGATATCTCCAGTCTCTTGTGCAGTCCCATTTACAGTTCACATATTTTTTTTTATTTTTTTGATAAAAATCATACAATGTTTAATTGAAGTATATGCTGTTATATGAAATGATGTATATATTGACATACACTAGTATTTTTTTCTTTGTATAAAAAAAATTTGCTTCATACATTTTGATAGAATCTCATATACTTTGTCTATACTGTCCTATTATAATATATGAAACTACAAACGGGCTGTAAAAGGGACCGAGTGTATCAGCGCTCTCATATAAACTTAAAAATTCAGTTTTTTTTTCCTTCGGCCTAAGGCCCATTTAATTTAAATATTTTTCGATCCAACTAAATTTCCTAAAGCGAGTTTATTATTTAAGAATTAAAATTAATAATTTGAAGTCAACTTAACTTTCCTAACCCATTATTTTAGTTGAAGATTCAATAATCCATGTATTATTTTTTATTAATTAATTAAAAACAAACAACCAATTTAAATAAAACGCTAAGGGTCCGAAACACAGATTGAAAAGTAGCTTTTGGAATAAAGTTATTTTTTAATATGATTTTAGACCTTGATTTTTTTAGGATGCTTTCTTTTAATTCAGGAATCAATATTTGAAATGAGTTTAATGTTTGACAGAGAAAGCTGCTTTATAATTCAAAAAATCGATTCCGACCGAAAAGCGTTGTTTTTGAGCTTTTCAAAACACAGATTTCGAGGGAAAAATTAAAAGGAATCCAGCTTCCGATTCTGTAAAAAGCTGTCCCATTTGACTGCACGATTTTAGCTTTTCAACTTTTCAAAAAACAAAAACGCACTCAAACACGCAACCAAACATGGCTAAGTTGTAAATATACTGAACCCACTGGACGGTGGGCCTTTGAAACAAACCCATAGCTCACATGTTTGTCAGGTTGGGCCTAGGCCCATTATAGAGATTCCATGAACGAGTGTGTTTTGACTTTTTATTAGTCTTGGAATCTTTGGGTTATATTTTTGTAGAAAAATGATTGAGAAACCCTAATTCATAGGCCCTCGTAAGTTCAATGATATGGTAGTGTTCAAATTATCTAAAATACCATTTGAATGTGTTTGTTAATGACTCCCGTAATTAATGGGGCAGTTAAGATAATGAAAAAGCAATTAATAACTAGAATCACGCGCATGGGGTAATTAATTTTGTCTGAATATTAAATGTTAATTTTATTTGAATTTAAAAATTTAAACTTAATTTTAATTTTACATCAAAGTTAGGCCTTATATTTCCTAGATTATCTCTAATTAAATATTACTTTGAAAAATTAAATTTTATAAATGATTGATTATTATTACTTTTCTTATCTTTCCACTGTGTGACTTTGATTAATATTATAAAAATTAAATTTAAAAGAAAAAATTAATACTTGACGTGATTGTGAATCATATCTCCGCTATGACAATAAATAAACCGGTCGACGCACCACATTAGAGTGCTGACCGGGGTCAAACCAAACCCAGAGCCAATTTTGTAAAAAAACTGGTTTTGGGGTCAAAAGTAAATTTTTTTTAAGAGGGCTATTTTCAAAAATTTTCCATGAATAATAAACTGACCTAGCCGATTTTATTTAGTAGGAGGACCTTCGGATCTATAAGAGCAGGTCAACATGGACCATCTGGACCTGACCCGTTTCAGTGATTAGGTCCTTCAAGTCAAAAAGCCTCCGCAGCTCCTCCAATGTCTTCTCCCTTTGTATTCTGGTTCCTTTCCATCCATGTTGGCATGTCTCAAATTCTTTAAGTATTTTATCATATCAGATTCAGGTTCAAACCTGACCAATTGAAGAAAAAATGAGTGAGGAATTTTGGATTAAAGAAAAATTAGTGAAAATTAAAATATTTTGCTTTTGACTAATTTTCATTACGTTTGTACATGTGGTGGAAAAGTTTTTGGAGGGACAGAAATTTACGCTCAAGTTATTCAAGGTGGCCTAGGAATGATAATGTCAAAAGAATTATCCATGCTTTTTTTGTGAAAAGTTGCCTCCTATTTATAGAGGAATTTGAATGGTATTAGGGTTTCTGATCGGCCCCTTTCCATTGAACGGTCAAAAGTCCCCCAACCTTCAATGAGGATATCACAGATATATTCCCTTGATTTGGTCAATTAAGGGTTGATATGTATATCCATATTTAGTTGGGATTTTATGGACACAGTCAATGATGATCTGATTTGATGATATACACTAGCACTAATTGAATTTGAATGCTGATAATTACTAGTTAATGCAACATATCTAAGAAGATCATGGCAATATGTGATCGGATAAGTACTGACTTGCTTGATGTAGTCGATCGGGTATGGGCCTTCGAGCTGGGTCTGTTCAGGCTTGGGGCGGACATACCATTGTCCTGCTGGATCGGATTCGAAGGGACCTAAGCCCCGGCCCACTTTGAATAGTCCAAAAATTTAACGTTCCCAGTTTTTCATTATTTTCTCTCAAATTTTTACCGATGAGACATGAGATTTTTTTTTTTCACCTAGAACAAACCCTATATTTTTGAACGATAAAAAAAAAATTTCATTTTTCATCTTTTTCTCCCATTTTCCATTTGACAAACAAGCAAACATGTAACCGCCGCCTCCTTTATAAAAAGTAGGAACTTTTACATCTCAGATCCCGCCAAAACTGATCCCTCCATCCCTTTGAAATTGAAATTAAAAAAGAAAAAAGAAAAAAAAATCACAAAAAATTACGCGCCAGAAACAACGGTTCAACCAGTCCCTTTCTCTCTCTTCCTCCTCCAGATCTTCGTAGCTTCTTATCCACAATTCCCTCGGCCCCACCAAACCCTAATTCCTCCATTGTCTTCATCTCCGAATGGCAGACCCATCGAGAACTGATCAATCCGAGATAGAGAGAGACAGAGAGAGAGAGACACATGGAGAGTCTCTCGCAGAGGGAGAGGATCCTCCTCGGCTACGCTTCACCTTCTCTTAAAAACCCTAACTCGCCCCAGCCGCAGCAGGAGCAGAGGAAGTCCGAAGTGGACTTCAACGACGTGTTCGGCGGTCCGCCGAGGCGGTCCTCGGTACACGAGACCCATCGGGTCCTCGCAAACTCGCTCGATTCCTACACGTTGAGGTTTAAAGGAGGCGATGGGGAGGAGGAGGGACTGGACCCTAGGCCGTGGTCTTCCCTGAGCGAGAAGCCTGTGTTTGGTGGGGAGGTGGTCAGTCCAATCCGGAGGAAGAATTTGGGGGAGGATTTTTTTTATGATATATTTAAAGGTGGAGGAGATTCTGTTTCTGGGTCGCCGAGGAGGAGTGATAGGGACCCGTTTGGTTCGAGCCCCGGGTCGAGGGTGCTCAGCCCGAGTCGGTCCATGCCGTTTCGGTCTGAAACATTTGTAGGAGGACCTTCGCTGCCTACACAGCTCAGGTTGTTCTCTGTCTCTCTCAAACACTATGTTATTTGAATCCAAATGCATTGATTTGCTTGATAGAATGTTAATTGGGGGGAAAATTCACAAGTGGTATGATATGAATTGCACACCTGTGTGTTTATAGGTCAGATGGAACAATTCAATTTCCCAAGTCAAGTCATTATTTACCATGGGCAACATCATTGGTTTAACTATTCATCTGATATGTTGCTCATCAGTGGATCAAAATGTAGATGGGTAAACGAATTATTAAATCTATTGATGCCAGCACACCTCTGGAAGAAATTTCTAATCCTATTTATAGATTCAATGTTATGAATAGCGAATGACATGATATGTATCAGTCAATACATGCTGGATCTTGGAAGAACCAATACCGCATCTGAAGGTTTTGTCCAACGCAGATAGGAAATTGTAAATTGTGTTTTTTTGTCCATACAAACAAACAAGTAGATAGTTGTACAATGTTGAGAACGATATGTATCCATAATTTTGAATTACTCCATGTACATATATCTTGACCTTTCATTTTCAGACATGTATAGATATAATATATATTTTCTAACTGATCTATATTATCATGAATTGAAATTTACATTGTAAAACTACAAAAAGAAAATGGTGACAAGAAACTCTCAACATTAGTTGAGCAAGCTCATGGTTCTAGCCTCTAAACAAAGAGCCAATCCCATGCGTTTTAACTAGTCTTTATGCATTGATCTTTCATATTTTACTAATATTTTAATACCTTTTTTCCATTTTTGAGAAAATAGAGAAAGAAACTAATGGATCTGCATTGAATTTTTATCAGATGGTATATAATAGATATCACTCATGAATTCTTATATTAGAAACACTGCTTTGGCTAGATATCTCATCATTTTTATCATAACAATTATTCATATAAATTGGTTTGCACCAATCTCTCTTGTTTTCCTTTGGATTGTTCATTGCCTATAATGATTTTTTTTTTATTATCTTGTGTCATTTGTTGGTTTTAAATTCAACTTTGTGATATATAGTTTCTCCACGAGACTGAGAAAAGGGGTTGACTCTCTAATGTTTGATTCTCCAACTCGGCGATCTTTCCATAAAAATGATGATGATTCATCAGATGGATCCAGTATTCCGCCTTCCCCCCAAGTTCAGTTTCCCAGTTTTGCAAGCCAAGCCACAAAAGCACCGGACTCTCATCTTTCTTATCGTCAAAGCCCTCTCTCTCGTCAGTTTTTCAGCCACGAGAAATCGCCCATTGCTACCAAAATGGCTAGTCAGGATGCAGGAGACTTGTCTGACAAGGATCCAATTACTTTAGAAGCGTATAATCGCAGCAGCCATTTTCACTTCTCGATACACAAATGGGCAAATAAAGGGGTGGCCCTAATGATGCCTGAGAGGGGAAGAAGTTATTTAAGCTCAAAACAGAGGAGTAAAAATGAAAGCAGAGTCAGTGCATTACCTGTTACTGTGTTGCAAGCAGTTAATATTCCTTTCCCAGATGATGACGATTTAAAAAATGAGTGCTTTTCATCGGGAGAGGATGATATAAATTTGGCTAAAACTGCTGAACGGGTGGTTTTTCAGGAAGAGAGTTTGAAGAATGTAGAGACTGGTGTGCACAGTGAAGAAGGTAAATTTTTGCATATTCCTGTTTCAAGTGGAGTCACATTCATTAGAGGCCACTCAAATTTTTTTCTACTGATGCAGGAATTAAATCCAGACTAGAACAGCAGGCTGGCAAGTCTTATGTTCAGAATGGCGTTAACATCAATAAAAAGGTTCCAATTTCTCCTGAAGAAGAAAATAAACCTGAGTCAAAGGACCCAGGTAGACTGCCTAATGCTGATTCTGACAGGAAAGGTAAGTTGAATTGTGAGTGTCATTTTGTTAAGTGTCATTATGTTTAATCTGACTCAGTCACACATTCCTTTTCATTAGATGTTGGTGAGGAAAATATTACAAAACAATCTGGAGAGAAAGAAGGCATGCCCATGAGTAATAATCTAACTACAAATAATTCAGTTGATAGTATAAAAGTCAAGAAACGGACTGGAAGGAAAGCGATTAATGTTCCTCCTGAAGTCACTAGATCTGCTGTGCAAGATGTACCATTAAATTCTGAAGGGCAGATGATTGGCAGCATGGTCAAGGGGAAGGTCAAAGAGTTTATCAAGATTTTCAGTCCTGGTACTCCATCAAAATCCACACACACTGTTGAATCTCTACGTCAGAGATCCAAGAGAAGGGATATGGGTACATTCAAAGTAGATGGCCAAGCAGGTGTGGAGGTTGATAAGGCAGATAAGGAAAATGAAGATAGCAATGGGCGCAGAATCAGGGTATATCTACACCCATTCAGTAATTTATTTCTAAAAAACAGATAGATGAAACATGTGAAAGCTAAACATATTATAGTTGTTTTTATTCCCCTTGAAATTAGAATTTACTCTAAAACTGGTTGTTCTAAGAACTTGCAATCTGTGACTGATATTACAGGTAGATCAAAATTTGAAGCAGGCAGATGAACTGCATTTTGATCCTATTTCCAATGTGCAACAAATGGATGATTCTTTGTCAGAGAGGAATGCCGAGAAGAATAAGAGCTCAGCTTCATGCTCTGGTTAGTATTTCCCTAACTGAATCTGGTCTTTGAACATGGTCTCATTAATTGGCTATTTTTTAATGAACCATGATCATCATATTTTGATATAAGAATGTGCATTGTTATTGAATATTGAGGACTTTTCTTTTTCCAGAATCAACTCCAGAAAGTTTTGAGACTACATTTGGCTATATTTCTGATTCTCATTGTGAAGATTTTGAAGGAAACTTCGTGGTATGTATTATTTTGCGATAAATTTTCATAACCTATAGGTATAGATCTGCTTGTTCGCTATACTTCAAGCTTCAATTTACCCAACTGTTTTATAATTACTCCAGTGTTAAGGCAGTTGAATCCTCTACAGTAATGGCCAAGTTTCAGTGTGAAGCAATTTGGAAGGTCACCTTTAGTGGGAAATAATACAATCTTGATAGTATCTAACCTGATGACTGAGAAGCCATACTTGGTTCAAATTCTGCTATGTTTAATATTTGGGGTACTTATATGTTACCACCCAAAAATCAGTTTTTTTTCCTGGTTAACAGGTCCATGTCCACCAATGTAAGGCAGCTATACTTATGAGAGCAACAGCAGAAACATTTTTTTAGTTCAGGCGTAGCATGAGTTCTGCATGCCCTGGCACCAAAGTTGTTCAGTGTTGTGTCATATTTCCAAGTTCTAAATTTCCATTTTATAAATTTCCATTGTAGGCATTTTCGGTCATCTAGTTGTGAAACATTGGTTGTATTTATTAAGCTGTCTATGGTTACATTGGTTTTATAATTTTCCATTGTAGGCATTTTCCGTCGTCTAGTTGTGAAAGATTGGTTGTATTAAGTAAGATGTCTATGGTTACATCAGTTTTAACCAGGATATGCCCATGACCCATGAGAGGTTTCCCCCAGGCCTACATTTAAATTTTACCCTGGGTGAGGTAAAATACACTAGGACTGTATGACAAACTGTCCTAGTCACAGCTTGAAGGAATGCACCCATACATTTATATTTTATTGATTAACATTAATTTTCATGCTAATAATTTTCTGTTATTTGTTGGTTCCCATTCTGATTATGATTGTTAATTTACAGAAAAGTACACAGATATTAATCCAATAACTGCATGCACAATTGCACATGCACTGCACAACTCCCAGAGACATGCATCTGAGTAAATTCTTTTTCTCACCCACTCTCTCATGTGCTTTTTTTGGTATACAGGTTGAACATTTATCTGAGGAAGCTGAGAATGAACAGTCACAAACCAATGATGATCGACAAGAAATTCAAGTAACACATGATACACCTGTAAAAAATCATCTTATATTTAGATTTTTTAAGTGTTTTGAATCACTTGTTTCACGACAGATTGCAGATGCTAAGATACAAGAGTGGTCAAAAGGGAAGCAAGGAAATATTCGGTCACTGCTATCCACTTTGCAATATGTGAGCATAGTTTGCAACAACTTAAACAAAGTTTTTTACTGTGTAGATTGTCATATCTTGTCGATCTCTTGAGAAGTTTCATATCATTTCTGTACCAGCAAACCCCTTTGCTATACCCAGATTTGAAAACAGCAGTTCTGTGTATCTTAGGCTTCTTTCAAAGAGGATGCAAAACTGCTGTCTGATTGAGAGTTACCTGCCCGACTGATGAGACCCTTAGATTGCAATAATTTTTCTCTCTCCCATTTTATTGAACTGATATGATGGCATATGCCCTCCAGTTGATTTTTCAATAAACTGCTCCTAAAATTTAAAGTTAGAGATCAAAAACCAGACAGCACATTTGCATCCATGTATGGGTTGATGATCAAAATGCAACAAATTATGTTTGGATTAACTGTGCATAGTTCATGGTATCTGCTATTTGTGCATATCATCTGGTATGTGAAGATTCCTCTGAGTGCACACCATAAAGAAAAATGATTTAGCAATTTCTGTATCCGAGATTCATGCTAAAAATGTGCTATTACCGGTTACTGTTCCTATCTCTGCTTTGTATTATTGAAGCCTTGCGGACCATCATCACTATTGCATCATTTCTGGATGTCTGTCATCTTGCACTGCTTTCTATGTTATCTAATCTTTACACTAGAATATAATTTTGAATAAACCATTCTAATGACCTATGTATTTCTTAGAAGAGCAAGTTAAAACATCTGCTCATTCTCTTCTCCTGAATAGGTTCTTTGGCCAAAGAGTGGATGGAAACCAGTGCCCCTTGTTGATATAGTTGAAGATCCTTCTGTTAAAAGAGTATATCAGAAAGCTCTGCTGTGCTTACACCCAGACAAACTACAGCAGAGGGGAGCTGCACTGCATCAAAAATATATTGCAGAAAAAGTCTTTGACATTTTGCAGGTATTTGATATATTTGAGTTACTTGGAATGCTAAGCCTACAATAGATGTCCATTAAGTTGCGATCTTAGCTTGGAAATGATTATATGTACAAAATATAAGTATTAAAAAATTTATCGTGTTTTCTTAATGATTTACCTGGCATAATAACTGTGTGTCATTCTTGCCATTTTGAAACCTTATGTGAATAGTTGTCACAATAATCATCACAGTGATGTTTCTTTATGGAACATAGTAAAAAGATGTCATTGGATTCTCGAGTTTCTGCATTCATTTTTGCTGTTAATATTTATCATCCAACCATCAATAGGTACATGCAAGTTCTTCTGTAGCAGTAAAAATAGTGAGCTAAAATTTTGAATGTATTGTTAATTATTATTTACAGTACAGTTCAGACCTTAATTCGTCAGCCTTCTATATTATGTTGCAAGCTGACCTTTTCACTTCAACTAAAAAGCCGTAATTTTCATGCAAGTCCAATTATTGTTAAGTAATGCCATTTGTTATATCTTGCCCCTCTATATTATCTATTCTCCATGTTAGTCCAAATGCATTGATATTGGTTAAATCTATTTTCAAAGGATAAGTCACTGTGATCTTGAGTATGTATATGTAAGCATTAGGTGTATCATTAAAGATCAATCACATGAAAATAAAGTGGAGACTTGAAGATTATCTATATTGCATCATCCCATAAAATTAGTAAGTCCCTAGAATAGATTAATTTTTATCATAGGTGGTATCCTATAGACTGCCTCGGGTGAAGTCATCATAGTAGGTTATACCTTGAAATTATTTTTCAAAAGTTTTGATATTAGGCATTCAAACGGTCCTACTACGCATTTGAATGGTTTTTGTTCCAATGGAACATTGGATTGGTGAATTTGAAACCCATAAATATATATCTGTTTTTTAAATAATTAGTTTGAACAACAAAAGTCTGCAACTGCTTGCATTCTAACAGCTTTGTATAAAAGTCTACAAAAGGGAAACATTTTGCATAGAACCAAAAATGAATGCTGGAGGGATATTGAAGGGTTTTTGAATGAATTTAAAGTTAAAACAAATGTGAGATATGTGAGGCTTGAAAAAAAGAGTGATACCATTCTCTTTCATAACAAGTATCGATTTTGCCGCCTCCTTTTGTTTAATTATCTATCTCAGTTCATTTCTTTCGATTTAGGCCGAAAGACTTTTTTTTAGTCGGCATTCTTGTATGTGCATTCTTTTGCTAAGGCTGTTTATATTGGAAAATGACTAGTTGACAGTTTATTATACAAAAGTTACTAATTTTCATATTTGTCTCCGATCACATTTCTGCTTCACGGTGTCCATTTATTTGATTATTGTCAAATCTAATCAAGTGGATGGTAAACTGTTGAGTTTAGCATCAATTGCTTAGCCATGATCTATATTTTGCATCTTCCATGAACATGATATAGATGTCCAAACATCTTACTACTTGTTTGTTGCTACCCTCAGCTCTTCTACCTCCGATACAAGAGTCATTGAATTTCTATTTCTCTATTATTGAATCATGCCATCCTCTAATAGAGGTACATCTAATCTTCAAGTGATTAATATGAACTTTTTGTTTTCTTACAGGAGGCATGGGACCAATTTAGTTCAGTCAGTTTATGAATAGTGTGGTTGCTTCATAAATATCATGTCCCTGTGATCTCAGATGAGGTTTAAGTGAGCTTTGTCTACAACAGGCAACCCCACCTAATATACATATGTATATAGTCTTGATGTTGAATACACAGTGGTCTTTCATGGTGTTGTATTGTTCTTTCTTCCATTTTTTTTTTATTCAGGGGAGTTCTGGTCATTTGTTCGGTCTTTTGGAACCATGAGGTTCTGAGATCGTTTTCTAAATGGAAGCAATTGAGATACTAAATACTTTATTTTTTGGGGGCTTTTATACATATGGAAATAGCTGGTTGATTGTCTGCTTGTTATATATATTGGAACGTTATATCACGTACATTTAGCACATGTATTTCTATTTTATCTATTACAAAGTGATCCATTTTTCTTAGGGAAATTAATTAGAGGTCCCTGGGGACATCTCTGTAATAACAATAGGTCCCTTGATTTTTTCTTGTTTTCTTTAGGTCCTTAAGTTAGCAATGATATTTTGTTTAGGTCCTTCCATCCAACTTTCATTCATTTTTTTTTTCTTTTACTCCTAAGTGAACATGAATTGCCTCTCAATCTCTCTCTTTCTCCCTAAAACAACTCAACAAGATGTGAGACTACCTCCACCAGCCCTCCATTGCGCCAATCTTGACCCCAACGCCGATCGCTCCCTTCGACCTCTCCCGATCGTGTCTTGTGAGTCGTTTCCTGATTTTGTGTTATATTGTGTACACTGTTATTTCTAATATGTATACTGTTATACCTGTTACAGGTTGTGTGTGTTACACTGCGTACACTGTTTCGCATATTGTGTACACTGTTATACCTCTTACAGATATCAGATTTTGTTTTATACTATGTACACTGTCATGTCCAATGTGTACACTGTTATACATGTTATAGGTTCTGTGTGTTACACTGTGTACACTGTTAGCTCATTTTGTACAATATTATACCTGGAACATGCTAGGCTCACGGACAGGGTCACGAGAGGATGTTGGGCTCGCGAATGGGGTCGCAAGAGGGGGATAAGCTCGTGAGAAAGGGTAAGGCTCGTGGACGGGTCCGAGAGGGGTTAGGCTTGCGGAGGGGGGTCGCTAAGAGGGGGTTGGGCTCGTGGACGGAGTCGCGAGAAAGGGATTGAGCTCGCGGATGGGATGTGGGAGATGATCGAGGGGCGCCATCGGCGTTGGGGTTGAGATTGGCGCAATGGGAGGCTGGTGGAGGTGGTCTCACAACTTGTTGATTGTTTGGGAGAGAAAGGGAGAGGTTGGAGGAGATAGAGAGACAAATGATGTTTACTTAGGGGTAAAAGAGAAAAAAAATAGAATGGACGGAGGTTGGATGGAATGACATAAACAAAATATCACCACTAACTTAGGAACCTAAAGGAAACAAAAAAAAGTCAATGGACCTATTGTTATTACAGAGGTGGCACCAAGAACCTCTAATTAATTTATCTATTTTTCTTTTATGCTTTCACCCTTCATAAATTTAGTAATTGTATGTATTTATTTATTTAAATTTTAAGATTTCAAATAAGATTTTAATCAATCATAAATATATTTTAAGAATATAAAATGAAATTTAAATATATCATATTAATAAATTTAAATTTTAATAATTCAAAATTAAAAATACTTATTAAATTTATCTCAATTGAATTTTATAAAAAATTGGTTTAATTACTTTTATTATAGCATGGAAAAACATATATTGCATGGTATACATCTATCTATCTATCTATTATATTAAGTGAAAGTGTTTAAGTTTTTAAATCTGTTCATTTGGAACATTTTTATTTTTTGAATTTATTATTTGTTATTAATTATCTTTGATTTTATATTGAGGTTAAGAATGGAAAAATATTTTTAGTAGTTTTATATTGTGATAAAAATAAAAAAATCTATCTATATATAAATTGAATAATATCATATTCATATCCACCAAAATAATCTTAAAAGTTTTAGAAGCACCCACCTGAATGCTGCTTTTTTTATATATATGATTAATATTGAAAATGTGTTATATATAACACACTTCCAATGCAAAACAATTTTATACAACACACCTCTACTAGAAAACAGTTTTTAAGTAAAGGCGTGTTATATAACACGCCTTTAGTATTAAACAAACGTTGGTGTTTGATTTTTTTTCCTATTTAAATCCTATTTAATGTTTTTTATTTTTATTTTTGTTTATAAGAACAAGGGGGTGAATGGAAACATATTTTTTTGGTCCAGTATTAAAATTTCTTACATGTTCATTGTTCATATCCAAAAATATCCCCATTCATCCCCATTGTTTTTACAAACCACAAAAATAAAAATATTAAATATGACTCAAATAAAATAAAAAAAATCAAACATCACTATATTATTATGTGCTGTTTAATGAAGACGTGTTATATATAACATGTCTCCACTAGAGACATTTTACGTATAACACGTCTCTAATGTTAATAAAAAAAAAAAAATAGCATCATGTTTTTCATTGGATGTATATTATATATAACACGATTTCAATGTTAATTAGATAAAAAAAAAAGCAGCACCCCATGTAGATGTTATTTTTATATTGACCATAAAAAAAAAAAGGCTGCAAATAAAAATGGTTGTGGGTTAAAAAAAAAATTAAAAAAATAATCAAAGTTATTTACAGAAATTTCGCATATACAGATATTCATAGAAAAAAAAGTCAACATGAATCTTCGTAAACTTTAATTAGGGTTACTTTAATTATCATAGGTTTCGATAAACAACAAACTCCGATAAAAGATTATATTATGTTATCATAATCAACAGAAAAAAAGATGAGGGGCCATGACAGCTGTCAAACCACACACCGCCACCGCCTTCGGAGAAAGTGAGAGAGAGAGAGATAAGGCTCCAGAGAGAGAGAGAGAGAGAGAGAGGCAGACGGGGAGAGTTGCAAGGGAAAACACATCGGCGTCTCTCACCAAATCCTGGCCGTCCGTTGTCCCCCATCCCACCTGGACTTCCACCTCAGCCACCCAAATCCTTCTCTCAATCTCTCTGTCACTATTGTTCCCATTATTTTATTTTATTTTATTTTATTTTTTTTAAAAAAAAACAGGTCAGTCCCCTCCTCTCTCTCTCTCTCTCTTACAATTCAGTTTGATTTTGTTGTTGTGTTTTTGAAAGTCGATTTCTTTCATTATTTGCTGATGTTGTGATGACTCGAAAGCATCTTGTTTTCAATTGTACACTATTGATTGATAGTAATTGCATGAGGAGTCACTAAATTCAACGATAGAGATTGAATTGTAATCTCAAATGGGTTTTTCAGCCTTTCACATGGAGAAACCACCACCAAGAAAAGATATGTAGAGAGAGAGAGAGAGAGAGAGCTTGGTGCAATTTATGAGCAAAAACAATGTTAATTCAAGATGTCTTGTTCATGTTATTGAACAACCTTGATTTTGGGAATCCTTACATCTGTGTTGTTGTGTGGGATTCTGATTAAAAGTCCTTTAAAAGCAAATTGAACTTCATTTTCAGGTTTTGTGTTATTGGGTTCTAAATGGGGTCTGGGGAGAACAGCGCCCCTGTTAAGCCTACCAACAAAGCTGCTACTGCTTCTCAGGTATGTCTTGGGTCATTGTGTTCTTGTTTCCATGTTGTTTCTGCTTTTGATTGCTGGGTATTCTCTTTAGCATGTTCAGGAAATCCCAACAACTCCATATTCGGATTGGGCATCCATGCAAGTATGCTTTTTTTTTTGTGTTTAACCTTTATGTAAATTGGGAATTGTCATTTGGCTTGGAATTTAAATATTTTATATTGGGTGGTTTGTGAAATTTGAATCAAACAGGCATACTACGGTGCTGGAGCTAGTCCATCACCCTTTTTCCAGCCAGCCGTTGCGTCTCCTCCACCACCCTACATGTGGACTGGCCAGGTGATGATGCAAAGTTCGTTATGGTTTCCTTGAATTTATCAGTATTGTTGAAAGAGAAGTTCTTTCTAATATAATTTTATTGCGGATTTCAGCACTTTCCGCCTTATGGAACTCCACTTCCTTACCCGGCTATGTATCCTCATGGCGGAATGTACTCTCATCCATCTATGGCTCCGGTAAGCTTTGCATTCCAATAGATAGATGTTTTGGGCTGTACACTTTGCAGCATTTAAGATAGAGACAAGACTTATATGGGTGTTGAGCTTCTTCACTAGATAAATTGAATATCACCTGAGGTTGCTTGTTTGTTGGATATTACTCTCTAATGTTTTTTTAATATATATAAATTGCAATGACAAGTTTGCAAGTTGCAACCTGTGCATCTGCTGAGACTTTCTATTGTTTCTTCAAACCTCTTTTCTGTGTACGTTCAATGTTAATTCCCGAAAATAGCCAGTGTTAATACTCGATGCTCACATATCTCTGAATCTAATAAAAAACCAAGCTAACTTTCATGTCTCAATTTAAACCTTTTGGTATTTCTTAAAATGTTTTCTTACTAGTCCTAAGAATTATTCCCTTCATTTAGTGACCTTATATTACGTATTCTCTATTTCAGTCAACAATTAAGTGAGAAATTCAATCATACTACATTTACAACAACATAAACACTTGGTTCATTGTCCATCATTAAAATCTGTTTCCACTGCAATCAAAGTCCATCTCTTATCAAAGCTTTCTCTGTCTATAAACAGACATGATGACACCGGAGAAGGATTAGTACCACAATATATTCATGGGTTGTACGTGGTTTATAAATGTGGAAGCAGTGTTTCCTTCTCATACATTGTGTGGCTTAAGTTGTCTTTACAGCCCTTTTTTAAAGGATTTATGTGCTTGTTAAGAATGTTGTCTTTATAGCCTTCCACTGTTATCTAATGTTATTCCTATCATATATTAGATAGTTAAGGGAAAAAAGATCAGGAGTTTCTTGCATCCAATTTACTTAACTTAGAATTTATATCATATAATTAATTACGTGTCATCTATAGTTGCAGGGTGTGGCAGTTGCTGCTACTGAAACAGAAGGAAAATCCTCAGATGCAAAAGATAGGGCTTCAATGAAAAAGGGCAAGGGAAATACAGGAAACCTAGGTCGAGCAGCTGGAAAGTCCGTTGATGGTGAAAAAGCAGCATCTAGTTCTGCAAATGATGTTGGCTCTCAAAGGTGAAGCATTTTTACCATGCTGATTTTACTTTTAGTATTATATATTATGCAGCCCCACATTGCTTTTTGATATTTCTCAATCACTGACTCACTGTTATCCAATATTAATATATATTTTTATCATTGGCAGTGATGATAGTGGATCTGACGGTTCATCTGATGCAAGTCATGAGAAACAACAAGTACGTTTTGTCTTGATTTACCGTTTCCAATTCATTTAACTCTCATCCCTCAGTTGGGAGGTGCTTGGTGGGATATCCTAATAAATCTACGACTCCATCATTCAAGTTTTTAGATGACTTAACCAGGTTTCTTTGAGTGCGCGATGATATATTTGTAATGTCCGCCACCTTTTAGTTCCTACTATACTCCTATCAGAATGGCTTGGGATGGTTTACAAGCTAGAGAAGGGGTTGAGGGATGAATAAGTTGTTTTCTAAACTAAGGTGTATTTTAAAAATTCTTATTCAATTGATTGATTTAATTATTTATATATATATGATTTCAAAATACTTTCAATCAATTAAACCATCCAATCAACATTGCATGCATACACGTGTAAAGATATAAGCAATCACACACACAAAAACATGCAATCACACGTAAGACACCAGGTTTTTAACATGGAAAATTAAAAAAACCACAGACCATTTGTCAAAAAACATTTACTAAAGGTAAATTAAAAAGTCTTAGCCCAGTGCTCTCGACTATACTGCATGATTCCTCCTCGATTTAACCTTACTGATTGACTCTCTGATCGTTCGTCCACCAATCTGTAGGGAACTTCGACATCTTCTTCATCTCGCACCTTTCTTCTGTGGTTGTCTTCAGGTTGCAGCCGCCTCTCTGGCTCTGTTGGTCTTATTGACTATTGCTCTTACTCGACAGCAATAGAACTTCGATCATCTTCAAATTAGACAAGCACACAATCAAAAGGTTATGGATTGAATGGGTTTTGTAAGCTCGTTGAAACCAAAATATTGGCTTCAATATAAATTACTTGGGATCTCACAAACAAGAGGGCATCATTTCTCTCTTTGTCTAAAACCCAAGATTTCAATGTAATGCCTCTTATGTTAAGGACATCAATTAGGCTATATTTACAGGTTAGGTCAATCAAAAACACGCTCTGAAGAACTTTTATGAAATTGCCCCCAATTGGAGTTATTGGAGTGGAATAGGGCCTTTTGAGCCTATTCCCCGAGGCCCGGGGGTTCAAGGGCAACGCCCCTGTAAGGTCGCAGGCCTCCCCCGGGCCGGAATAGGAATTTTTCTCATGGGTTTTTTTAGTCTTTTTCTATTTCTAGGGTTTTGTACATCTTGTATCTATATAAGAGACCTTTCGGCCTCCGTTAGTGTGTACGAAAATATTCTATCAGTTTTTTCTCCCCCAATGCGATCCTGATTCGGACCAACCATGAGATTGTCCAAACAATCTCAATGCCAAAACTATTTTAAAATGGCAAGATTTGCAAATCTAGGTGGGTGAAATCGAATCTTCAAAAATGCGTCTCATGAAGTTTGAAGCCATTCTTTGAACGATTTAATGGTTGTTTCAAAAACTAGAAAATAAACACAATCATTTGGTTGACCATTCTTGATCGATCGAACGAATTACTTGAAAATTTTACTTCTCCATTTTTTTATAAATTCTCTGGAAGTTCTCTTTTCTCCCTAACCTTTTCAAACCCATGCGATTCATTGTAAGTCCGCCCCGATAACATTTTCAAGCCATCTCAAAAACATTTCAAACATGTTTTCAAGAATATCGAATGCATTCTTTAAAAACATGATCAAAATATGATTTAAATGGTTTTTGTATTTTCATACTTTGGGTATTCTTCTATTTAAATGAGGCTAGATGCCTACTCATTCAAATAAAAAAAAAGATTTAAATCAAAGATGCCTATGTTTGATCTAAAGGGCTATTATTAGAATGCTCTTCAGTCAATTTTCGAATCTTCAGTTGTACTGACTTGACTGATTCAACTTTACATTCAAACTTGGATCTGTTTTGCACAGAACTTGCAACACTCAAACATAAATTTGGGAACAATAACTCCTAAGAAGACTTCATTTATTAATTTTAGATCATTTTCCATTGCATGAAAAAAATTTAATCCGTAAATCTTTTGTCCCACCATATTGGCAGAGTTACACTAATTAAACCATAGACCTTCCAAATCTAGGTTTGATTTTCTTTAATTCAATTTATTGGGACCAATGCATCCTTCTCTGGTAGTTCATTTTCTAACCTGTATATTTTTTGCATCTTTTCTTTTCAGGAATTCCCCACAGCCAGTAAAGGTATTCTTTCTCAGGCACTCACAGTTGGTGTTGTGTTTTGAGTAAACTAATGTATTGTACCCGTTAATTAGTGATGAAAATATAACTCTGCCTGTCTAGGTGGAATCACACAGCACAACTTAGCTCAATATAGTGCTGCTGCTGTTGAAACATCATTTGGTGAAAGCGGGCAACACGCCGCAAACCTTCCTGTCCCAGTGCCTGGGAAGCCAACAAATAATATGGGAATGGACCTCTGGAATGCATCCTCCTCTGGAGCCGTGACAACAAAGGGAAGACCCGGGCCAGTTAGTATATCACCTGCAATAGCTCCAGCTCCAATGATTGGACGAGAAGGGTTCATGGCTGATCAACAATGGGTTCAGGTGTTTACTGTAAAATTGTCATTGATACTATGAGCTTAACTTCCTTGTTTTTTTATTATAGTTTATAATGTGTAGGGAAAAACACATGGCACTTCAAAGCATCTGCATTGCATTTTGGATTAAGATTTGACCTTCGGTCCTCATGCTTATGCTGTTGTATAATATATAAACATCAAAAGTCACATTTACTTTCTATTATCATGTGTCATTCATATTGTGAATGACTTGCTTATTTTGACGTGGTAGGATGAACGTGAACTAAAGAGACAAAAGAGGAAACAGTCTAATCGGGAATCTGCAAGGAGGTCAAGATTGCGCAAGCAGGTGAAACATTTTAAAAAGTACCTCTGTGATGAATGGAAAAGAAAGAATAGAAATAGTGAAATAAGTGAGATGAATAATGAGAGGAGGAGAGCTTTGCATTTCTCTCTTCTCTACCTCCATCCCTGCATCACCTTCTGTTTCATTCCACAGCAGTCTTGCTCAGACATTTTCTTAATCTACATGTCTCTTTCATCACTTTAACTCATACCATGTTTAAATTTGTCATATATTTCTGCATTCTCATCCTTTGCATCTTCCTTTTTGATGTTCACATATTTTGGCAATAGGTAGTTCAGCAAAAAATATTACCATATGAAATTGACATATATCAATCTGTCTTGCAATATTTGGATAAAATAAGCTGGAAATCTACTCACCTATGTAACCCTGAGTGCATGATACATAGTTATACATACCTGGACTCTCCAGGAAAAATATAGAAACCCAAATAGACATTAGCAAATCATAAGTTTATTTAGCTCACTATATGTGAGAAACATGCTTTTTTATGTACTCTTGATTGATTGCATTGTTTACCTACAAGTGCACAAGCATTGACTCATCTAAAAAATTCTCTCTCCCCTATCCTGTCACCATCTCTTTTTTGTTGCTTATTTTATTTGCATCTATGGGAAGCTTCAAAATTTTGTTGAAATTTCCTCGTGTCATGTGCAATGCTTTTCCTGCTTCGCTGCTGGATAAATTTTTTTTTTGTAAAGTAAAGATAATTTGGCATACTTTACCAAGAAAGCAAACCCACCACAGTAGTCTTGTCCTGTGGTGATCTTCTACAAACAACCTTCCATATCTATTAAATGGTATGCATGTTGATGACCAGCTATGATACCATGGTATCTCATAAGGACTTCCCAGTTCCCCCTGGCCTTTGTATGATGTTATATTGAACAAGACAAGCCATCAATTCCGCTAAAAGTAACAGATGCTTATATTAGCTTCTATTGAAAAGCATTTCAGGAACACGTGTCTGTGGATCAGTATCTGTTAGTGAGTCGCTTTCTTTCCCAAAATATACATGTACATATCTTGTGGATTATTAGAATGATTAATTTTACATGATGTGAAGTTTCAGCCAATATCAGGATGCATCAAAATAAAGCAACAACTGAACATAAGTTTTGGTTGATGTATAAAAATATGCGTAAAATGTAATATAATTGTCTTATTCATGTAATTATATCTCACATTGATTTTATGTTCTATATAGAAGAGTATAAAATATTTAGAATGAAGTTTTGCACACGAGTGGGTAGTGTTCCTAAAGAACAAAATTCTGTTCCTTTTGTTCTGTGATAATAAGATAGAAAATATTTCGACCATTTTTGGAAGGGAAGTTCCAGCTTCTTCACTGCCTGTAACACAGTTCTTTGGAAGAAAAGTTGTGGTCCAGTTGCTCCAAAAAAATAAATAAATATTTCTAACTCTATTGACTCAGAGAGTTTTAGATCCACGAAATGTTTCTCTCCTCTCTCTCTCTCTCTCTCTCTCTCTCTCTCTCTCTCTCTCCCTTTTTCTCTTAGTTCTATGGGAAGGACAGACCCAAGCATTACTAGACATATTTATACAATAGGAACCCATTTTGAGAATTTGAAATAAAATGTTGTATATCTTTGCTTCCATTCAAGAAGCATATGAAGCACTATCAAGCGATGCTTTGATGTCACATAATAAATTTGACATTTAAGTTCATGTAATTACTCTGATTTACCTTTTTTTCATTATAAAACTTGATTTAAGTTTTTTGTTTAAATTTTAACTTAAAGATCTTACCTATTTTTACTATGTAATTTTGGATGATATGTCTATTTAATTTTGTAGTAATATTCACTGCAAAATAATTAAGAAATTGAAAGAAAAGTTCTGTAAGATGGTTGTAAGACCAGAAATTATTTATGGATCAGAGTGATGGACAATTAATAAACAATATATTCGAAAAATGAGTGCAAAGGAGATGACAATGTTGTGATGGACGAGTGACAAGAGAAGAAAGGATAGAATATGAAATGAGTATATTTGTGAAAGAGGATATTCTGATGGAGGATTAGATGTGAAAAAATTGTTTGAGATGGCGGAACCAATGGTGCACTAGTTAGGAAGTGAAACGGTCGGCATTGAAGAGAATCTAAGGTTATGGGTTTGGCCAAAACAAGCTAGGATTGGGACAACAGGTAATATTATTCGGGGGAAGCAATCCTTAATAGAGAAGGATTTATGTTGTTAATCCCAATTTTATAGGAAAAGGCTTTGTTGTTGTTATATGTCAATTTATTTGGATTGCCAAGTGCGATGTTATTTTTTTGATACTCAATAAAACTGTCTTTATTTTTCTATTTATAGAATTTCTATTCAATTTAATAGATATACTTGTTGATCAGGTGATTTAATCCTTCGTAGTCGAAAGATCAAAGAAAAAAAAGAGTTGTTGACCAGCATTTAACACTTTTTATCTTTATTTTTAAAAGCATTTTTTTCTTGTGCATTGTATCACATGTATGCTATATGCTCCCTCTAATCATTCAGTTCTTGGTCAGTTAGTGGTGTGTACAGGAGGTAATCCAAGGGGTCTCTTATTTCAAAACCATGCCACTATGCAGCAATTGGGATTTAAAAAATCTTGCTCACTGGGGCATTTCCATTTATGTGTCAGTCATAGAAATGCATTGCCTTAGCCTTCAGTTATTAAAGCTTCGAGAACTTTTTTCTGTTTGAAAGGTGGAAGTACACCATCTATTTGCATCTCCTTCAAATGTAATGAAAGAAAATGCAGTAATCTATATATGTTTTGATATGTGGGAAACCTTATAGACAATGCAATTAACCAATCTGTAGTTCTCTTTAGAAAGAATTGGAATGAATTTTTGCCTTTACAACAATGCATGGTTATTTAAGGATCATTATTTTTCTACTCTGCCTGAAGTTTTTTAAAAAGCTTCGTGTTACTAGCATAAGAATTCTGAATTGTTTACTGGCTATCATTCAAAATTTCAGTGCATTAGACAATCTCAGAGATCTTTATATGCTACTTGAATTGAAACATTGCCATTTTGAACTCCCCAAGCTTTAAGATTTTTGTGAAATCAATTTTATGGCCCAAGACACCTCAATATTGTTTTTCTTTTTTCTTTGACAGGCTGAATGTGATGATTTGGCTAAGAAGGTGGATGTATTGACTAGTGAGAACTGTGCGCTCAAGAACAAGCTGCAACAACTTTCAGAAGAATGCAGGAAATTAACTTCTGAAAATGAATCGATAACGGTGGGTCATTTTATTTTAACTTTGTTAGCATGAAAATATAGAGTTTTTTATATTTTTCTTAAAATGAAGTAGTTCGTTCCCAAATTTGTGGGTTAAATCCCAGCTTTCCGTTAATATATAATAATTCTGATCAACTAGCTTATGAATAATAATCGAAATTAGAATATCCAATGCACATTGATTTTTGCTTGCAATTGATTCATCCACGAACCCCTACTTGCAATTAATTCTTTACAATAGTGATTATATTTTCTGCTATTGCTAGTTGTGCCAAACAACTTATATGCATGCCCACATGTGTGCATGCGTACATGTAATATATGTATACAAGTATCTGTATGTGTTTGTGCATCTTATGTAGCTGAAGACCTCATGTTGATATGCAAAAAATCATGGTTGAAAACTGCTTCTTTTGTTAGATAAAGTTTCTATTTCAACCAATCACTTGATTCCTTATAATTAATTATTTATATTTTAACCATGCCATTAACAGGAGATAACCCCTTTTTTTTTCTTTGAAACAGGAAAAACTAATTAGAGAGCATGGACCCAATGTCCTAACCTCAATCAATGTCAACAATCTCCGGACTTCAGCTCAACCATCTGCTGATGGTGAAGGCAATGTGGTCAGATAGGTAACAGCGTGAGTGGTCAGGCAAACCCAAGTTTCAATACTCCCAATGGAAACTTTGTAGGTGGCTCCAGTTGAAGGAATGCTGTTTAATTTTGATCTTAAATGTTAGTTCCCTTTCTCTTGTTTCACTTCCAGAGAGTAATTTTTAAATCTTCTAGTGTCAACCTTATTCAATGGGTGTTTGAGTTACCCATACACACACATGTAACGCACTAATCAGATCTCTATACTTTGCTGCTGTAAATTATTATTCTTTTATGCATCATGGAATGCATTTGTAGCATGTTGGTTTGGTTGAGCTGCCTTAGATTTTCTTTTTTATTTGGTGGAGGTGGGGGGGACCTGCTGCATTTGGGTTGAAGTTTTCATTTTTCTTTTTAAAAAAAGTATTGCCCAGTTGTGTTTGTGTGATTGGTGATGTCTTTGGTCTCATAATATTCCCCTTTTCATAAAGTTAGTGGGAGTTTTATATGAGATTCTTATACTTTGATTTGTTTTTGTTGTTTTCTTAACTCCTTTCCGGCAAGATTGACGGAATAATAAGATAAACTATATTAGAACTTCTGGAAATAATATACAAGTATATACTGATATACATCATGTATTATAAGGTACATATGAAATATAACAATGTATATACATCTCAAAACAACGTATAAAACAACTATCAGATGTGATTATGTTTCGAGAAAATGAAATGAAATTTCCTGAAATACTCATATACATCAACAAATGTAAGCACATGTTGACCGCACTAGGAACCAAAATGAATAAAAAATATAGATTTCTATCCCACTATGACCGCTTGTAACACCCTTTTCCTTTAATATTATATTATTATTATATATAATATAACAAAATCATGATAAAAAAAATTGATCAATTAATAACTGACTCAGCAGGCTGACCATTTTCATTGCACGATGTGATGGATCAAAACCTCACGAGTCATAACCTGCCATCTGTAGGTGCTCAGTATTATGCTGGTTGCTTTTATACTGGTTATGTGCTCACATTCCTTGTATTGGAATGGACCAGAGTTGGACACCACAGTGAACTATGCTGGTTATTTCTATGGCCACACTCATGATGCTAGCTAGACATCAAAAGTTAATTTCTGCATAAATTTTAAATAGGGAGCAGCATTTCTCCTCCACTAACCCACCACCATCCCTCCTCCACCCTCATCTCTCCTCTCCCCCCATTGTACCCACCAACCAAAATTGTTTTTGGTTGGTGTGGATGGTGAGTTGGTCGGTGGGAGTATCTGTTCCCATTTAAATATGGGTTCATATGCCTAAATCTCATCTTCCCTGAATGCCACCATCTTCAGACCTGTGTTTATGTTTCGTTTCACCCACAACCACAATGGGTGCCCCCCCCAAATTGAGTTTACAACAGCAGAATTCCAGATATTTTGATCCTGAAAATCATCTACCAAGCTTGTAGAAGTTTCCCTAGAAGTTACACCTGCCAATGAAGTTGCCAAGAGGAGTACAACCTCTAAAACTGAAACACACAATCTACATCAATCAAGTACGGGAAATTAACTAATACATTGTTCTTGTAAACATACAACAAAAACAAAGAGGGAACTTCATTCAACTAAACCTCATTTCAGATAAAACGAACACAAGGAAGAAAATAACACTAAAGCAAATGAGAAATGGTAGGACGCATTTTACATTGTTCACTTCAAGCTGGATCTATTTCACCGAGTTCTCAAGAGTGGATGTAACTTTTTTAGAAACAATAAGCGCAGTTTGTGTCTACTGTCTAGTGATCATATGAAATCTGCCAAAACCGCCTCAGACATACTGAACAAAACATTTTTACCATGCTGAGCCCTCTGGGAAAGGCTGTAATGCATCTTTCTTTCCATTCACGTAAAATTCAACTACTGCTTTCATTCTGGGGAACTTGTCTGGATGGTAGTTCACATGCACAATCACAGGCTTCAGCTTTCTGTAGTTCTCATTATTTCTCACCGTCCGGAAGAGGACTTTGCTGTTCATGAACTCAAACATATCCATTGTTCTCTTCGAAGCATGGAGACCTTCATAGCCCGGATGAGAGGGGTAGAATAACTCCTCGTTGAAAACGGCCTGGTCCCATGCTTTGGAATCTGTAGCAAGCCGTGTCGCAACACGATCCAAGAGCTCGATTGATGGGATTGTGGGCCTGATGTAGAAGAAGCCTGAGTTGAAGACCCAAATGCGCATTGTGTGGGCAAAACGTGCCCATCCCATCTTAGCGTCATCAAAAACATCATTGTACCCATAAGCTGTAAAGTTATCATGGCCGTCACTCATGGACTCCACATCAGAGTCCCTGTAGAGATGCTCAAAGGGGTTCTGCAGATAAACTATGTCAACATCGGAGAGGAGGATACTGTATCCGAGTTGTAGGAATTCTCTCAAGATTCGGAATTTTAAACCAGAGATTGCATGATTACCACCCGTCCTTCCTATAGAATCGATTCCCTCCTCTGGTTTCCTTCGGTAAACAGGAACATCATTCGATTTACATAATGCCTCAATCTCATCGTCCAAAGCAACAACCAGATAATTCGGGATACGAACTCTTTTTAAGCTTTCGAACCAAACCTCCAACATGTTCTTCACATTGCGGTTAGCCAAACAGACAATCAGCTCCTTCTGAACAGCCACTTTTTCAAGCAACTTTGCCAACATCGGATTCACGGACTCATCAGGCAGGACAGTTGGATTAGTCCTTAGCCCCTTGACAGTGCCAAATGGCCCCGCTTTGCGTTGTTCACCAAGTAAGAGCACCTGTTTTTGCGCTTGATCTGTACCTTGTTCAGCCAAATGGAGCTTTGATGTCAGCTCTCTGATCTGTTTCTTCAGTTCCGCATTCTTCTGTGATAAGGTTACCATCTCTGACTTCAACATGTTGATCCTTTCAGGTGATTCACATGGCGATGAGTTTGCAACCTAAAGGGCCAATCATAACATAACGTGAAGGAACCTTTTTATGTGTGCAAATGCAGAAAAAGAAAATTGTCAGATAAAATTTCAATAGTGAAAGTACATCACAACAAATTAAAATCCTCAATAAGTTGACAGCGATATTGCTTCAAACATGCACACACAAATAAAAATATATATCAAGATTACTGACGTAAATCCTATCTTATTCCACATATACATACAAGAGTCATGTATTGAGTTTTATAACCAATACACAAAGCAAGACAAAAAATCCAACAAAATATTTGATCAAAAACCAGTTTGTTCCAACAGAAATAAACTTCAAACACAATCCTTTTTTAATAAGGAAAATATTGGCTGAAAATCCTTCAAACACAATTTATTGATTCCTTCAATTAATCATGTGACCCACCATAAGTAAACTGATCACAAAAACCATAAACCCCTTTGGCATCCTAAAGTTGAACCACCCATGTTATTGCTTTCTTCATAAACTTGCTTCTAGATTTTGTATATAATCTTGGTATGCTACACTATCAACTTAACCTCCCAATTCCAACAATCATGAACTTTGCCTCCTCTTATTTCAATTTTTTTTTATCAACCTGATCAATAAATCCCTAAATTCAGACTGAAACACATATCAAAAGAAATATATTCATTCAATTTTTTCAGCCATTGATCCCGTTCCAACATCAAAAATCACAAATAAATAAGCAAAGAAACAGTTGCAAATGAACAGAACAGCAAACCAATCTCTGACACACAAACATTCATAAAATGTAGCTTCCAATTCAGTTTCCTAAATTAACAACCACAAAAAAAAGGATCCATGCATAACTAATTCAACATGTCAGATGAATTGCACACCAAATCATGATATCAATAGAAACTCTAACACATAAAAAAGAGTCAACTCTACAAAAATCAAAAGCAGCCATCTTTATAAATAAATAAAAAAAAAAGCCCCAACCCGAGAGGATCTGGAGGTGATCCGGTGCTCCTGCGAGGAATCGAAGCGGAAGAGCCCGTTGGGGAAGAGGAGCGCGAATATGCAGCCGAAGAAGACGCCGATCGCTACTGCGATGGCGATACGGGAACCACGCATCGCCGTCGACGGCGGAGATCGCAACAGAGAGCCCTCCCTCCGCCCCATCATGGTGACGACCATACGCGCTTCCTTCTGTGGCTTCAAAAAGGGGTCCTCTTGTTGACACTGTGTGTGTGTGTGAGAGAGAGAGAGAGAGAGAGATGGAGAGGATAGGACACCCTAATAATGGCGATCACTTGTTCTTCTTCGATGATGATGGCCTATAGAGAGAGAGAGATAGAGAGAGAAAGTCGTCGAAGAGATAAAAGTGTTCCCGCGAAGGTATTCAACGGAAAGAGAATGGACAAATCCAATTGGACAAAGATGGAAACTTATTTACACAAGTGCCCCCTGTTCGACTACACTGAGATATACATCTTTCGATAACGTTACACTCAATTAATTTTTTTTTTGGTTTTTAATCATATTATTTTTAGCCAAATTAATAGTTTTCATGTGTACTGTCATGTCAGTTCTCATACACAGAATACCTTTGAACGTCCAAGCATACCCGAACCATCCAAATATGTGTTAAGTTTTCTGTCTGTACCGTCTGAGTACACTGATAGATTTACATGGTACATTGTTAGATTATATGTGTACCTTGTTAATTCCTATTTGTAGATATTGTATCTAAGTTCATTGTTTATGCATAACCAAGAAAAAATAAAGAAGTGCTAGGAGACAAAGGGAGAAGGAGACAAATCGGTGGAAGACGGAAGATTTTTTGAAAGAAAAAGCCAAAAGTGGGATTTTATGATGCAGAACGGGTAGCGGACGCGTTCTAAGAGCGATGAATTCAAAAGGGTTCATTTGAGATTTTCAAATATTTACAGAAAAATCATTTAATAGAAATATGGCGCCCCGAACTCAGAATTGTCTGAAATTTTTACTGGAGGTAGATATCGAGGAGATCTACAAAAGTTATCGTGACACCACAACACGCGCTTATTTTTCCATTTTTCGGCCCTCAAAATGGTCTTTTTGCTATTTTTAGTAACATTTTAGATTCTGCATATCTCCTTCATAATAATTCGGATTTGACTGAAATCAAATCCGAAGATCTTCTAAGATCCTCTAGAGTTAGTTATAACAAATTTTCGTTTTTGCTATTTTTAGTAAGATATTTGTAATTTAGGGTTGGCAGTTTTTATAATATATTTCTGAGTTTTATTATTTTCTTTGAGAATTGTGGTTTGTTGAAGAATCTCAACACTTGTTGGATCTTTGTTTTAGTTTTTCACTGCGTTTATTTTAGGAGGTCGAAGAAGGTGTTTGGGAGAGAGGAAGAGAGAGAGAAAGAGTATTTTTGATACAACTAACACTCCCACCTAACCGATGTTAACACCCCCAAGGACTTTGAAATAATAGGATTTAGAAATAAAGATATAAAAATATGTCTAAACAAATCAGGGACTTAAAAAAATAAAAAGTTGACTAGAAGTACCCCTAATTAATTTCCCTTTTTTTCTGTTCAAAATGCAATTTGTCTACGTTTTTATTTTTTTTTAAATCATATACGTTTTAATCATCATTTAATGGAAATATATACATTTTTATAAAATATAAAATAATGAATTAAATGATATTATTTATAATAAAAAAAATGTGAAATCTTTTTAATTCATTATAGGGACTAACAAGGTAAATACGATTGTATTTTAAAATGTTCAAATAGCTGAGGGTAACAACGCTTTAAATCTTTTCACATAAAAGTGTAGTCTTATATACCTTGTTAACCATCTAAACTCACATTAATTAGATATATATTTTATTTAATTTTTTTATGTTTTCTATAAATGACTTCATATAATTCATTAGAGTATCTTTTATAAAAGTAGATACCTCATTATATAATATATATACTGTTTTTTTATAAAAAGAATCAAAACAGTTGCAAATTACATTTAGGATTGAAAAACATGTCGTAACATTTTCCTTTGACATAAATATTGTAAAAAAAAATAACAAGTAAACCATTGAAGGTATCTAAATTTTTTTAGTATGAAAACTGTTCAAATTATATTACTCATATATATTTATCGTTTTCATATATTAAAAAGATATTGTAGATCCTTCCTATTTGTATTAAAGTAGTATTTACTGGATTCCAAATAACCATGTCAAAGGAGTTATTTGTAAAATTTATTTTTTCTATGGATTTCAATGTAAATAATTTTTAGTCAACTATATTTTCATAATTTTTTATAGATGGGGGAGATTATTAAAATTGTCCATATAAATATTCAAACAAGAAAAGAGAAACACAGATAGGGTGGCATGTGATGTATGTGGATCGTGTCAGACTTCGGAAAAGAAATGGTTAAGGTTAGGTTTGGATGCGAAAGACTGTTATTATAGCTTTTTCTAATATCAGTCAACCCATATTATGATTTTTTTTAAAAATAATATAATAAGATATATTTGTTTATAAAAAAAATTAATACATATTCTAATGAAATTATCATATTAAAATATATATTTTATTAATGTAAATACATGACACGCAACACTCAATTATTTAACATGGACCAAGTCAGTACTCAGTAGCAGTGACTGGAATGGACTCTGCTTGATAAATTTTAACTTTATTAGGAAACTAGAGTTACAAGGTTGTCCATTAAAAAAGGGCAACCCTAAAAGAGGCGTATAATGGAAATAGTTGCATGCAAGTGATGTTTACCTTTAGCAGAAGGCCTCTATTATTATGTGCAACCGGCAGTCAGGCTGACTATGATTACATTTTATTATGTGTAAAAGATCACTCATGCTACAAGGATCTTAAAATTTAGACTCTATTAAGAAATCTCAATAGGTATCATTATCTTATTAAAATTGGAAAGATAATATTATCCATTCTTTAAATTTGAATTTTTCATTTCTTAAAAAGTAATAATGTATAACCAGCTCTCAATATAATACTCTATCTTTTGAAAAATTCTTTTTTTACCCTCCTATGTCATCCGCCACTTTAAAAATCCATTCCAACTGGCTTCTTCATCTCCAGCGACCGGTATCACCACCTTTGGATTCTTCTCATCGCCCTCTATTATATGAGAGGTGCATTAGTTACCTTTCAAACCCTCCTCCGGCCTCCACCTTCTCTTACCTCTACTTCTGAATATATTAGAATTTCAGATATAGATTAAAATGAGTATATTAGTTTTTTTCAAATACAGATACAGATTTAGATATAATCATATATTAGTTTTTTCAAATACAAATATAGATACAGATTTAGAAATAAATACACATGAAAAATTTTCAGATAAAAATTTCAGATTAAGATACAAATAAATATATTAGTTTTTTGAGATACAGATACAGATTTAGTTATAATCACATATTAGTTTTTTCAAATACAAATATAGATACAGATTTAGAAATAGATACACATGAAAAATTTTCAGATAAAAATTTCAGATAGAGATACAAATGAGTATATTAGTTTTTTCAGATACATTGAAAATGTATCTAAATTCAACATAAAAAGTAAAAAACATTTGCATGAATGTAAATAAATCATGGATACATATACCAAAAAATGTATCTAATATAAACAATTTAATCATCCATTAACTTATATTAATAGAAAAACCAAAAGACAAACAAAAAAATACAAAAACAAGATACATGTAATATTCAGATACATTTGGGATGTATCTGAATTCGAAACAAAAAATTCTATTTGCAAGATTGTAAAAATATTAAATAATACTTAAAAAAACATGCTTATAAACAAAAAGAAACACACAATTATAAACATCTATATCATCATACACAATTGTACATGCTTGACAAAAAATAATACTGAATAGATCTATTGTTTAAAAATGATTAAACATGCGAAAAAAAAGAGATTCATATAAGTATTAACATCTATATAATCAAAATAAAAAAATCCAATGAGCCAAACTTAAAACGATCACCATAATTGAAACAACAAACAATCACTCGGATAAAAAAAAAAAACAAAACAGAAATCCATCTAAAAAAAAGCTAAAATCGATTTGTTGTTTGGCATTTAATTTCATAGATGATCAATTGGGAAAAATGTAAATCATTCGGTTGTTTAAAAAAAAGAACGCTTTCTCTCAATAAAGAATGGATGGATTGGATTGCAATATTTGGTTGCTCAACTTTGTCAAAGGATGGACCCGAAGATCATCCTCATAAAGAAAGATCAAGCTTTGGATCGAATCTTTGGAATAATTCATTTCATTAGGCAGCATCTTCATTTAGTTCCGAGCAATCCATGCGAATCCATATTAAAAGGAAATGATTGGTTTAAAAAATAAATAAATAAATAAAGAGATCAATGTATATTGTAACCACCTCTTACATTAAAGAAAAGGGATCTGTTATAAATAAATAAAAAATAATAATATGTCATGGGGTTTGTGATAGGGTCTATAAGTTGAGGCTCAAAAATCATTATTGATAAAGAATCCACACCCCAAAATATCTAAAGCATGTATCTACATAAGTGAAGTGATTCGGTATAAAATGAGAGTGCCTATACATTATAATACTATTGCACTACCGCAATTTGTTATCACAGTGTATAAATTTTTTTTTTTCTCATTTTACAAAGAAAATAAATATATTAGTATATATGAGACTACACCCAGGACTGGATGTATCATTTTCAAAATGAAAAAAATGACACGTTTAATCCTTTTGGAGTCTCATTTGCATCATTTGCAGCCTATACATGCTTTGGATTTTTTTATGAACTATCACTAATAAAATACATTCTTTTATAAACAATGTAGTAAATACTCATGCACATATTTTTATGTTTTCTATGACATATTATATAATTATATATTGAGATAATACAATACATACAACGTTAGACAATTTCATATATTACATTAGTGATGTAATGATTACAAATTGGGTTGTAAAATGAACTTTAGTGTATCAGGACCTTTATAAAATTGATAGCTTTAAAATACCAATATGCCCTGACACCTGTTTGTCATAGAAAAATCAGGATAAATTACATTTGCAATCATACATATATAACTGCACAAGCTCCGGCTCGGCTCGGGCTCGGCTCGGTTAAAGCTCGCTCAGGCTCATTCGATTAGACAAACGAGTCAAGCTTGAACAATTTTTAAAGCTCGGTTTGTAAACGAGCCGAGTCCGAGCAGAGGTATAAGATGTTATGATTTATGAAATGTGACTTCTTAAATGCTAAACAATATTTTTTTTAGCTAAACGAGCCCAAACCGAGCCTTGATTCGAGCTTCAGCTTGGCTTGTTTAACAAACGAGCCGAGCCGAGCTTCAACCGAGCTTTTCACGAGCCCAACGAGCCGAGCTTGAACACAAAATGAAGCTCGTTCCCGAGCCGAGCCTGATACTAAACGAGCCGAGCCTGAGCAGGTCAAAGCTCGGCTCGTTTACCACCCCTATGCACAACTTCTGGTGGGGGTTGTTTGTTGTACACCATTACTGGAGGGAAGTAAAATAATACCCAAGTAGAAGCCCTGCAAATTTCTTATACCCCTGCAGTAAACCTGTTCTTCAATTTACAGCACACCAAGATAGAAAAGCTAATCAAGTATAGGTTTGTTTAGATACAAATTGGAAAAAAAATGCAAGCCACACACCACAGCGTGGACATTAGGTAGAATGTTGGATTGCAAGGACTGACATAGTTGCCTAGGAATAGAAGACTACCATGTATTACTCCTTGAGATCAGAATCTGAATCATCAATTTGACTTGAAGGAGGTGATGTAGGCCCCTCAATCTGATTCCGTTCTTGTGCTTGTCCCGGATGAACGACACCTTTCACCACCTGGTTAGCTGGTCCAGGAAAAGGAAATTAAATAAAAAAGAGTCCAGTAACAAATCGTGTTCAGGAAGAGGGAGGAGGTTGCAGGTACAAATATATACAAGATAGGTGCACAAACAGAACTTTGATGACCATGAAAAGACATGCTCCCAGGTATAGTATTGTTGATACCTGCCATAGCAAACCTACAGAAGATTGCCTTTAAAACTTGGAGTTCATCATAGCGCGCACTCATGAATTTGGCCTGAGAATACAAATAACTGTTTGTTTATCTTTCACTTGTTCTATTGTTGAATAAACACATCATCACAGACAAAATACAGATCTCTAAAATATGACTAGTCCAATTTAGCCACCCAAAAATATCTCCTACAACAGGTTTGATAGGTACACAAGCGACCACATCCTAGCAGTTAAAGCTAATTCATTGGTGTACCTCAAAGAATATTTCATTAAAAAAAATGGTAGTCATATTACATGCTATGAAAGAGCTGACACACACAGACAGGTGAGCATGTCCAATGTTCAGTTGAAGTCTGATAATGTAAAGAGGAGTACAAATTCAAGTGAATAACCACAACTTTTATTACCATCTATAGCTCTATTAGAAATTTTAAACTGTGAGCTATAGTATCTGAAAAATTCAGTCAGCAAGGTAAAATGGACACATTAACGTAACCCGGTGATCCCCTCCATTATCCATCAAACAGATGCTACAGGGTCCTTGATTTGAATAATAGGAAGGGTAAATGTCATGTCAACAATATCTTAATCTATGACAACATCATGTGGAGGTATGTTGGGAATGTTTAGCCAACCAGTCAGATGGGTCAGGACTCAGGAGTCGATATTCTCGTTGAAGTTATGTTAGATCACATATAATGATATAATTCCAAAAATTGGTAGCTTGCCCTTAAATATATTGTCAGTTTAAAAATGGAGAAATTTAGAACATAACCAATGCTTCTGCATCATGACAGAGGAGGGAAAGGAGGGGAATATGATAATGGAAAAAATGCATAATTAGCCGACCTATGGCAATAGTTTCAATATTCAATGGCACACTTACCAGTCCAAACCCTACTGCACTTGAGATGTGAAGAGGAGAGAACAGGGATGTCAAATTACAGATTGCATAAGAAGCTTACCATTTGAGAAGAAACAAAGCCCATTATTTGGTCAAGTCTCGCTTGATGCCTCAGTAAGAAAGGACGTAGATGCCTTGCATATAAATGCCTTGCACCCTGGTGGAGGAAGACCAAACATCAGCAAAATTTCAAAGAATTCGAAACTAATATTTATTGTAAGGAATGCAGCCAAACTACTGAAATTTCCAAAATCAAGCTGTAAATACAAATGGAGTATCATACAACAAAATAAATTACAAAGAATTTGCAGAAAAACTAAAAGCAAAAAAGAGTTGAACAAAAGAGGCAGTGTGTGATATGACTATTACACAAATAATCACCAGACCAATCCTTAATTCGATAGGTTGCATTTGATATTGATTTTTGCATACAACAGCATTGACGACATAGTGGCTTAGGTTCACTTCACCTATTCAACCCCAATTGCTTCCTGATTGGACCTGGCCAGCACATCCTATTTTCCTATTGGTCACAAGATTTCAATAGTCTGTACTCCCAAACAATGCCAAGGTAGATATGAGCCCCCCTGCATCCTTTTGCTTCTCTATTGCTTTAGCAATTTAGGGGGAGGGTATAGTACATTCTAGGCTCTCTTATAATTCACTGTATTTTCCTTTTTTAATTAACTTGTAAGGAGATCCCTCATCTCCTTTTTTCGGGGGTTTCTTGGAATAAGAGTCTCCTATATTATCCTCAAAAAAAAAAAAAATCTATGCAATGAGGAGAGTGGTGAAAGATGTGTATTCTCAGGTTGCACAAAACAGCTGGTTTTGACGTTAAGAATACCAAAGCACCCCTCATGATTATTGAATCTTGGAATTTTCGTAACATTTTTTTTCTGTTACATTCATGTACTGCTTTTGACTACCATACAATCACCCAAGGTCAGAAGAATTTAACGTCTTTTTCCCCTACATAGTAAATGAGTTCTATTGGTGAAAGATGCTTACTACTGGGGATGCACAAATATATAGAATTATATCATAATCCTGCAGAAGAATAAGAATATCCAGAAAGAAAAATGCATCAGTATTACAGTATATAAATCATTCCATCATGAAATCAGAAGCAAAACACACAGGATCATTGCAGATTAACATCAGATGCATAAGATAAAGCATGGAAAAGACATCAAAATATAAAGATGTGCTCTATTAAAGTATACAAGGAATTACATTTACAAGTAACTAAATATGGTTATACTTTATAAAGCCAAACATTCATTGCGTAAGAGATACATATTACATACATTACCAGATGGGAATTGCAGCCAAACAAGAAATGTAAACTTTGCATAATAGTAGAACGAGAACCTACAAGATCAAAATACGCATCTTTAAATATCATTATCAAGTACATCCAACTTACAAAAATAACAAATGACACACAAAAGATGAAATAATTAAATTAGAAGCAAAGGGTGTTTACCCACTGTAAACCAACTATCTCACAAGCACCCATTTTGGACTAGATGCACGCATAATATTCATTATTGTAGCCATATTTTCCTAATCCTCTGGCTTGATTATGGTCCTCACCATAGATTTTGATTTAAAGCCATTTTAAATTAAGAGTTCTTTCCTACATCCACTCTCTTTTACCTACATCTTCAAACTTGATCTGCTCTTCTCCTCTTTATTTCTCTTCGGAATAAGGCTGCAGCTACCAGAGATTATCAAATATGGAGAATATCCAAAGAAATGAGAGACGAGATGTTTCTCCGGTCAACACAGTTGGCTTTTTTCACGGTAAACAAACTTACTCTATTTTCAGCTTGATGCTACTCCATCGATAGAGAATCCATAATATTAGATAGAAAAAAAAGGTCTATATGTCACGCAATACAACAATCCAACAGTAAAATAGCTAATGAAAGTCTTCTTTGAAAGCCAAGGGAAGTGAATACCTCCTATGTTGGGTCAACAATGATCTAAAAAACAGATGGATTTGGAGGACACTGGGGTTTGGAAGCAAAGAAGAAATTGGGCTTTATGTTGTGCAAATAAGGATACTTTAATGTTCTGTTTAACGGCAGAGACTGGATCTGGGGATTGATAGATACTGGATCTTGAAATTTATCAGCTGAGGAAATGTCGGATGTATGTGGTGAGGAAATGCTAGACGGTATTGTTGATGGTCCCTGGATGTTGGAAATGAGACAGCTTCAGTCAAACCAATTTAGACATTTTCTTAAATTTGGCCACTGGGTTAAGACTTGTTGGGAACTGATCGTGTATGCCATCGTTTAGGTTACAAGAGCTCATGTTGCCTCAATGACACCGCAGAGGACAGTTTGGAAGAGCAAAATGAGGTGGTGAAGACAATGTCGGACTGGTGGGTATCTGTGCAATTTGAAGTAGGTATGAGGTGGGAAACAGCGAGACCCTTCTTCAAAAGGGGTAGTGGGAACAAACAAAGAAGGGGTGTTCCTTTTGAGGGGTGTTGAAGAGCAGCTTAGACTAAGGTGGCAGGGTTGCATGAATGGGGAATATGTAGGTTGGGGTCAAATTCAATGGACATCTTTTATTTTTGTTTCTTCCATAAGGTTTCGGACCTCTTTATACAAGAAATACATCATCGTCTCCGACTTCATCCTTTGATTTATGAGATGGGATCTCTAAATTAGCGTGGTCCTTTGAAAATGATGTATGCCTGACGCATGCCCGCTTATATGGTGGTGGGATGGCATGATTCAGAAGGTGGGGGGGGGGGGAGTTCAGTGCACTTTTTCAAGTGTTGGAAGTCATCATCGATGGAGAAGAGTTTTCAATCATGTGGGCAGAAGTGGTTCTGGATGGTGGGGAACCACCACGTTGGAAAATACTACTAACTCTTGGAGAGAGAGGTTGTTGAGTGGAGGTGAGGGCCGTGAGGCTATCAGAGTAATATGCAAAAAGCCAAAAACTGGGAAGGTCATTCACGAATGAGGTGAGAAATAGTGGTGACAACAGACTGACACCAAGGGTGGAGCTTTACAGGAGTATAGGAGATTGGAGATCAGATGAAGGTTCATACGCATTGGAAAAGACGAGAAGTCAGATGTTTCGTAACTCAGAGAACCAGACTTCTCACGAATTAGGAAGGAACTCCGGTGACTGACTGAGTCTTTTTGGAGTTAGTTGTTAACTCAGTGGCAGAGTCACTGATTAAAAAACTTTCGTTCTGGGGCCTTCATCTGAGTAACACATTCAGGTGGGTGGCTTCCTCCATTTATCAAAAATGACATATCTCATTGAGCGGCTTTCAGCAGCAGCAACAACAACAGTGTGTGTAGAGACGTATACATATTTAAGAGAATGCTAAGCTCTATGTTTCACATATGTTAAGCTCTATATTTCACATAGGTCAAGCAAAGCCAACAACACACAGGAAAAACAGATAAACAGCACATTGGATACTTTTTATCCTAAAACAGAAATCAAATTTAACTTCGACTGAAAAATATATGAAAAGAAACTTGAAAATAATTTTGTTAACTTGGTCAATGATTAGAAAATAAAATTATGATCCATGAATCAGAAATTCACTTCCATTAAATTCTGAAATCCAGGGTACCATCATATATAACATCAACTCCTTTTTTACTATGGGAAATAATATTTCATTTTCGATAATCCATACTTTGATTATCTCAATCAACAGAACTTATTGTGCTTCTGATCTTAGTAAAACAGTTTATCATATCAACTAATTATATAATACCCATGTCCTTTTATAGGATGCTCAATAAAAATAATTCCCAAGACCTTCCAACCAAATCACCCATGTTTTGAATGCCTCATTTGGGGAGCCCTAACCCCATGGAAAATAAGGGGTTTCATGTGATTGCTGACACTTGAAAAAGTGCTTACTCTCGAAATGGGCAAATGACGACAATGTTGCTTGTGTACTTTGTGACTTGGAAGAGGAAACAAGGAACCACATTTTCTTCATTTGGTCATTTAGTGGGATGATTTGGGAGAATGTGGGAAAGGCTCTTGATTACAATTTCCCTTTCAAGACCTTCAAAGATATGTGGAGATGGTTTAGGAAAAGACGGAAGAGAGATGAACATAGCAATGAGGCTGAATTCCAATGGCTAGTTCCACATGTGGTTTGTTAGAGCATTTGGATTACGCGTAATAAATGTGTATTCCAACAAAAAAAAAAAAAATACTTGGAGAAGACAAGGCTGGCTATTTTCTCGATATTAAGATATTGGGTGACGATAATTTCCAAAGTTGACAATCCATCATCAATTATGGGAAACCATTGGTTCAGGAGGTGAATAGATGGTGGCGTTTTCTTGAAGGGACTGCCCTTCATTTTCTTTCTTTTATTCCTTCCTTTAGTGATAGTTTTGTATGGCGATTCCTCGTCCCTTTTCTATTTGGGGGCATTTCCAATAAAATTGCTCCTATCTTACTCTGAAAAAAAAAATCCTACCTATTAGTTTTTCTTACAGACAATTACCAGAATTAGTTACAAGCAATACATATTTAGTTTGCAGGTTAACACATGAAATCATTTCAACATGAAAATAACAAAAATGATATCTTCACCATCTGCTTCAGACAAGAGGAGGAAACAGTTGACCCATGTCCAGCATTAATAATTCTATCATAACATGGTTCCCAAAAATTTACCAGGATAAAAAATTGTCAAATATCATTTCCACGAGGCTGAAAGACCCATAGGCTGCACAAAAAAAAGAGGTCCGTTTAATTGAAATGCATGTTGACAGCTTCAAGATGAGGTTCACTCAAGTACTGTACACTGACACACAAACTTCACTTTTGGGCAGCTTGTTGAATGTAAAATGAGATGGTATGAAACGTTCATAGCATCAAACTAGCAACATAGTTAATTATACTTCAAGCTTTATTTTCTGGATCAAAATTACCCCCCTTCTCTCATTCGACAAGGGTGGGATTTGAAGACCTGATCTCCTTTTCAGATAGAGGGGTTGCTAACAAACTTATTGATGATATGTTTGCAAGCCTTAATTACACTTTAAAGATTAACCCATAGTTGTTTAAGCGTCCAAAAGAGCCTAGGCTTATACAAGTGCCTATGCGCATACATGAATCTAAATTATAATTTGTAAGCTAATGGACATGTATATAATTATTAATAATATCTATGATAACAGAATCAATGATTTGAGTTATTATGTACAACATTGAAATATATGGATATAAATTTAACACCATGAGATGGATTAGAAATTAAAAACTAATATATGGTCAGATGGAGAAAGAAAAGGAGACATATTAATGTGAGGGATTTAATAGGATTTAAAAAATAGTACAAAGAACAAAAAGAGCGAGAAGAAGAACACTAAAGGACGTACTGCAATTGGCTTCTTCAAAGGCTCCCTTCTTTTGAGGACAAAGGGAAGACAATCCATGAGGAATAGAGGTGTGCATGATTAGATTTAGTCATTTTGGGCTCATATTTTGGTTTTTTCCCCTAGTCCAACACTAAAATTAGTTATGTTATCATGGCCATCCATTTTATAAAGATATAAAAATTGAATTGAGACCATCATCCATCCAAGTAGGCCTATATTGTTCGCCCAAGTAGTCTGGGCGATACCTAGTCACCCAAGACCACAAGTGTCAGCTTAATGGACAACATAACTAGGAGGTCCTCCTGCCTAGCTTTGTAAACCCACCCTAGGCGGCAGCCCAGACAATCATGTTTTCACCATGGTGACTTATCGCATGCCTTTACATATGCATCCAGCATGCATAAAAATTTGGAAGTAAGACCATTATGGTGTTCTCATCATCTATGGAGACCAATATGGAATCTAATACTGACTCTGTAACTTCCAATAGTTATAAAAGAAACATCCAAATTGTTTACACATGAAACATGAATGGACCGGTTTCAGATACATCTCATAAATATATGTAAAACTAATGGTTCAAGTTCATAGTTCAATTGATTAGCAGTGCCAATAATCTGACCTGGTAGCATCACCATATCAACATGATATTTTATGTATAGCTTCTTGATTGTGTCAAATCTAATCAATGGATTGAATTTTAAATCAAATGAGATATAAGTGTTGTCAACCTAGATAAGAATACTATCATTTTCCTTTGCCATATTTATTATTACTTGACAACATATAAATCTTTATGATCGTATGTGGATGTTCTCATATACATTATTTGTTTTTCAAAATGTGAGGCAATCTTTACACAATAAAGTTGACTATTTTTTTTTCTCTTTGGCCAACCTTTGAAATGTATAACTGGTAAAGCACTCGTTAAGATATGGAATCAGGTTTCCGAAATCATTTAATAGGATCCATATGCAGTCATTCCCAAGAGTGACTTACAAATTTCTAGGTTAAACTAGCTAAAAGTTTATGAACAAGAGCCACCATTCAAGCCCAACTTGATGGAAGGCATGTGGAGTATGAGACCTAGTTCAATTGATGCAAAAAAAAAAGGCCCAATAATAACAGCACTGAGACCATTCTAGAAGGGGTTTGCTTTCTTTTGTATTTTATGTTGTACTACATCTAGTGGGATTTCCCTTAATGAAGAGTCATACCATAAGATCCTTCTTATAGAGACAAAAGCCCTCCTAATAAAAAAATAAAAAAAACTTTTGGTTACTCCTTCCTGTAAATTTTATTAACCACATCTCCCACTGGAAGGAACCCGAGTGCAAGAAAAATCTCTAATCTTCTGACTCTTCTCAAGAGGTTCCAGAACGTAAGCATTGATCAAGAAACCAAAGACTGTAGAATGGCTACCAGACAAGCAGCTGGGATTCTCTGTCAAGTTCTGTTACAAGTGGTTGAGAAGGAAAAAGTTGTGCAGGTTACTGCTAGCAAGTACAAATTAATGTGGTCTGTCAAGGCTCCTTTGAAGACTCGAGTATTGATATTGATGCTAGGCCTTTAACATAATTCTTATCAAGAAGTACAGGTCCAGGTGGGTCAGCGATGATGAGACCCAATTCATGATGTGGCCAACAGTAGGAAATGACTGAACATATGGTGTGATATTTCTTTTAGCCACCAACTGTGGTTAATGATGGAGGATGCCTGGGGCTTCAGAGATCAGCTCTCCAATCTAAAGCAGATGTGGCAAGTTCACAAGAACTCAAGAAAGAAAAGGGGACACAACAAGATCATCCAGGCTGTCCAACATCCCACCCCAAAACTCCCTGCCACTCTCATTTCTGGTTTTCTTTCATTTTATCTGTTTTTATTTGATATAGACCTCTGATTATCAGTTTTATGGAGTTGTATCACAGGATTTTCAAACACAAGCTCTGGTGGTGAACTCCCAGCTTTAATACTGGACAAAAAAAACCATCACCCCTCTAACCTCCTAAAGATCATATTTATCTAGCGGTTCAGTCCAGAGAAATGCCCATGTATATGACAGTAAAAGATTTTCTTATTCTGTTTGCCTCAAATAGAAGGCTCCAACTCTACCCATTCCTGGCAAACATTTCATTTGAGTTCTTTCTATTGCGGTTTGATAATTCATTATAACTGACAGAATTTGTCTCTTTTCTTTACCGTCTCTGCCTGCCTTGGCTGCTTAATAGGGATGCCATCAAAAAGCTTTCTAATATAACTAAGCAGGATTAGACTTTAGACACAGAGAGTAGGGCTCTTTGATTGATGTCACCCAAGTATCTCAGAAATCCTAGAGTCATTAAGTAGTTAGGTAAACATTTATGATAATGATAATAAAAATTAATAATTATTAAAAAAATGTTACAAGCATCAAGAAATGGATTGAATCAAAATCATGATTAATTCTAACCTGCCCAATACAAAAGCCATCTTTGTTGTTCACTCTCATTTTTATTCTCTACTGCTTTGAAAGTAGAGTATACAGGATGAGCAATCCCCACAGAACAGCTGCACAAGGTTAAACAACTTATTGTATCAACAAAATAATATCAGCATACTTGAAGCTATGATAAGTCTCCCTCAAAAATAAAATAAAGTAAAAAAAACGGGGGCGCAAAAAATAAGCCATGAGAAGCAGCATTAATCTCAAGTACCTTGGGGGAACAAATAAAAGGAGGTTTTGAATTAACTATCTTCAAACCAAGTATCTTTTTTTTCTTTTTTAAAAAAAACATCAAATATATATTTCAGCCACTTCAAATTTCAATTGCACGTCTTTTCCAAATAAAAAAAGTAGGCCATATTGACATGTGTCAGCATTTCGGAATAAATGGCAAGAAGTGGGAGAATCACCAGGCTGCTTGAACAATAACATTAGGACTAAGTGGGGAAAGCAGAAGCGGCAACCCAACCTGCAGTCATCAATGTAGACACGATGTTATAATCCCAAATTACAAGATAATCTATCTTAAGTCTCAAGAGCTGTGGGATAGAAATGATGCATCAATGCATGAATACTGTATAGGCAATGCAAACAGAAATAAGTATCCATACAATTAATTCGGAAACGCATGTAAATTGTAACCAGAAGCGAATGAAAAAGACTGAATGAATAGCATAACAAAACATTTGAATACCTAAACTACACTTTATTTCAACTTACCAAAAAAAAAAAAAAACTACACTTTTATGATAATGGCTACTGCTTCATAAAATAAAACTTGCATAGAAAAAAAGAGAGAAGTTCCAATAAATGAAAGTTACAAAATAAAATAAAACAAGCCTCATAAAAGGCTAAAAGAGAATCACATCTCTTCATTTCCTTGAAAAAAAAGGATTGAATCATATGTGCGTCCATCTAATAAACCCTAATCCTCAATTCGAGGGGACAAAACCATGAATATAGTCCACTTCGAGGAGATGGAGACTTCCTTAAAATTCAAGAAACCCAAGCTGATTTGATTTCTTCATTCACAACTAGAAATACAGCATCTAGACAGATTTATCTCTTGTTCTCACATAAAATCAACCATATCTTATGAGAAACAGCAAAGATTACAATAACACTGGTACCATATTCGATCACGCATGATAGAGAAAGAGAGCTTAGGCTGTCGTCGTGATTGCCAATCCGAGGAGACTCATCCGATGAACAAACTGCGGAGAGGAGTTGGGGGTAGCTTAGGAGGGATCTCGGGCGCCTAATTTAGGGTTTCCTCTCAAAAGGCAAATATGTTTTTCTTCTTCTGTGCCGTCTCTCGATCACTGTGTGTTCTCTTCCTCTCTTTTTTTTCCCCGGTTGAGAAGCGGGAGTGATAGAACGGAACACTCGTGCGCTACGCGAAGCTAGAGGTGGCCATGGACCCCGCCGGGCTTGATCCGGGTCGGGCTCCTCAAGGCCCAATATTTTTTAAAGCGTGACCATACCCTGGCCGGGTTAGGCTTCAAGTGGACTTTGAACTTTTGAAAGGGTGTTAATTCCCTCAACCGGGGAGGCGGAGCTGCATGATGACCCGGCTATCTAATAGTCGAACCTGCATAAGGAAACTTCTTGACTCTGGTGTGGTGTGATTGTCAAGGGCGTTCCGATGTTCAAGTTAATAAGGATTTCTATTTCTTTGGGGGGGGGGGGGGGACCTCCCTATTATGAAGGATGAAAACGAATAAGCATAACCGTTTTCGTGGATGTGGTGGAGGAATATTTTACGGAATTCTACAAGTGGTCACATGGTGCCTTTTTAGGTGGATTATGTGGGATCGTGTCAATCCACTACTAAGTCGAGCATGTGCCTTGGCAGCTGTTATAGATAAAGCGGGACCTAACTGTACGTGAATGTACATGGGCTACCAACCAGCTAAGTCTGCTTGGTAGAAGGTCCTCATAGCTAGCGTTGTCCTCAGGGAGATTAAATTGAGACTAGCCTAAGACTTCCTTTGTCCCAATCAATGTCACCTCTTCTCAGAAGGTTGTAAAAGTCCTTCTCCTCGTGGCATGGTATGGTCTTGCTCGGGCTATTCAGGTAAACAAGATTGCTTGTCAACCCATTTATGGGCGACACATGTTTGAGGATGAACTCTCTTCAATATGGAAAGAGTGATGCAAATAAGGATGCTTCAATAAAATAGTTCAAACAAACTATTTCAAATTCAAAATTTCAATTAAGTCAACTGATACACAGGATGAGATCATATTTTGCTGCATATCTTGTTCGTTTTGTGCCTTCTACTATTCCCCTTTATCTATATTTTGATACAAATTCAAATTTTCAATTGAGTCAATGGTTGCATGGTTGCACCTTATCATTTCAAAATGTGTGTGTATGTGAATATATGTTGATGTCTATGTACAAAACAGTTAAAAATTCAAAATTAAATTAATTATAATAAACTCAACTTAATTCTTGCTAAATACCCCTAATCACTGCCTAATTAGATGATCGCTTAATCCTTTGGATGAGTTGGGCTAAGCTTGATTGTACCTATGCATCTGATTAATCACTGCTTAGTTCAGTTTTTTAGAACAATACTGTCTTTTGGCACTTGTGTATCTCCTATATGGGTTGCTAAGACCCTCATTCCTGATCTACCAATCTTTCTGAAGGTGCGTTCATTCTTATCATTATGTTTTATGCTTTTGAATACACTGGGGATACACACCTCCCTGACTTGTTTCTCTTGTGATATAAAGGACGAGACAATTTTGCATGTATTCTTTTCATTTTCCGCTTCATATCAGAGTGTTGGATATTTATTCCTTCTTAGTTGCGCCAATCTCTCAATGCTCTTGTAAGTATGCCCCCTTTTGAGTTTTGGTTGGTTTCCCACTAGGCTTAAAGGTATGGTCCAAAAAGCCAACCTAGCCATCACTTGCCTCCTTTGGCGGGGGTATGGAAGGCTTAGAATCATTAGATTTTTCAAGACCAACACTCACATCCTCGGGTACTTGTAATCCATATTCTTCATGCAACTCATAAGATGACTGATGCATCGTGATGATCACGCTCTTTTGCTGACCGGATCAACCTTCAAGGATGCGAGATCTACAGGCTCCAACGACTTTGTTGATTCGCGAAAAATAAATACCAGGATGATGAGTTTCAACGAGTCTGTTGATTCCTAAGAATATCAGAAACGATGAAAATCTATGTATTTAACAATCCTCCTAAGATCACAAAATACAGTAGAGAAAATAAAATTATATTGATCAAAATCTGTTCTAATTTTATGATTACAAAGTCTATTTATAGAATAGAGAATCCTAACAAATTAGGATCTCAATAAATCTCTCTATATCTCTCCAATCACAAATAAATAAATGCTAACCTAATCCTAACTAAATCCAAATTTAAACTCAAATTCAATCCTAACTAATAAAAATAAAAATTTATATCTGGATGATATCTAAATATTAACTAATCATATCCACAAAAATATGATAAACCTAACAAATAAAACAAAAATATTAAAAATTATAAATCATTTATTTGATGGTCCTCAATGTCAACCGAACAGTACATGATTGTGTTACATCAATAACCCTTGGCACTTTAAACACATTGATGCCTCGCTTGATGGTTTCTGTGGGCCAAATGGTAGTTAACGCTCTATCTCAGAAACAACCTTCATCTATTGTTGTCCTCATGGAAGCGGTGGTCCATCCATGCTCTCAGGTGGTTGGAATGGTGTGTATTGCTCTTTTCCCACTCCCCTTTCAAATTTTGGGTGCATCATAGGATGGTTGGTCGTGTTCTTCTCCCTGTTTAAAATATCGATCGATATATCGATTTTGACAAGTAAAACACTAAAATCAAATCATTTCGCGAGATTATCGATAAAACGTTGATGCCATTGATAAATTTTTGATATATCTTCGATATATTGAATTTTTTTATATATATTTTCGATATATCGGAGATATTTCTATAAATCTACAGATAAAAAAATATATTTTTTTATATTCCTCTCCCCCTTTTTTTTTTTTGTTTTGAATTTTAACCTTTCACTTTCCCTATCCTATAAATACCTCTCCAAACCTTCATTTCCATTACAACAACAACAATCTTCTTCTGTATTACTCAATCTCTTCTACACACTATCTACTACTTACATTTAACAAACAAATTCTCCCAGAACCCTCTAAATACCCCAAAAATTAATTTTTTCATTATTGTTCTTCATTTTTTTTTTTTTCACATTTTTTTCTTTATTTTATATGTTATTTTTTTATTTTTCCCCATTTTTTGGTAAATAAATAAATAAAAAATAACCAAATCAATATATTGATCGATATATCATTTTGGGGTATTTCGATATATCAATATTTTAAACAATGGTTCTTCTCCTCTTACTACAAAAGCCATGATGATTATAGATGCACTTGATTCATTGTATTTGTTTTTTTGGTGGGCTTCCACCCATAAGTATATGCTTCATTATATCTACCATCCTCACATTTCAGTATTCTCTTATGTTTGAGCTCTTCTTAGCTCCTCCTCATCTTTGAGGTTTGCTACTTCATATTCAACATTGTCAAGACCATGGATTGGATTTGTGCTTTATGGGCACCCCAGGCAAATTAGTGGTTGCAACTTGCAACCGATGTACTTGCGCGCAAGGCTTTGGCAACAGTCGTGTCAATTTGCTCTCTATCTTTAGGACTGTCCACCATCTTATGGCTCATCTGGTTTCATCTCATATCCATAGTTTACAAACTCTGATGCATTTTCTACATACCCATATTGGGGAGGTCACACATACTTCTGATTTGTAAAGTTTATGTGCCTTTTGAGGCCATTTTTATATTATACCCAAAAAATAATTATTACACATAGTCCAAGGACTCAAAAAAACAAAAAGAAAAAGAAGGAAAATTTTCCAACAATTCTCTGTTCCTAAAGTTATATTTCTAGTATCAAAGAATTTGCCCATGAAGACTAATCACTTAACAAGCAAGGGGAAGCTAGGATTGAAAAATGGATGACAATGAACCATAGGGCATTGCATTCACATTCAAAAACTCAATTTTAATCATCCGTTGGTACTTGCACAACATAAAAGACAAACACAAAAGTCAGAACTTTTAAAAGAAGACCTCTGTTTCTTGGTCTTCTTCATTGTTGTTTCTCATTAGTTTTGGAACCACTCGCGGACAAACAAATACAATACCATCATCAATAACGTTAATCCGGGTCTTTTGTGGGGTAACCCCCATTCCTTCCCATCATTTATAATGATAAATAGTCCATCCCAACCACAGTACAAACATAATAAAACCAACACCATCAACAAAAAAAAAAAACTAACAAACAAAGCACCCCCAATAAATAAAAATGCAATTGAAACCAGAACAGCATCACCACCTCCAAGCCGACGTGGAGACGATCTCCCTCCCCTGCCAGCACAGCGAGAGCGACGAATCCTGCCTCGCCACGTGGAACCCCCTCGCCGGGCCCCTGCTCGCCACGCACTCCGCCTGCGACTTGGCGAACTCGCTGAACTTCACCGCCGACGCCCCCGACCCCTCCATCACCTCCCTCCACGTCATCCCTCCCATCCTCCCCCCCGCCGCCGCCGCCGCCACAGCCGCCGCCACCCTCGGCCGTATCACCCACTTCTCGATCATCCTCACCTGTTCTGCCGCCGCCGCCGCCGCCTCCACCGCGTCCAGCGACTCCATCACCGTCGCGTACATCTCCACCGCGTCGAGGAAGTCTCGCTTGAACGAGGAACCCCCACCACCCCCGCCTCCGCTTCGCCTGCACTCGTAGTCGACGAACACGACGATCCGCGGCGAGGCAGCGCGGACGAGGCGGAGGAGCCCCGCCGCGGAATCCGGCGAGGAGCCGAGCCGGCGGAACACCGCGGGGGAGAGGCTGACGGCGACGGGCTCGCCGGGGTAGGGGCGGATGGAGGAGGGGGAGAGGGAATCGACGCGGACGAACTGGACGGAGAGGCAGATCCCGAGCCCCCGCGCGAAGTCGAGGAGGTTCTCCGCGGCGAGGGCGGTCTCGAGCGAACCTTCTTCTTCTTCTTCATCCTCGACGGCGATGATGGTGATGGAGGGCGGGGAAGACCTGGAGGACCTGCAACGCGTGTGGACCTCCTGGAGGTAGGAGGCCCAGTGGCCGCCCAAGCCGAGGTCGAAGTCGATGAGGCGGACGGAGGGGGAGGTCGGATCGAGGGACTCAAGCACGGCTTGATTGGCGGTGAGAGTGGCGAATTGGTGGGCCGGGGAGAGGTCGGAGTAGGACTTGAGGGCGCCGATGGTCTGGACGGCTGAGACGATGTGGTGGTGGAGGTGGTGGTGGCGGCGGGGGTCGAGGAGGGATTGGAGGGCGTCTTTGAAGTAAAAGACGGACCTTTGCAGGGGTGGTCTCCCTGTCGGGACGGGGAGGGTTTGATTGAGCCGCGCCAATATCGAGAGCGCGAGAGGGAGGTTGTTCGATTCCACCGCTTCGACGGCCCTGATCAGCTGGTCCACCGGATGATGATGATGATGATGATCGGGGGAGGGGGGACGATAGAGGGGGGGTGGGTCGGGGGGGAAATTGGAGGGGAGGGGAGGGGCAGGATCGTCTTTTTCGGTGAGGAGCCACATCACGGAATCCCAATCGTCCGGGAGGAGGGGAGGGGAAGGGTGGCTGCTGTTGTTGTTGTTGGCGTCGCATCTGTGGAGGAGGTCGTCGTAGTCGGAGGAGGAGGAAGGTCCCGTTGGAAGGCCGCCGGCTCCGCCGGTGAAGAGGGGGTCGAGGACGGAGGTTGGCTCGTAGAAGGCTGAGGCGGCGGCGGTGGAGGAGGGAGAGGAGGAGATGGTGGTGGTGGGTTTGGAGAGGGGGAATTGGTGGTGGGTATGGAAACCTGTGAGGACGGATTTCATTGAGAGCCTTCCTTTCTCTCCGTCCTCTCTCTCTTTTTGCTTGGAAATGAAGGGAAAGGTAGGAGGGAAGCAAGGGGGGGAAACTTTTCGTTGTTATCATTGCCAGGCTTTTTTTTTTTAATCTTTGCGTGAATGGATGAGATGATGGGAGAGATACATACATACATACATAGGAGACATGATTCAGAAAGACTCCTTTATCTTTGACAAGGCTTCTCCTTGAAGCCGCTGCTTTTTTTTTTCTTTCTTTGTTTTTATTAAAGGTAAGTATATTTTGAAAGGGGGGGGGGGGGATGTGTTTCAAATACCTGGAGAATGATCTGTGAATCGTGACATCAGACACGCTTTGTTTTTTGATAAATGTTTTGAAAAATGAGTGTGTTCGTGGGGGCTCCAGCTGGGATGGAGCCAAGCCGAGGTGAATGGTCAGAAGGTGTCGGGGGGAGAGAGAGAGAGTAGAAGGTGTGGTTGGATGACGTCATGGTTTTTTTTTCTTTTATTTATGGGTTAAAGACATCTAAGTCCCTACAAACATGGAAAAACTTATATAAGTCCCTATTAAAATTGGGACAGATGTACAAGTCCCTCGAAACTCAAAAACTCAATTATCATCCCTGAGTTAAATTTCCATCCAAACTTAACGGAATATTCTCAGAATATTCCATTACATATAATTGTGTTGACATTGAAGTCCTTATAAACAGTCATAAAGACAAATTAATCCCTGTAAAAGACAAAGTTGTCCCTAAAAGACTTTTACATTAAATTGTGTACACATTGCTGTCCCTATAAATAATCATAAAGAAAATTAATCCCCATAAAAGACAAAATTGTCCCTGAAAGACTTTTACATTTAATTGAATAAACATTACAGTATTTATAAATAATCGTAAAGACAAATTGGTCCCTGTAAAAGACAAAAATACCCCTAAAGAATTTTTACATTTAATTGTGTAGACATTGCAGTCTTTATAAACAATCATAAAGACAAATAATATAATTTATTTATTTATTTTTTCATCTTCTATCCTATCAATCACACTCCACCTGAAGATCATAATTTGAATCTAAAACCAATATTTTAACCGGTAGAATGCATTCTTCACGGGCATTTTGGTCTTTTATAGGGACTATTTTTGTCTTTACGATTATTTATAAGGACTGTAATGTTTATCCAATTAAATGTATTTTAAAACTAAAATAACCTTTGATTAATTATTTTAAAAATAATTTTAAAAAAATGCTACTGCGAGTAGGACAAAGGAAGGAAGAAAGAGTGAAAGTTGAAAGACATTTGTGGTTAGTACAACAAATAACCTTTGATTAATAATTTTAAAAATAATTTTTATCTTATTTTGAATTTATTTCAAGTTATAAATAGCAAATTTCAAGTCAAATATCAATTTCAACATTGAATCTCATTTTTATCATAAAATATAAATTTTTGGGAAAACTATATATCAAAACGTTCTTTTCAACGAGCTATTGATCACTCCAATATGAGTTATATTTGAAATATTACAATTTTTCAAAGAATTTTGAGAATAATTTAATTATTGATCAAGTTTAATATCTAAACATATTTGTTATGATTTGATAATATAATTAGAATTGCATATGTGTCATATTACATACCTAACATTGGTAAATTATAGAGAAAGACCAAAATATAATCAATTACTCTTTTTCATATTTTTACTCTTGTACAACATTTATCTTTACACCATTAAAGAATTATAATTAATTTTTAATTCATCTAAAAAAGATAGTTTTTTGAAAAACTTATTTTAGTGGTATTCCCTTTGTATTTGGATTACATTAAAATATTTAAAATAAAAGCAATAATATTTAATTAGTTCTACCGAACTGAACTAAGAGTGCTTTCTTATGACAGGAGAATAGATACAAATTATAATTAGTTCTTTAATAGATACAAATTATAATTAATTCTTTCTAATTTTGTAAATATTAGTTTGTTAATATAAATATTAACTTAAGGTTATTTATATCATTTATTGACATTCACTATAAACTAACTCGTTATAACAATTGCAAAATGGCACATATTTACAATGATATAAATTAAATAAAAACCACTTGGATTAAAACTCAAATCAAAGATTATAAGATGACATTATTTTTTATTTATTGATTCAAAATTGATAAATTTTTAGATCACCAAATCGATCAAATTTTATATCATATTTCCTTATAGAAAAGAGCCCTAATTACAAATATTTATTTTCATGCCTATTGAGAATTCAAATCATGAAAATTTTAATGTTGTGACTTGTGTCGATATTCAATCTTTAGAAATAGCCCAATTGCATCAACAAAATAAAAACAATACTGTAAAAACTTTCAAATGAAGTAAAAAAAAAAAATTAAAATGAAACATCAAATTGAACTGTTCTTTATCCGCCCAAACTAAGATAAATAATAAAATTATGATAACCAAATCTTTACATTCTTTTATTCGTAAATGAAGAATATATAAATTTAACATTAAAAAAAACCATGATATGTTAAAAACAAAAGAAGCAAATAGAAAAAAATTAATTAGAGTAAAACTAATGATGAAATCTAGGCTTTGGCAATGAGGTCGGGCCCGCCCATTGAAACAGAGCTCAAGCCCCATGTTGGCCCATGGCCAAATAACTAGGTCCAGGCCCCACGGGCCTGGGCCTGCACGGGCCCGCGAGTCAATATTTCAAACAAGTATTTTTTTTTACTTGTTTTCAATGCATTTTTTTTTTTTTTTTGCTTGATAAGAATCGAACCCCAATCTCTTCTTGGAGAGGATGTGTCTCCACCATCCTGCTAAGGGTATCCGTCATAATTGAAAATTAATGTTTAAATGAAAATTGAAAATTACTTAATTTATATATTGAAAAAATGTTTATATCAATTAGATTTTCAAAAAAAAAAAAAATGAATTAGTTACTCGAAAAACTAAATCATTACATAAAATTTATTGCAATGATAGATCAATCGATTAGAGCATGCAACCCCCTTTTTCCCCTCTCTAAAGTGGCCTGTGAGGGGCCAACCCGAACAGACCAAATTCGAGCTGACCCATGGGAGCTCGACCCACCCTAACCCACTTTCAAAGTCCGTGAAAGTCCATGGAAGTCAATAAGTGAAAGTCTGAAAAAGTATATGAAAGTCACTAGAATTAATTTGTGAAAATTTACAAAAGTCTACAAAGTCTTAAGAAACCCCCCCCCCCCAGTTGTATAGACCATTTATATGATTGAAACCCTAGACATTCATCTGATTGTAACCCTAAGTTTATTTATTTTCCTTTTCTTCCTTAATTTGTCACCGACCTTTTGATCAGACCGATCGGAGTGGAGAAGGAGATCCTTCAGCGGTCGTTGTGTCCTCCCCGAGCTTCCCTTTCCAGTCCACCCCCAGATCCCCCCTCTCCGACAGCGCGATCTCTGCCGGCATGACCTCCAGCAGGTACACATAGGCCATAACATTGTTATTTATTTATTCATGGTTTTGGATTGATTAAGATTTCATAACGTATGTGAATCTCTACAGCGAGAGCGACTACTCATCAAAGAAGGGTCGGACCCGGACCCGGAGAGTGGACTCCGACAGAGATGATGGGCGGCGGCGAAAGAGGGAGATCAAGGAAGATGATATTATTGAATATATGGCGAAAAAGGCCCAGAAGAAGGTGTGTTGCTCTCTCTCTCTCTCTCTCTCTAATGTTTGAAGTGTTTTTGTTTGATTGGGGGTTTTGATTAGATTAGTATTGTTTGTATTTGTCAGGCGATGAAAAATGCAAAGAAGCTAAAGTCGCAGCCAATTTCAGGCTACTCAAACGATTCGAATCCCTTTGGTGATTCGAATCTCAACGAACAGTAAGTTTTTGAGCATGGTAACCCATATATTTCTACCAAGCAGAATTCTTACTTTGTTATTTTGTGAGATCTTAATTTTTGTTCGCTTGTAGGTTTCTTTGGCGCAAAAAGCTGGAGCGCGATATTTCACAAGGACAAGTGCCAGACATGTCAACTAAGGCTGAGAAAAAGAGACACAGGGAAAGAATGGTATGTAATCATTCTCGAAATCAAGCTTACAAATGAATCCCTTTTTTTGCCCCAGCCACACTCTTGAGCAATAAGAAAACCATTGACAAGAGTCTTCCTTTGATGAAAGTTGATTGATTAGATTACTTTCCGGAGATTATTGGACAAGATTTTTGCGATAATCCTGTATGAGTCATTTAGACGACTAATAGGACGATAGTTCCCAATGGAGCCATGAACGTGGCATTGAGACACGCGCACCCTTGACGACATTTGTAAAATTTCATTGTATCAATCTCCACAACATCTGCTTTTACTGCATTCCAAAATGTTTGGAAAAATTCAAGGTAAATCCATAGGGCCGGGGCTTTATAGCTACCTCCATAATTGACATGTCAATTTCCATCATCTCTCATGTTATAGAGTCTCACTTTCAAACCTGACAGCATCATGAAGCATGTTACTAAAAAAATTGAAAGCTTTCAATGATGCCATGTACCCATTGTGAAAATAAAATGTATCATATGCTTATTTGCTATGTGTGACGCTCCTTCCTTTTATTATGCTCTAAAATGAAATGATATTAGTTCGGGTTTTGTGTTGTGTCTTTGTGGTTATCCCAGGATCTTGTGTTAGTAGTCTTGTTGTTCACTATCAGTGTTTTTCTTAATTTATGTGTAACGTTCTTTTATTTTGCTTTTTTTTTGTATCTTCATGGAACTGTACCTCCTTTTTCATAATCAAAGTTGTTGGTAGGGTTCTTTCTATCTTTCAAAAAAATACAATGACGACCGGTGTTTTGGTGATTGACTTCTTCTAACATTGTTATGCCTTATTTTCTTGATTGTTTCCTTTTTTTCTTGGTATATGTTTATAAGCTGCCATGTCCATTATTCATGCTGGATTTTTTTTGGTAGGCGGAGATTGAGAAAGTTAAAAAACGAAGAGAGGAAAGAGCAATTGAGAAGGCTCAACGGGAGGAAGAACAGGTTAGTCATGAGATTTTTTGCTTAAAATAATTGCTTTAATAATATCAATTTGTCATGGAAGTTGTCCTTGCCTTGAAGGGTTTGGGATACCTCTGATAGCCTCCCCCCAAAAAAAAAGTCATGGAAGTTATAATTTTTGACTCGTTTGCTAATATGTAGAAAAAGGATTGGTATTGAATCATCTATGGGATATTAACTTGGAGATGTTTATTCAAAATGGACATTTACTTGTTAACTTCATTTGATACTGTAGGCATTGATGGCTAGGGAGCGTGCTAGGGCTGAGTTCCAGGACTGGGAGAAAAAGGAAGAAGAGGTAAATAATTTTACATGGTATTTTTTTTCAATCCTTAATTTCATGAACTGCATCTGCATTTGAATCTATAGCATACATATCCGGTCTCTTGTCTCCTTTATAGTTCTCCTTGCTCACCTTGCCTTCGGGGAATAATCATTAATGATCTCTTTGAACAGTTTCACTTTGATCAAAGCAAGATCAGATCAGAAATCAGATTGCGGGAAGGGCGAACAAAACCTATTGATGTTCTTTCGAAGAACCTTAATGGTTCAGAAGAGTTTGACATTGAAATAGATGAACCATACAATGTCTTCAAGGTTGGTACTGTTCTTTAACTTCTTTGATATTATATTATTGTATCTAAGAGTTCTTTTCAAATCTTCAATATATTGGGATGATATCATGTAATTTCAAATTACTTTTATACCTCAATAATACTGAGGTTTTTATTATTATATATATTGGAGCTGTACTACAGAATATATGGTCATGTACATTATAGAAAATTGGTTGAGGACACTTTGGGAATGGAAGTTATCAAATCTTCAATATATTTGTACGAGGAGAGTATTTTCTTTGCATCAATTGAATATTGCATCATCTTTTATCCAGAAAAAAATTCTCCTATTTATGATTGACTTAAAGTTGCAGAAGGAATCAAGATAGATGTATAAAAAATTGTAAATACTACAACCTCTTATAACTAATACATTCTTTGTATACAGTCTTCTGCCTTTATATATATATATATATATATATATATATAAGAGGTTGTACCATAGTATGTTTTAAATCCTATCTCTAACTAGTATGCATGTTGTTGCCAAACTCTGAGCACTGGACATGCCACACCACACTGTAATAGAGTAGGGACATGGTGATAAACTGGAACACTTGTCCTAGTGCTACACACAGTCAGATGTCAGACATATTGATCTGAAACTCTAGCATGTTAGAGAGAGTACATCATTTTGTTAATAACGGGCATGCAGATGACCCATGTAAATAATCTCCATGGTATATGAGATTAATGTTGGGATTCCTTACCACCCCCAAATAATAATCTCCATGGTAGATGACATCTGATGTGCATGATTCATGACATCAGGTTTTTAGGTGTATAAAACAAATGCTCTGTTTTTATGTAGTCGTTAGTTTAGTGGTTTGAGAACTGCAGATCTGTTTGTGATAATATTTGAATGGAACATTATTTGTATTTTAAAGTTATATTTTTAACTAAAGCTATTGCTATCTTTTATTCTGTTATCTTTTGATATGCTCACTATTTTTCCTTGACATTGAAATGAATTCACAGGGTTTAACAGTCAAGGAGCTGGAAGAGCTTCGTGATGATATTAAAATGCATTTGGACTTGGATAGAGCCACACCGACGCATATAGAATTTTGGGAGGTCCAATACCTTCACCTTATCTCATATTTAATATTAAATAGAAATAGATATTGCCTTTTGATTTTCAATAATCTTTTAGTCTTTTTTGTTGTCATATATTAGTTTCATAATATTCAGTATAATTTCTGTTGTATGGTGCATTATAACATTGCATTAGGCAAAAATAATCAAATGAATTTGCAGTGATTCATCCAAAGCATTCCACTGGCCTTCCAACATATTCAGTTCGCTAAAGGACTCATTGTTCTTATGTAAGGTAGCATGGCATGCAAATTAATAATTTCTTGCAAAACCGGTAGGGATTCCACTTATATACATATATGTGTATTGAAAGAACTAGTAGATATCTTCGCTTGTACTCTCCTATCCCCTCACTTCTTGAGGCCTTTACCAATCGCCAACATCTGATCCAGAGAAGTGAAATATATTCACGCGAACCACTTACTTCATCGAACCTGCCTTGAGGGAGAGCATAGGCAAAATAAGTGGTGACTGATTCATTTTCCTGATCACACAGCAGGCACAACAGACTCTTCACTGGCATACTTAGCTTTGTTCACTGTAGTCAACTACCTTTCTTTACAGAGATGCAAATTATAATTTAAAAGATGTTTTCTCTGCAAAGCATAGAGACCCATTTTCTGTTTCCCTGAACCAGAACCCTTAAAAATTACGGTTTCACCCATTTCTCTGTTCCCCCCCTCCCAAACACATTTTTCATTCTAACCTTAATATTCTCATTTCATATTCACTTGTAGAAAAAATGAAGCATAAATTATAAGAGAATTAACATTAATATAACTGCAATCTTAAAAAAATACATGTTTACTTAGGCACTAGGCGGTTAAGTTATAAGAGAAATAACATTAATAAAACCATAATATTAAAAAATACATATTTATTAAGCACCGCCTCGGCACGCTTAGAAGCGTCTAGACGGTTAGGTGTATGGCCACTGCCTAGGCTCATCTGGCCGCCTAGATAACTATGCTCACATCCATAAACTCTATTATATGTTCCCTCGAAAGCACGGACATGCCTAGAGGGGGTCCTGTACCCATGTCGGACACGGACACGGCGGGGACACGCCTCCAGCCGTGTCTGCTGAAATGGGCTGCTTTTTTTGTCTCCACACGGCCCAGGACACGGCCGAGCCCAGTTTCAGCCCATAAAGGAAAAAGAAAAAAAAGGCCCAAACTAGTCGGACTCTCCTCACCTACTCTCGCAGTGCCCCCTCTTGGCCTCTTCTTCTTCTTCTTCAGTCTCTTCTTCTTCTTTGTCTTCGTCTTTTGCTTGTTCTTCTTCTTTAGGCAGTGTGTATTTCCGTTGCGGGGGATCGGTCGCCGCCCCACTCGAACTTGTAATCGAGTCGCATCTGTGGCGATGGTGAAGGTGTCGCCTTGTCGGTGACTCCATTGACGGGCTGTTTATCTCTCTCTCTCTCTCTCTCTTTTTAATTTGTTAGGGTTAATATTTGTGGGGGAAAGAAAAGGAACATGGGCTTCGTGAAGAGTTGACGCGTGTAGGGATTGTTGAGGAAGAGCAGTGTGTTTGTGATGGAGACTGGAGAGAGACATTGAAGGGGATTTTTATATAATATCATCTTTGCTTTTGGTATGTCTGATCCATGTGGCTTTGGTTTTGGTGGGTTAGTGACTGTTAAACATTGACCCAAACCCATTTAAAACAGCCCATAAGTTACCAACCCATTTAAAATGACCCAAAACAATCCATTTAAAACATGGTGGTGTATGAAAAACATTTAACTTCATATGGATATACAATATATATTTATTATATTAATTTATTTGTTGCCGTGTCCTAGCCGTACCCGTGTCCTATTTTTTCAAAAATTGTCGTGTCGCCGTGTTCGTGTCACCGTGTCCCGTTTCCGTGTCCGTGCTTCATAGTATGTTCCTTATCTAGATTAAGTTGTGCTATTCATGATTGTTGTTCGGTCTGGAATAATGTCCAACCCCTTTCCTGTTTTAATAAGTTGATTTTTAATATTTTAATAGGTTTTAGTGTGTAGATATTTTACAGTATTATATTTGTGTTGACATGATTGTGGTTGCTGATTCTTTTACTGTCCATTATTTACAATAATTATTCTCTGTCTGCTGAATATACTGCCAAGTGAGCTCGAGCGAGACGTATTGAGCCTATGTTTTCTTGTCACTCTTTAGATCATTTTCTGATAGTCCTCTTTAATGTTGAATTATATCTGAACGAGGCAGTATGTTCCTGATCAGGCATTAATTGTGGTTTGTGATTGGGAGTTAGCTGAGGCTCGAAAAAGGGATGCATGTGATCGGGCCAGAGTACGTGGTGAGGAACCACCTGCTGAGGTTCTTGCTGAAGAAAGGGGTTTGCATTCTAGCATTGAGGCAGATGTCAGGGACCTCTTGCAAGGGAAAACATCCAGTGAATTGGAGATGCTTCAGCACCAAATTGAATCACAGATGCGTTCTGGCACCGCTAAGGTTGTTGAATATTGGGAGGCTGTTCTAAAACGCCTTCAGATATACAAGGCTAAGGTATGGATGCTGATGGAAGATTTTGATTTACTGGCCAGGATTGCTCTTTTCGTATAGTCCGCCATCTTCAAATATTTGTTTGTTAGACCTTTACCATGCTCCAATTTTTTTGTTCTTTCAGTCATAGTTTGTTTAGTTATGCCTTGTGATGAGTTGGTCTCCAATAGTAGTTTCTGTTGTTTTTTTTTTGTTAGTAAATATATTCAGTAATTGCGCTCTTTCATTTTCCATTTATAGGTTAAATATATTGTCTTCGTGGTTATGCACACTAAGCAAATGATGAATTATAGCCATTGAGAATTTTTTATTTAAGACCGACTTATCCGAGCTTTAGATTTTTGCTACTGCAGTATTTTCTTAAGAGAACATTAGTTCATATGCACCGCACCCTTTTGAGGTTCTGATGTAACTTGGTTGGGCCAGAGAGAAATTAAATTTGCTGGATATAGTGTGAAAATGCTTAATATATATAAGTATAAATTGTCTTCTTGTGTCTTAAAATTGATCAATGCCATTCTGGAATTTACTTTGTTGGAATTTATATTTTAAAAAAAGGCATGAACACATGTTCTAATCTGTTGGAATTTTTTTTTATCCGTCAATAAGGTATAGGTTCACTTTTCTAGAGAAAGAACAATGAATAGAGTCATTCATTGATTTTCTTACTTTAAAAAATTCCTTAGAAGTTTCTCAATTTATCCCCGACATTTATCCTCCCAATTATTTGAGGAATGCTGGATGCTTTCTTCATACCATTTCCTTCTTGCTGGTTGATTTGGCTAGAAAGAAATGAAGAATGTTTTACAACTGTTCTCATCAGACAGCATGGGTGGCTAACTGTGAGGGATTGCATATCTTGATGGGTAGCCATTAACAATTATTTGAAAATGGACATATTAAATAAGTATGCGCATCAGATAACACTAACTAGACCCCTTTGCTTCTATGAATTTAATTTTTAATTATTGTCTTGTTTTATTGTATATTGAATCAATAGAGAAAAACAAATAAAGCGACACTGGTCTAGTGATGAGCGACGTGGTCGAGGTGTGAGGGGAGGGAAAAATAAACAACCATCCCGGCGCGCTCTGCGCCAATAAAAATTGAGAAAACAAATACAAAAAGCATATATAATGTAATTTCGTATGTATAGTAGCATGATTGTGATCCATGTTATATCCATCTAATAAATTATTCTAAGTGATACCCGTAGGCGACACTCACCGTTAACTATTCTAAGTTTATTAGGTCTAACAAACGAACAGCGGTCAACTTTATCTAGGATGTAATGTATATGTCTTGCTTTGTTTTGTGCTATCCTTTTTCTGTCTCTCTTCCTGGATATCCATTTCATTTTTAAAATGCTGTATGTGGCACTCTAGGTGATGGCCTATGGTCATATTAGATGATATTCAAGGCCATTAAATTTATGTCATGGCAGGCACGTCTGAGGGAAATTCACGCTGATCTTCTAAGAAGACACTTGAAACGTTTGGAGCAGCCTGTGGAAAATACAGACAATATAGAATCCGATGACATTCCTATGTTGAATGAGGATGACACTGTTCTTGATGTGGAAGGTATTGTCATACCGAATGAATTTGACATGCTGGTTTATTATTTACATTGCTTTTGAAATTCTAACGGTGACCCATTTATAAATAGCTGCCCGGCCATATTCTCCTGCACCAGTGAATATCGAAGAGCAAGATGAGCTGGAAGAGGAACCGGGTTCATTTTCACCAGAACTGTTACATGGTGATGAAGATGGAGAAGCCATTGACCCGGAGGAGGATAAAATTGAGCTGGTAATCAATTCTTTTCAATATTAAGATCAGGGGATATGAAATTTATATTATTTAATATTATATAGAATAAATTCCAGACTTTTTCAGATTAACCAGGAAATCTTTTTGTTTTTTCTTGTTTTTTTTAGGAATTCCACCATGATCTGATATGCTGAACAAAATTTTGACATAATTTATAGAAAAGTAAAAGATGATATTGGGATTTTTTTTTGAGGATGCAATATGCTTTTTACAATTCAGGGTGTCTAATGCAGGCATATCATTTGGTAAACATTTTTCAGTTTTCATTCCGGATATTTAGAGTGTGATGATTGCATTAAATGGGATTTTTTTAGTGGTATAGCAACTGATCAGAAATGTCTCAACAGTCTCAAAATTCAAAATTGGATATCATATAATTAAGACCACTAGTGAAGCCAACATTAATATAATTTCGGGATTTTAGTATTGTAAGAGAAGAATTACATTGCTTTTAGGAGATCTGCGTCGCAATATACAGAAAAAACAGTGGTTTCAAATGATCATCTAGTGGTCGGTGTATATGCGACCAAAAGGTCTAGGATAAACACCGATAGAGCATGTTGAGGAAAATGAAGTTAGTAAATAAGCAATGCTTTTCCATTTTGCACTTCAATTTTCCATACGTTGAATCACATAATACAAGTTCAATTATCATGTTCATGTGAAATCTTAAAAAGACTGCTCATAAGATGTTTTTGAACATAATGCATAGAAGCTTTTTTTGGTTGATCTTATACATTTAACTGTTCAAGAGGTTCAAAATTAGGCTCCTATACATCAAGGGATGCACCAATTTTGTGACAGGTTCTGAAGGTTCTCACTCTAATTATGAGGATTTAATAGAATTAGATGGGAGCAGCAAATGGTTTAAAAATGTACTTGTTGGTTTGAAATGTGGCCGAGTTACTGGCAAGTGTTGCTGTAGTTTATTTGGGTGTCAAAATGCTTGTTAAGAAAAGAATTAGGATTGCAAGTCTATCCAGAAATTGTTCTTTATGGCGTCTAATTGACCCTACTGAATTCTTGAGTTGCATGACATGCAGGAGCGAAAACGTATGGCTGTTTTAGAAGAGCAACAGAAAAGGATTAGAGAAGCCATGGCCAGAAAGCCAATCCCATCTGAAGATAGCCTGGAGATGAAAGCCATGAAAGCAATGGGAGTCATGGAGGAAGGGGATGCTGTATTTGGCTCTGGTGCAGAAGTCAATCTGGATTCACAGGTTACTGTTTGATTTTAAAGACAATTGTTATCTTTCTATTGGTTATGAGGTTTTGGATTATATTACCAGGTGATAAAATAACTTATTGATGATGTGCATTGCAGGTGTATTGGTGGCATGACAAATATCGTCCTCGGAAGCCAAAATACTTCAATCGTGTCCACACAGGATATGAATGGAACAAATACAATCAGACACATTATGATCATGACAATCCACCACCAAAGATTGTGCAAGGTTACAAATTTAACATATTTTATCCAGACCTGGTTGATAAAACAAAGGCTCCTGTATATACTATAGAGAAGGATGGCAGCAGTGGCGAGACATGTTTTATTAGATTTCATGCAGGGCCACCTTATGAGGACATAGTGAGTTCTCATCTTTTGCTTTGTTTTCTCTACATATTTTGTCCATTCATTTATTTGAATTTTGTCAATGCTTACATGGTTTTCATGCAGGCATTCCGCATTGTGAACAAAGAATGGGAGTACTCACACAAGAAGGGTTTCAAGTGCACGTTCGAACGCGGTATTTTGCATGTTTACTTCAATTTCAAACGCTACCGGTATCGTAGGTGATATACATACAAGCTCAGTCACAATTGTCTGTCATCATCATTGGTGGAAGGGAGCATAATGAACCACGCGTCAGGCATATGCTGTGTGACTCAAAAACATTGAAGAAAACTTAAGAGACGTTGTGTGAAAATTGACCAGGCAAATTGTCTACTTGATGAAGGTCTGATGTTTTTATCTAAATGAGTTTTGTTGCAATCTTAGGATGTTTAAAAGAGGACAAGCCATTTTGATCTGTATAAATTACATCGCAAATTGTATATAATATAATACTACTGAACGTGGGAAGAAGAGCTTGTATTCTTGGGGAATCATGGAATTTAGTGAGCTTGACCTAACTTCAAAAGAGATTGATCAACACTGAATGTTTGTCAAAATAGTAAGACTGATTCGTCGTAAGTCTCATATTATCTAATGTGTTGTGAAAACGAGGTCATATGACATGAGGTTTCGGCGTAGGTTGAAGAAGTACCATGTAGAGCATCTAGAAAGATCTACCCGTGGATTTTGCCGTGGAAACGTCATCCAAATGGAACATTGACAAATACAGGATTTTTTGCGTTTTATTCATTAAAAATACGGATAATGCTTTTTAATTGCAGGGTCACTTTTTTAAAAGCAAGCCTGTGGAACTCACTAATTGTGATTATAACATCAAAAACTTTTGATTAGGAACGCCATTTATTAGTGCAAGGACATTTTTTCCTTGTTTTTTCCTTTCCTTTTTCCTGAAAATTGGAACACGCCACCTTTAATTTTATGAGATAGTAGTGGGGTTATTAAGAACTTATGTTTAGGTATAAAAAACAAAGGTCCGTAGAACTAGCATAATATATCATTTTTATAGTATTGTATATGTTTAATTTTTTATTATTATAAAAACATGTATATCATTAAATGAAGTATACTATTTAAAAAAAAATCACAATATATGTGGATTAAAATTGAGGCTTGTACGATAACATTATCCTTTGTATAATGTGATTAGTTATTGTGATAAGTTGTGACCATTGCACAGGTTTCTGACTTGAAGGAAATATTTAATGTCATCTGTTTTAACTCACTCTTTAATTTCTGCACCTTATCCACTTGTTGGTTCACCTGGCTCTCAATTTCTTTGATTGTGTAAGCAGGGATGACTGTGAGAGAGTTCCAGCCACAGGAGGCACCCCAACTTAATATGATATGCTGAACTTTTATTCCATTTGTTTGTGTCAGAAAGGATCATAGTCGCACACAAGCTTCTATAACAATGATATGTGGGCCCTTTCTGTTAGTGGTCTTGGAGTAGATCCAAATTTTGATTGATTTTCACAACCCCCCAAAAGTACCTTTCCTTTTTCTCATATTAGTTAGAAAATATTCTCCAACACTCAAGAAGCATGCCAAAGCCAAGTCCTTCAGTGGGGCTGGACCCTCATATTGGTCTGATGCCATGAAAATATTATATTTTATATGTGGCTCCTTTTGGAATTTTTTTTGTTGCTCTTGTGGGAAGTCTGAAAAAGGGTGCATGACTGGTGTGTGTTGAAGAAACATGTAATAAAGAATATTAGGCTGGTGCTTAGGTTCAAGGTCATCTTATATTGTTCCCAAAACATGTGACTCATTTTGGAGCATTGGATACTATTCTACTAACAAATATCATCTACCTTTATATTATTGTTGTTAGGTCGATCATCACGTGCCACAACATGCATGTTTTGCAACTTTGAACTCTTAATCTTAGGAGACCTGGATAACCATTCAGAGGAAAAAAGTGAACCTGCTTGGATAGCATAAACTTATAAGAAGGGATCCATGTCAGCAAATCTGAATAGGGTAAAACAGCCTAATCTTTTAGATTACATCTTTGTCAAATTATGTCCACTAGTCATTTTCATCTACCTTGAACATACAGTGTTATATAAGTCAACCCCTAGAGATATATGTATATGATAAATAAAAACCTCCTGTGATAGGTCTTGATTCTCGATTAGGCTATCTGATATTGCAATTTCTTGAAAGCTTATAATGAATATATACTACTTGTTGCAAATCTTGTCCAAAAGAAAGGTAAGTGGGAAAAATGGTTTGAAACCAGTGGATAGGGTTTTGTGGTATACTCAAAATGATGGGTTGTTACAAAATTTTCAATTGGGTACTATGCTTTGCAATTCCTTCCTTTATCAGAGGAGATCTCCCCCCTTTTATCCACTTGCACAGTGGGAAACAACTCAAACCCACATCCACCAATCACTCCTCACTTTCACCTCGGTATCACTTGCTTTTCTGAGTGGTTGCGGGCGGGCAAGGGGGGGGGGGGGGGGGGGGTGGTTTGGAAACTTCAATTCTCTTTCTTCTGATGTGCTTTCTTCTAGTAGTACCAGTCCTACTTTTAATCTATATTCTCGCCCTAACATGTGTATGCATTCATTTAGAAGGTGTGTTGATCAATGTCTTTTGAATAAAGTCAGGTACCTTTTGTTACATGTTGAGGGCGAGAAACAAGGCTATGGGGCTGGTTAGAGCATTATTCTTCTTTTTTTTCCTTCTTTTGCATGAGAGCTGCATGTTTAGTAATAGAAGGCTGTACTGTTATTCCCCTATGACACCATTTCTTTAGTTGCTTAACATTGAAGTTCTTGTATCATGGATATGGTGTTTTTGGATGCATCATCAGTCACTAATCTTTTGTTGCAAAAGGGACGATAATATCTTTGCATGCTAGAAATTTGATCAGTCCCTATTGTCCTGAAGCATACCATGAAAACCTCTGCATACTCTATGTTTACTGTGTTGTCATTTGGTGTGAGATAAAGGGGAAACTTGTTCACAGTTTTTTTTGGGCGCGGTTAGATGCATCACTTGTTTGCAATCTCACATGTAGTTTTGAGATATATGCTTTCATAGATGAAACATTTTTGTCTTGTTTTAACATTTTTTCTTATATAAATCATTGAAACGGCACTGATATACTCAATGCATTTTGTAACCTTATTGCAGTCATTACATCATGAGCAAGAAATATAATATTGCCCAACACAGCATATACTCTATTATGTTAATTACTATATACACAATTATGAAAAAAGTAAAAATATATGCATTCGATTCATATGAGTAGATAATTTATTAACCAAGTACGTACTTATGAAAAAATCAAATGTGCATCATTTGTCATGAAGGTATATGTTTTCTTATATGAATTACATATATTTTAAAAAATATAAGAGCATGTAGACTATACACAAGGCTGCATTGGAGACTGTCCTTAGCATTAACACTTTTTTTGTTTTTGTTTTTTAATGCAAAATATGTTTTAAATTGCATGATTCTGTGTTAAATTGCTGATTTTTGCTTATTTTTCATAAGTTGCTGGTAAACCCTAATTGTGATTTTCTTTTCTAACGGTCATTAGTAGGTATGTATAGGAGGGCCAAAATGGTAGAGTAGAAGATTTGTCATTCATGCAATGCTTGCTATTCATTCATTGATCATTTGCTTCTTTTTATGCTGCACAATTTTTGGAGACAAGGCCTGAATTAAATTCCATCTGGGCAAAATTTTATGAGAAGCCTAAATGAAATGTGAAGAGATATCAAATCTTATCAGTTTCTCTCACAAGTCAGGATGTTTGACTCGGTATGACTGTAGAACTTCACTACGGATTGAAACTTGAAGCATTTCTTGATATATATAACAGATGCATATGTAGGTGAGAAAGTGACTTTATGCATTATATAATTTAGTTCATCATTCATGCGTGCTGGTTGCATTTCTGACTTTTCAATATTGGTTTTTACATAAGATTGTGATATCCAGTCAATTATTGCAGGCAGGGAACCTGGTTTGCAAATGCTACGAGTACGAGGCACCCCAATGAACCTGGTTTGCAAATATGTCTATATTCTTGAATGGCCTAATTACAAAAAGGTTATTCTCCTGGCGCTTCTTTGGCAGCTGGGTAGATTTTGAAAAATGATATATCTATCCCTTTGTGTAGCCATATCTATTCAGCTAAAATGATAACATAAAACTATTATTTCAGCTTTTCACCGTGACCATTTCAATTAATACATTACTGCCAATACATCATAGTACACACACATTTATATTTACTTATTTATTCCGGGTGCACAAAATAGCGCATAAACACAATCAGTTAATAAATTTGATTTGTTGTGAGGGAAATTTTATATATATATATATATATATATATATATATATATATATATTGGTGAGGATTACTTTTTATTGGGGGCCTACTTGTAATTTCCACGAAGTACAATGAATTTAAGCAATCAGGGAGCATCCATTATAAACAACATCTCATGTTAACTGAATTGTAATTCACCCATCCATTTGTTATAATCCGACTTGGAAATCCTCTCATAAAAGATTTTTATCAACTGCCCCCATTAGATGTTTAAATTGTTTCATCAAATGTTAACTTCATGATATGATCATATTTGAGTGTTATTAGCCTTGTAAGTCTTATCACACAAACTTGCATGCATGTGTTACAGTTAACTCAAGAATGAATCAACTGTCACACCCCAAATTTGATGCAAGGGCGTCAGTCAACCACAGTGAGAACCACCACCACCTCCGCCGCCTCCGTGGGGTCCGGGTTCACCGATGCCCCGTGCATCGCCCCATGTGCGGTTGCCGTGCTAAAATTGGCCTTCTGCGCGAGCTCCCCGACCGACCCGGTGACCCGTTCCACGCACGCCGCGATCTCGATGAGCAATGATGCGACGGTGGCCACTTTAAGGCCATCCAGGGCTATCGTGGCCCCTAAAGCGTCAGACGCGAAGGATGTCACGACAGTCGGGATAGTCATTGACCGGATCGAGGAGGCCAGCTCTGACAAGGCCTTGCCAGACTCTGAGCTTAGATTGTACAACACTAGCCGGGTGTTGTCATCTATGTCTAGTAGTGCCTGAAAATAAAATCCGATAGCTATGTTTGAATATGATAATGTAAACCCCTAATAACTCTAGAATGTGACTGGAATGGTCTATTCGTACCGCATAAGACAATATATTGCTATCTATTTCGTAATGTCAATTTTTCCTGAATAAGACCAGGTGGAGGTCAACTTATACCTGGTTATCCGAGTTGAGGACCGAGTGGAGGGCTTCGATGTGGCACGCGCATTGGCGAGTTAGGGTTCCGATTTTGAGGTACTGATTCCATGGGTGCTTGAATTGGAACCGGCCGTGACCCGGTTCCCATCTCGCGAAATTGGCCTGAAACAATGCATCAAGTTTTGAGTGTTTTTTTTTTTTTATCAAGAGAGGGTTTTGAGTGGTAAAAATAATATTACATGTGATATGTGATGAGGGTATTTCTGTAACGTATTTGTGTTGTTAAAGATAAATTGCAATTAAGACATAAAATATCGTTGGATTTTTTAAGATGGATGTTTTGAAAATTCTAACTTTTCTTATGAAAAGTTTCTAGGCCAGAAAAAATACTCCACTTTAAATGAGAAGAAGATCATTCAACACATTGGTTCACTTTGATTAGCTTTTCTTAAATAGTTGTAGTTACACTTTAATAACATTTTAGGATGTTTGGAACTCTTTTTTCTTTAAAGATAGGGAAAAAGTACGTACACTTCTATAAAATGGAAATTCATTGTTTGGGTTTATAATATTGGATTCTCTTGAGAATTTAGTAAAATAAGAAAAAGGACTTTGTGGTTTGTGTATATTGTGGGATGTAGTATTGTTGTTTTACTTTTGTTTTGACCTAATATATTAATAGAAACTAATGGGCAGACCTTGCTTTGTAAACTTCAACTAGTTAAATAACATGCATCAGTCCATAAATTATGGCTTTTGATGATGATAGATGCCTATGTTGAGAGTTTGAAGTGCAAACTTTGGACTTTTATAATTGAGAGTTTGTAGTACAAAAGCTCCCCATAATATAAGATTACCAATGCATCTTCAGTGCTCTTAGAGTTCAACACGCTTTTATAACCTTGAAAAAGGAGGTTCTTCTTCTCCTTTGAAACATCTCCTCCTCCATCATTCTCCGCGAAATACAATGTTGATAATCCTGTAAATACGATGTCATCATACGTATTTTTAACATATAAAAACAAATTATTATATCATAAGCAATTCATCTATTTCGTAAGGAAACATTTTAACGAGATCACATTAAAAAAGTATAGTACTAGTTGTTCAAATCGCCCACCACACACCAAGACACAGCCCAAAAACATTTTCTACGGAGTCCTCGTTTTTGTTTTACTTTCTATGCTTATCATGTATTTTGTACTCTAATCCTCTCATCACATTGCTTATTTTGCACTATGAAATAGAAATGACTTTCTTAAAAAAAGAAAATAGTACTTGTGGTGGTTGTTTAATTCTACATGAGAAATTATCTGGTAGAACATACAATGCAAACTAGGCTAACCTTCTAAGAAGGCCGCGAGCTTCTCAATGTTGAGCGCGATGAGCTCTTGTAGTTCCCCACCCGCCCACACCGGGCAGATGAACATGGACACACACAAACACACGGCCACCCCAATCGCGACCGTCGAGAGCCTTTGGTGTCCCAGTTCGACGATATCCTCAATGCGATAACTCGACATTGACACGAGACTGAATGACAATATGAATATCGTCACGCCATAGTCGTACCTCGCCTTTATTCTAGGAAAGAACCGTGAAAATGTCGCTCCGCTGGCTGCAACACATATCATTGATCAACATGTATTCGTGTTATGTGTGATAGAATTCTCTCAGAAAATCTCTATGTGATCCAAATAAAAGATGTCACATAGATTGGAAGTATCACTTAAACAAAGGGTAATCTCATGAACTACGTTTTTTATTTTTCCTTCACTAAGGTGACATCTTATGATGTGGTTTTAACAGAGAGATTCCACTTTTGAGTGTAGTCTCACCTAACAAGAAGACCGAGACACCGAGGAACACTGGCTCGCCTTTCTCCCCCAAAAGCTCCGCAATCTGATGCGCGCCGATCCCTAGAGAGCCACCCAACAACGTCGCGAAAGCCCTGTTCAAACCTTTACCTATGGTGGCACCTATATGTCACATTCAATCAATGTCAATGGAATGACCAGGTCTACTAAACGATAAAGCGGATAATATCTTGCTATGTACGTACCAACACTGTACTCCATGACGACTATCACTGTAAGTACTGCCCACATGGTCGCGACACCGAAACCATCGTAAACAGGCCTGATGTAGTACAAGAGGGAGACCAATGTGAGGGCCAGCCCAACCTTGAGAGAGTGGATCACTCTCCGGGGATCGTCTTTGCTGAGTTTCTTGGTTTTCTTCAGAACTCGCACGATGCACGCCTTCGTCGCATCGAACACTCTCTCTGGGTGGCTCATCTGCTCAACTTCCATGGATGACATGGTGGAGGGATTTTGAGGGAAGACCAACTTTGGTTGTTCTTTGAGCATGGAAGGTCTCAAAGGCTCTCTTATATATAGGAGGAGCTAAGCCTAACGTGGAGTGTGAAGTGTGACTAGATAATTGAATTGAAACAAATTAAAAAGAAAGATTGAAAAGGGGGACTTGTGTACGGAGATGGGACAAAGATTTTGTCTAGGAAGAGAGAGGCAATGTGGGGTTGACAAGGCTTTGAAATGGTATCAATTCTGGTTCTCTGTGTTTATGTTAATATTTCTAATAATAAAAAATACATAGATGAAGGTGGGGGGGGGGGGGGGGGGGGTTGTTATTATTTGGTTTCAGAGAAGTTTCTGAGGCCAACTTGGGGCTTTTGGTGGGGTTGGGGTGGGCATTTGGGAAGGAGAGGGTGAGGGGGCACTGGGATTGTGATGGGTTGCTAATGAGATACCACTGTAAAGTTGTGTGTTTGGTGGCTCTCCTACATTTCATGCTTTCTCTTGCTCCATTGAATTTGAATTACAAAGAAAGAGTGCTCATACATGCACAATCCCATTCTGAGTCCTGCCCTGCAGTCTAAAAGTGATCCCAAGTCGACTATACACTCTATAGTGAAGTATATACCGTCCTAATACAATCTATACTCTATCAGTGCAATGCATGCTCGATTAATTTTATTTTTGTTTTAAAAAAAATAAAAATAAAAATATGTATTGGTTTGTCTAAATATTCGTTTTACATTTCTTAGTAGCATGCATTTCATTAGACGAATATGCATACTTAAAAAAAACCATAACAATCGGAGACTTCAAACAAGAATGCAAAGGAGATTAAACTATCATTTTCTTATAAAAAAATTTGTGTGTTCTCTTTGTTTGTTTTTGTTATGTCATACGTTAATGATAAATTTCAATAAGAGGTGATATTAAAAATTCTAAAATTTGGTAGTCATGTCTCGATTGACTAGTATATGCTCTGAGAATAATTGAAGGAGAAGCTACCATTGCTTATCTATGTTATATGTTCAATGGATTAAATTTCTATTATATATCATTTTAAAAATTATTTTACCTAACACTCTACACATCACAATACATGTCACATGCATCTCTCATGTAAATGTCTCACCAACATTTTACACTCAAATCTAAAACAATAACATCATAATATACTTGTCATATTAAAACTTATAAATTTTTATATGCCTTTTATATATTCATCTCTTATCTTCAATTTATCTAAAATGAATTTATCAATAAAAAATATTATTTTTTTATTTTTTTAATAAGAATTAAAAAAATAAACAGAAATTATCTTTTTGATCTTAAGAAAAACTAAATTAACATTTAAGCATTTCTTTTTTATATTATTGCCTCCCATCAGTATCTTATCCATTTTACTTTCAATATCTTTTCAATTCATGGATTCCCCCTCGTGCACGTGTACGAATAATATTATGTACGTAGTGTTCTCTGTGTAGTGTCTTCACGTGTAATTATCATGTTTTTTTTAAGTGTATATTCCATGAAAGTTGAATCCAATAAATAATATGTCAATCAAGAACAAAATTTTATATGTTTTATTTAATGAAAACATATTTCTATTGCACAAAAAGAGACAGCAAATGTTTATGACTGGTTTGGTAAAGGGATAAGTGGTGGAATAAATAGAAATTATGAGGATAAGTGAATTGGAGGACAGCTTAAACCTGTTTGGTATAAAAAATAATCAGGATAAACTGCGGACAATTGTTTCAATTTTAAAATGAAAATAATGATATTTTGTTCCACCTAAAGGCTGTGATAACATTTATCTCCACCTTTTATCATAATTTTGACAAATGTAAATATGAATAAAATTGATAGAATTTTTATCCCTTAAAATTAAAACAATTTATCCTTAAAATCTTAACCCCTTGCTAGATTTAGGACTAATGTAAGAGCACCTTTTTTTAATTATGATGAAGAAACAACAATGCATTTGCTTCCCATTTCACATGTTTTTTTAGTAAGTGTATACTCTATATGAGATAAGATATATCATCCAACAAATTATATGTCAATCAAGAAAAAAATATTTTTTTATTTAATGAGCATATTCCTCTACGACAAAATGAGATGCAAAAGTTCACCACCTATCTGGGATGAGAGAGACATAATTAGAGAATAAGAGGGAATAGAATAATCCTGCCGACGCCACTGACCATGTATGCAGTTTATTCCTCTCCTTTCCTCTAGCTACGACCAATCGGCAAAACCAAGAGCAGGATTAAGGAAAAAGTTTAGGGGAGTTATATACCCACCCCATACAATTAGAAAACCACTCCGTGATTAATCGTTTTTATGCACTCGAAACCAAAGGAAAACCACCCCTACCGATCACACCCCATTTTGAACTAAGTCCACCCCCTGTACCGTTCGACAAACGTAGTATCGATCAATTCTACATACGTTGACACTTCTAATGTCGAACTGAAGGGTTACACAAATATTTTTTTGTTATAATATCGACACATGTATTGTCGATATGTGTTAAATATGTCGCCAAGCGGAATGTCGATACTAGCAGATTATTGAAAAATAAAAAAATAAATATCGGTCAACATATAAGATGTCGAGAAAAATGATAATGGTCAACAATGATAGTGTCGATACCAACAGATAATTGCAAGTTACTTCTTATGGATATGCTTGAACTTCATCATCTCGAGAACTCGATGTCATGTCCTTAGAATAATTTTTTCGATTGAAAGTTGTAGGTCGAATACGTTCCTTGAGAGTCATACTACACTGTAAAAAATTAAGTAAATACTTAATCATATACAAGAAATTAAGAGTTATATACACACAAAATAAAAGAGTTATGCTTTTTAAACTAACATCAATCACATATTTGAATAAAAATCCTTGTTAGTTTATATTGCCAGCCTGGTTTGAATATAGATAAAAAATAATTTATATCAAACTAATAATTAGGAAATGAATCAAAATTATTGATCAACGAGGATTTCGAAGGATAAAATATAACACAAAAAAAAAAAACAAGAAGAAGATGTTAGTTTGAAAAGCATAACTCTTTTTATTTTTCAATAATCTGCTAGTATCGACACTCCGCTTGGCAACATATTTAACACATATCGACAATACATGTGCCGATATTATAACAAAAAAAAAATATTTGTGTAACCCTTCAGTTCGACACAAGAAGTGTCGACGTATGTAGCATCGGTCGACACTACATTTGTCGAACAGTATAGAGAGTGGGCTTGGTTCAAAATGGGGTGTGGTCGATAGGGGTGGTTTTACGCAATAGCATTTAGTCGGGGTGGTTTTATAGGTTCTAAAAAATTGAATGGGTGGCTTTCCAATTGGGGTGGCTTTCCAATTGGGGTGGCTTTCCACTAAACAGGGGTTTAAATAACCGTCCCCAAAAGTTTATTTGTTTTGAGAGAAAAAACCTCGATAGCTACGCTTGGATAGTTAGAAATAGACTCGATAACTATTTCAAAAAGTGTTGGAATTGTTTATCAGGACTTATCTATATTAAATTACCAATTGAGAAAAATATCATTTTGTGTCATTTTTTTAAAAATATATCTCACAAGATACTCTTACATACGTTTCAAAACATATTACATCTATTATATCACACACACATTTTTTTCACTTATTCTCAAATATAAAAATTTATGCAAGGCATAATTGTCATTTAAAAGTCATAAACTTTTATTTATCTCTAATCCACCATTTATTTTCAATTTATCTAAGGTGAACCAAACAATAAAAAAATCATTCTAGCGTTTCTCAATGTGAAAAACAAAAAACAATCAAACAAAAAATTACTTTTTTTTTTTCCCCAGTGGTCATAGCACAATGGTTCATGGCTTAGTGATGTTACCGATAGGTCATAAGTTCGAGTATTTGCGCTGACTTACTCACCTGTTTGTTGGCGATTATTCGAAAGAATTTTCCGTGGGACCGGAACAAACAGGTGGAGGTAACCTTCCCAGCTCGACTGTAAGGTCAGCTACGAAGAGTTTCTCTGATATCAAAAAAAAAAAAAAAACTTTTTAAATGGATTATTATCTATCTTGATATATCTATCACGGACGAATAACTCTACGTCACACCTCATGTGAAAGTGGAGGGTTAGTGTTTATGAAAAAAACACAACAAATTAAAGCATTTCTTTTTTAATATTCTTGCCTCCCATCTGTACCTTATCTATTATACTTTCATCAGTATAATTTCAATTCATTGATCTCTCTTTGTGCGCATATGTACGGATCTGAGGCCATTTAATGGTTCAAACTAAAGCTTATAATATTTTTCCTAAATGACTGGTAGCCAGGATACAAGCCACATATTGTCCTTATATGTCACGTATTCACAATCACATTTTTGCAAGAATAGATGCAAATTTTGCATTTGCATATATTCATCACATGGTACTGGCTGATTATTCTTTTATTCTTGTTTTAGACAGACATCCAAAAGGCATCATATCAGCTGATGATGTCAATTAGAACATCTGCAACTTTATGTTAAGACATTATCACACATGAAGTCGTCCATTTTAAATTAGACCACATGAAATTAATTAAAAGAGTTACATCTCAAACTTTGTTGAAAAATAGTTTGCCTACCACACCATTACATTATTCCAATTTTAATTTCCAGAAAAATATTTTAATTTTTACAATCCAAACATAGTCCGCCTATGTTTTCATTTTTCTAAAATTTATATGTCTCATCTAATAATGTATGTATTTTTATTTTTATAAAACAAATTAAATGAAGTATAAACTTCAATTAATAGAGTGACATCATTTACAGAAAATGATAATTTTTTTTCAACTAGGTACATATATACCTTGTTACAGTGAGTGAAGGTGATTAACGAGGTAAATGAGATTACATTAAAAATTGTAAAAGTGATTAAGTGTAATAACGATCTAATTTTTTTAGTAGAATATTATGTAGAAAATTCATAAGATCAGAAAAATTTCTCAACTATAGATGCCAGAAATGTTTGACAAAATTTAGTTAAAATGACAAAAAATATACCCATGCTACAAATGGAAATCCCTAAAGAATCCAAGACTCTTGAGCTGGGTGTTTCCATGGTGGCCAAGATGGTTAGAATCTCTAACATTCGTTTAAGGGCGCTATTATACAATCTTTATTTCAATTCCCATACAATCTTATTTTGTTAGCGAGATACATGCTTTATTACATGAAATCTATGTAGTATTTTTATTTTATTTTATTTTATGCGTAAGTGGGTATATGCATGCAATTGGTTACATACATACATGATGCATGTACTTCAAAAAAAGTGATCAAAGCATATGTGAAGTAATGGGAGGTTGCACGCAAGGTTGTAAGTAAAGTTACTCTTATTTTAAAGGTAGATTTGGTTACATGATATATGCACTTCAATAAAAGCGATCAAAGCATGCGGGGGACTAATGCGGGGCTGCATGCAAGGTTGTAAGTGACATCATCCATATTTTAAAGGGTTGCATGTAACTTTTTTGGGTTAATTTTTCAAATACCCCTGTAGCCAACCATAATATTTCCTGTGCCTCCAGCTTTTGAAGTTTTTTTTTACCCTTGGAACAAATACCTAATTTGTTTTTCTACCCTCATCCCTTTAATCCCCCCAGCAGTTTTCCCTCTTAAGTGCATATATGTTTTCTGTAACTTTCGGAACATAAAATGTAATTTCTATAAATATTATCTGTAAGTACACATTATTATGCATGTCATGTAAAAAGGCTAACTTGCAAAACAGTACTAGAGAAACATACGTTAATGTGTAATGCTTGAAAATATTTTATCACTGTAAATACATCAAAGCATTTGAATTCATCTAATGTTTGCATTCCGATGTTCTTTTCCTACCCTAATGAACTAAGATGTTGTATTTAATCTGATCATCTTCGTGTCATTTTGGTTGAAATCAAATCCATTGTTACACCTTCGAGTTAGCAAGAGCGTACATCATTGGGAAGAAAGCGCAGTTCAAACTATATTAGAGATGCAATAATTAGTCAAACACTCAAATAAATCAAACACCAACAAGTGTGTACTTCATAACAATATAAGAACCACATATATATTAATGTTATGCATTAATGTATGTTTTTCTAGTGTTTTGCAAGTTATCATTTTTATATGACATAATAATGCATTTACAAATAATATTTATAAAAATTACATTTTGTGTTTTTCAAGTTACAAGAAATATATATGCACTTACAGGGGGAACTGCAATTCACCCAATTTTGTTTTGTTATTCTGGATATGACTAAGACATCAATTTAAGCATCTAATTGATATACTTGTACAAATCAGCTGATCATGATTTTTGAAACATTAAATTGACTGGTTGATTCCCCTCCAAATTCAAAATCAACTTCACTTTACTGCTAAACCAATTTTTAAGGACCATTAATTGTGGAAAAATCAACTTCAATTGACAAGAAACCTTGAATTTCAAACAATAATAGAAAATGTTGAAACTGCCGAAAAAAAAAATCTTGCTTGCTTAAAACAAATATATAAAATTACTATTGGAAGCAAATATAATTAGAAATGATGGTTTAATACAGTTTATTTATGTTTCATTTAATCTTCATATTTGATAGGCGAGAAAAGTACTTTGATGTATTTTTCACAGACATTTTAAAGTGCTTAAAGGGTCCTAATTAACAGCATTTGAAGTACTCGATCTAAAATTAAAATATATATGTCCTCAAATGGGAATAGAATCAAAATTTTGGGTTAGTTTTAGATAGATTTCACAGGACTAGCTTAGTATAATAATTTGTCTTTGAATTATCAAAGAAATAATAAATGCAACCTACCATAGAGCTAGATTGCAAAATTAACAAGATAGTGTAGCATAAAATGATAATTTTTTTTTTACCATGCTATGAAATAATAGAAATTATCTTTAAGTGAGTTTTTTTTAAGTGAGTTCCCTTAAAGTGAGTTTGCTTGGCTTAATTAGTGAATTCATTCAGCCTGCTGTTGATTCGTGAAAAATAGACTTAATTTTGAAAAAAACATGCTTGCTAAGCGTAGATAAAAATATAATAGTTTTGTACTTATGTCATTAAATGTAGAATAAACCCTTCACATCTATACCAATGAAAACATATATATTATTTATTCATAAATTATATAAACTGCATTCAAATAGTACAACATAAACTATAACTTGTCAAAAATACAAAAAATATTATCCCATTTAGAGAATGACCCCTATCATCGTATGAAATAGTTAAATGGGATCGGATAGAGAAGAATCATATAGTTTTAGACTCCTATCTCAAAATATTAGGGAGATTTTATTCTTATCTGATTTATTATTTTTTTTGTTCCAACTGTGTTATGTTCTTTGTGCTCGTGTTTGTTTTTTTTATGGATAACTTATTCAGACATAAAATCTTGTTACACTGTGGAAGAGGATTAAATGACTGTTTATTTGCTTGTCACTCCTGTCAAGCAAACCCTGCTTGTTTCAAGAATAAGAAATGAGAATATGTTTAATGATCCTAAAAATATGTTTCTTTAGTATGGTAAATTGTAATAGTTATGTTTATATAATTTATGGTAAGTTTTGTTAACTATATTTGAGGTAGTAAATGTAGTATTTCTAGCTACTTGTTCATTCATATTTATATCTACAAATAAATAAGACAACCATAAAAAAGACGACAATTTATCAATACAAAGCAGTGCGTTTTGTTGCACCATTACAAACGCAGCTTCCTGCAATCGCAAACGCTGTGCAATCGCTGAGGGAGATGAGCTTCCTGCACACAGATTTCAAGAAAATAGTGTCCAAAAGCTGCGATTTCAAAAATTGAGGGAGGTGAGGTTCTTGCAGAATCAGTTTAAAAACTCAGATTCTTACAGAATCAATTTTGCAATTGCGCAACCAAACACGCTGTCCCTCCACTCATTCAGAAGATCAGAGTCCCCACACAGACATCATCATCAAAGGAGAAAGTGATGTCCTCTCTGTAGATCATATAAATCGAATGTACAGACAGACAACAACTTGTCACTGATCTTGCTTGACATGCGCGTAGAATCCAGGAAGATTTTTTTTTTTTTTATCACAAAAACATAAAAAAAACAAAAAAGCAAAAAATAAACACATATGCTGTATATATATATATCACTAATGTTTGAAAAACATAAATAGAAACATAGAAAAATATAAATATATTCATATGCATGTATATATTATTTTTATATATGTATCAAATGCGGATGTAATTATAATATTGATATAAATAACACAAGACAAAATATTTATAGGGTATTGATTATCCAAAAAGCTCATTACAATTAAATTTATAGGATAATAAATTTATATAACATGTAATATATATTTTTATATTATAATAAAAATAAAGTAATAAATCTTTATACAATTCAATTGACTTAGATTTAGTGAATATATTTAATTTTGAATTATTAAATTTTCAATACATACATATATATTGATCATATGATTTAAAATCTGATTTTAAAATCTCAAAATATATTTATCATTTATCTAGCTAAATCAGATTTGAAATATTTAATTAAGTTTTGAAAAATAAAATATCTATAATTGCTAAATTTACAAGAGAATAAAAACAAAAAAAAAAACCAAAACATACACTTCTTAGGTCATCTCCAGCCTTTACTCAAACCTATACTCAAATTTCACTTAAAATTTGAGTAAAAGCTTGATTTGATATGATGTGTTTCCAACCATCACTTTGTATTTTACTTAAATCTTTTAAAAATTTTACATCTTCTTCTAATTATTTCCTATAAACATTTTCAAAGTCCTTTCTTCAAACATTTTTACTACTCAATTTTTCTTTCCTTCAAAATATTTAAAATTAAAAAATTATTATCATCCAATTTTTTAAAAAAGGTAAAAATAATATTATTTTTTTATTGAAGTAAAAAGAAGTTAAAAAACAAAAATGAAGACTATTTTTTTTTTTTTTGGATTTCAAGAGATGATGAAAATTTTGGAGGGTAGGAAAACATCTAATATAATTAAACTAAAAGTGGAGTTGAAGGGAAAAAAATGTTACATTGGAAGAAAATGTGGAGATAAAGGAAAAAAAGAGATGTTGAAATTTGGGTAAAAATTTGAGTCTCCCTTGATTTGGGTAAAGATTTGAGTAAAATCTTGATTTGGTATAAGTATGGGTAAATAGTTGAAGAAGATTTTGGGTGATTTTTACTTAAATTTAAATTTGAATAAATATTTGAGTATAAGATTGAAGATGATTAAATAAATAAATAGATATGTATGCACGTTTAGAAACTAATTAAACTATGTGTGTCAGATAAATATCAATTTGAGATTCACGAAGAGCGGACCCATGGCCTAAGTCAAAGTACCAACCCCGTGTGTTTAACTTTATTATATATATTGCTCTATTATTTTGGATAAAATGGAAATCCTATATTGTTTGGTTTAAAGAAGATGAATAATGCATGGTGAAATTGCATTTATACCAATGATCTTGTACTTCTTATTACCCTGTTTGGCTCGCGGATAGTATAGATGATTTTAGGCTTGGACTTTCTCGGTTTTGATAAGTTATCTTCTTTGTTTCTCTTATTAAAGTTTATAGTGATTGTGATACAATATGTTTATTAGCTTCTCTCCTCACAATCATTCATTTCTTAAAAGAAATGAACACTTCGTGTAATTTATGTGGAACCATATACAGAATGTGCAGCCTCGTGTACAATCTTTATCCCGTCGTATGGCGTGGAACATAAGACAAGAATAATGAAGAATACATGAGAATAGCTCAAAAAAGTTGTTTGTTTTGATAGAAAAAACCCCGATAGTTATGTCTGGATAAGCTAGGATAATGCCTGATAACTATTCAAAGGAAATGTTGGAATTGCTTATCAAGGCTTATCTTTGCCAATGGATAAAAATACCATTCTCTGTCATTTTAAAAAATTTATCTCACGTATAAGTCTCACACAGATTTCAAAAATTGTCACATCTATCAAATCAATCATACATCTCTCACACTATTTCTAAGGGGTATAGTTGTCATTTAAAAAGCCATAAACTCTTATTCATCCCTTATCAATTATTTATAATCATTTTATTCAAGGTGAACCAAACAACAAAAAAATTATTTTTATGTTTTCCAATGAGAATAACAGAAAAGACAACCAAACAAAAAGTTCCTTATTCAACCTGAATTGTTATTTATTCCAGTATAGCTATCAGGAGCAAATAACCCAATGTCACACCCCATACAAGGGGATATATGTTTTGATTTTTTATAATTTATGAATCATATGCTTTTATTAAAATGAAATATATACTTCAATATGTTACATGGACCCACTTCATCTAGCAAAACATATACTTCATTGAAGATACAGAGTACACATGATTGTGTGTATTGTATGACGTTGATATATTCAATCCATTTTACAGTCTCGTCTGTAATCTACATATATGCGGTCTCTCATCTGCCTATGTGTATACTATCCTATTACAATATATAATCCACTAATATACTTCAAATATGTATTGGTTTATTAAATTTATACATGTATTGAAATATTAATTTTCTTTTAATTTTTTTAAAATATGTATTGGTTTATTTATACATATATAATATGTGTTTTTAATTTATAAGACGATTATATACTTCAAGTTAAAAAATCAAAACCGTTGAGAACCGTAGAAGAAGGGGCTGATCAATGTATCATTTTTCCTTGTTTAATAGTTACAAAAGAACGACATATGATATATATATTATACTTGACATGCACAGATGACATGCATGAATTTGTCACAACTCACTACCACCTCCAACAACATATCATATATATATTATGGGAAAAATCCATATAACCCCCTGTAATCTGACCTAAATTCATATAACCCCCTACAATCTTCATAAATCTATATAACCCCCTGTAATCACCCCTCTATATCCATAAAACCCCCTCCGTCTACCTTCCGTCCATCTGTTTAACGGGGCAGGGGGTTATATGGATTTATGACAGATTATAGGGGGTTATATGGATTTTTCTCATTTTTTTTTAATTTTCTTTACATGTTGTTTAAAAATTGGACTGTTTAACATTTAGTTTTGAATTTTTTTTCAAGATATCACACACCTTTAATTTAAATAAAAGAAAAAGGGTTATTCATATTATAAACACATACAAGATCACCCACCAAAGAGATAGAAGTAAAAGAAAATGAATTTTATAACAAAAAATGTGTAACATCTGTTAGAATGTGTAACTCGTTCATGAAATACTGGATTGCTAGCAATCTGAATGGCGCTCTTGTTGTCACAAAATAGGGGAGTAGACGCAGGTAGAACGACACCCATGTCAGAAATGAGGCGTCGAAGCCAAACAACCTCAGCAGTAGCAGATGCCATAGCACGATATTCTGCCTCAGCGCTCGAACGAGAAACAATGTCTTGTTTCTTGGCCTTCCAAGATATAAGAGAGTCCCCAAGAAAAACACATATACCAGTTGTGGATTTTCGATCTGTGACATCTCCTGCCCAATCAGCATCAGTATAAGCGCGAAGTTCAAGAGTAGAAGAAGACGGTAACAGCAGAGTACGAGATATAGTGCCACGTAGATAGCGTATGATCCGAAGAACTGCAGCATAATGAACAGTACGAGGGGCAGCGACAAACTGACTGACAATATGCACAGCATAGGCAATGTCAGGACGAGTGACAGTGAGATAGACGAGGCTTCCAACAAGCTGTCTATAACGAGTAACATCAGAGAGTGGTTCTCCATCGTCAGGCCGGAGCTTAGCATGAAGCTCAATAGGAGTGGGAGAAATGCGATCATCAGTTAGACAGGCACGGTCGATCAAGTCAGCAGTATACTTGCGCTGTGAGAGAAGATAACCACGCGGAGCAGAAGCAACTTCCAAGCCTAGAAAATAGCGAAGTTTGCCAAGATCTTTCATCTCAAATTGACGCTGAAGATGTTGCTTGACCAACTGTATATGAGACGAATCATCGCCGGTGATGATCATGTCATCAACATAAAGCAGCAGGATAGTACGATGAGGACCAGAGGTGTGAACAAATAAAGCTGGGTCAGAGGAACTCGAAGCAAACCCAGCAGCACAGATAGCATCAGTGAATCGAGCGAACCAAGCACGAGGAGCCTGCTTGAGACCATAGAGAGCGCGGTGAAGATGGCATACATGACCAGATGAATGAGGAAGACCCGGAGGAGGAGTCATATAAACCTCCTCTGATAAATCACCATGAAGAAAAGCGTTCTTGACATCAAGCTGATAAATGGGCCATTGACGAACAGAAGCAACAGAAATCAAAGTACGAACAGTTGTCATCTTTGCTACAGGAGCAAATGTCTCATCATAATCAATACCATGCTGCTGAGTGAAACCACGGGCAACCAAACGAGCCTTGTGACGCTCAATCGAACCATCAGAGTTGGTCTTGATCTTATAAACCCACTTACAGCTGATAGGAGTCTTCCCTGGAGGAAGTGGTACAATTTTCCACGTATGAGTGCGTTGTAATGCACTAAGCTCCTCTGCCATAGCACCTTCCCATTCTGGAATGCCGACAGCTTCACGATATGATTGGGGCTCCCAGTGAGTGGAAACAGCTGAAAGAAAACACTGAAAACTACGAGAAAAAGAATCAGAGGCAACCAAGCTAAGTCGTTGAGGAGGTCGACGAGCGCGAGGCGGATTGCGACGAGGAGCAACTGGTGCGGGATCGACTACCGGTGTGGGGTCGACTGCTGGTGTATGGTCAACTGCGGATGCGGGGTCGACTGCTGGGGCATGGTCGACTACTGGTTGAACAACATCAGGCGCAGGAGCAACAACAGGGGGACTCGGCTCACATGAATCATCTGAAGAAGGAGATATAGGGGATGGCAAGGTCGTAGATGGGACAGATGAAGGAATAGAAGCCGGTGGGATAGACGATGGGGATGACTCAGGAGTGGAGAAATCCAGAAAAATAAGGTCATCAACAGTAGACGGAGGAAGTGGAGCCGGAGGTGAACGAAGAGCATAATAAGGATGGTGCTCCCAAAATGTGACATGACAAGAAATGCGAAGACGTCGTGCAATAGGATCATAACACTTGTAACCCTTGTGTTGAATACTGTATCCAAGAAAAACACACATAGCAGAACGAGGAGAAAGCTTGGTACGTTCAGTGGGAGGAAGAAGAACAAAACATGTGCAACCAAAAACACGAAGACGAGAATAGGCAGGTGGCTGATTGTGAAGCCGCTCAGATGGTGAGATACCACCAGTAATAGATGACGGAGTGCGATTGATGAGATACACACTTGTGAGAACTGCCTCACCCCAAAACTCAACAGGAACGGATGCAGAAAGAAGTAAAGATCGAGTCATCTCAAGGATGTGGCGGTGTTTACGCTCAGCAACGCCATTTTGTTGATGAGCATAAGGAGTGGAAAACTGAGGAAGGGTGCCTTGGGATGTCAAATATTCACGAAAAGCCTTAGAACAATATTCACCACCACAATCAGAGCGTAACACCTTTATACGACGAGAAAATTGAGTCTCAACCATGGTAGCAAAAGAAGTATAAATACGCAATAAATCTGAACGACTAGAGAGAAGGTAAATCCAAGTGAAACGAGAATAGTCGTCGATAAAAATGACATAATATCGATTCCCCCCTTTTGAAAAAATAGGAGACGGACCCCAAATATCAGAATGAACTAAATCAAAGGGAGAATTTGAAATATGCGAACTGGAAGGAAAAGGAAGAGCCACTGTCTTACCCAATTTACAGCCCACGCATGGTTGAAGATCCGTGCGAGAAAATGATCCTAATGCACCGGTGCTAACAAGATATCGGAGTCTAGGCTGAGACAAATGACCAAGACGACGATGCCAAAGATCGAAAGGGGAAGGAGAATTTGTATCTAACTGCACAGAAGCAGCGGAAGGCAGAGGAACATGAAGCTGATCCATGTAATAGAGTCCACCTTGTCGTCGCCCAGTCCCAATCCGTCTCCCAGTAAGTCGATCCTGAACAGAACAAGATGATGAATCAAATGTGATTGTATAACCAAGGTCAGCAAGTTGACTGACAGAAAACAAACTCATGGAAAGTTTAGGAACATGCAAAACATTTGGCACATTAAATCGATGAGAATGATCAGAAAGAATGCCAGAGCTCGAGACAGACATAGGAGAACCATCAGCAGTGCGAATAAGTGAAGGAGAACGGAGTGGTGTACAATTAGCAAGAATCGATGCATCCGATGTCATGTGATGGGAAGCCCCAGAATCAAGAACCCATGAGGTAATCGGTATACCTGGTACGGGAGCAGAAGCAGACTGAACAGAACCAGAAAGATCTATACCAGTCAATGATCGTAACATAACATAAAGTTGTTGATATTGATCTTCTAGCCCCTTTAAATGTGCAATAAGGTGAGCTGTGGTAAACTGTGACTGAGCAGAAGCAACGCGAGGTGCAATTGATGTACATATCTGATCCTGACAAATAGAAGATTGAGTAGATGACTGGATTGATAAAGAGAAAGCGGCATCTCGAGCATGTTTTCTAGCCAGCTTGCGGCAATCGAGGGTCACATGACCAAAGGAGTGACAATATCTGCAATCCATAGTACTTGCACAGCAATAGATCAAAATAAACAGTATCTGATAGATCCAAAACAGTCACAGATGCGTAGATCACGAAAAGCTGATCAAAATGAGTACCAATATGACTATATTTGGAGTCCGAATGAGCCCGTAGCGGCCGAATAAAGAAAATACCGAAAAAGGCGATGACGAGGCGCTAAACGGGTCGCGGATCCGGGTCGGGCAGCTGGTGCCGGGTCGGGTCGGAGCGCTGGAACCGGGTCGGGTCGGAGCGCTGGAACCGGGTCGGGTCGGGCGCTGAGGCCGGGTCGGGTCGGGGCGCTGAAGCTGGGTCAGGTCGGGCGCTGGAGCCGGGTCGGGCGCTGGAGCCGGACGCGCGCGGACGAGATGCCCGGGATCTCGGGACAAATTCCCGGGAGATCCGGGACCGAATCCGGGACAGATTCCCAGGAAATCCGGCTAATCAAAGCGGATCCGCGCTGATCACGCGATTCCGAGACGATGCGCGGACGGTGCGGACACGGCGCGGACGGTGCGCGAGCACGGCGCGGACGGTGCGCGGGCACGGCGCGGACGGTGCACGGTGCGCGGACGGCGCGGACGGTGCGCGGTGCGCGGACGGCTGGGACGGTGCAGCAGTGGCAGGGCTGCAGCAGGGTGCGGCAGGGTGGCACAGCCGCGGCTGGGCTGCCCGAGGCTGCGCGAGAGGGCGGCGCAGCGGCTGGGAGGGGCGGTGCAGCGGCGGCGCGAGGAAGCGCAGCGACGGCACGGGGGCGGCGCAGCGGCGGCTCGGGGCGGCGCGGGGCGGCCCTTTTTTTTTTTTTTTTTTTTTTTTTTTTAGAAACGCAGTGACGGTGCTGGGCGGTGCAGCGGCGAAACGGTGGCGCAACGGCGGCGCGGGGCGACGGGACGTCGACGATCAAAGAAAAAAATTGGATTCAAGCTCTGATACCATGTTAGAATATGAAAAGAATGAATCAATTGTATTATTAGGGTTTGTAGCCAATACTTATAGTACAAAAAGGGAAACAAGGAAAAGACTAATCTACCCTTAACCCTAGCATATATATACATTTAACAAAATCAACCAACAAAATTTCAACAATGCGAATTATGTTTTTTATTAAATCTTGGGGCACCTCTTGTGTTGGTGTCACGAGTGAATTTTGTTGGGGATAAACTGTACGTGGAGGAGTAATTTTGGGTTCTTTTTTGAAATACCAAAAGAAAAAGTATATATCTCTTTTACTTCTATCTCTTTGGTGGGTGATCTTGTATGTGTTTATAATCTGAATAATCCTTTTTCTTTTATTAAAATTAAAGGTGCGTGATATCTTGAAAAAAATTTAAAAGTAAATTGTTAAACAGCCCAATTTTTAAACCACAAGTAAAGAAAATAAATAAAAAAAAATGAGAAAAATCCATATAACCCCCTGTAATCTGTCATAAATCCATATAACCCCCTACCCCGTTAAACAAACGGACAGAGAGGGTTTTATGGATATAGTGGGGTGATTACAGGGGGTTATATGGATTTATAAAGATTGCAGGGGGTTATATGGATTTAGGTCAGATTACAGGGGGTTATATGGATTTTTCCCATATATTATATATATTCATTAAACACCATGCATGCACCACCATGAACAATCCACAACAGATGGGGAGGCGCATGTGTGTCATCATTTCGATATCTGACAGTTACAGCCCCACCGATCAACAGCAGCTCCAACAAAAATAAATGATTCGATGTCCACCCAAGTAGGTGCCACACAAATATTACATGCAACTTGTGCTGTAAATTGAAGACTTTGAAGTCTGCTATTTTATGCATCTTTGGGTGTTCGTAGGGAAGAAGAAGACTATTGGGTTACAGATCACGGCACTCTCTCTTCGATTCTTTTGATCAGAGGGTTGGTAGTGGTGGGGCCCTAATTTTATATATATATTTTTGTGTGTGTGCATGCATGGGAGGCCATTCTAGTGTTTGTGATTGAGAGCTGACACATCAACTAGTTCATTTTACAGTCATGTGTAGCGTGATTTTAAAGTGAGCGTTATGACAGTGTACGAGCTCTATCATTACATATAAGGTTATAATTTTTTATATTAGTATATTTTAGTATTATAGCATATACTTTAATTTATATGAAATGATGCACTTCAATAGACCAATGTATATTTTTTAAATAAAGAAAGTCGATGGGGAATATACGGAATTGGACATATCATATTCCAATGTGATTACTTTTTATCAGCCTTTTTTTTTTTCCAGTTGGTCTAATGTCTTTGAAAACCCGGCCCATGTTTCGATACATAATATGAAAATGTTACACACAATCTACTTTACAGTTTAAAATGTAGACCGTACATGTTTTGATTTTTTTTTTCTAGGAATCATATATCTCATCTAATGAGTTATGTAATTTTTTTTATATAAAAGATAAAGTATATACTCCAATGAATGAATTAAATGATATCATTTATTGAAAATGTAAAAAAATTCAATAAGATATATATTTCATTCTTATGAGTGGAGAGGTTGACAAGGTAGATGAAACTGTAATTGGGACTATAAAAGAGATTGAGTGTAACAAAGCTCTATATGGTAATGCTTATTCATGGACATGCGGGTTAAAGAATGAAGCTCTATTACACTCAGTTATTTTTACAGTTACAAATGCAGTTTTATATACTTCGTTGCCCCCTCAACTCATTATAATGAGATATACACCTCGTTAGTAAATCTTTAAATTTTTTTATAAATGATATCATTCAATTAATTGAACTATATACTTCAACTTTTATAAAAATACATACATCATTAGATGAAGTGTATGATTTAAAAAACAAAATGAAAACACATGCGGATTGCGTTTTGAATTGTAAAATGGATTGAGTGTAACATTCGTGTTACCTATTCACTAACCCCGTTTGGGTAGTGACGTATGTTATTACATGATAGATAACTATCCCAATGAAATAAGTTATTTTATGTTTTATTTTATTTTTAGTTATTCTCAATGTAATTATTAATTTTTTGATGTTTGGTTAACTCTGATCGATTCGTTGTGGTGTGTGTGTGACATTAACAAGATATAAAAATTGAAGCTAGAGAAAGGACTGTGTCTAACAACGCTATGTGTTGTTGACACACCCACAAGAGATTGGACACTAACAGGCCCATTAAGCTCAAAATGGTTATGATGGGGGCCCATTGCTACTAGACTGGCCCATTAACAGTCTCCTCAATAAGCCCCCTCAAAATTTAAGTTACGGGTTTTATTTTCCTAACCATGTATATACTTAAAAATGTGATATTTCATTTATATAAGATGGCATATGCAATTCACTAGATTATGTATTTATTTTATTTTTATAAATGTATGCATTTTTTTAGAAAAAAAAATACTATCCTTTATGGCATATACTATTTACCTTCAAAATCATATAGTTTACAAAAAGGACTGCACACAAGATTATCTATCCTTTAAATTCAAATATTTGCACAAGTTCAATATCAACCTAAATGTTGTATATGAGCTCTTAATAAGACCCAAGCACAATAAATTGAACTACCAAGATTGGCATTAAAGGATAATAGTTTAAGCATGTGATGTATGTAATCATGGAAAAGAGATGTGAAATATGATGAATAATTCACATAAATTATATAGGAATAAATAATGACAATAATACACAAATATAGATATACCGTACTATTATGAAAAATTTATTCAGTCATGTACACCCTCATATTAAGTTTTCATCAATCACACTCTTTCTAATTTAGATAAATATGTTTTAAATTTACTTCTTGAACCATAGTTATAAAATTATCGTTTTATGACTAATCAACATGGGAATAAAGAAAAATATATATATTTAAATTGAAAAGTTATAGTTATTAGTGTTTTTACATATTGTGCATGATTGGAATTTTTTTGAAGTGTATATTTGTCTAATGAAATACACATGTTTAAAAAATTTTGAATACATGTTACAACGAATTGAATCATATTTTTTTGTTTTTTATATAATAAATTATATTATGAGTGTATGAATTTTTATATTGTATTAGATGACGTGATATCCGCATAAATAATGAAAAAAATGTTCAAAGATAAGAACAACTTTTTTTTGTATTTAATGGATATAATATGGTAATCTTGTATATAATGCTAGTGGAGAAGCAACAAAGGTGGGTGTGAAGATGCAATATAATGTTTCTCACATGGCAGATATTCTCTAATTAGAAAATTAAAAAGAATATGAAAACAAACATACACGTGCTGCAACAGTTCATTCTCAAAATAAAGCTAAAGATAAACACAACCAAAGTTTTCAATAACAGTACTGCCGTAAAATTTAATGTGACATCAATTTTGGATGTACGTCCAAAAAAATCCAAAAACACAAATGTTCTTTGAAGATATACAAAAACCTCCAAAAGAAGACAAAAGGCCACAACTTGCCCAGAAAAAAAAGTAATACAGTAAGAACAAGAAAGAAAATTTTATGTTATCAACTCATGAAGATCACATAATCATGAGAGACACAGAGGGATTTTGTTGTGTATTAAAATAAAATACGTAGGTATTTGGATAGCCAACAAGTCAAGCCAACCCACTAAGCTCAAAGCGCCTGTCACATCAGACCATCATCTATTTGTTTGCAACTGATTGTGATAAGTGACATATTAAAGAAATGATTTTTGTTTATTAAAACATCAGAACTTCTTGTCTTTCAATTATCATTAAAAAAATATTAACACTTATTTAAAATCTTAAATTTATGATTAATAATTCAAAACAATTAGATATTAACGATATTAAATATAAATATATATAATTTTATAATACATGTCATTGGATTATTTTAGGGGGAATACATTGACATATCTATCAACACTCTGAATATTAGATAATTTTTTAATTTTCAAATACCAGAGAACTTAGTTTAAAGATAGATGGTTCAAATTATATGTATAAATTAATTCTTAAAACTATTGGTATAATCAATCTTGTGTTGGGAATATGTCTCGTCACTTAGATGTAGGCTTAGACTAAACCATGTATATCTTATGTTCTTCGTATGATGTAGTGTTTTGTTTTTGTGTTTGATCTCAGATTTGTTATTGGCTTCCACGAATCCGTTTTTCAACTGGTTGATTTTTTTTATTAAATCAATTTACAGGGTTTATGTCTTTCATTTCAATTTGTGGATCTTCAAAGTTTTCTATAGTTATTTGTCCTTATAATTGAAAACACGAGCCAAGTTATCTCGTTGGGGGATGAAGAGGGCATCACCCATAAAAAAATCATAGTTATTTTTTACATGTAAATAATATTGTAATTTGTATTATGAGTAGGAGCATTATGATTATATATTATATTTTGTATATTTATTTATAAATGAAGTTTTGTAACCTCGACACAGATTTTATAAATGAAGTTTTGTAACCTCCGCACAGATTTTATAATCTAAAAATCAAGAAAAAAATTTCTCTCTTAAGTTTAAGTTTAAGTACTTTGATTTAATCAAATATTATTAAATCTATTTGTTGTGTCTGTTGTGATCTGAATTTTTAAATATTCACATGACCTCTCATTAAATAACAACAAAGACAAAGGATGGACTACAACCATCCATTTGTGGGGACTCTCTCCAATCACAAGAGAGGCGGCTCTGTTTAGCTCAGAATAAATGAAAAGGAAATGTGTGTATATCTCATGGTATATATGCCATTAAAGAAAAGGAGGATTATGTACCTGTATCTTGTGAGAAGTAGGTCAAGATTCTCAGCCCACCTTTTGTCCTCTTTTCATTTGTTTTCATACAGCGTTTTGTGTGTGCAAAGTGATTCAAATTTTGCTTTGCTTCTTGGGAGGGGGGGAATGAAAGGAAGATGTAATTAAGTGGAGTGATTAGGTTTTAATTAGCTTGATGTTATGGCATAATAATGGCTTTAAGGGGGTTTTATACTACTCCTATGTCACATTTCCATCAAGTTTCATCTTATGAAAAATGTGTATTTTTGGATGATGTTATAAAATCAAAATAGCATTGATGTTCCAACCCCCTTGGACAGTAGTTGGATCCATTTTAGTTTTCAACCACAGTTTATTCTAGACACGTGTTGATGGAACTGCGTATCATTGTATGTTAGATATCTTGTAACCCATTCAGGACACATATGTATCACAAAATTAATGTGACATATACCTTATCAACTCCATATTAATCTTTTCGGTAAGAAACACTGTATCACTATATTGTATATCAGTATAGTCGGTTGTATATTTATAATTTCACTTTTATTGACACACAAATTTTTATCCAATAACCATTATTTCAAAATTTATGACCATTATCTAGGCAAATAGTGTAGTTTTTATTCTTATCAACCATGAAATAATCACACAAAAATACATATTTATAATTAAACCTATGGGGGTTTTAAAAATTTCTTAGGTCTCGTTTGGTATCACTTAAAAAAGGTGATTCCGCTTTTAATTAAACAGAAAGCTAAAAAGTGTTGTTGCATTATAAAAAATAGACTTAATTAAAAAGTTACTTACAACTTTTAGTATAAAAATGTTTCTTTTTAAAAAGTCCAAAAAAATGCATTTTCTGATAATCAAATATATTTAAACCACTTTATTCAAAATTTTATTTTTTAAACGTGTTTTCAAATGGTCCCTTAATCTAAAAGAAAAATTTATAACAGCAAAGCTTATTATAATGTTTTTCAAATATGTCCTTTGAAAAGATTGTGACCTACTAGAAACCTTTTTGCAATTTTGAAAAGCTGGTTCCATTTATTTCAAAAGATGATATCTTTTGAAATCAAAATCTCATTATGATCGATTAAATATTATTCTTGGAAAATCATGTTCATGTGAATGTATAATTAACGCCATAGAGAATCTCAACTACACAAAAAGCTTACTTTAGACTATATATATATATATATATATATATATATATACCCCCGTTGACGACGACCCCCGTCGCCCCCGTTGCCCCCGTCGATCGACGACCGTGGCCCCCATCGACGACGACCGCGACCCCGGCGAAAAACGTTGACCGTGCGATCGCGAGTACGTCGATCGCACGGTCGACGTTACGGGGCGCACGAGGGGTGCACCGTGCGCACGATCGCACCCCATCGTGCGCCTATATATATATATATATATATATATATATATATATATATATATATGAGTGTGTATTTAGTAACTATATATATAAAGACACGCACACATAAAAGCATCTCAAATCCAAACCTCCAAATGACCCTCCCTATTTGGAGGAGATTCTTTTTTTTTTTTTGGAGGGGATTGCACTTCAACTATCCCTCTCTATTTTTTCTTATCATTACTAAAATTATATGAAAACTCATTAATAAATATTATTAATATTAATCTACTTATATAAAAATCATACTATTGAAAAAATCTCATTAAGACATTTAAAATGAGTATAATATTAAATGATTTTGGAGTTATTTTTAAATTAGTAATTTTTGAATTGAATAAAATAGCATAATTGTTGAATAATCAAATGTATGAGGATTTATTTAAAATTAATTCTAAAACAATTTAATATTAGTCTCATTATGAAGGTCTCGATGAGACCTTTCTATTGATAGTACTTTTATTAAAAATAGATTAGCGGATTTAAATATATATTAAGTTGAAGTAATTAGTGCACAAACTAAAAAGTGAAAAATGTGATCTGGATATGGATTTGGAGGGTAGTTGGAGCACACCACCCTCCAAATTTGGAGATACAGAGTGTGATTGGAGTTGCTCTAAGAGTATGTGTTTTTTTTAAAAAATTTAAACACATTTTAAAAATGTAAAAATGACTGCATGAATAAATGAGTATAACATATTGCTAAATACCTTTTAATTTGTATTAAAAAATAAATGTTTACTCTTTGATTTTGTGTGATGAAAATATCTACAAAAATCATTTATGTAGAATTTGTTGTTGAATCTTTCTATTTTTTATCTAAAATATGCGTATAGTGAATTATGTTATAATTGTTAATGTTGGTTGTTTTATATTTTTCCTTATGATATTGATAGCTTGGGGAAGATCTGTGGGCCTGTGGCTGTGGAAAATTTTCACAACTTGAAATACAAAAAAATCAGATAAAAATAGAGATATAAATTTATATTTATTTATTCAATTTCAATAAAAAAATATTATTGTTTAATGGTTGGAAACTAGTTCATGATCTTCACTTTGAAAACAATAATGATTTTTGGGGTCAATTGGTAGACCCCATCCTAAGCCCCATGAGGTGACAAGTTTGAATTACCCATGTTACCCCCTAACTAATCTCACCGTTTTTTCTATAACCGGTCCAATGAATGCTGAGTTAGTTACGATTTGGATAATTATTTCTTGTTTTGAAGATACCAATTCAATTGTACGATAAAAAAAATAAAAAATTACGAGTTTCATTTTTTTTTTATACCGATTGATCTGGCGTAAGGAAATCAAACATCAATTTCATTTTTCATTCAGATTTGATCGGCGGAGAAGAGAAGATTTCAACGTGTTTTTTTTGTGCGATTTGATTGTGTTGTAAACATCCAGGTTAGGCCTTTTCGGACCCTCCAAAAAATCACGTTTTTATATTTTTTAGATCCCGATTGACCGATGGAAATGAAAACAAATATCAAATTTTTTTCTTCTTCAGATTGATCGGTGGAGAGTATAAAAATCACACGATTCATTTATTTTGTTTGCGACCTGATCGTAGTGTAAACAATGGCGATCCATTCAGGTTAGGCTTTTTCGATCTGAATAATTCATGTTGATCTCATTTTTTGATTATTCCTTTCAATCACCATATAACTTTTTTTGATACCAAAATTAAATTAAATTTAGATACATGTTGTGTATCTAGATTTAGATGCATTTTTGTGTTTTATTTATGATCTGTATAATCGGTTTTAGTGGTGTGTATGTGTATATTTATGCATATTGAGTTATTCAGCATATTTTTAGCTTTGAATGATCATTATGCAACTCATTAGATTCAATATTCACTAGTATCGAATGTGTAAATGTTAATTCAAATTCTAGATACACGTGTATCTTGAATTTCAAATATTAGATTCAATATTCACTATGTACGTGTATATGAAACACTGAGATTAGCATATGTATTAGATGAATTTCAGATACACAGTATTAACAGATGAAAAAGGTGCGGAAGAGAACTTCGACGATTGTAGATGATTTTTTTGAGGGAAGATGATTAGATAAACTCTTGATCGCCGTTTCTCTTTTTTCTTTCATATGCATGGTTCGCCTATTCTAGAAATCGTCTGCTTCTCCTAAATCGGAAATCCTAGTTGATTGAATTTTTTTTGAAAAATTTCAATCGGGGGGAAGGATTAATGATTCCTCATTTTTAGGGATTTCGTAACGAGAATTTAATAGTGGTATGGTTTAATTGGAGCTAAATTTTAAAATTCTTAGAAGGGTAGTTATGTCATTGTCATTTTAACTGTTTGAAAAAGTCAATTAAAGAATCAATAGGAGAATGCCACCTATTGGGGCTCATTAATGAAACCTAATTTTTGAGATCCAGGTACCAGCACTGCTTTGAAAATTAGGACAAAAACACAATAAGTCGGATTAAAAAAAAGGGAATATGAAAATAACAAAAAAAACATTAAATTAATATTCCGTAAATTACAGGTGATGACAACTAAATTCAGATAAATGAAATAATCACACATATTATCATCAAGAGCACTGAATATTTTGAAGTGAGAGCCAGAAATGGACACCCATTTGAGTGGAAGGCATCAACTATATTTATGACATGAGCTAGGAACCTAAAAGTTGAATTAAAAAGTGTGCTATCACTAGATGTGGAAGTTGGACGAGTTGAATCTGACCTAACTCAGAATTTGGGTCGATTTGAGTTGAGATTTTAATGCTCGAGCAACCTGAACTGGATTTAGGTTAGGTTTGGGTTAATTGTTCTGGTAACTCGAACCAACCCAAAGTTTTCATATCTGAATAAAATATTTCAAATAAAATTATAATTTTTTTAATTTGTATGAAAAAAAATTGAATTGTGTAATTTATTTTTATTTAAAATATTTCACTTTTTCTATATCTTTATTATTTAAATAAAAATGTTTTTCGTTTTCATCTTTTTTATTTTTGTTGTGCAGAAAATTTACTCTTACAAAAATTTAATTATTTAAAATAATATATTTTTCAAGTCAAATTCGAACTCAATTCAACAAAATTCGATGAGTTGGGTTTTGGTTGAGCTTTTCAAACTCGAAGGTCAAATTCTAGTTAAGCTTTTCAAACCCGAGAATCAAAATTAGATTGGGCTCTAATTCGCCCAAGTTACGCCTCTAACTGTTACACTAAAAAAACACTTATTTTTAATAAATATAATTTTTTTTAATAATGTATATATTTCATTAAAATTTCTAACTACATGTGAATGATAAATTGGATTATAAAAACGCTTTGATAAAGATATAAAAAGACTGCCCAGGCTTTTAAAATAAAATAAAATAAAATAAAATTTTACACACTACAGTGGCAATCTCGTAGTTTGAATCGAACAGAGGGTCAAAAGCACAGAAGACATCGTCATCACCGGGCGCCAGAAAAAATGGGGGACCGACAGAGCAGACGCCGACAATAAAAACAAACGCACGCAAAGGCGATGGCCGTCTCGTAATTCCTTCCAAAACGGCGCCGCATTTCATTTGCATACGCGCACCAATTTATAAAAACCCCGCGATTTTCACTCCCACTTCGAAAAAGTTGCCTTTTTTTTTTAAATCTTTTCGAGTTGGTTTTTGAAAATTTCGTTTTTGCCCCTCACATGGCGGACTTCGAAGCTCGTGAGTTCGGATTCGTGTAGGAAAAACCCCTCCTTTTCGCGTCGGAACACATTCACGATCCAAAAACACGAGATGGGTCGCCGTCGATTCCTGGCGGAGAAGGCCGAACCGGCGAGGAAGAGGAGAGGGGGTCTCCGGACGAAGCAGGCCGGGAGGGGGTCCTGCAGGGGAAGTTAGTCGGAGGCGGAGATCCGGCGATCGCCGGTGATGACCTTCGTTGGTTCTTTGAAAAGATTTATGTATTGGGTTTTGTGGGTCTGTGTTTTTTGGAGCTGGTTTTTTTAAAAAGGGGTCTGCTTTAATGGGGGTTCTGCTTAAGGAAGTTCTCCGGAGGCTCTGCGTCGAGGGCGGGTGGTCTTACGGGGTGTTCTGGAAGATTGGTCGGAGAAACCCTGCGTGAGTTTGATCTGCATTGGTTGTTTTTTATTTTTATCTTTTGGTTTTTTTTATTTTATTTTTTTACTGTTTCAGTTGGGGTTGTAGTGTGTTTTTGTTTGATTGTTTTTTATGGGTTGGTTATATTTTAGTTGTTTAAAATGGGTGTACTGAAGGGATAATTTTTTTATTTTTTTGGTTATAATGGTTGGTGAGAGGTGTAGCTTTTGAAATGCATTTATTTTTCAGGATTTAATGTTGAGTAAATTTTTTTCCAAGCTTGTTTTCTTAAATCTTCCAAAAATTTCATAAAAGCTTTAAATTTATTTATCATCAAAATTAAATTTCAGTTGGGGTTCTAATCTTCTAATAATCAGAACCATATTATAGATTCAATCGTTGAAATTCAATTTTTTTTTTTGGATTTAATGTCATTTTTGTCCTGTGATATTTTTTTTTGGCATAATTTTCATAAAAGAGTAATTTTTTCATCATCAAAAATAAATTTCAGTTGGAATTTTAATCTTCTGAAGTCAAAACCATATTCTTTGGTCTCATGTTTTGATGTTACAGTTTCCAAGTTGGTACTGATTGTTATAAAAATTCATAAGACTTCCATTTCATTATAAAAGGGGTTCTTGATAGGGTGGTGTTGACTGTTTTTGACAGCCATTTGGTCTGGGGAGAAGGACATTACGAGACAACGGGCATTTCTGGTCTGTCGAACTTGTCGAGGATCGAAATAGTAGACCCTCTTTGCAAAGAACAAGAAGCTGGTCAGGATACTCTCAACGATCGCCTCGGCCAACTTGGATGTCAGGGTGACGATGGATTGAGCAGGATGATTAATAAGATGATGTTACCTCAGATCCATGTTGTGGGAAGTGGGTGTGTAACATTTCTGTTTGATTCTTTTGTTCAAGCTCAGTTTGTTTTTTAAGATCTAACCTAATATATATATGTGCGCTTATCATTTTCTGGCATGGGTGTCTCTTATCTTTTTTTTTTTTTTTGCTTGGTTGGTGTGTCCATCTTAGCTTAAAACATATAACAAAATTGCAACCCTGCTCAAATGAGGGAATTATTGTGTTTCAGGATTGTTGGATGCGCTGCTTCAACGGGTAATCATCAATGGATTTTTCGAGAAACACTGGGCAGGGATGAGTACTCATCTATGGCGTCTGTTGATTGTAGGTCCATATCAAAGGTATAATTTATCATCTGATATTAGCTTCATGTTTCCTTTCAATATTGAGGCTGAAAAATATATGAGAAAGAGGTGCTTTGCGAAGGAATCAGTTTCTATTACATGACTCTTAGGTTGTAGAAGATTCCTGTGTAGGACAGTTGGAGCACATTTCTCCAAGGGTTTATCACCTATGATTTTCTGGCTAACTGGCTGAGTTGGTCTATGGATGTGGATAAGAATTCTGTCCTACAAGGCTACTAAGTTGGCTGTCTTTGAGGACCTGTCTCACTGCAATCATCTTGCAATATCAGAATGGTCTCTTTTAAATGAGAAGTTTGCATAGAAAGAAAGCTTTCTGAAGATTTCTTGAATCAGTTTGATAGATGCATAACTACTTGGATCACTTGATAATAGCCCAAGTCTTGGGCAGACTTAAGTTACAAGAAACTTCTGGTTTGTAATCTGGATTTGCTCCCAACTGCACTCCGTAACTTCTCTCTCGCTACCTATTCCAATTAAATTTTTGTTGCAAGATCTGAACTCCCCACACCTGCTCCCCCCTTGTGCTTTCTGCAACTAAGGCATAGATCATACCTTTACAACACATGATATGTCTGATTGCTCCACTAGTATTTTGGTTACCAATCGAAGCTCTTTACAATTGCCCACAGTAGTGGTCTGTTCTGTGGAGGTTAGAATTTTTAACCGACTTGCAGTTTTTGAGGCAGTTATTGTTATCTATAACTTTAGTGTAGCGGAGATTTTTTTAGAAAGCTATTGAATTGAAGATTCACTTTGTTTGGCCTTCCTTTGTGTAGTGAGAGCAAATAGAACGAATGTAGTTGTCAGCTTTCTGTCAGGGATGTTCGTGGAGTCGATTGAAATCTGAAGGCAAAGTTTTACACAGTATAAATATGATTGAAACTATAAACCTTCTACTTTCAAGTTTCCACACGCTTTCACTGCAGGGTTTGCAAAGCTATTTCTTATAAAAATTATATAGATATGACATTTTGACATTTTGTCAATATTCTTAGATTGATCACGGGAATATTCCCTGATTTTTTTTTATATTGTTTCACTGACTCAACTTTTCTTCTTTAGGACTTGGCTGAGATGAAACAACAATTTAACTCTGGCATACAGGTGTGAGTTCCATGTTATTCTTGTCTTATGTTGTCATCATCTGAGATGGTTATTTCGATCTATCTTCAATGTACGATTTGTTTGTTTTCCAGACAATTGCAATCATTCCTGTGCTTCCTCATGGTGTTGTACAACTTGGATCTATTCAGATGGTAATGTGTCCCACTTATGCAGGTCCTTTGGTTTCTTTTCTGTTTTTTTCCCCCTTCACATTGTCGGTTTTGCTATCAGTTAGGTTGTTTCCACGATCTACACATGGACAACAAGCTGCATTAGCACTTGGTTATTCTTTATCAATTAGGTCCTATATATTGGCATGATTGGGCATGTGAAAAGTGAATACGGTTGTAGAGAGAAAACACCACTGACTAACCTTATTTTTGTTAATGAGGAGGGTTGAAATTGCTAAAGTGAGGAAATGCATATTAAATAATATCCTATAACTACTCTTAATCTCAAGATGTTACTTACATTTTTAGGATTCCAAAAATTTATGTATGATGATATGCTGGTTTGTTGGAATAGATAATAAGAGATTTAAAGCAATTGGTTACCAAGCTGAGTTTGCTGAAGATTTATTGAAAAAGAACTTTTCAACACGAGGTGGAATATGTTGATATGTCACAAAAATCATATCTGACCATTCTTTATTCGTACTGGGGGGATATGGATACAAGGCTTGGATATTCAATCATATTTTCCATTTGTAATACTTTTTGGCAAACCATGTATAATAAGAAACTTTAACTTCTCATGGAACAGACATTGTAGATGAGTATGTATTGCAATGTCATTTACAATACAGAGATCAAAATTATTTTATTGTTAATTCTTTAAATAATATCTATGCATGTCTGGTCCTTTTCAAAAAAAAAAAAAAAAGCATTTCTGGTAAAAGTTAGCACCGATAGGAAGGGTCTGTTTTTGGTGGAATAAGGGAATCTTGTGGTTCATGTGTATATGACTTTGTATTTTTGTTAGTTGGGATTGTGGTACTGTGGATATGTCTCATAACCATCCCCCTTCTTTTTTGTTGTAACTTTGTCTCTGTAATGTATTAATAATATATAGTGAACACCACCTTTTCTCAAAGATAAATAAAATGAAATACATAAAATCCATGCATATTTGTTTGGACACGAACTTATGTAATCTGCTGAGACTTGTCTGATTGTAAATGATTTATCTTTTAAACAGGATCTTCATACAAATTGTATTAGGTTTGATAAGAAGGGGACAGAATAGATCAAAATTTCAGCATTAAATATTTGTTGAATTAGAGTACCATACAAGAGAGGATATTGTGGGCCCAAATCTAAACATTTATGTTAAAAAAGACATAATCTCTTTTGTTTGGATAGAATTTACAACAGTTGGCTATATTCGATGTAATGTATTTGTACAATCCCATTTGGTTCGATATTTCATACGGACCTATTGTTCAATATTATTTGCAGGTTATGGAAAGCATCAGATTTGTGAACCATGTGAAATTTTTATTTATGCAACTGGGGTCTGTGCCTGGAGTTTTTTTATCTGAAAATATTAAGAAAGATTTAGGACAGAAAGTTCAAGTAAATGCATCATATGGAGTACCCTCCTTAACACCAGTATCCATAAATACTCACAGTGAACAGGCTATTAGAGAGAGATTTAGACGACAAACTTTAAAAACTCCACCATCAAGCATTGCCATAGAACCTTCGTGGTCTTCTACTCAGTTTAATGCCAGCTCTTCAACAAATTCTTCAGAAGCTTCATCTACATCTAAAGGGATCATGACATCTAAAGATATTGGAGATTTCATTCCGATCATGCCTTCTACAATAGTCAAGCCTCTATCATCTCATGGGGACCAAGTTGAAAGTGGACCCACAACAACAAAAACAGTCCTTCAACATCCTCATGTGCAGTTAAAGCAGCAAGGATCCCCATTTAGCATGAGCTCTGGAGGCGGACAATGGTACAGTTCAGGTTTAACTTGTGACAACTTGACCCTCATGGAACAACAGCTCTTCTCTGCCACTGGATCAGGGATCCCTGCTAACAACATACCCACTCTAACAAAGATTCCTCAACCAGGACATCTAAGAGGCACTGTTGCAAGCTCTGCCAAAGATTCTGTCATTATATCTTTACTTGGTGAAAATGAGTCATCAAATAATGTAATCAATCTTGGAACATCAAATTCTCTTCCTTTTGATGCATGGAGATCCATGGACAGTGATTCATTTTTGGATAGTACTATGGTTCAGTCAGGTCAGTCATCATCTCGAATGTTCAACCCTGCAGATAATCACAATAATGGTTATGTGACTTCAGAGGAGTCAGAGAGAACCCATGTCTCCTCTATAAAAGTGCATGCGACTCTAGCTTCGATGAGAGAACAGGATACTGATGTACTTCAAACCACTAATGTTCTATCAATCGACTCTGATGACCCTGTTTGGATTCGGAATATGCCTGGTTTTCTTGAAGAATGCTCATTGAATGGCTCACAGGTTGTTCAGGGAGATCAAAGTTGTCATGGTGGTTGTGAAGGCATTGATGTTTCCATGGAAAAACCATGGAAAAGTATTGGAGAACCTGAGAGGGATTCGCTGCATGGATCAAATGAGAGACCTTCTGATGCACTGGTGAGGCCTTCTATAGGGGACGAGTTATTTGAGGCATTATGTCAAGGTTTTAAATTTGGTAGCTGTGGCAATTTGAATGATGTTATAGATTGTCCAGTCGATTTAGATACCCAGAATCTGAATATGGAATTTTGTACAAGCATGACAGAGATTGATATGGATACTGCTTCGGGTTTGATGATTAAAGGAGTTCCTAATGGTGGGATCTTTTCAGAAATGGATCATGACCATCTGCTGGAGGCTGTAGTTTCAAAAGTCCACTCTAACTCTAAACAGAACTCTGAAGGTGGTGTGTCCTGTAAGACTACATTAACAAATATTAGTAGTGCTTCTCTTCATACCAATTGTTCTCCACATGGTCAGGTGGCCTCAGAAGAGAAAATACAAATGGGATTTGTTGGTCTTTCCCCAGCTCTTGTGAAAGTAGACACCGCAAGTTTGGGTTCTGTAGCATCTGCATGTAGTACTGATACAGTTGAAGACTGCTTTCAAATGGCTGGAGGTCCTAAGTCTCAAATCAGTTTGTGGGCTGAAGGTAGGCAACAATACATGAAGCCTGACAATATTTCAGTTGCTCCTTGTAAAAGACCAGATGAACCATGGAAATCAAATCGCAAGAGGAGTCGACCTGGAGAGAATCCTAGACCAAGGCCAAAGGATCGCCAAATGATCCAGGACCGAGTTAAGGAGTTACGTGAAATAATACCTAATGGGGCAAAGGTGATGCGCTCACTCTTGGACTTGTTCTATAGATCCATTAGCATTTATGACGAAGTTCCCTTCATCACACATATCTAATGGTGTTCTATACTTGTTGTGTGTAACAGTGCAGCGTAGATTTGTTGTTGGAACGCACTATTAAACACATGCTTTTCCTGCAAAGTGTGACAAAGCATGCAGACAAGCTGAAGGAAACTGGGGAACCAAAGGTGTGTGAATATACCAACTACTTTTACCAGATGTGTATACTTTTAGTTGCCAATACTGATTAATATCTTTTCATGTTGGATTTTTCAATTGTGATTAGGAAAACAAAAGATCAAACAAATGTGTCACTTGCCAGGGCTTTCCAAGTAATGTTTGCCCCATTGTGAATTTTAAAAATGGATGGCATGGGAATATTTAAATGCAATAGGTTTTTTCCCCTTTAGGCCTTTTTAGTTAGGGGATAAGTGACGGGATAAGTTGTTTAGAGAACAATTTATTGTGTTTGCTATATATAAAATCAAGATAAAGTGCAGACAATTATTTTGATTTTGAAAAAATTGGAGATTTTTTGTTCAATGTGAATGCTAGATAATATTTATCCCCTCCTTTTGTATTGATTTTGACGAATATGAATAGTGACAAAATTGATTTTATCTTTAAAATTGAGACAACTTATTTTCAAAATCTTACCCCTTTCCAAACTAGGCCATGATGATCAAAGTGGCTCATATTTTGTTTATAGAAATGTAAACTGATTTCACTTGGACATCTTTTCTTTGGCCAAGGTAGTCTAAATGTAAGCAACATGGAAGTTAATAACCATGCTGTGGACTGGAGTCATGCTTCACATGCTTCACATGATAATAGTAATGGCTTATAAATCCATTTGTAGTATCATCAAGACAATGGTCCATTAACATTATTATATCTGGTAATTACTGGCAGGGGTACATAGGCCATGTAAAATCATTAATAACTGTGTTCTCATGCTGTGCATGATTTTTATCTCTTTAACAAACATGGCCATGTTAATGTATCCAATAAATATTATTGTCTTTCTTCTTCTTTCTTCCTAAAAGAAAAACCGTTTGTGTCCTCAATTACTTTTATATAAACACACACACACACACACACACACACAGTGTCTCTTAGCCTGTTAAGTCCCACCAAGCTGCCTTAACTAGAACAAAGAGCACCAATTTTAATAAAAATGATCTTCGTTGGAGAAGTTTTACCTTTGCATGTATGAACAGATTAAGGAGGGTGGCCTGGTGCTGAAAGACAACTTTGAGGGTGGTGCGACATGGGCGTTTGAAGTTGGTACTCAGTCCATTATCTGCCCCATCATCATAGAGGATCTGAACCCACCTCGGCAAATGCTCGTGGAGGTCTGTTCTATAATTTTCATCAGTTACTTGCCTAGTATTACTTCATCTTCCTGTAAGATCCCATCTGGTGTTTGATTCTCTCTTATAAAGGCTATCCTGTGCAGATGCTGTGTGAAGACCAGGGCTTCTTTTTGGAGATAGCTGACTTAATTAGGGGATTGGGACTGACCATCTTGAAGGGGGTAATGGAAGCTCGTAATGATAAGGTCTGGGCACGCTTTTCCGTAGAGGTAAGTGCCATCGTATTTCCTTGCAATTGGTTTAAAAGATATGATCTTCGCTTAGTTTTTCCAACTACGATTTTATATATTCCACAACTACCTGAAGTTAGTGTAGTGACAATTTGATTTCAATCCTTGTTTAATCCTGTTTATTTAGCAATGTTTTAAAGGGGATTTCAGCATAGGCTGGTATTTGGCCTTTATGTGCTGGTGTTGTCTTGTCATCAGTTCTGAATTCAGGAATAATTTCAGTAAAAATTCAGGAAAATTTGAAAACATTTACCAAAATTTATTTAACTCGGCAAATCACCAATGCTAAATCAAATCCATGATCTTCCAATGATGTTATAACATCAAATATTACAAAGAAACTTGAGAACTTGAGTCATGACATTTGAGTACGGCCAAAATGTCTTGTCATCAGTTCTGAATTCAGGAATAATTTCAGTAAAAATTCAGGAAAATTTGAAAACATTTACCAAAATTTATTTAACTCGGCAAATCACCAATGCTAAATCAAATCCATGATCTTCCAATGATGTTATAACATCAAATATTACAAAGAAACTTGAGAACTTGAGTCATGACATTTGAGTACGGTCAAAATCATTAACAACCGATATTAACAATCTAGTCGAACCAAACATAGTCGTGTCATTTTTTCTTGTTAGGTTTTATTTCTGTTGCACAAGTAAATAATGTATCATGTGTTTAATTCACATTAATTCATATAATACGTGAGTTATAGAATAAGACGCGCACTGTTCAATGAAATGCTATTTAGATGGGAGTTAATACGCGAATTAATCAATAATTCAGAGTATTAGATAACAAAGTCGGTGCATTAGTCTCAGAGTTTTCATTTACTAGATAATCAAGAATATAGAGAAGTCTGAATACTTATGTAGTGTTGGAAAAAAATGGGTTTGAAAATAGCTTTTCACTTAAAACAGTTTTTGAAAATAGTTTTTCCAGGAAGCATGCTTTTGTGAGTTTCGCAAAAAGCAGTACTTTATAACTAAAAACTGTTCTCCGCTTTCTTCAAAAGCTGGGACCACCGGAGACATTCAAAACGGAGTTTGAATCATGTTTCTTGCAAAAACACTCTCTAAAAGTTGCTCAAACCCGTTTTCAAATGCTACCTTAATAGTTACTAAAGTTATCATGAAAACCCATTTGTTTCTGATCATCTCCTCCATTGATAAACAAACTGATTTTCACATACAAGTCCATGCATCAATGAAGAGGAACTCTTGGTTGATTGAATATTTCTTTCATCTTTCAATGCAGGCAAACAGGGATGTGACAAGGATGGAGATCTTCCTGTCACTGGTTCACATTTTAGAACCAACCTTGGGAACCATCTCTACTTTGCAGAAGGACCTAATCGATGGAAGCAACGTGGGGCTCAACGTTTTCCATCAACCCTCTATATCGCCTCTGCTAAGTGAAATCTGTTCATGATTTCTTCATTCCGGACCACCTTCATATGAGGACCTGATTAATTAATTCATGCTTTGTTGTAGCTATATTTAATTTATGGGTGTGATTTGTTTTTTTGTTTTTTCTTTCTAGTTTGGTTGATTTTCGGAGTGTAGTGTTTTGTATATTTTAGGGGAAGGTGGTCCTATGCGTGTATTAAAAGATAAGTGTATAAAAAGGGGTCATCTTTCCCCCTCTTCTTTTGCAAAAAAAAACACTTCCTCCATTTTAATAGTTTAAAACATGTCTATGTTTTTGTATTTTTAAAAATCACATGTTTGTTATATGTATTTTTATAAAATATGAAATATATTTACTTCAATTAATTGAATTATATCGTTTATCATGTTTAAACAATCTAACCCCCTGTATGCCTAGAGAAATAAACCCAGAATAAGGAAGAATACAGGAGAATAGTAAAAAAAAGTTATTTGTTTTGACAGAATAAATTTTGATAGTTATGTTTGGATAAGTTAGGATAAGGTCTGATAATTATTTTAAGGAAATTGTGGAATTGCTTATCAAGGCTTATCTATACCAATGGATAAAAATACCCTTCTCTGTCATTTTAAAAAATTTATCTCACCTAACAAACTCACACAAATTTCAAAAACTGTCACATCTGTTAAATCAATCATATGTCTCTCACACTATTCCCAAGGGGTATAATTGTCATTTAAAAAATCATAAACTCTTATTCATCCCTTATTAACCATTTATGATCACTTTATCCAAGGTGAACTAAACAACAAAAAAATCATTTTTACGTTTCCCAATGAGAATAACAAAAAAACAACCAAACAAAAAGTTGCTTATTCAGCCTGGATTGTTATCTATCCCAGTATAACTATCGGGAGCGAATAACCTAAGTCACACTTCATAGGGGGGCCAAAAGCATTCACCAAGATTTTGCCTGTCATACAATTTTGATTTTGCAAGTAGGAGTGTAGGACCCATATTTGAGAAGTCTCTAATTCCTAGTTTTGAAAGAAAAGGTTGCAGCCATTGTGAGGCAAAAACACATATCCATTCAATAAAATAAAAAGATGACTGGTGTAATTGAATCAAGGAAAAACATTTCATTATAATAGAGGGGCTAAAAGTAATATATGAATACATACAGAGAGTGAGAAATCTACATAATGGGAATGATTACACTGCCTTTACATCTCTCACCCTCAATAAAATCTAAGAGAGATTATTTTTAGAATTTGTATAAAAATGTATAAGGAACACAAATTCAAATAATAAACAAGTTTTTGACATAGGAAGAGAAGTTTTGCATGACTAAACAAAAGATCAGAGCTAATTGCATGTCAGGATGAATTAAAAAAAGAAGATACTAAATAGTGATGAAATTTCTGCGAGTAGATGATCTAGTGGTAAAACAGGACACCTCCCTCTTGGGGACCTTCATCGAGTCTTGTTGGTAGAAAACGAGAAAAAATGTGGGGAAAAGACCCTCTGGGCTAATGTAGCGGCACCTGTTTTCACAATCATTTTTAGATCTATGATGATCTAAACCTCTGTAATACTAGTATCGATGTAAGCCAGTGTGTTAGGAACTTAATAGAAAATAAAAAAGAGTGGCACACATATAACATGGAAAATGAAAATGAATGACACCCCTCCTATGGGGTGTGACATTGAGTTATTCGCTCCTGATAGCTCTACTGGGATAGATAACAATTCAGGCTGAATAAGAAACTTTTTGTTTGGTTGTCTTTTCTGTTATTCTCATTGGGAAACGTAAAAATGACTTTTTTGTTGTTTGGTTCACCTTGGATAAAGTGATGATAAATGATTGATAAGGGATGAATAAGAGTTTATAACTTTTTGACAACTATACCTCCTGGGAATAGTGTGAGAGATGTATGATTGATTTGATAGATGTAACAGTTTTTGAAATCTGTGTGAGACTGTTAAGTGAGATAAATTTTTTTAAAATGACAGAGAAGAATATTTTTATCATTTGGCATAGATAAGCATTGATAAACAATTACAACATTTTCTTAGAATAGTTATCAGACCTTATCCTAGTTTATCCTGACATAACTATCAGGGTTTATTTTATTAAAACAAACAACTTTTTTGAGCTATTCTCGTGTATTCTTCGTTGTTTTTGCCTTATGTTCCACCCCATGGGGGGGGGGGGGGGGGATAGACAATACAATACATTCCGGATTACATAAAGAGTTACCTAACTACCAGGGGAGAGATGATACTGCATAGAAGAATAACAGCCATCAATATCACATTAAATATTCTAGATTAGAAACTAGAGTGGTAAAAAACAAAAATATAATCTGCAAATATCATTTAAAACGAAATTATTAAGTTAACCGTGCACACATATTTAATGTTAGTTTGCAGGTGATTCAGTTTTTTTATTTTTTTACTCCAAGGAATTTATCCATTCAACTAACACAATTTTTAGTCTTACTTTTAATCTTAATTAATCATGTGTAATCATTTTGAATGTACATGTTCATATATAAAATCAATGCATTAACCATCTAGACTAAAAATAGAACTAATTCTAGTAATATAATATTTATCCACACCACATCATGGATGACATTCTGTATTAATTTTGGATTCTTAAAAAAAAAATGTATACAGTATGAATATATATATATATTTTTTTAAAAAGTAGCCGTTTGAAGGATTTTGACAAAAAAATAAAATAAAATAATTTAGGTAAGTTTTGGTGTAATTTAAGTAAGATTTGGGTGTAACTAAATAGAAAGATTTCAAATTTCAAATTTTGAAATACATAAATTTTAGTGTAACCGTCGAAAATTAGTAACGGATTAGAAAAAAAAGGGGGATTTGGGTTAACGTGACAGATTTTTAATAAATGATAGATTTATATTTTACCATTTTATCATTTTTGAAAAGTCAACAAGCCAACCAATGAGATGATGACACCTCATGGGGCTTGTGAGTAGGGCTTATATTTTAGGGCCTGTGTATCATGACTCAAATTTATAAGGTGGAGATTATAGCTATTAGCTTAAAGGAAGCAGTTAATGTATGTTTGTTTAAATTTATTGAAGCTAAAAATAGCTTAAAAAAGTCATAATCTGTAAGCTGAAAAATAGATGTTTTTGAGATTATAGTTTATAAAATGCTTTAAATTTTTTAATTTTAGATACTCATGCCCTCAATCTATTTACTAATAATATTTGTATCTATTTTTTTTATTATTACACAAAAATAATCAAAGCTCTTTTTATTTTCTCAATTTTTTTACTATTACAATGAATACATTATCAATTTTTTTTTTATAATTCTATTATTCACTTAATTTATTAAAATTGTAAAATGTAATATTTGCAAATATTGTAGTGAATTTGAAATATTATTTATGTTAAATTAATTTTCTTTTATTTAATCAACATAAATCAATTTTTCACTTATACAGTTTAGGGGTATTTTTTACAATTACACAATAAAAAATTGTTTTACAACTTCTTAAATTAACATCCCCTGCCGCTTATTTCCTACTTTTAAAAAGTTACAACAAATATGTCTACTATTTATCAGATAAATTATAATTTTACAATATATAATCTGTAAATTTAAATGGTAACAAACATGGCCGAAATATGATTGACCGAAAGAAAGTATAATCGCTCAAAAATTCTAAAACTTCTAACAATAATGAGATATCTTGCATTAATCTAGTATGAATAAACTTATTTGCAAAGGGCCAAGCTCAGAATGAGGGGGGATTTTGGTAATTTATCTCATTTGTCTATTCCTTTTTTTTTTTTTTTAAATGCATTTGTCTATTCCTTATGAAGGTTAGGAGAATATCTTTGGGAGAGGCAGTTGTGTATAAGGTATCCGTTGAAAGAAAATGAATAGTGTTTGATAATTGTTTCATACTCTCTTTCATTGATATAAACAAATTTTATCAAACCACATACATAGTTTATACTTTTGTATGATTTTGCTCTCTTTAATGTATTTCTACAGTAGTTGAGATCTAACTCTCGAAACTTTAAATTTGTGTTGGAAGTATATCAGATATAAAAAAAAAAAATAATGTTAAGAAAAGTTTACAAGACAGTCTTACGAATAGTTTATTTTGATTTTTTTAAAAAATATAAATTATTTGAACTAATTATTAATATATACGTTTTAATGAAAAATATACTTCATAAAAAAATATACGAATTGAATAAACCTTATTTTAATAAGTAAAAAATTTAATTAAATAAAAAATATTTTATTGAGTGACTACAGAGATATATAAAGTGTCCGTGCCGACTGTGTGTTACACAACCCAAAAAAAAAAAAAAAAAAATCTGTTGGGGTTCACACGAGTAAATGCACAATAAATATATAAATAGATAAATAAATTATACAACAAACTCGGTTTGTCAGAAAATATAGGGGTACGAATAGTCGTACTCTATCTTCAATCATGTGGGACTTCAACCCCACCAAACTTTGGTATATATTGATTATAATTGTGTGTATAGGTGTGTATAGGTCATGATTTGTATAGGTCATGATTTTTAATGCAACATTATCCACACGTACAACATGTTGTTTTTTTCAACAGGTGGGGAAGCCTTGCAAATAAAGCAAAAGAGGTTATTTATTTATTTTTCTTTGGTAGATATATGATATCATGTGTGATGTGCAGAATGTCTTTTTCTTCAGTGTCTTTGGCCATGGGACCTGCCCTTATTTTCTTTTCCTTTGCAGCTGTAGCATTTGGTACATAATCTCTCTCTGATTTTTTTAATTCTTTTGGCATCCAAACAATCACAATTTGGCATTTTCTGTAGTTTCTCTCACCCTGAGAGAGAGAGGGGGAGAGCTCCATTTTTTTTATTTTATAAAACCTAATTAAGATAAATTGTTATTATAAGCCAATTATACTCAATGAAATTGATTAATATATGCATCATCATCATCTTCGTCGTCATCATCGAATTTTATAATGGTTGGTGCAAAGTGGTTCTGTTATCAAGTATTTACTATACGTTTAAAATTTAAATTTTTATTAAAAACCAAATCTCTTTATTGTTTTGTAGGTTTCTTTGGCCCGTGGTAATATATATTTATGAGAAGCTGATGGTTGTCAACTTTGTTATTATATAAAAAAAATTCACTTCTACAATATTAATATGTTTTTTTTTAGCCAAGCTGCATACCATTTCACTAAAAACAACATGTTTTAATTTTTTTTAATGTCTAATAAAATACATATGCACCTTCACCAAAAATACAGTGTTATACTCAAATGAATAGGGTGTACACCTTTCTGTGTTTTTCATAATACAATACACATCAGTCCAATATGGTGCATAATAGATTAGAGAAAGCATACAATGTTATAGTATTGTATGAAAGACTGAATGTATGAGCATCCCACCGCAAATGATTTTTGTTTAAAGTTTATTTAAATTTGAGCGTTGAGACACTCAAGATATTTTTGAAGAAACTTCTGCAAATGCAATGTTATCTAATGAACAAAATGAAATATCGAATACAATATAAACTCTTTCTGAAAAATGTAAAAAAAAAATATAATCAATATTATATTCTGGATATATATACTTCACTTTTTGGTAAAAGAATATGTACTTCTCTAGATGCTAATGATATTTAGGGTTAGATTTCAATATTTGCATAACTATAAAGAAGAAAAATCATATAAGAGAAGACGTGAATTTACGTGGTTTAACAAAATTTGTCTACACCATGGAATTAGAGAGTAGAAAGATGATCCCCTTTCATCAAGTAATCAGACTATAAAATTTCTTGGCCTCTCTCATCAGCACCATCCTTTTCTCTCAAAAAAACCCTATACATGGCTACCTCTCATAGAAAAACACCCTCTCTTAACTTTAACAAGGAAGTTACAAAATAAATATAATAAAAATAAAAAAAATTATCAAAATTGGCTCGAACTTAAATCCTTTGCAAGACATCTCATAACAACTTCATTCAATAAATATATACTTGAAAAAACAAAAATTCATCAAAACATATTCAATCAGTAAAAGTGAATAACAAAAGCTATCCAAAGTTCAAGCAAATATGGAAGCTGAGGATGCCTCTGAAGATCAAGGTCTTCATATGGTTGTTGTTTCAGGGGCGTCTTCTCACAAAAGTGTTTAGAACCAAGTGGATGGAGAATGAACCGATCACCTGTGCCCTATGCTCGTTGGCCATGGAGACAGTCAATCACTTATTCTATGAGTACGTGTTCATGAAGCTCTTTTGGGCAGAGGTCGGGCGGAGGACCGGGATGCTCACTCACTTTCAAAACACGAAGGATTTATAGAAGGTGGGGAGGGACTTGAAGAGAGTGACACTCAACGGAAGAGAATAGGCGAATTCTCAAGCTATCGTTCCAACGGGAACGTGGATGATTTGGCGAACCCGCAACAAAGTGATCTTCCGGGGTGCGAGAGCTTGCTTGAAAAACATGTGGGATATGTTCAGGTTGTTGGTGAGTGACTGGGATCACTGCATAGTGGGGGGTGGCGTGCATCCACGACTTCGGGAGTAGCGGGTCGTGTTTTGTTTTGAGTGAGGCCTAAGTGTCTCGGCTTAATATATATCTCTTCTATCCCGTTTTTGACTTGTTTTTGATCCACTTTATTTTTTGTTTTAATCTTTTCTCATTAGTCCTCTCCTTTCCCCTTATTAGTCCTCTTCAGAGTTTATAATCCGGTTCTCATAAATAAAATAAGATAACAAATATCTATTTTTCATTAAAAAAAAAAAGTCTCCCTTTAAATTTATAATCAAACCATATATAAGTTACATGTGAGTTACAACCACCCCTTTTTATCATCTACTCAGTTGCTGCATGAACAATATACCATTACAATATACACCCCTTCCCCCAATCTTTCATAAACCCCAATGATTCTCTGAACTTTATGAATCTATAACCTATAACTTCCAATCCCTGAAAAACCTAAGTCTTCTTTTGTTCTTCCGTCCTATTAAACCTAACCAATCAAGCTACAAAGTCAGGCAAAAGCTGATGATGAGCAGAGAACCTCTCCCTGCTCTGCATGCTGAGCTGGCCCTCATAAGCATCACTCACTTGTTGCATTGAACCAGCCATTGATGGGTTGTTCTCATGAAGCCCTAGTGTCAGTGACACGCCATTGCTTGAGAACCTCATCTGCTCCGCCGCCTCAAAGTACGCCCCGAAAGGTGGCGGTGGCGGCAACGGAGCTTGTCGAAGGTATTCGATGCGCGCCTTCTTGGGCTTGAATGGTTCCATGGTTTCTTCGTAGCGGATCGGATCGGTGATCGAAGTTGGAGGCGGATCCGATTGTGCGGTGGTCGAGGATCTCGAGGCGGAGTCGTCTTTGGCGGCGGCTTCGCCATCGATTGTGGTGTTGGGTTCTTGTTTGATCTCTTCTAAGTACATTTCCTCGACCATCGGCTTCCAGAGCCGGACTCGTGCATTTATGAACCAATTCGACACCTGATTTCGTAGAGAATAATCCGGATTAAGAAAAATCCAGATTGGCAAAAATTCATGCATGAGTTGCACATGCAATATGTGAAATGCAGGATTTGAAAGGTGTACAAAAGATTTCTTTAAAACGTGCCTGGCTCCTTGTAAGCCCTGTTTGCTTTGCGAGCATGTGCTTGTCGGAGTCCTTCGGATACCTGCAATTGAACGCCTCATAAATATCATTGATCCAAACAATAGGAAAATGAAATATTATAGGCCAATCAATTATTAAACTGATGCTTTTGTAAAATTTTAATTCTACACGGGTCATTGAGAATGTTTTGAAACCAGTAACGGTCTAAAATAAAATTTATAAGTAGCTTTTTCGAAGAAAATTACTTTTTATCTTTTTTAAAAAATATTATTTTTATAATTAAAAACTATTTTTTCTTATTTCAATTTTTATAAAATATGGAATTCTTTGGAGACATTTTAGAAACTATTTTGGACTAACTACAAATCTTGGACAAATACAACCTCTGAAAATTGTATAATCTTTTATTTTTCAAACACTGCCTTTGATTTTAACTGTTATGCATTAAAAATCAAACAAAACAACTATTACAAAAAAAAGTTGATTAAAATAACTTCAAACAAACTTTTAAAAATAATTTTTAAGGAATCATTTTTTTATTGTTATATTTTGAAATATCTATTATTATAATTAAAAGTTTTTTTTCATTTTCTATAAATATATCTAAAAACGAGTTTAGATTAATTATAAAATGAAACTTGTGAAACCAAAATCTAAAATAACGCCCAAACCTGCTTGCAAACACTGCCACATTCAACGAAATAACTTCCCGTGAAAAAAATTGATAGAAAATAATTTTCATGAAAAAAATTGGTTCCCTTAAGACTACCCTGAACACACTGCTACTTACGGGTGTAAGAAGTGCTCGAAGAGCCACGCCCGAAGCACCGAGACGGCTTGCTCCGGCAGCCCGCGCTGCGGCCTCCACGTGTTGTTGTGCTGGACCATCCCGAGCTGCTGCAGCGCCCGCTGCTGCCTCAGGTGGTGGTCGACGAATCGCAGCCTCGAACCGCCCTCCCCCACGACTTCCTCCTCCCCCAATCTCCTCCCTGTTGCCCGGATCTGCCCCGATATTGCGTCCCTCAGGCACCGGAACTGCCTCGATATGGTCCTCAGCGCTAGCGACGTGTACGTTTTTGCCGACCCGGTACCGGCGGTGGCCTCAAATGCGGAGGTTATGATCTGCATCTGGTGGTGGTATTGCCTGTACCTTTGCTCCACCTAAAGATTTTCACAACAAAAACAAGCCACTAGTGATGTTTTTTGGACATCAAATTGGACTAGTTGTTTATACACTCAATTATTTTTACATACGTGATATAATCTAACATATTAAAATAAAAATAATTATAAAAATGATTAAGTGTAATATATTTGATGATTATTTAAAATTTGAAATGAAAGGTTTGAACTGACTCGAATCAAAATCAAAATATCAACGTTCGCAACGAAAATTCGATCAAAATGAATAAAAAATCCATGGTTTACCTCATCGAGCATGCGCACGAGCTTCGCCTTCTTCATCTGAAGCTCTTGCCGCTCCGTTGTACTAATCTCAACTCCACCACCACCATCACCACCACCTCCGCCGCCCGAGCCCCCTTCGGACTCTCCATTAGTCCTAAAATCGCTCTTCGCCCTGCCTCTCTCTTTCTTGACGCTGCTCGATACGACGCTAACAACCTCCTCGAGTAGCTCCCTCGCCGCCTTCAAGTACTTCGACCCTACGAGCGCCCCCGGCGGGGAGGCCGCCTGGGAGATGACGTCATTCTCTGGCGGCGGAGGCCGGTGGGTCATGTATGGTGGGGGCTGAGAGAGGCTCAAGGAGAGGCCTTGTTGGTTCAAGGCGGAGGCGGCGGCGGTGGGGGTCCAATAGTGGAGGCCGCCGGAGTTCATTAAGAGCATGTTTGGGGCCGCCGGGGCATCGGAGTAGCAACCCATGAAGTTTGGGTTCATTAGGTAGAGTGTCTGTAGACCGTCCGATTGGATCTCCGGCGGCGGCAGACCGTGGAAGTACGTCGCCATTGAAAATCAATTGAGAGAGAGAGAGAGAGAGAGACTTCTTCTGTGAATTGAAATATCTAACAAAGGTTTCTCTCTCTTTTGATGGGCCTAAAGAAGTTGAGACCATCAAAAAGTGTTAATGGTGGTTGAACCCACTTAAGAGAACACAATCAATGACTATAGAGAATTCATATATACAAATCAAATTAAGCTAAAGTTTTCAATATTTTAAAGAAGGCCCCAGTAATTAAGTTGAATCTAAGGGGTATCATTTTTAAAACAATTTTATGTCAAATCTGATCTCAGACAGTTTATTTGTTTTGTTGATTTTAATACCTAAAAAATACAAAAATAATTTCAAAAGCTAAGGTTTAAAATCAATTTGACAATCATCAGCTCCTCATGGTGGTAACAAAAAAACAGAAAAAGAAAAAAATAGACGAAATATCCAATCATATATGAATCCATGGAAGCAAAATCAAACATGGATCAAAGCTTTACAAAAAATAATTTTTTTTTCAAGAAATCCAGTGAACACCCAGAAAAACAATCATACAAAAAAAAAAAATCTAATGAAATATGCAAAATCTGATCGAGAACCCATCAATCACGCACAAAGCTAAAAGAATAAAAAAAAAACAACAAACTTCTATACAATATTATAATTAATCTATCACTGGCATTACCTGATCATTGAAAATCCATGAGCACGTGCACCTACATCTGAGGAAGATTTTTTTTTATTTATTTAATAAACAAGAGATCTCTCCACAGACAGTACTTCGTGAATATGAAAACCCAACACAGATAGTGAAGTTTTTTCAATTCAGAGACCCATTAGACACCTCTCTCTTTCAAACTGAAAACGAAAAGAAATGAAAGATGGGGTTAAAAGCAGAAACAGTTTTTAAATTAATTCATCTGAAAAAAAAAAGGTCTTCTATGTATGTAGGGGAAGGTGTGTGGGGGCTAGCTTAACATGCACCTCAAGTTGTAGTGGATGACGTTAGAGAGAGAGAGAGAGTTACCTTGTACATGAATAAAGTTGGGGTTCCTCTCTTCTGTTGATTTGACTCTTGTTTTCACTCATTTTCTGATGCAGTGACCTTGTGTATATATGTTGATGATGAGGATCAGCTTTTGATGTTTCTGTGTTATGTGTGTGTCTGTGTTATGTGTTGAGAGAGAGAGAGAGAGAGAGAGAGATGAGAGACGAGGAAATGTCAGACTCCAAGAGAACGAATTTAATATATAAATTATAAAAGCAAGTGAACTGATGAGAGGATGAGATGATAAAAAGTTGTTTGTTTTTTTTTGTTTTTATTTTTTTATTTCTGTTTTGCAACAAAACCCATAGAGAATCTCTTATGTATTTCAAATCCTATGCCTAAAAGACATAATTGGGAAACCCTCGGATATATGCAAGATAATGATAATGATATGATATTTCATTAAATTCAATACAAGAAAGAGAGTATATAAATAGGGAGGCAAATATATATTTCATTACGAAAAATACACCAAGCCATGCATTCAATTCATACTGAAAATATTATTTAAATAATATATATCTTTCAAGAAAATTATAAACATGTTGAGGTTGTAAAACGAATTGAAGGAATGACTAAGTGTAACATTTTTCTACAACAAATTATCCTGTACATTAAAGTAAAAATTTGTCCCTTTGAATTATTGAAAATACAAAAATCTCAAGTTTGCAAATACACATACACACATACATAATAAAATTGACAAAATTGTTATTTAAATGAAATTGTATTTATAAATATATGAGTTGTTAAACAATAGTGGATTTTATAATATATGTTTTAGGTGGTTTTTTTTAGGATACAAAGGATTAAACTTTTTGCAAATAACCACTTATTTCGTCCTCGACCATTTACGTGTAAATGAGTTTATTTTTGAATTTTTTATGTACAAGTTTTATTTGTTTTTGTTAGTTAGAGTGAGGTTGACAATAAAATTGAAAGCCAAGCAAAGCCCAACCAAGTAACCAACAACCCCCATAACACCAACTCTCCCTCTATTGAAATGGGGATATATGAAAGTAGGTGAAATAATAAAACACATGAAAAATCCAATTAGGCTAATTAGCAAGCAAAATAAACATGATTAATTATTTTTTAAAATCTGATTGAAGAATAAAAAACGTGCGGTTGACGTTTCTGCAGTCCCCGTTGCATAGTTAGGCCTCCATCTAATCACTCTCGTTCACAATTAATTATCTTAATTATATAAACATGTATTATTAATTTGTCACAACATATTGTTTTGGAAGGTTTGAAACTCTAAGCCTCCGTTTGTTTTGGGTATAAGTCCATGGATAACCCCGGATAAGAATTTTGGTGTGTTTGTTTGCCCCGGATAACCTCTGATAAAGTATGTCAGAATAAACTGGTATAAAATGGTATATGGATTCCAATCAATCCCTAAGGTTATTCCACTCAAAGAATATGTGGACCCACTATCAAATCAACTGTCATCACCTCTTATAAATCACCCGTCAAATCAACTATCATTATTTTTTACTTTTTTAAATCTTTATCCATACTTTATTCACATTTTACCTAAACAACAAAACGTTTATTCTTACGTTTATCAATGAGAATAATTCAAAATACAATCAAACACAAAATCATTTTATCCTTATTTACACTCACTTATACTTGGATAAATGTATACCCTGTCATAAATCTTATCCCCGTTTCAAACGGGGGCTAATGTGTCAAGGTAACAATGAAAATAAAACCTAGTATGGATGGATATACCACTCAATTTCAATATCAGCATTTATTTCTCTAAAGTTTGTGATAGAACAGGTAGTTATATATAATGAAATTAAAATAATATAAGTGACAAAGACAATTTTTATACAAGGAAAAAAAACATATATATATAGTTCCATTAAGAGACAAGGAGTTTAGATCAAATTCTTAACTTCAACATGACATGCCACCCACAATTTTGGATTTTAGAACATATTATTTGTTTATTATTGACAAGTGGCATGTTATAATTTATAAAATAGTAAAGCTATATGCCTATATATAATATACTTAGCTTGATAATGTATAAAAAAAAACTTTGCTAGATAGAAATTTGCAATCAAAGTAATGAAGTAGAATTATTTTTCCTTGAAAATTTTATTTCTAATTCCAAATTTGAGTCATTAATTTTTCACAGAACTGTCCTACTTACAATTAGAGTATCTTTTGAATATTTATCAAAGGCGACCAGTCATTTTTCTAAGTCTAATTAAGAATAATTTATAGGTTGAAACTGTAATATATAATTGATATGCCATATTGATGAATGAAGAAGCTTGGATTAATTTTTTATGAGAAGTTTCAGTCACAATTAAATGGAAAAATATAGAAGTTGTACATATGGACATTCTGGTACCTTGTCTGAGCGAAAAAAAATGTTGCTTGGTGACACAATAATTTTAATTTATGTAGAATTAATTGTGCATCTTAATATCGTAAAATGGATATTTAAAAAAAAAAATGTTTCTGAATCATGGAGAATGAGATCCCACTCTTTTGTTTCATTTTAAATCGTACAATTTTTAAAATAATGATAATGATTCTATAAATTAAATATACCTTATATCCATATATGAAATAAAAAAAGTTCTCCATTATTTTTTCTTTGGCAGGTGAAAATAAATTTTGCCTACTTCCCTTTGGGGTTGGTCTTATAGGTCGTTTCAACTCATTTCATGTAAAAAAGACCTATTCTGGATCTATACTGGTCCATGTACAAAATAGTAGCTAGCAGTGGATATACTACGAATAAGATTGTGTCTCATTGCCTTTGTATCAAAAAGGTTTTCCTATATTAGTTCTTGTTTTTAACTTTTACATTTTTCATTTTCTGAAATATTGATATTTTCATCTTACAAAATTTAAATTGATTTTATTAGGTGCCAAATTACTTTATTTGTTTGTCATTATTTACACCACTCAAATCTTGTGGCATACCCCTGTAATAGCAATATTGAGAACCTAAAAACAATTAAAACTAAACCATTTTGCGTACCCCACCTCACCGCCTCCTCCTCCGTTATCCCGTGACATACATTGCCCCACTTCAATGATGGGTTCCCACGCCATTTTACTCCCTATCACTGTATCCCACCGCCTCCTCCCCCACTATTCCAAGACATACATCCCTACGTCGGTGATGAGTTTCTACGCCCCTCCACCTCTCCCACCACCTAGTGACATATGCCTATTTTCGTCGTTTATATATGGAAACATTCATTACTTGTATACTTTCCATATAATAAAAGTATATATACAAAGACTAACGGTTAGTTTGATGACATTGATTTAGATGGAGAATTCTTTTTTCTTTTTTTTTATGAATCCAGTTTTGCTAAATTATGTGAGAAAAGAAAGAATGAAAATTTTATCTGAGATACTCATGAATGATGAGAAGAATAGATTATTTCAAACATTATTTATTTGTGTGTTCCAGCAGATGGAAAATGAGAATTAACATTAAACTGATCCTAAAATTGACCTACAACTGATGCTGGGTCTATCTTTATTGTTTTTTTTAAATGATATATTCCAACTTTGAATCTTACAATCATGATCCACTTGGTAGCGCCTTTAATTTCAAGGCCTATCCAATAAAAAAAAAGTAAAAATAGAAAACTTATCTATAAGCAAAGGGAGACTTTCCTGAATTGCTTTCACAAATGTTATAGAATGGGTCAATTGTTGATCATTTTGCTCAAACAAGACTTGTTTGGATTTGTGTTTACTTTATTTCTATAGATCACATATTTTACTGTACACGTGTTTATATATTGAAGTGTCATATTAATTAGTATACTAAAAAGCTTAGATTTACTTATATCTTAAAATATAATCTCTAGATCTCTTTCCTAATTTCTACCGATTGAACAATTAATTAAAATCCAAGATTCTATACCAATTTAATTTTTTTTTTTTGCAGTAATCTATAATTTGCTATTGAAAATAGGCTTTCCAATGGAAGTAGAAAAGAAGGAAAAATGCAAAGAGGAGACTTATGTGGTTCAACAAAGGATCGCCAATGTCCATGGAAAGAGAAGAGAAAATTATTCACTATTTTTTGGATTATAGGCTTTATGTACAAGACTATAAATCTGACTTTATCTCTCAAAATTCTAGGATTGACCACTAATCTATAGTATGAGAAATCTTTGTAAGAATGTAACCCATTAAGAAATGAATATGGACATATAATGATTAATGTTATATCTCATTATCTGATTCATGAAAGGATATATTGGAGAGTGCATGAACAATGCTTATGGACTAAGTGTAAATTAATTGATTTTTTATATTTTTCATCTCCCATGACTATCCATTAAATAAAAAATATAGAAATATATAATGTATAAAGAATAATTATGTGTATCTCATTAAGTGGTACATAATGTATGAATATTTTTACTAAGAGGTGTACATGAATGGCCATTGGAATGAGGAAAATATTCAATATCATTTGCATTCCCAACACCCATTATTGGATACATTCCCAAAATATTTAATAGGTTCATTGGATTCTTCAATGGGTTTTAACAATCCAATTTATGATTTAGTGTGGGAAGGGTTCCTCCTCTCAATCTATAAAAAGGAGTGGACTCTTAATCCAATTCTCATGTCTCACAATATCTTGTGTTTGCACAAGCAAGATTAAGTCAACTCCATAGAGAGATATGAGAGTGAAGAAATCCTTCTATTATTCTTTAAGTCCTTGTACCAAAGGAAGGCTACTTATCACCATGGAGAAAGATTTGTGTGTGTATGTATATAATATAATGATTCTGCATCATTGAAGAATATTATTATAGTATTCGTAAACATGTTAATCAAAATCCTAAGTGCTATGTATAGTTTTATTTTTACAATCCTAACTTACTAGGAGTATATTTATACCAAATATATTATTGACATGCCCTCAAACATAATACAACAATTATAATTATAAGTATGTTATTACACATGTGAATACACTTGCATGATAAAATTAGATATTGATTATCTTTTGGGAGCAAGCTACCCCTTTCACCTCCACCGAACTAACCACGTCCTCATTTTCATTCGTAGTGACAAACAATACTATGGAAGAACTCCTCTACTGCCATTGTTCTTTGAATTTAGAAACTATAATGCAATATATATAAATTAAAGCTCAATATATACCTTCCTCGTATAAAAAATCTTCCATAATTATGCAATAATGTGAAGCAAATAATATTGAGAACTGAGGTACCGTTTTGTAGTCCTTATGCAGTCCAAAAGCTGTCCCTCACCCACTTATACACAATGATACATTACACTATCATAATATATAAAAATTAAAAAAAATTTTAAAAGAAAAATATATATTAATATATCTTATATATTTGATTTTTTATAACAATATATACTCCCATGAATACAAACAAACAAATAAAATTGATAAAATTTATAGATGAGACTAGACACGGAATTGAAATATCATTTTTCAAATGATATTATACATGTTGGATTGAAAATCCAAATTTATTTGACATCCATTACATTGATTGATGTAAATTCAGATTGATAGAAGTGGAGAGAACACAATTGAAGTTTTAGTGGTGGCTTAAAGCATATTGATTTTACATATTTTTTAATGATATTTTCTTCCACACATGTCATTGTGTAGACAAAGAGAGAGGGAAGGCTAATCTCCATTTTTTTTCGAAGAGAAGAGTGGCTTGTGTGATGTGTCAAAAAAATTGTGGTACCAATTTTTATTTGTTATTTTACAAAGTAACTCCAAAAGATTTGTGTAAAATGGGGCTCAAAGGACACTACGTATGATTGTGTGTACTATGTTGTGACCATCATGGATGATGCAAATGTTGATTGGATGATAATCTCAAAAAAAAAAAAAAAAAAAATGATTGGATGATGAATTGCATAGCATTTTTTTTTTTTTATCTCCATGCATAGTGCTGAATCACTCTCCATTTCTTTTTTTCACACAGCATTATTTTTATTTTTATTTTTTACAAAAACCCCAACACCAATTTAAAAAAAATTCCACTTAACCTTATTTATGTTTTAATATGTAATTGTGTCCCGCAGACAAGTGACTTTGTGGTAAGAGATACTACCCCGCTGCCTTGAAACCTGCCAAAAACAGAGGAAAAATAAACGTATACATTCCTATGGGCTTGATCTAGTGATCTTTAATTCAATCTGATTGACGCCCATTTTTTATGTCTCTCTAATATTAGTAGTGATCATTACATTATATGTTAGAGACACTAGCCCATTATGTACTCTCATACAAAAAAAAAAAAAATTGCAATTGTAAGCATCTCAATTAAAATTGTGCAAAGAAATAAAAAAATATTATAAATGGTGGAGGTATAGTAACGATCATAAAAAAATATTAAGATCGTGAGGATTTATTTCTTACTAATAAAAAATATATTTTTAGAAATAAATAGAATTCCACGTTTAAAGGGTACGTTATTTGTCAAAAATAAATTACATTTTAACCCTAAAAATTTGACTTTTACCATAGCAGGTCCCACTTAATTTGGATCTTAGATAGACAAATTACAACTCAGTAATTAAAAAATATTTTTGATAAAACATATCCCATTAAACTGGACTATAATTATAATAATCCTACTAAATTGGACTATAAGTCACAATTTGCATCCTATGCTCATTCATAACTTGTATAAATTACATGATGTACCTACCTTGTGCAGAATAATCCTCTTTTGCATGCACAATTATATATAATTTTTGGGCATAATCACAATTATAATCACACAAGGATTTCATTTTAAATGTTTTTTAGAGGGAACATATGCTCATCTATTGGGGATGTTAGAAGAAAAGGTGCTTTCACAAATGTTGGGTTGGTGTTAGTGGGGGTCCCATGTCCTTCAATTTCTAATGAAAAGAAGAAAAATGTGGATGCAATTTGGGCATAATCCATTTAAGCTTTTTCTAGAAAACCCACTTAGAGACGCAACCTTTCCCTTTGATTTTTTTCCTTCTCAAACCCCCTCCACCCTTTAATTAAGGTCCCTCTTAGAACCACACACCATAACCTCTCCCCACAAGTACTCCTAGCTACTACTTGTCCCACTTCCTTTGCTTGTCCCCCTTTATATAATTCCACAACACTCAACTTTATTTTCATTTTTATCTTTTTTTTTTGTGCATGCGCGCGCACTGTCCGTGTTCAGGACCAACCATGAATGTAAGTGGAATAGGTTGGATCCTAAGTCCCTGTTCATTAATTCATGGATATGAAAAAAAAATCCAATATAAAGAATAACTATTTTTATTGGCTTGCAAAGTTTTTATTCAGATCAGGAGTGTTGGTTTTCAATGATAGACCTAGCTAGAGCCTTAGGTTTGGTAGGATTGGGGTTAAATCTTATCCTACTTATTTTTAATCCATTAGGATCATATATGAATTTTCTACAATTCTCAATCCTATGTTGGATTTATCTCTGAATATAATCAACACGAAATATATGAACTAAAATGTAGTACTTTTGTAGATATTCACAAAAAAATATTTTCGGCAAATATCTATACACAGTTATTTTAAGGTAGCATCCACCCTGCTAACCCTAACTAGATCAATTATTAGGTTGGTGCCAATTTAAATAAGTTTTTAATTAAGAAACGAAAAGGTGGTCGAGAATGGAAGTCGCAACTTTTTAAACTTTGGTACTCACATCAGGTAAACTTGGAAAGATACAAATTGGAGATATATGCGATGATGCAAATTCATGTCTCTAGTCTAAGAGCCATCGGTTTAGCATAAACATCACTTGCATTGTAGATTAAACTAAAGTTTGCAATTCCTAGACTTAAATACAATTGTAGATTGCTTTTACTAATCTTTGGTGAAACCAAGCTACAACACTTAAAAGAGTTATAATTTTTTTTTATTATGATTAAAAGGGCTTGATACGTTATACCTTCCTTAGTCATGGAACCACATTATAGCAATGTTTATAGTATGGCTTGTGATGAAATAAGTACATAGATCTCATAAATAATGAAAGATTAGTGATGTGAATTTAGGGTTAAAGTCTTGCCACCTCCTATTGGTAAAATGAGAGATGTATCCATTATTTAACGAAGGGATTTAGATTCGAGTCTAGTCAATTGTTGATAGGGAAATATTTAACTAAAAAAAAAAAAATTAGGGTCAAAGTCAACCTAAAACTTAACACCCATAGTATCCTAGACGCCCAGGTTTTGACCGTCATTTCAATGCACCCAAAACTCCTCTTTCAAACAAACGGTCGAGATTGCTTGACTCGATGGGTCTTGTCTTATAACTACTGCATCGAATCGGACGGCACGGAAAAGAGAAGGAAAAAAAACAAGTTAACTTCCACCAATAATAACATGCCACGTCATCTAGAAGTGACGTCATTTACCACACGTGTCCAAGACGTCCGCAAATCAACGGCGTTCGATCAAGAGAACGAGTGGGCTCGAGAGATTCCGTGTCGCACGTGTGGGCCCACCGTTGTTTGTTTTTTTGTGAGAGGAAAGGTCAATCGAGCGGCCAATGAGAGAAGAAGGAGTATTTTATGCGAATAAAAAGGTGGACACGTGTTGATCGATTGTGGAGTGTCGGCTGCGTTGATGAACCTCGTATTCGGACACGGAAATCTATGCAAATCTTTCTCTCCTTTTTGCGCTCCTTGGATCATGCGTATTTGTAAATAACCCCCTAGCAAATCTCATATAATATAACAGTCCTTCTTTTTACTTTTTTTTTTTTTTTGTATCTTTGAATTTTTTTTAGCATATAAAAACACAACGATTATTGTTAATTGTTCAATATATATTGTCAACCATGTATATTTTTATGCACCTTATGTACACAATGAAATCTTATAAAGATAACTTGTGCGTTGCTTGTTAAACTGCACATGTGGGGTGATATTGGATAGAAGAACGTGGAAAAAATATAATGGCTAAGGTGTGGAGTGTTTTAATGCATATTATTATTTTTTTACAAATTATATTTTACCTAAACATTTATATATTGTTTATTATAGTATCTGGCTTGAAATGAGCTGATTTTAATGAGTTCAGTTTCACCCAACCTAGGAAAAGGACTTTATGTCAGAGTAAAAAAATCACATGTGAATTTTAATTATAAATAGCTTTTTATTATTTATTACGCTTCACATATATAATATAAGAATCCACAAGCATCCTTTTGCATACACCAAAGTATTGACATGATATACCCTAAAATTTCATATTCATCTTACATTATAGTTTATGTAATTTTTTATTCATATTATATTGAGAAAATTAATTCTAGGTCTTCTTAGGAACCCTGAATTATTTTTAAGTCCCTGAAATATTTAGATTTATTTTTAAGTCCCTTGATTAATAAAATATTATTTCTCAATTTTTCCACCCAAGAAGAGTCATCTTTTACTCTCTTTTTTTACTTTTGTCCCATCTTCATCTTTTATTTGTGAGCCCCTCTCTCTCCCATTAACATAGACGATAGTTATTTCTTTCGCTCCACGTCCCGTCTCCCATTCACACATATGATAATGTATCCATGCCTATTAATAGTTTACCAGGCTTGTTAACAATGTACACAGTCAGTAAAGGGAAGAGATAAAAAAATGTTAACAGTGGACTTAAATGCTATTATTCAAAAGGGCCTAGAAACAATAGTCAATCAGATTTGAGGACTTAAAAATAAGTCTGAATGTTCTTGGGACCCTAAAATAATTCAAGTGTTCTATGAAGGACCTATAATCAATTTCCCCCATAATACTTAATTTAATTGTTGTATACCCTATTCCTCCATAAAATATCACATAAAAAACTGTATTTATATATTTTAGAAGCTTAAAAATTTGTTATTTATGTAAAAAATTTATTTTTTTTATGTACATATCACATGTGCATAATATTAATAACTAAGAACCCATATACTTTAGCATGTGTTTCAATTACCCCCTCGGGAAAAAAAATACCAAATAATATTATATAGTTGTCCTCAATTTATTTCCAAATAATGAAGTATTTTATTTAAATATTAAAAGTAACTCTATCTCAAGAAAAGTTGGACCTAAACCTAATTCAAGGTCAACATCTTTTAATGTTACATTTTCATGTATTTTTTGGTTGGTAAAATTAATTAACATGTTAGAATCAATTGAAGTGAAATTTCTATCCTTCATAAAATTAGATATTGATCATATTCCAAAAATCATGTCTTGTTAAATTTTATAAACTAAAAATATCATTAATCAAAATATATATAGATGACATGACAATGACCAAAGTAACTAATCGGACAACACATACAATATTGTAAAGTACATGAAAGAATCAATGTTTCATTTATTCAAATAAGTTAATCTATGTTCATAATCCACTTCAAAATAGATGATTTTGCATCAGGGATTTCCAAGTGATCAAGGACAAATAGGTTATATTATTCGTTTGATATATAAATATTTTTTTTATTATTTTTGGTTAAATCTTCTTTTATTAACAACAGTGAACAAATCTCAAAGCATAGGACACTAGGTGAAAACATGTACATCTACCAACCTGCGAAGAGGTCATAGATATATATAATGGGCTAATGAGGTAAACCTCAAAATTCACTTGGATATTTTTTCCAGGCAAGTGGAATCAACTTGTCCATTGTTTTAAAAATTCAATTGTTGTGAAACATTCATCATGAAATCTGATTCTTTCCCCTATAAAAGAATAGCTCACATAGCTACAGGGTATCAGTCAAAAGCATGATCCATTTGATTGTGAAAGGGAAGTCATCAAATCAATCTAGCAGCTCTTCAACCAGAGTTTATTTATATATTATCCAAATCAAACTTGAACTACAAAGGTCTCTATAATCTATATATATAACTGTTCCTTTCCTAGAAATTTTTTTGCTCGTGTGAGTAAGATTGATGATAGAGAGAGAGGAAGACCCTTCTCATTGGAGTTTAAGAATTATTGGTTAAATTTATCACAATAGGAGTCTTAAGAATTATTGGTTGATAATACCCATATATTGGTTGCATGCACTTATTCCACATTTATGTAGTCAATATTGCTATGTAGATCACTTTTATCTTTGATTTTTGTACAATTTGTATATTTTTTTTAATTATCAATTTTACCTTTAAGTTAAATCATTTTTATAGAATGAATTTCAATTGTCTCATGATTATACCAATTACTATATACCCTTAATGGGGGTCTATATGTTTGTATAAATATTGTTCCTTTCCTGAAAAATTTTGGGTGCATGTGAGACTGTGAGAGTGATGAGGGAGAGAGACTCTTCATGTTATATAATCTTCTAAAGTGCAACTCAGCCCTTTAAGTAAAAAAAAAAACTAACTTATGAAACAAATTAATAAACCTTGCACTTGATAGTGATGCATGTTTACATATATAGCTATCTACATGAAAATACACTGGACAACCTCTCCGAAGTTGCAGTACAATGATAGGAAGAAAAAAAGAGTCCATGTTGTGTGTTTAAAAAGGATACCAATCTTAGATGGTTTAAATGTATTGCATATATGTAGAAAGTCTATGCGGACACACAATTTATATATTATGGTTCACATAATCATAGAGTTGTCCAAATCATCACCATCTATGTCTACAATCAAACATGGACTACTGAGAAGGAAATACTGTTCCCACCGAAAACATCGACATCCATCGATACGATAATGAGGGATATTTTTAGTCCAAATTCTAAGCCTCTCTAAACTTTATTGTGATCTTCCAAAAAAAAAAGGGCTCTTCATGAACACCCAAAATCATATATCATTCAAGCTTTTTTCACCCACCATGTTTTGTCGCGATCGTCATCCAGTGCATCACACTGACACACGTCTCTTCTATATTTAAATAAATGATATCTAAAGAATGTTGAGATGTCTTGCATTCTAGCATGATAATATCAGATGGCTTCTTATTGATAATTTGGTATTTCGTTTCTCTTTTTGAGAGAGTCTCTTCCTTAATTTGTTAGTGTTAATAGAAATTATTATTTTTTATTAGAAACAATTATACAAGGCTAATGTTTAAGAAATTGGTGGTGGTGAGAAGAGTTGAGAATTTATTGAATTTAATAATAGAATGCAGTAAATCAATTCTAGCTTCTTCTCTGTGGATATAGACACATTGCTTAACAATGTAGAACCTATATTATTATTTATACATTTTGTTATTTCTGTCATTGTTTATAGGTGTTCTGTTGAACCCTAAAAAGGGCGTTACCGCGCCAACAAGAAAAACATTTAATTACTGATTTTATGTGCTCTTTCTCTATGGCTAAAATGTAAGTTGAGGCCCCCAGCATATTTTTTTCTCTTCAACACACTTTTCTGTGTTCATTCTAAAAAAAAAAAACAAAACTTTTACAGTGTACATGTTTTATAGCTTTTTGTATGAGTGGGAATAAAGATGGGAGAATATAATCAATCAAATATTTGATGAGATATCTTGGTTGGTGAACCATCACACGTTTTTTTCTTCATCCGAAAAGAAATGGATGTAACATCTCTAAACATGAATAAAATTATAATATATGGGTTCTGATGTTTAATATTCTGTTTTGATACTGATATTAGTATGGTATAGCTCATTTTTTTCATGTGGGAAGTGGAACTTATGGAGGATGCTTAAGAAAGTGCAGGAGCAAATCCTACTCCAAGAGAATTTCATATATTAGGATGGTTGGGAAGTCGTTTTCTTTCAATATCATGAAATAGATGCTATTTTTAATTTTATATTGTGTAGATATAGATAGAGTTGAAAGCAATCTCATACGGAGGTTGTAGAATTCGTGCAAAATTGATTGTTGGAATCTGATAGGGACAATATATATTTAAATTCATGCACTCACTTTTGTGGTATCTGTATGTTTTGAGTTTTTTTTTTAAAGTATATTTATCTAATGAAGTACGTACGTCACCAAATATGAATTTAAGTTTATATTTAAATGAATTGAAAGTATATCTTGTTTTGCGTTTTTTTTAATTGAGTATGTATTCGTCTACTCTTATACATACTCGATTAGATAAACAATATATACTATGTTAGGTGACTGAGTGCATTGGTGGCTCTTAATTATTCTTACTTTTGTTGTAGCTGAGAATTGACTACACAACAGCAGTATACTTTTCAATGTTCTTGGATCCTAAGTTGGGCTTGGGTGATCCATGGGCCAATCCAGTTACACAAGGCTCTCTTTTGATTTTGTTTATGTGCACATAAAATGTTACATGCAGTCATTTTTCAACCTCGTTTTCAGTCTACATATATGTTTAGATTTTTTTGAAAAATAGTATAACTCATTTAATAAGATATGTTATTTTATAAAAAAAAAAAATTGAAACATATGTTTCAATGAATTGCATATATCAATTTATGAAATGTAAAATTTTTCTAACGAATACCTTGTTTATGTGAGTGTATGTCGCTAACGAGATTTATAAAACTGGAATTGAGACCGGAAAAGAGATTACGTATAACAATGCTCTTATGTGCATTGAAACACATAGTCAATGCCCATAAATCATACTAAAACACTAGATTAGGCTACCTAGTATATGAGTTATTTAAAAAAAATTAATTTGTTCAAGGATGTACTTCATGTTGCATAGGTAAATGTCACATACAACTTCTCTTTAAAGCCTCTAGGTATAGTTCTCACAAGATTTTGATTTTTTTTTTTAAAGATACATGTTTTATGTCATCTATAGAAGAAGTCCAAAATCATGTGGGACTACACGCAGTTGCGGATGTATAAACGAAACTATATGCCACATTGTTTTACAAAAGCAAGCACATTACTAAAAAATTATATAACTTCAAACAAAATCAAAAGAGCAATGATACACTCAGTCTGTTTTGTAGTCTCATCTACAGTTTAGAAACGGTCTCTTGACCGTCTTATACACACCTCTATTAGAGTGTAAACTGAGATAAGGCAGTATATACTTTTAAATTAGAGATTTTTTGTGAGTTCAGCATCTTTAAATTTCCCTTAGCCCCATCAATCTTTTGCCTTTGAAAACTCTTGTCAGATATATTCATGTAATTCCTCATGATACCAGCAATATTTATTAATTCATTATACTAAATTTTCCATCTTTTGTTGAGCAATTACATGCATCACCATGCACATTTTGGCTGTTTTCTAATCTAATCTAATATCAAATAATACGTGGACAAACATAATGATGTACAGGAACTACTACTGCTGCCTCAATGAAATCTGCCTCTAAAAGCTTGCAGTCCAGACATGCACATTTGCATACTCAAAACTTCAACCATGAATATTTGTGTTTTTCTAAATAACAAAAAAGGAGTAAACATGATAACTGATTGATATATCATTACATATGATTTCAACTACAACAGAGTAGAAGATGTTATAAAAAGGACAACCCAGAGGCTGATCCCTCAAGAGGATGATCCAAACAAGCACTCTCAGAGTTTATGTATAACAAATATTCAATTGAGTACATTCATTAATGATATTGGAAATACGATAAAAATAAGGAGATAATGAAACAGATTATTAGTATGAGAAATACACTTCAAAAACTTCCATGTCAGGTGTGAAGGCAATGACACCTTGGATAATTATCTTACATTATGAAGAATGCAGTAAGCCATTCAAACTAAATGGATGCTTGGATCTTGAAGACATTGAATGCACAATTCGATGAACAAAAGTTTGTTCGGAAACTTTTCCGAACATTCAAACTTTTCCCCAGTATTGTGACTATTCTCATCCTGACTCTGCTTGGCCAATGCTATATTTTAATTCCTTCATTATAACTTGGGCAGATGCATGTTGGTGCTGACATTAATCAAAAAGCAGTATCCCTGAAAGGATAATCTAACTTAGCATCCCACCATTATCAGCAAATAATTGAATCCTAAATTTGTGGCCTTTCTCATGTGAACCCTAAGTACTGAGAAAACCATGATCAAACCAGACATGACCCTCCATACATCACTTCAATAGCCAATCTGATCATTAAAGCATCCCACTTGATCACTTTGTCAAGCTATTCATTCCAGCTAAAGAACCCAGTCTCCTCCTAGCAACTTTGGACCTGTAACACCACATCTCGAATGCCTCGGTAAGGTCGGGATACCGAATCTCCGGCTCCCCTGACTTCAACCACTCCGCCAATACCTCCGCCTGATCGCTGGAAGGCAATGCAAGCACGATCGCAATTATCGAAGCCTCCAATCCCTGCCAAACCTCCACATCCACCAACTTCACCGCTGGCGATGAATCCTGCTCATGATCCAAATATTCCACCTGAACCTTTATTTTCCTCACAAAGGGTAGCCAAACTTTCAGCGCGAGAAGCCTCTCTGGTGCCGGTAGGATCACGTGTCCATATCCGATCGCCTCCAACACCTTCGCCACCACTTCGATCAGCTTCAGTTCGGTTTCGAGCGAGTCCGAATGCAAACGCTCTACAGCTTCAACTACATCGTCCGACACACCAACCCATCCGCGGATGAAATCCTTCATGGCCTCGAACTTGCCCAGTATCTGGCACGCCCACGAGAGGTCCGACAGGTAGTGCTCCATGACAACGTGCAAATCCACCTCTGGCAGAGTTTCCGAGATGGACTCTACGAGGTTCTCAAACCTCAAGAAGAGGTCCTTCGCGCATTCCATGAGCTCGCGCTTGATCATGTCGTCTTCGACCATCAAGAGAGGAGCATCGTCATCCTCAGTGAGCATGTACTCGAACTGCTCCTGCGCGGAGATCTTCGCGTCTTGCATCGATGGAGGGGGGGAAGACATGGCAAATCGGATGGTCGAGACAAACATGTTGTGGACGGACGCCGGATCGACAGGTTGCATGCGAGCGAGGACCACTTCGGAGAACGAACCGAGGGAAGGCACGGTCTTTAGGATCTCCTCTTCCTCGGCCTCCTCCCATGGGACAGCCTCCAAGTAGTCCGCACACATGCGAGCCACGTCACGACATTCGAGGTGGGTGGCGGCCCGGAGGATCCCGAGGGCGTTGCGAACGCCATGGAACGCCTCGGAGAATGCAATCTCCATGGATTCGTAGAGGATGCGGAGGGTGTTGATGTGGTGATCAAAGTCGAGCTCATCGCAGAAGACCTCGACGCAGTAGCGGGAGTCGAGGATTTGGCAGGTGGGCCAGTCATCGGAGAGGCGGTCCGCGAAGTATTTGGAGTTGTCGATGAGGACGCGAGAGTGGCAGTAGAACCGATCATCTCTTCCGTCTTCGGTTCGGATCCTCACCACAACATCGCTGGTCGCTCGGTCGCCCATCTTGTATGGAGAATTCATTGTCTCTTTGCATCACCAACTATGATTTGGTTTGATCGCCTTATGTAATTATGGACCTGAATTTATACTGGTTTTTTTTTGGTGAAATAGAGGGCAGGCGAGGTAACTCAGGAGAAACCATGAGAGAAAGAGTTGAAAATCTTGCTTTTACGTAATAACACAAGTTGAATGGATATACCAGAACTAATATAAATTCAGGAAGCATGACATGTAATTTGCTTAGTAACGATTACAAGCAGGGGAGGTTTTCAGAACGCCCTGTCTTTTCTCAAAATATATAAACAATTAAAAATCACAAAATGTGCAAAGTTTTTGTAGAAATAGAATCAATTTTTATAGTTGGTTCCAATCAGACTCTTAGATGATCCATCTAAAGGAGTTCAATCAAAGAACCCTATATCAACATTTTAAAGTGTAATGTTATGATGTTTCAGAAGGTGAATGAAAATCCTCTAGCATGTACAGTAAAAGCTAACTTCAAACAACTTTTTCACAAAAGCCTATTTTGTTGAATTTTAAACATGAAAATCAAAATCTGAAACCAGAAGCTAGAGTTTTTAAAAGAATAGTTTGCAACTGATTTTCAGAAAACTTTTGCAGAAACGTAATCAGTTTGATAGTTGGCTCCAAACGGAGTTTTAGATAGGTCCATCTAAAGGAATTCAGTCAAAGAAACCTAAATTTAACATTTTATAGTGTTCTGTTATGATGTTACTCAATTTTCTAACATGTGCCAGAAATGAAAAAGAAGGGGTCTCACATTAATGGTACTCCCATCCGATAAATATATCAGCAAGAATGGTAAAAACTACTAAGCATCGACGCACCAGCAAAGCTAATGCCACAAAATTCTAAAACTTAAAATACGAAACAATATGAGTGATCTAAATTTAGAAACTCAATTGCATCTATAACATAGAATTTGTGAATGTTACAATATGCACAAATTTTGAATTTCAAAATTGTATCAACTTATCTAAGTTTATAAAAAGAAATGAAAAGAAAGCATACTTCAAACGCGAAAAACTTTTGGCTTTCTCTTGTGCATTTCATCAAACATGACCGTATCAAAACACAATTCATGTCCATTTACACTTAAAAAAATTCAAATTACACTCATACTGCTCCCAAAATGTTCATCTAATAATTAGTGGATAACAGATCAAATTTTCAATAATCACTACCCAGTCTTTGATGGACTTTACTTGATGTTATGAAAGAACCACTCTCCCCAACCCCCTTCTCAAGAAAACCAAAAAAACGAAATAAAAATCCATTCAGTCAGTTTCAGTACTCGAACATGAAAATCAATCCCTACCCACATCATGTATTCACATGCAAAGGCCTGTCAATGATCCAAAGCAACCCAATTAAGAGATATGATCACTACCCAGTTGAGCATTTTTTTTAAGGGGGTTCTTTTTTATAAACTGACTGTTCATTGTTTTCCCCATATTTGACATATGAAATATGAGGAACTGAGATTATGATTACAAATGGGTTGAAATCATACCTTGTTATCGTGTTTTTCCTTGTTTTGGGTCTGTAGAAACCCCTTCACAACTGTGGTCAGATTCTTCTCTTTTTTTTCTCCTGATTTTTAATTTCATGGAAAAACCAGATGAAATCATAACATGTCAGTGGTGACATGTTTCACCATCAAATTTAGGGACAGAGGCCAGTCAAGGTAACGCTTGAACAGTGGTCAAAGGATGGTCCTGTAGACAAATGACAATGCTCTGTAATTGGATATTAGCACATGAAAACCCCTCTTAAGTTAAGTGCCATAATTTTTCTGGGTTGTTTCATCTCTTCTTTTTTTTTTTTCTGTTAATTACAAATTATTTAGCATTTGTTGATTATTATGCACCCTGTGTAGATTATTAAATAGTATGTTGTTATCCATTATTGTATTTTGTTATGCATTTTATACACGTAGTTAAATATTTTTTTTAAAAAAAAAGATAGATTTTGATGCGAGCATTTTTATAAAATAAAAGTAAAGTTACAAGTTTATATAGGAGTAAGAAGAGGAGGAGAGAGCAAAAACAAAATATACGTTCGAGTGAAAAGGTGCTGTATATGGTCCCATCAGTAGAAAACAAAAATCTAGCATATTATTAATCTAATCATTGTACATTGTTAACTGTCATACACTTACAAACAGTGTTGAAAGGACTTGAAAAAATATAACCACTAATGTGGGTATTGATATTCTAAGGACCTAACAAAATAATGAAAAATATTCGGATTCTCCAAAAAAATAAAATAAAATCTAAATGAAGAAAAACAAATTGTTTATTGTTGGTGAGCATAAATTCTTATATTAATGTCTTGATGGAGTAAGAAAAACATATATTTCGTTACACTTTAAGAACTAGTTAGATAAAGCGATAAGAGATAAGTGATCCTAATTTTAATAAAAAAAAATCTATTAATTTTGTTTATATTTATATTTATCAAAATTGAGATAAAAAATGAAAATAAATGCTATCCCGACCTTTATGTGGAACAAAATATCCTCATTGTCATTTCAAAGTTGTGACAATTGTCTGTAGTTTTTTCAAATTATGTTTTTATATCAAATAAGGATAAACTGTCCTCCCATTCACTTATCCCTATAATTATTCTTATCTCAACACTTATCATTTTGTCAAACCAACCTTCAAGGTGGAGATTACTTACAAGACAATATCCATCCACACACACACACACACAAATGCACACAACATTGCAAAAAAATAACACTTATTTAAATTACTCATGTTCTTAATCAACCAAACAACTAACTTCATCATTACAATTTCATATAAAAATAACTAAAAACACAATTAAACATGAAAATAATTATTCATTGGTATAACTATCTATTATATAATAAATACATATAACCCCCGAATGGGGTGGGTTATTCACTCCTGGTAGCTATATTGGGATAGATAACAATCCAAATTGAATAAACAAATTTTTGTTTGGTTGTCTTTTTAGTTATTCTTATTAGGGAAATGTAAAAATGATTTTTTTGTTGTTTGGTTCACCATGGATAAAATAACGATAATTGGTAAATAAGAAATGGATAAGAGTTTATGACTTTTTAAATGACAAATATACCTGATTTGATAGATGTGACGGTTTTTGGAATATGTGTGAAACTATTAGGTGAGATGAATTTTTAAAATAAGAGAGAGTGATATTTTTTATCCATTAGCATAGATAAACTATGATAAGCAATTCCAGCTTTTTTTTAGACTAGTTATCAAGGTTTATCATGGTTTATCGAGACACAACTCTCGGGATTTATTTTAACAAAACAAACAGTTTTTTTAAGTTATTCTCATGTATTCTTTTTTATTCTCGTCTTATATTTCTCGCCTATAGCCACTTGGCATTGTGGATGGCATCCGCCGACTAGAACAACTGAAGGGATGGCAATTCCGTCCTATGCTATCCTGTTACCACCTGGATTATGCACTAAAAATAAAAAATTAAAAACAAAAAACAAAAAAGAACAAAGTTTTCCCTTGTTTTTCTCACGAGGCAAAAGAAGTGTTCCCACCTTGAACACATTTTCCTGTAAAAATCAAACACTTTATATCTGAATAAAAATCATGTGCTAATTAATGATAGAAAAATCTTATCCAGTTAAGGTTCCATTCAAACACCCAAAACGTTTTTTCTTAAAAACACAAATACATTTATGGGGCCGACCGGCGCCGATGTGAAATCGTTACATTTGAATGGACAGAATTTCAGCTGACGAGACAAACTAACCCAGCTTATTTTTTATGGGTTTTTTTTTTTTTTTTTTTTTTCGATCAAGATTGTTGAGTTTTCATATCTTGTGTTTAAATTTGATGGGATAATGTTACACTCAAAATTTATTTTTACTGTCTTACATACAATTTTATATATCTCTCCTTAAAAATCATGTAAAAAATATGTATTATTAGACGATGTATATATATTGTTAAATTTTTTTTTATATTTACTAAAAATTAATTTATTCAATTCAAAATTGAACGATATATTATTTTTATAAAAATATATACACCTCATTTGATGATATTTACTATTTAAAAATAAAATAAAAACATGTGTGGTATAAATTTTGAACTGTAGGTTTTCTCATACGATTGAGTGGCAACTCTAAAATTTATGAGAGAAAGTCATATTTATAACTCTATTACACAAAACCTGTAATTCAAAAAATTATTAGAAATTTCTCTATTCCATGGATGTAGACAACATTTGTCAAACTACATAAATCTCTTCTCTCTTATAATTGTGTGTTCCTTTTGTCTTCTATATATACTTTCTAATCCCACCTTCTCCTCCATCGTATACGTCGGAACCGATCCTGCCATATCCTCAACCATATATGTATAGGATCTCACTATATTATCCAATGTACATCCAGGATCCCATCGTATCCTCTACCATAAATGTTGTATATATCCCTCCATATCATCTCCGATCCACAAGATTGGGAGAGGATCCGGGCAGGCGGTACTGTAAAATGGAGATGCAATCCCAAATGTCAAATATGTGAAGTTTATTTTTACAAAAAGCTTAGATTGATTATATGACTTATTTGGTCGTTGAATGACCTTTTACAGGTCATCTCCCCCCTTTCCGATTGTTTCAAGGACAACGCTGTTGGTGGCTTTGATTGTCGTTAAAATATCGTATTTGTCAACAAAAATATAAAACCCTTACCTAGATAGAAAGTGGTAGCAAGGGGTCGAATCCATAGGAGGCTATTGAAGCAAACGAATAAAAGTAAAAGATTATCAATTTTTGACAAAAAAGTTTAAAAACAAATTATCAATTATTGATTTAAGAAAACTAATTTAAAAGGTAAAGTTGAAACCAATGTATAAAAAAGACCACCAAGGATTGGAAATCCACCCCACGTGTATCGTGATAATTCTTTCTTTTGCATCTAATGAAATCAGAATATTTCAAAAACAGTTCACTTCTAGATTTAAAAATAAGGTTTATAAAGCATCAACCATATCCCATCTAAGTAGAACGACGGAAGATCTAAAAATACCCATAATCAAAAGAAATCTAAGTTGAAGAAACTATATAAACATGAAGAACAAATCAGAAAATATCAATGCACAAAGAAAAGAACCAATCATTCAAACCCATGGGGTGGAATCATCTCCTTGATGAAAGGATTTTCTAGCCTATCATGGTTGATGAAATTATAGAATAAACATAAAAATATTCCATGAAAACAAAATAACAATGCACTTTTATTGAAAACACAAGAGAATCTGTTTCTAATAAAAACAAAACAAAAACTAAAAACAAAAACTCAAAACAGAAAAGAAATAACAAAAACTGAAAATAAATTCCTTCTTGGCTGAATGAAGAGATCCTTCCTCTCTCTCTGGAGTGCCCTTTTTATAGGGGTTTTGAGTGTTGAATTAGTTGTAAATGCTGATTTGCTTGAGTTGTTAATGGTGATTTGCAAAATATGTTGGAGATATAATTGCAAAATCTGTTAGAGATCTTGTTGATTTGTTGGAGATGTCAAAGCTGATTTGATTGAAGATTTTATTGATTTGGTGGATCATTTTTAGAAGTTTTGATGAAGCTTTGAATGCTAATTCCTTCTCCAATTTATAACCTGCCAAATTTAAATACTGCCAAATTTAGATTTCTGAATTTTAAAATATGGCTCTATATGAAAAATATGATAATGCATATTAATTGTATAAATATTGTCAATTTGTGCAAAATATGCTTTGAATATAAAGAATAGAAACTTCCCTAATATGCATGTATATATGAATAATTACATAGGGAAATGTTCCAAAACAACTCTTAAAAACATATAAAAATATGTTCTTTTGAATATCTAACAAACGCTTACCAACATTTCGACCCCGACGATTGGAGGAGCGTTAGACAGTGCATGTTTGAATACCCTGAATTCAGGTGATAAGGTTTTGTCCCCTCCATATATCTATTTAATGAAACACATGCTTTCAGAAAAAATGAAATACATATTTAAAAGAATTGAATGCATCTATTTTTACATTTTTCACAATTGAATACATATGCTATTTTTGGATTTTATAAAGCGTTGGATGATGTACGGTCTACATAATTGAGATAAACTTATACTCCAAATCATTTTTAAAGGCAACTAACTAAGGCCTCAACTAGAACCGCATCTGAACATTTTGCAATGGAAACGTAAGACGCAATTTCAAACGAGACAGTGATAAAATGCTACATTTACAACGTTTTTCATGTTTTATTCATTAATAGCTTGACATTTCAAACTATATGAAAACATCATTTTTTAAATGCAACGTCATTTTTTAGGAGCAATCATTTAAAAACTCACGTTCAAATGTATCCTAAAATCCTCATAAAATCTAGATGTTTAAATATTTTGATAAATAAAATATTATATATGCATGGTCAAGTCCAATGAGACTATGTATGAATCAAATGTTGGTTAACAACTCACTGAGTTATTATTATTATTATTGTTATTAATCACACTTAGAGGTGGCATTTGACCGGTCAAACTGAGCTATCCCTAGAGACGGTGATGGATCAGCATAGTTAGTCAGAATTCACAACTGCAGACGTTTCAAATTTTGAAAAAAAAAAAAATCTCTAAAAGTGACGGCCGACATACGCGGCCGTCATTTTCTTTGTTCTCCTCCCACTTGGATTCAATTTATCGCGATATGCATCTCGAAATTTTGACTGTTATTTTACGCGTTGGAGGAAACCTCATTGGTGAGTTTTTCTTGTGGGTCCATGGCTTAGATTTTCTCTATTTATTTTTTTTTACTTATTTATATTTTAATCAATCAGACGGTTATAAATTTATTAAATAAAATAAATCTATTTATTCATTCATGATTTAATATATTTATAACCGTGTGATTTTAATTGTGATGATGTGATAATCCCACAATAAAAATAAACAGAAAAAAATAAACAAAGGATCCAAACCGGTCAGTATTAAGTCCCGTCACAATATAGTATAAAAGAATTTATTTTCAAAAAATTTAGTTTCCAACAATTTGTACGGGTATAGAATTATTATTTTTTTAGAAATATATAATTTATTAGATTAGATATTCTAATTTTATATAAAAAAATCTGTTACACTAAAATCTATTTTAAAGTCTCAAATACGATCTTATATATCTCGTGAATTGGCATCTTTCAGTCAGTATAACAAGTTATATAACTCCTTTTTAATTTTTTATTATTTTTATAAATAATATCATTCAATTTATTAGAGTGTGTATATATATATATATAAAAGTGAGATATGATTTAAAAAAAATAAAAATAAGAACGGATTGCGTATAAACATAAAAATGAGACTCCTTTACAAAAATCAAAACAGATGCATAATGTAGTTGGGCTATGTCTAACGTTTTCTTTTCTTGTATTGAAAACATATATTTCTATATTAGTTGAATGACAAGTTTTATTATTTTTTATTGTGTATATCATTACATAAAGAATCACGTTGCATATAATAGTGTACCATAATTGATAAAAATTGTGTGTAACAAATATTCCGTATAGTTTTCATAAGATATGGAATGTGCATAATCATAAATTATACTTTTAAATTACAATTTGTGTAATCGAAGAAACATGTGAGATTTTTTTAGGGTCTTTTGCACGTCAGAAAATATGTTATTTATTTTTGGGTTTTGTTAACGAGTGTCTTGAAAAATCTTGTTAATCCGAATTTATTGCTATCTTTTTAGGTAACCCAACAAATCTAATTATGATATGAATTAATAAATTAATTTTTTTTTAAAATACCAAAATTACCTCTAATAAATTCACCAACTTTTTTTCTTCCCTCCCATATCCAAATTTTTTTTATTAAATCAACATTTTTTTTTACATGTATTTTTTATAATTTAATTTTTATTTACAATATCAACCCACTATAATGAAAGACATAAAATTTCAGCATCTGCTTTATAAACAAAATTATAAAGCACATCTTTTTTTTCATTATCACGAATCCGTCTACACCGATTTGATGTGAAGCATCGGTCAGAGCCAGAAACATGCAAGACCATTTATTTGTAATATATTGAAATAAATTCAAATGATAAAAAAATAATAAAGAACGGAGGTGCATATAAAATATTAAAAATAAAATATTAAATCAAACAAAGAATAAAAATTAAATATCTTATATACCGCACAAAAAATATCTTCACATAAACAACACTAAATCAAGTATCATAATCATATGAGATATCAGATAAGAATATAAATAAAAGAAATGTACATTTTTACATTTTCGAATGAAACTTTTTTTGAACAAGAGGAATAAATTTAGTTATGGGAGGGAAAAATTGGATATGTGAGGAAAGAAAAAAAAATGTGGTGAATTTATTAAGGGTATTGTTGGTATTTTAAAAATTCTTTTAATTTATTGATTTTTATCATAATTAGATTTGTTGGGTTGCCTAAAATGTTAACAATAAATGCAGGTTAACAAGTACCCTAAGGGCACTCGTTAACAAAACCCTTTATTTTTATACCACCATAAATAATATATTTATTTTTATATTATTATAATGTTTCTTAATAAAAAATTGTGGCTCTCTTTTATCTTTTTTAATCAAAATGAAACTTAACTATAGTAACTAGTTCTTAACTAAGAATTAAAATGACAAAAATAATCTTAACATAATTTGTCATAATGTAAATATTTAAACATAATAACCTAATTATTCTCTTATACTTTCCAAATCAACTGTGAGCCATTTAATCTTACCCCTTCTTTCCTTTATTTCAAAATCAAGATTTTTTAAAATTATTTTTTCATTTTGTAATATATAAGATTAATTGTTTTCAAAATAAATTTATTTCATTTTTATTAATGCAAGTATTAATAATTACTTTGTTTTTGCTAATAAATAGTTGTATGCTGATTTTTTATGTTTTTGGATTTAGATGAAATTTATCATTTTCATGTTAAAATTAATATTTTTTACTTGTATACATATTGTATTTCGTAAGGTAAAATATGCAAAATAAAAAAATAAGGGTAATTTGGTCATTTTTCCAAAACTTTAATAATTTTAGTAGAAATTTGAATGGAAGTTAACTATGATGGTAAATATACATAATTTTTACATATTTCAATAGTTAAAAAATAAATAGGTTATTTGGAATAGTATAAAAATAAATAGCATATTTTTTTATGGTATACATGCAAAAAAAAAAAAAAAAAACCCTATCTTTTAATTAGCCCAAAGCTGTCCCATTCATTCAAAATCAAAATTTCAAAACCAATGTTTTATTTACTATATTCTTGATTCAAATGATTAAAATCATTGATTATATAATGTATAAAGAAAAAAAACTGATTATTTCTTATAATATATATCTTAAATAATTGGGTGTTAAACCAAAATTAACTTTGTTAAGATAATTTGAAAAGTGATTATCAAATCTTAAAATTTGAATATCGATTTGGCATTTTGGCGTACAATATCATGATTTATCTAAATCTTATCTTGAAATCTTAAAATTTAAATAAGTGAATATTACTAATTATGAATTATAAAAAGATAAAACCAACTGAAATGAAAATTAGATCCAGTTCCCTTTTAAAAAATTAGCAGTATATATACTTTTTTAATAAGACATATATCATATTAGACAATTCCTACACTGAGGTAGGACAATAGAAATGACTGTATATTAGTAAAAACTTAATTAATTTATATTTAATTAATTCACTCTTTTAATGCACCCTTTTATGAACCAAACAATGAAATGGAACATTGATCATTCCATGTCCATATTTATTTCTTAATGAATCACACTCTTACGTATATTTTATCTAATGACATTAATATTTTAATAATTTCCACTGTATGACATACTGTCCCTAACATTCTTCACACAAATATTATTATATACGGGAGTAGTGGATACGTGGACTATCTAGATTTTCAATTTCTCCCATGCAGAGAAACCGATTGACGTGAATTTGAAAACTCCCAGTTGAATGAAAATTTTAATAAAAAAAAAATCGAAAAGCTACAGAGACTCGATGGATTCTCGTCACGTATACCTCCTGGAATATAATTATATATACAAACACCACAACAATCAAAACTTGTAATATCTCTCTTTTTCTAACATAACTTGTACTCTGTCTCTCTCTCTATCTCTAAAATGGATGGAACAGAAGTCCCACACTACTTCTTGTGCCCCATCTCCCTCCAACTCATGGAAGATCCGGTGACGGCGCCGACCGGCATAACGTACGACCGCCGGAGCATCGAACGGTGGTTATCATCCAACCGGACAACGACGTGCCCCGTCACCAACGGCCCGATCAAGAGCCCCTCCGACCTCACCCCTAACCACACCCTCCGCCGCCTCATCGAGTCCTGGTGCGCCACACAGGCGCCCAAACCTGCATCAAAAATATCATATGAACATCACATCAGTTCATCAGACCTCCCAAAGCTCCTCAACAACTTGCACGTCCCAGAGCTCGTCCACGAAACCCTGCGCGCGCTCTACGAGTTTGCCTCCACGGGCGAGGCGAATCGGAGGCTCCTCGAAGAATCGGGCGTGGTCGAGGCGATCCTTGACGCGGGCGTCGTCGAAGACGCCGTCAACGTGTTCCACGTCATCTGGACGTCCCCTGGGGTCGTGCCGCCCATCGAGTCGCTCACGCGCGCCCTGCGCGCAACCGCGCGCTCCGACCGCGCGCGCGCGACGTCCGTGCTGAGGATCGCGCTGGAGTCCGCGACCGCGCGCGTGGTGGAGCAGCTGAAGCCGGAGCTCTTCGAGCAGGTGGTGCGCGTGATCCGCGAGAGGCCGTTCTCCGCGCGCGCGACGAAGGACGCGCTGCGCGTGCTGATGGTGGCGTGCGCGGGGGGGAGCGCGAACCGGTTGAAGGCGGTGGAGGCGGGGGCGGTGGAGGCGGTGATAGAGGTGGAGTTTGAGAATGGGGGGGAGAGGCGGGTGACGGAGCTGACGATGGGGGTGCTTTCGAGGCTTTGCGGGTGCGCGGAGGGGCGTGAAAGGGTGGCGGGGCACGGGGCGGGGATAGCGACGGTGGCGAAGAGGATACTGAGGGTGTCGGCGGGGGTGGATGAGTTGGGGGTGGGGATACTGTGCGCGTTGTGTAGGTTTGCGGGATCGGAGATGGTGGTGGGGGAGATGGTGAGGGTGGGGGCGGTGGCGAAGCTGTGTATGGTTTTGCAGGCGGAGTGCGAAAGGAGGGTGAAGGAGAAGGCGAGGTGGGCGTTGAAGTGGAACTCCAATGCGTGGAAGAACTCGCCTTGCATTGCTGTGTATTTGTTGTCTAGGTATCCTTGATTTGTATATATATTGTGTTCATTATTATGCAATGCTATATATATAGGTCCCCAATCTTGATCTCCTTTTGTGGTTTTTGGGTTATCAACTGTGAAATGATGATGAGAATTATAAGCGACAATTGTGATTAGTTTGAATTAGATATGAGAAATTAAAATGGTTTTTGTTGTATGATGACACGTTTGGGGTTGATTTTGTTTTTACAGGAAACTAAAAAGGGAAAAATCGGTATAACTCCCTCAAATCTTTCTAAAATCACAAAAAAAATCCTGAAAAATAAAAAAATCACCATACCTCCCTAGAAACTGCCCATGGTCAACATATTTAGTCCCTGGGTCAATGCACAGTTACTTTATAGACAATATTCTTAGAATATTCTCTGTGTTTAACTGAGCTCATATAATTTATGTTCAAATAAGTCCCTGGGTCAATGTATAAAATCTTTTGTAGTCCTTTTTCTAAGACAAAATTGGCCCAACGGTTAAAAAAAAAAAGAAAAAAAGATCGATCACCTCTTTTAACACTTAAATAAATTCGATCACCACCTTCTCAAATCTCATCTCCTCTTCTACTATCATCCTCACTTTCATTTCTTCTTCACTGCGCTTATTCGAGGACAACCGCGTGAACCTCCTCCAGAGCCTGTCGGGGTTTGTCAAATAACACAGCGCGATTGGGATGTGCTTCCGCGTGAGCGTGTCCAGCTGGTACCACCTCCGGAAGACGAGCGAAACGGCGTCCCTGTCGCGGGGGTCGTCGAAACTCAAAATGGGATGTTTCAGCTTCACACGTTCAGATCGAAAAATATGACCAATGAAACTCAAAAAGGACTTCAAATCGGAAACTTATGTGACTCTGTGACAGAACGAAAACAGTGAAAATCGACCCTGGAGAGAAGCACAAAATCGAAGTCGTGAAGTAAGCGATTCGAAGATTCTTACTTTTAGGTAGACCTTCTGAAACTAGAACATCGACCGAGGAAGATCCGGGAAATGAATCGGATCGTGAGGGACGGCGGAGAAGGTCCACCGGCGGATCGGAAGCGTCCGAGTCGCGTGACACGATCACGGCCGACTCTATTGCTGTTAGACCATCATCACCCAACACCGCCAACTATGTATGATTGTGTAAAAGTCAAGTGTGTAAGACGGACCTGTATTTGTACAATTGCACGTCAATTGCTTGATGGAAGTCCTAAATGAGCTCGGGCACTGGTTGGGGGTCATATGCTTGCTGAAATGTTTAAACCATGAATGGATTTTTTTTTGGGCATAGTGTATTTAGGACTAAATTAATATTCACTACATATGATAGCCCATCACACACTTTTGGAAGATGTGGTCCAGTGGAGGAAGAAAAGAAGCCCAGCAGTCCTTGGTGTAATTTTACAGGGACTTTTTATGATTTTAGAAAGATTCTAAGGAGTTATACTGATATTTCCCAACTAAAAAATCTCAACAAAATAATGGAACTTTCACATCTATTGTTAACTTTAAGTGCAATTTTCTTACACCCAAAAAAAAAAAAAAAAAAGAAGGGGACTTTGGGTGCAACAAAAAAATGGTCTTTAATTAAATTTTTATGATGGTTAGTTTTTTTTAAATGCCCCCATTCATATGGATCACTCTCTGACTCCAGAGAGCAGGATGTGGATGTCTGAAAGAAATTATGAGGAGATGCTGCAAGAACAGAACCTGCTGTTATAAACCATTTAGGAACTATGGTGTGTATACTCAAACACATAAGTCACTTGGCTGAATGGTAAGGGCTCTGTTTATTGGAGATCCATCAGGTTGGTTTTGGAAATCGCGTTATTAGATTTAGTCATTATTCCAGTCTTAACTTAGTATATAAAATGTCTAATATAAGTATATATTGTTGTAAATAATGCATATCTTGGTACATGCAATAGTGGAAGACCACACCATAGTTGACTCATGTATAAGTCTGTCCATCAATTCTAGTTGTGTACCCTCCTTATGCACCTTTTGGTTACCTTATGTACCATTTGATTTATGACTTTAATCCTATATAAGGAGGGCTTGACAAACATGTAATTCATGGATTGAGAGAGAGAGAGAGTGAAAAGCAAAGAACGAAGAAATGAATATAATAGTAGAGAAGTTCGTGAAGAACTTTATATTTTCATCTCTTGTGTCTCCATATAATTATCTATTACGTACTTTTTATTTTATAATATATATAAATGTTTAGGTAAATATATATGGGATTCGAAAAATTATAAGAAAATATACATTCAACTCATTTTTTCTATATATATCCATTTCATTAACGAAAAGAGACCCTGGTTTGCATGCAACAAGTCACTTTCCAATTTGATAGTTAAAATAATTGGGCCAATGCTGTCAATATCAATGAATTTAGCCCATCTACATAAGCAGCTCAGTATTAGCCATGCTTAGTCTTGTGGTCTAGAATTGTGTTAGACCCACCCCATCAAAAGCCCAAACTGAAGAATGCTTTCTATAGACATATTACGATCATGAAAATGTAAGAGTACTTTTTATTTTATTTTTTGAAAATAATATACCTCAATTTATAACATATGTATTTTTTTAAAAATATACTTCAATGATTTGTATGGACTCATTTACATAAAATACGAAAAAAATTATAAGGAGATATATAATTTATTATAGTGAGTGTAGATAGCTAACGAGACATATAAGGTTGTAAATGAGAATGTAAAATAGACTGAGTTTAACAGCACTCCTACCTCAAAATCCAATGAATGTCATTCCATGGACTCCTAAATGACTATATTTTGATCTTAATTAAATAAATAAAGTGTATCTCTTAAATTGTAATATGTGTCATAAGTTACTCTATTGGAGATGTGTTGATCTATCTCTATAAATACCCCGTAGGGTATTGGGTCCATGATATGGACTTGATATAGGAGAGATTCCATATAGATGTAGAGAGGGGTAGCTAATCTAAGAGAGATAAACACCATGATATAATTCTTGAGTGTTGTAAGTATTAAAATCTTAATTATATTTATACGGATGCTCTCTCCATAAATATAGAATTAATTAAGCCAAACATAACATAAATCTAATGTTCCTCGTGTGATGTTGTGTTTTGTTCTTATATATAATTCAGATTTATTGTTGATGATTCCCACGGCACAAATGTTTCCAACAATATGACACAATTTTTTATTTACAAACTTACATGTAATTCATTAGAGTATATAATTCAACCTTTTTCAAAGGTCCCTTAAAAAAATTTAAACAATGCATGTAATTAAACTTAAAAACTTGCAAATGAGATTGTTCTTAATTGTATGACATTATCAAACACAAGACAAACTCTTTTGAGCTTTGATACATCCAACTCTAAAAAATCATTCCGGATCATATGCACTTATTTAAAGATAGATCATGTGCATTAATACGGTCCAGAAATTTTTTTCCACATAAATGCACACTCAATTTTTGCAAACCAGGGCTCATATGTATGTTAATCTAGGAGAAATAACATTCTTGACTTCACTTTGTTATTGGGTTTTAGTTGGGTGAAATTTGATGGACATAAAATAGAAAAAAAATAGTTTTAATTGTTGATAAAAATGTTTGACATTGATATTTACAAAAATAATATACATTATTTTATTTTTAATTTTTTTTTGCTCCCTTTTGATTCAACATAAAAAAAAGCATATATAGGAATAAAGAGAATATTGAGTTAATATTTTTATATGTTTGGATAAATATGATTTTTTATATTTTGTCTTACTAATTATAATTTTGAATGAATCCATTCACTAAGTTTCTGTTTGAAAACATGTTTGGGTAGCTTTTGGATTTGCATGAAATTGTTTTTCCCAAATCCATTTTCAAACAGAAAAACTGGAGTAAAAAACTATAGATAGATTATGTAAAAAAATGCTTAAAATCTTGAGTGTTCCAAAAGTTGTGGAGAGAAAACTTGATGTAAAATCAATTTTAAACCCAACTTTTATCTAAAATCAGTTTTATTATCGTGCAACCAAATGCAACCTAAATATCATTTGAGAGTTTATTCTATAATGTATACATATTGCAATTTATTTATATTGAATAAATATTTTTGGTCAAGGTAAAACATATTCTTCCGTCATCTATTTTTAATTCTTCTTAGGAAATAAACATAGTTTAAAGTTTTTTAACCAATAAGTTATATGACCATTAACAAAAATCTCTTTTAAATAAAATTAATTAAACACATTCTTTATGTAAAGGTTTCTGTTAAAATTTGCCCCCACTAAACTATATTCCTGGCTCGGTTACTCTAAATGCATATGTATAACCTCAATCAAAATGTACATTACCATTTTTAGGGTAATTTTTTAGACTGAATGTAAAATATTATATTTGAACTCTTTTCATTAACAAACAAAAGAGTATTAAAAATAAATAAATAAATAAAAGAACTGCACGTGTAATGTACAGAAAGTCAAAACTCTGAAGTCAGAACCACTATATCCAGCTTTAAAAAAAAAATTACTTCAAAAAATTAAACCTGAAGTCACCATCACAAGCAAGGAACTGAAGCTCTGTTCTTCAATAATAATATAATAAATTTCATATAACCTGAAGTCACCAACACATGCATGCATGGAACTGGAGCTCGGTTGTTCAACAGTATAATAAAATTTCATGCAATTCGAAATTCGAATGCTTGTTTCCATGCGGATCCTTTCTTGATGACTCCATCATCTTATTATAATCCCCAGATTAATAATTAAAAAAAAGGTTCAGGATTCAACTATTCAAAGCAAATTAAATGCTGAACTCAGATCACTAATCAACAATACCAAGGCTCATTTGGTTCATGAATAACTTATGTGGATGTAAAATAATTACAGGATGATATGATGAGGGAATTAAATCTGGTTGATTATTATTCCTTTATTTTTTCTGTTTGGATGAATCATGGACCTTCATAATTGTTTCGCACGTTAGAATATATAATTATATTTTTGGATAAATTAACTTTTATAGATACAATTATCACATTTGTTGTAGGGGTTTTACCTGGTTTCGATGCTTGCTATTAGCACGGTGGAAAAACACGTATGCCCTGTTGGGCATCAATTGGACGGATACAGATCGGATACGTTAATATTTATATTTTAACTTTCGGATTCGAATCTCTTTAAATATGGATATTTTTTAAATAATTAACACGTTTAAATATTAACATTAAATTGAATAATCAAGTAATATATTAGAGAGATATGCAAATTAAAATTGAGATTTTAAGGTTTATTCTCTCTTTCAGATATCATAAATTGAAAATTTAATAGTAATATTATAATATATCATAATTGTGATTAGTCATATAATATAAACATATAAATAATATATAATACAAACATATATATTTTTATAATATATGTGGGATACGGATATTTTTTGGATCAGATACACTGATATCCATATCTATACTCCAGATATTTATTATTTTTTAGATATGGATTCAGATCATATTCAGATTTTTTTTGAATAATTGACGGGCTTAATTTGGATCTTTGTACCATTTTAGAATTTATTTTAATTTACTTTAACTATACGTAACATGTTTTTTTTTTTCCAATTAAACATATTCTTCATATACATAGATAGATGCAAAACAAACCAAAACCAGGGGCTACGCAAGGAGATAAATTCAATTTCACTTAACACTACTCACCAAATGAAATACCACTTGACATACACAGCTAATGATGCATGATAAACAGTCAAAATGCAGCTATGAAATCTGTGACAATAAGAGATCACTGATGACTGGTTATCCCTCAGGGGCTGTTTGGCTAGAGGAATAGAGGTGGAATAGGGGTGGATTAGAGGGGAATAAGGTAAAAAAGAGGTTTGGGTAGAGGAAATAAAAGGGAATAGCTATGCGGAATGAGGAGAGAATAAGCTGGTATTTGTATTTCAAGTCCACCATGAAATTGTGTTATTCCTTCACTGGAATAAGGGGACCCACCTATCAAATCATATGTCATCACATCAAATCATCTGTCATCATCTCTTATACATCAATGGAGCCCACATGTCAAATCAACTTTTTACACCTTATTCACATCTTATTCTTCATCAACCAAACACTCCAACCTTTATTATTACGTTTCCCAATGAGAATAACTGAAAACACAACCAAACACAAAATCTCTTATTCCATTGATAAAGTGAACAATTATTGGAATAGCTATAAACTCCAGAATAGCTTATGTCTCTATTCAAACGTGCTCTTAAAGACAGCTGAATTGGTCGGTTATTTAAAATTAAAAATTAATTGTGCTCTGACGTTATTGAAGCATGGATTTCTTCCGTAGCATGTCTTTATTTATTTTTCTTTTTATTAATTACATCAACGGATCTTGTACACGCGTACACTATTTTTTATATTTTATATTTATTTACTTGGGAGAGAGCGGGATTAGTTTGTTTCTTCGGTTCTGGGCGACTCTTAAAAGATGACACATAGTAGTCTGTTTTACAGTTCATTTTACAGACTCATATGCTATGATAATGTAATATATACTATATTATCATATTGTATGAGGTTTTATTATAGTATATGACATAAAATTTTTTATTATTTTTTTAACTTAAAAATATATATTAATATATTTTAACATATGCTTTATTTTATGTAACAACATTTACTTTATTTAAAAAATGTATGATTTATAATAATAAAATAAAATACAGGTGTCGACTGAGGACTGTAATGGAGGTTGCGCTTATTACCCACCATATATATTATATATTATGTATGCGATCTCATATTCATTGAAAATTGTGTATAAACGAATTCCGAGGAAATCATTGCCGACGCACTTTTGCGTTGCGCGTCGAAAATATTTAATAAATCGAACAATCCAACTTTACAGCCTAAAAAAACTCAATAGGAGGTGGGGAGTCTGTTTTCCATCAGTTTCACCAGAATGAGACGTGAAAATGATGCACCATTTTATATATGAAAAATGATTGACTAGACTCATTTTGGAGGCCCTTCATAAATCTCATGATATGACATAGTTAGAATTATCTTAAATATCTTGAAGTATTTTATTAATGTTGATCATAATTAAAGAGATGGTTAGCAAAATAAAATGGTAATTAATTATTAGAATCACCCATAATGGCCTTGAAATCTGTTGTTTCTCTTTTTTGAATTTCAACTTTTGAATTGTCCATTCATTTTCGTGTGAATTTTTTTTTTTGTTCAGGCCGTTTATAATATAATTTATTCTGGTGAAAAATATGATTTTTTTTTTGTTCAGGCTGTGTGAAAATTAGGATTTATTTTTCAATTTTGTATGTTAATTATGGTTGTTTTTTATGTGAAACGTGATTCTCAACATGGTATATTAGTAGATTAACATTTTGAATGTCAGTTACATATTTATCTTTTTGGGTCTTTTTTTTCACTTATTTTTTGAATTGGTATCATTGACAAATGTAACTAACCGTTAGAGCAACGTAATTGTGAAACAAAACTTTATTACAAAATATGAACAACTCTTAATATGATATTTAGTGGAACTATGAATGTTATTATTCATTTTTTAGTTTTTTACGTTTGTCTTATTTTTAGTGATTATAACAGTACATTATTTTTATTTGATAATTTTTTGCATTCCAATACAGTAAATACATTGGACTCAATTACATTTTCTGAGGATGGCAGTTCGCGGAAATATTTCATTGTTGAAGTTGAGCAATAATATGCAGAAGCAATTGCTCTAAGTGTTGGAATGACATTTGATACAGAAGAAGATGTGCGATTGTTTTATAACAATTTTGCTCGTAGTGAATGTTTTGGCATTGCAAAAATCCATAGGAAAAATGATGAAAATGGAGGAGGATAGTGAAAGATTCTGAAAGTTGTAACTTGCAGGATAGTGAAGCTGCTAGACATGCTGGCTTTTGATTTCTTGTTTATGTCCTTAAGTTTTGTTATATTGAATTCCTCTGTTTTATATAACCTTTCATAGATGTTTTTTAATCTTTTAATCAGTTACATTTATCATTTGTTAGTTACATTTCCTAAAAGTTGCTAAAATAAAAACAGTGTTTTACCAATAATCAACCAATTTTTTTGGTTTGACATTTTTCAAAATTACAAAAAGTGATTGAATTTAAAAACACCTACATACACTTGAACTTGTCTTGTTTCATCTGTATACATGACAAAATTTTATCAGATGAAATAGATAAAACACCCTAAGTCAATCATTATAATGCATTGTTGAAACTCTGTGATCCTCTTCTGTATATGTTCTGGGCTCGTCGTTGAATTTTTTTTTTGATAAGGCGTGATCTTATGAACTTCAACGAACTCCTGCTTATGGTAGCTGGTATTTCTTCATATGAACATGCAATCTCATAATTTGAATGATAACTGTTCCACATTCCATCATTTTTAAATAAGATGCATTACATTAATGTTATGTTTTGAGTTCTATCTTGTCTGTAACAAGTTTTACCATTATTATACTTACGTAAAATTGGGTTTGTTGAGGTGAATCATCCACTGATATGATGTTGCCCTCCTTGATCCAGTCAAAACACTTCAGGAATTTGGTTCTCTATAAACATTTAAGTTACATTTACATATGATCAGTTACATTTCAAAAACATACAAACATTTTGCATAACAACAACAACAACAATCATGTAATGTAATGATTAAAAAAATATAAATCATGAGACACACAGTCACAAAACTAAATAAATGTACAGGATAAAGTCGCATTGTCAATCAAGTTACATTCAGAATGACATTGTCATTAAACATCTCAATACATAATTTCTTTTTCTGATACATAGTTACATTTACTGAAGAGTTATTCTCAAACAGTTGCATTTCAAATAAAGTTACATTCATCATAGCAGTAACATGAAATAAACTTAAAACAAAATTACATTCAGCAATACATTGTAATAGTTAGTTACATTTACTGATCATTTTATATACACTAGTAAAAACTGCACTACATTATAATAGTTAGTTACATTTACTGATCATTTTATGTACACTAGTAAAAATTGTAATACATTGTGATAGTTAGTTACATTTACTGATCATTTTATATAAACCAGTAAAAACTTAAAGTCAGTTACATTTACTACAAGGTCATATTGCGTACAGTAGTACTATTAAGCAAAATAAAAGTACATGACAACTGAAATCTAATTACAATAATATGATTTGTCAGCTACATTTTAATAACAAACATAATAAGAATTTAATCATACATTTCAATTCTCTAGAAAAAAAATTAAGTTACTTTTTGTTATTCGCAAAAAAAAAAAAAAAACAAAACAAAACAAAACCCTAAAAAAAAAACAAATTGATGTAACCATAAGATCTTGTAATACAACACAGACGTATTGTGAAATAGAAAAAAAGGGCTGCATACCCATTTTTTGGCTGGAGTTGAAGATCTTCGAAAGAACTCCTTCATTTCAAATCGATTCTTCAAAGATATATTAGGTTTTCTTCGACGTTTTTGACAAAAGGGGGGGGGGGGGGGGGTTCAAAAGGGGTTTTTTATTTTCATTGATTTTCGATTTAAATTTGATTTTGAAAAACCAAAAACCCTTTCAACTGATTTGAATCGTAGAGAGGGATGGTCTTGAGTGGTAAAAAGAAACGGAAAAATAGGGAATAATTAGGGGTAGTTTTGTATTTAGCTTTTTTGTCATTTTGTAAAAAATAACTACACCACCAATTAAATTGTGACACATCAAGAGGCCTCTAGAAGGGACCTATTTGTTGGGGCCTATGTAATAAAGCTCTTTATATATATATATATATATATATGATAACCAACCCCAAAATTGAACCAATAAAACCAATTTCTCTCTTGATACATGTATACATGGTGTAACACAATGACCAACAATCAAAGTAATCGAAACCAAAAAAAAAAAACCATAATAACATGTTTAAGCTCAATCACATGCTCAAATGCATTCAAACCAAACACTTCCCCAACTCCCATTCACCAAATCATCAAAACACATCTCCACCTCCGGTTGAAAATTGATGCCGTCAATCTCAACCGTTGATTGCCACTCATTATAATCCGGCACCGCCGAGGAGCAACCCGGCGGAGCCACCCAAAAGGCCTGGCCATTCGCATCGCCCACCGCAGTCGCAACAAGTTGCGAATGATCCGAAACCATAAAATCATCCATAAGCATATCCTCCAGTCCAATCGGGTCGGGGAACTGGACACCCAGCCCGTGATTGTCGCCCACCATTTCGGGTTCCACGATCAGCTGGTCCAAGAATTTCGCGTACAACGCCCCCAAATCGATATCGGAGGCATCGCTGCCCTCGGCCAGGTCAGGGCCCGTCGGCCCATTAGGCCGGGCCTGGCTCGAAATCACAGGCCGGGCACCACTTGGCCTAACGTGTCGGGATCGACGGCTCTTTCGACATCCGCCGCCAACGGGGACGTTGCGGAGGGAGCCCCCCTTGGTCCAGTACCGACGGCATGACTTACAGAAGTAACGTGGCTGAGCTAGACTATAATTGTTGTAGTAGCAAAATTTTGTGTTGGTCGAGTCGCACCGGGGGCAGCTTGGGGCCGTCGACTCCACGGTCGGCTGACCCATCATCCACCGGCCGTCACCGCCGATGATGGCCGGCCGAGATGGGTAGAAGATCATGTTATCCTTAGAGGAGGAATACATAATTGAAAGACTATAATGAAAAAAAATGGCTGGGTTTTGCTGGTATTTGTAGAGTACTGTTTATATGGTGCTTGTTGAGAGAATGAGACACATTGGGTTGGCGGTTACGGGACCGTTAAGGATGTGTACGTGGAGGGATGTGAGTGGTTGGAGATGGCGGGAAGGGCATAGTTGACGAGGATTGCTTTTAAGTTGGATTGACTTAACTGCCCCTAGTTGGGGTGACGGGGAATATGTCGATTATATTTAAAAAATGATTGTAATTCATATTTTAAAATCTAAAAATGATCAAGTGTGAATATAGATGTCTATGCATCCGTTTTAAATCATGAAAATTATCTAATAATAAATCTGAAAATCGGTTTCAAATGTTTAATAAGACATGATACAGAAATGAAGATAACTGATTCATAGGGGTATGTTGGTAAATTAACTGTGGAGTGTATGTGGCATTGGTTGAGAATTGGAGGCACATGGGGGGTGACGTTACGTTGCACGTGACGGGTGATTGGACGGCTGATGGAAGATGAGGAAAACGAACGGTTGAGATGGGATTCTTGGTTTAGGGTGGGTTTAGAGCCACGTCATCATCGCACGTGTTCCTTGGTTCGTATTCGATTTTTATACAGCTTCTAAAACAGGATAAATATTCAAAGGGGAATACGTGGCAGCACTAATATACAGAGTTGGTGATAATCCAGTAATGAATTAAAATATTCTAATTAAAAAAAAAAAAAAAGATTGATCGACTTTATTCTAGTTGTCATGATAGGGTTCCACCATAATAACTATTTTAAAATATCATAATGATTTTTGGGCCCCAACTAATAGACCCCAACCCAAGCCCCATGAGGTGGCAATCTTGAAATACCTATATTAGCCCTCATAACTAATCTCCCCGTTTTTTTCAATAACCGTTCAATTAATGCCGAGTTAGTTACGATTTGATACGCACGATAAAAAAAAATTAATGCCTAGCATATCAACCGTTCAATTAATTTTCGGTGTATGAAGATACTTCATTTGCACGATCAAAAAAAAAAAAATCACAGAGTTTTATAAAGATTGATATGCTGCAAAGAAAACAAACATCAATTTACATTTTTCGTTCAGACTTTCAACGTTGAAAGAGAGGATTTCATCGTTTTTCTTTTTTTTTTCGTGCGATTTTAATGGTGGTGCAAATATCCAGGTTAGGTATTTCGAACCCTCAAAAAATATCACGATTTACATTTATTTTATATCTAGATTCAATGGTGGAAGTGAAAACAAGCATCGAAATCATTTTTTTTTTTCAGTTGAATCTGTGGAGGTTATTAGAATTGCGCGGTTCATATATTTTTTTGTTCGCGATCGATTGTGGTGAGACAATGGCGATCCAATCAGGTTAGATTTATATTCGATCTGATTTTTTTATTACTCATTCGATTCATCACATACCTTTTTGTTTGTTTTAATTTCTCTATCAAAATAATTTCCAGATACACGTGTATCTTGATTTTATTTTTCAAGCACGATTTGAAGTTTGACATTTTATTTCTCCATGGAATTGATTAATGTTTATGTGATTCATATTTAATTGCTAATTGTCATATATATATATTCCAGTATATGAAGGCTTGAAGGACTTTTTTTAAAGTATATGTACTGCTAATTAACATGTTTGGTAATTCAAAATCCACATGGTTTTTGTTTGGTTTTAAGATACAGCATTGTATCTTAAATTGAATTTTTGACATTTTATTTCTCCATGGAATTGATTAATGTTTTATCTGATTCATATAAAATTTCTAATTGTCATATAGATATAGATATAGATATATATATATATATAAAGTATTGAAGGACTTTTTTTAAAGTATATGTACTGCTAATTAACATGTTTGGTAATTCAAAATCCACATGGTTGTTGTTTGGTTTTAAGATACAGCACTGTATCTTAAATTGAATTTTTGACATTTTATTTCTCCATGGAATTGATTAATGTTTATCTGATTCATATAAAATTTGTAATTGTCATATATATATAGATATATATATATATATATATATATATATATATGTATAAAAAGTATTGAAGGACTTTTTTTAAAGTATATGTACTGCTAATTAACATGTTTGGTAATTCAAAATCCACATGGTTGTTGTTTGGTTTTAAGATACAGCATTGTATCTTAAAATCAATTTTTGACATTTTATTTCACCATGGAATTGATTAATGTGTACTTGATTAATATTTAATTGCTAATTGTCATATACGTATATACATATAAAGGTTTGAAGGACTATATTTGAAAATATGTACTGCTTTTAACATGTCCGGTAATTCAAAATCCATATGGTTTGTATTGGTTTTAAGATACAGCACTGTATCTTAATTTGAATTCTATAATATGTGACCACTTTTCTATTTTTCAACAGGCAGTGAGGAGGATTATATGGATGACACATTTGAAGAATCAAATTATTTGGAAGACATCCCCGATTCATGTGAAATGGAAACCAGTTTACCAAAGGAAGTGATTGATTTGGCTGATCAGCAAAATGTGGATGAGATAACATTGTATTTGATACAATGATAGATGTATCTGAATTTGATGGTGTATCTGAAATTTGTATTAGACATCTATGTGAAATGCAAATCAATGTCAAATTGTATGTGGAATGTATGTCTATTGTGATGTGTATGTGAGACTTTTGATTAGGTATACCTTAACTCAAAAAATGAATCAAATATAATTGGCTGCTTCTCCAGCATAGTAGATAATAACTATTGAGGTGTGTCTGAATGTGAAATGTGTATCTTAAAACCTGTTTCAAGCACAATTTGAAGTTTGACATTTTATTTCTCCATGGAATTGATTAAAGTTTATCTGATTCATATTTAATTTCTAATTGTCAATATATATATATATATGTATATAAAGGCTTGAAGGACTTTTTTTAAAATATATGTACTACTAATTAACATGTTTGGTAATTCAAAATCCACATGGTTTTTGTTTGGTTTTAAGATACACACTATATCTTAAAATGATTTTCAGATACAAGTATCTGATATTACAGGTTAATTGCATCATTCGAAGCAGAATATGAATGGTGTGCACAGGAAAACATAAAACATTTGTGATTTCCCAAATCAAGATACACTGTCGAATTTCAGATACACAGTATTAACAGAAGAAATTTAGATGCACAGAAGGGAAAATTCAACAACTGAGACAGTTTCTTGATTGGATTCCACATTTGCAAGAAGTGCAAAAAATTAATCTAGATACACTGCCGAATTTCAGATACACGGTATTAACGGAAGAAATTCAGATGCACCGCAGGAAAAATTTCACAACTGTGACTTTTTTATCAGATAAAAATGACCTGTTTTTTTTTTTTGTCAAAAAAAAAAAAAAAAAACAAATACAAAATGACAGTTAAGTTTCGATTGGTAGAAGAAATCTATCCTTTTTTATTCGCCATTGTTAACGGTTTGTTGGGGAAGAGAATCAGATGGATTGAAATCTTGATCGCCTAATTTTTTTTCTTTTTTTTTCATTCATATGGCTTTGCCCAAATCGGAACCCTAACATTCAAATTTTATTGGGGAGAGGAATTAATGGTGCCCCCATTTATGGAATTCGGTTACTTTGGGGAGAGGAATTAATGGTGCCCCAATTTATGGGATTCGGTTACGATTTTAACGAGGATATTAATGATAAGGGTAGTTGTGTAATTGGCCTTTTGGTGGTTAGAAAAAGTCAAACATTGGACCAATAGGATTATGCCACCTATTGGGGCTCAACAATGGGGCTTAATTTTTGGGGCCTGGGTAGCAGCACTGAAAATATCATAAATATGACCTAAAATTGAATGATTTCTAGCAGTCTATTCTAGTAGTTTATTGGTCCCTATTCTCACAATATACGCGGATATCTAATGATGCACGTGTTCTGTGAGATCAATTGGAAAAAAAGTTCAATTTAATAAAAAAAAAATTCTAATTTATTATTTTTCATAAACCCGATTTATGCAGAGGTCTAATTACAATTTTCATAATAATTTTTTTATTTATGAATTGCTCGAGTACATAAAAGATATGATATGTTATGATATTTGTATGTATCAAGTGAATTGTTTTTTTTTTTTATGATATAAAAAAAATGTATCTTAATCTATTATTATAAATAAAGAGATGGATAAACAATTTCAACATTTCTAGAATTATCACCAAAGCTAATTCTAACTCAATCAGAGTAGAGCTATCAGAGTTTATACCAACAAAAACGAACAACTTTTTCCTATAGTATTCTTGCTTTATTTATGCTTAAAATACTGCTTCAAGATCCAGGGTGAAGGGATGCAAGAGTCCACATTTTTAAATTGCTTGTGAAACCAAACACTTACAAAAATCCTCCTATCACAATGCAAACAAAAGGGAGAGGTCCAAAGAATATTATAAAGGCATGGCAATATCGTATGAACACACAAAAGCTGTACGACCCAATGTCATATTGACATGCCATTTTCATGAAAGGTTTCAAGTCATTTTCAATGGGGTTCACGATCATAACTCACTCTCCTACTCATGACTCTTCTCTAACTTGATATGGACACCATGATGTTGTCTAAAGTTTTTTTTTAATATAATTTAAATTGATACTTAACATCCAAAATGTGTGAACAGAGATAAGCATGAGGGCTAGATGATTGACCGGTAAAAGATCAAAATGGGATCTAATCAATGTTAGCTGTATAGGACAAAAACTCACGTCCTCCTCTTAAAAGATGACACATGTCGGATGTAAACGGATGTGAATTGTCGAGCCTGATGGCCGATAACCCAATAAAAGCAGGGTAGACGAGTAGCAATTAAACACTCCTAAACAGGTGATGCCCCATCAGATCAGCCTCTCTGTGAGGTGACTCAAATCTGATCAATAAGGCTTTACACATCGAGGGCGAATGCTACGTCGTGTCCTGATCAAAACCCCAAAACCCGACCAAATCACGAGTATAACCTTAGTAACAGTCAAGTGCCCCCACAATCTTTAATGGTCAAGCAATTATTAAGGCCAATTATCCATTTAACTTGAATGATCAAGGGCACGATCAATAACATTTAAACTGTGCGTTTTTCTTAAACTCGCCCATCATGACCAATAAAGGGGACAACATTTACAAAAGCCCAACGGCGAGCAGACCTCCATAAAAGGGGTAAAAGATAGCAAACAAAAGTATGCGAGAATAAATTGATCAATTATGAATTTACACACTTTGACAATTCCTTTACTGACTTAAGCATCAAAGCCCCTTTATCCGGCACCACACCAGTGTCTACTCCATTTTTGTGAGTGCAGGTTCTGCATTCAGTCAGGTAGACACCTGATAAGAAGACTCTGTTCACTTGTATTGGTTGGAGGGGAAAATTACCCCTTCACCAACGATGGACACTTATCAGCTAGCCTCTCATTGAGGACTGACAAACACTAATGGGATTCAATACTCACTGGATTCAATCACTAAAGATCAGAGGGGATGATACATTTGTGTCAATGTGGGGGCAGAGGATACTTTTTTTTTGTACTGCTTGTTTAGGAAGATCAACTGAAGCTTATTAATTCAAATAATATTTCACCCAAAACTACTACTTGGAGAGGTGGTTTTCAATGAAAAATTCTGGACCCATACTTTCATTTATGCTTCCACCAAGGCATAAGAAATCTCAATTATTGGCATGCCTTCCCCTGATTTCATTGGATACCTATATAGATATGGGTATCAAGAGTGATCAAAAGAGCTGTGAATGAAAAATATATATATACTCAGCAAAGATCAATGTTTTCTGATAAACTTCGATACCTCAGGCTCTCAAAGTGCAAGATTATGACTTTGTGGTCATTGGTGTGTTGGGCATCAGTCATATCCACTGCCATTATATATAAGAAGTACAAGTCAAGTTGTGAACTACTTGTATTGAAGGACTTTCAAAAGTTGCAGAAATTTCAGTTTCTGGGAAGTTATGATGCAGAGATGTCTCTATCAGATTGTTAGTGATATTGGCCAGACTTTAATGAATGTGTGATAGCTGAAGGAGATTGGTTTTTGAGACAGGTACCTTCCCTCTGCATTAGGCAAATGGGAGCTCCGTGTACTATAATAATCAAAACAGATGCAACTAATTGAAGGAAACTTTCTGAACCAGAGAAGACACAAAGGAAAAAAAAGTGGAAGTTCATGGTTTAAATTGTGTACTACAATCTCAACATTTAGGAAGGACCAGAGCCATTCAAAGTGTTCTATCAGTGGAAACATCATTCAAGAATAACCAACATCAAGCTACTACGACAATCAATTGAAATAATTCTGCTTAGCTATTCTTTAAATCAACTAGCTCTAGATATATGATCACCTGCCCAATAAGTTAAGGATGAGGTGTATAAAACTTTGACATGGATCCTATCTGCTCTTATACTAGAGATGGATATTTCAAATCTTCTCATACCACTTCAATCCAAATCATTTTGCCACTCTCCTAACCTTTTGACCTACATAAGTCGGCATATCCTAGATTGGGAGGGTCTATTTGGACCATGGACTAGGTGGATCAAAGATGGTATTGCAACGACGATACTCTGAATGACAAGATGAGTTTCTTCCAAAGACAAAAGGTGATTACAATAAGGAGACCCGCTCTCACCCCTCCTCATCTTCCTTGTTGCCAACATTTTTAGGCGAATGATGAATGACTTCAAATAGAACAATTTTTTTTTTAGTTGCTTGATCGATCAATTCCCTTCTACCCATCTTTGTTTGCAAAAGGGTGGGCCCCCTTGTTGGAACGGTTTGATACAAGGCTTTCAAATTGGAAAAGGAGATGGTTGAGCTTAGATGGGAAATTCATTCATTACAAGGCCATTCTCTCTAGCCTCCCTATCTTCTTCTATTCAATCTTTGAGATCTCCAAAGGTCAAGCATAGTGAAAGAAGTGTGTACTTAGCAAAGTGGGATCACGTTTGTCGAAGTAAACAAGATAGAGGATGGGGGATCCTCACTCTTATACATGGATATGGTCCCCTTATGCAAATGACTAGGGAGACTTCAAGTGGACGGTAACTTATTGTGGTGTCCCGTGGTCAAGCAAAGATAGTTCAGATTAAAATCTTTGCTTCATGCAAAGAACACACACTATATGACAGAAATTTGGAAAGGGGTGATGTCTATGGTGGCAGTCTTCTCCAACGTGACATATTGTTAAATTGGTTATGGATCGGATACTTGTTTTTGGCATGATAAGTCCCTTTAGAGCATTTTCCTTCACCTTTTCTGTAGTTCTAGTAACCACAATGGCATGGTAAACAACTTTGTTCACTGTGCTAATGAGTCTTTAACTTGGACTCCCACAAATAAAGCCCCCAATTGAAAGTAGCTAAAAATGAACTCATGTGTCTCATGACTATGCTCCAAAAGGTACATGTGAACATGGATAAAGAAATGAAATCGTTTGGGTATTCAACAAGGAAAAGGGTTTCTCAGTGAAGCTTTGTTATACAATGCTCATGAAGGGTTACTCTAAGGTTGAACCAGCTATTTCAAGAATTAAGGAGATTTGAAGTATGATGCATTTTAAAGTTCAAGCTTAAACATCACTACTTTACCAAGGCATATTACTTACGCATGTGTTTAAACAAGTGGAGTCCTTTAGTAGACACATCTTGCGCTCTATTTAATGGGGGTGAGGATATAATAGGGAATTTATTCATAAATTGCCCATTTGCTAAAGAGATTTGGTTATTACTTTGAAGAGCTTAGGAATTTAGACGTGAATTATAAGATCTTAACCGCGTGAGATAATTGCAATAATCTCATCAAAAAGGCGATAGAAGCACCAAGGCAAAAGTCTCTCACTGCCTTTCTCATGCAGCGCATTGGTCAATTTGGCTAGCCCAGGGGAGAGTTCTATGTGGAGAATGCGATTAGGGTGGAGGAGAATGACCTTATAATGGTTCTCTAATAATGTGTAGGTCTTTGGCTTTATCCATGACCACTTATTCCTTCATTATGCCTTCTTTTTATTTGTAATATTGCTTTCTTTGACTGGCTGTGGAAGGGGTGACTTTTTGGCTACCCTTATAGAGTGATCAATTTTTCTAAAATTTGCGACTACTCCAACCTTTAGTTTAAAAAAAGGTATGTTAGAGCATCTCCAATGGGGCACTAAGAAAACACAAGGAGTGTTCTACATGTGGAACTGAGGAATCTATCAACAATGCGCTGGTCCAGTGTCCAATTAGCCAAGAGATATGGACAAGATTTTACTCTCTACATGGGTAAGAAGATGGTCACCCGATCAAATCCCAAACATAAGATATTTTCATCGTTGAGACAAAAAGTATTATAAGTCGGAGCAAGTGAAGTTTAGAAACATGATGGCAAGCCAGAAATTGAAATATATTTCAAAGGAAAGCATATGTAGAAAATGTTTGGGAGGGTAAACCTTGGGGATCTTTGACCACCGGAGTTTCTTGATGGGTCTATTTCTATTGCATGCCTACATGATTTTCTATCCATATTGTATTGTAATCTTTCTTTTATGTTTGACACTTTGTCTCCTGCTCTTTGTGAGGTACAGCAATTCCCCACCCTAGGGTGTATTATCTGGTATTTTAATAGAATCTAAGGTGGTGTGCTCCCAGCTTTCACAAAACGGATAATAAGGTGGTGTGCTCCCAGCTTTCACAAAACGGATAATAAGTGGCATAGATCTTTGAAACCTGATACTATATCAAATTCAAAGGCCATGACTGCATCCAAACTCCCCGAATATGCAATCTCTCGTAGCTCCCTTTTACAAGCATCCTTGTTTTCAACAAAATTATTTGCTGCTTTCTTGTGAATTTTGACTTTCCCGAAGTACTCGAGCTCCATCAAGTCTGTGGCACCTTTATGTGAGCATCTGAACAGTGAGGTGTTAAAAAGGATTTACAATGATGGACTCTAGAGAACTATGTCTTAAAGAGAGATGAAAACCAGAGAGCCAACTGGAGGCGGGGGAGATAAATCACAAACAAATATGAATTTAATCCATCCATCAAACTAATTTTTTTAACCAAATGCATCAAATCTTCTACCCATAGAATATGTGATGTGCCAATTGGGTCCTCCTAATAAATGTGAATTAGGTTGGCCTAGCTTGGGGTATGAAACCCAAGTGGTTAAATGTCTATCGTTCCATATCATTAACACTTAGGTGTACATTGTGCATTGGTTAGGTGCATAACAATTGATATCAGATAATCAAATTGTTTGAATACCGGAGAAGCAACCTAAGAAAAGGTTGCCAGGTAAAAAAAAAAAAGTGTGAAAACCACCTAGAAAGAGAATCTTAAAGGTTGCTTGCCCAAAATGAAAGCCACTTATAGTGGCTTCTGAGTAAAAGAGCTACAGAACCATGATAGTATGTTATAAGACAATTGAGCTAGCTTAGGATATGAGACTGAATGGGCACATCTTGGAATATGGGACCAAAGTGGTAAGTACCTAATTTTCAACACCACTAACACCTAGGTGTTTTTGGTGAACTGGTTAGGTGGGGAAAAGCTACTTGGCCGGAGTAAATGCATCAGACTGAGAGCCACTAGTGTGGGCCATTGATGATGACGGCTACGGATGTCTGGTCGTATTTTATGCGCTAATTGGATCCCCACGGAATGGGACATAGGTGGGCTCAATTTGAGACAAGGGACTTGAGTTGTTGAATTCCTATCTTTCCACACTGCCAAACCTGCATGCTTTTAGTTTATTTCATGGACACATAGCAGAATCCTAATCAAATAAGGCTTTAACTAAGATTAAGATTTTATAAAGATCAACGACCTAAATAAAATTCTAAAACAACTTTAAAATTTAAATCAATGACCAGGAGAAGATTCCTAAAATTCTAGTAATTCTGTATACATTCTGCCTTCTGTGTCCACATATAACTGCTTCAATTCCAAGAATTATAACTAGCTTCTTTGATAAATTGTTCCTAGATGCAGTCATTCTTCTGGATTGCAGTCCTTAAACATCTATTCTCACTTCTGCTCAACAAACACTAGCTGAATAATAAGACTATGCTGAGTTATTAAACACTCCCCTAGGACAATTGTGTAATCCTCTTAAAATTTCCCACACAATCATGTGAATGATGAAATAATCATATGCTTCTTCCATTGAAGTATCCAATGTTCATATCTCATTTTGATGTGCGCTCACGCCTTTCAAAGATTCGCTTACTACTGGGCTGCTTCCGTGTGTATTTTTCTTCCCCAGGCTCATCTTCATAACCATCCTACATGCACCCTCAAACCATTGCATAAGTTAATTTATTGCATCCCAAAAATAACTTTGTATATGCCTTCTCTATCAGCTTAGCCCCCATGGTGTCAGAGGGACATAATAATCTCTAGTATGAACCTAAACAGAAAAAGGTGGAAATGTGGCCAGCCACATGTTTCAACAAATAGCATGGGGGATGAGGTTCTAAACTTCTCTTGTTCTGACTTATTGCGCTTTTTTATCAAACAATGAAAACATATCCACATGTTTCAGATTGATTGGAAGGCCATCACTTTTTCTTTTCTTTTTTTTTTTTTGAAAAAGATGGTAGGCATTCTATTAAATATAACAGGTGCCCAAAACAAGGAAAGACATATACGAGCCAAACCGGTTCAAAGCAGGAGAGGGTCCTACTTAGAACCTGCTGACCATACTTACGATTCAATTACAAAAACACACCCTTACAATGAGACACTCTTAGTCCCCGCACAGAAAAGTACGCGTGACCGAATCTTAAATATTCTCCATGTAGGTGATCTTCCTTTGAAGAGTACATGGTTCCGTTCTAGTCAAATCGCCCAAACCATAGCCATGTAGTCCATGTAGGTGATCTTCCTCTGAAGAGTACATGGTTCTGATTTTCACATTCACGATTCGATCCCCTGTCCTCCGAAGCTTTTTCTTCGCTTCCTACATGCCTTTGATATTAGTGAAGCTCACGTTCAGCCCAGATACCGCTCCTAACAGACTCAAGAAGGCCATCACTTATTCCAATAGGGAGCAAATGTCATCCATATCTATTGACTACATGGATATTAGACGAGTAAATTGTTGGATTCATTTGTATAAATAAATGGTCAGCTCCAAGGATAATCAATCTTACGTTTGAGTTGATCACTTCTTTCCTCCACAATGTTAATAGCTTGTAGATAGAAATTGTTCTCCATTATTTCTCAAAATTTCACATAATTTAGTTTTTATTAATGAATGGTAATTTGAACCAAAACACCATAGTACAAGAATTAGTCCTCAATCTGATTGAATGTAATCACTGAAATAACAAACCTTCACATGCCTTCCTTCATAAACATTACAAATTTCTTTTTTCTTTTCCAAAATTTCCATGGACAACAAAGGCAAATTCATCAGAACTGCTGTTTCTAACTGTATATCAATGATGATTCTTAATTAAGTATAAAACCAATCCAAAAACATGCACACTTAATTTCCCATCAAAATCTCCTAATTCATCATTGTTGGTGTCCCTCAAACAATCAGCTCCCAGACAAATATTTTGGAATTGCAACATATTTTCATTATTCTAATTGTGCTCATCATTCTGGAAACCTGACAGAGTTTATCATAGGGATTCTGAGTAGAAAAGTCCAGTATTCAATAAATGCATTTCTGTCTTTGTTCTCAATAACCATGCAGCAATAGATGTTCAAGGAGCTTCCCTGAGTTACATAAATCCCTGGATGGACAATTTTCACAAAATTCCTCATATATCATAATAGAATACACAAATTTGTAACCTAGAAAAAAAATCTCCTTCTAGCTTCATATATCCTCCAGATACTTCACAACAAACCCAACTTTTCCTGAACAAAGCTATTAAACTTTATCCAAATCTTCAGAAGCCTCCCTGTTATTGACAGATGCAAGTAAATTTTCCTATTATTATCATGCAGTGTGAAGAGAAATAATAGACAAATTGTATACTAACCTATGCTCCTCGGCAAGCTGCATCTGCTGTTAATCTGGAGCTTCTTTGCTATAAATGAATTCCATAAGATTGTATACAAAATCATACAGATAAAGATGGCTTAATAATAGAAGATTTGTCTCATAGATCTATTGACAATGGAGCTCTAGGGACTTCTCTTAGAATTTAGATATCTGCAGGCTGGTTGAGATTGATCAACAACCAGATTAAAAGAGATTTCTGCTCAAGTGTGCATGCGTTGTTAATCATATAATTAGGCTATGTACCTGCATATACTAGTGAGATGATCACTCACTATATAATTCCAAATGCCCTCAATCTGATTCTCATTGGCCCACATAGGACCATATAGGACCACATTCAACTACTAACATTGTTTCACAAAGAAATAACATAAGAAATGAATAATCTCTATGAAGTAATTAATAGTTAGTAGAGAACATATAATTTAAAAGTTAATGATGGGTATTCCTGATTCTACATTGAAATTGAATTAATTTTTAATGGAGACCAATCGTAGAACCTTAAAAGATCAGTTTATAACAAAGTAACAAAGTCAAGAGCAGACTATAATCTTACAAATTCCAGTCTGGACAACCGGGCATGCCACATCCTAAGTACAGGTTAAACTGCATTGAACAGAATGCTGAAACTCGTAAGAAAAAAACTATAAAAGGAAAGGAAAAGGCATGGCATAGTGAACTAATCAAGGCATCTCAACTATATATTGATTGTAACTTAATCACACAATTAAAAATTAATCAAAGAAGACCATTGATTTCTTCTCTTCCTTTTTCAGATTTAGCCCATAAGGAAGCAGAGTGTTTCTTGTTTCTAAAACTAGAGAATGGTATACTGTTCCAGTATTAGATCTTATGCAACAACGAACTCAATAACAAATCCATTAAGCAACTAAACCATTAATCAAGCAGTACAACAGTTATCTTATTCAATCTTATATAAATAACTGATAAAAATTTACAGAATTGAGAAAGTGTAACTAAACCATTAAGCAAAACAATAAATAACTGTTGAAAAACTCAATAACAAATCCAACTCTCACATAAATACAGAAATCAGTTTAATAAAAAAATATTGCCTTTGAAATATACCAAAGTAATTTAAGATGTTCTCTATATATGTTGTATATCTGCCGAATTACATCTATTCTTTGGCAATGAAACAAGCCAATGTTACATTACATGAGGAAAATCTATAAATGACAAAATTTATGAAGGAATTATGCTGATGGATAATCCTTCCCTTGCTATGCACAAGAAATCTTGATCAAAATCATATTTATTGTAGATTGTTAGCTTGTAAAAAACTCACACAAAATGGTGAGTTGGGTATTCCTGCTCATATCCATTGTAATCATAATATAACCGTTCTCCCTTGCATATATCACGACAAGCAATCAGTAAGGCGCGGCATTCACCATTTACATCATACCTAACACATTTTAAGTTTTGCTTCTTCCTACCCTCCCTGCATAAAATAGGCAATAATTTTCAGCAACAAAGGTTTTTGAATTCTCCATTTGGCAGAAATTTTCTTTAAGAGAGTATTATTTCAACATTTACATTCAAGGATGAAGTGTTCTGGTTTGGAAGTTAAACAGAAAAGTAATCAGAGGAGGTAGTTTTATGGAGAGAAGCATGCAAATTAAATGCAAAACTAAAGGATAACACTATGAATGATATGACGAAGAGGATGGAAGTTCATTATTGACTTACGGAGTATGATTGTTGATGCCATTAATGAAGCGAGCAATGTTTCCACGTTTATCAGGACAAATAACAAGACTATGAAAGGTGTTTGTTGCTAGAAGGAGGGTCATCATGCTATCACAATCATCATGCTCACGGTTCTTAATGTAATCCACATCACCAGTGTATTCCGCAATAAGCGTCATGTCCTTTATAGGTCCATCAGCTTCCACAGTGAAACTGCACCATACTTGTATGCATTATTTTCTTGCCATAAAAGTGTTGCAAATTAGCCCGGTGGTAGGATTTGAAGATTAACATACCCTTCACAGGAATCAAAAATCACTAGAAGAGGAGGGCATTCTCCTCTTGTGCACATAGTCCTACAATATTCTAAGGTATCTATATCTTTCTTAGATAGGATCTGCAGAGAATGAGGAAATACCAAATTGGCTAAGAAGCAAAATGACCATTTCATCACTAGGAGAAACAACAAAATTAGAATGTTACATTATCAAAAATTAATTTCATACCTGCATGCCACCCTTTTCTAGACTTGCCTGATTGGCAGACCTGGGAGCCATTCCAGACATGTAGGTGAGTTCATTGCTAAACTTCATCTGTAATGCAGTCAATGCAGTAGCAAGGGAACTCATTTGTTCTAGCCTTCTAGCAGGATCTTCAGTTGGACTAAATGGCAATAGTCTCCTCTTCTTCTTATATACAACTAGAGGCACAGAACGCCTCCTCCTCCTCTTGGTATCTAGAAAAAGAAAAAAATAAAGCAAGATAAAATGCGAGGAAACATAAAATGACAGTCCAAATCAGATAAAAATATATAACTTGCAAAAGCCATGTGGATCAGGGACATTTAAGAAATTAGGAATAATACACATGATAATATGCAGGGTTCTGGGTACTATAAAGAGTGTACAATGTGAATTTTTGAGGATTGAGCAATGTCAAGGGGAACAATTGCAGAGAAGATCTCTTTGAGGTGATGGAATGGTCTTCCTCCAGAAAAGCATATGTTGGCATGTCACATGGCCAATCCTTGAATACTAGAAGGTCATACAGGAAGAGATGCAAGGCTCTGAAGCACGGATACTTCAATGAAGTAATGATATCCATGACTCACACTTGTCAATTTTTTATAGTTTGGATGTGAGCTTGATTTTCAAATAATCATAATATAACATTTATTTATTTTTATCGTGTCTCTACCGTGTTCATGTCCTAGTTTTTCAAAATTTTCTATGTCACCAAGTCCATATCATGCCAATGTTCATGACCTGTGTCCATGTTCATGTTCCATAGATGCAAGGTCAATACCAAATGGGACAGTCCAGAACAAGTTTCTTGAACAAGGTTGATAAAAAAAAAAAAAATGAATGCTCATTAGGTAAACTAGTGGGCTGCGGATGAAGATATAGAAATGATTCAGGGGATCCCTTTATAGCCTTTCTCATAACGGTGAGTTTAATGATGATAAAAGGAAATCATATTACTAAATTAGCCTAGCATTCTAATTTGGTTTAGTCGATGATGAAGAAACGCCTCTATGACTATCTCCTTTTATGACAGTGGATGTGAGTTTGATTGCATGATATGAGGGGCAAGAAAGAAGAAAAAACAACATAATTTTATGCATAATGTACAAAAAAACATTCAGTTGCATCTCTGCAACAAAAACACTATTTTTTAGAAGTTTTACTGGCGTAACTTGTTTTCATTGCCACACTGCATGGTCCATCTCACATCTCATATTCCATTATAGAAATTGGCATGATATCATCAATTATTACTATGGGGACCACTGCGGCATTTTTAAATTCACGGCGTCCATATTGACTAATTATAGAAATAAAATTTTATGATTTTTTCTAAAAATTCCTCCAGCGAATCAGATTCTCACCTTATTGACTTCTATAAATTAAACCCAACAAATTGAGACAAAAATTTAGTGCCACATTGCCATCTACTACAAGCCAATCAAAATACTCAACCCCAAGCTTCCCCCTTCCAAAAATTCTCATATAAATTGAAGTTTTTCAAATCTCCACATTAAACATTCAATGTTTGCAATGCTTCTCTTACATTGTTTGGATGGTTCATTATAAAATTTCAATGGACGACTAAATTCATAAGCTGCTAAGATTCTTTGATCGGTATCTTATGATTTTGAATCTTTATTTGAATTTTATCACTTCTGAGACTCCCTTTCCAAATTTTGAATTTTCCACCATACTGAACTAAACCCGATTCCCAACTTTATTAATATTATTTTACAATGTCAATTACGTATTTTTCTTGGTTGATGAAAGACAAAAATAACATTAAAATTTCTTGCAATTTTTAGGCCATTTGAAACCATTTCCAAATGTTGCTTCCTAAACAACATTTCATAGAGGGGCTAAACAACCAGTTAACTAAAACAGTTTGTAGACAAGTTCTTCCAGGACACCAGTACAACCTGACCCTTTTTAATTAATTTCATCAAATGGTAATCACTACAAAAATGTGTACTCCAATTTGTTTAGCATTTCTATATCCTAAAATCAATCAAATTCATTATCATTTTTTTTTATCGGACGGACCCCGTGGTTGACCTTACAGTTAAGCTAGAAAGGCTGCATCCGCTTGTTTTTCCCAATCCCACGAAAGATTCTTTCGAATAATCGCCAACAAACAGGTGGAAAAATTCTTTCATTATCATGTCATCTATACAATCTAATTTCAAATATCAGATGACCCATTGTTACAAATCATCTCTCACTCCTTCAATCACTTTAGTCAACCAAAAACACAAAGAAAACCCAAGAAAACTATCAATAAAATTTAAAATAATTCAAATTCAATAAAGAAGCCATCAAATGCGCAGATCAACTAACCCAAATTATTCAATTGTTTGGCGGGTTCATTATTAAATTTCAATGGACAGCTAAGTTCAATACCTGTCAAGATATCTCATCTTCTTTTATGATTTTGATTCTTTATTTGAATTTTTCCACTTCTGAGACTCAATTTATTCTTTTCCTCGAATTGTCCACCATGACGAATTAAACTCAACTCCCAACTTTATTACCATCATTTTAGAATGTTGATATGCGTCTCTTTTCAAGATTAGATATAGAAATTTCATTAAAATTTTCCTACAATTCCAATCCATTAAACCATTTACCATTTGAACATATTTCCACATATTGCTAAATGCTAGGCAACCAAGTGACACAGTTGTTGTTTTTTTTTTTTTTTTGAGAGAAAAGGTAGATCTTGCTACCAGCACTTTTGTTCCAAAGTGAGGTTACAAGTGCAAATTGGGGGTGGGAAGAAATAGAGAGGACAATAACGAGGATGCACATGAAGCCCTAAAAACTAGGGTAACCCTCAGAACCAGCTGACACAGTTTTAGTTGAGTGAGTCTACACAACACCACTACAACCCATTGAATGTTTGTACAGGTGCCTCTCTACAGAAATATCTTCTCTGTTTATTCAGCATTGCTATGTCCTAAACATAACAAAATTTATATTAATCATATCACCTAATACAATCAGATGAACCACTATTACAAACAATCTATCACTCCTTCCTACCATTCAGCCCACCAAAACCCAAGAAAACCCCAAGAAAACTATCAAACAGAACTTAAAAACCCCAAGAAAAATATCAAACAGAACTTAAAAACAGCTCATATTCAACCAAAGATGAAAAAAAACAAAAGAAGCCACGGAAATGCTGACTCACCTTGCAGAGCTCCACATCTCTCAAGGGCAGGACGCCTCTGAATCCTAAAGAAGTCCACTATCTTCTTCTGCTTCAGCGGAAACCCTAAACGCACCACAATTTAAAAATACAAGATAAAAATAAAAAAACTCTATTTAAAAAAAAAAACAACACAAACAAACAAATTATAATAACAATTGAAACAGAACTACATCAACCGATAACAGGTACAGAGAAAAACAATAAAAACAACAAATACTCCATTTTCAAATAATAATAATAAAATGCAAAAAATTAATAAAATTTAATAAAACAGAATAACAGCTACAGAGACTCTCACTCTATCAAATGACACACACACACACACACAGAGATAGAGATAGAGAGAAAGAGAGAGAGAGAGAGAGGTACGAGTGAGCTTGGGCTGGTCGGAGCAGGAAGGGCAGGACCAGGGACCGGAGGGGACGCGGACGAGGATCGGGCGGAGGCAGTACACGTGGAACCCCCTATCGCACGTGTCGCATATGAGCATCTCCTCGTCGCCGTCCCCCTTCCGGCACTCCTCGCACTTCAGGTCCCCGTACTCCCCGGCCACCACCGGCGTCGCCGCCGGCGCGTCCCTCATCACGTCCACCATCGACCTGTACCTCCTCGCCTTCGGAGGCGGCCGCGCCCGTAACGCCGCCGGAGACGAGGACGTCCGCGGAGAGGAGGCGGAGATCGGCCCGGCATTGGAAGGTGGCATTGGAGCTGGGGGAATGGCAGGATCGTAAATAAAGACTAATATTATGGCGAATTTCGCGTTTGGTTTTTTCGTTGAGAGAGATGTCTGAAAGAAGAAATGGAAAGACGAGGGTTCGGGGGGGGCGATGAGCTGACGTGGACATTAACGTTGGCAATTTTGATAAAATGACGAAACTGCCCTCCCCTCTCTTTTGCCGACCTCGACCGTCCGTTCCGTACGTCGCGGCGTCGAATGTGCCACGTACGGCCGGATGGGACCGAGGAGGGTTCGGGGGGAGGGTAATTCGGTCATTTCGATGTGCTGACGTGGAGACTGGCGCAAGATGTGGGCGCCTTTTTTTTTTTTTGGTTTCTCGTCCCGGGGAAGGGGGTGATATTGTCACCCTCGGATTTAGGAGTCTCCACCCACAGGATCAGTGTAAGGTCTTCTCTGCAGCTTGAACTTTGCATTGCATTTGTTGCTTATACTGAAATTTGAAATATGTTTTTGAATTTCTTATTCTTCATGGTAGTATAACAGATTTTGTTCCTGAATTAATCTATGTGGGAATTGCCTTTGTTGGGAATGAATGTGATGCTGATTTTTTAGATTTAGGTGGTTGGAAGGAAGTGACTCCTTTCATAGATGTAAGCAAGACAATGGATTATGATGTGAAGGAAAGTGGAAAATTTAGGGTTGCCATGGAAGAAGATTGTTATGGTTTTTTTTTTTTTTTTTTTATGAAAGATGGGAATTTACGTACTATAATTTTCTTTAGGTAGCATTTGAATACAGGGTGTGCAGTTTTTGGAGATTATGTTTTTGTAAGAATTATATTTGATATAAGCCTTTCTCAAATGCCCCGTGTGGTCTCGGATTTGAAAAAAGCTAAATATGGTTTTTTAGAATTTAATAAAAGTTTGTTTCCGAAAAAAAACTAATTTCAAATGTTGTTTTTAAGTATATAAAAATAAAATTAAAAAAAAAAAAACTCTTTCAAGCTTGCTTTCAAATGCTGCTCAATAGATGCAGAGAAAACCAGCATTTAAAGAGTTATGATTGTGGGTTATGAGTGCTTGGCATACTTACTCCAATAAGCTTGGCATGTTAGCATTTCTAGAGAAACAAAATATGGATTCCATCAAAGAGGATCATTTGATGCACTCTTATTATGGAGAATATTTGCTCCCCTTCTTTCAAATAAAGAGGTCTCCAAAGTCCAAAATAGGTAACTTAGGATGACATGCTGGAGGTTTCTTGTTGCATGATGGTGAATTGAACTGGACATTTTAGGAGTGAATCCTAGCCTAAATTTTTCTGTATGAGAGGCTCTTATTGGTGAACATAAAAAATAAAAAAAAATTGATAATAAGATACATATATGTGCTACATTTCTTTTCTAAAATTTGTTGGAAAGAGATGGGCCACCAAGCAAATTACAAAGATGAGGTAGCACTACCACAACCTTGGTTCATCTATCATCATGAATTAGCCCTTTATTGGATGAAGACATTACATGCACAAGCCTGAATTGGTGCTTGGAACCATGTGAATTTTGACTAAGTCTACAGGTGTGCTGATTTGAAGAAGGTTGCTCATTCGACAACATGAAGGGGACTGGTAAGTTGGTGAACATAAATGCTTTTTCGCTTCTCTCATATTCTCCAAGTAATAGGGCGTTGTTATACACTATCTCACTACAGCCTCACTTGCAATCCCATGTGTTCAACAAGATATAATCCCTGTTAAACAAAGCATATAAATTTTCACTTTTTCTAAGTGGATTCATACAATTCTCTGGAGTATATACTTCATTTCTATGAGAGTATATGTTTTGTGCATGAAGCATACACCTTTTGAAAAATCAAAAGATGTGAGGGTTGCACGTGGGACTACACGGGGACTGTCCCTAACATTTTTTAAAGTGATAAATTCAATGTGTTTATTCAAGCCCTGATTGAATTAAGTACTTAAAAAGATTTTTGAAGAATATATGCATAACCATATTTAAAACTAAAGATGGTTTTCAAGATTATTCCAACTATCCTCGAATAAGAATATAAGTCATATTTTGATGCCATGGGAGCATACAATGGTTGAGAGGAAGGCATGAGAATCAGAAAATCAATTTCATGGTGGAAGGTTTAGCGAGTTCAGCTTTCATTTGACAGTTGATGGATATTTCAGTGAACAAACGGTGGGTGCTGAAGAGGAAGGGAGTCTATAGAACACACATTATATCACTATTGATATAGAAGGGATCTAGGAAAAGCATTAGGACTACTGATATGAATTTCTATTTGAAGTAGCTTTTCATCAAGGGTTGGTTTTAAGCCTGTATGCAATAGCACTAGTCTTCAATGAATCATCTCGTAGAATGCGGAATGTGGTTCCTTGGTGCATGATATTTGTGCTTGAGATATTCTACTTTGGTGATGAGGAACCCCAACAAGAATTGAGACAACTCTGGCTGTACAGAATAACCCACAAACCTGTGCACCAGATAAGTTGTTACTTGTTCGTGTTATTGTAGATAATTTGCAATCATGACATTTTTTATGCATGATCTGTGTTACATATTATTGATTGGATTCATTCAATTCAAATGAGTAATATTTCCTGAGGTGCCTATATTATTATTGTAATTCAGGGAATTTACTCATAAACTCACATAGGGAATAACAGTGAGGTAAAATATGATACTGAATTCCCATATTTTTATTTGCCATATTACAGGGTGAAGATTTAATTATGGGTAGTTTTAGAAAGTCAAATTTTTAATGTAAAGAAAATTGTGGGGGAAGTAGTGTTGATTAAGAAGGTGAATCTCAAGAAATTAAGGCTGGCAATGAGCACAGGAGCATATTTAGCAATCTAAGAAACATTGATATGGGTGTGGTGGATTAATATTTGGTTCTGATAGGAGATGCAAAAAACAGCAGCTCAATTACATTTTAAACATGGACTAGCTTAACAGGATTGATATGAATGTCTTTGTAGAACTTTATGAATATTGTAAGAAAACCATCAACTCATCTATTAGAAATACAGAGGTGTCAGGTACCCAATGTAGCAGAATTTTAGAGGTGGAGATTTTTTTTCCATAGTTCTGGATATGATGGAAATAAAATAAAACTTCCATATGATATGGATATCCGATACTGAATGCTTACCTTTTGTGGCAAGCAGTTACTGTTATTTACATAAGAATATTGATTTTTTTTTCCTAATAATCGGTGTACATGAGATATATTGAGTTTAGCTTTTATTTCGAAGCTTCCTTTTGCTTGGTACCCAAAGAACATAGCTATCATAGCACCATCTTTTTCTTCTCCCTTACCAAGCTTGGGTCCTTTGATGAATGGAAGACATGCATAAGCCTGATTTAGAACATGAACCTGAGTAATTATATTGAATTTTGAAAAGAAGATAGTTGGCATGATTGTTGAATGTAGATACATATCCATGACATGAAGGATGGAACACTCTAAATATGGATTGTGAACACCAGAATCAAGGCTTTCTAATGGTAGTAATCACAACTCACGAGTATCTGTTGAATACACCAAATTAAACCCATTTTCCAACTGGATTCAGAGTGATGACTGAATCTTTTTTTCATGATTCTTCTTCCACATTTCACTAAAGGAGCAAGCCTAATTTGGAGATTTGCTCATTTGATATTGCCAAGCCAAATTAAATATTATGGTTCTTAATATCTATTGAGGATTGTTGGAGGATTTAATTAGACATTTGTCTGTAGTGGGGATAAGAAGAATGTGAAACAAATTGAATGATTTCTCGACGTATGAAGAACTGACTAAATGACCAGTCATCACAACCATAGAAGCCTGCGTGGTAGCTTTCTTGACATCCATGGCTACCTTGCCTGCGGAATCCCAAACCATGTAAACTACAAAACCATATTTGTATATCAAGAGAATATCAGTATGATTGAACATTTTTAGAGCAAGTGTACTAAAAGTCTGGACCTCCTGGTCTATGAATCATAGCCAGAATATATAATTGTTTAGTTGCCACTTAAAGATATTCATGTTTGTGTCATTTATTATCTTAGGCTCGTTTATGCCCTGCTGTTAATAATATCAATATATTAGAAGCAACATAGTTTTTTTTCCTTAGCAACTTTATTATCTTAATTTGAAAATCCTTGATTTTTTTTCTAGATATGAATCAAATATATTGTTTTATCAATGGAAGAAGCCGACACAAAAAATGGCCCTACATAATTAACTAGATCTGAAAAGAGGGCTCAAATAATGATTAGAATAATGAACCACTAATAGAACAAGATGCTGCTAAAGAAAATGGTGGGCATACTAAAGAAGAATACTCAAAAGATTAGTTTCAAGCCCACCATGAAATAACCACCATCAGGAACACTATACAATACAAGGTCTAACAGAAGATCAAACCTCACTGGGATTTGGAGTATGTATTTCACAGTCTTTCATTTCCTCCACCATTTATGTTTTAGTCATCTTGTGAGAAAATGGATAAAATTAAGCTCCATCTTCGTTTCTCCAAATTTACAGAATCCATTTCATCCTTGTGAGCCATAAGTGGATTGCTCTTCTTCCCTTTATCTGATCACACTATGTGAAGTGACTCATGTGAACTACTAGAAGGCAATTAGTTCGAGAATTTCTTTTCCAATTAAGGACTCAGGTTTTTACATGCAATCAAAAAATAAACTGTCTTGTTAAATGCTATGGACAATATACCCTATAACAGCCTCAACATATACATCTCATAGAGCAATCACCAAATTCATTAAATCATTTGATTTATATATACATAAGAATTTTTTCAATTTTATGCACTGGTTGGACTTTGGATATATTATTTAAATTAGTAATGACAAATGACACAAAAAATCAATAATGATACAATGGCATCTCAATTCACACTTATGCAGGACATCTGAGACAAGGCAGCTTCCATGACTATAAAGGATCCCACAACTTATGCACCTAATGCCCTCCAAAGCACATCATCACGAAGAAGCTCATCAATTGTCAACTACAAGTTGCATGGGTGACCTACCTTCGGTGACTCGTGCATTCCTTCGAAGTTGTGCCTACTCCAAAGTTGGCTACTCGATCCAATCCAGTGCCATCTAATTTGATCAGGTTCAACTCCTCCCTCCAGTTGTCACATCGGTTTTCAAATGCAATTGTTCTTCTTGTTGGGATCCTTGAAAATGTTTGTTTGAGTCTTTGATTCACCTCCATTCACACATGCATCTTTGTTCCAAGGAAGCAAAGATATCCATGTTAAGTGATAATTTCTTCAATGGTTGGCTAGAACTTTCTCCATTGGTTGGCTAGTGCATGTTTTGTCACAAAGTTGGTGAATCAGATGATTTCACTATAATTTAGCCACTTTAGCTACCAATATATTAAACCAGTGACGTAGCCAGGATTTCACTCAAGTGGGGGCTTGAATATAATTGATAATGCCAAAAATACTTTATTTTATTTATTTCAACACAATCTGACACATGAAAACAAAGTTATGAAAATCTTATTAGGGTGATTATAATACATTAATTGACTTGTTTGGAGGAACCGAGCTGCAGAAGAGAGAAGGAGATGAACTCTAAAACTATCGAAACTATAAAAGCCAGAGAGAGAGTGAGAGGGGTAGAGTATCTAAAAATGAAGTTGTCTGTAATGATATAAAAAAAGCATAAAACATAACATTTCTATTTATATAATAGCTAATTACAAACTATTCCTAATGTAAAAATTTATTCATATGTTTTTAACAAATCCCCTCCTTGTCCCTAAGTGGCTTTGCCACTGTGTTGGAACTCTCTCCCTGTCTCTATCTCTTTGAAATAAAATACCAACAACAAGAAGTTTGGAAAGTTTTGCTTCCACTCTACCTACAATAAAGCAAGTCTAAGAAGCATGGCCACTTCAATGAACATGTCGTGTCTATGTATGTCACATATGGGACATGCAAAGCGACATGGCACACGTTAAACCTATGTAAGGCATGTCACATATGTGACTAAACTTCAAAAATAATTTTCTGAATTTCGAACACTCGGTTGAACGCATGATGGACTCAACATGGACACACAACACTTATACGACACAATACTGTAACTCACATAAAAATAAATGATATTAAAAATCCTAATGAAATTGATAATTGACACACCATTAGATATATCATTGTTTTATAGTTGATGGAAATGTGATTCATTTTTCTAAATAACCATAATATAATATACATACTATTTATTTATTTATTTATCCATTGGCATGTCTTTGCCGTATCCATGTCTTTATTTTTCAAGATATGTCGTGTCACATGTCTATATGGTGTCATGTTTGTATCTTGTGTCTATGTCCATGCTCCATAGGAGTAAGTGAATGACCTTCCAATCTGTTGGGATTTTTCTATGTAACTAATTATTTAGTTAGTCACAACTGTGATTTGACAATTGTGATTTAAACGGGTTAATCCGATTGCTCTGTTGCATTCACATAGATTGACTCCCCTAGTCTGGTCAAGAGGCATATATATAGGATCATTTTGGATAGAAAAAGGCATTTAAGTCTTAGAATTTCTCTCGAGTCCAGAAGAAGCATTTAGAACTCTTTGATTTTGTTTTTAGTAATGTTGAGAAATATTGAGATATTTCTCTCCATCACTCTAAGGTTCATGTTCTTCATCGGTTTTCCATCAACCCTGTATCACCTTAAAAGTTGGAGAGGGGATTTAAAACTTATGAAAGAGAGAACTGATGAGGAAGAAGGGAATTTGCATGGAATATGCTATGGTGTTAGAGCTATTTCAGTGCTAGGCTTATCTGTTTTTAAGGAAAATGTTAAGACTCAGTCCTGTATTCAGTCCCAAATATAGTCCAATTATACCTCATTTAATGAGGTACATAATTTTATAAATTAAAAAAAAATGAAATATATAATCCAATAAAATGTATGAACTCATTTATAGAGCCTGTAAAATAAAATTCTAACAATTTATACTTGTCATTACAATGAGTCCATGTGACAAACGAGGTATATATGGCTATAGAATGGGTAACAACGCTCCTATTTTAAACGCAACTCATTTGTCAACTTGACAGCCCCAATGCTGGGGATTAAGTTTTTCCAGGCCAAAAGGGCTCTTGCTCTCTTTTATGTTATGAAAATAAATATGGATCAGGATGAGATTGCCTAAAAAGAATTAAGGTGTACATTTAAGGTTTTTTTTTTTTTTTTTTGGTCCCTGGCAAGGGACACAAAACTATATACATAAATCAAACTTCACAAGTATGCTTCAACATTTCTAATAGGACTTAGCTGTCCTTTTGACTATATCAGCAATCCACTGGTCCTCAACCTCCAAAGGACCTACCATATGTGTTTATTCACATCAACCACTGGAGAGAGGAGGTTGTTATATAGTTTAGACAGCCTTGGCATACCCATTGCTGTGAAGAGTAGGAGTCAGCAACAATCGATGTCGATCTGTTATATTTCTTTGGCAGTGCATTGTCACTGCATTCAAGCAAACTTCATAGCACCAACAATCATTTTCCAAAGTATGGAAGACCTGCTAAGTGTGGGTATCTAACGCAGCGTGAAACTAATACAAAGATTCAACAAGCGTTGAGATCCTTCAACAAATCACAATTCTCAAAAAGAATAATAAAACTCAGAAATATATTATAAACTGCTAACCCTAAATTACAAATATCCCTTTTATACTAAAAAGTTACTAAAAATAGCAAAAACGAAAATTTGTTATAACTAACTCTAGAGGATCTTAGAAGATCTTCGGTTTTAATTTCAGTCAAATCCGGATTATTATGAAGAAGATATGCAAAATCTAAAAGGTTACTAAAAATAGCAAAAATGTCATTTTGAGGGCCGAAAAATGAAAAAAATGGAAAAATAAGGGCGTATTGTGGCGTAGCACAACTTTTGTAGATCTCCTCGATATCTACCTCCAGTAAAAATTTCAAGCGATTCCGAGTTCGGGGCGCCATATTTCTACTAGCCGATTTTTCTGTAAATATTTGAAAATCTCAAATAGACCCTTTCAGGTTCATCGCTCTTGAAACGCGTCCGCCACCCGTTCTGCATCAGTATCTGCCAAGGATTACCCATCCACTCATATTTAAGCCTTACTAGTTGACTCCACAGGGATTGTGGATCCATTCATAGAAAAGCATGTTTAACAAGGACAGCAGTCCTCAGAGTGGCCATTTGATAGAGACCAAGACCTCATTTCTTAATGGGTCTAGTCACACTCTCCCATGCATCATAATGAAAATGTTTTATTCTGGTTACCATCTCCCCATAGGAACTGCTTTATTGAGACATCCATTCTATTGACCACCCAATCAAGAACCCTATAGGAGTGGAGTGGATGTTGAGAAATGATGTTTATTAAATATAGTTTAATATGATACTTTGTGTGGATCATTTTTAGTCTCATCATATCGGAAAAATGAAAGAATAAAAAAAATAGTATTTAATAGCTTTAACAGCTATCCGAAATGAATCTATTAGGAATGGGCTTACCAAAAATCCATTTAGCAATGGGATTAGACCATTGAGCCTATTGAATTGAGATATTATTTTTGTTACTTGGGATACTTTAAAAAAAAAGGGATATTTAAAATATATATAAAAAAAAAAAGATGTCGCAGAGAAGGGTGCGGTGCGGCTATCCCCACCAAGGGATTTAAAAAAAATATATATTATATTTTGGGGACCGAAGTTGGTTAAACAGAATCCAAATTCTCTCCCAAACGTTGTCACTATTGTAAGTTTTGGTCGAACAAGGTCTAGAACTCTTTGATCCTTTTGGACTCCTGTTCAACCCGAAAAATATAATGTATACCTCCCATGTCGACCAAACGTAATCGTCATTGTAGGTTTTGAGCGACCAAACGTGGTCGAACATGGTCCAGAACATTTTGTTGTTTTTGAGGGAGACAATGAGAGGGGAGGGGGGTCCGGAATATCAATATCAATTTAATATTACATGTTTTTGACATAGCTATCTATCTATTCTTTGTAAACAAATAATTTTTTGAGTTTATCCATTATATTCTACATTTATTCTTTCATCCAAATAGCAACTAAGGGACTATGAAAAAAATGTAAATAGATGTGCTTTCAATTAATTCAATTTTTATAGAAAAATATCTTACTAGATAAATATAATATTTTTAAGCTTCATTTGAATTCACGGTTAAACGGATTCTTTGTTTGAAAACAAATAAAAAATACAAGTTGATCCAAACACATTTTATAACTAGCTTTTGAAAATTTGTCCCTCACTTATATAAAAATACTCTTCGTATGTTCTAAATTTAAGAATAATGATTAATTATCTCTACATTACAACTCAGACTTAGAGTAACATGAAGGATTCAAAGAGAAGACATGTCATGAGATTAGGTTTTCAAGATAAAATTCATGAACTTTTATCACAAATCATATTCAATTAAATTCGGTCACCCAAAACCTAAAATGACAACGAAGTTCGGTTGTTCAAAATTTAAAATGATGACCAAATTCGATCGATCTGGATCTGTGGAAATAGCCAAACACCATTTTGGTTTTTTTTTTTTTTTTTTGTTCATGGTGAATTAAGGGAATCCCTTGGTGGGGATAAACGCCCCCCATAGAAAAACATCTATAGAGACCAAATGAATGACTGACTTGATGATGACAACTCTACCCATCATAGAGAGTAAGCAAGCAATCCATGGTTTTAACTAGTACAACAAACATGTTTAATAATTATTAGAAAATTTAATTTATAAGTTATAATCTATAATTTTTAAACTAAAGCTACGATAAACATGGTTGATGCATAAAATTTTAATATATTGGCATGTTTTACTTAAATCGATTTTTATTATATTTATCATATGTTTAAATTTAAATATATCTACTACCTATGTTAAATTTAAAAAACATTAAAAATGATTTGTGTTTTTATAAATATAAATTTAGAAATAAAAATTTGATTTTATATCCATTATGAAAGACAAGGTCATCATGCAGTGCCGATCGTGATCTTTTGGGTCAAGTAGCCCATCTATCCAATCTGAACGAAGTAAGCGAACACATGACGCATTTGGGATGAGTGCGGGATTTTCCCTCTACACTCTTAGTTGGTGGTGTCAAGTCCTTCATGAGTACTTCCCTATGTTGGATTATAAACATTAGAATTTGAGATGAAATGATTCTCAGTTGAATAGCTGCAACGATTAGTGCTAATATGTTTCTTAATCCAACCCATTTGTTGAAGATTCAACTCAAAACTCCATAATTCATCTTTTAAGTGGGACCATTAATAGGAAAAGAAAGATGAATTCATGGTTTTTGAATTAACAAAGTTCATCTCATTTTGCATGTATTTACACCCCCCCCAAAAAAAAAAAATGATTATTTGTATTTACTAATCCACAGTTCATCTCTTCTTCTTTTTTTTTCTGTTTTTTGGTATAAAAGTTCATCTCATTTTGCATGTAGTTATTCACCTCGAACCCCCACAAAAGAACAGGGTACATGAAGTGATGATGCCAAAAAAACAAGATTATTTGTATTTAATAATCCAGTCATTCTTATTAATTGATTATACTCCCTTTTAAGACTGATAATTATTTGAAAATTGTCATTATTCACTCTGAATCCAAATATGAAAAATCAGGATTTAATTATCTGATATTTGAATATATGGAATGATTTATTACATGCAATTTTTGAAAAAAGATGAAAATCCCTAAGCCTCCATTTGGAACGGAAATAAATCCCTGGATAACTTGGTATAAAGGGGAATAAAGGATAAAGAGTGTTTGGAAACATAAAATAGGTAGGGATAAAGTATGTCAGAATAAATTAGTATAAAGTGGTATATGGATTCCAACCAACCCCTTGAATTAAAGTTATCTTAGGTTATTCCACCCAAAGAATATGTGAGCTCGCTGTCAAATCAACTGTCATCGCCTCTTATAAATCACATGTCAAATCAACTATCATTATTTTTTCACATTTTATAAATTCTTATCCATACTTTATTCACATTTTACCCGAACAACAAAACATTTATTCTTACGTTTATCAATGAAAATAATTTAAAACACAATCAAAATTCGATCATTTTATCCTCACTTATGCCAGAATAAATGTATACCCAAGAATAAATCATATTCCCGTTCCAAACGGGTAACAGTGATTCCACAATCTTTATCTTTAATCAGTTACATAATCTCTTTAATTAGTGTTTATATATAATGTGTCAATTGTCCAAAAATTAAATTATATATGCTCCCTAGAGATGGCAATGGGTTTGGTTTTATTATGATTTGTATTCATGTCAAAAATAATTTAATTTGTTATATAAATTTGTTAAAATATATTAACCATAGAGACAAGTAATCTAACTCACTTTAAAAGGGTTGAGTCGGTTCGGTATAGATTTCAAGATATAAAATCTAAAATAGGATGGAGTGGATATGGATTTCAAATTATAAAATTCGTGCTAGGGTTGAACGAGTATGGAGTCTAATATTGACGAGACGGATTGAGTTTAGATTACGTTAAATCCAAACTCCAACTCAACTCATTGTCATCCCTAATGCTCTCAATCTTAAGGCCCGTTCAAATCCTCTCTGGGGGCACTAAAAATTCTCTATGATCCAGACAGAACTGAGTATTCTGCATTTATGGCACGTTCCTCGCATTTCTTCATGAAAAAATTGACATTAAAAAAGCTGGTTGGATTTTAGGGGGTGAATTTTTTAAAGAAAAATGATATGTTCAGCCTTATTTTATGCAACCCCATCTATAATCCTCATAAAAAAAAATTTAAAAAAAAATACACTTGTACATTAAAGTATATATTAAAATAAATGAAGTATGCAATGAGATATACTAATTTATTTTTTGTTTGACAAAATGAAATTTTTATTTTCATACATTGCAATAGTACAGTATACTGTACTATTATAGTATACAAATGACCAAGGGAATGCTTGTTGATTATCGATTGTGCTGTAAAATGAATTGAGTGTATCAACACTAAGCTCGTGTTTAGTTCTCGAATCCAAACAGGGCTAAAAGATCCCAATTCAATATTATCATGTTTAGGGAGTGGAATAGGAGGAGAATGAAGTGGAATATGGGGGAAATAAACCTAAACACATGTTTGTTTGCAAAAAAAATAAATTAATTATAGCTATGTTAGAAAAAGTGAAAATAAATTTGTATTGGCATTTCAGGTCTCTATAAAATTGTATTATTTCAACCAATTTAATCCACAGATACAGGGAGATCCACGTGTCAAATTATATGTCATCATCTTTTATAAACAAAAGATTCACATATCATATTATTTTTTTTAACAATTTATAAATTACTGTTTATATTTTATTCATATTTAACCATAATTTATCCATTATCAATAAAAAAAAATATTTATAATTATAATTTTTTAATAAAAATAAATAAAAACATAATTTATGTCATTATCCAAACTTCCTGTGTCATGGATTACACGGAGCCGCGTGAGATTTTTCTTCTTTGGAGATTAATGGCATTTTAACATTTCTATAAACTTGACATAAACTTGACGTAGATAGATGATGTCATCCCACCCCCCTCCCCCTCTTTCAAGGTAAATGAATTGTCCTCTTCATCTCATAGTGTGACACGTGTATAAAAATCCACACAATCACATCTGTGGTTGTCCCATCTCGTTTTAACTTTCCTTTTCAAAGAATTACATTTGTCATGTGAAATAAATAATTTTTACACAGCAAAAATTATATTTGAAAGAATTTAATGCATTAAGTTTTGCATCTTTATTAAAATTATATTCCAGCATACATTATGGTATTATAGGACTAATTTCACATTCATTATCATTAGGTTTATTTTGAATGCCTGGTTCTTGTATTTATTTCCTAAACATTGTTGTGTCTACCCATTCCATGACTTTCCTTGCTAAGACCTGATTTTAATAAAATTCTGGACAGATTGGTGGTGCATGCATGTAGTATATCAGTTTGCAGAAGAGAAAGAGATTATGGCGCAGAGTAATTACTTCTGAAGCACAAGTTCGTGAAATTGCTGCTTTCTTCGGGCTACTCCGAGACTACAAAGTGGTGGTGGATGGCATTGAGGATTCCATTCATTGGGCACATGCATGGAAATAACCTCCAATACTCTGTCAAGAGGGGGAATACAAAGGGATCTGCAGGAGGTGAGGGGGATGAAACCAAATACCAATCTTATTTGTAAATTGAAAATTCCATTAAAAGTAAAGATCTTCCTATGGATGGATGGTGTTTCAAAGGAGGATTCTCACGAAAGAATATTGCTTGAAAAGTACAGATCTGCAGGACATTGTTTGTTTTGAATTTTTTTGAAATGGAAATATCAACAGATTTTTCGCTTGTAAAATTTAACATAACTATATTCTTGGAATGGATGACTTCTCTTTCTAAACCATAGTTATCAAACTAGTCTATTGTAAATTAAACAAGAGCGTGGTTAAACACAATCCTTTTTTCCAATCCTTTCATTCTCATGTACCTTATTACACTACTAGAGAAAGGGGCTATAGAGGCGTTTTTTTTATTTGCTACGGTTCTTATGAAACACCACTATATATATTTTATCCCGTTGGTTGCAAGTAAAACGTCACTTTTATTTTGGGATAAATAAATGCTAAATATATTTGCTGTGTTTTTACTAAACCGCCACCATATATATTATTGCTACTATTAGGTGGGAATGTTAATTGGTGCCAAGTAGAGAGTGTCCTACATTTTTTTTACTGCGGTTGTTATGAACCGCCCCCATACATTATATAGCCACATTTGGAAACCATAACAAATAATGTAATTAAGATAAGAAAAATTGGCGCCAATCGAAAAAAAAAATGGCGCTTTAGATTGTTTTGGATGAGTGTTTTTGTAAACATTTCATCACAAATCAAAGATTAAATGATTTAATCGGACGGTTGATATTTCACCACTTAATCTAATAAACCTAAAACTACCTTTCTTTGGTCCCCACACAACCCCACCGTTCCTACCAAAAACTTCCCCGAATGAAAAAAAAGACAAAAACGGCACCAGGTGATTTCTCTTCGGCTGATCTCTTCAATGACTCCTCCAATTCATATTTTTATCCATGGTTTCTCAATATGTTGTATTATGTGCAATATATAGGACATATTATCTTCTACACAAGATTCATCTCCTCTTCATTGGTTCTAAAACTCTTGCTAATAATCAGATTCTCATATCTTTATTGGTCTTCAAACATTTGCAGATCTTCCATTCTGTAAGGATATTCTTATTCATTTTTTAACATTTTTTATTGGAAAGCTAGGTTGTAATCAATTGATGTATTTGATATATGAATTTGTTATTAGCATAATATAATAGTTTATTTACTGTGCATCCCTTTAGATTAGTTTTATATGATTTTTCATATTGTTTTTTTTATCTCTATAAATAAATGCCTTTGAATTTTTTATTAGTATTTGTTTGTCTCCACTTGTGCCTATTAAAATGGGAGTCCAATGGCTGTTGGAGAATTTAAATAGCATAGATGTTCTTTACTACTCAAAAAAAAAAAAAATCGATGTTGAACTTGTCTTGGATAAAACATTTCTTAGCCATACATCCCAGGTTTTACTTCCCTGTAGCACTGCTAAGAAACATCTGACACTAAGTTTTATATTGTATAAACTATTAAAAAAATGTGACAAATAAGTTATTTCAAAAGGTGAATTCATTGAGAAGCTTTTAAAAACTTAAGCAAAAAACACTTGCTTATCCAAAAAAATTTCATCATAGGTTACCTAATCATGGTGTAAATAATATTGTTGATCTTAAAGCCCATAACAATTTAGGCCAAAAATTTCAACCCACTCATTCATCCAAAATAGAAAGGCGGGTCCCAAGAAATGCATCACATATCACCTTGCATAGCTAGAATCTTAATAATGCCGCCTCATTTGAGAAAAACATGCCTCATACAATTTTTTTTTTTTTTTACCCACACACACTAAACTTAATAATACACTAATTCTTTAATATCCTCTTATCTGAATTGTAGTGTAAATAAATCACTTACATCAATAGCCAAGTCATTCACAATGTAAATGAAAATTATGGAAACATTCTTATATATATACTATGGGACCAGCCAAGTCTTTGATATCTTTTTTTATATTTATTTGTTTATTAGAGGAATGAGTACAGTAATAAAAGAATACACTAATTTTCTTATTCTAGAAGGGATTGTTTTTATAGAGAAAATAGATAAAAGTTAGATGAAGCTTGCGAGATGGAGCGAGGAGTATTTCATAGGAATGAATAAATTTCTAGATTTTGCCTTTGAAAAGGTTGGAACTCATGGGAAGATTAATTCTCCATGTAAGAATGTTCCCGTAAGATGTGGTTTGATAGACAGACAATTAATGATCATCTTTTATATCATGGTTTCGTAGCAGATTACACATGTTGGATCTATCATGGTGAAATTTCTACACCTAGTGTGGAAGAACATAAAATTGTAGAGGAGAGAAATGAGAATTTTGGGGCTTATATTCACATTAACTAGTTAAATACCTTCTTATAATTTTTTTGTAGTTTCTATAAATTAGTCAATACAATTCATTAGATATATAATTGGGGCGAGAAAGAATTTCATTAGGGAAAATGGTATTTCCAGCTACAACCTCATCTACAACTCACACCGGTTTTTTTATTTAAAAAAAAATCTACATTTGCTTGTTGAAGCACATACTATTATACTAATTATGGTATACACTAATGCACCAGTGTACTTTTAAAATAAAATAAAATAAAAATTACAGCAACATATATATACTGTTAATAGAACTCATATACATAGATGGGACTCCAAAGGGCGTGTCTATCCCCACCGAGGGATTCCCTTAACTCACCATCGGAAGAAAAAAAAAACGGTGTTTTTTTGTTTCCACCGATCCGGCCAGGTTGACCAAATTTGGTCACCATTTTATGTTTTGGACGACCGAACTTGGTCGTCATTCTAGGTTTTGAGCAATCAAACTTGGTCGAACAGGTTTGTGAGAAAGTTTATAATTTTTTTTCTTAGAAACCTAATCCCATGATATGTTTCCTCCTTCGATCTTTCATGCCACTCCAAGTTTTTGTTATAATATAAGGAGAATTAATCATTATTCTTAAATGTAGAACATAGGAACACTTTTTTTTATATAAGTGAGGGACAAATTTTCAAAAGCCGAATATAAAATGTGCTTGGATCAACTGATAGTTTTTTTTTTTTTTCCAAACAAAGAATTCGCTTAACCACGAATTCAAACAAAGCTTAAAAATGATATATATTTATCTAATAAGATATTTTTCTATAAAAAAAATTGAATTAATTGAAAGTATACCCACTTACATTTTTTCAGTCCCTTACTGTTGTTTGGATAAAAAAATATACGTAGAATAAGATGAATAAACCCAAAAAACTATTTGTTTACAAAGAATAGGTAGATATAGTTCTAGACCATATTCGACTAATTTTGGTTATCCAAAACCTGAAATGACGACTAAGTTCAGCCCATTAAACCTAAGTTCAGCCTAAGCACTATTCCAAAACCTACAACGTGTATCTATGAGCGCTCTATTCATTAAACATCCTGCAGACAAGTACAAAGGACCAATTTAATTTGGTTCCCAACCCAAATAAACCCCACACCACGCCCTCCAAAAATAATTTATTTAAAACCAAGTCCTCCCCACCCTCACTCCCCTCTATTGACTTCTGCCCGTGCTCATACGGTTCCAATCATCACACCCCTTCTTCTTCTTCTTCACCATCATCATCTCCACCAAACCCAAACCCTCATCGAATCGAATCGAATCGATCGAACCCAAACGCCTCTTTCAATGGACCCATCCGACCCACCCCGCCCTCCCCCCCGCCGCGAACTCCAAGGCCCCCGTCCGTCCCCATTAAAGGTCCGCAAGGACTCCGTCGTCATCAAGAAACCCCCTCTCCCCCCCTCCTCCATCGAACCTCCCCCTCCGCGCGCCCCAGTCGTCATCTACTCCGTCTCCCCCAAAGTCATCCACATCGACGCCTCCGACTTCATGTCCCTCGTCCAGTCCCTCACCGGCCTCTCCCCTTCCCCCAACTCTCCCCCCGCCGCCTCCGCCCTCTCCCCCGCCGCGCGCGTCGCCGCCTTCACCCCCTCCCGGACCTCCCCCGGCGCGGCGGACCGGAACCCTGATCTCGAGATCGACGGCGGTGGCGGTGGCGGTGGGTCGTCCCCGCCGGGGATTCTTTCGCCGATTCCGTCGGCGCTGCCGTCGCCCGTGTCGCCGGGGTTCTTCGCCGCCGACGGGTTCTTGCGCGATCTGAGTCCGATGTTCGTGCCGAGCCCGACTACGTGGGAGTTCATCAATCAATTCATGGAATTCTAGAGAGTAAAAAAAAAGTGGAATTGGGTATTCAGGAATTGGGATTTTTTTGTGTGGGTGCCCTCAAAGAAAGTTTGTATTTGAGTTTTTACCCTCTTTAGGAAGTATGAATTTTTTTTCGCGTAGGGCTTGTAGGATATGAGTATGAATATAGGGGTTTTGAAGGGTATATATGAAAAGAAGCCAACCATGCTGTCTTTATCGTTTGATGAAGATCAAATGGAGATAGATCATTGGTATTCTGCTGTCCGTGGACATTTTTTTTTCTTATTTTTGGTTGGTGGGTGGTGACTGGTGGTGTTAATTTGACCATTCTTTTGTATATCATGTATGAACATGAAATGCTTTCTTTTGTGGTTCTATGTCGGTGATTTAAGGGGGAAAAAAGTTTATTATATCTTTGGCATGAAATACAAGACATTGGTGGAAATTTTTGTGTCTCAACTTTTGATTATTCTTGCCTAATCTCTACAGCATTTGATGGTTCAAAATTAGGCCAGTTTAACTTCCATTATCATTCTCCTTATGCTGAATACTTAGGTTTAACATCTTCCGTTCCTTTTTTCATTTTAGATATCTCACGTAAAACTTTTGTTTATACGGAATCTATCAAAACTTGATTCTTTTTTCTTTTTCTTTTTTAAATAAAAAGTAGATATTTGTTATCCGATATCAATTAACTTAGCATCGGATTACAAACTTAGCATGGGATTACAAGAGAGTTGGGGGGGATTAAAAAGAAATAAGCAAAAACTGAAATAAAGATACACACGAGCACCGGCATCTCGGGTAGAAGGGTCATCTAAGATCGGGGACCACCGCCGCTATCCAAACACTACGTCGCGACGTTCTTGTTCCCGAGCTCGAGTCCCCTCCCGCCTTCCACTCCAATGAAACTGTCCAATCCCTTACCAAGGCCTGGAACGAGTCCCACATATTCTCTTGGTATGCTTGAGCTTCCCATAATACCACCCCATTTCATGTTCTCCATGTCATCCAAGTGCCCGTTGGAATGATTGTTTGAGATCTCTTCGCCTCCTGTCCAGAGTTTGCGGTCCTTCACAACTCCTTCCCTGCCCTCCATATAGGGCTGCAGCTCAAGCTGGTTGGGTTCGGATTGACCCCAACCAGAACTCAACCCAAATTTTAAACTATTCAACTCTAACCCGACCCAACCCGATTTTCAATCTGAATTGGATTAACCCGAACCCAACCCGCAATTAAATAAATCAACCTGACTCAACCCGTAAGATTAGTTAGGTTTACCTAAAATTTGAACAGTCCAGATTAGGAGCTACAAAATGAATGGCCATGATTTTTTTTTAACTATTAATTTATGGGTTCGGGTTGGGTCGGGTTGTTGGTGAGGCCAACTCGAACCCAACCCGATTTGACCTACTCAACCCATATAAAAATCAGGTTTAACCCGACCCAAGTTGCAGCCCTACCTCCATAGCTCTCCCGTTGTTCGAAAAGAGCAAACCAGCCCAGTCGTGAGCCTGACCCTCCCCCAGAAACGCTGCACAAATACACACTCACAGAACAAGTGGACGACCGTTTCTGGTGCTGCAGAGCAAAGCACGCATGTGGTATGGTCGTTCACTACCCATTTAGCCCAGTAGACCTTCGTGACCAACCGTTCCTAGAAGAGAAGCCACATTAACACTTTGATCTTCAAAGGGATCTTCGATTTCTAAAGATGTTTGTATTTTAAGAAAGAGAAATTCTCATTCTAACCAAACTTACCAAATTTGCCTTTAACTTGTTATAAAAAATAAAACTTCAATGGAAGTTGTGTTATCCAACTTTTTTAGGTCACTTGATTCATGATAATGCCATAAAGAGTTTCTAAATGTAGAAGGATGCCTATTTTAAGGAAAATATTAAGAAAAGTTGTTCTTATAGTCACTTTTACTGTCTCTAATATATTTTTAATTTTTTATTTAGGGATAAATATTGTAAAATGAAATTCTTATCGTCACAAAAATAAAATATATTAAATGAGGGAAGTATTGAGTATTTATCATAAAGTAGTTCAACCTTTTCTTTAATTGATGGTGATTTCAAGACCTTCACTGTCATTACCATGTCATAGATATCAAAATAAGGATTGAGGATCTCCAAAATTTCATTTAGAAAAATTTAGTCAAATTGATAAACTAAATATAGTATTTATTTCATTTAAAATTCTAATAAAGAATTAACATAGGTTCATTTGACAGTGGCCGGGTTAAGATTTTTTTTGGTTAAGTATACCATAATGTAAATTGTAAGGTGCCATAATATTCATGACTTAATCCATTTTTATCATTGAAAGCTTAATAAATTATTTTTATTGTATAAATAATTTTTTTTTGCTGTCATTTGGTATAATTTGTAAAAATAATAATTTTGAAGCCAAATCTGATATTTCAATTATTCAAATTATTTATCTTAAAATTTATCATTCTTTTTATCTATTCATTCTTCATCTCTCATTTTTATGATTATTATCTTTTCAATGCGAAGCACCAATTGTTACATATTTCAAATTATCTAAGATGGCACCATTTGAAGCTAAATTTGAACCCTGTCCAAACCAAACCTAGCTAATTTGATATGTAGAGTTCAAGTTGACATCCTAGGGTTTGAGGGACGAACAGAAATGAGGCTGGGTTAACCCTTTTCAACTCTGGAGTAAGCTCAAGTTGAACTTCAACTCAATCCATAGCTTCAAAAAAGATCTATCTATAGCTCCCAAAACTTGCGCATATACATTTCATATGGTTTTTGATAAATTGCGTATCAATATTTTTATCTTTGTTTAAGAGACCTAATACATTAGTTCAGTTTGCAACCAAATTTGCAGTTGTTACATAACTAATGTATTATATGAAATCTCCTATTGCAATATATACTTTATTATCTCACTATATACTCCATTACAAAAAACATAAAAAAAATTATTCAATTTGTATGAGTATTGACATTACATTTTATAAAAGAATGTAATGCTTTAAATGATCTGAGTATATGGTTATGTTAAAAAATCATACATATGTGGGTTGCAAGTGAGGGCAACAAACGAAGTTGAATATGAAAAAAAAAATATTTAGGAGATCAAAGATATGAACAATTTGTGGGAAAGGTTAGATGAATATATTATTTTAGAATTTTCTATTTTTGATAAAATCTACTAAAGAGCATTCTATAAATTTCATTTATGAAAAAGATTTGAACTCACCGCTTTCATTCTTAAATGGAAAATGTGAGGAACATTTATTTTGTAGTCCTCTTTGTCATCCCCTACTAGGGATGGCAACTTGGTCGGGTTATAATTGAGTTTTGTATAACCCTTGTCTAATCTGTTCTATAATTTTTTACTACATACATGTCTCATCCCTTCTCATATTTTATATTTTAAAATTCATTCAATTCTGTCTTAAGTTATTAAAACTTATCTATTCATCTAAGATTTAAATTATGTTCACTATAAAAATTTATTTATAAGAAAATCATAAATTATTTCAATATAAATAACTAGAACATTTTAAAATAGATGAAACATAAATTGTTTTCATAATATCCATTAAATAAGCACGTGAAAGTGCAAATTTCATTCAATCAAAATAATGCATTACGAGGATTTTAGTTGGGGAATGAGAGACGAAATGATAACATAAGCTAATGATTATTTATTATTGTTGATAATGATTCTTTATTGTTGTTAATCTAGTTCGAGTCAAGACTTCCAAACTCAAAAATCTGAACTACTATCCCTAACACTTCTAAGGGGGATGTATTTTATGGATACAGAACTTGGATTATATCAAATTATCAATAAATCCACATATTATCAATACAATACGTCTTATGATTATCCTTATTTTTAACATGTTTTAATTTTTATTATCTTTATCTTTATCATCATTATTATTATACACTTACCAAACCCTACAAGGCATACAAACTTAAGAAACACCAAATAATATATCTTTTAATATCATATATGAAAAAAACCTATCAACAGTTGGGCATTTGGTCTAGTGGTATGATTCTCGCTTAGGGTGCGAGAGGTCCCGAGTTCAATTCTCGGAATGCCCCTCAATATATTATTATTTTTCAATTAGGTGCCAATCTGCCCCTCGAAATTTTATTATTTTTCAATCAAGTGCCAATCCCTTATCAGTACTGAAATAGCACATATAAACCAACCATTATTTTTCATACTCTGGTTGTGCTTAATAAGAGGATTCACCTTCCCATCAATTAATTGTCCAAGAGCGTATAGGATTTAATTTTTTTTTAAAAAAAATAAAATATGTATCACTGTGTTTTAATATATATTTCATTTTGTATGATAATACATACTCCAATTGAAAAATGTATAATTTAAAAAAAAAAATGGTATGAACGGTAAATAAAGCTAACCGTACAAGGGGTTTAACTTATCTTTTTCTAATGTTCAATGAAAATCTTCATAAAAATGAAATAAAGTGACAAATATTTCGATTTACCTGCCTTTTTATAACAATAAAAAGTTGCATGAAAAATGAAATAGAGAAGTATGTAACATCTGGACTTAAACAAGTGATATTGTCAACTTTGTATGAAGGCACTCAGTTTTAAAATGTATTACACATGTAAGGCACATGCTTACATATATGCACTAGATATCTTCCCTCGTTAGACAATGTGGAACTAAACCATAGGCTTCACTTGACCAAGGGATGAAGGGCTCAATAGACCCAATGAGGGGTAAGGGTGAGGTGGGGCCTAGAGCCCAATAGGCCTAAAGAGGTGAGACTAGGCCTATGGTTTAATCCCACATTGCCTAACAAACCCTACACTACACATGTGACGCGTTTTAAAATAGTGAACCTTCGTGCGAATGGACTATCACATGTGTAAGTCTGGAACATTACAATTGAAATCAGAATATGTTCCTTAAGTCTGTCTGTTACACGATGGGTCGAGTTCTGGACCCTACACAGGAACGTGTGGCCCCATGAAAGGGCTCGGGCTAGACCAAGAGCCCAATAGGCCTAAAGAGGGGCAAGGGTGAGGTGAGGCCAGACATATGGTTTAATCTTACATCGTCTAATGAGGGAATGTCACATGCACAGACCTTACACATGTAATGCGTTTTAAAAACCATGTGCTCTCAAGAGCAAACTAAACAACATCACATGTGTAAATCTGAGTTGTTACCATTAGTATTAGAGCATATTCGTTACGCGGTGAGTCAGGCTCTGAACTAAGGGTCAGCAACGGGCCAGGCCAGGCCGATCCGTGGCAAAAAAAGAGGGCCCAGGCTATGACCACGGGCCGTGTCTGGGCTTTGAGCCTACGGGCCCAGATTTTAAACATACAATTTTTTTTTATTTTTAAATTTTAAGTCGTTCATTCGTATATGATGTTAAAATAACATAAAATTTTAAGTATAATGTTGAAAAATATATTTATATTTATTGAATTTTTAACAATAAAAATATTAAATAAATTAATTACTTGAAAAACTAAACAACTGCATGTAATTAACTTAACTGATTGACACCTATATAAATGACAATAATTTGTATAATTCAACCACAATTCAAATAAAAAAATTATATAAAATTACATGTGACTCATTTATTGGATTGCCCCCATGGACCTACAGGCTGGGTCTGCAGGCGGGCCTGCAGCCAGCCCAAACGGGCCCAATTCGGACGGGCCTATGAGCCAGGCCCAAGCCCCAGAATCAGACCCAAGCCCGACCCGCCCTGAAAACGGACCGGGCGGGCCCCAAGAGGCCAAACGTTCCTGTGGTGGATTGGGCTCTAGACCTACCTGGGGACGTGCGGCCCACACAAGGGGCTAGGCGGACCAAGAGGCCTAGAGCCCAATAAGCTCAAAGAGGGGTGAGGGTGAGGTGAGACAAGACCCGTGATTTAGTCACACATCTCCTAACAAGGGAGATATCTATTGCTTATGTGAGCAAAGACTTTACACATATGACCCATTTAAGTTTGGGGAAAGGATGGACTCCTCAAAAGTCACCAAAATGAGATCTTGATACTTACTCATTTCACATTTCCAAACATCTCTACCAGTCCAAGCTTTTGAAGAAATTGAAACAAAAGAATGCTTTCTGGATTGTTACATTCAAAAGTTACTCTAAGTAACAAATTAAAGTAATACAAATACTTCCATTCACCTGCTTTTTTAGAAAATGATAGCATTCAATGATAATTGTAGCATGGAAAAAAAATGAAAGAATGATTGAATACGAAATATACATTGATTGATCAACAAAAAAAATTTGTAAAGATAAAAAACTTGGCTGCCCCAATATAAGAATTTCTGCTTCAATCTTCTATCGCATTGAGAGAATGACTATGAAATGATTTTCACAGCCAAAATGCAAACAATAAAATCTTCCAGTTGAATGTACAACAGCAATCAGCAACCAGACCAGGTACGTTTGAAAACTGGTTTGGAAGTTAGCTTTTCTTCAAAAGCTAGATATAAAATTGAGTTTGCAGGAAGCTGCATCTCCATAGATTATGGAGAAACTAGCTTTTGGGAACTTTTTGGCAAAAATGTGTATGCAGTTTTTAATTAAGCTACAATTTTCCTCTGTTTAGAAACGGGTTTGGAGAACTCAACATCCTGGAAATTTAAAAGCTTCCCAAACCCGTTTCCAAACGGGATGCAAGTCCAAGATCAAGATCTACATTAATGCTACTCCGCCCCGTTCTCGACCTGAGAGCCATGTCCTCTATCATTAGTGGAAATAGATTCAAGCATGGAACTTGGCCTGTACAATTATTTTCAAAAGTCTCATGCATTGTCTTTATGTTTTCCTCTCCTTTGTTTTCATAAGTGGACTGCATAGATCTATCAGAGCCCAAGGGTTCTTCAGTTACCATGGAATCTTCCAACACCGGAAGTTTAATTTTGGGATACGTATCTAACATCAGTTGCTTGGGCATTGGAGGTTGCCTCCTCCTAAACAACCCCCACAGATAAAATTGGCCATGAATTCCTGTCATAAATAATATAATGTATGGATGATGATGTATTTGTATGCTCGCCTAAAGAATTTATTACAACAATGATAACAAGAAAATGGGATTAGACCCAGTGATGGATCCCATCGATTTTTATCAGTTTCCAATGAAAGACATGTTTCACTTCACATGTTTGACTTTTGTGACAATTTTAGACACATATCGGTCCTTTATTAGAGACTAACGAGCACTGATGGGATCCAATATGATGGATCTCATCTCCAACAAAATGCATGACATGAGCACTTTTGGAATGGCAACAGATGATGAAAATGAAAACTATGGAAGAAACCATCACAAAGCATGCTTCAACGGAATGTATATCAAACAAATAGATTGAAGAAGACAGCAGGTTATATAAATCTTTCCAATCATTGTATGACACATAAACATTATAGATTTGACAGCCTTATATTAGACTGGGAATAAGAAATTTTAAATCCTTGTGCCTCCTAAAAAAAAGTTTTCCATTGAAGCTTATCACATTAAATTCTGCAAGTCTTTAGCTTTTATAATAAATGACTATATTTGAGTGAGAAATTCACAATTTTATGGTCCAATTAATTAAATTAATTGGGTGTAATGCCAGTGTTGGGTAATTGGGTTCTTTTATTCTATTGACTAGGCACCAAGGAAGAACGGCACACCAAGAACTACCCCCGACCCAAATTTTCTTGTACATGTTTAATATCAGTTATGTAATTAATGTGTTATGTGGAGTGGAGTGGTATTATGATAATTTATTTCAACTGTATATATACTATTTTATGAGTAAGTTTCCCATGAAATTGAGCGACAATGTACAGCACAATTAGTCCAAGAAAACAAAAAAAAATTCTCTTCTTTCTCTATGGATGTATGCAATCTTTTGCAAACCAAGTAATCTAATTTTGTGTGGTTTATGAGAGTTGTTTTTTGATATAATAACCAACACCTTGACCAATATGGTTACCCAATATGGACCAATCACACACAAAAAAAAAAGTGATAGAATGACATATCCTCTTGTGATTGGTCTGAATCATCAAATTGGTCAATTTTGGTCACAAGATCAAGACTCCCTTTATTTTCAATTTTTGATCTTGATCTATTTTTTAATAACCAACATCATCCTGATCATCAAATATAAACTTGATAGTTAAAAAAACTTACTCTGATGCTTCTGTGGCAAAAGATAAGAAGAGAACACCAGGAGTTCAGCTTCATCAAGTATAACCCTCAAAGTTTTGATCCTTGTAGCTTTCTCTAACTTATCCAATCTCATTTTATGCCTGAACAATTGACGAATGAAACACACCATTGGAAACTATAAACAAAATTTAAACATAAACTTCAAAAATAGGAGCAAACCTTTCTGGAAAAAAATATAGACCAATGTTCTCATCTGTTGGAGGTGTTATCTGCAAACTCTGAGGCCAATCATCATGACTCAACCAATCATTCACATGCAGAAATTTTGGCAACTTCTTTGCAACATTGACTACTCTCTGACAAGCTTTAATTGATAAATGTGCTTTTAAGGGACCGTATTTCCATGGAAAATGATCAAAATATCCCCTGTGAACAATGAATACATAAAAAAAAATCAGATCATTATAGTCAAGTTCAGTTAGGGTGGAAGAAGAAAACAAAATGAGGAAAGAAAGGCCAGTGTGGATGAAATGGCAGCACAGTTATACAAGGCAAGCCACATGGGACACTTTCATTACTGTCAAGTGCAGGTTGTGAAAGGCTAGGATGGAGACATACTATGATGTAATTTAATGGAAGGCTAGATGAAAGTGAGGTGGAAGAGAAACAGTCAGGTGGACTAGGGTGAAGGTAGGGACAATGCCACCAGAGCTGGATAGAACAAGTGCTACAAAGTCAAATAGGGTCGGGTGCTATGGGGTCAGGCGGGCAAGTAAGATGACTTCTACACAAGTGAAATTGTGACGGCCCGCGCCCAAAACACTAGCATGTGCACGTCACCTGCCTCAAAACACCCCCCTTTTTTTATACATAAAACTTTGAAATATCCGATATTCGTAAGCTTCTAGGGGGTTATATAGATTTTTCCTTCTTTTTTTTTACCATTGATAAGTATATGATAGCAGGAGAATTTTCGGGAAAAGACGGGGAGCAGCATTTTTGGCATCAAAAGGACAAAATCGGATTTTTTATATTTTGTAGGGACTTATTTGAATGTCATTTATTGGGGCTGCGGTTTGTAAACGGAATACTCTTGGAAAATTCCCTGTAAACTGATGACAATTTGACTCAGAAACTAAATCCTTTAACCATACATACTTTCTGGGACCAGTGGCGATTAATTGATTTTACCGATTTAACTAAGTTTCCAGGGAATTATATCGATTTTTCCCTATCTAAATATGAAATGATTCTTGAAATTCCATAACAAAATGTAGAGACATCAAGGATTGAAATAAACCTCTAAAAGTATTTACCTCCACATACTCCTATATAAAGGAATCGCATCGGTATAAGCTCGGTGCACTGCCAAAGGCTGATGACATACAATGCTTGATGGCGATTCGAGAACTCTAGTACCTGGTAGCCATTCCTGTACTTCAGTTGAACTTCCACTTGGTTCGCTATTTCTCTTAACAGAACTACTGATGTTTTCTGGCTTTACTGTATCTGCAGAAGAAACATGTATCATGCATTGTTCACATGACCAAACAACTTCCTTTGGGGGTTTCCTTGGCATGATGTCCAAACAATACCTGCAGATGAATCAGAATAAATCAACCGAGGAGAAAACCAGTATTCAGTCAAATAACTAAATGGATTATCATGCACAAACCAACCAACAAACCAACATTTTGATGACAATCCAAATGTTGTAATTAAAAACAAAAAAGTGAAAGTGGAGGAAAGTAAACATACCAATGCTCAGCAGATATTTGGCACTTCACGCAATAAATAAGAAGCTCATAGTAGCCCCTATCACCACATTTCTGACAAACAGCCGCCTGGAATCCAAGAACGACAACAAACATAAACATCCAATAATTGAAGCAAATTTTGAATATGTATGAAACATGTCTTAAAACCTACTATATTTTTGACATAAGAGACTTGAAGTGAAAATAACAGCCATAGAGTTTAACCACATTGAACAACATTTCTCTCTGCAGTAAAACAATTCAATTTGAAATCAAGAATACCCTACAATGCATGAATCCAGTTAAACATTTTTATAAGAAGTAATTGAAACAATAAAAAATTTGGGTCGGTCTATCCCCACCATTTTCAATACTGAACCTCCCACCCAAAAAAAAATTGGGTGGTGGGATGGAAACAAATTGAGGAAAGTGAGAAAGGGGAAGAAAGAGAGGGAGAGGAGAAGGTGGCGACGGCAGCGCGAGGGGCGGCGTTCGACGGTGGAGGAGGGCGGCCACCACCACAACCCCGCCGCCGTCCTCCGACTTCCTCTCCTCCACTGCGACTACATCACTGACGTCCTCTCGGACTTCCTCGCCGACGAGCGTCGGCATCGACGTGTGGACG